>CM060982.1:72656541-75112900 GCA_030765065.1 Deroplatys truncata | reverse complement strand
ATAGATTCCTCAGTCATGTCCAAGGGAAAGTGGGAGTAGATGCTAAGAACAAACTGGACAGTGGCATACACAGGAACCCAGACTACGGATTCTTTTGTTCAGTGAAGAAGGTATTTTGTGGTGAAAGCATGAATGAAGAACTTGACATGACACTGTCACAAATATGCTCCTCCAAATTTGCGCCTATAACTTCTTGTGATGTAGAGAGGTCATTTTCTGCCTACAAAGATATTTTGACTGATAAGCATAGGGACCTCACAGAAAAAATTTAGAAATGTTGTTAGTTGTTAACTGTGCAAAAAGGGAAGTGAATTCAATGAATTGGGAACAAAAATGACAGTGCATATTTTAATATATTTTTCACATCATTGTGCATGTACTGTAGTTTGATACTGCATGAATGCATGCATATTTTGGGATTTTATAGTGCATGGAATTCTTGTCTGTAATTATAATTGTTTTTTTCACTTTCTCAGACTGAGATCAAGTCCATTATATGCAGTCACCTTTTTCTGTTGCAAATTCCCACCATTCTATTGATTTACCATAATGCATGACATTCTTCTGAATCTGTATTTTCAGACTAGCTAATCTAAAACAAATGACCTCTAAAACAGAATCCAGGGTCACAATTATTGCAGAAACTCAAGATATAATCAACACTGTTTATATCACAAACTAAATGTCTAAGAAATCTTTGTGTAGAAGAAATATCTAACATTTCATGGGGGCACAATTTTAAAATTAAGCTGAAATTCTCAAAAGGGCTGCAGTAAACTTCTTATTTTCATGATCTGAACAAACTGAATTTCTTCTGAGCATAGCCTGCAAAACACTGATAATCCTACTTTGAATTCTGTACCATACTTCTCTTTGAAAAGATGATATGCCTCCTTTAGTATAAATAGAAGCAGCCGCCTTGGAAATTTCTTGTGCTTGTTTCTGTATCAGTGATTTTTTCATCTCCTGTCATGATATGGTGCCATTCCAGTAAAATTGTTTGATTATTGTCTTAGTTTCTTCAGGCAAATCATTTTTGAGTCCTCTTTTTGGAGAATCAGTTTTCCCTCTTATTTCAGGATATAATTCCTGAACAACTTTTAATCTCTTTCTAGGGCTTGATGGTAAGGTCTACTTTACACGTTTAACTGCTAACTGCAAAGATCTTGGGCACTTGTATGGCGACACAGATGTAGATGATGAATGTTTTGGTGCCTCTTTTTTCTTCAATCTCATAGCACAAACTTGCAAACGTCTGCTTCTCTGTCTTTTCTTGTATTATTTTATCAACCTTTCTCTTTGCTCTTAATGCCTGCATACCTTTTCTAGCCTTCTCCCTTTCCAGTAATTTTCAAAGTAAAAGAAATATTAGGCATGAAAATTAGTAGATCCATTATTTATTGTACCACATTGTTGTTCAGAGGGAAAAAGGGAAAATGACTGAAAATGACAGGTAAGTGGTGGGTCCGATTTGTGCACTACTGGTTTTATTTTACACTTGCATTTCAATATCCTACACTTACTGCTTTAAGGTATTCGACTATGAGCAAAATTGAAGTGATTTACCTCCAAAATCGGGGTTTGCGAGTATCTAGAGTAATCCTTGGAGTATGAATATTTTAATGTGTACCACCAGAATAAAAGAAAGAATATTCGTTAACATGAATCTTTCAAATTTTAGTCATGCCAATCCTACAGCTACACCCTGTTGTCGCTTCGCAGTTGCGGCCTGCTCCACTCCTCTACTTCTAAAAAAACATCCCTGGTACGCTTTGCAGCTTAGAGCCCTTCCTCTACTTCTAAAAGCATCCCTCGGCTACGCTTTGCTGCTTAGGACCCTCAATAAGTAGCAATGATTAGCTTCATGTATAGTGATTATACCATGGACCCGATACTGAATGAGGCTTTTCTGCATTACTTTGGTCGGTACTACTTTGATACTGGATTATGGTGAAAATAGAAGCTTTTAACTTATGTAGGGTTTTTTGCTATCCACAGTAATTCTTGGTTAATGAGGAATGCTTTGGTGAATTAGATGTTGCTCCGGGGGTAATATATTGCCCACCCACCCTCTGTTTATGTGGCCACTCTTATATAGCCGATTTTGGCAGGTGTTGGTGACTTTTGGACGGAATTTTGGACGTGCAATTCCTTGGCTACACCCTGTCGACGCTATGCAACGCTCCACTTCTCTCCTTCTAAAAAGCAGCTGTTGGTTACGCTTTGAGGCCGAGAGCCCTCAATTGAGTTTTCAGCTATATTGGGATTTCAAATGTTAGCAGCACAAAGACAAGGTAACTAATCTTCCCATGATGCCACAGGTGAGATGCATGTGATGTGACTTCTGAGTCAGTAATATGGAGCAAAAGTGCCAAAATATGCCATATATTCGCGAAAATATCTAAAGCACCATGTCGTTTGTTCTTAATTACATGCAATGATGTTTTGAAATCAATAAAAGTTGTGCAGTGTATGGTGTGTTACATGTACATAGTGATACCAGTCATAATCCAATATCAAAGTTTGGTCTTCACTGAAAACTTAACAAAAGTAACGCTTAAGGGGCCTTCTTATATAGTCTTTTTGGCCCTTTTGGAAGGAATTGCCGACAATCTGCTCTTAGTTCTCTTCCTTGGTGATGAAAATGATGTCCAACTGACGAATATTTAATGCCGCCAAAGCCGGTAACATACTCAGCCTCAAAGCGTAGCCAAGGGATGTTTTTTAGGAGAGGAGTGCAGCAGTCTGCCGCAACTGCGAAGCGAGGGATCTGCGCGTCTAAAACTCGAATGATTCACGTTCGCAGAAACACCAGCACATCGCATATTTAGCGGATTTCGCTTTTTATTTCGGTTGGAGTTTCCCGCTTTGCATGTGATTTAGCGAAAAAATGGCTACGTTTTTGTTCATAACTCCATTTGCCTATAAAAGTAAAACACCTAAAAGGGGCGGGCAGGTAGACACCAACTGTTGAAGTGATCACATCCACCACTTCTAAACTCGCTCCTTAATTTATTCTGTTTCCTATTGCTTTTATAACCATTTTCAACAAAGAGAACTAAGAGCAGATTTGCCCGAATTGCTGCCAACGTGAAGTATTCGAGTTTTAGACGCGCAGATCCCTCGGCTACGCCCTGTCGTCCCTTCGTACAACTGCTACACACCTCTCCTTCTAAACAACATCCCTCGGCTACGCCTTGAGGCTGAGGGCTCTCAGTCGTGTTTTCAGCTATGGTTAGGATTTCAAATGTTGGCTTTGAAGACCAACGTAATGCAACTTACCATCGTTTTCAATGAAGACCAAGTAATGAGAATGTCCCTGAAAAATATAATAAATCATACTTACTAAAGTATGCGACATCTAGGACATTTATACTTTGAATCAGCTGTGGTACACACGCTGCAGTTCATTGTCAAACGCATTAGATTTCTTCCACCACATGCATGCAAATTACACTGGATACTCGAAAAATTCATATTCAACTTTCAACTCCTTCAAGGATTATCGGTTCAGTGTAGCCAAAACTATTCAGCGGATTTATATTAGTATACTCTGTGGTATTGCTTGATTCACAGACTCAAGATCCTGGAGATCTTGTTGGATTTTCAAAGCAAGAAGAGGGTTCATGCCATCCCGATTATGTGTTTAGCCTCTTTCGATTTTCCACTGTCTTCCTTATTTCTGATCTCCATTGATTCCTTTCTTGCGTTGCAATAATTTCTTCCCATTCCATTCCTACAGTTTCTTGTATGCCTTGCATAATCTTGTACATTGTCTGCCTGGAATCCTTGTTCTCTCCATGAGTCCCAATCCAACTCCTTCTGCATTGAGTCTTTTTTCGCATTAGCAGTCCAAAAATAGACAATTTTAGTTTTGTAGCCATTGTCTCCAGGAAATGTTTTGGTTTAATTTCTTCTCTTTTTCACCCAAGAAATTTTTAACATTCTTCTCCAGGTCCATAGTTCAAAACTGTCTTTCTCCTATCCTGTTTGTTCAGAGTCTAAATTTCACATCCGTGTAATACTATAGGAAACACCATTGTCTGGATTGGTTTGATCTTCGTCTTCTTGCTTATGTCGAAGTGTATGAGGATTTTCCGTAGTTCTTCCCAATGCTACTCTACTTAGGTTTATTCTTCTTATTTCTGCTTTGCGTGAAACACCTTTAGTTTTGAGTACCCCTAGAAAATTAAAGCTATCCAATGTCGTCAGCTGAGCTCCATTAATGTTGATATTAACCATGACACCCGAGGTATCCTTTGTCTTTTATAGGTTAAACATCACGCCTGCCTTTTCATTTTCGTCTTTGACTTCCTTTATTATCTGTACCAAATCACTCTCACTTTTCGCCAGAAGTTTGGTATATGCGTATCTCAAGTTATTTATTCTTCTGCCATCTATTTTAACTCCTATTTCCAATTCACCTAGCCCTGTATCCCTCATAATCCATTCACTGTATAAATTGAACAAGGAAGGACACAAAATCCTTGCCGAACTCCTTTCTGAACTGGGAACCAATCCGATATTCCGTGTGCAGTAAACACACGTACTTCTTGATTGATGTATAGTAAAAAAATGAACTGAGTTTTATTTACACTGCTGTGTGTGCTTAGCGCCCCACTCTATATTGAACGTAAAAGGCCGGCAATTTTGATCCGAGGCATCTTTATCAGGCCTGAAGTTCTTATGCGTACCGTAAATCTACGATACGGTACCACCAGATTTACTTCCCTTCCGAAGGAAGCCATGCTAATGATTTTTTCGCCCGAAAATATCAATTGCCCTCCGCCGGGTTTGAACCCGCGACCTCAGCAACTAGAGTCCAGCATGGTAACCACTACACCACGGAGGCGATTGGATGGAGATCATACGTGCAGATGCAACTAGCAACACTACCTTCCTGCATGCTGCCTGCCTTATTTTTGAGTGGCGTCGCGCGGACGGAGGGCGGAAAAAATGTTGAGCCCATGGGTGCAACATTACCTAAATCGGTGCTGACTGTTCCACTATTTTTTGGACAATTTTAATAGAATATTGCTAGTATGCAATATTAATGCAATGATTCTCTAATTGTTATAACTTATAATATCTTTGTTATCTACTTTTTGGCAATGGAATGAAAACGGACTACTTCCAATCCTTAGGCCATTTCAAAGTTTCCAATATCACATTGCATAACTTTGAAATTATTGGTGCTACTTAACTTTTAACTGTTTTCAGTAATTCTATTGGAATATTATAATTATCTCGAGTTTTATTGTTTGATAGCTCATCCAACGCCCATCTCAATTCATTCGCAATCAGATGCTGTTTCCTCTGTGCCGGTCTATTCTCTGAAAAGTTCTGCTGAATATTCTTCCCGACGTTCAATTATGTCACTTTTGGCGGATAGTACCGACCCTTCTGGCAACACTGCCTCAGAGGTTCATGAACCTCCAATGTAAGTATGTAAGCTAAAGGTTAGTGGCTTGAAACAGTCCTTTTTATACATGAAGAAATTTAATTACGACAAACTGTAGGGAGTACTTCCTGACTGGAAATGGAGGGAAAAAGGTCATATCAACATGTGTCCGGAAATGCATTGTTATCACGGTAGATAGCACTGATTGTTACCACGGTAGATAGCACTGACATACAATAACATTCTCTCGGACCACTTGCAGTGTGTTTCTTGTGTATTGCAGATTGTGTGATTCAGGCAAATCTGTAGAAGCAGAATGGCCCTGTATTTATGTCAAGAATAAGCCGAGTTGGTGTTCGTATACGGCCAAGCAGCTGTAAAGGGTCAAGAGGCAGCACAGATGTACCAATCCATGTACCCTAACAGGCAGGACTAAACACATCATGCAACATTTGGAGTCATTTTGGGGGGGGGGGTTGTGGGACCATGGGTTCTTTCAGACAGACGAACTTGCAGGACGGCCAGAATGTGCGTACAATAGATCTGGAGGAATATGTTTTACAGGATATTGAGACCAACCTCGGTATAAGTTCCAGCCAAGTGCCTTGCCAACATGGTGTAAGCCAAAGGACGGTTAGGTGTATCCTGCATGACAACCGCTTTATCCCTATCACCTGCAACGCGTGCAGGATTATCACCAGTGAATTTCCCTTCATAGGAAAGATTTTTTCGTTGGTTTTTGCACCAGGCCATCGCCCTTATAGAATGTTTGTTGTTAGTCTTCTTTGCCGATGAAGTGACCAGACTAATAATTAAGACAATATACAAAATTAACTCAAATCAGGCAAGTTCATAAATTCGTAACTATGGTGAATGGATTTATAGAATATACCTTAACATTTTGTTCTGTCACTCCTGTTATTGCGATTTAATTTTACTTAGTTAATTATTTTTCACCTTCTACACTGTAGATAGGATCCCAAATACATTGCAGACAGTCTACATCTTATTTTTCTGCATAATTTGAAATACCAGCTGGGAATGAAAATATGCATATAGTAAAGAAGGGAAAAATCCTATCCATACTAACTCGAAAAAACTTGGTCTTCATTTTATTTTCACTTAAGTCTTTCAAATCTATTAACAACACTTGGCCAGCGATAATGGCAGGATTGAAAAGTTTACCAACCTCTTGAGAAAGCAAAGGGAAGTTGTTTTGCATTTTCTTTCGTGCAACTGCTCAAACTTTTGATGAACTTAAACGAACATTCCATAAACATGCTTTCATTTATCTTTTATGCTTACTTTGAAGAAGATTAAATGAATTACAATACATTTCGCATCCATATAACATTTTATTATACTTTTAGCATTTTGAACTAATTTCACATTTTTAGAACACATTGAACAGTGGTTTACACGTCGTGAAAAATGAAAATACAAGAATATAAACCTGTATGAACATTTCGCGCTATATCGCATTTGCGAAAAATTACTATCCTAATCATAGCGCATGCGGTGACATACAAATATATACTTATATGAGTAGCAATTGTTTCAAAGTACAAAGTACATTAAAAAGAAATAAAAACCACTAAAAAGACAAATTGATCCACAATTTACATTTAAATATCCCGTCCTCCACCAAATACAGTTTTTACCCATCATGCAACTTGAAAATCCGTACAAATATCGGTAATATTCTACTGAAAATTAAATTGAGTTTTATTTATGGATGCTCTTCAACTAGGTACTATGGTTCTTAGCATCCCATTCTATACTGGGTGTGAAAAACAGCAAATTTTGCTTATAGGTCACTTGAGGTTTTTTTACGCGCCGTAAATCTACGACACGGGACCACCAGCTTTACTTCCCTTCCGAAGGAAGTCATGCTAAATATTTTTACTCCCGAAAAAAAATTCATCGCCCTTAGCCGAGTTGAACCCACGACCTCGGGAACTAGGGGCTAGCCTTAGATGGTACCCTTAGACCACGGAGGACAACTAATACGCGGCTGCTTGTATATTAGTAATATATATCCATAATGAGGATATCAAAACTCAACTTCTTGATTTGGTTCTCATTGGTAATAATGAAGATACTGCAAAGGGGCTTTACAATCTGTTCAAGAATTGCATAGCAAATGCAGCTGTCAGTGTGGAAAATGTCGTAAGCTTTTTCTTCCGACAATGGCAGTGTTATGTCAGTCAACAATGAGTCGTTTAAAAAGCATAATCTTAATGACAATCCACAAATAATCCTTAATTGTAGTGTATATTATTCAGCACATATAGTGGCTGTAGCAGTTGGATTGTTGCAAAACATGTGATGTTATTTTTCTCGTTCCCCTAAAAGGCAGAGTATCCTGGAAGAATTTAAAACATTCATACATGCTCCTGAACTAAAGACGTTAAGTCCCAGCCAAACAAGATGGCTGGCATTATTCAAATTGTATTAATCGCGTTTTTCAACAATGGAATGTTCTTTTTTAGTTGTTTAGAGTGACAGCGTTTGAAGAGAAAAATCCAGCAGGCATTATGATTTTGTCTGAAGACATATTTGTCTGAAGATACGTATCTGAAGACATATCTTCACTTTCTGAATCATGTTTCGCCAATTTTTATTCAGTTCAATGCAATGTTACAATCTCAGAATGTTCTAGTGTAAGATTTGTAACCCGAAAGTAGGAGATTTGTTAGAATTATGACAGTGAAATTTCTAAAATCTTCGCTTTTGAAATGATGAAAAGTTGGATAAATTATATGTTTCGATCCTCTGAGGTCTTGCTTCCAACAAAAGAGTCAAATTTTGATCAGGACAGGAGTTGCTAACGAGATGCAATGAGAGGGACAAAGAACAGTTAGCTTGACTGTTAAATTTTATCAAAATACGCGAATTTGTTATTCGTTATTCCAAACAATGCGTTGGACTCGGATGCATTAGAACTTGCAAATAAATACGATAAGTAAGAGTTATGTAAGTTCTGAATAGGTTAAAATTAATTGTAACACAGAAAACACTTATAAGTGTATATTATGCCTTATTTCACTTATCCTATGGAAAATTACATAGGGAAATTCAAGTGAAGCCCATAAAGTTTTCAAATGGCGAGGAAAGGCTATTTGCTGCATTAAGCATTTAAAGTATCACATTGATTCATGTCAAAACTACTTTAAATAGCTAGGAGTATTAACCCTTACAAGTTTATACATCCTTACTTTACGTAAAGGAAAATTATCAACAATTTCCTTCAAGAAACATAGTATTCCTATGACGAGAGTACCAGAAACTATAATGCCATACTTCAGAATTAGGAAAACTCAAAATCATTATATATAAACTATTTTAAAAGGCTGTGGAAAAACTACTAAAAAATATGGCTTTTATAGTATTAGGAGTATAAAAGGTAAAATATATCCTTGCTAGCCAATCATACTTGATGAACTGTTAGCATTACACTTATACTGTCTACATACATTTAATCATTTGTCTATTTATGATTTAATAATTTAGTTTATGTTTAAGTGATTAATATATATTTTTTTATATAATTTGTGTATTTTAGTTAATAGTCTGCATTGTTGAACTGTGTTAAATTTAAATCTACCTCTATTTTTATACATATTTATAGTGTACATTTTATGTATGACTATGCCAACACTAACTATATTCGTATCAACATTTTGCTGCTATTTGGCAATCAAGCAAAATATAAAAATATGTTGTTAAAATTTGTTATAATTATGTTTGTATTTTTGTAGCAGAATCTTGCTCGACCTGTAGCGAGATTAACTGTTTTTCGCTTGGTGTCAGTGCTCCGCTCAAGAGAAGTAGAAGGGTAGCCAATATATTTCGTTTTTACATGTTATGGTTGATTAATAATAACCACTCACGTTAATCTTTTAAAACAATTTATTATGCTGTTTCAGCAAATAAACCAACTGCACAAATAATATACACGAATATCGCCTTATTCCGCATGTCCTTTTCATCCGGAATATTTTTTTTGCATCGTTGGTGTTACCAAATTGTGAATTTCTAAACAAACAAACAGATGTACGGAAACCACATGGAGATTGGAGAGTGGAATTAAAAGTGATAATTCTCTTTAACTGATGAGGCTGGAAATAGCAATCTTAAGGACATGCTTTTGTGACTTACAATAGTGAATACATTTGACAATAAAATTTGAATGAATATAAACCATGAAAATCAGAAGGCACAAAAAACTACATCGTTATATGAGTTTCTACTGTAATAATTATGGTTTCAGGCAGCCGTACCAGGTTTTAATTGATGGAACAATATGTTATGCGGCTCTACAGGTATTAATAACGAAAATTCTCCGAATTAATTAATGTAGATTTTTAAGGGGAAAAGTACGACTAATTAAATAACCCCAAGAATGTAGGTGTTAATGAGTTTTTTATGTACTACTCTTCTCTTAACCAAAATTGCTGTTATTTCTGAGTAAACTAGAAAGTTATCTATAATGAAAAGGGGAACCGAAAAGGGAAGCCACTGAAGTATGCCAGTTTGGTTATAACTACATTATAGTACATGTTCAAGTACAGATATGACTGATATTAGTCTAAACCTGGTAATCCTTTTGTTAGAGAATTTACGATTATTTCAGGGTACATAGGATATTAGTTTAAACTTCGGACACTTATTTTGTTTGGCAAGGATGATATAAAATCACTGTATGGTTGTCCATTTCTCTTTTACAGTATAAAGTTAATATCAGGGAGCAGATGTCAAAGTATTTAGAAGGGGATGTGAAGTTGCTGACAACAAAGTGTGTAATTTTAGAAACAGAAAATTTGGGTAAGTGACAAGTGTTGATAAATACCAAAAATACCCCCACTTTGCAATAATACACTCTTGTTAATATTGTAGCTCATAGAGTCAACTCTGATACTGCTTTTTAAAGACTGCAGTTTATTCTTACAGGTCAAGCTCTTTATGGAACATTGGTTATTGTAAAGCAGTTTCCATTACATCAATGTGGCCATGTTACTCCTGTACTTGCATCAGAATGTTTGGAATCCATGATTGGAACCAATAATCGTAACAGGTATATTCAAGCTTAGGTTACTTGGATGAGGCATAGTAAGGTTTAGTGTGCTATCCTGACTAGTGTCACAATATATCTGGGGTAAATTGTCATACTTTTGCCCGCATTTGCGTCACTTTTGCCCGCATTAGATCTTACGCTTGCTCTAACGTAATGCTGCCAACATATGAATACTGCCACCGAAGCCAGTAAGATACTCAGCCTCAAAGCGTAGCCGAGAGATTGAGGGCCCTCAGCCTCAAAGCGTAGCCGCGGGATGTTTTTTAGAAGGAGAGGAGTGTAGCAAGTTGCGGCCAATAGGCCGCAACTGCAAAGCGACAACAGAGCGTAGCCCAGGGATCTGCGCGTCTAAAACTCGAATGATTCACGTTCGCAGAAACAACAGCACATCGCATATTCAGTGCATTTCACTTCTTATTTAGGTTGGCAGTACCCACTTTGCATGGAAAGATGGCTACGTTTGTTGGCTTCCTCACGCTATTTGCCTATATAAGTGAAACACCTAAAACGGGTGGGTAGGTGGATACCAGATATTGGAGAGACCACATCATGTTCTAAACTCACTCCTAAGGTAATTTATTTCATTATTTTTCACTTCCTTATTCCTAATTTAGGTGGGCAAAAGTATGACAATTTAGCCTATATCTGTAATAGCCTTTTCTTTTAAGTTATTACTTACATTTGGGAAGTTGTAAATTGTTGGTCATTTTGTAAAGCAGAGCTTAACCATTCCCAAGAGAAAGTTTGGCTATTTTGCATTACTTTGGTCTTCAAAGCCAACATTTGAAATCCCAACATAGCTGAAAACGTGATTGAGAGCCCTCAGCCTCAAGGCATAGTTGAGGAATTGAGGGCCCTCAGCCTCAAAGCGCAGCCGGGGAATGTTTTTTAGAAGGAGAGGAGTGTAACAGTTTGCCTGCAACTGCAAAACGACGACAGGACACAGTCGAGGGATCTATGCATCTAAAACTCAAATGATTCACGTTGGCAGCAATTCCTTCCAAAAATTGCCAAAAACGCTGCGTAACTGTTACTTTTAACGTTTTCAGTGAAGACCAAAGTAATGCAGTGAAGCCAAAAGTGTAAATTTCAGAAATGAATACAGAAACATGTCTTTTTAAAAATCCAACTTGAAGTGCAGTCCAAAACATTTTATGATTTCCTATATACTGCATGAAGTCTACAGAGGTTCAGATATACCTCAAACAGATCAGAAAGACATAAAAAATTAACAGATGCCATATTATACACAATATACAGAGATCGCCCATAAACTAGAATGCATGTACATATGATGGTAAATTCTGGAATACAGCGGCATGACTTACCGAATGAATAGGAGGCAAGCATAAGCCATTAGGCCATATGGCAAGCTGCAGTGAATCCAAGGGGTTTCGTTTTTTTCTAGATTTAACCCAAGGTTAGCCTTAGATTTAGTGTATGTGTGTTTGAGAGAGAGAGACAGGAAACTGATGATATAATTACATATGGTATATTACAGCAACAAGCCTTATTGGCCAAAATTCTTAACCCATAGATGGAAAAGCAGCATAAGTTCATGTGGTATTCTACACTTGTTCCCACTGATTACAGACAGTAAAGGGAATGTGGAAGTTTTGTAGTAAACATTCCAACAACTGAGCCTAATAATATTTCCCATTAATAATTATGTTCTTTTTTTGAAAGCATTTCTAAGAACTTTCATAAATCTGTTTTCTTTCATTACTATGAGGAAATGCGCCTAAAATAATATTTTAAGTTGCTCTGATTGTTTGTAGGATATTTTAAATGAACGTTTCTGTATTCTGTAAAGAATACCTGCAATAATTACGCTGACACTGCGGGTTCTACCTCATCAGTTGTCCAGTCACTTAAAGCTTAAAATATTGTCATGTATTTTTTATGTTTATACTTATTTTTCACCCTTCCATTGCCTGGCATGCGTCTCTTGGTAATTAGAAAAAAAGGGGAGGGGAACATTGTTTAATCCATGTGTAGTTGCTACAGTTTAATATTCTAGGTGATAACAACTTGATATTCTAATTTTTTGGGGGAAAGAAATTTTATAAAATAATTAAGTTTTATTTTTGAGTTACCAGTAAATGCTAAAAGCGCTTTATCCTCATTGGCTTTAGAAATAAACTTATTGATGTATATGTTATGTTTCAAGTTAAACATGTTTGTTGCTCAGATTAGATGATGAGTAAATATATGAAGTGAATATTCAACTAAGCTGGAGGTCTATAAGCCTATAGTTACCTGTCATTTGTCTTCTCAAGGAAGCTCACGTAGAGTACATTTTACAAAAACTGAGGTCAGTAATATTTTCCCATAGTTTGCTGTAGCCATCTTTGCTCAAACTCTACATTAAAGGCAGGTTACTATGCAAATGAAATGTGGATTGGCTTTTTAGGGCAATTCTTTGCAAGTAAACAGTCTTTATACTACAAAAGAAAATCAGCCAAATAATGTGTGGCGCTAATAGTAGAGGACCATGTAAAGATATGCTTCAGCTTATTTCAAAAGGTGAAAATCTTGACACTTTCTTGTAGAGATATTCTTTCACTTACATGCTGTCATATTAAAACTGAGGAATAGTTCCTCAGAAATTTTGAATTTTACATAATATTAATACTAGATAAAAATGAATCTTCTCATACCTAGTGCTAAAGAAGTTGGAAGTAAACATGGAAGAAATGGTAAAGTTGGAAATTGTAACGTACCACAAACAAAAACACAAGAGTAAGCAATGTTTATTCCTAGAATGATAATTCAAGAAGTATACAGCGTAGAAACATGACCTGTGGACAGGTTGCTTGAAAATTGTTTGCTGCATATACCTAGGCACATTACAGTGTTGAATTTCCAGTAGTAATTTTGGGCACATGAAGAAGGGGAAACACTGTTCCTCATGCTTGGGCTATGGCTGTCTGAACTAGGCAACATTGCATGCCAATGATAGGCCAGTTGCTCTAGGTGAGTTCCTCCTAGTACCACCTCATATGCAGTATGGTGGTGATGGTTATTGTTTTTCCATATATTACTTTCTCTACTATGTATAGTAAGTAGGGGAAGTATTGCATTCCACCCAAAAATTCGATACCGAGATTTCACTGGAAATATATGTTTTGGGCCCCCTGAATCCAAAAAGAGCATTTTTGGAAACATGTCCGTGTGTGTGTGTGTGTGTGTGTATGTGTATGTGTGTGTGTGTGTGTGTGTGTATGTGTGTGTCTGTCTGTGAACAGCATAACTCAGAAATGAACAGTCGGATAAACACCAAGCTTGGTATTTAGATTCAGTATCTTCCAAAGATGCGACACGAAGGTTTTCAAGAAAATCCCCCACCCCAGATTACCCTTTACATGGAACATTTTTCGAAAATTTTAATTTTCTCTAAACAGGCTCTAACGATTTTGATTAAAATATCATATGTTGAAGATATTTTCATGACAAATAAAATGTATATCTTGAATTTTCTGGGAATGTCTCCAAAAGTATTCTTCATTGTGAACGACTTTTGGTAAACCATGAGATAAACAAAATTTTACCTCACACAAAATGTAGATCACGTTAAAATACACAATTTATGTCATATACATTCTTTTTGTTGAGTGAACCATTTTCGAGATATTGCTTGTTATTCCCTTAAATTTTTCAATACTTATTTTCTCAAATGGGAATTCGTTATTCATTTTTTTGTCTTGTATATGCAAAGAGTATTAATCTGTGGCAAAGAGAATGGTGCTGCACATAGCAACCAGCTATTAAGAGATATGTATGTGCTTAAAGGCTACTGTATTTCTATATTGCCCTTGTAAATATATATTCCCCTTACATCTACAAGAAAACTAGCAATATGATAAGACTCTGCAAATGTGTATCTCGATTAACATGAAGTAGATGGAGAATAAGCATTTGTAAAAAGTAGTTTGTACAAGAGTAGAGAAAGTCATGTGAGTGTAACACATCAGATTTTTTTTAGTAGCCTTGTACATTAATGGCTTATTTGACAGAATGCTGTTGCTGAAATGTGTATTGGGATTAATAGTGATGGTTAGAAAGATGTACACTTCACGCAACATTTAGAAAAGGTACAAACAATGTGCCACTTCCTTTGTAAGAAGCTATTAATGTAAACTTTCAACAAGCCACATGTCATGCTGCTTCTTTGTTAGAGGTTATAAATGTAAATGTTTTTGTTGCATGTGATGGGATCTGCGGTAAAAATTACCCTGATAAATCTATAGCCAGGATAGATGGCGGCTTTTATCACTTCTTTCAAGCAGCATATTATTTTAACCTTTTTTAAATTTTGCAGCAACTATATAAGCTGCTTAATGTAGTAATGTCAAGTAGTGGGGTATTTTAATGATCTCATTGTCTCTTGATTGTATGGTGATTGATTGGTGATAAGGGAAACTAGAACTCACCACAACTAAGACTCAAACTCAGGATTGTTAGGCTAACATGTTACTCCAACACCATAGAGGTGAACTATTTCAGTTTGTGAATAGATTTTTACTTTCCCTGCCACTTAAGGCAAGATGAGGAAGTGTTGTATATCACCCAAAAATTCAATATCAAAATTTCTTGGAAAGACACGTTTAGAGGTCTCCTGAATCCATAAGGATGAACCTTTAGAAAAAAATCTGATGTGTTACACTCACATGACTTTCTCTACTCTTGTACAAACTATTTTTACAAACGCTTATTCTCCATATGCTTCATGTTAATTGAGATATCAAAATGTTAGTCTTATTGCTAATTTTCTTGTAGATGCAAGGGGAATTGATAGGCTTTAAGCTATAGTCAAATATTTTAAGAGCTGGTTACTATGTGGAGTATTCCATTCTCTTTGCATTACCAGGACAAAAAAACGAATTTCCATTTGAGAAAAAGTATAAGTATTGGAAAATTTAAGGAAATAACAAGCAATATCTCAAAAATGGTTCACTCAAAAAAAAAAAAAAATGTATATGACATAAATTGTGTATTTTAACGCGATCTACATTATTGTGTAGTAAAATTTTGTCTATCTCTTATGGTTTACCAGTTATGCAAAAGTCGTTCACAATGAAGAATACTTTTGGAGACATTCTAGAAAATTCGAGATATACATTTCATTTGTCATGAAAATATCTTAAACATATGATATTTTAATAAAAATCGTTAAAGCCATTTTTGAGAAAATTAAAATTTTCGATAAATGTTCCATGTAAAGGGTAATCTGGGGTGGGGGGATTTTCTTGAAAACCTTTGTGTCGCATCTCTGGAAGATACTGAACCTAAATACCAAGTTTGGTGTTTATCCGACTGTTCGTTTCTGAGTTATGCTGTTCACAGACACACACACGGATATGTTTCCAAAAATGCTTTTTTGGATTGAGGGGGTCTCAAAACATGTATTTTCGGTAAAATCTCGGTATCAAATTTTTGGGTGGAATACAATACTTCCCCTACTTACTATACTTAGTAGAGAAAGTAAAAATGTGTATGCACATGTGCACACATGTGAATGTGACAAGAACATAACTGAAAAATGAAATGTTGGATGGATATCAAACTTGATATTATCTTCCAAAGATGCAACATAAAAATTTAAAAAAAATTCTCCCCACCCCAAACTACCTTACACAAGGAAATTGCTTTGTTATTTTTTATTTACTAAAAATGGCTCATTTTGTTTAAAATCATATGTTTTAAGATGTTTACTTAACTAATAAAATGTATATCTTAAATTATCTGTAATAGCCTGTGGAGTTCTCTTAATTGGAATGAATTTTGAATGAGATAGACAAACATTGTACACAAAAGTGTAGATCTTGTTAAAACATACAATTCATGTTAAATGTTTTTCTGACATTAACCATATCTGAGATATGTGTTATTAGTTTGAATTTTGAAATACCTTTTCTGAAGTACCAAGTTGTCAATTGTTTAATTCTCATGATCATGCAAAGGGTGGAATTTCAAAGCCAGTACATAGTGACCTACTTTTTAAGCACTTGACTATCGATTCAGCATCCTATATCCCACTTGTATGTAATACACAATGTGTAATGAAACTGTTTTTGCAGACATGATTAACATGAAGTACATGAAAAAATAAGCTTTTGTAATAATAGTTTGCAGAAGAGATAAAAATAAACAAAAGTGGCTAGAAAATGTCATGTGAATGTAACACATCAGATTCTTTTCAACTGTTTCAATAGAAACCGGGTAAGAAAGGTAATGGGGAATACTTATAATTACATACATTACTTTGCAACTTTTTTGTGCAGGTATATTATTGCAACTCAAGACAGAGAGCTTCAGGAAGTTGTCAGAAAAATTCCAGGAACTCCACTGATATACCTGCACCAGAAAGTACCCACTCTTGAACATCCATCTGAAGTTAGCGTTCAACAAGCTAAGCTAAACATTGCGTCCAGGTAAGATTGGATAGTAAAAATTTAACTTGAGGGTGGTCTGAAAAGTTTCCGACCTCAACATGAAGATGGCAGCACTCGTAAATAAAAGCTAGTGAAATTCGTTGTTCATCTGTTGACACTTACTCACCAAAGTTTCAGCCATTTTGGATGCTCAGTTGTTATGTAACAGTCATTTGAGTGAGGTGATGTGAGTGTTTTTATGAAAATGGACAAAATCGAGTATCGAGCTGTCATTAAATATTTGTTTTTGAAAGGCAATATGCCTACGCAAACCAAAGATGAGTTGAATTCTGTGTATGGGGACTCTGCACCCTCATTTACCACAGTGAAATTTTGGGCAGCTGAATTTAAACGTGGCCGTAAGAGCTTGGGAGACGAACGTTCGGGACGTCCAAAAACTGCAACTACCGACAAAAACATCGCCAAAGTTCACCAAATGGTGCTAGACAACCGCCGAATTAAAGTGAGAGAGATAGCAGAGGCTATGAACATGTCAAAAGAACATGTTTGTCACATATTAAATCAACATTTAGACATGAGAAAGCTGTCCGCGCATTGGGTGCTGCATTTGCTCGTGTTAGACCAAAAACATGTTCGAATAAACATTTCCAGTTTAGGCACAATAAATCCGAGTTTGGCACCGAATAATTACTGTAGATGAAACTTGGATACACCATTATACGCTCGAAACAAAAATACAGTCCAAACAGTGGACTGCAAAGGGGGAACTGGCTCCAAAATAAGCAAAAACGTTTTTTTCGGCTGGGAAAGTGATGGCGACTGTTTTTTGGGATAGTCATGGAGTTATTTTAATTGATTATCTTCAAAAAGAAAAACCATTACAGGAGAATACTACGCATCATTACATGACAAGCTGAAGGCAGAACTTGCAGAAAAAGAAAATCTTGTTTCACCAAGTCTCACACCTCAGCGGTTGCAATGGCGAAGATCCACGAATTATGGTTTGAACTGCTTGACCATCCGCTTTACTCACCAGATCTAGCCCAAAGCGACTTCTTTTTGTTCCCTCATCTGAAAAGCGCTCGGAGGACAGAGATTTTCGTCAAATGAAGAGGCAATTATTTAGCAGAGAAAAATGCCGAGTACTATTGGGGCGGGTTACAGAGATGGGAGCATCGCTGGGAGAAGTATGTAGAGTTACAAGGAGACTATGTTAAAAAATAAAAAAAAAATGTTTCTGAAAAAATGTCTTGTATCTTTATTAGATCGGAAACTTTTCAGACCACCCTCGTAAAAATGATTAATAAGAAACCTGTTGATTCTTATGAATAGTAAATAACATTCACTCACAGCTTCTCCTTAAATATTTCAACACTGTTGAAACATGTATTAAACCACTTTCGAAGGGAGACTATAAGCACAAACTTGTGTACATATCTTTCAAATTCCAGAGCGTTTGCAGACTAACAAGTTCCAAAAACTTTCTCTAAAATACTATGAGTTAAAAGGTTTACTTTATGTTAATAACTTTTTCTTTACTATATGCAATTTGGGCATAACTTTGCTATCAACAAATCCATACTCAATACCATTTTAATTTCCTTTTAACCTGCAAAATTCCTTTAGTAACAACATCCCTTTAATTTCCTATGACTCAAATTGGTGAGTTATTATACTACTGACTGAAAATTTTGTTTCAGTTATGTAAGATGCTTGGAATAAGACTATACTCAACCTTTGTTTTATGTGTATTTTATGTGGAATACAGCAACAATGAAAAGTCAAACCCATTTTGATAAGTATGTTCCAGTATGACTTCAACATGTTTGTGTTCTAATATGCAGCTCAGACCTGCCTCTGCACACCCTTGTTGAACATCCTAAACCTCCAAATGACTTTTATCACTCCAAGCACCATACAGGTTTGGTAAGATCAATGCTGATCATGCAATATAATCTGAAAACGAATGTCTGCTTAGCATATGCAATGTACACATGTGTAGAAGTTGGAAAAATGCTCTGATAGTTCCAGTTCCAAAATAGCAATCAAGTTCAGGTATTAATTATTTACACAAAACTGTGAAATAAAATTAATTGGCAATGCCATATACGTTATGTGCTATTTGATGTAATATCTCTGGCCGTGTGCACCATTCTCGTTAAACAAATCCTTCAGTGACCTTCAGCTTACAGCGGTAAGAATTTGACCGGGGTAATCATCACACAGCGGTGCACCAATGTTCAACACCGTTTAGGTGACCGTGGTAACCTGACAAGCGCTCACCTTGGTTGAGCACACCGTTCGTTGCAGGTAAACTCTACTGAACGCACCTGGATGCACATCACGTCGTCTCTTTTTCACTTGTTCTTCCTCTTTGCTGAAGCAAATGGAGGCAAGCAAAAGCAAGCTCAAGTTTCTCTAATATTTTACTAAATTTAACATGCAATTCTTAAGAAAAGATAGAATGCACAGAGATAGAAACAATAACTTGAAGGACACGTGGGAAAAGCTGGCATTACAATTGATTAGAAAACTATGCTAAACCATTATATACTTTTTTATCTATTGCTTCACATTTATGTTCCATTTAGCTTAGTCGACATTCACCCACTGAAGGGAGGCAGAAAAGAAAGAAAAGAAAAAAATATATTATCCCCAGACAAGATTTGAACTCGCAACCTCTGTAATATGAGGCTCACACGTTACCCCTACACTACGATAACCATTCCAGACTCCACCCATCAGCACTGATATTCTTAGGTACCAGGATTCTTACATCTGTGCAATTAATGTATATAATATTCCTGAAAATTGACTAACTACACTAATTCCATTTATTGCTCTCCTTATTTCTGCCTTGTTCTTGGAACTATACTTCAACTAATATAATTATTATATGAAATGCCATGATTGTGTGGATTTTTGCCACATCTTGGGTCAGGATATTTAAGGCACCTGTTGCATCAAAAGCCTTAAGCCATTAAAAATTACAAAGCACATTAAAGTAACTTTATCAGTATGCATTCATTGGCAAAAATGGAGTGTTTCTCTTGGTTGGGAATTCTAACCTACACCGTTCCGCCATTTTAACATTTCAACACAAGTGAAGTTGGAGATAATCAACGAAAACCGGTCGTTCATGGCCGGTCAGATTTAACTGCGGTAAAATCCCCGATAAACTTTTACCGTCGTCAATGCACAACAAATGCACCATAAAATCTTAACCGAGAATGGTGCACACGGCCACTTATGTTTGATTGTCCTTTGGGCATTGCTCAAGCAGTGGGATTCTCTATTTCTTTCTCAGGACGTGGCTTGCAGAAAATAAGGGTAATTAATTATTTTAAATAAATAATAAGTATTTTATTCCAGTATATAATTACAAATTGTTACTATCTTTTTGTAACAATGCTATTCCTGTGTGAAATTAATTTCCATCTTTTACTTGCGGTTATCTTAAACACTATTTAGATTAATTGCACTTGCAGTATCTACTATTACCCTATACAGTTTAGTATTTTTGGAATGAATTAATGCCGAGTTTCACTATGGATGGCAAATCATTGCTTTGATTCTAATGAAAAATAGTTTGTCTCCTACAATGCATCTTCTTACACAAAACTTCTATAACTAAGTAAAATGTTCCTGTTATACTCGGACAACATCCAATTTGATTGGTTTAAAATCTATATGAGCCTAAATGTTTGGTTACACGATTATGTTTAGGCTACAGGAGGTTGCTGTATGTAATTTGTTTGTTTGCGAGTCAGAGAACATATGTACTTGGTATCAAAATTCTCAGTATATTTTTAATGTGCAATGCATGGTACACAAAATAAATTACATTCTGAACATATATACAACAAATAAATAACAAATACATATCCCTGAATACACTCATACTAATTACATAACCTTTAAATATCTTTCTTGCAACTCAATCACCATTTATTCATAAAATTAAAATATAAACACAATTGCTTTTCTCTAGTTAAGACTTGTATATAAAAAATAAAATTACTGTTACAACTGTAACAGCAAAATATCATTGATTCGCTGTTATTTTTCTGACTCGGCTTCATCCCATCAAGTCGTGAATCTTAGTTTTGGAAGATCATGCTCCCCTCCTTTCTCTCCAACCTACCTTGTATGCATCAATTCATAATATGCTGTTAGCATTTCATATGCTTTACATGTAAATACTTATAATTACTGCTCACAAGGGGAGATAGCCAATTGAAATATACAAAAAAATCTGATGTGTTACACTCACATGACTTTCTCTACTCTTGTACAAACTATTTTTATAAACGCTCATTCTCCATATGCTTCATGTTAATCGAGATGTTAATCTTATTGCTAATTTTCTTGTAGATGCAAGGGGAATATGGTAGGCTTTAAGCGACAGTCAAATATTTTAAGAGCTGATTGCTATGTGGAGCATTCCATTCTCTTTGCATTACCAGGACATAAAAAAAATGAATAACGAATTTGAGAAAAACTATAAATATTGGAAAATTTAAGGGAATAACAAGCAATATCTCGAAAATGGTTCACTCAACAACAAAAAGTGTATATGACATAAATTGTGTATTTTAACGCAATCTACATTTTTTGTGTAGTAAAATTTTGTCTATCTCTTATGGTTTGCCAGTTATGCAGAAGTCATTCACAATGAAGAATACTTTTGGAGACATTCCAAGAAAATTCAAAATATCCATTTTATTTGTCATGAAAATATCTTAAACATATGACATTTTAATCAAAATCGTTAGAGCCATTTTTGAGAAAATTAAAATTTATGAAAAATGTTCCATGTAAAGGGTAATATGGGGTGGGGGGATTTTCTTGAAAAACTTTGTGTCACATCTCTGGAAGATACTGAACCTAAATACCAAGTTTTGTGTTTATCCACTGTTTGTTTCTGAGTTATGCTGTTCACAGACAGACACACAGACGGACATGTTTCCAAAAATGCTTTTTTTTGGATTCAGGGGGCCTCAAAACTTATATTTCCGGTGAAATCTCGGTATCGAATTTTTGGGTGGAATACAATACTTCCTCTACTTACTATACATAGTAGAGAAAGTAAATAATTGAACATTGTTTGCTGAACAGAATGTGGTATGGGTTTTACTTGGCTGTGACATTATTATTTTAAACGTTAAATAGATTTTTCTCAAAATTAAATTTTCTTTACTTTATGTAGTTTTCTCTGAAAGTAGTGGGCTAATTTTAATGAAACTTTGCAGAAAAATGTAAACATAATGCCTGCTTATTATGAACTAGTCATCTGTATATCTTGGATAATATGCATATTAGTAAAAAATGATGGATTCTTTCTTTGAGCATCTGTTATTTTTTCATGAATTATAATTTTTTCCTGAAAACTCTAATTAAGCTATTGGATTCATTATAGTTCGTATTAAAGGACATCGTGCTAAGAGTCTGGTAATATATTTCAAAGTTGTATTTATGATAGTTTGTGCGAAGAAAACTACACAAAGGTTTAGTAAAAAAAATATATGTAACCTCGGGATAGTTACAGCTGATTCATAAAAGTTACTTGACAGTTGTACACAAAGTTAATATTATGTATGTAGCAGTTACCGTTGTGTGTAAAATTTGATGATGATGATGCAATAGCCTCAAAAGATATAGGCAATTTGCTAAAAGGATACACCTTTGCTTGTTTTAATCACCACTTGAGAGATTAAAAGACCTGTCAGTCTTAAATTTTCTAACTTCATTGCCCATTATTTCAGAAATTATTTAAGATGTCAGAGAGAGTTTACAGAAGGTAAGAGACCTGCCTTCTAAGCATATGATATATACAATAATGATGTTTATTAAGGAAGTTAGAATTGTTTCTTAATTATACACCTGTTTGATTAAAATTTGAGTAATTGTTTACAAAAATAACCAACTATCTTAGTAACACCAAAGTATAGCCAAAACAGCATTAAGATGTTTTATCATCCTAAAATTTAATTTAGCTATCTTTGATAGTTTATAGGGAAATGGGTCTTTTATGTCAGAAAATGTCAATTACAGAAAAAAACTCATGTGCAAAGAAAGAAACCATATGGCTTGGATATATGGAAGCTGCTATATTTAGCAGTGATACCATTTGTAGAGAAACCATCCCTAGTGCAAAGAGGATAAGAGTTAAGATTTTTTCTGTGAATTGGTGCAGAACCATACAAAATGGCAGAAGCAGTATTAGTTTTAAAACTGTTATAACTGTTGTCATTTTTAAACATACGCATCCAACTGGATTTAAATGAAATTTCTTCTGGCAATGTACCTAATACTTTGCAAATCAAAAATAAATGGGGTAATTCTGGATTGTTCTCTCCATCTTTGGCCATTTCTTGCTTTAAATCATTCCAAATATTCTTCAGTTTTGACATATGTATAGCAACATCACGATTTTTCTTGAATCCGAAAAATTGCATGCACAGATCATAAACTTTATTCTTCTGAGACACCATCGTATAATTTATGCAACTCTTTCCAAACTTCTCGGAAAGTATTAAGAGACATATTCTGTAAATTTCCTTTTGTCATCATTATAATCATAGCATTGTTATCAGCTTTCATATGTGCCTAATGCATTCTTATATGCTGCTTTTTCTTGCATAGTGGCATATTCTGCAAGCTCATTAGGTTTAACCAACCCACCTTCGACATCAAGTGCCCCTGGAATTCCACATAAGACAAATACTTGCTTTGTATTTCCAAGTATTCCAGTTCATTTTTCTTTCCAAAAGACCTATGTTTATTATCTGTGTAGATTCCATTTCTTTGCATATGAAATTCAGCTTTAATCAATTTTTTTTTTCTTTCTTCAGTTTCCATATAAGTACTTTAAATGGAATAAAGCAGTAATTCTCCAGTATGCATTTAACAGTCTTTCTTACCTGGGCCCATAACTTATGATTCTTCATTATTTGTTGAAAAAAAACAACTATTATTTTGGAAGGAATATATTATACTTAATTACACTTTTACATGAAGAGGAACAACTTGTTTGTTTGGTTAGTTGCCTTCCCTTAGTTATCACATTCCATGGTGATATAAACAAAAAAACATATATGTGTATATAACATGCAGCTAACCTAGAAGTCGTCCTCTGTGGACTAGTGGTACCGTGCTAGTCTCTAGTTCCCAAGGTCGCGGGTTCAAACCCGGCGGAGGGCGATGGATTTTTTCGGGCGTAAAAATCGTTATCACGGCTTCTTTCTGAAGGGAAGTAAAGCCGGTGGTCCCGTGTCGTAGATTTATGGCATGTAAACGAACCTCAAGCCTGATAAAGAGGTCTCTGAGCAAAATTACCGGTGTTTCACGCCCAATATAGAATGGGACGCTAAGAACCATAGTAGTTAAAGAGCGTCCATAAATACAACTCAATTTCATTTCTAACCTAGAAATGTGGTAAGTTACTGAATAATTACTGATATAAACAACAAACATCAACAACTTAGACATGAAAGACTTTATACCATCCATTAAATATATGGTTGCATGTTTTGGCTCTGTAATGTAGTATTTAAATCATCTAAATGAGTTGCCAAATCTGCGAGAAATGTAGATCGCATATCCATTCTTCATTCAGTAGCTCTGGTATTCCCATTCCTTCTGATTTAAAAAAGTGCATCTGTTTCGCCTCTTAAAGTGAAGCAACATCCCAACATTGCTCCTCTACTCAACCATTGTGCCTGAAAATAATAGGGAATATCTGTGAAATCAGCTCCAATGTCACCTAAATATGCCTGAAATTGGCAATCATGGAGTGATGACCGTTTAATTGCATTAACTGCTTTTACGACTATCTGCATATTTGGCATACAATGCCTCTCAGATGAAATGGTGAATTGTAACCAGTTCATTTGACTCATTAATGATTTTAAGAATTGTCTTAAGATTACAATGAAGCCATTCTGCTCTCCTCTCATTGAGGGGACACCATCTGTGGCAATACAGACCAGTTTTCCCCAAGGCAATTTGTATTTGGTTACAATATGAAGCACAGCCTCAAAATTGTCTTCCCCCCCTGTGGTGTTTACCAAAGGAACAAAATCAAGGAACTCTCATATAGAAATGGGTAATTGAGATGTATCATTCATACAGGTGCACTCATTATTGGCCAAACAATACCACTTCATTGTTTTAATTTATATACAAACTGATTGACATCATTAGTTATTTCACTTATCCTGTCTGTTAAAGTTTGAGAGAGATGTATTGATTGGAACAATTCTAGCTTTTCTGGAAGCGATGATCAAACATTCTTTAAGAAATTCTCCTTCCATGAAAAACCTATACTCGCTGCCAAAGAAGAAAGGGATTGACATTTAGCGGAGAGAGAGAGGCGACGTTGCCGCTTATTGCGACCATGTGGAGAGCGTGTTAGGATTGTGTACGAACGCGACTGGGTTACATCCGCATTGTAGGATGGGTATTATTTATATTCTCATATAAAGACAATTATAAAGTAATGAATCTCCATGCAAAGAATAAAGACCTGCATTAACAAGAGAGACACACCTGTGAAATATTGATACTTACTCTAATGGGAAAATGCCGTTGATTCTCTCACATAGCATATTATTTCCCGTGCTTATCCTTCAATTGGGATACCCCAATTACCAAATACGTTTTATTCGGTTACTGAGTACCCTCAGTTTTTTGTTTGGCTCACTGTCTCGTCACTATTTTTTTTTGGATATTGTTAAATATCCATAAAAGTGTCAACACAATTGCAAATGCTCTCAACACACCACAGATACATGGACTCAAACACAAAGCAAATAATTTCTCAGTACACAGGCAATCTCTAAACTGATGTAAATACTATTAAGCTGTGCTAGAGCACAGAGGAAGCAGTTTATAACTGCAGCGACAGCAGAAGATAAGACATGCAGTTCATGTTACTGCAACGGTCACTCGCCAGAAACGTCATGCTATAATCACATGTTACAGTACCGGCAACAAGGATTTTGCATCTATTGTTGCTATGGAAACGTCTTAGTTCTAATTGGTCCTTCTAATCGTTGCTATGACGTATCCATCCCCTCCCTTTTATTTAAAGCTTTCCGTCAAGTGGTTAGTAACTGTCAATCACCTTTTTGATTGGTGCCGAGTATAAATTTCACTGCAATATGTTTTGAGAGAAGATAACTCTCATTATGTTTGTTGTTAAACAAACTGAAGCTGGTTTCTCTCTGGTTTTTAATGTGTTTTTTAACTGCTCCAATTTTAATTGGCGGGATGGTACTATTAAAAAACGAATAAGGAAGTAAATTAGTGTTTAATCGGTCAAACTACTACAAAACCTGTCATCTTGCTGTAATATCACAGTTACTGTTATAACAATGTTCCAAAGGTATAAAAATACAAATTCAAATACTTATCTCTCATAACCTTCTTGCCCTTGTCATAGAGGGCTTTCAAGAGCCGAGACACACTAAAGAAGGAACAGTACAAGTTCTTTTGACATAATAGACACAATGACCCTTTATTTCTAGGAACACAAAAGCATTTATATTCCCATTTGTCTTTATAAATGTACCGCTTTATTTTGGTGTGGGATATTATTCTGATATGCATTGCCTCAAACTTGTGAAAGAGTGATCTGTGGAAGGAAATAGCTATAGGCATGCAGAGGGTGAGTATGCTGTTATAGGGTGGAAGGGGTTAAGGCTGGTTCACAACCAACAAGAATGGTAGCGAGAATGAGAAAGTTGAAATACATGTATTCAAATGAGAATGTTCACAACCGAAGGGAAGCCTTCCCGGGTCCTGGGAACAGGAAAGAAGAGTTGCCCAACTTTTAATTTTCTCGTTCTCGGGCAGGGCATATTAGACTCTTCACTCTAGAGGTTATTCTAAGAGGCTGTGACATGAAACAGCCACTAGTGCTCTCTATAGTCACAAGCTGGAAACATGAAACTGGAAGGAATTAGTAGTAAATGTGCTTCCTAACCTCATCCCGACACCTGCAAATCTAATCAGCGTTGGTTCCTCTGGCGAAGGGATCATTTGTAGTTTGTTTATATGCAACTCAAAACTGGCTATTACCGAAAAAACAATAACAGCTGAAACCGATGGAAATGAAAAAAGAACAATAAACAATTTTAATGTATGCCATTAAACAAAGGAATGAAAGTTTGGCATAAGTAGAGGGATCGGAAATGTAATGAATATGCATTTAGATAATGTTTACTCTATTGAATTTTGACGTTGGCTTGGCTAAATTGGAAGTAGGTGATAAACTGTCATTGGTCAGTTAAAAACAAATGAAATCCCAATGCGCAAAATCGACTTTCACTTTGTGATCGATATGCATTCCCGTTCTCGTTACCGGGCTGTTGTCAATCAAAATTTCTTGCTTCCCGTTCTCGTTACCAGGTGGTTGTGAACCAGCCTTTAATCTATGCTGGAGGGAAAAGGAACACATTGTGTTACTTTTCGCCATGTCTGGATCAAAGTAAAAATTATTCCAATTGACTTGTGTGTATAGTCTCAAATACCGCATAGTTACCCTTAACTTAGGCCTGGAATGTTTCCTTCTCAAAATTCCTTTCCCAAATGTTGCATTTATCATCAGTGTTCACGGCTGTGTCTGTAGTGCCATATGCAATAAGAATGTGCATTAAATATTACAAAACAAAAGTTCAAAGGCTGCATTTAATAAAGCACACCCAATCTTGAATTAGAATAATTTTTTCAAAAATTACATTTTCCAAGGAAACCCTGGTCTTGTTGCATGTTAGTCAGTATGTGCTGACCACATAGTAGGAACAGGTAATTTACATTTGTTGACATGAAATATGTACTTTTTCAGATTCAGTCTCAGTGAAAGGGAGAAAATAGTACTGAACAGTCTAACAGGTAAAACTGGCATGGAAGAAGAAACAGAAGTGAGAAGGAAAAAGAAGAAAAAGAAAGGTCCTAACCCACTGTCATGTAAGAAGAAAAAGAAGTCTGACATAATCAGAGTAGAAAAGCGGGCAAAAAGGAAACGGAAGAGAATAAAAATTCCTCAACATTTGAAAGAGGAACTGCATGCACAATTACAGAAGCTGTCCCTGAACAAAGATTCCTAATATTCTTTTATAAATGCTAATATGCAAATAAAGAACTGTTAAATATATTTATGTTTTGCAAATACAAGTCAAATGCTAGCAATTGTAAGATAGTAAGAAGTGATTTTTAAATAAAGTGTTGCTATAAAAATTAATCTTTTTTATTACCTGTAAATTATCTCCTCTTGTCTCTGTTGTTACGAGGGGGAGAGGCAGAGTACTCCTCTATTTGAGCCATTTAAATGCCTGAGTTAGAGCAATGTGTCATACACTATTCTGTGATTTAAACCATTAATAACTTGCATTATGAACTGACCTTTGTTGTATACACAAAAGTTGAGTCAACTCTTGGAGCTTCTTTCCAAGCACCCTACAGATGCAATAACAATCCTATATTTAGATTCAGAAATCAGGGTAGGTATGCATACTGATGTTATCTTGTCTCACTTTTTGGTAACTAAATGATGAAATCGTTGGCCTCTCATTTGTAAGGCACCTGTTTCAATTCTCCATCCCACACTCTCTAAATAACATTCTCTGCCACATTGCATCTGTGTGGCTTAGCTGGCTAGGCGTCAGCTTTCAGGTCACAGGTTCAAACCCTGCTGAGACTGATGTTTTTAAGTGTGCTTAAAAGCTAAAGCCCCATGTCAGTAGATTTACTAGCATGTAAAAGAACTCCTCCACTACTGATATGATCCTGGCAATTGGCAGTGTCGTTAACAAATATCATTTTTTTTTCTCTTCCACCTACCTATGATAGGTAAAAGGAAGTATTGCATTCCATCTAAAAATATAGTGTTGAGATTTCACTGGAAATACGTGTTTCAAGGCCCCCTGAATCCAAAAAAGGTCTGTGAACAGCACAACTCAAAATGTTTAATGAATACAAAGTATTTAAATTAGAATCTTCCAAAGATGTGACACTAAATTTTCCCCACCCAAACTACCCTTGAAAAATTTTGTAAATTATTTATTTTTTTAATAATTGTTCTAATTTTGATGAAAATACCATAGCTGGCATACCCTACATTGCATAGTTAGCTCTTTAAACTTGAATGACAAATCAATTTCATTCCCTGCCCCTCACCCCATTCTTTATGAAACTATTGTACAGTAATCTAAAGCCTTTACTTCATTATTATTCTAATTTTGTACAGCCCCAGGTATTCCTAATAACAGATGGAAAGATTCCTTGATATTCACACAAAAGGATGTGAACATTGGCAAAACAATAGCCTTCTAAGTTCTGGAAATGCTGCATAGCCTATAAGTACTCCTCCCCCCCTCCTTTTGACGGAGCAATCATCTGTCGGAATGGTCAAGTAGTTTTTAGATAGAGTAGGTGAAATTTTAAACCTTCACTTTTGTCCCATAGTTATAATAATGGAAAAGCTGCATAGTTTTCATATAAAGCAGAAACCTTTAACATACTATACAAGAAAATAGAGGTGAAGTTGGTGGATACGAAGATTCTACACTCCCAGGCCACAATTGGAAAAGACAATCTTCTTAATATAAAATAATGGTTCACATTGATTTCTAATGCTAGTGATTTTCTCTCTTTTTACAGTTACATCCCCTGCTAACAAAGTTGATCACAACATAAGTACAAAGGAAATAATGCAAAGCTTCTTTAGATAACGTTTATCAGAAAGCTTTTGAAACAGTTTCATTACACACACAGCTGCGGTATTTGATAAATTGGCAATTATAGTAATAAATATAAACATGTGATTTGTACCGTTATAAGCATGATTGATAAGCTGTCCTACACCATGGCCATTAATGTATATTGCTTGAGATATAACGTAACAGGCGTTTGCTTTTATACGTGTTCTCTGCAGTGCAGCAACTATTTCTACTCCATTGGCATTCTGAATGAAAGGCTTTGTAAATCCTTTTTAGTAATTTACGAATTGAAATTATTTTATAGCTGCATGTTCATCAGAAAGAATAGGGCTTCTCAATAGTGAAAGGATTGTCAAAATCAATTGAGAGGTTTTAGAGATTACCCTACATACAGATTTTCTCTCTTAATATTAGTATAGATATTAACATGACAAATAAAATGCACATCTTTAATTTCTTGGGAATAGCCTGTAAAGTCCTCTTTATTTAGAAGGAATTTTATATAACAGGTAAACCATACAAGACAGACAAAAACTTAATACAACTTAAAATAAATTTTATTGTAATATCAGTCATTTCTGAGACATCCATTATCATTGGTTTGTATTTGTCCATAGTTTGGAATTTTAAAGTGCTGTCACTATTCATTTGTTTTTTAAACATTCATTTGGTTTCCTCTATCCCTTTTTTACCTACAACAAAATGTGTAATGATACTATTTCTATAAAGCTTAAAAAATTAGAAATAGGGAACAGAAAGAAAATGTAGATTGTTGAATCAGAAATTAAATAGGACCCAACGACTCAACAATGGTGTTGGATGTTTGCGGGCCCTTAGTAATGCAGCAACTTAGTGAAAATGATATGAAAGGGTAATGTGTAGAGATAAAATTATGTATTATAGAACTTGCATTTCCTGTGATGTTAAATGAAACTTTATCATGGCATTAAGGGTAAAATAAAAGGTCACTTCAACTAAATTGCAGATGATTATGAATATTTGACAGAGGGGATAGAAATTACACCCTCCCAGTACTGAACCAATTGCCAGTTCCCCCACACAAGTTGGTCATGCTAACCACTATGCCACTGATGACCACTAGCCTATGTCCATAAACAAATTAAAATCTAAACATGTAACCTATGAATATTAATATAACAAGTTTATGACTAAGCATAACAATATCTTTGTAGATTGCTCATATATCAAATATACCTCTGAAGAATCATAATGGACAATTGATCCAATGTGCTTCACATAGCAGAGTTAGCAACATGATTCAAGAATTGGAGGACACACACATGGGGATAGAGTTGGTGTACAGATCTGCCAGAGTTCTGCAAATGTGGCTGAATTTTTCTGCATGTAGCTCAATTTTGTGGTAGCAAACTATTATTAAAAACAGTCTTAGTAATCAAGAGTGCAGGACTTGAAATTGTGATACACATAGATTGGCAATCCAGATGTCATGAAAGTAGAGGCCAGATACTTAACAGCAAAGCAGTATCTATAGTTGATACAAGAAGTATTGGACTCTACCCCATAATGTGATATCCAGCTTTCACCAGAAATACAGGTTTTGAGGTCTTCCTGAATCAAGAAAAAGGTCCAGGTTGTGTGTGAGCAGCAATATTCAAAAACAGTCAGGTAAGTACTAAACTTGGTATTTAAGTTCAGCATCTTCCAAAAATGCCACAGAAATATTTTTAAGATAAAGTCCCCCATCCCAAATTACCATGGAAAAATGGCAATGATTTTTTATTTTCTCTACTGCATACAATAAGTAGGGGAAGTATTTTATTCCACCCAAAAATTCAATGTCAAGATTTCACCAAAAATATGTTTTGAAACCTTCTGAACACAAAAAAATAAATAAATGTTAGAAAAAGGTCTGTTTGTGTGTCTTTGAACAGCGTAACTCAAAAACGAAAAGTCAGATAAATGCAAAACTTGACTGTCACTGTTCTCTTTTTATCTATAACGAAATGTGTAATGTAGCTATTTCTGCAAAGGTTTATTTGGATTAAAATGTAGTAGAAATAAAAATAAGTTTTAATAAGAATAGTTTTTATCACTAATACAGGAGATGGTAGAGAAAGTCATGTGAAGTACTTTTCATTTGGAGTTAAATTTTTACTACTGACAAATTGTGAGAGACAGAAATAAACTTGCCACACAAAAAAGTGAAGATCTCTTTAAACACACAATTTGTCTTGTTCTGTATATATATATTGTTTTTATTACATTAAGCATTTCCGAGATACGCATTGCTTGGTTTTAATTTTCCAATACATTTTTTATATGTACTTTGTAAGCATTCTTTGTTTCTCGTGATGCCATGCTAAGTATAAAATTTCAAAGTCAGCAAAGAGCGACCTACTGTTTAAAGATTTGACTATTGCTTCATTTTTGAACATCCTCCTTGTGCCTACAACTAAATGAATTATGAAACCACTTTTGCAAATGTTTATCATGACTAACATGAAATAGAGAGATACGTGTGCTTTTGAAAGAACAGTTTACAGAAGAGAGAGAGAGAAAATAAAATGACAGAAGGTAGAGAAAGTCACGAATACAAGACATCAAATCTTTTCAAGATATACTACAAGGGTGCTATATGAGAGTTATGAAAGATAGAAAAATCAGACAAGACAAAATTACCTATTTACAGAACATACCATAATGTTTTTGTGATGAATAATCTTTATTTTTTTCCAAAAATAAATAATATTTCTAATATTACATCTTTATAAATGCTTCATGATATTTGTACCATATTTCACTTTGTGTACCAATTTGTGTGAGAAATTTATATCAAAGGAAGCAATGGATTCAATTCTGTTGTACACAATGCAGTGGTGAAATATGCACAATATTACATTTATCACACAGAGAAGCATAAAGATAAAAAAAGAATAACAAATGGTAAGAAAAATGGTTCTGTTTGCAAATAACTGCAGCAAATACTTGTGGCATTATTTGCAGCTTTCACAGTATAAAAATAACATTTAAAACAATTAAATAAAAATATCTCAACTTTATAGCAATATAATGGCATACTTCAGCACTAATCTAATTCAATTTTAATTAAGTAGTAATAGAAAGTTCTCACTGGATTGAAGAAAAATACTTGCTCTGAAAAACAGGAAATAAAATGTTTCAGTTTCTTTCATATGTAATCTTACTTGGGAAGGAAAGACAGACAGTAATCAAACATTTAAACCAAATTATATTTCTATTTGTATTCTCTATTTCTAAATATGAGATCTGAGTTAGAGGCTGCAAGTATCATAAAGGTAATACAATACAAGTTTAACGAACATTGCTCAGCATAAAATAGAATATCACTTTTTGATTCCAACAGTTTTGCAGATTCTCTATTTCAGAAGGTTTGTTATATTGCTTTGCATCATCAACAATAATACTGTCAATAACAAGAGTATATGGTGCTTAAATATGGGCAATTCTTAAGTTTAACTTTCAGATTGTTGCTTCTGTTTACAGGATAAAAATGTAATTGAAACAGATCAATTGAGAAATTGTGGTTTTCAGCCATAGGTTCATTACTCTTATGCTGTGAAATTTAGTTAATTTTCTTTTTTGTAAGCACTGGAAATCAAAAGAAGCTTGTAGCTTCTGTAGGGTGTCTACTGTCTTTAAGGTTTAAAATTCCAATATATTTCCAGTATAGATTTTGGCAAAATTCCAGTATTGCATTGAGTCGCACTGCAGTAAAAATATGGTATATTTAAATGCGTATTGTGACTAGGTTAACACCTTTACTGGTTTGTTTCCACAACTATAATATGAAGCTGTGTTTATTATTAGTTGTTACGTTCGATGTTGAATGAGTGGCTTTTTAAGTCTCGAACAATACTTTAATTAGAAGTACTCTTTATGAAATTGTGTAATAATCTAGAAGATTTTTTTGTGCCAAATTCTCCCCTTTCTCTCTTAGAACTGTATTTTAACAAAAATTTTATGCTATTCATAATAATGCCCAAAACTTCATTGATATTCATAGAAATGGGAATGAAATATCAGAAAATTTCTTATTTTTAACCTTAGCCTCTCTCCGCTCCCTTCCCTGCAACAATTTCATAATTCTAGAAAAGTAGAGCTTGTAAAAAATTATCGAAATGTTTGATTCAATATTATATAAGATAAAAGTTTATGGAAAAGCAGATATTATGCAAAACAATAACTTATTAATTAAATACTTATTTGATTAATAAGACCTTCCAAGAATCAATCACTTGAAAATTTAATCTGAAATAAAGTTATATGGATATTTCATCCAATTTTTCCAGTATGTAATCTCTAGTTCCAGTATATCCAGTACCACTAGACACCCTGTTCTGGCACCAGAGGCTGCACTTTTTAGCCAGAATGTGACCAATGACATTTAACAAATAAATAATTTTTCCAAACTATTACAAATTATCAATCATTTCTACTGGCATAGGATTAGTTATAGAAAATTTATATTTAAATCACTCCATGCAGATATATCTTAATCCCTGGTTTTGAGAAAACCATGAAGGTTGTTTCCATTCATGGAGACACCCAGCATGTGGCATCCTCTAACTCCTTTGGTAGAATGAGGGCAGCTGAATCTTCACATTACTGTATGTTTTGTAAAATTTAAATTTTTTTGTTAATACTTCCATTAGCAATGAATCAGCTTTTCAATATTGTATCAAGACAGTTTTCTAGGATAACGTACTCAGTCTGCAGATGACAAGAATGCTAGCAGCATGAATGCACTATGTGAACATTTCCTACTCTCTTCACACACATAGGGTTGCCAACAAATTAGTCAACTCCTCAAGGGACTGCAATTACACAGTAGTAAACAAACTTTAAAGTGAGCTTATAAACCCATCTCAGTTCTGATTGGTACAGCAGAATTCCACTATGGTTATCAATATGGCTTGCAGTAATAAACTGCCCTGACCCCTCGCCCCAAGGTAGCATGTTAGTATGTAGAAGCCTTGGAAGAACTGACTAAAGATAGAGGGATATTTGGAAAATTTTTGTGACAAATTTGACTTATTACTGGAAAAGAATCTATTGTATTCTAATCTCTTATCAAGCTAGTAAGAGGCTTGGTGCTAAGAGCACTGAAATACCAACAAATATTCAACTACAATATCGAATGTGGCATGATGTAGATATGACTCCACTGTCACAACAATACTGACTTAAGATGTAAACTTTTGCCAGATTTTTATTTTTTAAGTTTATCACCCTTCAACTGAACAGGTCTTATAAAAGGAAGGAAGGATGAATGAATGTAATGAAATTAATATTCCAATGTGTCCCATAGAATGGGAGATTCCTTGAAGAAATGCTTACCCAGGTAACATGACCTAATCAATATTCAAACTCAGGCCTTCTGAAATATGAAGAGGTGGGTTCAAAAAGCATATTGTAAGTAATGTCAAGTCCAGCCAAAGTAATGAGTTATGAAAAACTATAAAATCGTTTTGAGGATTTAATCTAAAAAGGTATTTTTTTTAGTGTAAATCTGCCCTTTGAATGGTTAATATAAAATATTTTTTTTTATAAGTATTGCCTATTTTAGAATTTTGCTTTCATATTGTGCCTGTCTCTATTAGTCCAAAATCTGTCTGGGAGGCAGCTTTTTATATGTAACACTTATTTATACATTAGCAAAATGCATAATTTCCTAAAAATGGTTTAAGTTCAACCTAAAATTATAATTAATTTTTTATTTTTTAAATACAAGTATGTTGTTTTAATTAGATAGCATTTACAAAATTAATTCCACAAATAACTGAATGATTCTTGCTTCAAATTGCATCTAGAGTTCTGATATTCTTTACAAAAATATTTTTTTTCTTAATACATATGCATATGTGGCCCTATTTATAATGTACATTGGCATGCAAAATTTAATGCCTTTTTATAGTTTATGAATTATGATTAACATTCCACACTTACAGAAAACGAGCTTCAAAGTAAAAGATATGTTGTATTTAATGGATGATGCGCGACACATGTTGACATTTATAAAGATAAACATGTAAAAGAACCTCAAGCCTAATCAAGAAGCCTCTGAGCAGAAAATTTCCAGTCTTTCATGCCCAATATAGAACGGGATGCAAAAGATCATAGTAGCTAAAGAGCTTCCATAAATAAAACTCAATTTAATTTTATTTTAATACATATTGGAGTATGACAGGGCATCTCCATTACATCAGTTTGGTCAAAACCACTAATCACCAAGTGCCTGTTTAACAGTTTGGGTAAATTGTCATACTTTTGCCCCATTGGGTCTTACGCTTGCTCTAACGTAATGCTGCCAACATATGAATAATGCCACCGAAGCCGGTAAGATATTCAGCCTCAAAGCGTAGCCGAGAGATTGAGGACCCTCAGCCTCAAAGCGTAGCCGAGGGATGTTTTTTAGAAAGATTGGCCGCAACTGCGAAGCGACGCCAGAGCGTAGCCCAGGGATCTGCGCGTCTAAAACTCGAATGATTCACGTTCGCAGAAACAACAGCACATCACATATTCAGTGCATTTCACTTCTTATTTAGGTTGGCAGTACCCACTTTGCATGGATCACGCTATTTGCCTATATAAGTGAAACACCTAAAACGGGTGGGTAGGTGGGCACCAGATATTGGAGAGATCACATCATGTTCTAAGGTAATTTATTTCATTATTTTTTCACTTCCTTATTCCTATTTTAGGTGGGCAAAAGTATGACAATTTAGCCAACAGTTTTCTTTGATATCACATCAGCATTCACCTTTAGCATAAAGGCCTGGAGTTTAAACTACAAGACAGCAAAGCAGTTATCTCAAATACTCAAAGATAAACTTGCACCATGGAAAAGATAAAGAGTACACCAAATTGACTGCTAGGACAACAAGATTTACAAAAACAAAAATAAACCTGAGGACTAGAACCAAAAGAACATTTTAGAAACATTAAAGCAAAATAAGATAAACTGGCTGTAGTAGGGTATTTTTGGAAGGAGCACTATTAACACTGAAATAAAAAACGCCAAACTTACTAAAAAAAATGCAACAGGCAACGTACAACTCGCTACATATGGAAAGTATACACATTTGGAGAAACAAAAGCCAGATTACCAACTTTGAAATCCAGCCTAGTGACAGCCTGTTACAGAAGTTCATCATTCACCACCGGGAAGAAGTACATCTACGCTGGGCAACACCAGTGGTTGACCCAAAGCTGATGAAAATGATTAGCTTTCAAAACACATCCACCAAGCAATGTACATGCATTACAAAACTGACCAAATTTTTTTGTTTTAATTACTTAAATCATATATTAGTGAAAGCACTTTATGGTCTGTCATGGAAAAGAATATTCAGAACTTCATGGACTATCTGTTGGCCTGTCCCAAGGAACATAATTGGACTAGTGTTGCATTTGTTATATATCCAAAATATTCCCATTGCTGATACTACTGCAATTCTTGCTGTTGAAGATGGTGAGAGTCAGTATTTAAGTTACAAAATGCTCTAAATAAAACAAATGATTGGGCAGGTAGAATCAGATGACTGATTCCAACCCTGTCCAACACACGGCTTGTGTGAAAGAACAATTAATTCCAAATGATTGGGCGAACATGAAAAATGAAACAAAGTTCACATACGTAACTTTCACTTACAAAAAGGTGCTTCCCCTTCTGGTTTCAGTTAACAACAAGAGTTAATTATACCCTAACACTTCTAAATAGCTGAGGAAGACATTAAATGGTAAATTGAAATGGAAAGAGCACATGAAGAGCTTATGTACAGAAAACTTTTGACTTCTTCTATATAATTTTGAGCTATCAACATGGAACAAGCCCTTAACCTATAAACAGGCACTGTAATTGCAAGGAATACATATGTATAAAAAAGAAGAGGAGGAAAAGACAGGAGAAAGAAGAATACTGTAAACAAAATTATATTTTTGGATCACACACAAATATGTCATTTCTATGTTCTTATTGTCCTGTGCCCATATACAGGATGTAATCAAAATATTCTAGATACCATTGTAAGTTTTGTAAATGTTTTTACATAATAAATGTAAATCTACATTAAGAGAAGTTGACTGGTGAATTTTAAAAATGTACAATTTTTAAATATTGATTTAATTTTTTTGTTACCTTGAATTATGTATGTTTATTGGGGTGCTGGTATAAAATTTGATGTTGTAAGTGACAGGGGTTTCCAAATTATGAATTTTTTAAAACAAAATTCTCTTTACAATGCAATTTTCAGTTTTTGCCATGATATGCAATATTTAGAATTTGGAGTGTCTTAGAGAGATGTACTATAACGTTACAGAGGGAACATTTTGTTTTATATTTCACTTTTTTTTTTTTCCCCCGTGTATTCTTAATTTTTTACATTACATTATAATCCGTGCAATTCAAGAGATTGATTTGACATTTCGTACAGCGGTACAGGCAACACCACTAATCATGAGCACATGGCGGGCATGCTAGAATTAGGAGTGTACAAAAGCGATAATGTTGCAGCTATTTATGAAATAACTGCATTGGAGAGCGCTATTATAATTACTTATATGATGGGATACATCATATTGGGTACATGAAGACAATAGCAAAATAGGATGTCTACATGCAACAGATGGAACTGAGCAAGCAATTCTCAACCTAAAGCAGAGACATAACAAAGATCAAAATACAAGGCCTCCCCCCCCCCAATTAATTTCTTATAAATATTATACTATTTTCCACACCTGTCCTTTATTTGGGATACTTTTGTCAAATATATTTTAATTCAGCTCCTGAGAAAATTCAGTTTTTCTTTTGGCCGTGGAGTCATGTCACTAATCTTAGACACCATAAAGTTCCACTAAATGTGTTTTGATTATACTGCAGCAACAGCAGAAATACCGAAAGGCCCAGTGAACTATGAACCGGCTATGAGGAGTTTTTCCACTGGGTGCGTGGACACATGTTTCCTGCCGCTGCTTCAATCAAGGTCATGCTATTGACACTGGTTTTGCTCTGTTCTGCAGTATTGAATAGACCATGATGTAGTGTACTTCAATGTGAGTTGGTTTAGTGCAGCTGTTATGAGTTATTTATTATTATGTCTGTATTCAGTCACAATTATGTTTCAGTATATGTTTACTATTGCCCTGTGTGTATTTGTGTATGATTTGTATGTGTTAATGCAGTCAACTCGTCAAGTAAAATACAATTTGCAGAACAATTCCTGTGTAAAGGATCTAGGCCATACAACAATCCATAATCTGTAAAATAAATTTCAGGCCACAGGTAGTGTTCAGTCTAAGAAACTAACAGACATTATAGGATTCTTATCAAAGAAATATTTATGACATTGGTCATTGTTTGGAGACTTCCCTCCAGAAATCGCTAACACATCTTTCACAACAGGCAGGCATTTCATATGCCTCTGTGCAAAGAGCTACTAAATTGTTGAAGTTAAAACATAAAATTACTGTGGAGGACAGAATTATTAGTAGAGATTTGTGGCCACCTCAGTCACCCACTAGCCCCCTGTGATTTTTATCTTTGGGGTGAATTAAAACAAAAAATTGAAGACAAAGCCGCACACCCTGAAAGAATTAAAACAAAATATTTGCCAGGAAATTGACAACTTTTCGCAACATGAACTACAGAGAGTGATGGATAGTTTCTTACAGAGGTGCCAAAAATGTATGGACAACAATGGTGGCCAACTTCCACACCTTTTTTCATAACGTTGGTAACTAAAGCTTTTAACATAGTTTTTTTGGAAATTGTTGTATGGTTACATCTCTGTCACTCTATAATAACTGCAGACTGACTGCAACCTGTGTCACCATTACAAACCAGAAAAACACTGCATATGCAGTTCATAGTTCCAGTTTCCCTGTATAAGATGTGAAGTCTGTGTTACTGTAACACAGGGCAGGCACATGCTAATCATGTGTTACATATTGGCAACACAGTGGTGGCATACACAGTTACTACCTCTAATTGGTTCATCTACAAGTTTCTATGATGACTGCTATAACACTTCAATTTCCTTCCATTATTTTAAAGCTTTGTTCTATGTGTTCAGCAAATGTGAATCACTTTCTTAATATACACAGACTAAAGTAAATAGAGGATATATTGTATTCCATTTAATATTTCACCAGAAGTACATGTTTTGGAATGCATGAACATGAAAAAAGAACTTAGAAAAAGAACCTGCATGTGGCCCCAAACTACTCTTAACATGGAAAATTTATTCTTATTTTTATTTGTTCAATAATCAACTTGAGCCATTTTGATTAAAATGCCATATATTTACTGTACTGACATGAGAAATAAAATGTAAATCTTACATTTTTTTTTTGCGAATATCCTATGAATTTCTCTTTTTTAGAATGAATTTTGTATAAGTTTGTATATTAAAAAAAACTTAATAAAGCAAAAACGTAAAGCTCATTAAAATACACATTGCCATTTTTTTTGTAGCATTAGCCATTTTTTAAATATTTCATGTTGCAAGTGTAGACCTTTCCTAAGCATCATTTGACAAACATGCTTGAAAGTTTGTTATACCTGCTTTCCCCTACTCCTTTCTTTTCTTTCCATCACAACAGCTTATTACTACAAATAAACATTTGCAAGCTGTTTCCACATGCTGAAACCACCTTTTTGCTTAATTTGAAACAATTCCTAGATAAAGATATATAATGATATATGTCATGCGGATAAAAGAATCACTTTTTATATTAATAGTATAATGTTGAACAAATATATGCAAATTTTGTCATTGGCAGAGAAAGTCATATGAATGTATCACACATTTTTTAAATGCCCTATGCATATACTGGAATTCATCAGCTCAGTTAAAGATGGCACGCATCTTACATATTACATAGCAGGTTTTAATTGGTATGTTTTAGGGATCAGAGAGCTAAGTTTCACAGAAATACTTCAACTCCAATGTAAGGAGAATCGTAAGTGTTGGTAAAAGTCTAACACAGAGAAAAATCAAACTGAAGTTGGTGAACATAACGCTGACCCATGGTAAGAGGTGCTTGATTTGTCACTTGACAGGATCATATTTTCCACAAATTATAAAAGTACCTATACCAAAAATTTCCTAAGAAAGTGAAAGTGCAAATTTTAAAAATGACTCCACTGAGTTTTGAAAAAGGAGACCTTACCTATTCTCCTCCTTGGCTACAATGCGAAGGACATTTTCAATGCGGACAAAATGGGAGTGTTCTTCAACTTGCTACCCAACAAGACTTATGCAGTTCGAGGTGAAAAATGTCATGGTAGGAAAATGTGCAAATAGTGGCATAACTGAAAGGTTACCTGTGCTACTCATAGGAAAATTAAAAAAATCTGAGGTGTTTCAAAAACATTTGTACACTTCCATGCAAATATGATTTCCAGAAAAGTTCATGAATGACTTTGGAAATATTTGTTAAATATCTATGAAGGCTGGATACCAAAATGGCATCTCAGGGAAAAAAGATTGCTACGGTGATAGACAGGTGTGCAGCTCATCCATCAGAGCCATCACTCTTATGGAACATAAAGGTGATATTTTTACCAGCAAACTGCATCAGCCATCTGCAACCTTTAGACTTGGGAATTATTCATTCTGTTAAAGCAAAGTATAGGAAAGCCCTGGTGCAACACGCTATTTCTTTCTTAGAAAGAAAGCAAGATATACATATGTCTGTGGCTGCATGACAGTTACTTACAGCAGGCACCATATAGCATTGCTTTGGGAAAACTGGCTTTGGTTCTTGCACCGATGTTTTCAACAAGGACAATGATACTGAAGAAATTTGTGTATAGGAAGAGTGGGAGATGTTACAAAGGGGCACAAGTGTAAACTTTGAAGAGTTTGTATTGATGACAGTGTCCTAACCTCAGAAACATCTGTGGATGTTGTTGAGCTTTGCAATGAAGCAACCAGATGAAGAGGAATCAGCAGTACCAACATTTGCGGCAGCAGTGGAAGGATTGGACGTTGTGAGATGGTACCTATGCTCCTTCCTTATTGATGAGGGGCTACTCAGCAGCATTAATCACATTGAACATAGAATTCTAAGTGATTAAGATACCTGCGCAGGAGGAAGCAGACTACTCTGCTGGATTTCTTTAAGAAATGAAGGTTAGTAACTTTGCTGTCTTTGTTTCTTTACTGGGTAATACTGAAGAATCAGCCTGCATTCATATCTAATGATAAATGTATAAATCTGATATCCACTTTTTTGTTTGTTGCAGATTACGCACAAATAGCTGATCACGAAGTGGTTAATATCAGTGTTTTCTGTTCTTGAAACTAGTATAAATATATAACTATTGTAGAACTTTAATTTATGCATTTTGTTCATCAATCTTTAAATTCCTTTCTTAGTGCTACATGTGTACATAATGATTTAAAATTTCTGAAAATAGTAAGTTTTGCTATTAAAATACTTAAAAACATGATTTGCATATTATTTCTGGCAATTGAATGCTCAACCTTATGCTAATCCCCTTTTAAGGAAAAAAATTTAATCCCCCTGAGCTTCATTAAATATGGGTTTTACTGTAGCCTGACTAATTGCTGAATGTACTTAAAATATGATTTATAGAAACCAAAGAACAGTGTTGAAAGATAAAAAGCTATTTGAATACTGCACAAGGATAACAAGCCAAAATATTCCAATATTTCAACAAATAACTGTCAGATTCTTGAAATATTAGCCCAGAAAACACAGTTAAAAATGAGAATTCAACCTGTTCATGCTCAATTCCAGTTCTTTGTTCTACAACATATGTTCAGTTGATATGCTCCTTCCATAAAGCAATGCGAAGGGACCCCAGATTGTCGGTAAATAAAATAATGTAATATCGGTGTAAAAATATTATAGTGAGCGGTGTTTTGGGCGGTAAATAAAACTGCTTAATGGTGTTATCTCGTGCAAAAAAAAAGGGAAAAAACAAAAACACAGTTTAAACTATTTTACTGTGGAACAAAGGGCACCTTACATGTAACTTAAAAAAGTGGAGCATGAAAATATTTACACAGTATACATTTCGACTGATTTACTTTGTTAGAGACAAAGCCACCATAAGTTCGGTGTTCTCTGGCTTAAGATTGTTCTCAAGTTTGTCATGATGTTCCCATATGCAGAGAAAAGTCTTTCACTGTCCACATTGGACATGGGTACCCACAATAGTTTCATACACTTCTCACTGAAACACAAGTGGTCACATTGAAGTCCAGAAAGTAAATCCAGTATGTTCACTTTGCAGCATCATCTAATTTCTCACACACTATGTTCTTCAGAGCAGCATATCTCTCCTCGAATGTCTTCTCTGGCAAGTCTCGCAGAAAAGGTAACATTCTTCTTACTTTTTCTATAGTTATATCAGTAGATGCCTCATTTGATACTATTTTTTGTACATCAAACAATTTACCTGCAGAATGAATATCATCATCAGCTGGATCAGCTGACATTAAGGAATTCAGCTTGGTAACTGACTTTATGCCCAATTGCTTGAACTGACTGATAACATAAGACTTCTTGAGGGTTGGCAGTCTCTGAAGAAGACTTGAAGTTTTCTCTCCAAACGAGCCCTCAGCTACTATTGTGAAGCCATTTGATATATCTTTAAGTTTGCTATATAGTTTATGAACAAATGGATATTTAGATCCCTCAAGCACTTCAACAAGGCAAATGGTGTCTTTGCAGTGTTCAAGAAGGAAAGATGCCTGGCAGTTTATTATATTTTGAGACCGCATTGAAATACTACTGTGGAATCAGTTTGAATTCCTGCGTGCCGCAAAACTAAACTGACCTGGCAACATCTTGCACATGCTGTCTGTACGGCGCGCGAACTCCACTGTCAGCTGAATTGTGCATGCGCTAGCTTAATTTGAAACGTGGCTCCATCGGCATAATTCCTTTTCTTTTTCAGACCAGAAGGTAAACAGACTCCTTGCGCTAAATTATAACGTAATTTAAAGAATATAACTTTACTCCAAACGAATCTTTCAGTATAGCGGACACAAAATATACCTAGACATGCGTTCACATTACGGCAACGTCGCGAGACAGCAACAATTTTCGTGCGAGGGGCACAGGAAACGGAGACAGTGATTGGTAGAAGAGGCTGTTTACTGTCAGAATTGACTTGAACCAGACTTAGAAATTCATGCATTATTTAACGATACTTTTGCGACAGTCTTTTCCAGCCGGCATGAAATGGGGCGATGCAAGCACAAATCGTTAAAATACGGCATTAGGGAAGAATTGCAGGTAGTATTGTCATTTAAATCCAAAGAATAATTTGAGTGAAATGAGAAATCCGTCACTGATGCAGTGTTGCCAAGTTCCGATAAACATGGCATTCCTTTTATTGTGCATGCGATAGGTGAAGAGTGAAGGGGACAGGGTAGTCGAAGCAGTACCGATGTTTGCCAAAGCTCTGGTTAAATCACAGTGCAGTTTGGTGTTCTGTGTCGTGCAGCATGGCTGTAGCGAATGACAATACACGTATCCGTAAATGATTGATAAGCCAAATATCTGATTGTTTATGTGAAAAGGAGAGACAAACGCCAAAAAAAAGGGGGGGAGAGAGAGAGAGAAAAATTTCGGGTTATTTTGCAAATTTTTTTTTCATAATGGTGTTATTTCGCGTTTTCGCGATATAGAACTAGGATAAAAGGGTCTTCAACAGGGCGTGCTCCAATTCATGTTAAAAGATTTCCAATCAAAAAGTCTATATTTAATTAGAATAAATAATTAAAATTTTATGTCGCGACTCAGAATGGATATATATGTGGAATTTAAAAATAATTGATTAATGGTTTTCCTTATTGTTAATTTTCGGCCAATTTCGCAAAAAGTCGGGGTCCCTAGCAATGCGTGCTGAACTCGACCAACAAGATATCTGCATTAACAAAACATGCTAGGATGTCTACAAGATGAAATCAATTACTTTCTAACTGTAATACTTTAGATGAGGCAAGTGTTGCAAAATTAATATTAAATTAAGTTTATATATATTCAGACAGTATAAGCCTCTGTTTTTGTGAAACAAATAATGTAAAACAACCTTTGATCATACCACAGTTAACGTCAATCTAAACTAGAAGTACTTCTGAAAATTCAAACTCAAATTCACATTAAATCTGTTAAATAAGATTGTATATTTTTCTTTCCAATAGTCATTGTTTATTTTTGGTATAGATTTCATACATATTTTTCCTAGCCAAAAAGCATTAATTTTAAGAAAAGGACAGATGATTGAAAGAGTTTTGAAATACAGTGGAATCTCGTTAGCATGTTCCTCATTAACATGTTTTCCCGTGTATTACGTTGAATTATAAAAGTCCCGGTACCAAATTAATAAATAACGTTTGCTTAATGCGTTTTCCCGATCCTGCTCACTATGTTTGAAGTCCTCATTCGCTGTTTTGGCCAATCCTTGGTTGGCTCAGTGGGAGTAGGCTCTTAACACGTTCAAAGTTTGATGTCCTCATATGCTACTTTGGTCAATCCTTGGTCACGGGGTGGATACTGACAGCCAATCACATGCATGTATGTAAATATTTGTGACACGATTTGTGTGGGCGGGATAGAGAATGCTTTACCTTGGCATGGTAAACGCCAAAGATAGTTTCTACTGTTGAGTGTTGATCAAACATACGTAGATTGTATTATAACTCTTCATTTGCAATGAAAAAAAAGAAAGTGTAGTAAATAACCAATACTGAAAATCTTTGAAGTAGATCACAATCCAAATATGAAACATGTGGATATAGTGTGGAAGTTAAACATTCTTCTGTCAACCTTAAACACGATTGTTAGCAAACCTAAATTGATTGAAACTGCTTTTAAAGAAGCGAAAAATGCTAAAACAAAACTTTCCTCTTGGAAAAAGGGATTAAAAGAGGATCAGAACGAAATTTGTTGCACGGAAACACCTACCGTATTCAAATCGTATTGAATACACCAAAGATACTATCATCTATTGTACTCGTAACATGATGCACGCTCATAGTTTTCTTTTCTTTTTTAGCGGAAATTATTATCAACTGTGTAATAAAACACACAGCTAAGTCACTATTGTCGCTTCCATAATTCACAATTTATTTTCTCACAAACATTCATAACCTCAAAAATCCAAGCTGACCAACATAAAAGCTTGATTTATTTATTCTCAGTTTTTGTGTATCCAAATCCATTTGAACACACATTGAATTTAATATGGAAACACGGATCGTATTCAGTATGAAATTGTACTTGAAATCGATTTCAATTGCCCATGGAGACGTAGTAATTATTAGATTTTATTACATAACCATGTTCTTAAATTGCAGATTTGGTATTTTTGATAACATGTTTTCCTGCCTATGACGTCCAAATCCTTAGGTCCCTGCAAAAATGTACTAACGAGGTTCTACTGTATTGGTACAGGAATCTAAACTAGATGAAGATAATATAAGCAAATTACCAAGAAACTATTTTGCCAATGATAATTGGAGAAATTTAAAGAAACATTGGAGATTAGATGGTAGATATATGGTAAAGGGAAGAAAAATTCAATAGGAGGGGACAGAAGATGTACAGTGTAAGTAAAAAGTCCTAACATAGCTGCTTTTTCTTTCTGCAGAATAAATGTGTGCATAAAAATCAAGCTAGTAATACCCGCAAAACATAACAATACAATGCAAATAACAACCCTCCGTCAATGATTACATCAAAAGTTTAGCAGCCAACGATTCAGAAAGGCAGATAGAAATGTCTTTAGGGGAAAGACTTGTGGCTGTCATATGGGTCCATGAGCAGCCTAATGCAGTATTTTAGAGCTCGATTTGGAAAAGTACCTCTGACAAGAGGTAACCTGCAAAAATGGAAAAAGAAAGCAATATTTCGGCATCAGAGCATTAAAGATGCACTATGAAGTGACAAATCAACTCAAATGGAAACCTGTGCTGCCATCACCAATTCAGAGGCTAGATCGGTGATGAAAATGTGCCACAGAGTTGGAGTGCCACCATCAACAATGTGCGACCACAAACTGAAAACTTTTCACACTGTGAATGAATTAACAGATGCAGATGCCTTCCGAAATGTGACAATAATGCTCCATAAATATAAGATATGATGCTATGTTCCTAGTATAACATTCCTATTATGGAGGAATATACACAGATGTCCTAAAAGAACATGTGAAATTCTATTCAAATTTGTTTTAGAAGAAAAAAACAGAAAATATGTTGTCTGAGACTTTTCATCCATACAGTAAGGCAAGAAATATAGTAAAGATTTGAGATTAAAATATAATGAATGAAAACTGGGGCAGAGAGAATGAGCTGACAGTGACAAGAGGGATATGCACTGATACGAACAAGAGGATTGTATAATAATACGAAGAGGATTATATAATAAAGGATTTGTGGACAGAAGTATGTGCCATGTGGGGGGGAAGGAAAAGAAATGCTTCAGGGTTTGATGCAGAGTTGGCAAACAAGTAATTGGAAAGAGGGTATTTTGTATCCAAAATGAAATAAAATACAAAACAATACTGTAATACTGGTAATGAAAATGTTGTCAAACAGTTTATGAAAATAATTAGAATTATGAACGAATACTTATGAAGAAAAAATGGATTAGGAAAGTGGAAAGAGAATGATTTAGGCAGTCAGAATGCAGCTCTATTTCATATTATGACACGCTGGGTTCTACAATAAAAGTATGTCAATTTCAGTTGTAAGAAATGTGCCTAATTTGTCATACTTTATGTACTGAAATAAACAAATACACTATTCTAATAAAATTAATTTAGGTGAATGTAAAATAAGTATCTTTAAAACACATATGCTCAATTATACTTTTTTATCCCCTTGTTTTACGTGTGGGGTTGCACCTACAGTCAGATACACACCGTTCTTCTAAATTACAGAATATAGTATACTTTTATTTTGCCTTTTGTTGTTTTAAACAGGAGCTGGTAGGCAAAAATGAGAATCTTGACACTTTTCAAAAAGTGAATGAGAATAAATCTCTCTCATTGGTGCAGCTGTTAACCTGTGAAGTTTCAATAAATAACATTGCCCTGAAAGTTTTAAATCTTATATAATAATCTGTTGTTTACTGAATAATTATATAAGTTTTACTGTGTTAATAGTGGCCTACAAGTGGGTTTTGTAAATATTTAAAAATACTTCTGCAAAAATCAACACACTACTAATTTTGACATAATATACTTCAAAGTGAATACTAAGAGACAGAAGGCACTGTGATTTTTACCATTTGTAGAGGAAATTTTCTTTGCAATTGGCTATTCCAGTATGTCTGCACCTTCTTTGCTTTCGAGAGGTTAGTCATTGTATGTCAGCATTGGTTTTAATTTTACGAGGAAATCGCAATCTACAGTTTTCTCGTAACTAGTTTTTCCTACATTTATATACCTTTTTAAAGGAATAATTGCATTAACTGCCTTGAAACTTTCAGGTCTTTCTATAAACACAACAATGAAGACAAATGATCATCCAAGTGTCTGGGCACTAGATACTACTAAAATGATGCTACTCAAGCAGAATTATGAAATAAAGTTTCAATACCTGGAAATTATGGAGACTTTGCATATCTTTTGGCCACCTTGTTACACTGCTTAAATTCCATTAATTCTGCTTCAGTATACAGACAAAATATAGTCAAATAATCTGTCCAAATTTCAGTTCCATAGCTACGGTACTTCTGTCAAAAAAATGCACATAAGCTTAGCTACACAATGAGACAGGGCCTTCCAATGCCCCTTAAGGGCTTCAAATTTTGGGAAGGTTAAGCATAGAAGTTTGTTACATCCTAAAGAATGGAGTGAACCTGTTTTAAGTATGCGGCCATTAGAGCTTGAAATCACTTCCTTTGAGCTCTTCTTTTAAGGCCTGTATTAATTTAAAACTAAAGCATGCATTTTATGCTTTTCGATAAGAAGCTTCCATGAAAGATGTTTGAACTACATGAAAAATATTTAAATAAAATTTACTTAAACACATAGAGACATGAATTTCTATTCTAAGACTTGTTAAGAGTATTCAGTTGTGAAAGTTGCTTTAAAAGTAAAATTTGCTTAAGTAATCAGTGTATGCCTAAGGCTGAAAACCACATTTAGCACAGGATAAAAAAGAACTTAAACTTGCTGCACAGTGTGCTAGCATCAGCACTGAAAAATATTCTTGTTGTGGACAGACAAGAATGTTGCACCTTATGATAAATGCACTTTATCATTCTTCAGCAGAATGTCTAGTGCAACATACCTGTTCAGAGACAAACATAAAAATAGCTTGGAAAAAGGCATTAGCCACCACATAATGAAAATGTCTTCAAAGACGTATACGATTTTTAACCGAAACACACTGTCTCTCACATCAGAAAGTTTTCTGAACACCAGTGGTGGTGTGAAAATTGGTTCCAGTCTAGTATCACTTCAGTCGTCTGTAAAATCGCAGACTGAGTATCTGTATGTAAACATCATGTTATCCAGTTTGAAGTAATGACTCGGTAGCCATAAGAAGCAGTTTCATACTGCGTGTGATTCTGTTATTTGGGTTGCTGGAAATATATGCATGGAGCTGTCGCTGCAATGCATTGAGTACAGCTGGCATGTGCTCTCTTGTCAGTGGATTTTTTTTGTCTAAGTTCATAACAGCTTCTTCCAGATATCTGAAACAGAGAGTGTTCATGTATTAGTATTAACCCCATTAAAAGTGTATATGGCTGCAACTAAGCCGGCTTCTATTGTCTAGCCATACAGGCAAAATCTAATGTACAACGCTCAAACAACTTTCTCTATGCATTACAAAGTCACCTGCATCTCTTATATACAGTGGAATCTCATTAGCACATTCCTCATTAACACTTTTTCCCGTGTATTACATTGAATTATAAAAGTCCCAGCACCAAGTGCAATAAATAACATTCATTTAGTAGTTTCCTCGCTCCTGCTTACTATGTTTGAAGTTTGATGCCCTCATTCGCTATTTTGGCGAATGCTTGGTCAGTCCAGTGGGAAATTATTTACTACATTCGACGTTTGACGTCCTCATTCGTACTGGTGGGGTGAAACCGGCAGCCAATGGCATGCATGTACATATTTGTGTGACGCAATTTGAGTGGGGGGATAGAGAATGTTTTAGTTTAGCGGTGGCTTGGCATGGTTAGTTTTTGCTGTTGAGTATTGACGAAATGTAACTGTGTTTTAACTTTTTGTTCGCAATGGAGAAAAAGAAAGTGCGCCAAATAACCAACAGTGAAAAACTGAAAATCCTTGAAGAAGTAGATTGCAATCCAAATATCTTCCCAACAAACTGCACGAATAAGCTACAACCTTTAGATCAAGGCATAATTCAGTGCATGAAGCATACGTATTGGAAGAGGCTGGCACAGAGAAGGTTGGCTGCACTGAAATTGACAACAAAAATCACCGTCTTAGATGCCATGCATTTTATTAGAACTGCTTGGGATTGTGTGATGCAAGATACAATTAGGAACTGTTTTAATAAAGCTGGTTTTTGCTGGGTTCTTGGTGATGCAATTACGCAGGAAGATGACTTTTCCGAGAGTGAAGAATGGCACCAAATATCAGATGACGTCGGCGTGTCTTTCGAAACATACGTAAACATTGATAATGAAATTCCAGTGTGTGAAACAGGACAATAGATGAAATACTTGAACAAGTGAAAGAAGAAGTGTCAGTGGGAGATGAAAGTGATGAGCCAGATCCTGAGCCAGTACCTACAGTGTTGAAAGCGATTCAGGTAATGGACATAGTGATATGTGTGCAGTTTCGAAGTTGATGACGATGTAATGACTTCACTAAACAAGATCAACAGTAAAATTTTGGCATTAAAACCAACAAAGCAATCAACTTATTTCAAACCAATGTAAATAGTGTCTATATTTCACATTCGTTTTTGAGGTAAGATGTATTATTAGGTTTTATTACATAAATATGTTCTTAAATTGCAGATTTTGTATTTTCGTTAGCACGTTTTCCCATCTATGACGTCAAAATCCTTGGGTCCCTGCAAAAACATACTAATGAGATTCTACTGTACTATATATTCATATAACAAGTGATTCTCCATTCCATGCTACATTATTCCCAATAAACGATTGACTAGAAATGAGTTTTCAAATGAAAGAGTATCGACTAGTTACATGCAGCAAACAGAAATAACATTCAACTGCTTATATTATGAAATGATTTATACTTTCTCTACACTTATAATCACTGTATTATAACTTGTCGCTTGAGACAGCTCAGTGACAGTCACATCACTGCAGCTACATGTGTGACAGCCATTCACTGTCAGTACCAACCAACACCCCTTTGTACCCTCCACCTATAACCTCCAGCATAAAATAATACTTCCATTGTTGACGGATTTATATTTATACATCAGTAGTTTCACACTATAAATATTCACTTTTCTTTTGTTAACAGTATGAGAAAGATGATTTATTTAGTCATGTACAATAATGAATCCACTGTTAGCATTGTCAATTGAGCATGCCAGGTAGCATTTTTCCCTCCTGTTCCCCTCTGTGCAAAAGGTTGCAACATAGCTCTCCCAGCAGTTCACTCACGCCATGTGGTGCAGAGTTGTCTCAAGGGACAAGTTATAATACAGCTATTATACTTGTGGTAGTTACAGGAAGTACTGTTCTCCAACTAAGAATTCAATATAAAGATTTCATCAGAAATACAGATTTGAGTTCCCAGGACTTAAAAAAGAGGGCATGTGCGCTCAAAGTCAGATAAAATCCAAACTCACAATGCAAATCAAAGTGTTTATTCAACTCGCATTGTGATAATAGTAATATAATTTGTGCTTCTCTGTGTACCACCTCCAGTTTTTGATTGCTGGGTCAAACTTAGTATTTTAGTTCAGCATCTGCCAAGGTTGCAACATGATTTTCAAGAAAATTCTCCACCCAAACTACCCTTTACATGAGATACTGTCCATTCCCTTTTATTTGCTCAAAAATGGAGATAACAATTTTGATTACACCTCATATGTTTAAGATACTTCCACGAATAATAAGATGCCTATTTTGCATTCTCTGTGAATAGCCTGTGATGTCCTCTTCATTCTGCATAATTTATATTATATATATATATATAAAAAATACATAATTTATACGACTCTTATAATACGAGGGCAGATTTTCATGACTTTGACGAGAGATAGCGTTCTAATCACAGGTTTCTTGTTTGCACCCAAGTCTTACATCTATTCTGGGTATAATCGCAGAAATTCGTCGTCATTTGTTTCTTAGAACATTGTTGAGAGCGTCTAAAATAAACAGATATGTGTTACTTCAAAGAAAATGGAGAAAAATGAATTTTGTGCTCTGATTAAGCACTACTTTTTGAGTGGTAAGACAGTTAAGGAAATGGAAGAAAAGCTGAACAAATATTATAGGAACTCTGCTCCATCACATGGCATGGTTCACAGAATTTGGATATGGTCGTTCCAGCACAAGAGATGCCGTACGCACAGGACAGCCAGTTGAGGTCACAACAGAAGAAATGGTGAACAAAGTTCATGATATGATGCTGGAAGACCGCTGAGTGAAAATCCGTGAGATAGCCAACACTGTAAACATCTCGAGTGAACAGGTGTATAACATTCTGCACAAATTTTTGGGTATGAGAAAGCTGCTCACAGTTGGGAACAAGCAGAATCATGTGACCATTTTACAGGGATATTTCAACATGTTCCAGCGCAACCCAAATGAGTTTTTGCGGCACTATATCATGGTTGAAGAAACTTGGATCGATTACTATCAACCTGAAACCAAACAACAATCAAAGCAGTGGATTTCCATTGGCGAACCTGCTCCAAAGAAAGTGAAAACCATTCCGTCGGCAGAAAAAATCATTGCAGCTGTCTTTTGGGATTCACAGGGGGTAATAGACATCCACTACCTGGAAAAGGGAAAACGATCACAGGTTCATATTATGCTGCAATGCTGGATCAGTTTCACAAGGAATTGTTAAAGTAACAATCCCATTTGGTGAAGAAAAAGGTTCTCTTTCACCAGGATAGTGCACGTGCACACAAATCAGCCATTGCCATCGCAAACTTTATGGAATTGGGCTATGAACTGCTACCTCACCCACCATATTCTCCAGATTTGGCTCTGAGCAACTTCTTCCTCTTCGCAAACCTGAAAAATTGGTTCACTGGGAAGAAATTCACGTCCAGTGAACCCATCATGGCAGAAACAACCTCATATTTTGCAGATTTCAAAAAATCATATTTTTTGGAAGGGTTAAAAAAATTGGAGAAACATTGGACAATGTGTTGAATTGAAAGGAGACTATGTTGAGAAATAAAATTGATTTTTTGGAAAAAATTGTTATTTTCTTTAAAACGTCACTCACTTATCAATCCGCCCTCATATACAAAGAATTATGTGAAGCTGTTTAGAGATAGTCAAGTGAGTTTTGTACTTCAGGGCTTTCCTTTTTGTCCTCCTTAATTTTCTCAGGCACCTAGCTCAATAAATAGTTAATTTAAAACTGATGTTTCAAAGATGAACACCTTTGAAACATTGCTTTCAAACCAACTATTCACCTGGCTATAGGCCCAAGAAAATTTAGAGTTATTATAGTATCTTAATTTTTAGCACAGACATCAGCATACTAATTCTGGATTTTCATGTTTCAAGGATGGCCATCTCGATCTTTCAAAGTTCTTTAGCATTGTAGGGTTAATACAAGTGAATATGGCGTAGTTACTTTTTATCCAGCTGTTGAATGCACCTGAAGAAAATCAAAATCACCCACTTCATTGGCAAAGGCAATTAAATTACATAAATTGGGGACTCTAAATTATCAATTGAAAAAAGTTAATTGAAGTTTATAACAATTTAGAAAAATTGTTCCATGCAAAGGGTAGTTTGGAATGGGGGATTTTGTTGAAAATCTTTGTACATGCATGCATGCACGCATACACACAAATTTTTCTAAAAATACTTTTTTTTGGATTCAGGGGGCTTCAAAACATGTATTTCTGGTGAAATTTCGATATCAAATTTTTGGGTGGAATGCAATACCTTCTCTACCTACTATCTACATACTAGAGAAAGTAAAAATATCATTTACAGAGCAATGTTTGCTTTTCACTACACAACTTCACTTACACTTTTAAACTTGGACATGTTTTGAGAGCTATCGCTCTCATCCTAAGCTGAAGGTCAACCTTGTGTAAGTGAAGTTGGAGACTCTAGTTTCAGAAATCCCCCACATCAGATTACTCTGAAGAAAATAACTACTTGATCTTAAGCTACCAGTAATGTTTAAGGGTTACATTGATGTGCTTCTTAGATTGGTTGCAGAAATGTATGTATGAGGGCTGATCAACAAAGACTGAGACTGATTTTTTTTCACAGATGTTTATTACTCCAATTCAATGTTTACATGATCTTTTTCAAAGTAGTCCCCTCCTACTTCAATGAACTTTTTATAGCATCTCTGCCAGTCCTTGAACACGTGCTGCAGACCATTCTTTGTCAGGTCCTTGAGAATCGCCTCACTTTTCTTGAGCACTGCTTCAGAGTTCTCAAATCAAATACCCCTAAGCTTTGCCTTTAGTGATGGGAATAAAAAAGTCACAGGGTGCTATAAGGTGGATGTGGTACACAGGTAATGTTGAATCGAGCCAGAAACTGCACAACTTGATTTGCAACGTGAGGCCGTGCATTGTCATGATGAAGTTGCCACCCAGTCCGGGAAAGCTCTGGTCGTTTCTTTGCAATGTGCTTCCTCAGTGTAGCCAATACTGACGTGTAGTATGCTGCTGTAACAGTAGTGTGAAGGGGAACTGCATGCTGGTAAATCATTCCATTACAGTCAAAAAATGTGATCACCATCACTTTCCCTGCAGATGGAACAACTTTTGCCTTTTTTGGTGTTGGAGAACCTGGCGATCCACACTTGTTTTCCTTCAGGATCATAATGATGCAGCCATGACTCATCACTGGTGATAATCGATTTAAAAAATGCATCCCCTCCATCAGCAAAGAGATGCAGCACCTGATTGTCTGGTATGCGAAATGCACGTAGGGTCTACAAAACAGAGCATTACTACCAACCTACCAATACAAGAGTGCTGCCGCCTACCAACATTATACATAAAAACCCGCTCTTTTCAAATATTTATGTTACAGATACGAAGCTATCACGAAAGCTACAGGGAAAAATCAGTCTCAGTCTTTGTTGATCAGCCCTCGTATTTGATGTAGAAAATAGTGAATTAGGTGATCTATGAAACTCATGTCATCTAATACAATGAATGCATTGTAAACAAATAATACATATATGAAAAGGTGCAGGTAAAAGCTAGTATTAAATAAATGTGCAACAGTTTGAAATTGAGAATTAAGAATAGAAAGCAATTTCGCACTCTTGTAAAATTCTTCCAGTTACAAGATTACAGAAGTAAACCAATGTTGTATTGAGAATAAGCACTCTTATGGGAAAGCATAATTTATGCCTAACTCTCTTGACTCAATAACCACTCATGAATAATTAACCAAGTGATACAACATGTAGGAAACTAAAATGAGGAAGCTGTTTCAGTACTATGACAATGTTGTTACATTTAAGAAAGCAGAAAATTTATCTCTCAAGATTAGATTATGCTAGATGTGTGATTAAATCAGTTTTAAAATGAATTAGTAAAATAGGTATTTTACAGAAACTGATAATATTATTTATTACTAATTTACTTACTTGTGCTTCAGTTCTGTGTTATTACTCAGATCTGCAGAAAGTTGCTGTATAAGAGATAACAGAACATGTTGCTGGAGTGGACATGGAGTTTGATTGAACACCTGCTGAGGATTTACTTTCTCACAGATGTATACTACCAGATTCAAGTCTGACGCTGAAAGAGCCTGCAAAATAAACAATAAAAGATATCTTATTGAACTTTGCAAATTGGCAACTCTATATTTAATAAACATAGTGAGGCTGTAAGATTTGGATATTCTTGTGTTACTTGAAAATGAAATGCTCTTAAAGTGCCATGCTTTTTCTGAAAGTGCTCTATTCTTACATATTAGTCCATCACACTATGTTGAAATTGACTCACTTCCACACTGAAAACAGTATAGAAAATGGAGTGTTGCACTTTGGTGGCTATCCTCCACATTACATGTTTATGTTTACTAACATACAGAAGAAATGTCATATTGTAATATTTCATGCTACAACATATTAACACTGAACAAAAGTATAAAAATCTGATGTGATACATTCACATGACTTTCTCTACCCTCTATCATTATTAGTGGGTATACAAACTATTCTTACTAAAGCTTTTTTTGTGTCTACTACATTTTAATCCAAATAAACCTTTGCTGATATAGCTGCATTATAGATTTCGTTATAAATACAAAGGGAGCAGCGATAGTCAAATGTTTTAGAACTGGACACTATATGCTGGTCTTAAAATTCCATATTGTTTCCATGCAGTTGCAAGAAACAACTGAATGTTGACAGGACTTCAAGAGAATGGCCAAGTACTGAACAATTCGAACCATGAACAATGGATATCTCAGAAATGGCTTATGCCACAAAAAATTTATTTGAAATAAATTGCGTGTTTTAAAGAGATCTACAATTTTTGTGAAGTACACTTTCATCTATCATTAACGCTATCTGGACTATAACACAGGCATGCTTCCCAAGCCATAACATCTCACCAAATGCAAAGGCCTTAAAAGTGATAACTTACAGACTTTATATTGGGAGGCCAGAGGGAAAATGATGCAGATCAATTAATCCCCAGTGCCACTGGTGAACAACAACAACTTTCATCTGTCGTTTAATGTTTACTGATTATACAAAACTCTTTCCAAATAAAGAGGCCTTATTCCCAGAAAATTCAAGATACACACTTTATTTTACATGTAAACATCTTTAATAAATGATATTTTAATCAAAATCAACAGAGCCATTTTTTATAAAATCAAACATTTTGAAAATTGTTCCATACAAAGGGTAGTTTGGAATGGGGGATTTTGTTGAAAATCTTTGTACACGCATGCATGCACGCATACACACAAAGTTTTCTAAAAATACTTTTTTTTGGATTCAGGGGGCTTCAAAACATGTATTTCTGGTGAAATTTCGATATCAAATTTTTGGGTGGAATGCAATACCTTCTCTACCTACTATCTACATACTAGAGAAAGTAAAAATATCATTTACAGAGCAATGTTTGCTTTATACTACATCATATTGAAGTATTTTAGGTTTTTCGGTGATATTTAAAAAAAACTGAAAAGTGCCATCATTGTTCCTATGCATAAAATTGGTAGTATTAAGACAGCGAAAGTGATTAGTTTTCATTAAGGTATGGAAATTTCACAAATACCAGTGAGAATATGGTATTTTTCCATCTTCCTCTTTATTTAAGCGCTTTAACTGTAACAGTCACATCAGAAGAAAAAATAAAGTAAAAGCCAAAATAGCTAGGATCCTAAAGCACTAAAACTACCCATTAACGATCCTAGGGATTGGGTAAAACCTAATTAAAAAGCTCAAATAAATAAATAAATAACACTGGTCAACCTTGATTCTGCAGTATAAAGAAAGAGATGTGGCTTTTGACTATCACATCTAGTTTTTACTTTCTCTACTACGTATAGTAAGTAGGAGTAGTATTGTATTCCACCCAAAAATTCGGTACCGAGATTTCCCAGAAATACATGTTTTGAGACCCCCTGAATCCAAAAAAAGCATCTTTGGAAACATGTCCGTGTGTGTGTGAACAGCATAACTCAGAAACGAAGTCGGATAAACACCAAACTTGGTATTTAGGTTCAGTATCTTCCAGAGATGCGACATGAAGGTTTTCAACAAAATCCCCCCACCCCAGATTAGCCTTTACATGGAAGAGTTTTCGAAAATTTTAATTTTCTCAAAAATGACTTAACGATTTTGATTAAAATAGCATATGTTTAAGATATTTTCATGACAAATAAAATGTATATCTTGAATTTTCTGGGAATGTCTCCAAAAGTATTCTTCATTGTGAACGACTTTTGCATAACTGGTAAACCATAAGGGATAGACAAAATGTTACTGCACAAAAAATGTAGATCGTGTTAAAATACACAATTTATGTCATATACATTTTTTGTTGTTGAGTGAACCATTTTCGAGGTATTGCTTGTTATTCCCTTAAATTTTTCAATACTTATTTTCTCAAATGGGAATTCGTTATTCATTTTTTTTGTCTTGGATATGCAAAGAGTATTAATCTGAGGCAAAGAGAATGGTGCTGCACCTAGCAACCAGCTATTAAGAGATATGTCTATGCTTAAAGGCTTTTGTATTTCTATATTGCCCTTGTAAATATATATTCCCCTTACATCTACAAGAAAATTAGCAATAAGATAGAGTCTGCAAATGTTTATCTCGATTAACATGAAGTAAATGGAGAATAAGCGTTTGTAAAAATAGTTTGTACAAGAGTAGAGAAAGTCATGTGAGTGTAACACATCAGATTTTTATATGTGCATATATGTCTATAGTGCTAAATTCATTCAGCTTATACAGCTTATTGCTACATTTCATTGTTAATCTAAATCTGTTGTTGAATTTTTTCCTAATCGGCTCACTTCCGTCCTCCCTTATCACCCAGAAGTTTATGTTTATATTCCCAGCACTTATCAGTTTTGTTCCATGTGTCAGATCTGTCTTCTTGTGAGGTATTTATGTTTACATTTACAGCTATCATAGATCTCAACTTCAGTTTAGCTGAAAACTAGTGTTAATATGCATGTTCGTCTTCTTTATGTGTAGTGCTAAAATAAAAGTTTGAGTAAGACCTTCTACATCAGGATTATACAAGAGACAATGTCTACAAAGTTCTCAGAAGCTTTGTTACATTTGTGGGTGTTACATGTTTGATGGGAAGGTACATAAAATAGACTCACTAACAAAGAAACTATATTAGTCATATTTCAAAGAGAAAGTCGGTGATCAAGATAAGTTGTTTGTGTCTCATATTGCATGTAACAGTTGTTTTGAGGGATTACATTATTGGTATGAAGGAAAATGGAAGGCAATGCCATTTGCCAAACCAATGATATGGAGAGAGCAGCAGAAGCACCATGATGACCGTTACTTTTGCATGTGCAAAGTTACTGGCTACAAAAAAAAAAAATCTGATGTGTTACACTCACATGACTTTCTCTACTCTTGTACAAACTGTTTTTACAAATGCTTATTCTCCATCCATTTCATGTTAATCGAGATGTTAATCTTATTGCTAATTTTCTTGTAGGTACAAGGGGAAGATGGTAGGCTTTAAGCTATAGTCAAATCTTTTAAGACCTGGTTGCTATGTGTCGTATTCCATTCTCTTTGCATGTCCAGTATACATAAAAAAAATGAATAACAAATTCCCATTTGAGAAAAAGTATTGGAAAATTTAAGGGAGTAACAAGCAATATCTCGAAAATGGTTCACTCAACAAAAAAAAATGCATACAACATAAATTGTGTATTTTAATGCGATCTACATTTTTTGTGTAGTAAAATTTTGTCTATCTCTTATGGTTTACCAGTTATGCAAAAGGCGTTCACAATGAAGAATACTTTTGGAGACATTCTGTAAAATTTGAGATATACATTTCATTTATCATGAAAATATCTTAAACATATGATATTTTAATCAAAATCGTTGGAGCCATTTTTGATAAAATAAAAATTTTCGAAAAATGTTTCATGTAAAGGGTAATCTGGGATGTGGGGATTTTCTTGAAAACCTTCGTGTCGCATCTCTGGAAGATACTGAACCTAAATACCAAGTTTGGTGTTTATCCGACTGTTCATTTCTGAGTTCATAGACACACACACATGGACATGTTTCCAAAAATGCTTTTTTTGGATTCAGGGGGTTTCAAAACATATATTTCTGGTGAAATCTTGGTATCGAATTTTTGGGTGGAATACAATACTTCCCCTACTTACTATACGTAGTAGAGAAAGTAAAAAATAAACCAGAATTAGATATTTAAATCTGAACTCAGCTACGTGGCCTATTCCTCATGGACCTGAACTACACATACCTACACCACCAGCAGACCTCAATTTTAGCGAATCTGAAAACAGCTCTGTGACTTCTGACAATGAGTTGGTTTCTGATCCAGAAGAATTTGACAATTCACCACAACAGTTTAATCAATTTGAGTTAAATGATTTAGTGAGGGATTTAGACCTCACAAAACAAAAAAGTCAATTACTAGGCTCAAGACCACAGGAGAAGAATTTGTTATACCTGGCATTACATTTTCGTGGTATAGGAATTGCAAAACACAGTTCCACAAATACTATGCAGATGATCCACTTGATGTGTAATCTTATTCAACAGTTGGGCAGGGAAGCATATGAGCCAAGTAACTGGCGTCTTTTTATTGATTCTTCCAAACAGTCTTAAGGCAGTGTTACTTCATAATGGCAACAAGTTAGCTTCAATACCACTTGCACATTCTACGAACCTAAGAGTCTTAAACTCTGGAGCATGTTTTTGAGAAAATTAAGTACGTCGAGCATGAGTGGCAAATATGTAGTGACTTGAAGGTCATTGGTCTGCTACTAGAACAACAGGGAGGATACACAAAATTCCCGTTTTCTTTGCGAATGGGAGAGCAGGGCGAGGGACAAATTTTGGGAAACTGACCAATGGCCTGAGAGGCAGCAACTGGAACCTGGATCAAAAAATTTTGCTAATATGCCTCTTGTTGATCGTCAAAAAATTCTACTCCAACCATTACACTTAAAACTTAGCATGATAAAAATATTTGTGAAAGCACTTGACAAAATTTGCCCATGCTTTCAGTACTTATGTACAGTTGCCACAGGCTAAAATCGGAGAGAGAGTATTTGATGGACCACAGATAACGAAATTGATGAAAAATGTTGCAATGTGCTAGACCCTCAATACAAAAATTGTCAGAAATATGCTAGAAAATTTCAGACTGCTCAGCTGAATATGAGTTTAAAGCTTAATTTCCTCAAGTCACATCTTGACTACTTCCCACCGAATGTAGGAGCTGTCAGTGAAGAGCAAGGTGAAAGGTTTTGAAAGATTTTGAACGACGTTATTAGGGTTGTTGGGATGTACATATGATGACCGATTACTAGGGACCCCGACTTTTCGCGAGTAGTTAATTCGTGAAATTGGCCGAAAATTAACAATAAGGAAAACCTTTAATCAATTATTTTTTAATTCCACATATATATCCATTCTGAGTCGCGAAATAACGCGTCATTAGTTCTATATCTCGAAAACGCGAAATAACACCGTTATGAAAAAAAATGTGCAAAATAAACCGAAATTTTTCTCTCTCTCTCTCCCTTTTTTTTTTTTTTTTTTTTGGCCTTTGTCTCTCCTTTTCACATAAACAATCAGATGTTTGGCTTATCAATCATTTACGGATAAGTGTATTGTCATTCGCTACAGCCATGCTGCACGGTGTTGTGTGCTGCACGGCACAGAACACCAAACTGCATTGTGATTTAACCAGAGCTTCTGCAAACATCGGTACTGCTTCGACTACCCCGTCTCCTTCACTCTTCACCTATCGCATGCACAACAAAAGGAATGCCATGTTTATCGGAACTCGGCAACACCGCATCAGTGACGGATTTCTCATTTCACTCAAATTATTCTTTGGATTTAAATGACAATACTCCCTGCAATTCTTCTCTAATGCCTTATTTTAACGATTCGTGCTTGTATCGCCCCATTTCAAGCCGGCTGGAAAAGACTGTCGCAAAAGTATCGTTAAATAATACATGAATTTCTAAGTCTGGTTCAAGTCAATTCTGACAGTAGACAGCCTCTTCTACCAATCATTGTCTCTGTTTCCTGTACCACTCGCACAAAAATTGTTGCTGTCTCGCAACGTTGCCATAATGTGAACACATGTCTAGGTATATTTTGTGTCCGCTATACTGAAAGATTCGTTTGGAGTTAAGTTATATTCTTTAAATTACGTTACAATTTAGCGCAATGAGTCTGTTTACCTTCTGCTCTGAAAAAGAAAAGGAATTATGCCGATGGAGCCATTTCAAATTAAGCTAGCGCATGCACAATTCAGCTGACGGTAGAGTTGGCAACGTACCGTTAGTGCGCCATACAGACACCATGTGCAAGACATTGCCAGGTCAGTTTAGTTTTGCGGCACGCGGGAATTCAAACCGATTCCACAGTAGTATTTAAATGCGGTCTCAAAATATAATAAACTGCCAGGCATCTTTCCTTCTTGAACACTGCAAAGACACCATTTGCCTTATTGAAGTGCTTGAGCGATCTAAATATCCATTTGTTCATAAACTATATAGCAAACTTAAAAGATATATCAAATGGCTTCACAATAGTAGCTGAGGGCTCGTTTGGAGAGAAAACTTCAAATCTTCTTCAGAGACTGCCAACCCACAAGAAGTCTTATGTTATCAGTCAGTTCAAGCAATTGGGCATAAGGTCAGTTACCAAGCTGAATTCCTTAATGTCAGCTGATGATGATATTCATTCTGCAGGTAAATTGTTTGATGTACGAAAAATAGTATCAAATGAAGCATGTACTGATATAACTATAGAAAAAGCAAGAAGAATGTTACCTTTTCTGCAAGACTTGCCAGAGAAGACATTCGAGGAGGGATATGCTGCTCTGAAGAACATAGTGTGTGAGAAATTAGATGATGCTGCTGAAGTGAACATACTGGATTTACTTTCTGGACTTCAATGTGATCACTTGTGTTTAAGTGAGAAGTGTATGAAACTATTGTGGGTACCCATGTCCAATGTGGACAGTGAAAACCTTTTCTCTGCATATGGGAACATCATGACAAACTTAAGAACAAATCTTAAGCCAGAGAACACCGAACTTATGGTGGCTTTGTCTCAAACAAAGTAAATCAGTCGAAATGTATACTATGTAAATATTTTCATGCTCCTCTTTTTTAAGTTACATGTAAGGTGCCCTTTGTTCCATAGTAAAATAGTTTAAACTGTGTTTTAGTTTTTTCCCTTTTTTTGCACGAGATAACACCATTAAGCAGTTTTATTTACCGCCCAAAACACCGCTCACTATAATATTTTTACACCGATATTACATTATTTTATTTACCGACAATCTGGGGTCCCTACCGATTACTGCTGGTGTCTTGCACATGACGAACCTATCAGAGAACACCCGAGGGCATCATGTACAATGAAGTTCCAAGGGAAAAGAAAAAGGAGTACACAAGATAACATACACTCTCAAATTCAGGTACACTTTCATGTTATTCTTCTTTACTTTCTTTAAAAGTTGTATATGAGTATGTAATATTTTTGCAAATTTTATAATTATATTTTCATTAAACATTGACATATTGCCAAAACGAGACGTGCTACAGAAGATGGGATGCATTTTTGAATTCTGCGCATCAAAATTAGTAAAAGTCACCTATATTTAATTGTATTGCAGAATAAAAGTCTTTATTTGTGACCTAGTGTAATTATATCAGTGGCCAAATAATTTTGAATTAGGAATATTCTGGATAAGAAATACATCTGAAATGATTAACTAAGTAATTTTGATCTGATGTGTTGTAATTTATTCATGGAACATCCATTCTACTATTCCTCCTGAGTGCACTCTCGGAAGATGCTGATTTGCCAATATAAACTATTGCTACTCAATGTTTACGTACACCACCAAACTAGAGTAGCTATTGTATGACAGACAGGCTACCTCTCTGCATTAAAATCTGTGACATCATAGTGGGAAAATAAAAGCTACACGTTAATGATGCATGTCATTGCAGAAGACTTAAAAATGTGAGCGGAAAAAAAGCTACTCTGTTTTACACATATCAGCTTTTGTTTTACAGAGGTAGTGTGAAGCAAACAGTCAAGAGTACAGTCTGTCAGGTGGTTCAAGAACTAACGGCAAATCTCCTCTAAGAGTATCCCCATTGAAAATGCTTATAAAATCAAAAGCAAAGCCAATAAATTACCTTAGGAGTGAGTTTAGAATAGGATGTGATCTTTTCTATATCTGGTGCCCACCTGCCCACCCCTTTTAGGTGTTTTACTTATATAGGCAAATCGCGTCAGGAACACAACAAACATAGCCATTTTTCCGATAAATCACATGCAAAGTGGATACTGCCAACCTAAATGAAAATGTGAAATCCGCTAAAAATGTGATGCACTGTTGTTACCACTATTTCTTCTTCATTTGTTTCCGCTGAAAAAATGCAACGCATTCATAGTAAGGAAGACTATCCACCAAAATTATAATTTTTGTATTCTTTTTGTGACAGTTTGTTATATTAATATGTTATTTACATTAAATCAAGAAGTTCCTTTACTGCAACAGTGGTAGATAGTTAATGCAAGCTTACATAAAAAAAAACCCTAACTTAAGGCTAACCTTCCATGAATTCAGAACCGTAAGCTTATATAAAAAAAAACTAAACCTAACCTCCCGTGAATCAGAAACCTAAGCTTAGGAACGCACGCTCGCATGCTTTGATGTAACCACTGGTAACAACTTAAAACAAGGTTTTATATATATAAAAGTAAATCGGAAACCTAAGGTTATATAAAAAAAAACTAACCTAAACCTAACCTTCTGTGAATTCAGAAACGTAAGCTTAGATAAAAAACCTAACCTTCCGTGAATTCATAAACCTAAGGTTGTATAAGATCCCTCGGCTACGCCCTGTGGTCGTTTCCGCAGTCGCGGCACTTTGGCAACATTAATTTTCGCTTTGGCAGCATTAATTTTTCATATGTTGGCAGCATAAGCATGTGACATACAGTGACATCTGTTGAGCTAGTGCATGACATAGTGTGACATCTATTGGACGTATAACACATATTCATCGCCGTGGGGGATAATCTAAGAGGAGATTGTCCAAACTAACAAAACTGCTTGGATCTATGATGCAATTTTGTTGAGTCAAATTCTTCACTAGCAGTAGAAATATGAGATGTTATTTACCTGTTGGAATGCTGTATTGATATGTCCCTGGCTGATCAGCTGTTCTATCTGTAGCTGATGAATATGTGCATCAACTATGTGTGGTGCTGGAGTTACTGCCCTCGATCTTACTGCTGTAATCACACTGTTCTGTATAACATCCTGCTGGCCTCTGAAGCCATTGTCTATGTGTTCCTTTACTGTTTCACAAACAGATTTGTTCAGTGTCTCTTGAATGCTAGAAAAGACAAGAAATAATTTTCAGTTCACTATATTAATTTAAATGCTTATCCGAGCTGCTTGTAAAGACAGTGCACTGTAAAGGACTTAAATAATGTTCAGTAAGGCAGGGTCCCAGGTTAGTTTCCTGGGTTCTAGAAATGTTTCTTTGATGAAGGTTTCTTGGTATGTCCAGCGTCTAGTATATGACTGCAAGAGTGCTTGTGTGTGTCTGTGTGTATTCTGATTACTTAAGAGAACTCAATATTGAATTTCATTCAAAAGAAAAAAATAACTCCTTTTTTTTTGTTGAAAAATATCTTCAAACATTGTAGATTCAGAGCCAATAGTGGTTTTGCCTTTTTAGGTATAATTTCCCAAACACTACATTTAAATGAGCATTTGCAGATGCATGCGTATAGTGTATGAAATTCTAAAACTTGATTTTCTTGTAATCTCATAATCTGACATTTTCACTGGTTTAAAATGTTCCTTGTGATGCAATTTTTATTCAAGTTCTTTCAAATTTTCAGCATGTTTTTTGAAGGTGGATGAAGAGATCTAAAGAGCCTTTTCTTGATACCAAGTATAGTTTAGGACTTAGGCTTTTAATAGTTTAACACACAATTGATTTTAGGTAATTTGAAGTATTAGAAAACTATTTTCTTTCCAGGAGAAGTTTTCATGTCCCAAAAAAAATGTAATCTTTGATTATAAATAACTATATTTGAAGAGTGTATGCAAAATTTAAAAATTTCCATGTAAAACTTTCTACATGAAACTCAATTTTCAGTTTTTGAAAATTATTTTCTTGGAATGTTAAGTAAATAGGACTAAGTAAATTTCATTTTTTGCTACAATTATGTTTAGCGAGTCTATAATAAAACTTTCAGATAAATTGGTTTTAATTTAGAAAGTAGAAATTTCAGTACCAAGTGCTCATAATAACCTGTACCCATGTTACTGGGTATATTCAATTCACTTCTCTTCATTGCTCATAAACTTATACAAGCATGGAACATTGTCAAAGATAGTACACAGATACGCAAATATAAATCACACACATATCTTCCCTCTTTCATTATTCTATACACAATAGTTTTAATGTGTAGTCATAATTTCTAAAAATTTATAAAATGATTTTACATTTGATTAAAATATAGATACAATTTAAAAGATGTAAGATGTCTCAGGATTTTAAAACTATGTACATTGCTGTCCATTTAAATATAGATGTATTTTCTAGATCTTATTTAGTCAAAATATACAATATTAATCGTATTAGTTTAATAACTCTTCCAGTTTGTATAGGAACTTTTCAAATAGATGCTTTTTTTAACTCTTTTGCAAATGAGTTTTTCCTTGAATGATCCTTTATGATTTTTGGTACAGCGTTATAAAGTATCATCCCCATTTTATAACCTAGTTGTAACAGAGAATAGTCAATGTAGATAATATACAATACTTTAAATATTTATTACAAAAAGGAAATTGAGAGAGCATGGCACACTTATGAAATGTAGATGAGAAATCACAAGAATTCTTGAATATTATCACTTATTATTTTAAGACTGCATTCCCAGTTAAAAGCTTTAAAGTCACACATAAAACTAAAAAGTGTCAAGACACGAGATCTCAAAATATGTATTTCTAGTTAAATCTTGATACAGAATTTTTGCGTGCAATAAAATACTTCCTCCACTTACCACAAAGTAAGTGATAGACAAAGATAAACTCCAGAGTGCCTTAATAGCAACTTTTCACAAAAAAGTGAGATTATGACATAACCAGGTACGGTATATTTATAAATTTACGTGGTATATATGTTTCAACTCAAACTCTTTTCCATAAATTTAACATAACATGTTGTTATTCACAATGTCAAATGGAAAAATAAATGGTAGCCAATCACAAGAGCTGAACTAATATGATGGCCTGCAAAGCAATTACCAACAGTACACATTGAGGCAGTATTTTAATACCCGAACAATTTCAATTGTAATTTAAAATAGGTAAATTCAATAACAGCCCGCTTGAAACAATATGTATGTAATAATTATTTAAATTGTATGTAAGTGTCATTGCAAATGCTTATTTTTATTGTAAACATATTTTAATAATGTTATGTGAATACATTACATACTCTAATAATGCAAGAACTGTGAGAATAATAAGTTTTAGGTTGCTAACAATGAGTAATAATGAGATAATTGTGGCAATAACGTGTTTAGAATTTGAAATGTACTGGTCATGATTAGAGCGATGATGACGTAGTTTCAGTGACAGTTTTTAAATTAGCCAATCAACAGCAAAGAAAAGTTTTAAATTAAATGCAGATATTCTATTGGACTAGAATTAGCCAATCAGAGACTTGCAATACCGAAGCTATGGGTTTTGACTGTTGAGGTTATTCAGTTCCTGGCAAGACTTGGTAGAGTGTAGATGGAAAAATATGTTCTCTATGGGCATTTAGTAAAAACAGATATACGCATTAAGTGAGTGTAAAAAAGTTTCTCACAGTTCTTTAAAAAGTGTAGTGCTGTATAAATATGTGCAAGAATTTAAATAAAAAAAGTGAAATTTAAAAGTTTAATTCTGTGATGTCTACAATTATTGTCATACTGCGCCCTACCCAAGAATCATGACTCTAAAGACTGATGCAGTCGAGGCAAAATTCAAACAGTAATATTACGTAAGCATAAATTACAAACCCATGCCCAAAGTGTGTTACAAACTACATAAAACAACAGTTGAACAATATAACATTTCTTCAAGTTTACATAAACATATATTATGTAACAGCAGCAAATCATCTTCAAGTTAGCGCACATATGTGGGGCAGTTAAACATAAAGCAGCTAAAAATAATATGTGAGTCAACCCACTAACTATCTCAAATTGGCGCACATACGTGGGGCTAACTCAAAACAGCAGCAAATAAAATTCTTCTTCAACATAACAGAAGAAATTATGTAAATGTATCAAAATGAAGAGCAGTTAGGTACATGGTTAAAAGGACATTAAAACTCACAAAAACACAACATCTGCCATCACAATTTGTTTTGCTCTGATCTTTGTAGATATCCCAGTGATTCCTGGCCCATGAGTCAACACTTGGCAACAGAAATTCTGATGTGAGATGGCAGAATAAACATGTGTATGGAAATTCACTTTCTGATTGGCTAACTCTTAAGTTTGACCTAGACATAAACATGAAACCTTGGCGCTTGCAAATTTCTATGTTTACATATAAGTTTATGCCAACATCAGCCAATGTGAATGTGTGCATTAAGATAGCATGAAACCACCTATACTTACGTTATGTTTATGTCTTAAGTTTCACTTAACTGTGCCTGAAAATGGCTGTTGTTTACACATTGTTCAACAGTAACCAAAATTTTTGCAAAAAGATGTAGGGATTTAACCAATGTCTAGCATAGACCTTGATTAAATGTGTATGCTAGACATTGGTTACAAAAGGTCCCCTTATTTTAAAATTTTATGCTATATACCTAACAAGACTTTTTTGCACTTGTGACTGTATTTCATCCTTGACAGTCACACTGAGGTGCTCTTGGTTCAGCCGCATGGATTCTGACAATGTCTGCATATGACTTATTAGATCACGTCCTTTCTCCTGCTGCCTTCGTTGTTTCTCGAAGTAGGTATCTATAGACTGAAGATCTGTAAGAACACCTGAGTTAGTATTGTAATTTCTGAGAATCAAAACTAATATTAATTTGGTATTTGAACAAATTTATAAATACTCACATTCTTTAGTTCCTTTTGAGAAAGTCTCATTCAGCTGCTCAAACATTGTTTGGCAAGATTTTTCAAAGGAAGGCAAGACATAGGTAGTGAAGAAATCTTTATAAATATTCTGCAGTGTAGGCTGCAATGCAGTCACAGCTGAATTACTCAACACATCCATCACAGACTGAAACATCATAATCAGAGATCATAATGTAAAGGGGTAACATTTCAGATAAATTAATAAAGAACTTACTGAATATTAATATCATTACATTTAAATCTATGCAACATTTCAAGCACAAATTCTACCTTAAAAATTTAAGAGCACCACCGAAGGAAATGGTACCATGGAACTAAGCATGAATCTACAAAATCAACAACTACAAAGATTGCTATAAAATATACATAGGCAAGACTCAAAGAATCATCAACATTCATACCACATCCATGATATGGGTGGATAAGTAAATTACACTATTCTTTACTCTCAACCAACAGAAATTCAGATGCTTTTGTGTGACACAATAATAAACACAGCAGTTTTGATATGACGATGTAATGTTATGCCTCAAAGTTTCCCTCCTCAAGGGATTGCTGTCCTTAGCACATCTTGCTGGCAAAGCACTTCACATCAGGAATCTAAGACAGTTTAATAATCATGACATGGAAATCACAGATATAAAAAGAGTTGAGCCAGCAAATCATAAAGGAGAACACAGACAGGGGACAGGCAAAGAACTACAAGGCTATCTTATCTCAAAAATCACGTCATTATCCTCAGCAGCCACACCTACTATTGCTACAACTTTACCATCACCATGGTAACTGTTATTCATTAATAAGTTTGAAGGCGATCTCAGTATAGAAATGGTCAGCTAATAAAGTACTATATTTGGATAAATCACTATTATTCTTTCCCTGGCTTAATTGTACAATATAAAACACACAAATAGACATGTCCGCAGTTGCAACACATTTCTGGAACAATCAAGAAATAGACACAAATCAGAAATTGCTAAAACAAGTGACAATTTAGAACTCTGTATGGGAAAGAATATTCATAAAAAAGGCAAAATTTAGTATATAATTTTGAAGTTCAGCCACCAGACACCTTCACCAGGCTCATTAAACCATTTACTAGCAGCATACACAATGACGGCATCAACACCAGTCAAGGTTGGAAGCAATGTCTTCTGAAACATGTCATCTGTTGGCTTTAAAAACAGTAAAAATCTATGTTAATCAGTTAACATAAAAGGTTTTAACACTGAAATTAATAAAACAAATCTGCTTTACCAACTGATGTTACCTTTAAAAAACATGCTACACCTTGTGTTACATTAACATCACATTTCCCGTGTTAAATGTTTTAACAACTGCTAAAGTTAGAAAACGGCTGCAGTAAAACATTTGCAAGTTTTAAATGTGCTTGCTAACAAACGAATATTGCAGGCATGATGAATTTCAAAAAATGTCGGAAGAAAACATCTTGCAGGATTGTAAGCTTCAAAAGCGGTGCTTGGTTAGTGAGGTTATGGGTAAAGCACAAGAGATGTTAAAAAAACTGTAATGAGCATGTCTCAATAGAGGTTAAGGGTCCTTTTCAATTTTAAATACACTAAAATCTATTTTCAACTGTTAGAAGCATTCAAAACTAAGTACGAAGGAACTGAATGCTATACAAGAGGTACAGGGAGTTTGTAAAGTTCCTGCACTCAGAGTTTATTGTTTTCTCAAATTTTATTACACATACAAATCTTTTCATACATAAAACAGAGAGAGGTTTTAATGAACTTCAAACATCAGCTTGGTCACAAAATACATATATGCTTCATCTGAGGAAGAACTAAAATCAGACAGCTGGAGCCAGCTGATGATGAAGGTAAGATCCTTTGAAACATGTCCTAGACAAAACATGCAGATAAGTAAATGTTAAAGTCAGTCTCAATTTGTTAATTACTTCACTGTAACTTTCCAAGAAAATATAAATTTACTCCTTTGTGTTCATCAATGAATACCTCAGGGCTCATTGTCTACCCTTTTTCACTCAAGTTTAAAGTAGAAGTAAACAAAACTTAATGTAGCATTCTGCCAAGCACATAGCAGCATCACATGGAGGATGACAGGAACTAAAGTACTCGTGAAAGGAAATTGCTTCAGACAGAATGCAAATATGGTACACTGCGCAGCTTGGGGATCATTAGTTTTTAAACATTTTATGTCTTATTCCTACATTTTGTCTTATATCCTAAACTTCTAACAAATAAAAAAGTGTACCTGAACAGTTCAGTATCTGTGATTAAGCTGTTCTTAACTTTAGGTTTTAGAAATCATTCATTTAATGACTAATATCAGTATACCACTTTTGCTTTAACCTTTTATAAGCCAACAAGTTAAGAAAATGATTAGCACTAAGGTTAGAATTCACAATAGAAAACAAACATAACTCAAGCAACCCGAGCAACAATTCTGGATCACTAACAAAGAAGTTTAATTATTGCTAAACACCAAGCCTATTCATTGTCTATTAAAGGTGGGTACTTTTCACAGAATTTGTTAAAACATTTAACAAAACTGTCTTCTTTCCATTTTCCGTGTTTATGTTTTCCACAGTGTCAGAGAATTCTCAACCATGACGCTCTCGAAAGTAAGATTTTCACAACACGTTGCAAAAGTACACTAGCAACTTAACCAGAAACCAGAAATGAATTGCAGCGCCTGCACCTAGCCTCTTAAACGCTATATGGCAATGGCTCATAACACATTTTCTTTTATAAATTGAACTGTTACAATAATGGTTTTTTTTAAGTTCTCTGCACAAGAATAGCCACAAAATGTTATGATCTGAACTGAAATGTTCAATGTAGATGAAGAGACATGCCAGGCGGGAAAAATTGTGATTTGCCTACCTGCCAATGAGGTGCTCTCTTGTCATGTGGTTTTGTTTACAACTCCTTTAAACTTAAAAGTGAAACCACTTTAGACAGGGTCTTAAATGCTATTTTGATCAAGTTCTGTTAAACCTTTTGAAGCTCCAACATTAGTCATTAGAATATACAAACAAATTTCAATGATATTCCAGGACTTCTTACCTTATTATGGACTAGCTTAGCAATATTCTCCTTTAGGAGATGATCAGTCGATGACAACTTCTGAGATACTTCTACATGAATTTGGTGTTTTATTGGCTCTATTGACGTCATTAAAGCTGCAAAATAGAATCATAGTGCATTAATTTTACCTTCCTGCAATTTATGCCATTTTCCACTGATCCCATCTTTTATCCTATACCAACAATGCAGCGATTTCTGCCATTAACAATAAATCAATGCATTTCCCACCATTCAAGTTTTTTCTCTGTTGGCAACATCAATTTCCAAACCTATTTCTTCTGGTTTAAATCCATTTTATTGGAACTTTTAGAGCATTTCAGCTACCAGATGGTGTTAATTTTGACATTAACTTCTGTTTCTCCTATTCCAGTGAATTGTAAATGCTAGGACAAGTAGCAGTACTTGACAGTTTTGTTCGTAAATCAGTTAAATTATTATATGTTCATTCTAATGTGTTAATTCAACACTGTGGTCTGTAAGCAACACCAATGATTATAATTATTATGGTGATATGTGATTCATGGTGGTGACATGGAGGGGGGGGCATGCCTTTTTCTGTGGTGTGTTCACTTGCATGTTAGAACATGTGCTCAGTTACCAGAGGAGCTTCAGCTCTCTTTCAGTGTAATAAGCACATCCAATCAACCATTTATTTTTACTTTCTCTACTACGTATAGTAAGTAGGGGAAGTATTGTATTCCACCCAAAAATTTGATAGCGAGATTTCACCGGAAATATATGTTTTGAGACCCCTGAATCCAAAAAAAAGCATTTTTGGAAACATGTCCGTGTGTGTGTCTGTGAACAGCATAACTCAGAAACGAACAGTCGGATAAAGACCAAGCTTGGTATTTAGGTTCAGTATCTTCCAGAGATGCGACACGAAGGTTTTCAAGAAAATCCCCCCCACCCCAGACTACCCTTTCCATGGAACATTTTTCGAAAATTTTAATTTTCTCAAAAATAGCTCTAATGATTTTGATTAAAATATCATATGTTTAAGATACTTTCATGACAAATAAAATGTATATCTTGAATTTTTTTGGGAATGTCTCCAAAAGTATTCTTCATTGTGAACGACTTTTGCATAACTGGTAAACCATAAGAGATAGACAAAATTTTACTACACAAAAAATGTGGATCGTGTTAAAATACACAATTTATGTCATATACATTTGTTTTGTTGAGTGAACCATTTTCGAGATATTGCTTGTTATTCCCTTAAATTTTTCAATACTTATTTTCTCAAATGGGAATTCGTTATTAATTTTTTTGTCTTGGATATGCAAAGAGTATTAATCTGTGGCAAAGAGAATGGTGCTGCACCTAGCAACCAGCTATTAAGATATATGTCGATGCTTAAAGGCTACTGTATTTCTATATTGCCCTTGCAAATACAAAACAAGGAGAACTTAGTAGGCCTTAAGCCATAGTCAAATATTTTTAGAAACTGGTCACTATGTTTAAAATATAATTCTCTTTGCATGTCAAAAGATCGTTTCTGCAAATGTTTATCTCGATTAATATGAAATAGATGGAGAATAAGAGTTTGTAAAAATAGTTTGTACAAGTGTAGAGAAAGTCATGAGAGTGTAACACATCAGATTTTTTTGAACATCAGTTCCTTGCAAGGTGTGAAAGGGGGGGGGGATTACTTTACTTTAAAGTAGAGATAACCTAGGAAAATCACATTTCTTTTTTGATAGTTGGTGTTTCAATATTTCACAACTAGCTCTTTCATGGTATATAGCATCCTTTTGTATTTTAAACTGAAAAAGTGTAACATGAAGAAACTCTTACTTCATACCGAGAAGTGAAATTTTAACATTGGTGCAAAATAAGTGCAAAGCCGGGGAGTAAACTGCAAGATGAACATGCAAAATTGTACTTTCACTATAATTTTTATTAAAATGGCTTGAAAAATTTTAACGTTAAACATTTTTATTGTTTATTCTTCTTGACAGATCATCTCTATTCACCAGTGTTTGTTGCTTTGTACCAGTGTACAGATTCATGCAATTGTTGCAAGCTTTATTGTGTATTATGTCACATTCACACGACTTTCTCTACTTACTCTATTCTTACCAAAGTTTATTCTTCTATCTACTTCTTGTTAATTGAGATAAACCTTAATTACACATTTTGTTGTGTCTACAAGAAGGATGAGGTAGACTAAAGTGCTGGTCAGATTTTTATAAAGCAGATAGCTATGTGATGACTTTGAAATTCCGTGCTTCTTGATAACCATGAGAAAAAACAAATGGTAACTATATACTTAAAAAAAAGTTTAAGTATTTGAAAATTCAAACCAATAACAAAGAGTATTTTGGAAATAATCAACACCACAAAAGATTTTATCTGACATAAATTGTATGTTTTAACAAGCTCCACATTTTTTGAGTGGTCTATCTCTTATGGTTTACAAATTATAAAGTTATTCAGAGTGAGTAAGACTATCGGGAGTAAATTCAAGATAAGATTTTATTTGTCATGCAAATATCTTAAATATGTGACATTTTAAACAAAATCGTTAAGAGATATCTTTGAGAGAAAATGCACAAACATTTTCCATGTAAGTTTGGGGTGGGGGGTTTTCTTGAAAATCTTTGTGTCACATCCTTGGAAGATACTGAACTTAAGACCAAGTATGATATTTAAATGATTTTTTTGTTTTAGAATTAACTAGATCTAACTTTAATTTGATTAATCAGATATGCATTATCTTACCTGGAATGACTTCATTCTTTATCTCCTGAGTGAGTATTTGCTCCAGTTTGTTGTTTAATAAGTTGGTTATTGATTGTGTAATGGAAGACATAAACTTTTCTTGACGATTCCTTTCCTTATCTTCTTGCCGTAAAAGCAATTCCTCTAAAAATGCCATCTGCTGCTGTTCATATTTAGTGAGCGCAATGTTCAACTGTGTTCGGAAAATTTCCTCAATCTGAGGACTGGAAGGTGAGACTGGTTCATGAGCTCCTGCATCATGCTGCATCATAAGCATGTTATCATGCAATTTCTGAAACATGCAAATTAATTCTCTCATATAAAGGCTGCACTCAATAACGAGTCAAAAGAGGTAATAAAACAGCAAACAAAATACACTATACAATCATACATAGTAAAATGATCCACCTGGAAAGTCATACAATCTTTCCTGCATACATTCTTTTGCTCATTTTATAAAGGTTAAGAGCAGGAGAAGTGAAGATTTTTATTCCGAAGGTATTTTATTAAAGATAAGAAAATAAGCCTTGTCCAGATTTTTTTAAGCTTTGTAGCAGGTGTAGGTAATGCTTAAGAGTAGTTTCCAGCATTCTAAATCTAACTTTGTTAAAAACCACTTTGAGAGTACTATAGAACAAAAATATTTGTTTCCAATCAAAATAAGTGCTTATATTTCCTTAAATAAATTTTGAGAATACCTTACCCTCACAGCTGAGGACAACAGCAAGATGTCACAAACATTGTTCATGGAAATACTTTGGTATAGTAAAGTTTGACACTCAGTTTCACTGAACTTCAACAAATATAGCTTGAGGGACATTGAACTAACACTTTGTCAATTTTAGTTGAACATCAACATTTATCACATCAAAATGACAGTGTGCCGCCAAATAACGTAAGTATGTGAAGGCTGGCAATAGAGATGCTTCCAATGTGTATTTTAACTGGCTGTGGTTGTGCTTTCAAAAACAGAAGCTTTAAAAAAAATTTTTTTTGTTAATACCCACGTTATTAATCACAGTTCAGGAAAAGTGTCATTAAATATAGCATTATTTGACAGTTACCACAGCTCCCCCTAGCAGAATACCTTAATTATGTATTCTTAGTCTTCAGTTTTGTCATACATAAAACTGTCATGAGCACAACCTGAAAGCCATTACAGTATTCATAATTAGTTAACTGTCCGGATATTCAGGGAAAAGCATAGCTTTCTGCATTTGTTCACTGGGTGATAAAATGGACACCTCTGTACAATCACTGCCAAGAAAATTAGTTACCGCATTAAAATTTCTGATTAACTGCAGTAGCCTTTTCATCTTCCATACTTAAAATACTATGGAAGCAACGATTGCTTTGTTCATGCATATGCATACCTGGATTATGAAACGCTGATGCAGTAGCCCTTAATACAGTAATAAACTGTGATGAAATATCTGAAGGTTAGTAACAACTGCTGTTTTGGTAGAAGTGGCAGATTTTTGTTGGTAGGATTTCCTCCAATATTTTAAGCATTACCAGTTTTTATAACCTATATCCAGCCACAATATTTCATTCATTTAAGTGGATATTTCTAACCCAATTTACATTCTATGCACATATTTTCTATAAACTTGAATGGCTTTCTAAGTCCAAAATATCCATTTAGTGAAATGAAAACAACTGTGATCATATTTCACAAGAGCAAAGTACCTGCACAACCTTAAACGGAAAATTAGCAGACTGTAAATGATTTGAATGGAGGAAAATGGCTCTCAAAAGTTGACCGGAACTTCAGCAGGGAAAACAATCATGGCAGCCTTTTGCTTTTAATAAAAGTCCTAAAGTGCCGTGACAGCGGTTGGTGAAACTGAGTATGAGTGTTTAGCATCTACTCATTTTTTCATTTAATTGAATTACTTCACTGTACATTTCCAATCTAAGCTATTTAGCTTCATTACAACTAACATGCCAAGAGTCAACTTAACGATGCTCAGTTTCATTTTATTTTCATAGTGTTTCATGGGACAATGCTAGGTTTAAGCAAGTTATAGATAAATGTAGTGCTAAAAGCTAGGAATGGGAATTGAGACCGGTACTTATGCTACTTTTGCACTACAAGAGCGACCACTGGAATATTATTGGGTTGCAAGGTGTAGTGCGTGCCATTCCTGCCAATAGCAAACAGGCTTTAACTGCCGTCCTGACTTCAAACGTCTCAGTTCCCATCCTTCAGCCAATAGTGAAACAATTTTACCTGCTGTCCTGACTTCACAAGTCTCGGTTCACATCCCTACCAAAAACCTTATTACCAGCAAAAAAAGAAGTCTGACACTTACAAACACAAAATGTGCAATAAAAATCATGAAACAAAGCAAAAATCCATTTAAGAAACAAAACACAGAGTATTGCACAGGATATATCTGAAAAAATCTGATGTGTTACACTCACATGACTTTCTCTACTCTTGTACAAACTATTTTTACAAACGCTTATTCTCCATATGCTTCATGTTAATCGAGATATCGAAATGTTAATCTTATTGCTAATTTTCTTGTAGATGCAAGGGGAATTGGTAGGCTTTAAGCGATAGTTAAATATTTTAAGAGGTGGTTGCTATGTGGAGTGTTCCATTCTCTTTGTATTACCAGGACAAAAAAAATTAATAACGAATTTGCGAAAAAGTATAAGTGTTGCAAAATTTAAAGGAATAACAAGCAATATCTCGAAAATAGTTCACTCAACAAAAAAAATGTATATGAAATAAATTGTGTATTTTAATGCGATCTACATTTTTTGTATAGTAAAATTTTGTCTGTCTCTTATGGTTTACAGTTATGCAAAAGTCATTCACAATGAAGAATACTTTTGGAGACATTCCCAGAAAATTCGAGATATACATTTCATTTGTCATCAAAATATCTTAAACATATGATATTTTAATCAAAATCGTTAGAGCAATTTTTGAGAAAATTAAAATTTTCGAAAAATGTTTCATGTAAAGGGTAATCTGGGGTTGGGGGGATTTTCTTGAAAACCTTCGTGTCGCATCTCTGGAAGATACTGAACCTAAATACCAAGTTCGGTGTTTATCCGACTGTTCGCTGAGTTATGCTGTTCACAGACACACACACGGACATGTTTCCAAAAATGCTTTTTTTGGATTCGGGAGGTCTCAAAACATATATTTCCGGTGAAATCTCGGTATCGCATTTTTGGGTGGAATGCAATACTTCCCCTACTTACAATACGTAGTAGAGAAAGTAAAAATTCTAACCCTTATGTCGACATCCATAAAGCCAATACAGCTTTCAGTTTCATTCAAAAACCACCAGGACACACAGAATAAAGCAGGAAGTATAATGTGCAGTTGAGAATGTGGATAGTGTCTCATGAAATGTTTTGAGAGATATGTAAAAAGTTGGTCTCCAACTGAAGATCTAATTCAGATTGTAAACATCAGGCTCATTCTAAGGCTACCAATAAAGCTGGTGTTTAAGCATGACCCACTCATGCATATTAAATGTTTCACTGCTTCACTGTATAAATTTCTTTATAATAACCTAAAACTAAATATTTTATGAATATCATATTACTGCAACATGCTAACTTTATACTTTGACAGGTTTTTGATTCCATCGATTTTCTTTGTCCTACTCTTATAATCTTCATTCCGCCCAACCCATAAGCATGCACAGAATATATGAGGTGTGATCAAAAAGTAACGGGAATTTTTGTTTTTGTTAAGGAATTTTTATTTAATCAACATCAACTTTGTCCCCTTCAAAGTAATCCCCCTCAGATATAATACACTTGTGCCAGCGCTTTTTCCAATCTGTCTGCAAACATCTTAGAAGCACTTCTGGAACTCACTTTTGGTTATGGTGTTCAGCTCCTTCAGTGATTCTACTTCTATCTCATCAATGGTGGTAAAACGTCGTCCTTTCATGGTTGTCTTCAACCTCGGGAATAGAAAGAAATCGCAGGGCGCCATGTCTGGTGAATACAGTGGCTGAGGCAGCATAACAGTTTTATTTTTTGCCAAAAAGTCAGGAACAAGCATTGATGTGTGAGCGGGTGCATTATCATGATGCAATTTCCACGAGTGGTTTTGCCACAATTCTGATCGTTTTCTTCGGATTGCGTCACGCAAATGGCGCATAACTTTCAGGTAGTATTCCTTATTGACCGTACGACCATAAGGCACAAACTCCTGATGCACTATCCCATTGTAATTGAAACAGTGAGAAGAACCTTCACATGTGATCAAACTTGTCAAATTTTTTTCAGTCTTGGCTCTTCAGGCAGTTTCCATTGGGACTATTGGGCCTTAGCCGACGTCATACCCATATACCCATGTTTCATCACCTGTTATAACCTTCTTCAGAAGTTCTGGATCATTTTTGACTTCATTCAGCAATTCCTGAGTGATGTCTACGCGACGTCGCTTATGGTTGAAATTCAACAATTTTGGAACAAACTTTGCTGCTAAACGTTTCATGCCCAAAACATCCGAAAAAATAGCTTGGCATGAGCCAAAGGCTATGCTGACATCAACAATCTCTCCAATGGTGATTTGGCGATTTTTCAGAACCATTTTCTTTACTTCTTCCACATTGTCACCTGTAATTGATGTGCTAGGGCATCCAGGGCGGTCATCGTCTTCGTCTTCTCAACCCTCTTTAAATCATTTATACCACTTGTAAACTCTTGTCTTACTCATAGTAGATTCGCCAAAAGCCACAGTCAACATTTTGAATATGGTGCTGCACTTTAATCTGTTTTTCAAGCAAAATTTAATGCAAATTCTTTGATCCATCTTTTACGAAAGTAAAAATTTGCTGAGCACTTGAAAACATGTATAACTTTACAATAAACTAAATATATAAAACAGCTGAAAATGCAAACATGCATCAGGAACATGTGTACCAACAAGATAAACAAAAGTTTTGAACATCCGATGTATAAAGCTCGCAAAATTAAAAAAAATTCCATTATTTTTTTATCACCCTCGTATGTCCTTGATCAATGACAATGTTATTACAGTCCACATTTTCCAAAATGTTGAATTTTTTTCTAATTTCATCTGCACAAAACTAAAAGGAACTACCCCAGGTACTGTTGGTGCTGTTAGCATCTGTCTGCAAACACATCCAGACAGTGTGTTTAATACTGCTATCACACTTACTTTTCATCTTGGAAGGAATAATAATAAAAAAAAAATACAAACATTTGTTTGCAAACATCAGCATACTGGTCATAAATGAATGTTGGCAAACAGATTTATACAGGTTTTAAACAGCTTGAATATAGTTCTTAGCTTGTTTGTGGGCAATTGTATGCAGATGTGGACAAGCCTTAGTAAGGAACCACAAAGAGAAACTGGAGCTGTTCTCACCTTTTCTGTCATAACAAAAGCTTTCATGAAAGCACATATTTCACACACCTTAATTTCTAACTGATGCTCTTGCAGCATGTCTAGCATAGATGTTACTTTTAAGTCTATGGCTGATAAGGAACCCTCCAGCAAATGCTGCGCTTTCCACAAGTTTTGAGTCTTAGGTTCACCGTTTACGTTAAGAACTGCTACATCATCCTGATGTAATGATGCATTCCTGTAAAAATGAAACAATCTGTTAGTAAAATGCATTAAATATATAAATTACAGTTGAAGATAATCTAAACTTTATCTAAATCACGGCCTCTCACATTCCAATTTCCCCACCCCCAAAAAAGGACAAAAATTTAAATATCTGAGAGATTTTGTGAATTTGTAATCACTTAAATTCCCTTCTACATCAAATATTTACTAGAGCACATTTCAGAGGCTGTTCCAATAAGCTTTTCATACAGGAATATAGCTAGAACGATTAAAATTCATTTTGAGTATTCAATATATACATTTGTGTTTTTACTGTCTATGTGATACAAACCATTAACAAATTTACACTAACAAATATCACAATAAAGAAAAGGTATATCACAGCTTAAAGAATGTGATGCATGGGCAAGATTAATATTAATAGTAGATTATAATACAACAGGTAAAAGTAGGATTTTATTTCGCAATCCTATGAGCAAAATAAAGTCACTTTAAATGCATGTGGCATATATTTTTTAGACAGCACTCAAATTTGTAAAATATCAATAATATTATATTGATTCCTGAAACTTAAGATATCACTATAGAACCCGTTCTTGAAACAAGAGAAATAAACGTTAAAAACGCAAGATGTCTTTGTTGATTCACTAGCAGTCATTTTCAGTGAAATTATTTTTACCTGTTTTGCCTTACACCAGGCAATCAAGCAATTAAATATTATATCATATTGCTTTCTGGATTTTTTTTTTTGGGGGGGGGGGTAAGTACTTCTAGTGTTATTCTTTCTGCTGCTCCTATAATTTCGCTTCCATTTCACAGTTTCTTCTGAATTCACAATTTCCACCATTTAATCCTTATGTAGGCTAGATAAAAGAGTAGTGTTTTAGATCAAAGAAAGCTGCCAATATATTGCATACGTTAACTCTACAATGAATTGCAATAAATTGAAGTATGACAATTTGTATTGTGGACAGATAATGCGAGCGCCATGAGAAATTAATGTGAAACAACATAATGAAAAGAAAAACGTAATCAAACCAAGTCGAGTTATTAAACATGTGCAAATACAAAGGGTAATTGCCATGCAATTGGGCTTGAAACCAAAGTTGGTCACAATGCAGGTTATTGCACTAGTGTGATAATCTAAAGCTTTCAGCTCGTGTGCACTGTGTTAGAAGTTGTACTTTTAGGCTTTGCTTTCTAAAAAAAATATTAAACAGCACTAATGAATTTTGAAGTCCCCAAGTCATTAGACTTGTGGGAGGGGTACCTTAAGAATCCAATCACAACACTGGCAGCCATTCTGGCAGTCTAAAATAGCCAAGAATGTAAAAAGGTCTTCTACTAAACATGTACAATTCATGTGTTAGAAAGGTTATCATTCTGTTCACTGTATATTATTTTAAGCCTATATTAAATAACTGCATTCCTGGGTGTTACCCGGAGAAGTAATGGTTTCTCTAAAATTAAAGAATTTTTAAGGTAGATTTTTCTCTATTGTTCTTTCTCTCCTAAATTCTACTGATTCTGATAAATTACTTTCCATCTCAGCCCACTCACACAATCTTCCAGCTACTATACCAGTGTATATTTTATAGCAGACTAATGGCCAGTTCCCCAAACTTCGTCTGAATATGACGAATGTCAAACTAAATGACTTGTTTATCTTTGACGCATCGTCTAAACTTTCTATGTTTCACCATCCTTAATCAGATTCAATTGATAGCACGTTTACTTTTAGGTGCTTCTGCATTTGAAAAATATCTTATAGGTTATGGAAATAATTCTATTTGTAACTCCAATCGATAGTTTTGTGTTTTAATGTTGGCTCTGGACTTTAATAGGTTTGTTCCAACATACGGTTCTGAATGGGTTCCGAACTAATTCCAACACATGCTAATGCACATGCGCCAGTCCGGTACGCTCACAGAACTAATTCGGAATTTTGTGTGGTTGGAACACTACTTGAACCGTTCGCGTTCTGTCACGGCCTTCTTCGTTGCACGGTCAATCAGAAGACGATCAAATATCTACGTTTACAGCGTTGATGAATGAAATCAAACTCCGCCGATGTACGTATGTGTATATATATACACACACACATACGTACATCGTAAGCGTTTCTTTCATACTGATTCCAGTCCTAATATTCAAGCAAAAATAAATCGCGTTCGTTTATCGGCTAAAAACCATTGATACTGAGTTATTGCGAATAACAATTGTAATTTATAGATATTATATTTAAACCAGAACCCGGAAAAAGTAATTTAACACAATTCAAATTTAACATTAGGTTTCCTGCTACAGAAGCTTCTAAACACAATGTTTAATTTAAAACTCCAATACTCTGAGACAATGACACCCCACATAAATTCTATTCCGAACGTAATGCAAATAATACAAAACTACATGGTACCAATGTATGCTTATGATCAGGGTTAGGATTTTTAGTTGCAAATTTCAGATGAAAAAAGGAAGGGAAAAGGTGCTCAAATAAGGTGAAAAAGGCACAATAAGGTGCTGATTTATTTAAGGGGATGCACAAATGAAATTGCTATTTTCTAAACTATCCATTCAATTGGGCAGAAATTTTTATTTCTTTATATATAATTGTTTTGTGAATTATAGCCCAGTCTTAATAATTCACGAAACTGCGCGGTTGAGGTTATTGTCGTCTCTGCCTGCCCAGGCTTCGTCTCCACGTAAACAGATGACGTCTCTCACAGCAACAAACTCACATTCATGAACAGCAGGCTACTGATTCTGGTGGGATAGAATCACTCATTGTCAATTGCATTATTGCGGGCTACTTTATAGCAGTAAAGTGAGAGAAAGAGGTTTTCGTCGAACACACAATTATTTTCCATTGTTGTGGGTGTGCTTTCAATTCCCGCGCGGCGTTTACTGAAAGAGGTAGACTTACTATTCGCACGTACATAGCAAGCTGAGGAGACGTTAATTGAAAGTTAAAGAATAAATTGGAATGAAACTTAAAAGAAAAAAGGGGATTATGGGCATGGTTGGGGAAAATGGTATAAAGGTGCCAAAAAGGGGTAAAGGTCCCAAATTAACGGAATAATGTTTAAATGGAAATAATCCTCTTCTTTGGAGTCGATGCATCATTAAAAAGATCACTGTCACCTTCTAAATCACTCATTATTGTTATCTTTGAACGCTGTTTTGCTCCCTGGCTTTGTTAGACGTTTGTTCTTTTCCTCAAGTATGTCGCCATACTACTCAACAGCGAGCAACTGCTTACCAAACACCTTTGCTATTCCGTATTGAGAAATAAACACGAATGGAGGAATAAATTACATATTCAAATTTATTTTCTACTGAATACAGAGAGTATGTCACTTTTTCAATACTCTCTATCGGGTTTGTTCCAAGCGATTAGAATCGATTCTGAATTAACTGAGTATGCGCTGTAGACCATACAATCTGCGCATGTCTGGAATTTTCAGTTCCTATTCTTAATCACGAACCGATTTCACTCGTTCCGAACTAGTTCCCAAATACGTTGGAACAGCAAACTGGAAATTCAGAATTGGTTCTGAACTGATTCTCTGTCGTGTTGGAACGCCACTTAGCTACTGCGCACACTCAGATAATTCGGAATCGATTCTGAATCGTGTGGGAACAAACCTAATATCAATTTTTAATTAAACAAAATATGATTGCTACCTAGAACTGCAATTCATATATCTACTTATATGGTCTTGCAACAAAATGGAAAATTTTTTGTCAATAAAGAAACAAGGTTCCAAGTTTTCTATTGACAAGAAAGCATTGTTTTAAGCTGATAGGAAAGAGACAATACAGAATAAGAAAACCGATAGGTAACAGTTTGTGAAAAGAAAAAAAAAGCATGAAAAGAACTTACAAACTGCTTCAATTCTCATGGATTTGTGCAGAAAATGCGAGTAAAGGAACTGAAAATGTTTTACGATAATTTCAAAAGAAGAGCTAAACAAAAAAACAAAAAAAGCCAAGACAAAGTGAATATGTTTAAAACTGGAGGTGGGGCTGCAGCAATACCTTCCTTAGATGAAGCACCTTCACAGTAGCTGCAAATAATCAGGGATCAAGTAGTGCCTCTGCTCAACAGTACCAATAGCGATTCTGCTTATATATACTAACTATATCTGATACTACTGGAATACCAACAGTGGTTCTCTCCCAGGTAAACACATAAGACAACAGGAATGCAGTCTTGATTTAGAAGAGCCCATTGTGGAAAGCAAAACCAGAAATGCTCCCTGGTGCCAATCATTATCTACAACATCCTTCATTCAACAGCAAGACTACATGGTCATCAAGGAATCGGCCTTCTTTCAAGATGGCAAAGAAAACAGAAGCCGTGAATGCTTGCAAAATGCTATTTGAATTGTCAGAAGCGAGAAAGGATCTCTGCAGGTATGAACAGGATTTGCTTTTTCAAGAACACAACAAAGAATTGACTTCGTTAGAAATAAAAAAGTAGACAGTAAAAACGAAACAAGCAAATGAAAAACTAAAAGACTTCTGTGCTACAGGTCAAGCTTTTATATTATTCAAGATATGACTTTTCGCACAGAAGGTGCACTGTAAAACTGTGCAACATAAAATACTAACATTACATTCAATCCTTAGTGAATTATTCTTTATTATGTACATTATTATTAAACTAATGATATAATTTACACAAACTTTAAAATTATCTGCAATTAGAAGTAAATTGTTTCTTTGTAATTTCAAATATAATAAAATCTATATGTTTTCTTGTTTACTTCAAAGTAATGGTAACAGAGAAATTGTGGTGTTTTTATTTGTTATTTCATATAACAATGCTCTTATTGGAAATTATTTTTAACGATCCTGTTTCGATTTGTGACTGGAGGTCCTTCACATGGCACTACTACATTGTGTGTGTAAACTTCTTCAAAAACTAAATAATGTTTATTAAACTGCTTTTCTCTTCAATGGAGTTCTTATCTTCTAGGGCGGGGGGGGGGTGCCTTCCTTTGTATAGCAATGTGGTGTAATGCAGAATAATCAGAGACATTATTACTGATGTATTCAATCCCAATGATGGAGTCAAAAATCTCCTTTTCCAAGCTCCATACTGTTGTTCAGGAATGTTTCTCATATTAATATGAGCTCTGTTGTAATTTTCTTCTCTTGGATTTAAGAATGGTGCTAGAAGGAATTCTGTAAGTCTGTATTCATTACCACCTAGTAAATGTCCTTCTTGGATCCCTCCTACTTCAAGCAACATTCTTTTTTCTGAAGTGTCAAAAGTAGAACTGTCATTAGGAGATCCTGGCCAGTAAGCCACTATATTCCTAATTAGCAGGTTAGCATCACTAACCGTCTGCACATTAATGGAGGAGTATGATTTCTGTTGTGAAAGACTTCCACACTTTGACCACCAGGAGACAAAATTAGTATGCAAGTGCAATCGACAACTACTATTACTCTAGGGAGGAAGTAACTTATCATGAAGAAGTCTTGAATAACTGAATGAACTTTATCACCTTGTGGGAAATTCGCATACAGAAGTCTCAAGGAAGCAATTGCCTCTGAATTTTTTTTTATATTTCGACAAATAGCTGAATTACACAACCAATTTAAGTCTGCTATTACCATTTAAAAAAAGATCTAGTAGCATAGAAACATAAGAGTTAAAAGCAGCTGCTGTATTGGGGTTAATGGTCTGTTTCTGTTAGCACTTACCTTTACACTTCCTGAATATTCCAACCAAAGTGAACCTATGTTGTCTATAACGAATTATCAAGAATTGAAACCGAAAAATAGTACATCAATTTTGACAATGAGTGTGATGGTCATCAAAATAAACCTGAATTGAAGAAATGCAAAAATAAAAGTTAAATGATTGTCAAAGAATAAACAATCCTAAAAATTGTAAACGATTAAACTGGTCATAATTCTCTGTAGTTACTTGTATTGTACTTGATTTTTTCCTTTTGTTCAACAGCACAATAATGCTAACTTTGCAGCTCTCAGGTATTTCTTTCTTTCCTTAATTCTGTTTAGTAACTCTATCAACTTCAGACCTCCTTCCATTACTCCAAATTGTTTTCAAAATGCCCATGTAATTCCATCTATTACCTTCTTCCTTTTCAAATTTTTAATCTCATATTCTACCTCATTGGTAGATATCGAAGTATTCTACTTTATTACTGTATTTTTTTTAAATATAATTCATTTCCTTGAATTCTTCCTCCACCCGAAAAGATATTAAAATAACGATACCATTTCATGGTGTTATATTACTATCCATTTTTTCCTGGAAATATCTTCACAACAGACCATATATATTTATTATCTTTAACTTTGATAGCCTTTACTCCCATTCTCTGCTGTCATTCCTTCTTTTTCTCTTCCAATAATCTCATAGATCCCCATTGTTTTAGCAAAAAAATTTGCAAGTTATCTTCCTATTCTAACCTTCTCCACCTACAAAAATCCTAGAACATTTCTTTCTTTGCTGTTATACATTCTTTGCCCTACCTCCACAATCCTTTAATTATTTACTCTATAGATCACCTCCCTCTCTTTTAGGGATGTTTCATTCATATGCCGCATTTAACATCTAATGTCACATTGGCAGCTTTGCCTTTGGAACAAGTGCTTATTGGGTATTCTTTATAAACATTAAATTCACATACTTCTGTTCAGCGATGTTTTAGCTAGTGGAGCCCTTCCAAGTAGTTAGGGATTTAGCTACTGGAAGGAAGTAGTGTTTACTGGGTCTGTGGTAAATGAGTAAAGATGCATGATAATGGAATACTGTTGGCTGATTTCCACTGTATGTGCCACACGTGGCAAGGAGTTCAGCATATTATGTATCCTTCCCACCAGCTAAAAGCTTTACCTAAGTGATAAGTGATCCTGCTCCACTACATAAAAAGTTGAACAGACAGTATATTTACACTCTCATTCATACTTAGACTGAGAGTTTTTCAATGATGTCTCACCACTTCCATCTTCCTCCCCTCTCTTAACCCTCCAAATGCAATTTTGTTGCATGTCCTTTCTTCTTGCTGTTGCATCTAATGCCTCATAATTCCCTGCTAAGTTGGTATTCCTTAACATCTGCTCCTCGACCTTTGTTGCTGACTCATACTCTGCTTTTTATCATCAATCCATAGCTCTAAAACCTTTCACAAAACCTTTTCTCCTTTCTTGTGTGGCTTGCTTCATTTCCTTGATTAATGAACTTCTAATTTCCTCTTTTTTCTTCCATAGACCTACAGAAGTTCTACTATAGTTCCATACAAATTCTTATTCCTTTCAGTTTCCTTCCAATTCAGATTATGAAAAAGCTGTAAAACATTTTCTTCAAAACAATTCCCTTTCTCAGAGAACACTTCTGACAGTGCGTGTAAAGTGACTGAAAGCATTGCTGGAAGGCATTTTGCGACATAAGTCATAGTGCTCTCATCGTATTTGCAGTAACTTCATCAGTATTTGCGAATCTTCGCCCCTTTAGATAAGTTTTCAGCCATGGAAAGAGAAAGAAGTCAGGGATTGATGGATCTGGTGAGTATGCATGATGCTCCAAATAGCAATGTGCCTGGGAAGGTAATTTTTTAATAGTACTGATCAATGTGGTGCTTTGTTGGTAAAAGAAACCAGGGTCTTTGTGCCCCTTTTCCCAGATGTTTCTTTCTTACTGCATCCCTGGGGTGACGAACAATTTTCCATAAAGCTCTTTCATTACAGTCTGACCTTCTGGAATAAACTCATAGTAGACGAGACCCTGAGCGTCAAAGAAAACTTCCAGAATAACTTTGCCTCAGCTAGTTTTGTTAGGACACTTTTGTTTCTGAAATGTTTTGGATTTCCACTCACATGATGGTTGTTAGGCACTAGGTGATACAAATAGCACTAAGTTTAATCTCCAATGATTACGTTGTTAAACAAAATCATTGTCTTGACCAGCCATACAGATTAGATCCCAGAGGTAATTAGATACCAACGATTCTTTGTTTTCAGGAGACTATTCTGGAACCAACTTTTGAGATATATAAAGCAAGTTCAAATGTTTGTGAAGAACTGTGTGAACACTTTCAATTGAAAATCCAACCTCTGTTGCTATTTTCTCAAGAGGCTTTCTTTCCGTCACCCCTCACAATAACGTGTACAAATTCAATGCTTGGTACATTTGTTGCAGTTGTTTGTCAACCACACCACAGATTATCTTTGGTGCTATATGGCCTTTACTGAAACTTTTTCTTATTGAAAATATCAAATGCGATTCAAGCTCATGTTTAATTTCAATGGCACAACCAGAGCGGCAACTTGACTTGTCTCTATATTAATAATTAATCTTTGGTTACTACTCTGCAACCATTTTTCTTAACAAACAGTTATTTAATCCTTCTCACAGCAATAACTCTTCTGTATTTCAAATTTCATTCTATTTAACATATTGTGTCAACGTTCAACTGTTCCTTATTTGTGCAATTATCTCTTACAAATTTACACCATTTTTTGCCACGTATAAGCCTTTTTTTTTTTTTTTTTACTGCTCTTCACCATAAGCTTCAAGCAGTCTTAATCTCTCCAAAGGAGATTTGTGTAACAAAACACAGTATTTTATACTTGAGCCTACATTATCAAAATACAATAAATGAACATGCACAAACAACAAAAATAGGTTGCCACACAAAAACAATCGTTATGACCATGAAAATTCTATGGAAGTGATGTCATGAATGTTATCAATGATTAATAAAAAATATCCTTTACTAATCATATACATTAAAAAGAAAATATAATATTCCAAAAACTTTTTGAAGCAAATATATACATATATGGCATACTGGTCACAAACCCATAAGATAACTGGAAACATTTACTTACCTTTTACAAGAAGTTTCCTCAGCTGCAACTGATTTACGAACTTCATTCACTAAGCTAATAGGAATTTGGGGCCACCCATCAGTCTCTGGTCCACTTGGCTTCAAGCTCACACTCTCCTTTTCCTTAATACTTGTTTCAAATTCACTGTTATCAACTGTTCCTGCATTTCCCAGCTGTGTCCTAAAAGATAAAAAATATACATTTATCATTTAAGGGTGATTCAGATATTCACAGTAATTGAGCAAGTATACTGGGCAAGCCATTGTGGGAGTGGGGGGGGGGAACAGCTGGTTAGCTGCTTCGCTCTGTTCTGGCGTCAGTACAGCATGAGTGAACAAGAGGTTCCTTTGTCTGTTGTGCAATGCATTATTATAAAGTTTTTAACCAATGAAGTGGTTAAACCCTCTGAGATTTTAACTCATTTGAAGGCACAGTTTGGGATGCTACACTGTCCCAGAACCGAGTGTTTACTTGGGCCAGAGAATTTAAATAAAGCCAAGAAATTGGGGTAAATGAAGGTCATGCTTGACGCCCAAGATCAAGCCTCACAAATGATAACATCTGCGCTCTTAAAGAGATTATTGAAGGTGATCAGTGGTGCACTATTGAAGAAATCGCATTTGGTATCAGCATTGGGAGGGCTCATACATTATCAGTGAACATTGTGGCTTTAGAAATAAAATCTGATGTGTTACACTCACATGACTTTCTCTACTCTTGTACAAACTATTTTTACAAACGCTTATTCTCCATATGCTGCATGTTAATCGAGATATCGGGATGTCAATCTTATTGCTAATTTTCTTGCAGATGCAAGGGGAATATGGTAGGTTTTAAGCTATAGTCAAATATTTTAAGAGCTGGTTGCTATGTGGCGCATTCCATTCTCTTTGCATGTCCAGGACATAAAAAAAATGAATAACGAATATGAGAAAAAGTATAAGTACTGGAAAATTTAAGGGAATAACAAGCAATATCTTGAAAACAGTTCACTTAACAAAAAAATGTATATGACATAAATTGCGTATTTTAACGCGATCTACATTTTTTGTGTAGTAAAATTTTGTCTATCTCTTATGGTTTACCAGTTATGCAAAAGTCATTCACAATGAAGAATACTTTTGGAGACATTCCCAGAAAATTCGAGATATACATTTCATTTGTCATGATATCTTAAACATATGATATTTTAATTAAAATCGTTAGAGCCGTTTTTGAGAAAATTAAATTTTTCGAAAAATGTTCCATGTAAAGGGTAGTCTGGGGTGGGGGGTGGTGTTTATCCGACTGTTCGTTTCTGAATTATGCTGTTCACAGATACACAGACAGACACCACACGGACATGTTTCCAAAAATGCTTTTTTTGGATTCAGGGGGTCTCAAAACATGTATTTCAGGTGAAATCTCGGTATCGAATTTTTGGGTGGAATACAATACTTCCCCTACTTACTATACATAGTAGGGAAAGTAATTAGTGCCCTTCAAAGTTGTTAACTGGACAGCAAAAACAGATCAGGTTGCAGATCTGAGTGTCTTTTGATTCAATTCCGACAAGAAGCGGAGGATTTTTTGAGGTGCTTCATTGCATGTGATGAGACATGGGTCCTTCATTACACTCTGGAATCCAAAATGGCAGTAAGGAATGACAAAGAAAGAATGAAGCCTGACCAGTGAAGGCCAAAGCCTGCCTTTCAGCCAGAAAAGTTCTTGTAACAGTGTTTTTTGACTACAGAGGAATTTTACTCATTGATTTTCTTCATGATTGACATACAGTGAATGCGGCTTACTATTGCCAGTTGTTAAAATGAGCAAAAGCCACCACCAAAACAAAAAATGTTGTGTGGCCATTAGAAATGTCAGCCTTCTGCATGACAATGCTAAGCTGCACACCACAAATTTAACAAGGGACACATTGAAGGACATGCATTGGGAAACCTTCAACCACCCTTCCTACAGGGCAGAGTTGTTTCCCCCTGACTGTTGTTTGTTTGTGTCCATAAAAGAATCGCTTGGAGGGCAATGCTTTAAAACTAAAAGACATGAGGATCATGTGTGCAACTGGTTGACGGCATGCCCTCTAACCTTTTTGAACAAGGAATGTTCAAAGCTTCCAAGTTGTTGGCAAAAGTATACCGAGCATGAAGGAGACTATGTAGAGAAAAACTGAAGGTGTCGCTCATATATATGATTAATCAATAAATGTATAATAAATTCAGGAAACACATAATCTGCCATAAAGAAGCACCAAATTATATATCAAATTTGCTTGCAAAAACCACCTACTGAGGGACATGAGATTCAACATTTCATCTTTGTTTTTCCGCAAGTTTAAAGATGAACCCTGATTTTAACATGGACTGCAGAGAACATTTTGCAAAAGTAGTGAAACAAGAGGTGTAAGGAGATAGGAAAGTATAAAATTATGAAATTTGGTATTTTCTATTTTTGATGAAAATAAATCCTGCAAATGTTTCCAATTCAGGATAAAAAAGCACCCGATTCAAAGAATATTGGAGGAACATTAACTGTGTACCAATAGCAAAATCTGCAGTGGCAGCCCATTTCTAAAGGGTCTTTCAACAAGAGTGTCCTATTTTTAACATGTGATAGCTGCCGTTGTTATTGAGTTACAGCAGTTATTTTTTTATGTGGTTACAGTTGTTATCGACAAATAGCCATGGAATGTTACAGCATTCAGCAATGTGTAGAAATTGTGAAAATTTATTATCAAAATGGATCATCTGTTCACCAAACCTTCCGTGTATTGTGTGAAGTTTACGGTGTGCATAATCATCCCTGCGGGAGAACGATTTGGCATTTGATCAATAAATTTGAAAGAAGTGGTTCTGTCAGTGATCAAAGAATGCCTGTACGTAATCGACGTAAGTGCTCCAATGAAAACATAGGCACCGTTCATGAGAGTGTGCGCGAGAACGGAAATAAATCAATTGCTTGTCGAGCGCAAGAATTGAGGCTTTCGCCGACCAAACTTGGCAAATTCTGCATCTGGACTTAAAGTTTCACGCTTACAAAATGGTGTTAACTCAAGAACTAAAGCCCAATGACCATAGGTTGCGCCGTGTATTCGCTAACTGGGCTATGGAGCAATTGGAAGCTGACCCGGATTTTTGTCGAAAAATCCTCTTCAGCGATGAAGCCCACTTTTGGATGGATGGTTGTGTTAACAAACAACATTGCCGCTATTGGAGCAATCACAATCCAATGCAGATTCAAGGACGACCACTTCATCCCCAAAAGGTTACTGTGTGGTGTGGATTTTGGTATGGCGGAATCACTGGTCCATATTTTTTCCAAGATGAAGATGGAGAAGCTCTAACTGTGAATGGAGAAAGATACTGTGCGCTCTATTTTTGGCCTCAATTGGATGGTATGAATCTCAGAAACATCTGGTTCCAGCAAGATGGTGCCACATGTCATACTGCTCTCAAAACAATAAATCTTTTGAAGGAGAAGTTCAGAGGTTTCATCAAATCCTGTGGTGGTGATGTTAACTGGCCTCTGAGGTCATGTGATTTAATGCCATTGGATTACTTCTTGTGGGGTTATATTAAATCTTGAGTTTATGTCTACAAGCCAGAAACCGTAAATGAACTTATGAATAACGTCACACGTGTTATTTGTGAAGTTGGAACTAATTTATGTTCTTCTGTCATTGAAAATTGGGTCAACCATATACGCACAACCCAACGAAGTTGCGGCGGTCACTTAACTGATGTTCTGTTCCACACGTAATGACATTAATTATGTTCCAAAATAAAAAAAGAAATAAACCTCATTTATAGAACGTATTTTATTTAAGTTCAAAGATAGGACACTCTTGTTGAAAGACCCTATAGGTAAACAATAACACCCAGATTGAAATCCAATTACTAGAAACTGTTCAAAAACAGAATGAACCAAACATCCGAAAAAAAAAAAAAAATTCTACATTAAGAAAACTGGACTGCACTTCGCAAATTTTGACTCTCCAGAAGCCTTCAACCCCTCTCTTCAAGTTCATCAAAAGCCTATCAGACCTCCAACATGCAAGCAAATGCATGCAAAACATGTCCTAGGAAAACTGGTAAGCAAAGCAAGAAAGAATGTATTATAATAAACAGAGTATGTTTCACAAATCCATTATATCTATTGAGTTTTGCTTCACTGTGCAATTTCATTATAATTTGGTTATAGTATAAAAATTGAGTCCTTATATAAGTTTCAGTTAGGGTTGTCATACATCCTGAAAAAGTAGGATTTTCCCAAGTTTTAACACATGGAAAAAGAGTCTCACCCAATTTTCAACAAATTATCAAATATCCTGAATAATGAAGATCTGTTATTCTTGCATTTCAGCCTAATGCTAGCGCCGCACCGTTGTTAACTTGCTTTACCCCTACTACAAGATAGTGCCCAAGAGTATAACGATCGTTATATATTATCTATACACAATACATTACATAATGGTACTGATGTCCTCTCTTTAAGAATGTTTGCAACAAAATTCAATTCATTTACAGCCTCAATTACAGATTGGGAAAATATTTACCATTAGATGGGTATCTTCTAGCCTGAACTGTTACAGCTGTGTGGGATAGCTATTCTGCTGCTTTGCCACACATTTCATTCAAGCTCAAGATGGCATGACAAGAGACTTGAGAGAAAATGCCAAATATGGAGGACTATATAAACATTTAACATCATTTCAGTGTGTGATGAACGAGCATTATGTGCGATGCTTTGACTGAGCTAAGTGAACTCTCCAGCTTCAAAGGAGAGATATGACCTTGCCAGATGCACATTGTGCTATCAAGCCAACAGAGTTCTGGAGTCTATGTGCAGCTTACCCGGAGAATATACCAAATCTGTATCAGATGCCATAAGAAGTTTCAGACAATTAATTTGGAGGATTATCCAAAAGTTGTAGAAATAGACCAACACCAATTTTACCTTAGTCTGGTAGCTAACCTCAACAGATTGATAAACAACATAAGCAGATGTTTATAGGAAAGTGCAAGTACATTGAATCTATATTAAAACAATGCTTGTCTTCTGGAGATATTAAAGTCTTGTTAAAAAAGAATTGGCCACATCTGAACCACATATACGGTACGGTGAGGAAAGCATTTCCTCTCTCTGTGATTTATTTCAATTTCCTGAGAGAAGGAAGTACATTAATGCCTTTAAAGAATATATTGAAACAAGTAGATCGCCCAAGGAACTAACTCCTCTCCTGTAAACTGTTGAAACAATAACCAAATCAACATCTGAATGCAAACAAGCTTTCAGTACCATGAACATAATCATAACAGAAGAAACAGCCTACTCACTGAATGAGCCAGTGCATTGATGTTCATTAGCAGCATAGAACTATCAATGAATGAGTTCAATGCACTGCCCTATGTCAAGCCTTGGCTGTGAGCAAAAAGGTGGTCAGCAAATAAAACTGCCTGTTGTAAGTAAGAAGTCTTGCATACCAACGTACAACATCATCCTTTATGGAAGCTCCTATGAAGGTGAGTCCCCTCCAAATATTTTTTTCCAACAAAAGCACTGGCTGCAAAACTAAGAATGATTTATAAACTAACAAACTTACTACACATTCAAATCTGACATTTGAAGCCCTTGCACATACTGTTAGGATAAAGTCCTGAATTCTTAACTCATCCTTATGGCAACCCTAGTTTCAGCGATTTACATGTACTTCATTCTAATTCCACATTGAAAAAAAATTACACATGGTTTATTGATGAAAACCATGTGTAAAGCATTTGTAAACTATGTCTAAAGCATTAGAACCTTTAAAAGGATTATTTAAATGAAAAGTAAACTTTTTGTAGTATTTATTGTATTTCTTAGGAAACTTTGGAGTTATATTTGTTTTCTTTGGTTTCAACTTTATACATACTCCTGTCAATTAGGTTATACAGTTAATGAGTAATCTGTGGAATTTATAAAAGCAAATCATAGTTCTCATGCTAAATTTCAACTGAGACTATCTGAAAACTACATTTTTCTAAAAACACACACTCTCCCTCCCTCCCTCCCTCTCTCTCTCTCTCTCTCTCTCTCTCTCTCTCTCTCTCTCTCTCTCTCTCTCTCTCTCTCTCTCTCTCTCTCTCTCTCTCTCTCCCAGCAACTATAAAAGCTACAAAGCTGTGACTTTCATACTTATGAGATAACAGCTACATGCACTGAACTAGAACTACATTTCTGTGCGTTATACGTTTTAAAATATTGAACATTTTGTCTTAAAATTTAAAGTAAAAATTTGAATTCATTTTGCCAGAGAGAAAAAAAATATACGACGGTTGGGGCAAAAGTCATGGCAACTATTTATTTTCTTGAAGATACCAGTCCGGTTGGAAAACGTGACTTATACAGACGAAAGGACAGGGTATTAGCTACATGTGTGGGCAACGAATAGCACTGAAATATCATAACACATTAATTTATTACAGTACTAACATGGCAATATGGTCTTCACAGTGCAAAAGAATGACAACACACTACACATACAGTTGACATGACAAACCTGGGCCTGAAGACCCTCAAAGTAGTCCCCTGGTACTGTCACCACACACTGCCAACGATGTGGGAGGCGGTGAATACCATCTGCCTCAGCATTTGCCTCACCATGTGTGAATCGGGTCACCTGTTCACGCACAGCATTCGCAATGTCCTCTTGTGTTGCAAACCCCCTACCACGTAGTGGCTCCTTAATCTTTCGAACGAGATCAAAGTCACAGGGGGAAATGTCGGGAGAGTACGGTCGGTGCTCCAATTCTTCCCATCCCCAACATCGAAGTAGCTGCCTTACACACTCTGCTTTATGTGGTTTTGCATTGTTGTGGAGGATTATTGCACTGTCCACAAGATCCAGATGTTTCTCCCGAATGCCACGTCGTACCTGTCGCACCAGGAAGTCCCTGTAGTACTGTGCGGTCACTGTTCTGCCAGGTGGAACAAAGTGGCAAACAATGACACCTGACGTCATACGTGATGATAACCATCAATTTGACTGGGGAACGATTCTGACGGAACTTCTGCCTCCTTGGTAATCCAGCATGTCACCACTCCGCGGACTGACGTTTCAGTTCTGGTTCATATGCCTTGGCCCAAAATTCATCGATGGCAATTATTCGTGACAAGAATTGATCGCTGACCTGTTGCCAGTGTACAAGGTGGTCGGAGCATATTGCATAGCGAACTTACCTTTGAACTTCCGTCAGTGCATGCGGTACCCACTGCGATGCGATTTTGTGTAGTTGCAGCTCATTACGCAATATCCTGTGGACAGTGCGTTATTCGATGCCACTTGTCATCTCTAACTCCAGTTGCATCCATTGTCTGTCTTCACCCAGGAGCTGCTCGATAACGGCACGTGCCACGTCGGTCCACACACTGACAGGTCATCCTGAACATTGCTCATTACTGGTTGACACACGTCCTTGTTGAAACTTTCCTACCCACCGTGCTACTGTACAGTATGGTAGGGCATTATTCCCAAGGGCTTCCACTAAGTCACTGCAACATTCCATCACATTTCTCCCTCAAAGAATGACTTTTGATGTAAGCACGCTGCTCAACTCGTGCTGCTTCCATCTTGCACGACACTCACCAACTGACTGATTTCACAGCCCTCGCTGTCCTACTACTACAGAGCCATCTGTTGTTCTGCATACACACTATGCCTGCAGAACTTCCACACGACACATATACGCTTGTGATCCGTTCACATATCTACAAGTAAAAAAAATAGTTGCCAAGACTTTTGCCCCAACCCTCGTATAAAAGCTTAAGTATTATTAACGATGAATTCCTTTAGTTACAGCTATCTGCTTTGAATAGTTTCTGGGGGAAGAAAGAAAGAAAGAAAAAAAATGGAAAATGATTAAAAAATGATATTTTTATTTTTTAAGTTCAACACCCTTTAACCTGGTAGGTTATATTGGGCGATGAATGAAATGGGCAAAATGATGCTCAAATAAGCTCAGGATCTATTGAGCTTAAAGTTACCCGACATTCGCTTTCTCAGGATAAGGAAAACCTGGAAGAAACTTATTTGGTAACTCACTCTGAGATTCAAACTTGGGACATCTTGAATCCTTTTAAATGCATTTAAAGGACATGTCCAATTACAAATATAAAATAATTTAAAAAGTACAGCTTGTAATTTTACATTACTTCTTTTACATTGCATGTACATTAAGTTTACCTTAAATATCATTTTCACTTTATGTTGCTTTACCATGTCTAAATTCATCTATACTATAAAATTCATTTTCTATTAAGCATTTCTTTATTGTTTTCAGCATTACATTTGGCTGGTTTATGTTCTTTATTTCTCTAGGTAATTTATTGAATAATTCTTTTCCTCTAACTTCTATGGCATGATTATTTAGAGTTCCTCTTAATGTTATTCTATAATAATTGTCATTGTTTCTTAAATTATGGTTATATACACTGGAATTTTTTTTGCATATTTATATTTGTCACAGTTTTTATGCATTCATATATACATGACACTGTTAACAAGTTTTGATTCTTAAACACTACCCTGCAAGTTTGTTTTCCATTTTGCTTATTATTCTAATGGCTTTTTTTTACAGTTTAAAGACTTTATCCATTTCTCTTGCTATAATATTTCCCCATATCGTAATTCCATATCTTACATGCGAAAGCATATAGACCTGTTTCATTGTTTTATTGTCCATTATTTTAGTTAATTGTCTCATTACATAGATGCCCTCATTTATCTTTTTTCTAATTGATGCTACATGAGATTGCCAATTTAAATGTTTATCAATTATTACTCCAAGAAAGTTAGTGCAATTTATTTCTGATATGTTTTCCCCATCAATACTTAGTTTAATACTACTCGGGTTAAGTTTTGTTAATTCAAAGTTAATACATGCTGTCTTTTGTGTATTTATTATCATATCTAAATTAGCATAATATTGTTTTATAATTTTTAAAATTGAATTAGCTCTAATTTCAACTTCTTTTGCTGTTTGACCTTTAATTATGACAGTCATGTCGTCTGCATATCCAATTGCGATGCCTCCATTTTCTTGTATGACCTCAAAAATTTCAATTATATATGTATATAAGAAATAAAAATGGCCCCAATTTTGAACCTTGCGGGACCCTTTGTTTTACTATTTTGAAATCTATCTTTTTTATAACACCATTTGTATTAAGGTGATTTATTTCGACACATTGTGCTCGATTTTCCAGATATCTTGATATCCAATCCAGCGCTAAACCTTGAATACCACATGTGAGGTGAATGAATGCGAGGCGAAAGCACTACCTCCGCACCAGAGGTGGGCTCAATATTTTTCTAATTTTTCTTCCAATATTTCTTAGAAGTTAATACATTTGTATACTACCTACCATAGGGATGTGCAAGACAAAGTCTGGCTAGTTACCTAGCAGCAAGGAATGAGCAATGTCTTGTAATGGAGGCATGCAAGGAGGAGCTTGTTCGGTCACTTATTAGTAAGCTGGCTAGCATGCTGGTTAGGGTAGAATGGTTCCACCATTTTTTTGGTTATTGTTTGTGTATGCATCAGTACAAAACTGTGTGTATGCTGCACAAGCACTAGCTATTAATCGTATGTATGATGGACTGTGAAAAGCTTATTTGACAAGTGTTGGAATATTGGAATAAAAAACCTCTTCTATGGAATAAAACTCCTCCTGACTATCAGAACACATATGTTGAGGCTAAGTTATAGGATGAAGTAGCACAGATATGAGTATTAAAAGTATATTATTAAAGTTTGCATTCCATGAGTATTCTATTGCATTGCATATTAACTAATAAACTGCAATATAATTATTACACGAGAGGCTATGCAGAAAAAATTGAAATATTTGAGATTATTTTCAATCTGAAAATGCCAAATTATCCAAGTACAATCAGAGATACAGGGAATGTCTCAAACTTTCCCACAAATGGTGATATTATCATGATGGAGGGATTAAGTGTATTAACTTTGTAGCATTGTTCTTGCGCAGTAGAGTTGAAAATTATTGCACCATAAAAGTTAAAAAAAGGCTGACACACAGAATGTATGTCCAAGCACTCTGTCGTTGCTAGGCACAGCATCAGGTATCATTCAACTTTGAAGCATTGCGCGTATTTTGCTGATTCGGGTTAGGACATTCACCCAAGAGGTAGTAGTAGTAATAGCGGTTTGAGTGGCACAAAACTGCGGCGGTCATCAGCGCCACCCTCTGGCTATAAATTTATTCAAGTCAGTACATCAATACAATAAAAACAAAACAAGTACAAGTTAAGCAACTCAGGTTACAGAAGCAGCTCTGGTTATACAGATAATCACATTCTGGTACAAAACCAATACAGTCAGAGCATTCTCAGAGAGAAACACCAGGATTACTAAAATAGAAATAGCAAATCAACAAATGCAAAAATTAAGCAATAGAAATCTCACAGATTTTGGTAAATAAGAACTAACCCTGAGCAAATGTAAATGTACTGCAATTCTACACAGTTATAAAAAACAATAACACACAAGAAACTTCCTTCCTTAATAATCCAATTAATTCCAATCACAAACTGTCCATGCAAGGCACCAATCTCGACACCTAGTCCATGAAACACTTGCCTCCCCGCCACTCTAGCACCAAAATCACCCAAGAACATCAACGTATTCTTAAACTCCTTCACCACAGTCTCCTTCCAAACTCTCACAAAAACTCTTCCCTGTCAACTTGTCCTTTCCTACACAGAAAGTATAGTCACATTTCGAATTTGGACCTTAAGTCTATTTTACAGTCCTTCATTAACTGGGTCCAACTCTATGAGGCTCTGCTTTATCCCCTTTGCGATAATAAATCCTATCTTGTGTACTCCAGGCTCAGTTGATCCACAATACAATAACGTGTAATCCTGTTTAGCTATTCTTCCTTTTCCACTCCAACTTTTTTCTTGCAACACTACTGTCTAGCCAATACCTTAAGAGTTATTTGCCACTTCGTTCATTTTTCCAGGTCATAACATAATTTGAGCATTCCAAGTTGCCAACAACAAACCATCCTTCTTAACAAGGGTTTTACAAGTGGGATTGAGAGCCCCATGCTTAACCCCCAACCTGGAGGACCAGGTCTCCTTATTTCTGACCCCAGGAGACAGGGTGGACTGATTATACCCCCAGACACTGGGTGGCTCAAGTACCTCAGCGTCGTCACTCCTGTACTCACCAAGGTGAGCCCCTGAGGGCACCCAAGAGGTGACGGACTGCTGAGGTAGCAGGAGTGAACCTTTAAAAACCCCTGGCTTTTGCATCAAGGGGTACTCCAGAGGTACTATTACACAAACCTGCATTAGTCTGATTCTTGAAAATTATTATGAAAAGTTAATCATAAGTCGGCAAGACAACACCATGCATCAGATAACATCTGCTCCTCTCAGGTAAGCATACCATTTCACTAATTCATTGTAATCACCTTTAGGCGGCCTCGAGCCATCTATATTTTTATACCTTGTTGGGTCTCTATGGAAATGTTTAGGACCATACTGTCATACTGACACCTTCCCCTTGGTAATGTACTTTAGATGCTAGGCACCCTTAAGGACCTTTCCTTAGTCTGGGACTTCCTTCCTGAGGGAGTCGCTCTACCCAGTGGTTTGAGATGCACGAGTCTCCTGCCACCTGTGAATTAGTCACCTCCTTTAAGATCCCTCTGAGCTACTCCTCTTTTATACATGACATGTGCTGCTGTTGTTGCCAGTGTCTTGATAATCACCCCCTCCTTTCCCCTGCAAATCTAATCGCGAAATTTGATGAAGGCGCCCCTTTGAGCACCCTTACAAACATCCTGTAATTCCCACTGCGACAGATTTCACCAAAGGTGTTTCTCTCTTGGTGCACAGGATGGACAGCCATTTTCTCATGGACAATTGTAATGTTACCCATTTGGTTGCATTACTAACTAATAACTTTTCATCCTCACTGCTGGAATCCATAGTTGCAACTGCATCTGCTGTTACATACGCCAAATAACAAGTGACCAGCCCAGCTTCGTCTTGCTTACCCAAACTTTCTGCCCAGCAACCAGCCAGGCTTCATCTTGTATTTACCCATACATACGAACACAAAATTTCACAGCACTATAGCTGCACATATACTGATATTACAGTACTTTTTTAGTGATCTATCAAGTATACCCAAAAATATGCATGTTTTCTTGGTTCTATACATGTCTGGATAAAACAAACACTTCAAACTCCCTTAAATGATCCATTTAGTTGTCAAAATTTTTTCGTTAACTAGACACACTACTACTCTGTATTCACTCTTAGGTTGATCCGTGTCAAAACAAACCCCAGGTGACCAGTGCACCGCTATAATGTATCCTTCTGCCATTCGCACTAGAAATACTGTCACACTTTCAGACCATGTGACCAGTACAAGCGGCACGTACTGTGAAAAAAAACAAGAGTCCTTATTTCAACAACTGAAACTGTGACTAGCATATTCTGTTAAGGGTTAAAGGTGATAAGATTTATAGTTGCAACAATAAACCTCTGCACATATAATATAAGTTAATTCTAAAATAAATGAGCGAAAAATAAAGTACCAGGTATGCAATAATTTAATTCATTCGCTCTCTGGAAGCGGCACTTTATTAAGTGTTGGTGGCTCATTTTAAAAAAGAAATTGTGCACTGTTACGCGAATTGCATTCTTCTCAAAATCACTACATTCTTGGATCGCATGTTTCATTTGCTTTTTTTTTTTTCTCGGCAGTAACCACTTTTCCCGTTTCACATTTTTCTGCACAAGCACTGTTTATACTTGTACTCGAAACACCGGTAAACTCAGAAGTTAATTTCATCATTTCTTTTGCAGAAAGTGTTGGATATTTCGCACATAACTTATAATAAAGATTCAACACTATTGTAAATTCACCATCCTCCATGATACTAAACACAACTGCTGGTTTCTGGCTGTAAACAATATTCTGCGCCTACCCAGATGTCAGGTGACTCATAAGAATTGCATCATGGGACTTGTAGCTCTGTTTTACGGTATAAATCAATGTTAAATAAAACCTTAGGTATTTGTATAGAATATTATACTCTTTAAGGATAAATTCAATCTAAAATTCAGATTATTAGCATGGGACTACTTTCCTGCGCATATTGCTACTGTCTTGCACCACGGTGCACTGACCATGGGGTTTGTTTTGCCACGGATCAACCTAAGAGTGAATACAGAGTAGTGCTAGAGTATCTGTTCATGCAGACTGATATGTTGCTAACATGCTAACACTGTTGTGGCTGAAAAACAAAGAATGTAGTCCATTAAAATTTTTAAATGGATTTTAAAACTATAAGAATGATAGGAATGAATTACCAGGGATAGAAAAATCTCCTGTGCTAGGTTGTAATGGATCTACATTTTTTGTTGTGGCATCTAAACTCTTTAGGTTTGTAAGCTTTAATAGAGTTTAGAATTAATGTCTTGTGTGCTTCAACATGTTTTCATGACATGAGTCATGTTTTCCATTTAAAATAAAGAGAGTTGAGGGTTGTTACACTACATCACTAAAATATTCTTACTTGAACGCGTTTCGGGAGACGGCTTGTTCCAGCATGTTCTCAACTGATTTTTCCGGTCATTGTCTGGGGGATGTGTGTGGCTAGTGGTGTTCTCTGGTGCTGGGCTGATGAACCTCCAAAGGCTGCTGGGTGGCGGAAGTTCAAAATTCATTAGGTGATTCCTGTGTTTGACAATATGTATTTTTTCCCAGATGTCTAATTCATTGCTGCTGTTGATCGGTTTTAAGAGTTTTATGTTCGGAGTGATATCATGGTTTGAAGACCAGAAATGATGTGCTACTGCTGATTTATCTGGCTGCTTTTGGTAAATGCATCTCATATGCTCTTTAAGTCTTATACATAGGAAGAACCAAAAGAAATCTTGAAATAAGACTTAAAGAGCATATGAGATGCATTTACCAAAAGCAGCCAGATAAATCAGCAGTAGCACATCATTTCTGGTCTTCAAACCATGATATCACTCCGAACATAAAACTCTTAAAACCGATCAACAGCAGCAATGAATTAGACATCTGGGAAAAAATACATATTGTCAAACACAGGAATCACCTAATGAATTTCGAACTGCCGCCACCCAGCACCAGAGAACACCACTAGCCACACACATCCCCCAGACAATGACCGGAAAAATCAGTTGAGAACATGCTGGAACAAGCCGTCTCCCGAAACGCGTTCAAGTAAGAATATTTTAGTGATGTAGTGTAACAACCCTCAACTCTCTTTATTTTAAATTATGACACATCACCGTTACTAGCTTCTAAATCTTCAAAATTAGTCATGTTTTCCATGCTTCTCTGATGAGAACAGGTGTGTGTGCTGAGCAAAAAAATAGCTGCTTTTTAGATTTGCCATTTTCATTGCCAGAGCACTACCAGTATCGAGGTCTTAAGACAGTAAATACTTCAAAACGAATTATCACCCTAACGTTACTATTTTACAATGAATTTATGGAATGTGTTTTGGAGACATTGCAAAGTTCCTCCTATTGTTTGTATATGGCATTTGAGGAGGAGAAATTTAATCCTCTGAAATTTTGTTTTCTGTACAGTGATAACAGTTTTTATGATGTAGGTCTTAAACATTAAATTTCGTTGCAAAGAGTGTAAGATATTTTATAGCTCTTGAAACTCAATATTGTGTATGAAATTTACTAACAAATTTTCAAAAGGATCTGATAAAAAACTCTCATTCTGACTATGCAGAACATATAAAGCTGAAAGAAAAGAAGTGCAGCTGGCTGGTGACTGGAGGGCAACAAGTCATAGTAGCAGCCAAAAGGATAATCTTATCATTGAAAAAATTACCGAATTTATTTCAATACGATTATTTGACAAGCAAAGCTGAACTGAAAGAATATTAACACTAACATTTATGCACAAGGATTAAATCATTAAAATCCACCAATTATCACCATTTGTTTTTAGAAGGAAATTAAAGGATAATTCACAGTGAAAATTAGTCAGGCTTAATGTAAATGCAGAAGCTTGTTTCACATTATCTTCATGCAGGAGTTAACACAGTCTATCATTAACATTTACATGGCTGTAAGCTTAAACACAGGTCTCCAAGCTTTCATATCTAGTCTACATCAAATATACGAGATGTGCTTGCAAATCTTAGTTTGGAAACACTACATACCTTATTGCATGACCATTCTACAATCTCACTCCAGATTATACATCACCATGAGATGAGTCACCAACTGCTTCTCTGTGCCACATCACATCAGAGCTGACATATACTAATTGATGCATAGACTGCCATGTATAATGGCTGTAGCTAGTTCTAGTTTTCTTTCTTTCTTTTCCTTTTATTTATTTATTTTTTGTTGTTGTTGTGAGTTTAATGTCCTTTAACCTGGTGACTAGTTCAGTTCAATTTATGTAAATAACCTCTTATGCTGCATGTCACTTTGCCAAATGCCATGTTAACTCAGCTGTTCTATATTTTCTTGCAATTGGTTGCTGTTTATGTTTCTGTTTGTTGTTGTGAATGATACCATGTCACAATTTTATCATTACAATGTTTACATCATTATGTTAATGCTTAATTTTCACTGTGAATGGCTCTTTATGCATCACATGACTCTTAAACACCAAACCTTTTCTAAAAGCAGAAATTACTGCATAAACCTTTGGAAATGTGAACTCACCTTGTTTCTTGGACATTTTCCACAATATCTTTATTATCAAAGTAAGTGTGATTGAGATGATCTGAGCCCTGTAGGGACAGAATTTGCTCCACTTCTCGACTAGGACTACTTCCACCACTTGCAAAACCTTCTCTTTGAAATGAAACAACTTCCTGAAGCTCTGAAGTAGCTAACGGCTTTTCTACACACTGAAATAAGATAACACATTAGAGAATGATCTATGCTTAGCCCTTAAGCAACAGAATTACAGTACATTAGACACAACCCTTGACAGCGCAATTCACCATATCCATCTCCTGCCAAGTAATGAAGTATACAATTCAGCCCATTAATATGTGCATTTACACTCACCCAATTTCCTTAGGTGGAAAGTATGTAGGTGACTTTAGTGCCAAAACAAAGCAAAGTAATAAGCTGTATATTTGAAGATGAATTGTGAAGGTGCTAAGCTAGTCTGGAAACAGCCAGGACAGACAGAAACATTACAGACAATTACAGAAACACTTCTAAGCTATGAAACAAGGAATACTGAAGAAGAGGGTAAAAAGAAAATATGGGGGTAATTTATTGTGCACAATACAAAGTGGACTGTGGACTATGTAATTTGAGAGTACAATATCTCCAAAATGAAGTGTTGTAGTAAGAAATGTCTTTAATAAAAATTGCTTGATATTATGGGAGAAAGTAAATGCCATTAGTAGTGTTTTATTTGTAGGACGTTGTGATGATCATTTTAGGGTCAATTTAATTTTATCCTGATTGTAGGTTCGCACTTAAAAAAATTAAATTGAAGCTAAAATTTAATTTGACCCTAATTGTAGGTTATGACCTAATTCATAATGTCCTCCAAACAAAACATGACTAATGGCATTTACTTTCCCCCATAATATCAAGCAACTTTTATTAAAGACATTTCTTTTTACAATGCTTAGTTTTGGAGATACTGTAGTCTCAACTTAAATGGTCCACTTTGTATAGTCAAATCTCAAGTGATCATTTTTAGAGGGAATAAGTTTAAAAAATTCTGACGTGATACATTCACATGACTTTCATTGCCCTCTATTGTTTATTAGCAGGTATACAAACTTGTCTTGGAGAGTAAGAGAAAAATGGTTTACAAAAATAAAGCAATATGAATTTGTTATGACCCACCATGCATAAATAACCACGGTGTTAAAATGCATGATGGACCAAAGAAAGAAAAAATAGCAATTCAAGTAATGTATTAAAAATTGTAAGAATTTTGTATAGCGTTATGGAAATAAATATATACATATACTAAAACTTATTTTTATATCTACTTCGTTTTAATCCAAATAAACGTTTGCAGAAATGCTTACATTATACATATAGTTATAGATACAAAGGGAATAGCAATAGTCAAATGTTTAAGAACTGGATGCTATGCGCTGGCATTAAAATTTCGTACTGTTTTAATGGAATCGCAAGAAACAACTGAATGTTGACAGGACTTTAAAAGAATGGCAAAGTATTGAACAATTTGAAGCTTTAATAAGAAATTCAATTGAGAAAATTATTAGTTAAGGTTCTTTCAATTACGATGGGTATAAATCTGTGATTTGCTCCGCAGATTTCTGAACATTGTATACATATCTGTTTAATGACAGATAACTCGGAAATGGCTGATGCCACAAAAGTTATTTGAAATAAATTGTGTTTTAAAGAGATCTATATTTCTTGTGTAGTACATTTTGTCTATCACTTAATGTTTACAGTTATAAAAGATGATACAAACTTCCTTCCAAATGAAGAGAATTTCAAAGGCTATTCACAGAAAATGCAAGATATACTTTTTGTCATGTAAATATCTTTAATATATGGTATTTTAATCAAAATTGTTAAGAGCCATTTTTTAGAAAATCAATAATTTTTAAAAATTTTCCATGTAATGGGTAGTTTGGGGTGGGGTGGGGTGGGGTGGGGGGGTTTCTTGAAAATCTTCGAGTCATATCTTTAGAAGGCATTGAACCTAAATACTACGTTTGGTATTTATCCAACTGTTTGTGCAAACTTGCATGCATACACACATACACAGACACAGAACTTTTTCTAAAAATGCTTTCTTTGGACTCGGGGAACCTCAAAACATGTTTTTCCTGTGAAGGCTCGGTATCAAATTTTTGGGCAGAATACAATGCCTTCTCTATCTACTATGCACGTTGTAGAGAAAGTAAAAAGAAACTGAAAACAGTATATATTGAAGAAAGAGTGAGTCGACTCAAGATACTCTTTGCTCCACTTACTACATATTACATTCAGGACATGTTTCGTGAGTCATTCCCCACATCTTCTGCTGCTATGCGTCGACTGCAGTAAGTGGAGCAAGATTATCTTGAGTCGACTCACTCTTTCTTCAATATATTTGAATGCTTCACTGTGTGTAAGTTCCAATTTTTCAAGAAACTCTGAAAACAGGATATTCACAATTTACGTATTTATTTGATTTAGTACTTCTACTAGTTCTTTAAAAATGTCAACAATTCATGTTTGCTTCATGCTTTTCTTTTTCACTGAAGCAACAAACTTCCCACAACTAAAATGTTCTACTTCTTGTTATTATTGCCATCATGTGTATCAACAAATGCTCATGTGATTTCAGACGTAACATTGCCACTCAAGTCGGCTGCTATTACCTTCTTCCTCCTTTAAAACCTTTGTGCTTCACCAGTATCCTTATCTGTTTCATACATGGAAATGGAACTGGCACGGAAAGTTTCACAGAGGGATGCATGTTTCACGATCTCAAACCAACCATGAGCATGAAATGACTGCTACTATAGCAATATGTTCATTTTTCCTCATACATCTTATATAACATTTTCAATAGCCAACAGCATATGACCTCATGTTACCTATACAAGATAAGCATGACCTTTGCTTTTACTGATGCTGTTTCCCAAGTAGTGCTTTGAAGTGTTAATTTATTAGTTTTATTCTGGATACTGCTAAACACTAAAAATAAAATAGATTTCAAAATGTAGTGGAATCACACTCAGTAAAGTAATTAATAAAATACACTTAATGAAAGTGGAGTCAACCTAAACACCCTTACTAGCTTCTCATTTATTTATTCTGCAGAACATGTATCATGAGCATGAGCTCACTTCCAGCTGATGATGTGAGCTCCTGCTCACAATACATGTTCTGCAAAATAAACAGGTGAGTGAAGCTATTAAGAGTGTTTACATACCCCACTTTCATTAAGTGTATTTTATAAAATGGTTACTTTGCTGGTACAAATAAATGAGAATTGAACAACTAAAACATAAAAATGAAACTATTGACAGTGAAGTAAATGCAAATTAATATAACAATAACTACTGGTAACAAATTGTCACCAGTAGTTGTTATATTAATTGAACAACTAATAAACTTTGCTAGGAAACCAAAGATTGTGGTAATGGGTGGTATAAATAAAAGCAAGCATTAGCTCCTTTCTCACTAATTCCAAGCATTTGCTCGGTTTCGTATAAATAAACCTTTTCTGCTCAACCTCCTCGTGAGCAAAAGCTTGCTGACCTTGATCGCTGAGCTATTGCTCGTGATATGGTGTAAATAAAAACAAGTCCTGCTCGCCTTTAGTAAGCTTTTGCTTGCTATTTCTTGAGGTACCTCCATAGGTACCTCAGCTTGCTCAACTGCATTTTAATACATTGGTGGAGTTCTTGATCTTGGTTCCAGAGAGGAAAATAAAAATCACACGACTTGCATTTACATGACTTTCTCTATCACTCTTTTTCAAACAATACTTACAAAAGCTGATTCTTGGTATCTAGTTCTTGTTAATCGAGATAAATTTTCATTGTAGGAATAAGAAGAATGCAGTAAACTAAAGGGATAGTCAAATATTTTAAATGTGGGTCACTATTTGATGGATTTGAAATTCCGTTCTTTTCAGGTGATCGCAGAAAAAAGAAAAAAAAAAAAATCCTGATGTTCTACATTCACATGTCTTTCTCTAATCATTCTTCTACAAACTATACTTACAAGAGCTTATTATTCCAGCTTCTTCTTGTTAATCCAGATAAACGTCCAATTTACATTTAGAATTTTGTTATACGATACAGTAGGTAAAGTGAGTCAGCTTTTTAAAGAGTGTGTGGCTATATGAGGGCTTTGAAATTTGATGCTCTTTGCGTAACCACAAGAAAATATTGAATACCGACTTCCCATTTGAGAGAACTATAAGTAGGTATTTGAAAGTTTAAACCAATAACAAGGAATATCTCAGAATGGTTAACTTAAAAAAAGAAAGTAAAACAGAAATGTTTTGACGTAAATTATGTGCTTTAACAAGAACAATTTTCTTTTTGTAGTAAAATTTTTTGTAGATAGATTTGCCTATCTTATGGTTTACCAATTGTGCAAAAGTTACTGAGAAATAAGAGGACTTCAGAGGATATACCCAGGAAATGCAATATATGCATTTGACATGAAAACATTTTAAACATGTCGAGTTTAATCAAAACCGTTAAGTCATTTTTGATAAAAAGCATTTGGAAAAAGTTTCCATGTAAAGGGTAGTTTTTTTTGGGGAGGGGGGGAGGTAAATTTCTTGAAAATCTTCCTGATGCATGTTTGGAAGGTGCTGAACTTAAAATAGCAAACTTATTATTTAACGACTTTTCCTTTCTGAGTTTGCTGTTCAGACACAGATGCGTAGTAGGACTCTTGTAGTAGAGTCTCTTACAGTTTAGCATTACATAAAAGTCATTCAGAATGAAGGGCACTTCAGAGGCTATTCCCAGAAAATTCGAGATATACCTAATTATATTTGCCATGCAAATATCTTAAACAATAGCGGATTTTAATCAAAATTGTTGGAACCATTTTTGAGAAATGGGATAATTTTGGGGTGTATGAATTTTCTTGAAAATCTTAACACATTTTGGAGGATACTAAGTTTGAACTAGTTTTTTTTTTATTTATGCTGTTCACACACACATTTGCTAAAGATGTTTCTTTTTGATTCAGGCACTCTCAAAACGTGTATCTCTGATGAACTCTTGGTATCGAATGTTTGCGTAGAATGCAATATTTCCTGTACTTGCTACGTAAGTGATAGTGAAATTAAAAATTGTTTCAAGACGCAAGGACTCGGATGTGTGCTGATATAAGCAGTTATTTAAAAGAGAAAATGTAAAAGGTTGCACAACATTTTCTTCCAGAGGCAAATGAAACATGAGGAGGACCTTCTAACAATGCTGAAAAGATCCTGAGGTGCTTTCATCTGGGTACTATAACGCTAAACAGAATGTGAGTGACGTCATAGCGAGCCACCCATTACCGGAAGACTGGTAATATAATTAAAGCGATATACGGTAATATAATCAAAGTTGTATACAAATAAACACTTTACATAGAGCAGAATGTTCACACAAATCAAAACCAAATTATAACTAAAGAATTTCAATTAAAACCAAACTTAAATTTAACTTTCAAATGAAACTCTTTCATCCAGTTTAACTTTAATTCATGATAACATCTTATAAATTCTTGGAATTACGCAGTGATATTTTATATAGATGCAGAGGATATCAATATAAAGGTGCAAAAGCAGAAGTACAAATAACCTACTTTCAATATATCAGTTGGTGACACGTTTGTAATACTATCAAATAAGGAAATGAGGGATTGGATTTAGAAAGGGGATGAACATTATCTGTTGAAAGTTGGGTGAATCTCAATGTCTGTTTCATTTGCGAAATCTTTAATTATAATTGTGTTATTTAAAATTTGCATCTCTATTAGGTTTCATAAATGAGAGTATGATTAACATGAATGAGTATATGAATATTTAGGTGCAGTAAAGATTTAAATCACCTCCTGACAGAAGAATGGGCGTGTTTGTTTGCTCAAGATGATGTGTCATGGTGAAGGTCACTGATCAAAAGCTTGGTAGGTGATAGCAATAGCTCATCGAAGAGGGGAAACTTTCATTTATACCAAACCATGACCTGATGCTCGTTTCTCAACTTGCTTGGAGCTATAGCTCACAAGCTTTTGCTTGTTTTTATTTATAACACCCATTATGTAGTTAATTATATGCAGCTAATTTTCACATATTTTGGTGAAATTACTTTAAAAAAAAAATCTGATGTGTTATACTCACATGACTTTCTCTACTCTTGTACAAACTATTTGTACAAACGCTTATTCTTCATATGCTTCATGTTAATCGAGATGTTAATCTTATTGTTAATTTTCTTGTAGATGCAAGGGGAATTGGTAGGCTTTAAGCGATAGCCAGATATTTTAAGACCTGGTTGCTATGTGCAGTATTCCATTCTCTTTGCATTACCAGGATTAAAAAAAAAAAAAGAATAACGAATTCCCATTTGAGAAAAAGTATAACTATTGAAAAATTTAAAGGAATAACAAGCAATATCTCGAAAATGGTTCACTCAACAACAAAAAATGTATATGACATAAATTGTGTACTTTAACGTGATCTACATTTTTTGTGTAGTAAAATTTTGTCTATCTCTTATAGTTTACCAATTATGCAAAAGTCGTTCACAATGAAGAATACTTTTGGAGACATTCCCAGAAAATTTGAGATATACATTTCATTTATCATAAAAATATCTTAAACATATGATATTTTAATAAAAATCGTTAGAGCCATTTTTGAGAAAATTAAAATTTTCGAAAATGTTCCATGTGTCGCATCTCTGGAAGATACTGAACCTAAATACCAAGTTTGGTGTTTATCCGACTGTTTGTTTCTGAGTTATGCTGTTCACAGACAGACAGACACACACATGGACATGTTTCCAAAAATGCTTTTCTTGGATTCAGGGGGCCTCAAAACATATATTTCCTGTGAAATCTCGGTATTGAATTTTTGGGTGGAATACAATACTTCCCCTACTTACTATACGTAGTAGAGAAAGTAAAAAATTTATGCTAATGAAAAATAAAAGAACTGTATCGTAACTATTGTGTGGCTGTTTCAGTTTCTTTCTTGCACAGCCTGCATTTATATAGCTATAGTGTCTTCGTTTTATGCCAAGGCTGCGGGTCGCACGAATGCATGCTCCACATGCAGTCTACTACACTGCAGAGTTTTCCGTTCCGTAACACTCACGTTACGAGTGTTAGTATCACATATGTAATGTGTACTAACCTTGTTATAAGTGTTATCAAAAGGGTGTCCATCTGTGCGAAGACATTCTTGATAATGTCGCATGAAATTACCATTTATACTCATAAGTTCTAGCATAATGTTCATAATTTCTGTCATTAAGTTTGTCTATGGTGTGGGGATTGTTCCTATTAACTTTAATTTTTTAGCATTTGGCAAACCTGTTGTTCTAAATTTATTGGCTAAACATCTTACAGTGCCTCTACCCAGATATGGATAACCAGGAAATTGCCACTGAAGTTATCTACACATCTGTCTACATGATTCAGTTTTCACGTATGTATAGCACATAAAAATATGCTTCCAAGCATGAATTTGTTAGCAGGCACTTCCATGGACTAATAAGAGAATAATGTTCATTAGGAAATGACACACAACACATGTGCTTTCGAAACCCTTCAAACATGAAGACAAAGCAACGACTGAGACAGTTCACAGCTGATAAACATATCCTTGACACATACTGCGCCTCCTCTGCATAATGGCATAATACTGAGGTCACTGCTGTCTTGGCCGATATGCACATAAGGCAGTTGTGGCTTGGCATAAAACGAAGGCACTGTATTAGTATGAGTGGGTTTTCTGTGGATGCCAAATGTCAGCTAGCTTTTATTCCTCATGATTTTTGGATCTAGGAACGATAGCTATCCATTACTTCTTTCTCCATGACAAATTTTTTTAATTTTCGTGAAAGTGTTAACAGTTTTAGCACATTTTTCTCTCAAAACACACTTTTCACACAATCACAAATCAATGATGCAAGTATTACTCAAATATCTATTTAATTAGTTCACATCGTGCTTACTAAGTTCACCATACCTACAAAAACATTTGAAAATATAGACCTTGCATCTCTAAAACCTATCTGAATTAAATGTTAAATTCAGTACTAACCAGATTTTTCCTTTTTAAGTAATGTTCACATTTCGCAAAGGCTTCCTAAACTGCTCTTTTTGAATTCAGAGGGCCACAAAGTATAAATTGTAATGAAACTTTGCATATTTAACTTTGGCTGAGTGTAATATTTCCCCTGCCTTAGGTATCAGAGAAATTAAGAATGTCTGCTACAATTATGATGGAATCACACACAATGAAGCAATGTGGAGTCAACTTAAACACACTGAGGAGTTCACCAAAACAAGCACACATACCAAAACATGTAGTTTTGCAGTAAACCAGTTTGAATGTTTTTATCGTTTAATGCTCTTCAAATTGACACTGAAAATAATATTCAAAAGTGTGTTTTTGTTCCCAATATAGTCCAGAATAAAATTATCAGCAGAAAAAAAAATATATATATATATATAGATTTATTTTCTTTTTATAAGGGGCATTAGAATAGTGCAGTGGTTTCGCTTCCAGCTCTTGTACCGAGGATCTGGGGTTCAATTCCCAGTTCTGGAATGGCAATTTTAAGTTGGCCCTATCCACATCTTCACCTCTGACATGTTCATGTGAAGTATCCTAAGGCCCAATGTGGTTCAAAGTTCACGGTAAAAGCTGTAGGTCCTCTCATTTCACCACCATCCTCCTCATCACCCTACCACTGGAGGCAACAGATTCTGTCTGCTGGGTACCTCCACCTCAGAAATGGGTCCAGTCATTGCTTGGTGGAATAAGGTATCCCTCGAAGGTCATAGGCCATATGGGAAACGTTACACAATGATATACATTTTAATTTAATCTTATAGACCTTAATATTAGTCCTTATTCTGGCAATCACACATTTTGCCATTATTTTAAGGATTTAAATATTGTGGGAAGTAAAGTTTGATTTAAAACAAATATTTTGTTCAGAAACCTACTATATTTAAATAATTTTGTCAATTTAGACACAATTAAAACCGAAAAATGAAACAAAACAAAAATATTATATACACTGCCAATACATGTTAACAAATTAAAATACATAGCATTATTATTAAGTCAGTCATACTGATTATATTTTTTCCTTTCCTGTTTGTTGTTCTTTTTCTTATTCATCATCTGAAGAGATGTGGGAGGGCATTTCTACTTTTTCAAAAACATTTTCAAATCAATCCTTGTCTTCATCTCAAAATGGATAAAAGATCTCTTACACTTTCTCCTTGCAGCGATTCAAGGAACTGGCTTCATTTGAGGTGGAAACACACTTTTCTTCAGTTCATGTGTTTCCATTTCAATCTTCAAAATATTGAAGGAAATGAAAGATTGGCAAATATGTGATTGAAGTTGAGGCAGTTCCAGATTGACTATAAAGCATCTGTTGATATCTTTGTATCTGGACGAGTATTCCTTTGTGGTAGGTTTCCTCAGAAACAAAGGTAGCAGAACTGCAGATCATTCCTTTAATATCGAAAAGTCCTGCAATATGTGGAATGATGGTGGATTCTAATGGCAGTATGAAACAACTTGCATATACTCCATTGCTGTTTGTATTGTAGGCATCTTCTTCCAAATTTTTTTTGTAAATCCCAAAATTCCTGCTGTGACCTCATACGGGGAAAATACGATGGATGTTAACACTGTGAACTTTTGAAAACCACGAACAAAATGCTAAGAACTTCATATTTTTTGTTTTGTCCTCCTGCAGCATCAGGAAAACTACAATATTTTTGAAAGAACATTTGTACACAAGTTCCACTAAAAGTATGGTACACAAACGAAATAGCTGCATCAGGATTTTCTCTTCCTTCCATCTCTACTAAAAAATACTTGTAACTTATAAAATCAATATCATGTATATTTACATTGAAAATATAGAGAGAGCCACATGAAGCCTATAAAATTGGCTTGTGCAATTTAATTTTGGAAGTGGAAGATTTTGTGTAAAATTAAATTCTATGCACATAGTATCGGGTTTTCCAATTTGCTTTTACTCATTTTTTTGTTTCTCAGAGCTTGATGCGCTTCAACATTTTATCTGCGTCTGGATATTCCGTCTTGCATGAATGTTTTGTTTATTTATAGTAGTTCACATTTTGTGCAATAATCACAGATGTCTGTATGAAGAAGACGTACAACAAAGTCACATTTTTCTCAACAAAATTTGTGGTACCTCTTGTATATGAGATTCAATACACCACTAGTCCTTGATTGAAAGAATTCTTTAAACAACACATATAACTTCTTTACTGTCAAATCAGAACTCTCAAAATATTTTTAACTTGTTTTAGAATGTAAGTAATGTGAAGTAGACTGTTCAAGTGTTCTAAGGCTAGTTCCCATATATTGTGATTAAATTTATTAAGTTAATTTGAATGTGTACCCCTCCTATCATCATGGATATTGCCTGAATCCAGTTTGTTTTGTAAAACACAAATTCATTTTAACTGAGATATGCAAAAGTCTTATGAGAAAACTTTGACAAACTTCCTGTTTCACTCTCTTGCTAATGTCTATGCTGTATTCCCATAAAAGTTCTCAATTTGTTGCTGGCTGGATAGACTTAGTTTTACAATTAACCCTCTACGGACAAGAAGTGAGGAAATGATCTTATTCCACTTTTACACTCAAATCCCAAAAATTGTTGAAAATAGAATGTTGATCATACTTGGAAATTACATGTGCACAGTTCTTCGAACATTTTATCATGGGTGCAAAACATTTTCCTTCAATGTGCTTACCTTGAGCAATCATACATGTCCTTCCACTATTTCTACAAATTTCTCTTTCTTCTGTTTTCCACTTGTTCACACTTTTTTACTTTCTCTACTACATATAGTAAGTAGGGGAAGTATTGTATTCCACCCAAAAATTCAATACCGAGATTTCACCAGAAATACATGTTTTGAGACACCCTGAATCCAATAAAAGCATTTTGGTAACTCAGAAACGAACACTCGGATAAAGACCAAACTTGGTATTTAGGTTCAGTATCTTCCAGAGATGCGACATGAAGGTTTTCAAGAAAATCTCCCACCCCAGATTACCCTTTACATGGAACATTTTTCGAAAATTTTAATTTTCTCAAAAGTGGCTCTAAAGATTTTGATTAAAATATCATATGTTTAAGATATTGTCATGACAAATGAAATGTGTATCTTGAATTTTCTGGGAATGTCTCCAAAAGTGTTCTTCATTGTGAACGACTTTTGCATAACTGGTAAACCATAAGAGATAGACAAAATTTTACTGCACAAAAAATGTAGATCGCGTTAAAATACACAATTTATGTCATATACATTTTTTTTTGTTGAGTGAACTGTTTTCGAGATATGCTTGTTATTCCCTTAAATTTTCCAATACTTATACTTTTTCTCAATTCGTTATTTTTTTTTGTCCTGGACATGCAAAGAGAATGGAATGCGCCACATAGCAACCAGTGCTTAAAAGATTTGACTATTGCTTAAAGCCTACCAATTCCCCTTGCATCTACAAGAAAATTAGCAATAAGATTGACATCTCGATATCCCGATTAACATGAAGCATATGGAGAATAAGCATTTGTAAAAATAGTTTGTACAAGAGTAGAGAAAGTAATGTGAGTTTAACACATCAGATTTTTTTTTCTATCTATGTTTTCTGACATTATCCATTTTACCTTACTGGTACAAACAGCATACATGCATTGACCACTAATTTTCTGGTACAAACAGTTGCAGGACGAAAATACTGACGGCTATGAATGCTTGAATGTAAGCATTTGCAGCAGCAGGTGCCCTCTATTATGTGATGTACAGACAAGGCCATCTATTGCTGAATCTAATGGGTCTAGAGTTATAAAAGTTTTAGACAAGATACTAAGGGGAGTGCACTTCTAAATCTTGTGATTGTTGGAGAAAGGGCATATGGGCGCATGGGCCTTTACTAGGCTGATGTCCTGAATTGCTTCACTAGCGTGGTTTTTATGCAGAATATGTATCATGAGTTTGAGTTCACATTACAAGCTGCCTGTTGACTGTCGGAGCAATTTCCTAATCAATGCATTTGTAGCCTGGGGTATCCTCTGGAGCCTGTGGATGAACCTAAAGATGGGGTTGTCTGGCTTCTGGCATATTGAAGTTTATTATCCAGTTTTCAATTTTTTAATGTATATCTTCTTCCAAAATGCAGATTAGTTACATCACACTTTTGGACTTAAAACCATGACATAAAAACTGAAGTCAAGTTATTGAAATCAGCCCAGAAACAATAGAAAAATCAGCAGTTACATAACACTTTTCGACTCAAAACCATGATTAAAAAAATAGCTGAAATCAAGTTATTGAAAGCACCTGAGAAACAATGGAAAAATCAGCAGTTACATCACTTTTGGACTCAACCATGATATAAAAACTGTAATCAAATTATGAAACTAGTCCAGAAACTGAGAGATCTAGAAGTTTGGCAGAAGATAGTCATTAAATAAATTTGAAAATTAATTAATGAATTTCAATATGCCTGAAGCAAAAACCCCATCTTTAGGTTCATTCACAGACTATCAGATACCCCACGCTACAAATGAATTGATTTGGAAATTGCTCTGGCAGTCAACAAGCAGCTGATGATGTTAATGCAACACTCGCATGACTTTCTCTACTCTTGTACAATCTATTTTTACAAACGCTTATTCTCCATATGCTTCATGTTAATTGAGATATCGAAATGTCAATCTTATTGGTAATTTTCTTGTAGATGCAAGGGGAATATGGTAGCTTTTAAGCGATAGTCAAATATTTTAACACTGGTTGCTATGTGGCACATTCCATTCTCTTTGCATGTCCAGGTAATAAAAAAAATGAATAACGAATTTGAGAAAAAGTATAAGTATTGGAAAATTTAAGGGAATAACAAGCAATATCTCGAAAACGGTTCACTCAACCAAAGAAATGTATATGACATAAATTGTGTATTTTAATGCGATCTACATTTTTCGTGTAGTAAAATTTTGTCTATCTCTTATGGTTTACCAGTTATGCAAAAGTTGTTCACAATGGAGAATACTTTTGGAGACATTCCCAGAAAATTCGAGATATACATTTCATTTCTCATGGCAATATCTTAAACATATGATATTTTAATCAAAAACGTTAGAACCATTTTTGAAAAAATTAAAATTTTCGAAAATATTCCATGTAAATGGTAATCTGGGGTGGGGGGGATTTTCTTGAACACCTTTGTGTCGCATCTCTGGAAGATACTGAACCTAAATACCAACTTTGGTGTTTATCCGACTGTTCGTTTCTGAGTTATGCTGTTCACAGACACACACATGGACATGTTTCCAAAAATGCTTTTTTTGGATTCAGGGGGTCTCAAAACATGTATTTCCGGTGAAATCTTGGTATCGAATTTTTGGGTGGAATACAATACTTCCCCTACTTACTATACGTAGTAGAGAAAGTAAAAATATGCGAGTGAAGCAATTAAAAATTTCAAGTTGACTTCACATAAGTGCATTAAGAACTGTGTTACACTCACCTTTGCCTGAGCACTGGACTGACCCATGACTTCTTCCAAGGGTGGACCTCTGGAAGGTATAAGCGTAGGTGATCCTGCTATTGAGGTATCTATTATCATGGAGGATATGTGTGGGGATGTATCCAAGTGATGTGATATCTGAAATGAACATATTGCTGCATTACTTGGGTGCAACTTTTCAAACATCTACTGTACTAAAGTTTATTGTGACAATACGTTTACTGCAATACCATGTTTCTCCAAATACAAGACTGTCACCCCCCCCCCAAATATCCTCATTACGACCCACAGGTCATCTTGCAATTTGGTATTTACTTTCTGAATAATATACAGAGTTGAAACATATTACAGTGGAAGCTCAGTATAAAGTATTTTTGAAAATCATAACATTTGTTATTCTGAAAAGTATGTTATATTGAAAAAGGGATTTAGCAAATTAAAAATTCATTAGAATCCGATGACAAATTTGCAAGAAAAGTTAGAACATGTTCAAAACTTTTTTTTTATCTGTTGGTACACATGTTCCTGATTATGTTTGCATTTTCAACTGTTTTGAATATTTAGTTTATTGTTGACAGTCGGAAAAGTTATGCATGTTTTCGAGTGCTTTTTACTTTCAAAAAAGATGGATCAAAGAATTTGTATTATATTTTGCTTGAAAAACGGAATAAAGTGCAGCACCACATTCGAAATGTTTGACTGGGCTTTTGGCAAATCTGCTATAAGTAAGACAAGAGTTTACAAGTGGTATAAATGTTTCAAAAAGGATCCAGAAGACAAAAACGACTACCGCCCTGGATGCCCTAGCACATTAATTAATTACTGACGATAATGTGGAAGAAGTAAAGAAAATGGTTCTGGAAAATCACTGAATCACCATCACAGAGGTTCTTGATGATGTCGGCATATCCTTTGGATCACGCCAAGCAATTTTTTCGGATGTTTTGGACATGAAACATGTAGCAGAAAAGTTTGTCCCGAAATTGTTGAATTTTGACCATAGACGACGTCGCACAGACATCGTTCAGGAATTGTTGAATGAAGTCGAAAACGGTCCAGAACTTGTAAAGAAGATTATAACAGGTGATGACACATGGGTATATGGGTATGACATCGAAACTAAGGCCCAATCATCCCAATGGAAACTACCTGAAGAGTCAAGACCAAAAAAAATTTGACAAGTTTGATCATATGTGAAGGTTCTTCTCACTGTTTTCTTTGGATACAATGGGATAGTGCATTAGGATTTCCTGCCTTATGGTCGTATGGTCAATAAGGAATACTACCTGGAAGTTACGCTGTGTTTGCATGAGGCAATCTGAAGAAAACGATCAGAATTGTGGCAAAACCACTCATGGAAATTGCCTCACAATAATGCACCCACTCACACTCAATGAATGCTTGTTTATGACTTTCTGGCAAAAAACAAAACCGTTATGATGCCTCAGCCACCGTATTCATTGGACATGGCCTCCTGCGACTTCTTTCTATTCCTGAGGCTGAAGAGAAACATGAAAGGATAACGTTTTACCACCATTGATGAGATAAAAACAGAATAGCTGAAGGAGCACCATAACGAAAAGTGAGTTCAAGAAGTGCTTCCAAGATTGGAAAATGTGCTGGCACAAGCGTATTATATATGAGGGGGATTAGTTTGAAGGGGACAAAGTTGATGTTGATGATTAAACAAAAATTCTTTGTGAAAAATAAAAATTCATGTTTTTTGATCATGCCTCATGTAATACATAGTTACATACCTTTAATTCAATCATTGCAGCCCTACTGAAGTTCTTGCATGCACGCAAGCACGCGTGCATACACTTGTTTACAATCCATATATTACACAAATATATCACCAAATCATATGACATTTTCCACTTTACACACAGGTCTTGAAGAAGTCATTGATTTTGGTTTGTCCTGACTTTTACAACAAATTTTCTTCCACAAACTGTTCAAGCTCACTAAGCAACTTAAGGATGTTTTCTGGCACCTTGTCAGTTTACTCCACATATTCCCTTTACTGCTGTATATGCTGATTGCATCAATGGAAGATTCACTTTTAGCTGCGGTTTCAACTTCTTCCTCTTCATTGACATCACTGTAATCTTGAGGGGCTGCTACAGTCAAAGATTTCCCTATTTCCTTCTCGGTAGGTTGATGTGTTGTCTCTGCCTTAGCATCCGTAGACACACATTCTTCAAAAGTTAACATGGATAGCAGATCCACTTACTTTACGTCTTCCCACAACTCGCAAGAGACTTCAGTGTCATCTGATTCTGTAACTGGCTAGTAATTCAGAATGCCAGCTCTTCCCCAACCATTCACAACTGTAGTTGCTTTCACATTCCACCAGGGTCCTGATATCATCTGGATATCCTGCAGAATATTGACGTTGGTAGGCACCTTAAATGCTGCCTTGCTTCCCGTTCTCATTTCTGTTTTGGTTACCGTTCTCAGGTGGTTGTGAACCAGTTTTAAGTGTTATGTTGATAAGCACACATTACACCAGACGTTTGCAAAAGTGCACTTTGACATTCTGGATGATTCCTTGGTCTAGTGACTGTAACGTCGATGTGCAATTAGCAGGTAGGAATTCAAGCCTGATATTTTCTAACCTGCAGTCCACTTTATATGCAGAGCAGTTGTCTATGATGAGAATTTTCTTCTATATCTCTGCCCATCTCTTTATCCACCTCAATGAGCCAGTCTGTTAACACTTTTTGTCATTATTGCTTTGCTGTTGGCCATATATTTCACCGGCAGAGGTGCAACACCTTTAAAACACCTTGGCTTAGCAAAGTGCCCTATTATGAATGCCTTCAGGTTCCTTGTACCTGTGGCACTGCAACAGAATAATTCTTTCAGTCTCTGGTTTCATTGCTTACCACCAGTACAGGTCTCACCCTTGTAAGTTATTGTTTTATTTGGCAGCATTTTATAAAAAAATGCAGTTTCATCTGCACTGAAAACATCTTCTGGCTTGTAATTTACGATGACATCCTTCAAACACATTTCCTTCCATTCCCGAGCAGCTTCATGTCGACATCTCTTGCTTTTCCATTGACTATTTTCCAGGAAATGCTGTATCTCTCCTGAAAACGCCAACCGGCACTTGCTTGGAAGTCTTTGACGTTCAATAACGTTGCAAACTCCTTTGCTTTTGCTTAAAGCATTGGTCCAAAAACTGTTATGTACACCTTTAGCTCTAACATCTTTGAACCACGTGTCTACTGCTGCACCCATTTGATGGAAATCACCAACATGAATTTTCTTTCTGTTGGGACAAATCATTGACGTTTTGTACACCTGAAGTATTTTCTCTTTGACACGAAGTATTGTCGAAAGAGTGGTGGATTTGATATTATGCACATATGCTACTTTGATCTGCTTCATTTCATTTTCTACCTTTCTTATCAGCTCAACTTTCTGTTCTATTGAAAACTGCTTCCTTTTCTTTGCCTCCATTATGCTGTCAAAGTTAACAAACAACTCTTTTGTCAAGGATCAATAAAAATGCAAGATGCAAACTTTAACAAAAAACCTCTTTAACCCAAAAAATAAAAAATGCAAACTTTAATAACTATCTTCAACAAAAATGCAAAACGCAAACTTTAACAAACACCTCTTTAAGAACCAACAAAAATGCAACATGCAGACTTTAATAGCTTTCAACTATCTTCCTGTGTTTAACAATGAAAATCAAGTGAAAACGAAACCTTCAATTAAAACAAAATTGGAAACGGAAGTGCATTTGGGTTTAACCAATACCATATCACTGCACAAAAATAAAAACCAACAAAAATGCAAGATACAGGCTTTAATGGCTTTAACTATTTTCCTGTATTTAACAACAAAAACCACATAAAAACGAAACCTTCAAATCAAACGAAATTGGTAACAGAGGAAGAAGAGTTTATTTTATCTTCTAATCATCCCAATTAAATATTATGCCGTAATAACAAAAAATTCGTTGTTAACTTATTTTATAATCTTTTTTATAGTTGTACCTATCATAACTGGTGAATTCGGTAATTGATTAATACCTTTAATACTTGCATTTGGGTTTAACCAATATCATATCACGTGCAAAAATATCTGGTTGTCAGCCTTAGAAAGTGGCTACACTTTTGTTGGACACTTGATAGATTTGCTCAGAGAACAAAGAACTTAATGCGGCAGATACTGCATAGTTCATTTCCGAACAACAGTTTGAGATTGACGCAAAAATGTACTAATATAAAATATGTAATGATATTTTTGTTCAAGAATAGATGAAATAACACTATCATGAAAATGTATTTATTAAAAATTGCATATGTAATTTTGAATTGTTCATAATTAACACATATATAAAAATCTGATGTGTTGCACTACATGACATTCTCTACTCTTGAACAAACTATTTTTACAAACACTTATTCTCCTCTACTTCACATTAATCAAGATATCGAGATGTTAATCTTATTGCTAATTTTGTTGTAGGCACAAGGGGAATATGGTAGGCTTTAAGCAATAGTCAAATCTTTTAAGAGCTGGTTGCTATGTGGAGCATACCATTTTCTTTGAATGTCTAGGACATAAAAAACGAATAACAAATTTTCACTTGAGAAAAAGCATAACTATTGGAAAATTCAAACAAATAACAAGGAATATTTTGGAAATGGTTCACTCCACAAAAAAATGTGTATGACATAAATTTTGTGTTTTAATGAGATCTACATTTTTTGTGTAGTAAAATTTTGTCTATCTATTATAGTTTACCAGTTATGCGAAAGTCATTCAGAATGAAGAGGGCTTTTGAGGACATTCCCAGAAAATTCAAGATATACATTTCATTTTCATAAAAATATCTTAAACATATGATATTTTAATCAAAATCATTAAGAACCATTTTTGAGAAAATCAAAATTTTCAAAAAATGTTCCATCTGTATGTCACATCCTTGGAAGATAGAAACTCAAGTACCAAGTTTGGTATTTATCCGATTTTTCTTTTTGAGTTCTGCTGTTCACAGACACACACACATGGACATGTTTCCAAAAATGCTTTATTTGGTTTCAGGGCACCTCAAAACGTGTATTTTGGTGAAATATTGATATCAAACTTTTGGGTGGAATGCAATACTTCCTCTGCTTACTATACGTAATATAGAAAGTAAAAATGAAACTTCTTTGCATTATATTGTATGGGGTTTAAGCAGCGGATTTAAAATCTATACGTAAAAGTGAAATATGAGATTTTGCTGTACAAGATTTATTTTTCTAACCGTACTTTGGCAGCTGATGGCTTTGCAGCAAGAGAAAGAAATCATTATGTACTCTTTACCTAGCATGCTCCATCTACTTCCTACATTACCGCACTAATTCATAATATGTTACTTGTTTCATCTGCATAATTATTATAGCTATTCTCTTAATGCATCTTAGAGGAAATCCACTATAATCTTCTTTTTCTGGCACTCACCAAGGTCATTGAAAGGGAGGTCGATGGTACAAATCCTACCAGGACCATACTCCCTGATTGAGGTTTTATCTGGGTTTTCCTCAGTTCTCATAACTGGCATATGCTGTGAGGTACCCTAAACTAGGTCTGGATCATTTCCTTTCCCAATTTTATTATCATTTCATTTCCTTTCATGCATCACTAATGTCACTTGCCTGTGCTGCTGTATGAAGTATAACCAAATATATATATATATATATATATATATATATATATATTTCTAATTCTGACAAATAGAAAAACTTATGTAAAAAGATGAGAAGGGTTACAATCACAACTGTATCACATGAGCTGAAGTTCGGATTTAGCCAAAGAGTTCTGTGGATGTTACTGTTTTCATTGTGCATACAAAACCATTTGCAAATTCAAAACCACTTTAATTGCCGCTACCGCCACCACCACCACCACCACCACCACCACCACCACCACCACCAATGCCATTATTTGTATTAAATGTGCAATGCTGTTTTAAATAATTAATTTATTACATCATTTTCTTCTTTCTTTATATAACATGCTAAATTTTTAAACCACATTCTCAGCAAAAAAGTCATTTTGGATTTCAGATTATGGTTTATTCAGAGATATGTGGTATTTGGCTTTATAAATGTACTATACAGCTTCTTCTGTAAGTTTTCCCCTTAAAATAGAAATATTACAATTTAAAAATCTAAACCACTTGCGCAATTAAAAAATTAGTTGGCCTTCCCCACTAGACTTCTGAACCTTATTTCTACTCCAAAGAGTAATAAAGAAATAGAGCATTCTACCAGACTCACCAGAACCTTCCGAAATACTCTTTACTTTACCTTGGACAAATTTAGAAATTTACCTCATGCTGCAATGCCCTGTAATACCACTGCACATGTGTAACAAGTGCATAAGTTATACAGCATGCATCCATAAAATAACTTTCCCACTCATCCTACAACTAGCAAACCATATGTTGTGCGAAATGACTGCATGTACATGACAGAGTAATGACGTGGAATGGCGCTTGCAATAGCAGAGCTTCCTGAGGTCTCACAGTAGCTTCATAGCAGTGTTTGAAAGCGGAGGCTCATATTCCAGCTCCTGCCATGTGAGAAGTGTGGTCAGGGATGAAGTTTTTGAATGCACAGAGTATAGCACCGATTGATATTCATCATCAGCTGTGCCAGGTCTATGGGCCTAACGTCGTGGGCAAGTACATGGTGCGTCACTGGTGTAGAGACTTTGCAGCAGGTCGCCAAAACGTTCATGATGAGGAGTGCAGCGGGAGACCATCCATCATTACAGGCTATAATTACAGCTGTTGAATGAGTAAGAAACTTACTTTATGGGCGTGCCTCAAATTAAGTTTCCTGCCAAACTAGAGAATTTCACTTTTGCCTACATTGAGAATTAAGCTTATGCACAATATTAAAACAACAAGAAATTAACATTCATTTTAACCATTTAAACCACAATCACATGATAATGGATTCTGCAGTGATAAGATTTTGAAAGAAAGGACTTGCTCATGGCCATGCTAAGATTTCTCCACATTCTTCGTGAGAGAGGTCACGACTTCGCCAAGGAAGTCAAGCCACAAAACAAAAAACTTGAACTCATGCCCATAGAGAGTTTAGCTGGATAAAATAAAGGCCACACAATCAAGTGCTTAGCAATAGTGCCAACCAAGAAACACTCACTCTTACACCACAAATACTCCCTACGACATGCTTCATGCAACGGTATTAATGTTGTATTTATTTAACATTAATTGTAGCTCCACGTTTGGGAACCAATTTGCAAGAGAAATTGCTTTACGTAATGTTGTTTACATCAGTGTTGAAGCCATCTTGTGACGTCGTTCATTTGTTTGGTTCGTAGCTCCCTCTGGCGTAGCAATTTGTATCAATTAGTTTCCGAAAGAATTTAAAGTTTTGTATATTGTCCTCCGGCTAGCTATCATCTTATCTTGGTAGGACATGTATCTCTATGTAAGGGTGTGAATCGGAAAGGAATCTTTTATCCAGAAATTATACTGACGAAGAAATTGGTTTTATAACTTTTATTGTCGAACACGTTCACTAACACTTTTTACATATTGATATAGATACTCGCCAAACTGAAACTGTTTGTAATAACTTCTTACTTATCACTTTTAACTCTGTATTTCATCTTTGTGTAGAATTAACTTTATAATAATTCTCGTAATTCTGCTGCGCGTAACTTGACGAAATGAAGGACTGACTGACGACATGTAGTGTACACGAAATTTTGATGAACTGAGGGGCCGACGTGTAGTGTGTTGAGAATTTTGTTGAACTGGGGGCGATCTACCTCGAACCTACCCTATTTATAGGCCTGCATCAAGATACGCCTAAAGATTATAAATGAACTGCTATTGGCTAATAAAATGCGCCAACATTAGCGTCTATTTTAATATCCAATGAAAACCACGAATACATATGCTTTAGGAAATGTTCTAGAAGCTTCTACCGAAAAGGCGCGAAACATTACGTAACTTCCTTGTTCCCGGTAATGATAAACAACTCACCCCATCGCTGCATTATTGCGTTATTATTGACAGTTTCAGTAAAGCCGTATATTATTATTTACCAATAATAATTACAATTAATAAACCTCTGAAATCAATGTCACATAAAAATACATATTCATATTACAATCATTATTTACATTTAAGTAATTTGTGATACAAATTACCGTATCATTCATTGTTGTGGGCACAGAAAATGAAACATACCATAAATTCAAGTCTAAAGAAAACTGTAAGCAAATCCATGGCATTGAAATAGAAATGCTTTGGAAATTTGTAATATCAATTTAAAATAAAGAGAGTTGAAGGTTGTTACACTACATCACTAAAATGTTCTTACTTGAACGCGTTTCAGGAGACGGTTTGCTCCCATCGTCAGCATGTCCTCAACTGATTTTGCCGGCCATTATCTGGGGAATGTGTGTGGCTAGTGATGTAGTGTAACAACCTTCAACTCTCTTTATTTTAAATTATGACACATCACTGTTACTAGCTTCTAAATCTTCAAAATTAGTTTGTAATATCAATTTGCTGAGTTACTTAATGTATTTATTTGAGTTTTATTTAAATTTGCTCATTAATAATCTGTTCGTGGACTTGAACATGCACTTTGAATAATGGAACTTGAAACTGTTATGAAGGCTTTTTACCAGTACCATGTATCCATTAAAATATTGAAAAAGACTGATATTATAATGATAAATATGCTGTACGTAACAATTGCATGTTCATAAATATAGAAACACAGGGGAAGTAGTAAAGCAACCTGAATCATATACTCAAAATGGGACATCAAAATTTAACAAATTGCATATGTTTTTATGTATAGATAATTTTTTCAAAATGAAAGTTCAATCAGTTTTTGAAGGGCTTCTAAATGATTTCACAAATCACTCTAGTTTCACTTCTTTACCAAAAACTTACACGAACATGTTTCAGATATGGTTGTCTCCATAGCCTGAACTCACTGCCATACTTCCTCTTGTGGCTTATAAATGACATTTCCTAAAATTAAACTGAGTTTTATTTATGGACGCTCTTTAACTGCTGTGATCCTTAGCATCCCATTCTATACTGGGTGTGAAAGACCGGTAATTTTGCTCAGAGGCCTCTTTATCAGGCTTGAAATTGTAAATCTATGACATGTGACCACCGGCTTTACTTCCCTTTCGAAGGAAGCCATGCTAAGGATTTTTATACCGAAAAAAATCAATCGCTCTTCAATGGGTTTGAACCTGTGACATTTCCTGGCTGGATATACTGTGTGATGAAATGGTTTTCACATGGGACATCAAAATTTAACAAAGTGCATATGTTTCTATGTATAGATAGTTTTTCCAAAATGAAAGTTCAATCAGTTTTTGAAGGGCTTCTAAATGATTCCACAAAACTCTGAAAAAGCCATAAAATGCCACAGATAGGAGCAATGTATACATAGGAACAGAATGTGACTTAATAGAATTTATAAGATAAACTTTTAACTCAAAAACTTCCTTACTTGGGGGCTTCTAAGATCTGTTGGACTATCTTTCTTTGCAGGAGAACTAAAGGCATCTGGAGTCATCAGATTTAGCTGTTGTGGTTGCTGCTGCTCAGGGGGTGCTTGCTGCTGCTGTTGCTGAGCACTGCGATTGGCTGGTTGTTGCGAGTCCTGTATGTGGTTAGCAGGCAGGTCTTTAATGAGCGTGTCTATATCTGTCACAGCACCAGATAGTTCCGACAGTCCATCTCTGAAAACTAATTACACCTCTGGTATTTACATTGAAATTACTGAAGAGTCTGGGCTACTTCACATTTCCCTCAAATAGTATAACTTTTCAGAATAGAAAGCTTCAGCACCGATAATCAGGAAAATTCACAGAAGTCACGTTCGAATCTCAATTGAGGTAAGGTACTCCAATATGGCTTTTTTCTGGGTATTTTCCTAATTCTTAAAGGATAAATGTTGACTAAATTAGCTGTTTACACCTCAAACCTACTTTAACACTTGATCATACTTGGTATTGATAAAGGATTATAAGTAGATACTGGTTAAGTTTATGATGTTCACCAAATATGCAATATGTTAGTTACTTGTGTGACATAATCATATTGCTCTACACTTGGCTTGTATGAGAATTTGTAACAAGACTTAAAAAGGCACTGGGAGGAAGAAAAACCTATCAGATTTACTGTTGCTTCTTTCAGTGAACAATTAAGAGCACTGTAAGAAAGGAGTGCTAGGTTAAGTGACTTGGCATCACTCAAGCAACACTCTGTGTGGATACTATACCCCCGCCGCTGTATCTTTGCACTTGACAGTTCATGTGGCTTCGCGTAAGGTTGGCTACATTGTGGTTGTGACGTTGCCAGAGTGGCTAGTAAACAACAACAGCTGATTGTTCTCCTTTCTATCGTGTCTAAGCCGCATACAAAAAAGTGTACGTAAGTAGCGAACGTCAACGAATAACTATTTCGTATTATTATTGTTAATTGAAAATAGGCGATGTAAGCAGCTTTGGTATGGTCGGATACTCCTTTCTATGATAATAGGCATAAATGTGACTACGTATGGCGTCTAATTGGAAAGCATAAAGATTTGGACGAGGCTGCTTTCTTTTCTTCCCTGGAGTTGATAGAAATACCTGTTGCGTTCCAGATGGTTCAGGAATTTTGTCCTCTTTCTCTTGGGAGTTTCACTCCCTTGTGAATAACAGTTCTCGTGCATAGTCCAACAGCTGCTGCAGTTCGTTGTACGGCTTTATCAGCAGGAATACAGGGATTGCCATGAAGCTTCACGTACTCCTTTTCCTGTTCAAAGAATTCCCAGGATCTCCTTAATAGTTCCAATGCCTGACTATTAAGTGGCACACCTCGACGCAAAGGATTTTCACTTTGTGAATCATCACTCGGCGATCGGCATCGTTTTTCAGACATTGTTGCACTTAAGTTTTATTTAAATAAATAATATGAATGAAATATATATATAAAATAGATAAATATAAATAAATATATATATATATATATGTATAAACAAACAATAACAAAATTATCAAACAATAACCACAAATATAAATAAACCCAATGCAACAATATGTAACTTGCAAAGAACCCGACGCTCGTGCTAGAGATTCACAAACTGAAGCACGTGGTAGGGAATAGTTACATCCGGCAACAGAGCCGATTCTAGTTCCGGTTCCACTTTGTCATCGACCATCCGGAATGCTGCCTTGTGATTGGCTTAGGAAGTCAAACGGTTAAAGCTTTTCATCTGATTTTTTTGCGAGTCTACCAACTTAAACGCTAGCTGTCAAGTGCAATGTTACAGCAGCGGGAGTATAATGTGTCTGTGTATGCCAGTGGAAGTTTTACCAAGTAATGGCACCAATTCACATAAACATCTAAATAATATGCCATACTTGTAAACAGTTATACAATTTCTGCTCCATAACTAAGAAAGATTATAACACTGTAATTTTCTTCACAATTGAGAAATTTTAATAATTTTGAACAGAGACACAACTTTGCATGATTCAAACAACATCTGGTAATTTGCTTAGGCTCCTTTACACTTACCTACTATACTATTCCTTGTAAAACTATGTTGTAGAGTTCATGTGGCCCTGGAATTAAGGGTCAAATTCACAGTATGAGGGACACTCATACTCAAATCTCACTTGAGTGCCAATATCACATTCAGAAACAAAAACTCAACTGAAACGTGAGTGGGGAATGAGTGAAAACTGAATATTTCTCTAATCAAGACTTGAGATTCACTCAGAGTACTGTTTGACCATTGGTAATTGTAAAAACGGTTCAGAAACATTGTTGAAATATGTCAGCAACAGCTACAAGTGAATTAAGGTGTCATCTTGTGTAATTTGCTAATTTAGAATTTGGAGGTTATGTGCAAGTTCAACAGCGGTGAAACTAAAGGCCCAGACTTTGCAATGACGAAAGGGGGGGCAAGATTACTGGGTTTATAGTCCTCTAATAACACAGAGCTCCTGGTTCTAACATAGGTAAATTGTTTGAGAACAAATTCAAATTGTGCATGTTCACAATATGGGTTTACTTCAAACAAAATGTAGAGATAAAATCATTGTTGCTTGTCTGGGTGTGATGCAAATGCAAAATGACATTTGAAATGATATTGTTTATTGTGGTGAAAAAACAAGAGTACATTATTAGCAAATAATAATGCTCTCAGTCTTACTGTTTGAGTACCACATTTCTATTTGTTGCATTCAGAGAAAAGTGAGATATATGGAGAATGTGTTCCTAACATCCTGTTCCTATATAAAATTTTCTAATAGTTGTTTGTTGACAACAGCTGTTTAGCAAGTAGTTTATGTGAGCTTTGTGTAGTGATTCAGTTATTCAAATTCAAGTCTACAGAAAATTGTGAGCAAATCTATGGCATTGAAATAGAAACACTTTGAAAAGTTGTAATATCAATTTGCCAAGTTACTTCTACCTACTGCTTATTTTGCCTGCATTCTGGCCTTATGGCTCAGCTCAGCAGCCCTTGCTACCCTTAATCACCTATGATCCTTCCTCTCCCTCCTCCGTTTGCCCTTCTACCTTTCTTATCTCCCTTATTTTTCTAATCCATTTCTCCTTTACTTTCTTTAAAAACTCTCCTATATTCTTATTTTTCCTTTCTTCTTTTCTTGTCAACATTTTTATTGCTATTTTTCCAATTTTTCCTCCCATACTTTTTGTCTCCATTCTGCTAATTCTTTGCATTCTGTCATGTAATGCTCTGTGCTTTCACTGCCTCCACATAGTTCACAAATTCCGCTTTTTCTGCCTTTTAGCCCTCTCAGGTACATTGATCCTGTTCTCCATGCAACGCTTCTTTTTCCGCTCTATTACAGCACTCCACATACCCTTCTCTTCCCCATTTCCTTTTTACTAACCTATAGAACCCTAGTGATCTTTTATTCTCTCAGCTTCCCCAGAGCTCTTGTCTTTCTATATCCTCCACTCTGTTTCTTACTGTTATCCAGAAACCGTTGCTATTTCCTTCTCTTGCTCTCCAAATATCTCCCATTCCTATCTTCTCCATAATTTTTTCTACATTTGTCCACCAGCTATTTTTCTTTTTCATACTATTTTGCTGTCCATACATATCCTTAAAATTTCTCCTTCATCTTTTTGTTTTCTTTTGCTGTTTCATATATATCCTTAAAATTTCTCCATCTTTTTTCAGGCATTTAAACCAAAATTTCAATATCCTTTCTAGTATCACTTCTTTCTTCTTGTTCTTCCTAATTTCACTAATGCTACTTCCCCCGGTGCTGATCTTGGTAACCCCAATAGTACTTTACAGAACATTTTGTAATACTGGTCTGTTTTTGTGCTTAATTCAGACCCCCCCCCCCCAAATTTCAACTGCATATAGCATTCTTGCTTCTATCAATGCCTCATACATTCTTTCTATCCATTTAGTTAGCATTTCTAATTTGTATTTGCACATCCTTACTCCTGTCATTGACGCCTTTGTTTTAGTCATAACCTTCCTGCTATGTGCCACCCATTCACCATTACTGCTTATCCTCACCCTCAAATAATCAAACTCCTTGGCAATTTCTAACTTTAAACCCCCCATCTGCCATTTCTCTTCTTTTTTTAATTTATTTCCTCTTTTAAATACCATAACTTTTGATTTGTTTATATTTAATTCCCCATTCTTCGCAGAATTCCTGTATTCCATTGATTGCTTTCTGTAGCCCAATTACCATTATAGCCCCAATCATCAGGTCATCCGTGTATAGTAAACCTGGCATCTCTCTATTTGCTATTATGGGACAGTGGCTGCGAGAAAGAGGAACATTTTGTTAACTTTGGACTACTGCTCGGCACATCAGTTCGATGGCCTGGAACTTCCAAACATAGAAATTATCTTCTTACTAGCTAACATCACGAGTTGTCTGCAACCATTGGATCAAGAAATAATCGTCTTAATGAAGCGTAATTACAGATGCCGACTGGTTAAGGCTGCCATCAGTGCAATAGAATTACATGAAACAGTTCCACATTTGAATCTACTGCAAGCTATCCGCAACATATCTGCTGCTTGGGATGAAGTTACAATGGACACCATAAGTAACTGTTTTAGAAGGCCTGGACAGCAAGTGATAACGTTGCCGAAACTGAACAGGAAACTGATGATCCACATCTGAACTTATAATGTGGATACAATTGGGATTCTGATAATGCTCTTCTATTCGCTTACACCCGGTTGGTGCCTTCGTGTACCGTCATTATGGAAGAATGGACGTTAGTAGACAACATCTGTGCTTTAAAATAGAGAGTTGAGGGTTGTTACAAGTAAGAATATCATAGTGATGTAGTGTAACAACCCTCAACTCTCTATTTTAAATTATGACACATCACTGTTACTAGCTTCTAAATCTTCAAAATTAGTCAACATCTGTGCTGCTGACGACGCAGAAGAGAATGATAATTCTTTACTGTTATCTTCTGAGGTGGAACATGAAGATACGATACCGCGACCCCGCGCTGAAGTTGCAGCTGCAATTTCTATTCTTAAGAGATTTGCTACCACCTCTGATGTCTCCATGGTATTTCAGGCTGCCCTGGATGAGGTATCTTCAGAGAGTGACATAATATTACGACCAATGGTCCGCCAACAACAATTAATGATTTTTTTCAAATTATAGAACTAAAATGTGTAATAGATAAGAGTTTTAACTAAAACATGTGTTCCGATTAAAACTTTGTTAAAAGAACGTATTGTGGTTTTTATACCTTTCTGCCTATCTTGCTTGTCACGTCTTTGTTTGGATTTTTACATGGTTTTCCTGCCCGGGAGAGTTCCAGAATGCAGAAAGCTTGTCAGCATGGTGGACTTTCGCTGCACTTTTTCGTGGGGGGGGAGTTATTGTGCCGTTTTCGCCTCCCCCATGGTCTTGGCTCATGCAACCAACACGTCACAATGCCAGGGTGATGATGTCATTATAGCCAGAGAAAGCCAAGGTCTACAATTTTGAACAACATAAGACATCAGGCATGATTGCCATTGGCTGGGTTGCGACACACCACTGATGCCAGTGCCATCATCTTCTTCGGCTGGGCCACAAACTCCCAGGCAGGCACAGAAGAGAAGTCGCATTTTTGCTGGGGACCAAGGTGGACCAACTAGCCATCATGACAGCGAGGTTCGGCATAATTCACCAAGGGTTATTTCGCCATTTCTAAATTATCTTTAAAACTTTTTTTGGTAAGCTTTTCAAAATTCAATCTTTAACTCTTGGTGCTTTTCCAAATTGTTGTATGGGAGAAGTATTGACATTGCATTTCACGTAACTTTCTTGTATTCGTTACTTTGTCATACATTTTTTAAATGCACATAGCACCAATGCAAATGGCAGCAGAACGTAAGAGTTAACGCCCAGTGGTGCAACACACAACAAAAACCCAATATATACAATATACACATTCTTTATTACCTTCCAATTAGTAATATCTTCTTTTATTGAATAGTCTGATTAATAAATACAATGACTCCAAAAAAAAAAAAAATATTTAAAAATATTTTTATCATTTTATTTTATTGATTATTGGATAGAAGATTAGAGTTTTAAATTATGTGATGAAGATGTGTGCTGTATACTGCTTAAGTAATTTTCTTACCGCCCTTCCTCCGTAAAACATTTGGAAAATTCTGCAATATTTTTAATGCAATGAGTGTCTTTATCTACATATGGCTGAGAACTCTGTTTGAAAGGGCACAATTTGTTCCCAAAAAATCCATACTGAACATAATCCATCATTCACTGCCTCTGTGGACAAGGTGATTTAAACAAAACAAAAACAAACAAACAAAATCAGCTTTGCAGAACTGCTGCTAGTTAACATACAGCATGATGTATAACAGTCAAGAATATTTTAAACACAAATGTGTTTTGAAGGAACTTTACTTACTCAGAGAATCATGTGGAAGAGAATTCAGTCTTTGTTCAACATTGTCAGGTGGGTGAGGAACCTGGAAGGCTATGTGGCACTCTTGTAATGATTTAGGCTGAACCAAATACATTTTCACCACTACGGCCTCTATGTATTGTTGCAGTTCATCATCTCCATCTTCTGCAACAGAAGCAAACTGGGAATTAAATCAAGATATTTTACAAATTAATTATTATTATACATATTTATGCTATAGAGGCAAAATTTATAGGGTGACAGAAATGAACACTATTAATCTCAAATATAATTTTCAAGTCATCACCATCCATAAAATCAACAGGAAAGCTTTTGTTCATATGAAAGCACCTGTATGCTACTATAGGGAACATTGTCTTACACAGATTAACAAAAAGCAAAGATGGCTGATGTTGCATGTCAGGGTGGCCAACATTTTAGCATGAGTCACATAGATATATAACCAGAGAAATCAACATTTCGGTTTTCTGCTAGTGTTCTGAAGCTTTATCATATATTTAAGTCATATTATGTCAAAATTGTACATGTACAACTGTAATAGGTTTTTTGCATATCTGCATAAATAAAAAAATGTGATGTGTTACACTCACATGACTTTCTCTACTCTTGTACAAACTATTTTTTCAAATGCTCATTCTCCATCTACTTCATGTTAATCGAGATAAACATTTGCAGACTCTATCTTATTGCTAATTTTCTTGTAGATGTAAGGGGAATATATATATTTACAAGGGCAATATAGAAATACAGTAGCCTTTAAGCACATACATATCTCTTAATAGCTGGTTGCTAGGTGCAGCACCATTCCCTTTGCCACAGATTAATATTCTTTGCATATACAAGACAAAAAACTGTGATGTGTTACACTCCCATGACTTTCTCTACTCTTGTACAAACTATTTTTACAAACGCTTATTCTCCATCTACTTCATGTTAATCGAGATAAACATTTGCAGAGTCTATCTTATTGCTAATTTTCTTGTAGATGTAAGGGGATAATATATTTACAAGGGCAATTTGGAAATACAGTAGCCTTTAAGCACATACATATCTCTTAATAACTGGTTGCTAGGTGCAGCACCATTCCCTTTCCCACAGATTAATACTCTTTGCATATCCAAGACAAAAAAATGAATAACGAATTCCCATTTGAGAAAATAAGTATTGAAAAATTTAAGGGAATAAAAACAATATCTCGAAAATGGTTCTCTCAACAAAAAAAATGTATATGACATAGTTGTGTATTTTAACGCGATCTACATTTTTTGTGTAGTAAAATTTTGTCTCTCTCTTATGGTTTACCAGTTATGGAAAAGTCGTTCACAATGAATACTTTTGGAGACATTCCCAGAAAATTCAAGATATACATTTTATTTGTCATAAAAATATCTTAAACATATGATATTTTAATCAAAATCGTTAGAGCCATTTTTGAGAAAATTAAAATTTTTGAAAAATCTTCCATGTAAAGGGTAATCTGGGGTGGGGGGATTTTCTCGAAAACCTTCGTGTCGCATCCTTGGAAGATACTGAACCTAAATACCAAGTTTGGTGTTTATCCGACTGTTTGTTTCTGAGTTATGCTGTTCACAGACAGACACACACACACACACACACGGACATGTTTCCAAAAATGCTTTTATTGGATTCAGGGGATCTCAAAACATGTATTTCCGGTAAAATCTCGGTATCGAATTTTTGGGTAGAATACAATACTTCCCCTACTTACTATACGTAGTAGAGAAAGTAAAAATTGACCGGACATTGTGATTTTTTTTTTCTCTAGAGATGGCTTTTGGCTCATTTTTAAACTTTACAGCTGCATACATGTCACTTTATGCCAGACAAAGGACCTTAATTCTAGTCTCCTTTCTGTACCATCTGCTGAAAAGTGGTAACAACTGTGTATTGGCTACATGTGCCATATATTTTATTGACACTGATTTCATAGGACTGGTGAAACTTTGGGCCATGGACTGTTTCCAGTTCCATATTTACTTGAAATCATAAAAACATTCCAAGCAGATTGGTCAGAGTATGGGATTTGAACCTGAGGCCTCCCAAATGCAAGCAACAGCCACCTGAAACAAGGCACGGCGCATCCAAATTGCTCTATCATGCTCAGCCAGCTCTTTGATTTTACAAATTTATTTATCCCCAACAAGTATACAATTACAAACAAATACATTCAACACACTTAAATTCTAGAGCAGCATTCATTGGTCCTGTAAACTCCTCTACCTATAGATGACCTGGAAAGCTGAGATACATTACAGTGGCTCTATAGAGTTTATGAGAGAGCTTTAGTGACTAACAAATGACGTGCAAAGTTTGAACAACTGCAACCCTATAAAAAGGGTACCAACTTAACAGGTACAATATAACTAATCTTTGCAACACATGCAACAGGTACATATTTGAGGAGTTGCTGGTTATGAATGAAATCTAACCACTCAAATATCACCAGCTTCTAGTGACTTGTCCCATAATGGTGGAAAAAGTCAAAGTTGTACTTAGTAAACTTCGATAAAATGTAACCACTATACTACAGGATTCTCATTCTCAATAAAACAACCAAGTTTATTTAACAGTTGAATTCAGATATAATACATTTACAACTATATGCTTAATGTAATAGTAATGTTGAAAAGACGTTTCTAGTTGTCAGAAAGTGTTTGTGTTATAAAAAAGAGATGTGCAGATTCTTTGCCAAAGTTGAATGTCATCATTCCTGTGAGTCCATATTTAAAAACCTTAATACAGAAATACTGCAATAGTTACATACACAAAATTAATTTTGATCATTTCAATTCGCTTTCTATATCAAAACTTACTGGTACATATTTTGAAGACTGTTGCTTCCATAATAAGCCTAGACTTGCTCAATGGAGTAGTTGAGGCAGTATTTTAATACCTAAATAATTTCAATTGTATTTTACAATAAGTAAATTCAATAACAGCCCGCCTTGAAACAATAAGTATGTAATAATTATTTGAATTGTATGTAACAGTCATAGCAAATGCTTATTTTTATTGTAAACATGTTTTATTAATGTTATGTGAATACATTATATACTTTAATAATGCAAGAGCTGTGAGAATAAGTTTTAAGTTGCTAACAATGAGGTAATAATGAGGTAACCTTTTGGCAATAATGAGTTTAAAGAGTTTGAAAAGTTACCAGTCATGATTATATCAAAGATAAGGTAAATTCAGTAATAGTTTAAAATTAGCCAATCAATAGCAAGGAAAAAGTTGAAGTAAAATGCAAATATTCTATTGGACTAGAATTAGCCAATCAGAGACTTGAAATACCGAAGCTTACGAGTTTTAACCCTTGAAAGTTGCTCAGTTGCTGGCAAGCCTTGGTAGTGAACAGATAGAAGATGTGCTCTCTACGTGTGAATCATAAAATATGTATACGCGCTAAGAAAGTATTGAAGATTCTCACAGTTCTTAAAAAGTGTAGTTCTTTATAAAAATGTGCAAGAATTAATAAAGGAAGTGAATTTAAAAACTTGAATTCTGTGATGTCTACAATCATTGTCATACCGTGCCCTGCTTAAGACACATGACTCTACAAACATTACTGATGCAGCAGAGGCAAATTCAAACATAAATAATATATAGAAGCAGTGTTAATAATAAAGTTAAATATTATAGTGTAAAACTTGGAGTGTAATAACAAAAACACATCTTGAAATCAGCTTATCATACGTAGCAGCATATTGCGTGATAACAGTAACTATTATGTAATCATTAAATTCAAACCGACGCCCAAAGCATGTTCCAGGAACTCCTTAAATGCAACTAAATAAATATTACGTAAAATACAATTACGTAAGCATACATCTTCTTCAAGTTAAACATTACGCAACAACACATTTTCTTCAAGTTGGCTTCCCAAGCGTGGAGCTAAATAACAATCTTCAAGTTACATAAAAACAATACGTAACAAAACAACTACTTCAAGTTATTTGCTTAACAGCAATAAAAAATAACACATGTGCCAAAATAGACTTAATGAAGTTATTTTATATCATCCAACATGAGTCCCAACTTTAAATTAATAAATACTGAAGGAGTATTATTGATTTCTGAGTTAATAGTTACACTAGTACACCACTTAGTTATCGACTACTGAACATATTTCAAAAACAATTCCTTTATTATCAACTGCATTTTGACTGCCAGAATCAGTCTTGCATGGTGGTGAGTCTGGTTCAATAGTCAATAAATAAGTGGTGTACTAGTGTATTATCAACTAAAAATGTAATAATAATTGTAAATGACCACTCTGATAGGTAAATACCACTGATCTGCAAATTGTGAAATACCTCCTCATGAAGGCTAAAATTTACAAAATTTGTCATCTTACAGGAATACCTCTTTTGAAATACAGTGGAATCTTGTTAGTACATTCCTCATTAAAACATTTTCCCGTGTATTACGTTGAATTATAAAAGTCTCAGTACCAAATCACCAAATATAATAAATAACATTTGCTTAGTGCATTTTCCTGGTGCCGCTTACTACGTTTGAAGTTTGACGTCCTCATTCGCTGTTTTGGCCAATCCTTGGTCAGTCCAGTGGGAGTAGGCGTTTAACACGTTCATAGTTTGACATCCTCATTTGCTACTTTGGTCAATCCTTGGTCACAGGGTGGATATCGGCAGCCAATCACATACATGTATGTAAATATTTGTGACATGATTTCTGTGGGCAGGATAGAGAATGCTTTACCTTGGCGTGGTAAACGCTAACGATAGTTTCTAATGTTGAGTGATGACCAAACATACATAGATTGTATTTTAACTTTTCATTTGCAATGAAAAGAAAAGAAAGTGTTGTAAATAACCAACAGTGAAAAACTGAAAATCCTTGATGTAGATCATAATCCAAATATAAAACATGTCAATATAGTGTGGAAGTTAAACTTTCCTCCGCCAACCTTAAACACAATTGTTAGCAAACCTAAATTGATTGAAACTGCCTTTAAAGAAGGGAAAAATGTTAAAACAAGACTTTCCTCTTGGAAAATAGGACCAGAAGAGGATCGGAATGAAATTTGTTGCATAGAAACACCTACCGTATTCAAATTGTATTGTATATGCCAAAGATACTATCGTCTATTGTACTCGTAACACGATGCACGCTCATAATTTTGTTTTCTTTTTTAGCGGAAATTGTTATCACGAGTGTAATAAAACACACAGCAAAGCCACTATTGTCGCTTCCACAATTCGCAATTTATTTTCTGAAAAACATTCATAACCTAAAAAATCCAAGTTGACCAAAATAAAAGCTTGAACTATTTATTCTCAGGCTTTGTGTATCCAAGTCCATTTAAACATATTGAATTTAACATGGAAACACAGATTGTACTCAGTATGAAATTGTACTCAAAATCGATTTAAATTGCCCATGGAGACGTAGTAATTATTAGATTTTTATTACATAACTGTGTTCTTAAATTGCAGATTTTGCATTTTTGTTAAATTGTTTTCCCGCCTATGACATCTAAATCCTTAGGTCCCTGCAAAAACGTACTAATGAGATTCTACTGTACTTTTGTTCATCTTTTACAGAATATTTTCATTTGTGTATCAAAGTAGAGACTATAATACACCAATCTCTACACCGTCAAACAGTGCACGAGATTAAGCAAGATTTCACACCTCCATTATTTATAGTGTGCAAAATGCACAGGCATTCACTAACTTCTGTGAATCAGCTACACATAGAATCATAGAATGCATAGATCGCATTCTGTTTATGTGATTGCTTACTAGATATTAATAAGATCTTTAAGTAGTACTTAAATCAGTGCTAAGGACTGTGCTTAGATTGTTACACTTCAGCTATTTTATTATCTGCTGTTAAAACATATATTACTGAATGTTTAATAATTCAACTACTGCCAGTCGTTTCTTCTCACTATTCAGAGTAGAGTTTAGATACACTTACCACTACAGAGATCTTCTAAACTGAATGAGTTTGTGCTTTTGAACTTCCTAACTCCTGCATCAGCAATTCCAAAACTAAGAACAGGATGGGGTAGCAAAAATTCTGAAGCTGAGCATACGTAAGCGGAACTTTCTGCAGGATCATTATGTATCTCAAGCACATACAGCAGCTGAAAAATACATTTATATGTAAGAATTTTCTGCAAATAAAAAAAAACTCAGACAAATACAAGAAGAGTCAAAACATTTTAAACAATTCTAAAAGCTTACTGTAAAACTGAAATGTAATATTTTATTAAACTAAATTCACATTTATATGTTTCTACATACTGTATTTCTTCTAACACAAAACAATGTTTTTTTTTTTCTAAAATGCTCACCTTCATAACAAACAAGTTTAAAATAAATGTTTAAAGGGGAAAAAGAACATTTTCTTAGTAAACTGTAACCACATTTGAAATGAAGCATGTAATAATGATAATTTAATGTCATATTAAAGTAAAAGTACGTAGATATAATTCCAAGAGTATTGTGAATATAAAGCACAAAACAATAAAAAAAGGGGGTAAACATAATTAAAGCAAAACACTTATATAGCACACAGATGTGAAATTATCTCTAGAATTAAGTGATGTAAATATATTTGTGTAGAGGATGAATTTTTGGTAAATATGTTCAAAAATTACAAGATGAACCAGGTTAAAAATCTTGAGTGTATAAATTTCTATGTCAATAAGCTAAGAAAGTATAAATATTTTGTAACTAAATAGTTCAGGGTACAGTATTTGCTATATAAAAAAATTGTAATGTCAGATGTATGTATATAAACACATTAAACCAGAGCCAGTAAATAGTGGCGAGAAAAAGGCAAAATGTATGACGTGTGTTAAATGCGTGTGCAGTGTTAAGTGCAAGTTATAAATACCTTGTGTTACAAGATTCAGGAGACTAAAAACCCAATTATAAAATTTCCAAAAAAAGTTGTAAATATTTATAATTATGTTTCTAGTGGGGCATATGTGGCAGTATTTTATATCACAACAATGTAAATGCCAGAGTGATTGTAGTGTAAATAAGCATTAATGTATAACATTGATTTGACATGTTTGTTAATTATAAGCATTGTTAGGAAATAAGTTTACACGGCCTCACTGAAACTGACAATACGAGCGGATAACAATGAAACGAGGGGGTGAGTTGTTTATCAATTAGAAGAGACAAACAAATGACGTCAGATTAGCGTGCTTTTCTGTAGAAATGGAGGGAATTTCTTCCCTAGAGCATATGTGTTCGTAATTTTGATTGGATATAAAAATAGACGGTAATGTTGGCGCGTTTTATTAACCAATAGTAGCTCGATTATAATCTTTAGGCATATCGGGGTGTGGGAGTATAAAAAGCTAAAGCCAGAGACGGGTAACGCTCAGTCCAGCAGAATCATTCACGCATTACACGTCGTTCAGTCCAACAGAAGCATTCGCGGGTAATACGTCGTGCAGTCCAACAGAATCATACAAAGGTTATACGTCGCTCAGTTCATCAGAATCATTCGCGGGTTACACGTCGCACAGTTTAACAGAATCTCTCGCGTCGTAAAGTTAGTTATAAATGCGAAATACGCGAATTAATAATGTGCAGCAAATAAGTGATTATAGTATCATTAGAAAATATAACAGTTTCAGTCAGGCGTGTATCAAGAATAATTATGTGAAATGAATAAAGTGTGGCGGCAATAAAAGTGTAAAAACAAATTCTTTTATTAGTGTTATCTTTAAGTAAAAACTCCTTTCCATTTACACACCCTGTTTAAGAGATATGTTCGACTGAGAAATAATAGCTAGCCGGAGGACAAAGAACCCAAATTTAAAAATAGTAATACAATAACAGGCGCTCAGAAATAGATAACACAAAGTGACCGCGACAAGGTTACCATCAAGGCTATAGTATATCCGCTGGTTTCTACGTGCTAAATTTTGTGTCGGGAAGTTAAGCAATTTACTGACTCAGTGGATTTCAAACAATATCTGAAGTATTATAAAGATTCTCATTTACACAAAAGTTTTCTTTTAGAGTCAAAATAGGACATTATAGATTTCCTTTTTATAATCTGTGGTTTGGAAGTTGATGGCTGTGCAGAAATAAGACGATATCCCTACTGCACCCACTGTCTTAATGTATTTTGGTATAAGTTCATAATAATGTTTTATCTATTAAGATCTAAGTCGATTTATGACACAAAATAACACTCACTTTTTTAATTTCCCGGAACATATTTCAGGGCCAGTTTCTTCCATTGTTGACTAGATATTGACTTAGTGTACACGCTACACCTACACCACAATGACAACTTCAAACTTCAGCACTGACCTCATTAGGTTACCAGATTCTTATATATGTGCAATTAATGTATCCTAAAATTCCTGAAAGTGCACTAAACCCATTCATTACTCCTCTCATTTCTGCATTCTTTTTGGAATTATGCTTCAACTAATATATGATATGATATATATCTTTATTGAGTGTTGAACTAATACAATACATTTGGGCATGATCAGCATCGAGTCCTGGCTCCTATTGCCGATCATACCCAAGCTTCCGCATTTACAAAAAACATGTGTGTTGAGTTAGCTTCATATTGTCGTAGCCTGTACTAAATAATACTCAGAAAATGACGGGGAGACACTCGCTTTGCAAAAGGTACCGGTAAATTAATAAGATCTTCACATGGCAAGGCTACAACGGGGACGCAGCTAAGTTAAACACACAAATAATTACTATTCCAGAACGTCACATGGCTTAAGGGGAAGGAAGGATTCTACTCTATCATAATTAAGACTCTCCGAAAATGGATGGCTACTAAATTTAATGTATAAAGATAGATAACAGTGCTTACACTCTCAGCCCAATGTCTGTCGGTGAGGCCATCATGCCTTAGCACGAAGAAAGCAGTTGCACGTCTTTACCACACGAGGGTTACCTCTTGACTCTCTTTCTCAAAACCCACGCTACCCTCAAGCGCCAGTGACGCTAAACAATTCATCCCCTCCTAAAAAGTCTAGTTCTCCCTACTCCAAACCAACTGCCATCTCGAATCTCGGTGACCAGAGACGCGTATATCCTATCATCTTTGCATACGTCACATCTCCCCCTGGCCACCGAGATCGACGCGCTCGTCGACACAAGGCAAATAATCACATAAAAATTACAATAAAAGAACAAGAAATATGACATACAACAAAAAAAAAAGAATTTATACATGTGTATGAAACACCAAAAGAAAGAATATAAATTTGTTGCTTTTTTTTTTTATTTTTTTTATTTTTAAGATGGCTTGTTCGAGAGTCTTATCGGATCATATTGTTAGAGCACTTATGCTCGAGCACCCCGCACACGCACACACACCACGCTGCCTCTGTTCACACGCACACTACACTGCACCTGAGAATGAAGGTCCCTCTCCGAAAATGGATGGCTACTAAATTTAATGTATAAAGATAGATAACAGTGCTTACACTCACAGCCCAATGTCTGTCGGCGAGGCCATAATGCCTTAGCACGAAGAAAGCAGTTGTACCTCTTTACCACACGAGGGTTACCTCTTGACTCTCTTTCTCAAAACCCACGCTACCCTCAAGCGTCAGTGACGCTAAACAATTCATCCCCTCCTAAAAAGTCTAGTTCTCCCTACTCCAAACCAACTGCCATCTCGAATCTCAGTGACCAGAGACGCGTATATCCTATCATCTTTGCATACGTCACAATATCACTAACAGTTTCTCATTTAAAGTCACTATACTGCTTAGTGTTCTTCTCCCATTCCCATCTCCTTCCCTTACTTCCTCCGATCGTCTTTGAATCTCCACTATCAGCGGGAAATGGGAACTATTAGATGCAAATTTCGAGAATACTTATTGTGTACCCCGTGCTGATCGGCCATAACCACACTTGCTCATTCATATTAAGAAATGTAACTCTCCCTCCTAGCCCTCTCCGTGTTTACTGTCCTGTATATCTAAATCATTCACTTCACGATTTCATATAAATCTATCACTTGCTTATCAATACAATTGCCTTTACTTTGTCTAGTTTGTTCCCTTCTATTCATTCTATAGTCACTCTCCCTCCCTATTCTATTTACTCTCCCATTATTACTGCTTCTGTATTCCCATACTTCTCACAGAGCCTGCTCTATTTCTATACGTATGGCACACTTTCCTACTCCATAAATCTATTCCTGTTGGCTCCCTTGAAGGTCCCGCTTTGTTTCTGTCCAAAACCCGTAAACTCCCATTGGGTGTCAACACAATGCTTTCTTCTTCCACCAATTCACCACTCTGAAACCACGCCTCTGCCCTGCCCGCAACCATATCACGTGGCGATTGAACTTCCTCCCTCCTTGATGTCACTTTCCTAACTTTGTAGCTGTTGCCCTTACGTCACTTCAATATAATTATGATATATAATGCTGTAATTGTGTGGATTTTAGTTACATCTCCGGTCAGGGTATTTAAGGCAGCTGTCACATAAAAAGCCTTAATCTTTTATAAACTACTAAGTACCAGACAGACCGTAACTTTATTAGGATGCATTCATTGGCAAAAATGGATGTTTCTTTTGGTTGGGAATTCTAACCTTTACCGTTCTGCCACTTTATAACATTATAACGCAAGTGAAGTGGGAGATAATCCACAAAAACCAGCAGAGCTGGCCAGATTTTATCACTGTCAACGATGCACCACAAATGATCATTTATCAGAGCAAAATCAGTATTTTATGATAGTAAAATCTTGATCAAGAATAGTGCACACTGCCATAAGAATGATAAGAGCATGATGATGACGAGAGGTTGGAAGTTAAACTCGAAGCACCTCGACCTAAAAGGCTTTTTGTGTGCTTCCTTAACTTGTTATAAGCTAGTTCAAACCGTTCAGTGAGCCGAGTTATTGGCTTTGCAAGTTGAGCCCCCTCTCTGAGATGCTTAGCCATTTCAAAGATGTGTCTCCTCCTTTCTAGAGCTTCACTTTCCAGAAGATAACCGCTGTTTCATCAAATTGTTTACAAAGGCACATATTGGTTCTTCGTGGAGTATCCTTATCATCCTAAGATGTTTCTTGAATGCACTGTGTCCGGTGAGAAACCTAATAACTTTCCTTAAAAGTTGCCTATTTAATTTAATGAGGCAGTCACTTAACATATGTATTAGGTTCTTTGATTAAGATCCTATAAGCTTTGTTACTACGGATTCAGAACCATCTATGAAGGACTGTTCTCTTCATCTAATCGTTGATTGTGGATTTAGCTGATTTGAGGCTTATTCCACAGAATGGTTCTGGATCTATAAATGGAGCATAAGCCCCTTTTGTGACCGGAGAGTCAACTTTCTCATTTCCTTCAATACCTGAATGACCAGGTACCCAACAAAGTTTAACTTTGTTGGTGGATGAGAGATTAAGAAACTTTCGATGTGTTTCCCAGACCACATGGGGTGAGTTGAGGGCATGTAGTGCACCTTGGCTGTCAGAGTTAATGTGAATCTGCTGGTTCCTATATTCTCTTTCACAGCACAGACATGCACATTCAAGTATGATAATTATTTCTGAGAAACCATAATATGTCTACCTAGACTCAGATTGTGATAGGTCTTTGTAGTAGCCTCAAATATGCCTGCTCTAGATTTGGCTTCAATGCATAAGCCATCTGTATAGAAATGCAGAAGTCTTCCCTGTTTACCTGTAGGATTATTTTTATGGTTACTAAACTCTGTAGTGAGTGTAATGACTTTATCATTGAGATTCTGTTAGACATGTAGTCTGGGATTATTGTTAAGATCGGGTAATGCTGCGTTAATTGGACAATGGATGAGTGACCATTTCTATGATGGTCTTCCCTCCACAAACCTGGCAGTTAATTTTGTATGCCGTGTTTCTCGCCTTGAATGCCGAGGTTGACTGGAGGTATTCCGAAAATGGCTTCTAGGGCAACAATAGGTGTAGTTTTAAAAGCCCCTGATATAAGATAGGCTAGCCTTTTGAAGACTTTCAAGTCTTTGTTCCACTTTCACTTGCTGGGTTTTCTGCCACCATACCAAAGCTCCATAGGCAATCTGTGGTTTAACCACACCTGATAGAGACATTTAGTTATATGCGGCTTTAGTCCCCAATTTTTATTTATGAGATGGTAACCGGCCATAAGGGACTGTTTTGCCTTAGTGGTAACTTTAACTAAGTGTAGGTTCCATGTCAGCTTGCAGTCCAGGATTAAACCAAGATATCTGACACCATCCTGTATCTTCAACTTAGATTCCGCCATGATTATGTTAATCCCTTTCAAGTAACTTGTTTTGGTGAAAGGGACTATGATTGTCTCTTCTGGATTTAACATCAAGACCTTTGATCTTACACCAGCATTGTACATATTTCAGAGCTTGATTTGTGATCTCTAAAATAATGCTGGGGAATTTTTCTCTTACAAGCAGTACTATGTTATATGCATAGCCCTGCGTGTATATGCCTTGATTATTAAGATTAATCAAGAGGTATCTACGACTATATTCCATAGAGTAGGTGAGAGGATCCCTCTGTGGGGTTCCTCTTGTTAGTGATACTTCTATTTTTTCTTCATATTGATCAGCAAGAGCAATCGTGCTACGCAGTGAGGACCTCAATGGAGAAACTCAGATATGAAGCATAAAATACTGAGAAGCAAAAGAAATCTACACTTTGACATCGTTGTGAGTTTTTGTTACATTATCTACAAATGGAAGATTGATGATCCGACATTACCTTGTAGTGTATGTCCGAGAGAAGCAAATATCCAGCTCCTAGATCCAAGCCTGCTTTGAGAATAATATTCTGCTGGCCAACTTCAGGAGTAAATCTGATTGTCTGCAGGCAAGTCCATGATTCACATGACCAGATCTTCAGTTCTGAATTGTTTTCTGCACCTGTTATTGCAAACTTCCAAAATTGCACACTGGAACATATAACAAAGCCAATTAAAACAAAAGAGAAGTTGAATCTATTCTTTAGTTTAAAAAGGGGCGTAGTTACATTGCTAATTATTGAGAAACAAAATATGCTGTGACTAACCTATTCCAAAGTATACAAAGAACACCTCTGTTATGCCTTGTATTCTAATTCATGATCCATTTTCACATTTGTACACCTCTATTACCAACCTTAAGCACTGCTTGTAATGTTAAATCAACAAGAAAGAGTAGCATTGCTGATGTCATGTGCACACACGCCTGCACACTTTCTAAACAGTGCACAGAAAGAAATGAGCTTCACAGTTCAGAAGTTGAGTAGAGGAGAATGAGATGCACAGAGGTAATGGTGAAAGTTACCATCAAGGTCACAGTGTATAAACTAGTTGGTGTGTCACATGTACCGTATTTATCTGAATATAAGACAACCCCCATTTTGCACAACCTAATTCTGGAATTTGATTGTTTCATATTTACTTAATCTTTTCTAGTTATCACTATCATACCTACGATGACTGGCATGATTTTCTATCTAGCACAATGACAGTATAGTGTACAATACATTGTTGTCAACAGTTATGATTGAAATTAGTGCAGATATGCATGTGTTGGGTGGAGAAGGCCGGCAGGGATGGCAGTACAGAAATATACACTTGCCTTTTACTGTACAGCCACAGAGGGCAAGTCTGGACTGCAAGGTGGGGTTCAAGAGGTGGCCAGTGTAATTTTGTGAGTTTATCATCCGTTACAGCTGCTGCATGCGGCCGTGCATTGCTGCACAGGAGGACATTGCAAATTGGTTGCCGGCATTATTTGATACAATAAGTATTCTTGGCAATATCCAGCGGCTGCATTCACCATCCTTCGATCACATAGGTAGTCAATGAGCAACACACCTTTTGAAGAATTCCAAAACACGGTTGCCAAAACTTTCCCGACTGACAGACAAATCTTGGGGTTGATCGTTGCCCCCTCTACAACTTTCCTCCACTGTATACTTGTCCTTTTGTTCTCTAGGGTATAGTGATGGACCCATGTTTCATTACAGGTAACATATGGTCCCAAAAATCCTCCCATTCTTCTTCAAAGTGATTCAGAAATCACTGACAGATGTCTTTCCACAAATTCTTTTGTGCCTCAGTGAGAAGACATGGAACCCCCCTTGCTGATATTTTTCTTATCCAAGTGTGTCCAATATAATGATATGGATACTATCAATTCTTACACCCACCACTGATGCAAACTTGGCAACAGTAATGCAGCAATCACCTTCTACAAGCTCCCACAAAGCCTTAATATTGCCTTTATTGATGCTGTCACCAGAACACTGTTTATGGCTTCAATTTTCCACTTTATAACCATTTCAAAACTTTTGGACTCCATCAAACACTTGGGTTTTACTCAGAGTAACATCACCGAAGTACGCTTGGAGACTTCAAAATTTCCACTTGATTTCACGCCTTCGTTGGCGACAAAATGAACATTAATGCATTGCGCTACAGACACTGGCATTTACTGTTCACTCATAGCGATACTGAAATGGCAAACTTGTGAGGGCTGTAGGCATGTCTATCCCCTCCCCATTCTCGTGCCACCGATTACATCACTGCGCGAGTCAAATGAAAAATTTCGGTTTATATTTTGAATGACCCTTAATAACAATATTGTTATCCACAGTTAGTAGTGTAAAATCCATATAGATATGCACAAAATCATAGTTTTTTGAAAAAGTGGAATTTACACACAGTAAGGCATTCATCAAAAACCTTAAGTATTACATTCACATAACTTTCTTATTTTTATAAAAGTTTTTTCATCTATCTTCTTGTTAATCAAGATAAACATTTGTAGAAATGTTTTATTACACAATTTGCTATAGTTATAAGGGAAATAGAGTAAGCTTAAGCAACAATCAAATCTTTTAAAAGCATGTCGCTATGTGATAGCTTTGATATTTCGTTATCTCTGCATGATTAAAAAAAAAAAAAAATAGTAATTTAGCAATTCTGAAAAGGCATACGTATTTGACAATTCAAACCCATAATAAAAGAATATCTCAGAACTGGTTAATGAAAAGAGACATATTGCGTACTTTAACAAGATCTACATTTTATTTGTTAAGTATTTGTTTTTAATTTTTTTTTTTATTGTATAAATTAATTATACTTTCAATAGACCTTAGCCTGGTCTTGGCAAGTTTTTAATATAGAGTCAACTGAAAAATTCAATGGCACAGCCAGGATTTGAACACGGTTCTCCCGAGCGGGAGACCATGTTCAAATCCCGGCTGTGGCGTTGAATTTTTCAGTTGACTCTATATTAAAAGGATTTTGTTTATCTCTTACAGTTTACAAGTTATACCATATTCATTCAAAATGATAAGACTTCATAGGCTGTCCACAGAAAAATTCAAATTATGTGTTTGTAATGAAAAGCTCCAAACATACAAAATTTTAATAAAAATCCTTAAGAGCCATTTTTGAGAAAATCAATAATGAAAAGAACAGTTTGGGGTGGGGGAATATTCTTGAAACTCTTTGTATGACACTGAAGTTAAATTTCAAGTTTGATGTTTATCCAATACAGTGAAATCTCGTTAGCACGTTCATTGACACGGTTTACTATGTATTACGTTGAATTATAAAAGTCCTGGCACCCAATGTAATAAATAAGGTTTGTTTAGTGCATTTTCTCAGTCCGCTTACTACGTTTGAAGTTTCACATCCTCATTCGCTGTTTTGGCCAATCCTCGGTCGGTCCAGTGGGAGTAGGCACTCAACACGTTCAAAGTTTGATGTCCACATTCGATACTTTGGTCAATCCTTGGTCACGGTGGAGACCAGCAGCCAATGAATGCATGTATGTAAATATTTGTGTGGCACGATTTGTGTGGGCAGGAAAGAGAATGCTTTAGCTTGGCATGGTAAACGCCAATGATAGTTTCTATTGTTGAGTGTTGCAGCAAATCCAACAGTGAAAAACTGAAAATCCTTAAAGTAGAAGATTGCAATCCAAATATGAAACGTGCGGATATAGCACAGAAGTTAAACATCCCTCTGTCAATCTTAAACATAAGTGTTAGCAAACATAAACAGATTCAAACTGCTTTTGAAGAAGGGAAAAATGCTAAAACAAAACATTCTTCTTGGAAAGTAGGTTTGGATCGGAATTTGTTGCATGGAAACACCATTCATACCAAATGGCATTGAATACGCCAAAGATACTATCTTATACTGTACTTGTAACACAATGCATACTCTTCATTTATTTTTTTTAGCGGAAATTATCACAAGTGTAATAAAACACACAGCAAAGCCACTTTTATCACTTCCATAATTCGCAATTTATTTTCTCGAAAATATTCACTAATCTCAAAAATCCAACATAAAAGCTTGAATTATTTATTCTCGGACTTTGTATATCTAAATCCATTTGAATACACATTGAATTTAACACGGAAACGCAGATCATATTCAGTATGGAATTGGACTCAAATCAATTTCAGTTCCCCATGGAAACGTGATAATTATTATATTTTATTACATAATCATGTTCTTAAATTGCAGATTTTGTATTTTCGTTAACACGTTTTCCCCATCTATGACTTCCAAATCCTTGGGTCCCTGCAAAAACGTACTAACAAGATTCTACTGTATTTCATTTTCCAGTTATGCTGTTCTCTCTCTCTCTCTCTCTCTCTCTCTCTCTCTCTCTCTCTCTCTCTCTCTCTCTCTCTCTCTCACACATTCACTTTAACAAACAGAGCTCAGGAGTCTTCAAAACATGTATTTTTGATGACATCTCAATGAAATTTTTGGTTTAATGTAATATTTCCCCTAGTTGCTATACATAAGCAGTAGAGACAGTAAAATAAACAAAGAGGGAATCGACTATTATACATCGACATTTATACATACCAAATTTTACATCAACATGTTTCATGGGTCTCCACCCACATCCTCTGCTGCCAAATGCCAAGGATGTGGGGAAGGACCGGCAAAATAGTCCTGTATGTAAAATGTGTTGAGTGGAGCAAAAGAGTATAATAGTCAACTCACTCTTTCTTCATTTTTAAAACCAATCGTGTTATAGCATCAAAATGGCATTACTGGGGAAAATCAAGTCCTATTTACAATCTTTCTCCAAGATGTCCCATAATGCTGATACTTACTCAGGATTATAAGTCTTATGATTGTCTAAGAAGAATAATGAGGACAAAGGTTTTCCTTCATGTGGCTGCCATTCATGCAGACAGCGAGGTTTGGTATCGTTGTGCATGTAAACTTGAAAGAACTTCACAGTTCCATCCAGACTGGCTGTTGCGAGAGCAGTTCCATCCGGCGAGAACGCTGCATCAACAATTGGAGCCATGTGTTCCTTAATTTCTAAGTAGCCCTCTTCAACATTCTCTGGTCGCAGCGGCCCAATTCCATGCCTGCTTGTTACCATTCCTACATTCCACATTTCTGCCTATAAAACAAAGTTAAATATCTGAAGCATTCCAGTTAAACAATCATTCTTTACCTATTTTACATTCCATAATGATAATACAAATTGTGCATATAAAACATTTTTCCTGTCCATTTCATGCTAATCATGATAAATACTTGGAAAGGTAGAAATAGACTGAAAAATCCCCGCTATGGCATTGAATTTTTAAGTCTGATTCTACCTTTTCAACCTTAGCCTTCAAACAGCATGAGCGAAAGAACAATTAACTATCAATGATACATACTTGCCAACTTCCTGAAATTGAAACCCATACAAACCTTCCCTCGTCCAGCAAAGCATAATAATTTTGCAATTACAGTAAACCTTGTTAATCCGGACCCCTTTAAACCAAATTTTGCTTAATCCGGACAAGCATCCTTAAAAAAAAAATCTGATGTGTTACACTCACATGACTTTCTCTACTCTTGTACAAACTATTTTTACAAACGCTTAATCTCCATATGCTTCATGTTAATCGAGATATCGAGATGTCAATCGTATTGATAATTTTCTTGTAGATGCAAGGGGAATATGGTAAGTTTTAAGCGATAGTCAAATATTTTAACGCTGGTTGCTATGTGGCGCATTCCATTCTCTTTGCATGTCCAGGACATAAAAAAATGAATAACGAATTTGAGAAAAAGTATGAGTATTGGAACATTTAAGGTAATAACAAGCAATATCTCGAAAATGGTTCACTCAACACAAAAAATGTATATGACATAAATTGTGTATTTTAACGCGATCTACATTTTTTGTGTAGTAAAATTTTGTCTATCTCTTATGGTTTACCAGTTATGCAAAAGTCGTTCACAATAAAGAATACTTTTGGAGACATTCCCAGAAAATTCAAGATATACATTTTATTTCTCATGACATTATCTTAAACATATGATATTTTCATCAAAATCGTTAGAGCCATTTTTGAGAAAATTAAAATTTTCGAAAAATGTTCCATGTAAAGGGTAGTCTGGGGTGGGGGGGATTTTCTTGAAAATCTTCGTGTCGCATCTCTGGAAGATAATGAACGTAAATACCAAGTTTGGTGTTTATCCGACTGTTAGTTTTTGAGTTATGCTGTTCACAGACACACACACACACAGACACACACATGGACATGTTTCCAGAAATGCTTTTTTTGGATTCAGGAGGTCTCAAAACATGTATTTCCGGTGAAATCTCGGTATCGAATTTTTGGGTGGAATGCAATACTTCCCCTACTTACTATACGTAGTAGAGAAAGTAAAAATCTGTGAATTGCTAACTTAAATTATAGTACTGCACTAAGACAAACTTAAAGAAATTATCCATTTTATTTTTGCAAAGACCATACAATAGGCATTTCTTGGGAATACATTAGTGACAATGGTACATTAGGCTGCCCTCCTTCCCACACTCCTGCTGTACCTGCAATAGGGCTTGCAACTCTTGTCAGAAGGATAGGTTTAACACTTACCTCTCTCAGTCATTAAGCTAAAGAAACAAATTGAGTACATGTCATTTAGTAAACCTACAATATCATCGGGGAAACATAAGCATAAATCACTTACAATACACGAGAAACTGAAAACTATCGAAAGGCTTGAAAATGGTGCCACTGTTACGTGTGTATGTGCAGAATATTGAATCGCAAAACAAACAGTTTCAGACATAAAAAAGAAAAAGGGTGGATTCTTGTCATTTTTTATTAAATGTGATGTAAATGAGAAAAATTGTCAGGTCAAACGAATGTGGCAGCCTGCTGAACAAAAGTTAGAAGATGCGACATACAAGTGGTACGAACAATTTCATGCAAATGGAATTGCAGTGAGAGGTGTTGAAATTCAAGCTGCTGCCGAACGTCTTGCGAAACAACTTGGTATCAATGGATTTTTGGCTAGTTATACAGATTTCGCAAGTGTCATAACATAGTGACCAAAAAATGTGTGGAGAGAGCTCAAGTGCTGATACGTCAGCTGTTGACCCATTTAGAAAAAAAAAAAACAACTAAAATTTATCATTCAAGAAGAATTAGATTTGTCTCAAGTTATAATGCTGACAAGACAGGTCTATTTTGGTGCACCTTGCCCGAAAACACGCAAGCCTCCAAATCCTTAAAAAATATGCCCGGACGAAAAATTTGCAAAGAACGCATTTCTGCATTATTATGTGCTAATGCAGATGGAAGCCATATTTTAAAGCCAGTTGTCGTAGGTAAAAGTAAACAACCAAGGACTATTAAGAATGTAATGTCCAATTGCCTGTGCATTACTATAATTCAAAAAAATGTGTGGTTTACGGCAGACATTACCCATGATTGGTTTCACAACCATGCTGTACCTACAATAAGGCACCAAGAAAATAAAAACTAAAACAATGTGAAAGCCATAATCCTATTAGATAATGCACCTGTGCATCCAGATGCAAAGAAACTGTATAATGCCGATGGTAAGATCAAATGTGTGTTCTTGCCACCTAACACAACTTCCCTGATACAGCCGATGGACCAAGGCGTTATCTACACTGCAAAGCAGTTGTACAGAAACAAATTCCTGTCTGAAGTTTTTGAAATTGAGGAGCCTCTGGACGGTGAAGATAAACGGGTGGAAAAAATACTCCAGAATATAAAATTGTATGATTTCGGATCCTTGATTTTCAATTTTGCAAGTGCAGTAAACAGCATTTTGAACTACATTGACTAATGCGTGGAAGAAATTTTTGTATTGATGACAGTGTTGAATTAGACACCAATGCAATTGAATTAAATGACTTTCACCAAACACTGGTTGTGGGTGGCGAGAAAGCTGTCACAGACGAGATCGAAGACTGCCTTGACGGAGATGAAGATGATCCAGGCTATCACATCATGACTGACAAAGAAATTGTGGAAACTGTAAGCAATGCAAGGGACACTAGTAGTGAATCTGAGGATGTGGATTTCGGAGAAGTCGAAAGTGAAATTAAGTGAGGTTAAACAGCATCTGAATTGTGTAATAGACTTTCTCGAGAAAACTGACAATAAACAGATTTCCACATACTACCTCATATGAGGAGTCTATGTGATCTCATTGTGAAAGAGATGTGTGATAGACCACAGAAGAAAATTGATAGTTTCTTCAAACCAAACAAATAAAGACTGTGTAATTAAAATCAGGTAGGCCTATTGTATCTTACGTTCTAATAAAATTATACGATACTGTAATTTCATTCACAATTTTTCTCTTTGGTGTTAATTTTCACTTAATCCGGACAATATTGAGCCCCAATTGGTCCAGATTAACGAGGTTTTACTGTATTCCAAAAGATATTTTAAATGCATAAAATGTTCAGTGTCATAAATGTACTAAAATTACATGTAAAATAAATGGGAATTCCATTTTATAAGAATCCTTGAAGACCTGGTAGTACTGCTTCTTTCTGTCACAAATGCTGAAATTCTTCCTAGTACCAAAGATGCACACATATAAAAACAAAGAAAACCATTTTCTACGCTATACTCAGATTTCTAGTCCATATTGTATGCTTCATAAACAATATATGCAAAAACTGTTCACAAAAAATGGAAACATATTCTGCAGCCATATAACGCAAATAAGATACTTAACATGAAATGGCTGACTTTACCAATCAGCCATCCATTACTGAATACTCTTTACTGCTGGTCATTAATGGTGCAAATCAAATTTTGATTCCACACACTATGCATTTTGTTGCAATCCAGTGAAGGGGAACCATGATCATAATGAATAGACATAGATAAGCTCTGGCCTATCACAGCACTGTATACTAATTAGCACAGTACATTCAGTCCGTAAACATTAGTTACAATATAATATAACAGGATTTAATCCTTTGTCATGTCCGTGGCGTAAATCTACAACACTTTAAATCTGTTCGCAAAGCCGTAAAAATGCCTTCACTCTCTTACATTTTACGGGCAAATTGTAAAAGTTAGCAAGTATGATGTGTAACTATCAAAAATGTTACAGATTTTATTTCTGATGTTTTAAAAACACATAACATTCTCTATCCACCGTAATTTATTTTCACATCTAATCTGCAAATTATTCCTAAAACAGGCTTGTTTTTCTGTCTACTTCCTGTTTCATGATAAACATTTGATACCAATACACAGAAGCATATGGAGGACTACGAACACAATGAAACATTTCAAAACAAACTCATTTTATCCTGGTCTTTCGTATTGCACACTCTTAACTTGAGCTGATGAACGCATTTTATTCATCCATTAAGCAAATTATTAAAGGCCCGTCAATATTTATGCATTCACATATTTACAAACCATTTCACATGATTCTGCTGTGTTTATATTCTTCCTATTAAAAAATCATTCTCTATTATAGCAGGTACAGAATTCAATGGCAGCTGGGCTCTGGCCATATTGGAGTTGCGCAATGTTGCCACATGCTAAAGGGCGGAGACAAGTTAAAAGCAAGAATAAGGAAAAAGAAATTAAATTAACAATTTATAGGTGTCAAGCAAACAAACTTGCTGAGTGTACATTCCCTAAATCAACAAGGAAATTAACCTGAAAGTCATACTTATATAACAGTATCAAAACCAAGCAGAAACTTACTTTAAAAAAGGGGATGCACATTAGAAATTATACTACTACTCGGATAACACAAGACTTCCCATTTGCATGTATTATCACTCACTATGTAACTCATTAAAAGATATTTTGTCTACAAACCAATAAAACAGAACAAACAAAACACTGTAACTGATCTAAAAGCACTTATGAATTTACTATCGCTAATTCAAGAGCTACAACCTCTACTGAAGGCAAAACTTATCTATTACAGGTTTCTCCCTTATCCTTAGCTGAACATAGTGAAGAGCAAGAGTTGTACAGATAACTTGAAAGCTTTGGTTTATAGCAGCACACCTTATTTAAAAATGGGGTTCAAATGCATATTATTTATCTTGGCAAGCCGTTAACATGGGAAGCTGGTTTTATGGACTGCAAACTTCAAAATATTATTTCCTTACTTGGAGCGCCAGTAAATTTTATGGGCACTAATGATATTTGTATCAGCAGTTTTGTAGCATACATTCACAGCATCTTAACTATAAAATACTACAAGGCGGAAAACATTTCTTACTGGGTTTTGCACTGATCATCTCTGTCCATTGTACGCCATGAACTTCTGTTTGCCAGAAGCATTTTTTTTAAGGTCTTTAAGGCATGTTTGGTACAGTTAATGACCTTTAATTTCTTTAGGTAATTTGTCGAACAAGCTACCTAAAGTGTGTTTAACAAACAGGAGTTCTTCACTCCTGTTTATTAAATCACAATTATGATGGGTCTATACAAATTTCTTTTGTCTCTCTTCTCTGTTAACCTGAATGCTTTTTGTTTTGTAACTTAAAAATCTTTTTCATGTCTGTTACTGAGATTTTCACCTGAATTAATAGATGAATATATATAGCAAACCTGTTTAACTGTTTCTTTATCCATTTCTACTGACCCATTTCTTTATATATCACTGTGTATTTTTTTGTTAAATGTGTCATAATTATGATTTCCAGATCAGTTATCAGCTATTACTACTAAAAAGTTACCTAGGCTGTATTTTGCATATTCAACACCATGTCCAAACTAGAATAATAATGTTTAACTACTTCTAACAGGGTACTTGCTTTTGTTTCCATATCAGTTGCTATTTTATCTTTAATTATTAGTCATGCCACCTGCATACTCAGTTGCTAAACCTTTGCATCTTTGTACAACTCAAATATATAATTTATAGATAAAGTGAAATCTTGTTAGCACATTCCTCATTAACATGTTTTAAGTGTATTACGTTGAATTATAAAAGTTTTGGCACAAAATGTAATAAATGATGTTTGTTTAGTACGTTTTCTCACTCCCGCTTACTACGTTCAAAGTTTGATGTCCTCATTTGCTGTTTTAGCCAATCCTTGGTCAGTCCAGTGGGTGCAGGCGCTTAACACATTCAAAGTTTGACGTACTCATTCACTACTTTGGTCAATCCTTGGTCACAAGGTGGAGACAGCAGCCAATGACATGTAAGTAAATACATGTTTGTGTGAACCGATTTGTATGGACAGGATTGAGAATGCTTGGGCATGGTGTTGGCTTGGGTGGTAAATGCCAATGATAGTTTCTACTGTTGAGTGTTGATTATACGTATATATTAACTTTTTGTTTGCAATCGGGAAAAAGAAAGTGCGGCAAATAATCAACAGTGAAAAACTGAACATCCTTGAAGTAGAAGATCGTAATCCAAATATGAAATGTATGAATATAGCGTGGAAGTTATAAACATTCCTTCATCAACCTTAAACACAATTTTTAGCAAACGTGAACTGATTGAAACTGCTTTTGAAGAAGGGAAAAATGCTAAAACAAAGCTTTCCTTTTGGAAAGTAGGATGAGATCGAAATTTGTTGCATGAAAACACCTAAAGCCGTGTCCACACTGATTAACATTTAACACAACTTGTCAAGTGCAACATGTTGACATTTGCATGTTGGCTGAATTTCGGTCGCAGGATTGACTTAACATGTTAACCGAGAAATGTTGCACTTAACACTTTCAACATGCTGGGTGTTTATTGCTCGGGTTGGAAAACTTGTTAAGTCAACTCGTTCTTCATGTGTGATCGGGCGAGCTTCGGAAATTTCCGGGGTGTAACAATGGCAACGGCTTACTTCCGATTGCTGCTGCACGCTATCATCAGATGTTCAATATTTCCATTACTTTGAATTCGTGATTTGTGTACTCCACATGCTTATAATGGAATGGACAAAAGAAAAGACTCTTTCCTTAATAAACGAAATAATGTTGAGGCCGTCTTTGTGGGATGTTTCTTCAAAAGATTACAGGGATAAGATTAAAAGGGCGGACAATTATGCCAAATTGTGCACATTGTATTCTTGCCACAAAGCCGACATAGAAAAAAAAATCGCATCACTCCGCTCTCAGTACAGCCGTGAGCTGCAAAAAGTACAAAAAAGCATGAAGTCGGGTAGCGGAGTGGACGATATTTACAAACCAAAATGGTTTGCGTTCCAGCAAATGAGTTTCCTGCGGGGTGGGAACGTGCCCATTGGAACTCGTTCCAACTTGGAAACTGCAGAGGTAAGTTTAGCATTCTATACACCATATCCATGTTGCTATTGAATTAGAATTTTCTTTTTCCTGAAAAATTTAGTTTTCCTTATCTTAGGCGGTTTATAAATACGATGTATGGTATCCAAAACTCACTGAAATAACCCAGTTTGCATATGTATTTTCCACCTTGTAACAATGATTGTGATCTAATTTTTAAGTTTGGTAGATTCAAAGCAGTATATTCTATATTTGTATATTCTAGCAGTAATTGCCTATAACAGGATTTTATTTGGTTAAACAAATAACAACTCAGATCACAGTACAAACATAATTTCACATAATCAGGTTTATTCTTTTAAGGTTAAGTCAGTTAAAAAAATGAAATTGACTCAAAATGCACATTAAATACACACTTATCCAACTACTCTGTTCTGCCTTGGCACACTTCCTAATTCAGTTTTTAAAAAAAGTCAGCCAAATTTTCACGCATTTCCTTTTTTCAGAGTCAAAAACAGTTTTGTATATTTGAATACACTAGCATTTGAAATTCTTTCCTGGCAGCCAATGTCAACAAACATGAACTTGTATGCAGAATCAACTAAGCCGAACAATGCCAAAACTGTTTTTGTAATTTTAGTACAAATGTCATTGTTGATTGGTGCTTTTAGAATTAAATGTTTTCCATCCATTGCACCAAGATTGTGGGAATGCACCTCAGTCCTTGCCAGGCCAATATTGTTCTCTGAAAACCAGCCGAAACTGAACCAGAAGCATGTAGCATATAATGTAAATTGGTTAATTTCAGCACTTGACTACCTGTATTACCGTATACAAAACGGGTTCCCATTTTCTACTGAGAAGAGCGCCTTCATCAATTTCTGTCGTCGAAGGGACTTTCCCCTACCTTCTCTCCGACTCTTTCACAGACGAAGGAATGGTATGGTATTTGACCATTCCTAGGAAATATTTTCCACAGGAAGACAGTCATTCGACAGGAGATGTAGCAGGAGAGGATGAGGCTACAGGAGGTGATGTCGAGGTAACAGTGGAAGATCTTATAGCTTCAGCCTCTACCTCTACCTCACAGACACCAAGGCGCACTACAAAAAGAAAGCCAGATGAGTTTTTGCAGTGTGCAATGAAAACTATGAAGGTAATTCAAGAAAGAAAAGAGAAGAAGGATGAGTGTGCAATATTTGGTGACCTTGTGGCAGAACAATTGAGAAACATGGACGAGGTATCGCGCGAAACAGCCAAATTTAATATTCAAAAACTTGTATACGAATCGAGAATGGCTGGTTTAAGTGCAAATGTGGAAGTACAATTTGTACTTCCAAGTGGAGATATTGATTAATGTTAAAATTTAATTTTAATAAAGATAACCAGTAAATCATTTTTGTGTATTTATTCATGTGCTTTCCTCATTTTGTGCATCACAAAGGCAGGTGTTAGTATTAATACTTATATAATTAATTATTTATTTTTCCTGAAAATGTTGGCATTTGAAGTTCTGTTTTTTTTTTTCTCTCCCCATCACTAGTGGTAGAGTAGTTGTATTTTACCCAGTATTTAAGTATATAGATTTTACCAAAAGTATACATTTTGAAATCTGCAATTCCCTGAATAAAAGTCTTTTAATTATATAAAAAAAACATCTGAATAGTGCATGATGCTAACAACTGAAGTGTTAAGCTGTTTAAAATGCTGAATATTTTTACATTCTCCTAGTGTGTTTTTAGGTCATAACTTCTAAGTACTTTACCACAAACTTCGAATTTACTCATTACTGCTGGGGAAAAAATTGATACAAACCCAGTACTAACTTAGTCCTTTGCTTCTGGCAGGTATGCAAAGACTGCATTGATTTTAATATTATATGCCAAAATTGCCTTCGAAAACAGAAAAAGGACATTAAGAACAACATTTAAACTTGATTCTAAATTTTTATTTTTAATTGCTTCACGTAAACTTCAGGAAACATTCTGCCAAGGTACAGCCCCTTCTTTGCTTAAGAAAAAAGTTGCAAATTCATCCCTTGTTTCCTTAGCAGAGAAACTGTATCTGCCACCGTGCCCTTGTAGAGAACATAACCCTTCAGGTTCTCCTTCACTCCTCCAGGATCCAGGAATTAGGTTTCCTGTCTCTGTATCCTCTACATCTAATGAACTCGGTGGTGAATACAGTGCCTTTGCTGAGGAGTTTCTCCTCAGAAAATTGTGGAGGATGGTGCTTGTCAAAACAACTGATACTGCAGTATCGACATTTAAAGCAAGAGGCTTCCTAAACACTCTGAATACAGAGGACAAAATACCAAAAGCATTTTCTACATTACATGCCCTTGAAAGTCTATAATTAAATATTCTTTCTCGAGTTCCTCTGTCATGGGAGCCACTATACGGTTTCAAAATATTGTTTGTTAAAGGAAAAGCCTCATCTGCTACCAAAACACATGAAACCACTTTTTCTCTTCCAGGTAGAGGTCTTTTGGGAGGGAAATTCAGTGTATCGTTTTCAAAGTGGGTGCACAAATCTGTGTCTAAAAACTCCACTATCTGATATGCGGCCTTGGCAAGCCACATCAATGTACACAAAGTTGTAAAATGCATCCACCACAGTAAGCAACACAAAACTATAAGTCTGCTTGTAGTTGAAGAACAAACTGCCACTGTTTGCTGATGCATCTATCAGTACGTGCTTGCCATCCATTGCGCCTACGCAGTGATGGAAATTCCATTTCAGGAGGAAGCCGTTTGCTTTCTCGTTCCAAAAATCCTCTGTGAGGGATATCTGAAATATAAATTTTTAGATGAAAATTAAATAATGTAGGTTTAAACAAATACTTTCTTTTTACTAAATAAATTGTTTAATTTTTTAAACAAATTGAAGTCAACATTGGTTACATTGTTTTTAACATTGAAACAATATTTATTATTCAGTATGAGATCCCACCATGTCACAAAACTTTTGGGAAGGGGTTTAATGTCCAAGAGGCTGTTAAATGCAGTGGTAAAAAGTTCCACAGCTCATTACTTTGGGTACATACTAAAAAAGAGAAAAAGCTCTAGCCTTTCCTTGGAACAATGCAGTTTGTTAGACACCAAGGAAAAGACAATGGCGTGGGGTGCTATTTTAAGTCATTTAATGGAGGTCATGTATTAAATAAATTCGTAATTCAACAACCACCTAAAATAAATGACACACCTTAATTTTGAGGTTAAGTTTGGGCATTATAACCTTATCAATGAAGAGATAATATATGTACATTACAAAGAAACTTAGAATATTAAAATGCATAATAATGCAATAGGATAAATAACATGGAAATATTTACCTGCAAATATTCTTTCATTAGAGTTTTGATGATGGCTTCACAAACTTCTGGAATAATTTTGCAGATGGCTTGCTTCGATACTTTAACTAAATACATCAACGATGTGTATGAATCTCCAGTAGCCAGAAAACGCAGACATATTCCAAGCCTTAAAGGTGCTGGAATTGCTGCTCTCAAATGAGTGTCCTTTTTATAAATAATAGGTTCTACCTTGCTCAAAATAAAGTTAAAGTCACTTTCACTCATCCTCAAGAAATTTTTGAAGCCAAATCTATCCTCAATTTTAAGTTCATTCAAAATGTTGTCACTCATATACCGATTAACCAGATAAGGTCTCATCCACATTCTTCTTTTTTTCTTCTCTTTCATTATACACCAAGCAGATATACAAATAGCAATAGCTAAATCCTCATCACTGGAGTCCATTTTGCTTAGCTGAAATATTTTGTTGTCCCAACAAGTCAACCAGTGTGGATGGAATGTTAAATGTTAACTGTTACAACATATTGAAGACATATGACATGTTGGATGAACGTTTTGTTAATTGTTGAATGTTAAACTGTTGACATGTTGAACAGTGTGGACTCAACTTAACATATGCAAATCGTATTGAATACACTAACTGTACTCATAACATGCTGCATACTTGTCATTTTGTTTTTTTAGCAGAAATTGTTATCACATGTGTAATAAAATGCACCACAGAGCCACTTTCATCGCTTCCATAATTCACAATTTATTCTTCTCAAAAAACATTCACAACTCAAAACCTGCTTAAATTATACAGAGAAGCAAACTAACATGTTTAACAGATTTGCCAACTTAAATCCAAGTTGACCAATATAAAAAGCTTGAATTATTTGTTCCCATTCTTTGTTTATTCAAATCGGCCACAGTACGTATTGAATTTAACATGGAAACACGGATCATATTCAATATGGAATATATTATGAACTATTCATAATAGACTAAAATTGATTTCAATTCCTCATGGAAATGTAGTAATTATTAGATTTTATTACATAATTATGTTCTTAAAATACAGATTTAGTATTTTCGTTAACATGTTTTCCAGTCTATGACGTCCAAATCCTTGGCCCCCGCAAAAAAAATCAATGAGATTCTACTTTACTAAAAACAAAAATAGCACCAGTTTAGAACCTTATAGAACTTTCCAAGCAGTTTCATGAAAGTATTTTATATTTTTTATTGTCCCCCCCCCCTCCTAACAGTTATTTCAACACATTTGAGTTCTATTTTGCAGGTCCCTTGCTAATTCTTAAGCCCCTTTAATTTTCTAGCTTGCTTAAACAATGGCGTTACCTTTTCACAGTTATTTGGTCCATTTATTTTAAAATTATATACAGGTAATATATTAATTACAAAAGAATGGAAAGTCATTTCAAATCAGCCAACAAAAAAGCATTTTTGGACCTCAGCAATCTCTGATTTTTGTGAAACTTTGAACATATGTCCATACCAGGAAGCGAATCATGTTCATTATTTTTCAGACTTTTTAAACGTTCCATTTATGAGTTACAACCATCGTCAGATATAAAAAAAATTGTCAAAAACATGTGTGCAGACCAGTCTTAAGATTCACACAGCTCAGGTTCTAATTGTCTTAGAGATGTGTTTGAGGTCTCATTTTAAAGCTTTAACTTGATATGCATCAAAATATGTTTTGATAAAAAAAAAATTTAGCCACTTAAAAAAAAAATATTGAGTTCCCAAAAACCTGTTCCTATGCTTTTGAAACAAATTGTGGAGTTGTTATCCAAGTTTAAGTGTACAGTGAAAATTTCAATGGAATCATGCTTTACTTAAATTTCATAGATAAAAGAAATATAAAATGTGGAGTACTTCTCCACAAATAGGATGAATGTGTTGTAAATGGCACAAAATTAATATGTTTGAGTTTTTGAGTTATAGGAGCATTCTGTAAGTGTAAAATCACGAGGACTAACAAACATGGGATTTGTCATAGAATTTGTGTTGAATTAAGTTTATTTTACATCTTTAAATGTGCATACATTTGCATGTACAGTAGAATCTCATTAGTACGTTTTTGCAGGGACCTAAGGATTTGGACATCATAGGCGGGAAAACGTGTTAACGAAAATGCAAAATCTGCAATTTAAGAACATAGGTAATAAAAATCTAATAATTACTACGTATCCATGGGCAATTTAAATCGATTTTGAGTACAATTTCATACTGAATACGATCCGCGTTTCCATGTTAAATTCAATATGTTTAAATGGATTTGGATACACAAAGCCTGAGAATAAATACTTCAAGCTTTTATTTTGGTCAACTTGGATTTTTTAGGTTATGAATGTTTTTGAGAAAATAAATTGCGAATTGTGGAAGCAGCAATAGTGGTTTTGCTGTGTGTTTTATTACACACGTGATAACAATTTCTGCTAAAAAAGAAAAAATTATGAGCATGCATCGTGTTACGAGTACAATAGACAATATTATCTTTGGTGTTTAAAAGACGATTTGAACACGGAGGTGTTTCCATGCAACAAATTTCGTTCTGGTCCTCTTCTGATCCTATTTTCCAAGAGAAAAGTTTTGTTTTAGTATTTTTCCCTTCTTTAAAAACAGTTTCAATCAATTTAGGTTTGCTAACAATCGTGTTTAAGGTTGACGGAGGAATGTTTAACTTCCGCACTATATCGACATGTTTTATATTTGGATTGTGATTACATCAAGGATTTTCAGTTTTTCACTGTTGGTTATTTACCTACTACACTTTCTTTTTTTCACTGTAAATGAAAAGTTAAAATACAATCTACGGTTGTTTGGTCATCACTCAACATTAGAAACTATCGTTAGCGTTTACCGCGTTTACCACGCCAAGGTAAAGCATTCTCTATCCCGCCCACAGAAAACGTGTCACACAAATATTTAAATGCATGTATGTGATTGGCTACCGATATCCACCCCGTGACCAAGGATTGACCAAAGTAGCAAATGAGGACGTCAAACTATGAACGTGTTAAACGCCTACATCCACTGTACCGATCAAGGATTGGCCAAAACAGCGAATGAGGACGTCAAACTTCAAACGTAGTAAGCGGGACCGGGAAAGCGCACTAAGCAAACATTATTTATTATATTTGGTGATTTGGTACCGGGACTTTTATAATTCAACGCAATACACGGGAAAACGTGTTAATGAGGAACGTGCTAACGAGATTCCACTGTAATGAGATTACAGCGCATGTTGCAACAAGCATTGCTGGGGCAAATGATATTAAGTCTCAGTAAACATGTTCCAGCTTGTCTAGCTTGTGTAAGCCTCTCTCCCATTCCCAGTGGCTCATTTGTGTCCATGTTCCCACAGTGAATGGTTCAGTGTGCATCTTACTGTATTGTAATGTTATGTGAAAAGTGATTTTCTCTTCTACTAGTTCTTGTGTTACTATAAAATATTTGTGTATAATAAAGCAAGAAATTTTTGCAATGGACAACGTAGCAAATTTGTTGGCCAAAGTATTGTTGCAGTCCATTAAAAGAGTGGAATCACCACTGTGTTACACATTAGAAATGTAATTGAATGGATGTGTACTTTAAATTATGACATCCAAATGGGAATTATAAAAGATGTACTTTATGTAGAAAACAGGAAAAGAGAAAACTAGTTCTCTCAACATGTTCCTGCACTTGATCAGGGTGGTGGTCAAGATGACGATGGTAATGATTAGGCCAATATAAGTGAGATACTCAAGTCATCTTAATGCATCTTTGTCATTTCTGGGAGTGTCTCCTGTAGATAAAATGAAAATGAAAAAATCAACAAAGTCAAGCAAAGAAAAACTGGAAAAGATTAAGCATGCTTAAAAAGATTCATTTTTCAGTGCAGACAGTGTAGAAACCAGTTTAAGTGCTAGCGTAATAAGACAGAATCAGAGATAATTAGCCAGCTAAAACAAAAATTCATAAATGGCAATCATATCAAGATTAAAATTCTTATTGCTTTACTGCAAAGTTGATCCACTAAAATGATCGAGGATAAATTTTTTGTTACTAATTATTTAGCAAGAAAAGTAAAGGTTCTAGTTAAAGAGAAAGGCATTTTATCCTCTTCCAATCCAAAGCCAGGTAAAAGAACAGTTAACATTGTCAGAGAGTTTTATTCCAGTGATGAGATCAGCAGATAAATGCCAGAGACAGAATACAACACCTTTGTATTTTATTACAGTACCATTGAAATTACAGCTCTCTAATTAGGAGTAATTAAAAAGATAAAAAAAGCACTATAAATTTTAGGTTGAAAGCACAACATATTGATGCTGCACAGTAGACTTAATAACCTCTTAAATTTTGTAATGAAACAGAAATGAGCCTTACAAAAATGGGGGAGATACAGACTTCATTGATAATGGAATAAAGGTTCAGGTGGATAAAACACAAAGATTTGTGATAGCCTGGTTGAAGACACTATTTGGTTATGTTCACATTCGTAAGATTTTGTGAATAATTTTACTACCAGAAGTTAACACACTATCAAACTGAATAGAAAAATAATGGTAAGCTAGAAAAAATGAACATCTTGAAAGGTTGTCTTGACTCAGTTCTTCAATTATTATTAGATTTTCTAAGCACTAAGTCATTAACAGACTTTAGGGGTGCTCTTTCAATGTGAATTCGATTGCAATTCCTACTTATCTTTCTATGCAGTTTTAATTGGCAGCATGCATCATTCGGAGGCAGAGGGAACGGAGTGAATACAACAGAACAGAAGCTTTATTACAAGATTACACTTACAATAGAGAGCAAATGCTAGTAAACTAATGGCTTGTCAGGTTAAAGATATTACAGAATTATATGTACATAAAGTTGCTTAAATACTAATATAAAAAATATGAAGCAGCTTGTCATATGCTAGATAAATATTAAACAACAACAGTATTTGAATAAATACTGTAAACATTACACTAGGGATCAAGGACTGTCAGCCCATGGACTGGTTATTCAATGCCGTTTTGGCCTCATGTTTCATAACTATGATGATGTTGATTATCAAGGAATTTATCAAAATTTTGGTGCATGTATATGATTAAATTATATATGTATAGGGATGGCTGAATTAGAGTTTTTAATTTGTTTAAAAATTGGTTTACAGCAATCTGTATGGCTAGTATGTGTTATTATTGAATAACCTCTTTTTGTATTTTAAAGATTCTTTTCCACTCAGTTGCATTGTCCAATATAATTATTCCATAGAACATTATGCAGTGAAAACAACTATAATATGTAATTGAAACAAATATAGTTGTGTATCAAATGTGGAATGGATATATCTTTTCTATATTCATAAATAACTTATGCTCTGGTATGTGTAAATGTAAGAATGAATTCCTGTAAACAAAAGTTATGAAGGTGAAGGAACATTAAAACTAGCAGCAAGGCTAAAAAACAATCTGATGTGTTACACTCACATGACTTTCTCTACTCTTGTACAAACTATTTTTACAAACACTTATTCTCCATATGCTTCATGTTAATCGAGATGTTAATCTTATTGCTAATTTTCTTATAGATGCAAGGGGAATATGGTAGTATTTAAGCGATAGACAAAACTTTTAAGAGCTGGGTGCTATGTGGAGTATTCCATTCTCTTTGTATGTCCAGGACATAAAAAAAATGAATAACGAATTCCCATTTGAGAAGAAGTATTGGAAAATTTAAGGGAATAACAAGCAATATCTCGAAAACGGTTCACTCAACAAAAAAAATGTATATGACATAAATTGTGTATTTTAATGTGATCTACATTTTTTGTGTAGTAAAATCTTGTTTATCTCTTATGGATTACCAGTTATGCAAAAGTCGTTCACAATGAAGAATACTTTTGGGGACATTCCAAGAAAATTCCAGATATACATCTCATTTGTCATGAAAATATCTTAAACATACGATATTTTAATCAAAATCATTAGCCATTTTTGAGAAAATTAAAATTTTCGAAAAATCTTCCATGTAAAGGGTAATCTGGGGTGGGGGGGGGTTCTTGAAAACCTTCGTGTCGCATCTCTGGAAGATAATGAACCTAAATACCAAGTTTGGTGTTTATCCGACTGTTTGTTTCTGAGTTATGCTGTTCACAGACACACACACGGACATGTTTCTTAAAATCCTTTTTTTTGGGTTCAGGGGTCTCAAAACATGTATTTCCGGTGAAATCTCGGTATCGAATTTTTGGGTGGAATACAATACTTCCCCTACTTACTATACATAGTAGAGAAAGTAAAAATATTGTATATTAGAGACGAATGCAAAATTGAGGAACACTAAAATAAAACAAAGTACATTGTTGTTATGAATGTATGTACAGTCAGATCCAATGCATATAAATGCAAAAGGCAAGCAAATATAAAATTGGGATTCCACTGTATACTAAATAACCCTGTTTATTTCACAGTTTAATTATTAATATTTTTTACAAAAATGATTTATGCACTGACTTACTAACTTCTCTATTTATTAGAGGTTTCCTTTTTCCTCTGAGTAAACCGTCTGTGCCTCTGCTGTAAATTGTAACCCTTCCCATTTAGGAACATTAATTTAAAGAGATGCTCACCTTAGAACCATGTGTCAGCACCAATAACTTAGCTACATCATCATATGATATATCTGCATTCTCTTCTTCGGGAATGTATGGACACCAAATCACACGATGATGGCTGCTGGACTTCTGTTCATTATTCTGTTCCACATGTAGCAACAATGTGCAACTTTAAGATACATTAAGGAAACTACTGTGTTAATATACCTGGCCGTCAGTTTACATTGTTGGTGCTAACCAACAAAAGAAAAAAAAGTAAGAAAGAAAGAAAGAAAGAAAGAAAGAAATAAAAGAGGAAAACCACTCATCTTCAAATATTTATAAATGGCAACGAGTAAAGTTCAACCTGCGAAAACTTAAAATATACAATGAATACTTCAGAAATTATTAATGCTATAAAAAGGTATATATATATATATATATATATATATTGAATATCCCGCTTCCGCTCTCAGATAAAGAGATCGAGATAGAAATAAAGAGTGAGACTGACTTTTTTTTTTCAAACAATGCTCGTTTTATTCAGGGAACATAAAAAATATGGGTTTTCTGTGAAATCTCTTTTGTACAGATTGCAATATTACCTTAAATAGAGGAAATAAGAATAACCATATTGCATGTGAATGACCATATATACTTGGAATCTTTTTGGATCATCTGGAAGACAAATTCTTTCAAAACAAAGAATCTATAGAACTGCACAAGTAAGCTTTCTCAGTATCCCCATGTAAATGCCTAAGACAGCTTTTTTTTCTATTTTAAATAAATGATGCTTAGAGTTAATTGCAATGCTACAAGTTTAGTGCTAATGGTGCAAAGGATACACAAGTTTATCATCTCCTTGTTCAATCTGATGAACAAGCAGGTGCCCATATTCATCCACGCAGGCCAGGATCACTTGAGTTGGGATGTAAGCAAATGCTATGTCTTGCACCATGCCTTCCATTCCCTTCAGAAGAGAACGCTCTCCTGTTTCAATGTTCACCACTCTCACAACACCATTTGTCTTCCCTACAGCTGTCATAAAACAAAAGCAGTATAGTCAGGTATGAGAGTCCTCTAAATATGGCATTATAGTTTTCTCTCAAGTTAAGATTTGTATGAGATAAATAATAATATACTGTCATTAAGCTTTCTTAAGCTATGGACAATATCAAGATGTGTGTACATATTTTTCATTACGTAACACATGAAATAAAAATAAGAAAGATATTGAATGAGACAGAAAAATTGAGGTGGAGGTAGTTTTCACTTTTGGATGAATAATTGGCACTAAAATGTATAATAGGCTACAATAAAGTGAAAAGTAACACTTTTAAAAAGTGAGAGAGAGAGAGAGAGAGAGAGAGAGAGAGAGAGAGAGAGAGAGATGGCCAAATCGATTATTATGAAATTCCATATGTAACATACCTTCATGTACCACTGAACAAAATAATTACATACATATAAAGGCTAATGGCATCTTAATTACTTTCCCCAACTAATAGGATGCGAAATAAAAAAAAACTGAAATATTTTGAAGATTTAGAAGCTAGTAACAGTGATGTGTCATAATTTAAAATAAAGAGAGTTGAGGGTTGTTACACTACATCACTATAAAGGACATGCTGACGATGGGAACAAACTGTCTCCCGAAACGCGTTCAAGTAAGAATATTATAGTGATGTAGTGTAACAACCCTCAACTCTCTTTATTTTAAACTGAAATATTTTGTTTATTGAAAAAGGTGATATAACCATAATTTAAAAGCACAATATTTCTGACAAGTTTAGTATCTACCAAATTTCACTAGGATGAATATTAAAATTTGTTGTACCAGTTTTCATTACCATTATTCACGTACATAAAACAATTACCATAGAAATAATAGTTCTCATTGCATTGTAAACATAAGGAAGAGGCACACACTTGTGTACTGTTAAACCTTTTATTTGTATTTTAATGTTTAACAGTAAACAGCAGTTTCAATGTCTGTTTTCTCAACATTACATGAGATGTAGGTTGCAGAGAGGGCAACTAAGGAAAGGGAAATAAGAGGTTTGAGAAAGAGTGAAAAGTGAGAGGGATAAAGAGTAAGGGGTAGACAGGGTAAGATATGTATATATCTTTTGCTCTGTATGAAATATTTTCTCTTTAAGGGACATTTTTATAGTTTTCAATTTTTGCTGAGGATATTGTACTTGAGTTAGTTTCCTTTTAAGAAAAGTGTAACTTGCAGTACTAGAAACCACTTGTGGATTATTCAAGGCACTGGTACTTTATAGCACACAAATCACTATTGGAAGTGGATGGTACTTTGGGAAATTTTTTTTGACACACAACACACGAAGCTAAGTTCTCATTTTTATGTTTATAAGGATATTGCAAGTAACTAATTTTAATGATTTATACCTTATATTATGCTTGGAAGCATTAAATGGATTGAATCAATAGTCATACGTATGTTTCTTCAATTCGCTCATTATGCACTTTCACAAACCATAGAGCTAAATATGAACTTCTAAAGGAAAAAGCTGAACACAAAGTAACATTTAAAATAAAACAGCAGAGAGAGACTTCATAGAATATCAGATTCCAGTTGCTAAGTTATACAAACACAGTAAGTGATAGTCTATTACATTTGTACTGCATAATGCAGTGTGCCGCTGTGGCGTAAAGCTCTCAGTCAGCAGATTTAAAGGATATTTCTAGAGATCCCATCCAGATATTAACAGATGTAAGGGAAAATGTATCAGAGATTCCTTCTGTATTTTTTCCAGATTTTAGTATTATAAGTTAAATTTTATATTGCAGCTTAAAATATTCAAACTTAAAACAGTGATCCTTTTTATTCCAAATAGTATTTTGAATAAGGGAAATCAAATGTTTTTATTTACAAAACAACATATTGTTCTTATTCCCGACCATTCTGCACTCCGAGAATAAATTGCTTTTATGTAACATTGTGCATGTATAAGGAAAATGTGAAGTATGCTGTAAATGCTAAAATAATTTTATTTTCCGTAAAATATAAAATACGTGTCCATTTATTTTAAGTATGGAACATGCATATTACATTCAGAAAATTCAGAAAAAGTGATGTTTTATGTGTGTTCGGTTTACTGTGGAATGACTTAGGTGAAAATCTGGAATCAACAATAAGTATCCCTAGTTAAAAAAAGAAAATTTTTCTCATAGTGGAATTCCCATGACTTTCTTTACTCACTCTTCTACAAACGTCTATTCTTCTATCTACTTCTCGTTATTTGAGATAAATTTTTATTACACATTCATGCAATTCTTTATAGTCACACAGATATAGTAAGTTAAAGTTTAAGAAGTGGATCACTATGTGATGGCTTTGAAATTCCATCTTGTTTACATAATCACAAGAAAAAAATGAATAGCGAACTACCACTTGAAAAAAGTATAAGTATTTGAAAGTTTAAAATAACGAAGAGCAACTCAGAAATGGTTAACGGCTCAAGAAAAAATTATTCAATGTAAACTGTATGTTTTAACAAGATCTACATTTTTTTCTGTAGTAAGATTTTGTCTATCTCTTATGGTTTACCGATTACACAAGACATTCAGAATGAAGAGGACTTCAAAGGCTATTCCCAGAAAATTCAAGGTACACATTTTATTTCTCACAAATATAATAAACATATGGTATTTTAATCAAAATTGTTAGAGCCATTTTTAAAAAAAAACACACGCACGCACCCTCCCCCCCCCACACACACCTTTTTTCTTTTGTTTTAGATTCTGCAAACTTCAAAATGTGTATTTCCAGTGAAATCTTTATTATTGAATGTTGTGTTTTGGATGGAATGTAATACTTCTATTTGCTATATGTACATAAGAGTAGAGGGAGAGACAAAGAAGAAAAAAAATAGCTTAGGACCAGGTTCATAGTCGAACATTAAACATGAACTGAAGCCTTGTTATAAGCACTAGATCATGGTGAGTGAATACTTAAAGATGTTTGCAATTCCTAGATAGCATTTAAAGGTTGTGTGATCTGTGAACACTTACAACCGTAGAAGACATGGCAACATGTAAAGACGTATGACATTATTTCCATTCTCACATGTCAATGGTCATTTGGTGATGAATGCAGGATAACTGCTGCAAGTTTGATATGCACTTCCATTTTGGTTGCTGCTGCAGGAATGGCACATGTGGGATTTCTAAAGCCGCTTGTACATGATCAAATTTTTGTCAAATTCAATTCAATACCTTTCAAGAGTTGTCACAACTTTACAACTTTTCTTGCCAAATTGCTTGCAATACTTTTACTCTTCAAAAGTCTTGAAAGCAAATAAGGATATGCTCTAAACGATCAAAGATTTGACAATGATTTGATGGCTTTAGCCAATGAAATGCGAGTATTCACAGTGCACGAAATCTGCAACATGGTGGAAAGCGGAAAGTAAACAAAACTGGCTACCCGGCCAAGGTATGTTGTATGCGAACTGCTTAGGTTATACATAAGCTATACCCCCGCCGCTGTAACGTTGCACTTGACAGCTAGCGTTTAAGTTGGTACACTCGCGAAAAAACAGATGAAAAGCTTCAACCGTTTGACTTCCTAAGCCAATCACAAGGCAGCATTCCGGATGGTCGATGACAAAGCGGAACCAGAACTAGAATCGGCTCTGTTGCCGGATGTAACTATTCCCAACCACGTGCTTCAGTTTGTGAATCTCTAGCACGAGAGTCGAGTTGTTCTTTGCAAGCTACATATTGTTCATTGTTATTTATATTTGTGGTTATTGTTTGATAGTTTTGTTATTGTTCGTTTATACATATATATTTATATTTATCTATTTTATATATATATATATATATATATATATATATATATATTTCATTCATATTATTTATTTAAACAAAACTTAGAAAAACGACGCTGATCGCCGAGTGATGATTAACGAAGTGAACATCCTTTGCGCCGAGGTGTGCCACTTAATAGTCAGGCATTGGAACTATTAAGGAGAACCCGGGAATTCTTTGAACAGGAAAAGGAGTACGTGAAGCTTCATGGCAATCCCTCTATTCCTGCTGATAAAGCTGTACAACAAACTGCAGCAGCTGTTGGACTAAGCACAAGAACTGTTATTCACAAGGGAGTGAAACTCCAAGAGAAAGAGGACAAAATTCCTGAACCATCTGGAACGCAACAGGTATTTCTATCAACTCCAGGGAAGAAAAGAAAGCAGCCTCGTCCAGTCATAAATCTTGATGCTTTCCAATTAGACGCCATACGTAGACACATTTATGCCTATTATCATAGAAAGGAGTATCCGACCATACCAAAGCTGCTTATATCGCTTATTTTCAATTAACAATAATAATAATAATAATAATAATAATAATAATAATAATACGAAATAGTTATTATTCATTGACGTTCGCTACTTTTTGTATGTGGCTTAGATACGATAGAAAGGCAAACAATCAGCTGTTGTTGTTTACTAACCACTCTGGCAACGTTGCAACCACAATGTAGCCAACCTTACGCGAAGCCACACGAACCGTCAAGTGCAAAGATACAGCGGCGGGGGTATAGTCATGTCCATATGTCTGGGACTCCGTGAATTACCAACCAAAGATTAAGCAGATGAAGGCGGTTATGAAGAAATAATTGCCAGGCAGATTTCCGAACTAAGTATACATTAATGCAATGTTATATAGTGTGGTTAACCTATCAGTTAATGTTATTTCCATTGTGTTCCATAATCGTAATGCGATTTCATTGGATATAATATGTGCAAGTGCTACATAATATTCGTATAGAACAGCATTTCATTGCAAACTGTTATACCGTGACGCAAATAGTAAATTGCTTTGTGCGTGATAAATTATCTATTAATGTGTTCTGAAGGGTTTCAGTTTGAAAAAAGACAACTTGTAAATACACATTTATGACATTGTCAAGTCTTGTCCAATCTTGTCACACATTGAAAAAGTTTGACAATTTTTCTTGTAAACTCTTGAATTGAAAAAAAAAAGTTTGATCGTGTACAAGGGGCTTAAGAACTATTTTCTTGTATAGTTTGTTTGTTTTGTTTTTTTTTTCCAGAGAAATAACCTAGGGAGCAATATAGAGAAAGTTGCATATGGACAAAAAAGTACTCAATAGTAGAAATTTTTAATTTGAATTGGTTAGGAACTATGTAGCAGACAGTGCTTTCATAGTAATTAACGATACATTTTGTGTTCAAAACTACTGCAACACAAACTGTTGCTTGCACTTCTCAAAGAGAAGTTAAGGAATGGTTAGCTTTACTCTGAAACACATGCAACATTCTCACTTTATAGTAAGGCTGCTAGAAAAGCAATTAAATTAAGAGCACACATAAAAGGGAACTGGAATGATAAAGTATACAACTGATAGCATAGTGAAATTGAGCCTTTATTTAAATTCAAACAAGGAAATAAAAGAAATTGCAGTTGTTTGTGCCAATAGGAAGTTAGGTTTTAATATAAAGGAGAAATAGCATTCCTTACTATTCAAAAGTATAAATTAATAGTGAAGTGAAGCTTTATTATATTTTGTATTAATACATTTTCCACCATAAAGTTGCCACCTCTATGAAATGTTAGTTCATGCACAAGGGACAAATAGCATGATCACTTTCATGCTTTCTATAAAAAACTGTCTACAATGTTAATGTGGAATGAATGAGGCTTTATTAAATTTTGTATTAAAGCATTATGAACAACAAAATTGCTTCTTGCAGCTGGAAAGGGAAGTTCATGCCCAAAGGACAAAATTAATTGCACTTTCACTGCTCATTGTAAAACTGCAGAATTTTTACATGAAAAAGGCATTACTATTTTATATTCAAAACAGTGCAACAGTTTGCTGCTTGTAATTCCTGAGTAAAGCCCCATGAAAGGTTCACTAATAACAATACAAAAAAAACTACAAGTAGAGGCAGGTGGCAATCAGTTTCATTATGCCAATAATGATTCAAGAACAGAAAATTAATGGCAGTAAGAGTGAAAAGAGGCTAATTCTGTTTTTGTATGTGCATTGCTTACTCTTTCTGCACTGAAGCATGTTTAAAAATGGGTTAACAATAAGGTTAGGTATTACTGGTTAACGAAATATTTGAAATGCCTAAAACTTTGGTGTTATAGGTTAAGGCTGGTTCGCAACCAATGAGAACGGTAATCAGATCGAGAAAGTTGAAATACATTTATTCAAATGGGAGCATTCACAATCGACAGGAAGCCTTCCCAGGCCCCAGGAATGGGAAAGAAGAGTTGCCCAACTTTTAACTTTCTCATTCTCATTCCCGGGCACGGCATATTAGATCCATATTGTGCATATTAGACTGTTCACTCTAGAGATTATTCTAACCGGCCATGACATAAAACAGCCACTAGTGCTCTCTATAGTCGCAAGCTGGAAACATGAAAGGAAGAAATTAGTAGTAAATGTGCTTCCTAAACTCATCCTGACACCCGCAAATCCAATGAGTGTTGGTTCCTCTGGTGAAAGGGTCATTTGTAGTTTGTTTATATGCAACTCAAAACTGGCTATTATCTAAAAACCAATGGCAAAAGCTACAAAGAATAGCAAAAACATCAGTGGAAATTAAAAAGGAACAATAAACAACTTTAATGTATGCCATTAAATAAAGGAATGAAAGCTTGGCACAACTAGGGATCGGAAATGTAATGGATATGCATTTAGATAATGTTTACTCTACCAAATTTTGACGTTGGCTAACCCGTGTTATGTTGGCTAAATTGGAAGTAGGTGAAAAAAATATCATTGGTCTGTTAAAAACAAATGGGGAGGGCTAAGCAAGTAGTGGAAGAGAGTGGAAGTGTGAAGAGGAAGCTCCTGGAGTGGAAGACAAGAAGGGCTCAAGTAACCATGGGAATTAGTATTGGGGTGTACAGAGTAAGAATTGGAGCATTTAACAAGTTTAAGTGGAAGGAATTTAAAACAAACAAAGGCGTAGAAGAGATGGTAAACATGTTTCTTCTCACATGTGTAATAGGCTCTAATTGAAAAGCAGAGAGTGGGGAGAAAAGGGGTAATAATGGAGAGAGCTCTTAAATATTGGTATACACTATTAAATTTAGAAGAGAAAACTTGTTGAGGCAGTGTCTGGATTTTCAAGAAAGGAGCTTAAAGAAAAATGGGTTGAGTTATGGTATACAAATTAACTTGGAAAATAGTGGTTTGGGAGAAATTTGGAGGAGGGAAAATAATGTTAAGGGTTTTTGGAAAGAAGCTAGGTGGAGGTTTGAAGATATAGAGATACAAAATTAATTTAGTATCATCAGGAAGAAAAGTTCCTTGGAATCATATATATTAATAAAAAATGTATGAGCTAGAGAACAGTATGTGGATAACTCAAATAAGGAACAAAGAGAAAGTATAGCCTGGGTACGAGCAGGTGTATAGAGACTAATAGGAATGAGAAATGGGTTTCCACAGAACCAGTGTCCAATATGCGGGAAAAGAGAAGATTTAGAACATATCGTAGTTGATTGTAATGGTACACAGCATTGGAGAAAGCAAGCTATAAATGGGAAATGGTTAAAACTGGACAGAAAAGTAGCCTTAAGCAAGATTTTTAACAAGGACAATAAAAAGGTAGGAGAGTACCTGTCCAAAGTAAAAAAGAAATGTTCACGGGCAATGAAAAGAGATGTGAATTAATTTCATCATGAGATGTTAAGATATGTAATTATATTATCATAAAATTAGTATTATTAGATTATCATTTTGGTATTACTATTATTATTACTTTTTATGTTATAAATAAAGAAAGTAATATGGGTAGAATATGGCAAGATAACAGCTTGGGCTGATGTATAACCATATTCTAAGGAAGACTGCTAGCACAAACAAATAAATAAATAAATAAATAAAAAACAAACAAATGAAATCCCAATGCGCAAAATCGATTTTCACTTTGTGATCGATATGATCATCGATATGCATTCCCATTCTCGTTACCGGGCTGTTGTGAACCAATATCTTGTATAGTGTATTGCTTCCCGTTCTCGTTTCCGTTCTGGTTACTGTTCTCGGGTGGTTGTGAACCAGCCTTTAGTTTTCGTATATACTGATAAGTGAAGACAAAATTAAACATACTACTGCTCATCGCTCATTTCCAAAAGAATTATTTGCATCCATAATGTCTTTTTTACTTTCTCTGCTACGTACAGTAAGTAGGGGAAGTATTGTATTCCACCCAAAAATTCGAAACCGAGATTTCACCGGAAATACATGTTTTGAGATCCCCTGAATCCAAAAGAAAGCATTTTTGGAAACATGTCCGTGTGTCTGTGAACAGCATAACTCATAAACAAAGTCGGATAAACACCAAACTTGGTATTTAGGTTCAGTATCTTCCAGAGATGCGACACGAAGGTTTTTGAGAAAATCCCCCCATCCCAAATTACCCTTTACATGGAACATTTTTCGAAAATTTTAATTTTCTCAGAAATGGCTCTAACGATTTTGATTAAAATATCATAGGTTTAAGATATTTTCATGACAAATAATATGTATATCTTGAATTTTCTGGGAATGTCTCCAAAAGTATTCTTCATTGTGAACGACTTTTGCATAACTGGTAAACCATAAGAGATAGACAAAAGTCTACTACACAAAAAATGTGGATCGCATTAAAATACACAATTTATGTCATATGCATTTTTTTTTTGTTCAGTGAACCATTTTTGAGATATTGCTTGTTATTCCCTTAAATTTTTCAATACTTATTTTCTCAAATGGGAATTCGTTATTCATTTTTTTGTCTTGGATATGCAAAGAGTATTAATATGTGGCAAAGGGAATGGTGCTGCACCTAGCAACCAGTAATTAAGAGATATGTATGTGCTTAAAGGCTACTGTATTTCTATATTGCCCTTGTAAATATATATTCCCCTTACATCTACAAGAAAATTAGCAATAAGATAGAGTCTGCAAATGTTTCATCTCGATTAACATGAAGTAGATGGAGAATAAGCGTTTGTAAAAATAGTTTGTACAAGAGTAGAGAAAGTCATGTGAGTGTAACACATCAGATTTTTTTATGTGGAAAGCATTATGAGCATGCAACTCGACATATTCCAAAATTTCTTTATCCTCCATTTTTACTGTTTGGTGGTCAGTTAGTAATCACAGACTGACACTCAAGTGAGCAAGCAGACACACTCAAATGGCGACTAAATTGAAATCAACCCTTAAGGACCACTTGCTCTTGAGTACTGACTATGAATCTGGCCCTTATAAATGTAATTATTTAAATACTGGAAATTATTAAAACATAAATTATCAAACAACCTATTGATTACCTCAAATTGAAATGGCTCAGGTTGCCAAGCAATGAAAGGAAATAAGAAATGTTAGAATAAATGAATGAAATGAACGTACAACTGAATACTATTTCACATTTGAGTAGCATGGTAGAGGAGACACTTGAAATTCCAAAATAAGGATAACTAACCTAAAATGCAGATGAAATTGTTCACAACTTTTCCTTCCTCAATATCTGAATTAAAGGACTGAACTAAATTTTTAGAGATTTCTAACAATAAAATATAAACAATTCTGAGCACATTATTGAAAACCGCGTCATTGTACAACCTCTTCGTTTTCATTCTGGAGCACTTGTATGTTTTAATGCTCACTTCGTGGTGACATTATAAAACTAGTACTGCACCACACTACTGTTACTTGCATTAGTTAGCCTTGCACTGCATTTAATTCGTGTTGTTATTTTGTGATTGTCCTTCTAGTGTTCGGTGAGATGTAAGATCAAAAATACTTGCATGCAGTACTCATGGTTGAGCAAGTGCATCAATCCGGCATAAACAGAAATGTTGGTTATTACTTATTCCCTGATAGAGATAACAATCCACATTAGTACAACAAATGGGTTGCTGCTATGAAACGCAAAAACTTTGTGCCAACAAAAATGCTAATTCATTTCAAACAAAGTAATTTTAATGAATTCATTTAAAGGTGAGTCGGAATTGTTACACTAACATCACTTAAGTTTACTCACTTAACATGTTTCGGGAAACTGTTGTTCCCATCCTCAGAAGCTAATCCGACTGGCCGATGTTGTTGGTGTTTCCGTTTTGTGGACTGGATACTGTGGTGGCATCATGTGGTGGTGAAATGTACTTCCAGAGAGGATTTGGTGGCGGCGAATCAAAATTCATTAGATGTGTGTTGTATTTTAGAATGGTGATCTTCTCCCATGCATCTAATTCGGCTGCAAATTTGGCTGGTTTGACTAATGTAATATTGGGTTTGATGTTGTGATTAGTGATCCAAAAATGGTGTGAAACTGCAGATTTGTCCATTTGTTTGTATTTGATACATCTCATGTGCTCCTTTAGCCTAGTTTCTAGGTTTCTTAGAGTAAACTTAAGTGATGTTAGTGTAACAATTCCGGCTCACCTTTAAATAAATTCAATACACATCACTGGGTGGCGCAGTGGCCGAGTGGTTAGACTGTTCGACTCTCACCGAGGCGGCCCGGGTTCGATCCCAGGGACCCACACGTGGGATTTGTGGTGGACAAAGCGGCGTCTGGGCGGGTTTTCTCCGGGTTCTCCAGTTTCCCCTGCCATTCATTCCACTACTGCTCCATCATCACCTTTACTTTCATCCATTTCAACAACATTTCGTTTTATCTACTTCCTTCCTCCCCATACCAGGCATCGGGCTGATCCCCCATCCTGGATGTTCTGTCTGATCCATGAGTGTCTGCTCCTCGACAGGCCTCTGACCCCAGGCACCCGCCTGTAAGTCCTGGGGGGTGTAAGTCCTACATATGAGGAGGTTAAACAGATAATGAATGAATGACAATACACATCACTGTTTCTAGCTTCTTTTTAAATATCAATGTAATTTTATGAGTTGGACATTATAAAAAAAAAAAAAAAAAAATAATAATAATAATAATAATAATAATAATAATAATAATAATAATAAATAAATAAATAAGAAATTCAAAAGTCCTAGACTGAAAGATGTGGTGCCTTCAAAAATTTTAGGACTAGAATAAAAACTCCCAAAAAAGAAACTCAAATTTTCTTAAAAGAAAGCAAGTGCTACAGCTATTCGATATTCAATAAGCAATTCTCAGCAAAAAAGTGAAGCTACACAGTTTTTGAGTCTTTACATGTGAAGTTGAAGACTGATGCTGAAATAGTGGGAATTGGTAACTGAAATTTTAGTGCTATAAATGGTGCTAATGTGAAACAAAGTTGAAGGTGAATCTTCAGCTGTAAATGATGAAAATTATAAACCAAATGAATATTTGAGGGAATCCAGTGAAGATGATGATGCAGGTATGCCCAGAAAATATTCTTTTGTGTTTGTAAGTGTAAATGTCCTCCTTGCGCTATTTTGGTGGGCGTGTGGTAGGCCTGTCATTGAAAGTAAACCTAAAGCCCCTTGTACACGATCAAATTTTTTTTCAATTCAAGAGTTTACAAGAAGAATTGTCAAACATTTTTCAATACGTGACAAGATTGTCAAGACTTGACAATGTTATAAATGCGTATTTACAAGTTGTCTTTTTTCAAACTGAAACCCTTCAGAATGCATTATTAAATAATTTATCACGCACAAAGCAATTTACTATTTGCATCACGGTGTAACAGTTTGCAATGAAATACGGTTCTATACCAATATTATGTAGCACTTTCACGTATTATATCCAATGAAATCACATTGCGATTATGGAATACAATGGAAATAACACCAACTTATGGGTTAACCACAATACATAACATTGCATTAATGTATATTTAGTTCGGAAATCTGCTGGCAATTATTTCTTCATATGGCTTCATCTTGTGGTAACCCACAGAGTCCTAGACATACGGGCATGACCAGCTTATGTATAACCTAATCAGTTTGCGTACAACATACCTTGGCTGGGTAGCCATTTTTGTTTACTTTTCGCTTTCAGCCATGTTGCAGATTTCGTGACGAACTGAAATACTCGCATTTCATTGGCTAAAGCCATCAAATCATTGTCAAATCATAGTTTAGAGCTTGTCTTTATTTGCTTTCAAGACTTTCGAAGAGTTTAAAAGTATTGGAAGCAATTTGACAAGAAAAGTTGTGAAGTTGTGGCAACTCTTGAAAAGTCTTGTAAAGTATTGAAGTTGACAAAAATTTGATCGTGTCCAAGGGGCTTAACACACAACGGTATTAATACAAATTATAACTCACTGTGTGAATGGGCACATTTATGAGTGGTGCTGCAAGAAAGGACGTCTGAAAAGTAATGTGTGCATAGCTTCAGGCATGTATCTTTGCAGAATGACATTTAACTGTTTCTTGGCATTCTCAAAAGCAAGAAAACTATTTTTTTTTCTGAATAATATTTTTATAGACTTGTTAAAGATGTATTCTCTTCTGTACACAAAGCCTATTTAAAACAAAAATAATTTTGCAATTGCCATGAATAATTCAAATACATGTTTATGTGAGGATGGACAGCAAAACTCCCAGGACTTTCCAATAAATATGTGACATATTATATAATAAATGTGGCAACAAATAAAGCATTATACTTCATAATTGTACAGAGAGGAATTGTAAGTGGTGATATTGAGAAAGCTGCTTGCGAAAATATAGACTTCTATGAATGAAAACCTACCCATAAAATTGTTCCTGAGACAGGCACATGGTTATTAGAGCTTTGATGAAAAGGGAATGGCCGCTTGTACACCATGAATGCTATGTCATCTTGCTAAATTCCATATAAAAATGTTTAATAAGATTCCAAAAACACTGGTCCTTCATGAATGGAAATATTTGTTACTTATGAAAGTGACAGGAAAGGAAAAGTTCAGTCAATTCTAATTCACATTACTAATTGTCCATAATTTGGTAGGTTTTGACAAATTTCATTCATGTGCTCATGATGTGCTGAGTGAAGAAAAAGTTAAAAACAAACTGGCTATGTAAGAATTCCACAGAATATGACGACTTGTGCAGTATCATAAAGAATGCAAGATTTTTAAGTGGGATTATGCATTTCAATCAATTTCATCTTACAGAAAGTCTTAAATCCTAACACAATGAATGCTTGAAGTACGTCCCAAAAACATATTTTTCATTTCTAGGTATGTCAGATCAATGATAACTGCTCTTGATCATAATTTTCACCAGGGGAAGAAATTAATGGGCAGTTCCGTGGAATAATCTAAATCGGTTGGAGACTCGGCATATAAAAAGAAATATAAGAAAGAGAAAAAACAGAGAAAAAAAACAAAAGCTTACGAGTGGAGACAAAACCTTGTAACACAAATAGTGAATGAAGTAAATGAACACACGTTTCAATACGAGTATGTTACACCAGGAGTTATCACCATAGTGATATACCTGTAATATTGGTTCATTCCATAAAATTAAACCTAATAAGCAGGAAATGGAAGGCAAGTACTTCTCTCAGTTTGGATTACCCTTGTGAGAAAACAGTGAGGGAAGAAGAAAGAAAAAAAAGAAAATGTAAATGATGAGACAAGTTCAAAGAAGAAGCGAAATTTTAAAACATGGATATTCAAGCCACTACAGTGACTAAACTGTATTCACTCTTAGGTTGATCCGCGCCAAAACAAACCCCAAGTGACCAGTGCACCGTTATAAAGTATCCTTGCGCCATTCGTGTCAGAAATAGACACTTTCACGACCATATGGTGAATACACGCGGTACATAATGCAAAAGTAACAGCCCTTATTCAACAACTTAAACGGTAACTCAATACTCCGTTAGGAGTTAAAGGAGATAAGATATGCACATATAATAGCTAATTTTAATTCTAAAAGAAATGAGCGAAAAGGAAAGTAATACGTATGCGATAACCTGCATTTGTTCGCTCTCTGGAAGCGGCATTTTAACAACTGTTGATGGCTCATTAAAATTTTTTTTTTAAAAAAATGTGCACTGTTAAGCAAATTGCATTCTTCCCAAAATCGCCACATTCTTGCATTGCATATTTCACACGCTTTCTTTATTTCCTGTGTGTAACCACTTTTCCAGTTTCAGATTATTCTTTACAAGCTCTGTTTATACTTGTACTGAAACACCGCTGAACTCAGTAGTTAATTTCGCCACTTCTTTCACGGGAAGTGTGGGATATTTCTCACATAACTTATAATAAACATTCAACACTTGTTTTTTTACCACTAGTCATGATTTGTCCGGCTTATGCTTTACGTAAGTCGACTAAGACGCAAGGGCAAATTTGCCGCCACCATGATAATAAGTAGAAAGTGCTAATTTCTGGCTCTAGACAATATTCTGCACATGCCCAGGTGCCATTTGGCATACGAATTGCATGTTGGGACTTGTAGCTCTGTTAAGCTGTATAAATCAGCGTTTATTAAACTGTTACATGCTTGTATAGAATGTTATACCATTTAAGGATAAATTCATTCTAAAATTTAGATTATTAGCATGGAACTACCTTCCTGCACGCATTGCTACTGTATTGTACCGTGGTACACTGGTCACGTGGGTTTTATTTTGGTGCGGATCAACCTAAGAGTGAATATAGAGTACACATTCCTGCTGAAACTTAACGCTATGACTGATCAGCTGCTCCTGCAAGTGATATCTGCTTCAAAAGTGCTGGCTAGCCATATGACCACAGTGCGCTGCTGTGCAGATCTTGAACAGTAAGCCGTATTTTGTTCCGTTTTCACCACTATTATGTACAACACAAGATCTTGTAGAATATTAAATAAAATACACGTGTGAAGTTTTCAATTCTCCTTTAATGCTTTTTGTTTAACTAAAGTTTCAATAACTTGTTATTCAATCTGAAAAATTGAAATGAGAGTTGTGCCGATAATGACAAGTCAACAATTTTCGGCTATGAAAAGTTCATTTTACAGTAAAAAACATTATCTTATATTTGGGATAGCACAGTATTCTACAAATGCAATAAAAAGCACCTACCTTTAATACCATATGCTACATATTTCCCCTCAACATGTACTGCGAGAAGTTGTCCAGTATAAAACCGTAGCTCCCAGCTGAAGTCCACCATATTTTTCAGTTTTACCTTGGAACTACCTGATTCATGCTGACCAGAACTTGGAACAATTGTCACCTTTTGGCACTGGACTTCAGCGCTGTTAGTATCATCTGAACCAGTGAAACGTCTGGCAACAAAGTTCATCATAAGTAATAACAAATTTGATGTGATTAGATCACATGATTTTCTCTACCCACTGTATTTTTTCTCATAGCTGTTATAGAAATTATTTAAAAAAACAGTAATCATTTTAGATACTTTTGAAGAAAAAGATTTTTTAACATTAAAATTAAATTAGAAAGTTGAATCACACATGAAAAATGCTGGGATTCGAATTACAGAGCTTTGTTTAACTATAAAGCCCAAAAACTTAAAGCACTTAAAACACTGCAAGTCACCTTTGAGGAATAATATCTCTTAACATTTGAGAGCACCTTGAAGGCTTACTGGAATATTTGAATTGGAGAAGATTTAGTACAAGCAACAGGAATCTCACCATGGTAAGTGGTAGAAGTGTCAGCATGGATAACCAAAGATCTTTGGTTTGAATCTTGGCTGTGGTACTGAATTTTTAATCGTTTTTCATTCAACTTCCCAACTTAGTAGCTAAGTTGAAATTTAGGTGTGAAAAAACAATTATCACAGCACATTAAAATTTAAGTTAATTTGTTTTTATCAGACATTATAAGAAATGTTAAACTAGAATGATGAAAGAGAAGGAATAAAAATAACAAAATAAAATAAAATAATTCTTGGCAACTGCACAATAATGAAAATGAAGAGACATAAATATATCATTAAGGTTTAACTATATGAGCCAAACCAGAATTATTTCAAAACAAATACAACCTGTATTGCTGGCATGCAGTGTATTTGGTATTACTGCTTGACAGTTCAGGTCAGTGAGTCACAGTTTGCAAAGCCATATAGTTGTTCAGATGTGCAATTTGTGTGTATGCATTGTGGAAGTAAGGTGTAGTGTAGTTAAGCTGCTAAGGGTGAAATGCAGCAATGTACGAATGTGCAATTCTGCTTCAATCAAGGGAAAATGCCAAGGGAATGTCACAACATGCTGCACCATAGGTATATAAACATTGTTTTATTGAAAAAGTATGTGCAAGAGTAGTACAAGTACTTCTGTGATGATCAGGACAGCATGAAAGAAGTGAAATGGCCAGATAGGACCATGACGTCATGCACTGACAAAAACATAGAGAAAATTGGCCAAGTCTTAACCAAAGATCGTCAACTGATGGTTCAAATGTTGGCAGAGGCCACAGAAGTGTCACATGGGAGTGTTTATGCAATAGTAACCGAAACGTTGGGTAAGATAAACTGTGTACACAGTTAATGTTTCAAGACTGGGCTCCTGATCAGAGGCAAGATAGGCAGGAAGTGTGTGGAGAGTTTAACATGATGGATAGTAACCCCACCTTTCCTGAACAAATTCTAAATGAGCAATGAGTTGTGGTGCCTGAAATACAACCCAGAATTTAAGATGCAAAGCACAGAATAGCATGTCCCAGAGTTACTGAAATACAAAAGATTAGGTGCAAGAAGTGGTGCAACAAGACAATGCTGTTAACGTTTTTTGATGCTGGAGGGATCATTCATAAAGAATACCTACCAGAAGACATGACAATGAATGTGGCCACCTATGTGAACCTTGGATTGCCTCGTAAGTAGGATGAGATATGTGCGCCTGCAATATACCACAAATGGATCCTGGTGTCTGCTGCATAATAATGCATGCCTCATACCACCATAACCAGGACGCAGTTCCTGGCATATAAGGGAGTTGTTCCCCATCATCACCCTTATTCACCAGATGTGGCCCCTGCCAATTATTCTCTTTGCCCTTGCTTGAAGAAAAACTGAAAAGGAAAATGGTTCTCGAACATTGCCAACATTCAATGCAGTGTTTGCTGAACTCAACCGTAACACACAGGTTGTCTTCAGCCAAAGTATGCAAGACATCTACATGCAATGTCAGAAGTGCATAACTATGGGAGCGATTACTCTGAAGGACAATAAGCTGTATTCCTACATACATGTACTGCCTTTCCTGTAAACAAATCATGAAATCAATTGTTCACCTAATTTATTGATCACATGTTGTACATTATTTTAAATAAAACTTTCAAGATAAAGCATTAGCAATTCAAACTTAGAAGGATAACTTTTGAGACTGTGTAGCCAATCATTAAGAATAATTTCATATTGTTTACAAGACATTCAACAGTAATATTCCAACATGCCCACGCACATGACTTTCTCTACTCTTGTACAAACTATTTATACAAATGCTTATTCTCCATCTACTTCATGTTAATCAAGATAAACATTTGCAGAGTCTATCTTATTGCTAATTTTCTTGTAGATGTAAGGGGAATATATATTTACAAGGGCAATTTGGAATTACAGTAGCCTTTAAGCACATACATATCTCTTAATAGCTGGTTGCTAGGTGCAGCACCATTTCCTTTGCCACAGATTAATACTCTTTGATATCCAAGACAAAAAAATGAATAACGAATTCCCATTTTAGAAAATAAGTATTGAAAAATTTAAGGGAATAACAAGCAAAATCTCGAAAATGGTTCACTCAACAACAACAAAAAAATATGACATAAATTGTGTATTTTAACGCGATCTACATTTTTTGTGTAGTAAAATTTTGTCTATCTCTTATGGTTTACCAGTTATGCAAAAGTCGTTCACAATTAATACTTTTGGGAGACATTCCCAGGAAACTCAAGATAATACATTTTATTTGTCATACAAATATCTTAAACATATGATATTTTAATCAAAATCATTAGAGCCATTTTTGAGAAAATTAAACTTTTCGAAAAATCTTCCATGTAAAGGGTAATCTGGGGTGGGGGGATTTTCTTGAAAACCTACGTGTCGCATCCTTGGAAGATACTGAACCTAAATACCAAGTTTGATGTTTATCCGACTGTTCGTTTCTGAGTTATGCTGTTCACAGACAGACACACACACAGACATGTTTCCAAAAATGCTTTTTTTTGGATTCAGGGGGTCTCAAAACATGTATTTCTGGTGAAATCTCGGCGAATTTTTGGGTGGAATACTATACTTCCCCTACTTACTATACGTAGTAGAGAAAGTAAAAATTGAACAAGCTATTTTTATTGAAACATTAAATTCTGCAAAATAAACAACTACAGGCCATATTTAGACGCGGGGGGGGGGGGGGTTTCAGGGGTTCAAACCCCTCCTGAAACTTCTCATCGTTTTATTTATCTAAATTCTTATCAAACCAACATGGGAAAATTTTGTTAGATTACAGTAGTCTACTGCTAGTAACACATTTAACAAGGAAAAGGGAAACTAATACTGTGGGCTTACATAGGTCAAGTGACCATACGTCCTGGTTTTCAAAGCAGTCTCGTGTTTTGTGCTGTAATGTGGAATATCTTCATTCTGGTGAATTTTTCCTACTTATATAGTGTCTCCAAGCCCACATAATGCCTATATACTACAGAGTAGGTACATGGGTACTGTGTAGGGTAGTGTTAAGTTAGATCTAGTTATGAAAACCCCCTCCCCACTAAAACTTTTTTCTGGGTAAGGGCATGGGCAACTATGAGATATTTTCTTAAGACTTTTGTCAGGGGTTTAAAGGGTTTCATTACCAGACCTTTAAAAAAAAAAAAGGTGGAAATAAAACTCTCTCTGCAAAACAATATTAATTAGTCTTTAACTTACATTGTTTGTTGCAATGGCAGAAGCTGCTTTGGTGGTCCCTGTGATCCTTCCATTTTGACCTGAAAAAAGCAAATAAAAGTAATATTTTATTGCTTTCAATAAAATTAGATGCATCCAAAATGTTAGTAAACCAGTTTAAAGGTAAGTAATTTGTTGTAGCTTAAGCCATCCTTCAAACACGATACAGACTACAACTTGATAGCAGAAACATGGTCATCAGATGCAGAAACTAAACAGTAGCAAATTACGACCTTATTTTCCTCCCTTGCTCTTCTTTTATGCACGCCCAAGATTTTGTGTGTAACTATAGCATGATTATGAACAGAGTTGCAGCAGTTGCTTTTCTTGTCTTGAAAAGGAAATGAAATGCAGTGTATATCTCTGGGTAAGAAGCAACACCTTGATTATCTTGCTTAGTTCACTACAGATATCTTCCAGATGGAGAAGATACTCCTGCCAGACACATGTTCTAGGATTGCAGACATTGCTTTGCCAGCGAGCACCTCATATGAAGATATTGCTAAGTGAGGCAATATTTTAATACCTGAATAATTTCAATTGTATTATATAAAAGTAAATTCAATAACAGCCCGTCTTGAAACAATATGTCTGTAATAATTATTTAAATTGTATGTAACAGCCATTTCAAATGCTTATTTTTATTGTAAACATATTTTATTAATGTTATGTGAATACATTACATACTCTAATAATGCAAGAGCTGTGAGAATAATAAGTTTTAGGTTGCTAACAATGAGTAATAATGAGATAATTGTGGCAATAATGTGTTTAGAGTTTGAAATGTACTGGTCATGATTAGAGCGAAGATGACATAAATTCTGTAACAGTTTTAAATTAGCCAATCAACAGCAAAGAAAAGTTTTAAGTTAAATGCAGAAATTCTATTGGACTAAAATTGGCCAATCAGAGACTTGCAATACCGAAGTTTATGGGTTTTAACCGTTGAGGTTACTCAGTTGCTGGCGAGACTTGATAGAGTACAGATGAGAAAATGTGTTCTCTACGGGTGATTAGTAAAAATAGATATACGTGCTAAGTGAATGTATAAAAGTTTTCTCACAGTTCTTTAAAAAGTGTAGTGGCTTATAAACATGTGGAAGAATTTTAAATAAAAGAAGTTAATTTAAAAAAGCTTAATTCTGTGATGTCTACAATAATTATCATACCACACCCTACCCAAGACACATGACTCTAAAGTAAGACTGACGCAGCCGAGGCAAATTCAAACAGTAATATTACGTAAGCATAAAAATGAATTGTGTTACAAACTACATAAAGCAACTATTATTACATTTAAAAATTCTTCAAGTTTATGTAAACATTTATTATGTAATAGCAGCAATTCATCTTCAAATTGGCTCCCATACGTGGGGCAGTTAAACATAAAGCATCTACCTATCTTCCTACTTCATAAGTTACAAAGAAATTATCCAGAACTGGAAAATTTTAAGACATCAGAATCCTGTTCATTGAAATTTACTACCATTGTAATACCTGATAGATTCAAGTTGGTTTGTGATAATTCTACAGAAAAGCTCAGACCTTACATCCCATCATCCTACAGAAAAAGTATTTTCCATGCACTACATGACAGCCCATCCTGGCATAAAGGCACAGTGGATTTGATACGACCAAACTTTATTTGGCCTCATTGAAATAAGATGTAAATCTGTAGACAAGAACCTGCTTTTCTTGTCAAGAGCAAAAGTCTGGAAACACGTAAACAGTGCTAAAGGAAATTTCAGTCAAGTTAACGATCGCTCCCCTCATCTCCATGTAGATATAGTAGGACCACTACCTTGTTCTCAGGGTTTCACATGCCAGCTAACAATGATAGATTAACATGTTGGCCAGAACATGAAAGGACATCACAGCAGAAACCATTGCTAGTACTCGGTGGTGGCTGGTGCAATTTCTACTGAGGGAGGCTGCATGCATAATTCTTTCTTGTAGAGTAGATCAATTCGGCAAGTCCTGTGGTTAAAATCTTTTGATGACCCTTCATTGAAATCTACTGCTCACCAAAATATTCTCCATGGTAAGCATTGCTAATGCAGTCAACCTTTCATCTGTCATGGTGCTTCGAAGATAAGTTTTGATTCTCTTCATGGCTAAGAAACACCTCTCTGGTTCACTTGTTGATGTTGGGATAGTTGCTGTCAGAGTTAACAGTTTCATCAGGTGATGGTTTCATATTGCTTGCAATAATGAAGTTGAGGACTTGAGTGGCACCAGATAAACTTCTAAATTTTTGTCTTGAGTACAAAAGAGACAGTTCAGTGTGTAATTTGTCCCTGTCAAACATTGTAAATATTTGCAAACAGTGATTCAATTCAGATTCTGAGAATACTTCACTGAACTTACCAAAATTTGCTGGCATCATCAAAGTTGATATCTGCAGAGTTTTGCGAACTGAAATCTGTCATTAGCCTGTGTTATAATTAAATCACAGACTTCCTTGGCTGCAAGTATTCTAGTTTTACTTTCATCAACACGGCACCACTTGTTGAAATTTTCATAATCAATTTTCATATCTATCTAATATGAATAACCATCTCAACAAAATTGGAAATACGGGAACAAATTATTGCCATATCTGTTTGGCAACTCTGAAGCTGATATATAATGTATCGATGTGAGGCATAATGTGATGAAAGAAAGTTAACCAAAAGTTGAACTATACATCTTTGATATAGCTCAGCAGTGCAGATGCTTCACTAATTGCGATGTCACTAGATGTCTCGAATTCCACAGGTTTTGAAGCAACAGATAAGAGCAACTTTTTTCTCAAATACTGTATTTACAGTCCTTAATTTGAAATTCCATCTTGTTGGTCCAGCAGCAGGTATTGGCTTATTTATACAAAAATCTAGAATGGCAACCCTTTGAGGAGAACAAGAAAAAAATGCAAATATAGCAAACAAATTTGCAAAAAAAAAAACCCTTGCTTTAGTATTTTGTATTATATTAAGGGGTATGCAAAACAATGTAAAGCATGCATATGGATAAACTTCTCTGATCCTTGTCTGTACACTACTGATGGCATCACTGATGATGGATGCACCATTGTATGCCTGACCAATTAATTTATTCTTATTGTCCCTTAAAATGACTTTCAGCTGGTGGAGCATACCGTCTGAAATAGCAGTCGCATTTTGGCTGGAAGGGTTAAAAAAAAAAAAAAAAAAGCTCCAAAATCTTTCTTTAACATCACCTAGTGAGTCACAATATCTCAACATTATTACAAGCTGAAATCTATCGGATATGTCAATAGTCTTGTCGGCCATAATTGCCAAGAAATCAGATGCAGCTACTTCTTCTTGAATTGTTTCTCTCATATTTCCAACATACACTGCAATAGATCATCTTGGATAGTTTCCTTTGAACTATCCAAATGTGATTTGAACACTGAGCCAAGTTTGCTAGTGAATTTAACTAAATTTAAAAATGTTCCACGAATTTCGCAGTTTTCACTTTCATTATGCCCTCTCAGGCTAATTAATTTGATCCACAGAACATTATAAAATTTATTAGTACATAAAGCACTTGGTGATTTTTGTAAACTTTTTCATTGTGATGCTGAATAGAATCCTCAGAGGCTTTGCTTACACCCTGATGCACATCAATAGATCTCAGAAGAGCTAAATCAAGAGCATTGTTATGTTTCTCTGATTTTCATGCTTATGGATTTATCCATGAAGTCTCTTTAAATCACACATGCTTTTATCAGTCCATGCCATATTTGGTGCATCAGTCAAAGCTCCAAAAATGAGGCAAGGGAAACAAAACAGAGTATTTAAATGTTGCATCACATAACCATTAATATATGTGGGTTAAAAGTCCTTGTATATTGTTTCTGATGACTTGAGCCACATTGAGATACATTCGGTACTAGTTTAGGCATACCACATGCTTTTATTTCACACTTTTCATTCAGTGTTAAGGTGCTAAACTTTACACTTTTTAAAAACTGAACTGAATTCTTACACAAACTAATGAAATGCAATAAAAAGAATACTTTTATTGCTGATAGCATTTAGGAAAACCGAGAACCTTCAAGAGGATGCTCGTCACTTTTTGTTTCCGGCTTCTGCTAAGAAAGTATCACCCCAATTCTCCGCTAGTAGCACTAGCTTTCAAATTGCACACCCTTCGCAGCAAGAGCAAGCTGCAAGAGGGATATTGTTGCCACTACTGTAGCTCACATTTCATTAAAATGCTAATTTATTACCTTTTTTCTAATAACCTATACTCTCAGTAAGCTTTACATTTCTCATTGCATTTGCATTAACATTTCTTTTTATTAGTCATTTTCTATAAATCCATGCAAAACATATACCAGTTGCATGAAGAAATCAGAAATTGGCACTAATGTAATAGCGATGCCTGCTGCATGGGTGGGGATACTTCCACTCATGATTGGTGCAAAATGCAGTTGAAGAAAAAGTCACCTCCCATTAGTCTGCAAGAGTTGCAGCCCGAAAATGTGCTATTGCAACCATAGGGAAGGAGGAGGTATTAGCAGAGTTTCATGCATACACCCCCAGGAGAGGAATGGGAATCACCAAAAACATAGCATGCTAACACACGAGGAAATGCAATTACAACTTCATCCTTTAGGATTTTTGTCAACTGCATAAAATTATTTTTAAAACTGAATTTAAATAACTGCCTGACGGAGGGCTATATCCCACCTCCATGAGCCAAGTCTGCTAGTACTCTCTTATCACGGACTGCATGTTTTGGCATCCCGCAATTTATCAAAACGGACAGAGGATGACAGTTTGCCAACCATTCACTCACCTAACCAAAGTCTTGGGTATACATCACATAAAAACTATTGCTTACCATCCAGCATCTAACAGGAAAGTTGAACACTGGCACAGCAATGTTAAAGCAGCATTAAGAGCATGCCTCTCAGATGACTGGGTCTACAACTTGCCCACCATCTTAAGGGGACTCAGCACTTATGTCATACCAGAATATATCATTCTGGCAGATATAACCCATGGTGTCATAGTCAAGCTTCCAGCTGAATTTTACTTTCTCTACTACGTATAGTAAGTAGGGCAAGTATTGCATTCCACTCAAAAATTTGATACTGAGATTTCACCGGAAATACAAGTTTTGAGGCCTCCTGAATCCAAAAAAAGTAATTTTGAAACATGTCTGTGTGTGTGCCTGTGAATATAACTCAGAAACGAACATGTTGCATGTTCTTGACATGTAAAGAGAATTACATTTTACACATAGCGACCAGTTCTAAAAAAGATTTGACTATCGCTTAAGGCGTACTATGTTCCCCTTGTTTTGTATTTGCAAGGGCAATATAGAAATACAGTAGCCTTTAAGCATATACATATCTCTTAATAGCTGGTTGCTAGGTGCAGCACCATTCTCTTTGCCACAGATTAATACTCTTTGCATATCCAAGACAAAAAAATGAATAATGAATTCCCATTTGAGAAAAAGTATAAGTATTGGAAAATTTAAGGGAATAACAAGCAATACCTCGAAAATGGTTCACTCAACAAAAAAAAAATGTATATGACATAAATTGTGTATTTTAATGCGATCTACATTTTTTGTGCAGTAAAATTTTGTCTATCTCTTATAGTTTACCAGTTATGCAGAAGTCGTTCACAATGAAGAATACTTTTGGAGACATTCCCAGAAAATTCAAGATATACATTTTATTTGTCATAAAAATGTCTTAAACATATGATACTTTAATCAAAATCGTTAGAGCTGTTTTTGAGAAAATAAAGATTTTCGAAAAATGTTCCGTGTAAAGGGTAATCTGGGGTGGGGAGATTTTCTTGAAAACCTTCGTGTCGCATCTCTGGAAGATACTGAACCTAAATACCAAGTTTGGTGTTTATCCGACTTTTCGTTTTTGAGTTATGCTGTTCAGACAGACACACAGACACACATACACACGGACATGTTTCCAAAAATGCTTTATTTTTTTTATGTCCTGGACATGCAAAGAGAATGCAATGCTCCACATAGCAACCAGCTCTTAAAAGATTTGACTATCGCTTAAAGCCTACCATATTTCCCTTACTCCTACAAGAAAATTAGTAATAAGATAGTGTCTGCAAATGTTTATCTCGATTAACATGAAGCATATGGAGAATAAGCGTTTGTAAAAATAGTTTGTACAAGAGTAGAGAAAGTCATGTGAGTGTAACACACAGATTTTTTTTATTCAACCCAATGGACTGTGATATTCCTTCTTTTATCTTCAACCTGAAGCAGCACATGGCCTAACTAAAACCAATCAACATTCAACATAATTCCGCCAAATCTGTATTCCTTCATCCTGAGCTTATGACATCTTCACATGTTTTCATCAGACGGGATGCGGCTTGGAAACCTCTCCAGCCTATATACAACAGATCGTACATAGTAGTCAAACGTGCTGAAAAGTACTTCACTTTGAAAGTGCCTCAAGGCTTCTATTGACAGTCTTAAACCAGCTTTCCTGCTGAATAATATGGACACTACATCACCCAAGTACTTGGTAATCAACCTGTCCGCCAGTCCAGTAAACTACACATTCTGTTCACACAGTGCACTTCCCAAAGACGTTTCTCCATGCTATGGGGAGGGAGTAGTATGTGGTGGCACCTAATTCATTACTCTATGTATATAAACAAAAACAAACTCCTTGTTTCTTTTTTGTTTAATCCGCACTTTTGTCTTGCTACTAAGAGAGACACCCCAAGTTAATTTTTTAGTGTATGTTTAATGCAGCTTTCTAATACATTAATAAACCGTGCATTTGGAAGTAAAAGAACATTAACATCATTTATTTAAATGCACTCTATGATAAATCTAGTGTTATTGAGAATAACTTCAGCTTTTATCATGTCATCTGTCTAGTTTGAGATACTGAAGGTTTATCCTGGGGTACTGTCTATATATACTAACAAAAACAGCAGAATGAAAATAATTAAAAGAGGGTTTCACTAAAAATCTTCCCTCCTTAAATACTTAAAATCAAGTATTTTCTTCTATCATCCATTGGTATCCTCAAACTTCTTTAACTCTCCATTTCACAATAAATACATAATTATGATTAAAATCTTAACTGCAATGCCCTGTTATAAACGAATTATCTCAAACAAATATTAGGAATTATAATGATTCATAATAGACCAGCACTTACGATGGAAGAAAAACATAACATACACATGCAACAGACTTTGTCAAATAATTCACTTGTTATACTGCAGACATATTTGTTTACTGATTTTTGCTACTGGTATGTTCATCTTCGATTCTATCCATTCTTTAATACTTTATTATACCAACGGGATGGTTTATCATAGACATATTTGCCTACTGATATTTTACAACTGGTATATTCATCTTTGGTTCAATCCATTCTTTAATACAATGTTATATTCCTGGTGAATTTTGGAAACATTTTTGCAAGATGGATGGAGGCATGAGGCTAACTGAATTATTAAATAAGATTGATTAAATAATCCTAAGAATTATAGAGAAATTATTCCACTAATTATTCTAAGTAAAATATACCAACGCTTTAGCTGTAAGATTACAAAAATGGGAAATAGAAGGTAAATTGTCAGAATTCCAATCAGGCTTTAGAAGTGGAAGGACAAAGATAGACAATATTATAATACATACAATAATAAATAAATATCTGGGAAGTAAAAGGGGAAGAGTATATATACATATATATTGCAGATTTTGAGAAGGGTTTCAACACGATTAAGAGATATTAGAGATGCATTGGCATATAAACTAAGATGTAAAGGCGTCAGTGGAAATTTTGTTGGAGGATTACAAAACATATATGCCAGAATTAAATTTTGTGTAAGACGGGAAAGAAATAGAACAAAAGATTATATGACACAAAATTTAGATCTGAGGCAAGGTTGTAAACCAAGTCTAATTTTAACTTATTTATAAATGATATTATAGATAAGTTAAAGAAGAGTAACTAAAAAAATTCCAAGATTGCTTTTTGCAGATGATCTGATTACAGAACTATAACCATAACTAAAACAATTATAACTAAAAAACAAGATTTTGTGATCAATGGGATCTAAAGATAAACTGCATGGAATAAAAAATAATAATTATATTAATAAAATTAATATATTTGGATGCACACATGTACTATTTCTTAAAGGGTTAAGGTCAAACTTGACACAAGGATGCAATGTGTGCGAGAAACAAGAGAAAATTTACACTGCCTAATTGAATGCAAAATGGGAAATAGTAAAAGATGGAGGGATAGTATTTGAAATGAGAAATGGAATAAATTACTAAAAGATGTAATAGCAACTAAAATGTTAACTGGTAAAAGAGGAGAAGAAATTAGTAGGATTTAGGAAAAATGGTCAAGGAGCTCTGAGAAGGAGAAAGACAATTATTATAATGATGGTAATGTTATAGAGGCTCTATGCCATACTTATAACCAGAGGGTTAAAGTATTTGGGGCCTAATTTAGTGTGTTAAGACTCTTAAATATTAATTATTTATCGTGGTTGTAATTTATGTAAAAGAAAAAATGAAATAAATAAAAAAATTAATAAGTACAGTGTTATACCAATGGAGTAGTATACCATTACCATAATGTCTTTAATATCACTATAAAGAAGCTTAATAAAAATATTAATTCACCACATTTTTTGTCTTACTAAATTATAGTAAAAATCCAGAATAAATTCTTGCTTATATTGCTACAATTAAAAAACTTAGAAACCTCTTACTGTGCTTGAAGCTGAATATTTTAAAACATTCTTGTTCAACACAGTAATAGCCTTTGTCCAAAGTTAAACAATGTAAAGGTAACAATACACCTAGATTTGTTGCACTACAGCATGCTTACATTAGGAAACACAATTACAGCATTACCAAGAAAAATGTACATAGCAAAATTTATTTCCATGTATTTTAAATTAGTCGTAATAGCATTATTTATGTAGCATTTATTAACTACTGGCTGGCTTATCTAACATTGCATAGTTAGCCTTTAAATTAAAATGGCAAATTAATTAATTTCATTTACCTCACCCCATTCTTTATGAAATTATTGCACAATGACCTAATGGATTTTTATGGTTAATCCTCCCCTTATAATTGTAATTTCCTATAGCCAGAGTTATTCCAAACAATGGGATGAAAAATTCTGTGATATTCACATAAAAGAATATGAAACATCAGCAGAACGTCCAACTTCCTTACCTTCCCCCTCCCACTGGCATCTTCCAAGATCTGGAAATGGTGCATAGCCTATAATTACCCCTTTGACAAAGGAAAAATCATCGCTCAGAATGGCCGAGTAATTTTTAGATAATTACATTAGAAGAAATTTTAAACTTTATACCTTCTCTTTAGTACTGTACCAATAATACAGCATAACAACATAAAAGCTACATAAACCCTTAGCATATAGAATGAAATAGAGGTAAAGCTAGTGAAAATGAAGATTCTGCACTCAAAGGCCAGCAAGTTAACCTCTTTGGAAAAGACACAAAGTCTGTGACCATCGAGAAAAATGATCTTCTCAGTTAATTATAAATATTGAATTACTGATTTCTAACATTAGCCGTTCTCTTCTTTATACAATTATTTAGTATGCCCTGCTAACTTGATTACAATGTAAGCACAAAGAAAAACAACAAAAATTTCTTACAGGGTTATTTAAATATGTTGGCATTGGTACTGCATGCATATTATAGCATTATTAGCAGATTAAATTCTCTTTCATTTGCTGCATCTTCTGTTTTTTTAGACTGCTAAATTGTGACCATTTAGAACGAAACATCGGCAGCGTTTGCAAGCATTTTCTTGGGGTAACAACTACTTCCTACTCCATGGCTATCTCGATTAAACGTCAAAGACTTCTTCACAAGTGTGTTCTTTATTAACTATAATGTGTTCATTTTCTAGTATATTGATATTATAAATCCCTTTTAGTGTTTTAATAATTATGAATTGAAATTACGTGCCTTACAGCCCATTTCTGTCAGAAAGAATAGAACTTTTGAATGATGAAGGAATTATCACAATCAGTTGCATGATTTTTGAGATTATCCTATACACACACACACACACACACACACAAATACATGTAAATTTTCTCTTTATAATGTTAATACAGATTACTTTTGTATATTTTTTTTCTTTTTTTTAAACTTGATGTTGTTTGCTAAAGAAGTTAAGCATAAAAAAGTTAGGGTTTGGAACTTAAAATTGTTATGTCTTATTGTGTTTATCGTTATAATGCTAAGTTAATTATTATTTAATCAATTTATTTTTGGATAAAATGCCTTACCGGACCCAACTTTAGCGACTGAAGTGATGTCTTACATGTTCCTGGGTGTCCTACAGATGGCACTGTATCTCATTCTCTGACTTTAACGCAATGCTGGCAACATATGAGAAATACCACCGAAGCCGGTGAGACACTCAGCCTCAAAGCATAGCCGAGAGATTGAGGGCCCTCAGCCTCAAAGCGTAGCCGAGGGATGTTTTTTAGAAGGAGAGGAGTGTAGCAAGTTATGTTTGTGAGAAAATGCTATCCTGAAACAGACAATTTTATTCAAGGGTGGTGCTATAAATTTAGTCATTGTTGTTTAATTTGAGATGCCAATTTTCTAACAATGAGTTAAATGTTATTGTTGCTGAAACACACAAAAGAAGGGCCATGTAAAGCTGCTTCACATTTATTTCTATGCCCTCCAGCTGCTAATCACCTTAAGCAGGGGCTTGTATCACCTCTGAAAGCTTCTGCAGGGGCAGGAAAAAGATGTTTTATAATTAGATACATTTGGACTCCCTCCACAGCTCTCCCGTAAAGACAATCCCCCTCCTTTCCCTTTGTATTGTACATGCTGCAAGGTAGAGTGATGCAGACTGTCTATTCTTGGGATTTGGAGAAAAAAGGAATTTTTGCCACGCCTTTTTTAACTGCTGTACTGGGTAATGTTGCTGCCAAAGCATCAAATAGGTATGTTACAAGTCTATTGTTACATGCATTTGGAGAAATGGAAACTTGAGTTAGAAGTAACAGACTTCCCTCCTCTCTGAAGGTAACAGCACAATTGAAGTAGCTCAGATGGTAACTACTGCTAACATGTAAACTGTCCGAAAGTAGCTTCACTGGTTTAGAGTTGTGTCATCTGCAAATCATGTTTGACATCACTTTGGTGAATCAGGTGACTCGTCCATATTTTACGAAAGATGAAATGACAAGAGAAACATATCCCATTTATTACCCATTATTAGAATCGTTTGTAATAAATGTTCGAATCAAAATATTTAAAATGCGGTCACTTCTAGCAATTTTAAACCTACGACAGTGCAATTCAAAAACTTCCTGTTGTTCCACCAAAGATATTATATAGTGAATGTGTAATCACATGCCCGGGACATATGCCTACATTCCATCAAGAAACTTGGGTAAATTAATTAAATGCATATTTGAAATGAAAAGTGTTTATGGAAAACTATGTATAATTACTAGACATCTATTAATGACATCTCAATTAAAAAAAATTAGTCTCCATTAGTATTAGATTCCGGAAGTCACAATCCTTCATACGAAAATGTTAAATATTCATTTTAATTTACGTCTACTACTTACTTATTTACGTTCTAAATGTAATGTTGTTTATTCAAATATCACATTAACTCTTGAAAAAAATGTTATTTAAATTGCTCATTACTTTCATACTAAAACTTTTCGTTTTTGGTTAAATCCTAACCACAGCCCTTCAGCCAGCCGGCAGGGCCGCCACTTGTTTCATCATTATGAGCATTCCCAAAAATATTTAAAAACGGCACCAATAGATTTAAATCAGCCTTAATGTAACATAGGAATACTACACCTGGATTATAAAAAGTTATTTTTAAACTATAGTCCAGTTTATCATCAATTGACACCGCAGATTTCCAAATCAAAACAGCATTTTGTCACTTTCACAATTGGAAAATGCAGCCAACACATGGAACGGTCATGGCGCCATCGGTATTGCCAAACTCGCAAATTTCCCAAACTTAGGGAATTTATTTTGATAAGTGCGTTCAAAATACGCAGTCAAATTCCCTTATACCTCGTTTCAGACAATCGCCGGCCGCATGCTCAGAAATATTATATATTGTTTTTGCACACATGAAAAAGAATCCACCAAAATTATTATTCGTAGTGCACTAAATAAATATCAAAAAGGTATTCTGCAAGAGGACCGGAATTCGAAACTTCTGTAATATGGCTGTTCAGCGTTCCTCGCTAGGAGGCAAGGAAAATTAGGAAAATGCGCAATATGGGATACCAATTTATACAAAAGCAACACGCTACATTAATTGGAAAACCCTAGACAACCCTTAGAGCCAACGGCAAGGAAATCCAGTTAAATGTGAATTATACAATCGTTGTGTATAACCTGTAGCCAGGGGGTCCTTCATAGCAAGACCCAGGGGGAGGCTGAGAGGGCTATAAATCATCCTCTTAATTAAGGAAAGGATACGGGGGAAAGCATTTGTTACACTTAAAGGTACAGTGTTATTTTGCTTCCGTACAATCAAAACCAACTAGTGGCGTCATTTCGGGTGGTCAGGGGGGAAGGTACCAGAAATAATTAACTATTGGTTGTTATTGCTCTACCAAAGGAGAATTTACAACTGTGCCTTTAATACAAATATTTCACATTTAAGACATGAAATATTTTCTTTTAGGCTAAATGTGTGGTTAAAATTCACACGCAAATTCGGGAAACTGCTTCAGTCAATCTTGCCCCTCCCAGCAGAAACTGAAATGACGTTCTTAAACTAACATTTTCGTTTTTATCCTATTTACTTATTCCGTGAGTGAATTTATCTTAGCGTTGGACTATGTCTCAAAAGAGGTTCCACTAACATGGCAAGAAAAATAAACATACACACCTCCTCCGCACCTCAAATTCAGGAGGTCCTGAGTTCGAATATCGGTTAGGTGAGTTACCTGAAAAACTCTTTTTTTCGCGGCTTTCCCTAATCCTGAGAAAACGAATGTCGGATAACTCTAAGCTCTGGGGATCCCGGACACGTTGAGCATCATCTCAACCATTCGTTTATTCATTGTCCGATCCGTTCTACCCGGTTAAAGGATGTTAAACTCAAAAAATAGGATAAACCGAAACAAATGTGTTTTACAATTGCTAGTGAATAAGTTATAAATAAGATTAAGCATAAAGTAACGGGAGTAAAAATTTACAATAAAACCGAGTAATCAAACTACTTAAATATTTCGTTTAAAAGCCATGTTTATTTGATAAATCTCTTTATAATCCTTCAAAATATAAATTAATTTTTGCATCCATAGAATGATCCGTGCATCGGTTATATGGTGTTTGAAAAGTTAAAATCATCTGTTGCATTTTGCTCGCTGATAAGGTATGTTTCAAAATATGTTAGCCCCTTCCTATAGATATTTTGGATTCGCCTCTGGGGTCTTGTGTTTTCTAGATTTAACCCAATGTTAGCTTCAAGTATTACAATTACATATAACGCAAGCTAGTAACTCGGGTTGAATCTAGAAAACACAAACCGCTTGGTTTCACTGCGGCTCCTTAAGGGCAAAAAGTCTATGCCAACTTTCTTGTAAGGCAAATTTGTTCGAGTTTTGGAGAGCTTGCTTCCATAGGTTGTCTGAAGTTGTGCGAACAACAACATGATTGTGTGACTTTATTCGGTTTTTCAGTATCACTTCACTTTAGTTGTGTGACTTGGCTTCGTTTCTGTCACTCACGTTACTGTTGTGGCTAAGTCTGTCTTTGCTGTCACCTCACCTTTTGCGTGTAACAGAGGAATGGATTATTTGGGAAACAGCCTCCTCCTCTTCCTTCCGCTTCACTCGTTGGAATATCGAACACTGGGCTTTACTACTCGCACGCCAAGCAGCACATACTGTACGTCACAACTATGACAACAGCACTTTATTTTGCACGACGACTCGACTCACTATCCTACTCACCGACTGTCTCGCAGCACGCTCGCTTATACACAACTGTCGGCGAATTCCAGAAACTTCGCGGGAGGCGGGGTGGGAGAGCGTTCAAAATGATCTGGTCACACCCTGTACTTACGCCGGAGAGAGTGCTTCACACCCTATCCCACCAATCAATCGCTAGCGACCTCTAAGGACACGTTGCTGACCGCGGCTGGACGAAACCAGAAGCGTCACATACCCCCCCTCAGAGTTGGTCGTCCTGAGCAGCTACGCGATATAAAGCATTCCTATCAAAATGGTACACCTACGTACCCTTGGGGTTGATGTCGAATGCGGTATATCACATCGTTGATACGAGTGATTACCTTATATGGGCCATCACAGGAACGTTGCAACTTCGGCGACTTCCCCTTGGTCCTGATGGGATGATAGAGCCAAACTAGGTCACTCTCCTGGAATCCAGCGCTGATTGCCAGACGGTCATAGCGTGCCTTCATCCGGTCACTTGCCTACTTCAGATCTCTCCCGGAAAAGTGGTGTTATCTCCCAGCCTGTTCGTTGGTGCCCCCACATTATTTCATCGCATTTGGCCCGGCTGCGTGACTGACGCCTACGACTTGTAGCACAGATGACGAATTACTGACAGCACATCACCACATCGCTTCGAAGATGCAACAAATAGGATCGACGACGAAGCTTCTTCGAGTTCTTATATATGCCCCGTTAGGTTTTGGCATGAGTCTCCTCAAGGACTTCCTTCACCCTGCTCCTCGGGAGCACCAGCTGTTCAACCTTGGTTTTCCCTCTACGGACACCCACACACTCCCTAACATACCGCTTCTGACTACCAGAGAGTCCTACTACTCCCAATAGCCCTTATATGTTGAGACTATGAGAGCCACTTCCGCCCACGCTAGTCGTAAGCCAGATTCCTCATCCCTAAGGATCCGCCTTCCAGTTGCTCCCAACTCAAGATCTCCTCATCCCAAATGTCTGCAGATTGCACCGTGATCGGGCGTAGGGCTGCAGCGCTCTCATTCGCCTCGACCTTTATACAGGATTTGCAGTTTTCCTGACATGGTTTTCGGAAGGAGCGCCCGCATTAGAATAACGTCTTCCCGCCTGTTCGCTGGTGAAGCTAGGAGTAACCGATTTCAACACCAATGTGGTCCTCTTCAAGTAGGTTCTTGGCAATTTTCCTGGCCCCTCTCAGTTTCCCCTTAGGTGCCCCCATTTTCCGTAACTCCAGCTAGTAGGTCTTCAGCTCCCATTTCTACGTCGGTTAATCTGTTGTTTTTGGCCCCGTTTCCTGTCATTCGTATCCGTCACTGCAGTGGTTCTTCAGGTCGTCAAATTTGTTGCTTCAATGCGCAGGGCAGCTGCCGGGGCCTCTTCGACGTAACAGTATTCCGCTAGGAGAAATTGCTGTCTAATCTCTTGGACTCTTACCCCGCTGGTAAACATGAGTTCGGTGGTAAGGCCCTCAGATTCCGGCGTGTTAACCGCTCTATCTCCATCGCGAATTTTTGTAAAGTCTCATCTGATTGTACCACTTTTTCCGCTGGGCCAGAAAATAACCATCGCCATCTGCCGGGTTTGAACCCGCGACGTCGGGAACTAGAGGCTAACATAGTACCCCTAGACCACGGAGGATGATATTGACAACTCGAACGTCGTCCTCCGTGGTACTATGCTAGCCTCTAGTTCCCGAGGGCGCGGATTCAAACCCGGCAGAGGGCGATGAATCTTTTCCGGCGTAAAAATCCTTAGCATGGCTTCCTTCGGGAAGGAAGTAAAGCCGGTGGTCTGGTGTCGTAGATTTACTGCACCTTAAAGAACCTCAAGTCTGCTAAAAGGGCCTCTGAGCAAAACCTCCGGTATTTAACGCCCCATATAAAATGAAACGCTCATTGACGCATAGTGGTTAGACAGTCTATAAATAAAACTCAATTTAACTGTGAGGCACTTACTACTGTGAGTAACTTGCTGAAGTGAATCCGGAACAATGACGGAAATCCGTATCGAATAAGACAAGAAAGACTGTGAGTAACTTACTCCTCATTGCCCTGAAGTATGTTCGCTCGAACTGCCGGTAAGTTCCAGAATATTCGCGGTTTATGGGGTGGGAGAGCGTCCAGAATGATTTGGTCGCACCTGGAAGACACTCCCGGCATTACGTAGGGAGAGTGTCCCGCCCCTCTAAAAATTTTGTTTGTTAACGACTCTGTCAATTGCCAAGATCATATCAGCGCCACTGGCGTGCCGAAATTTCGTCCTGCAGGAGTTCTTTTACATGCTAGTAGATCTACTAACATGGGGCTGTCGCTTTTAAGCACACCTAAAAACCATCGGTCTATGCCAGTTTTAAACCTGCGACCTTGGGTTCAGAAGGCCAATGCCCAACCAACCGTGGCACTCATACCGATCCCGCCTCGTTTTTCAACAATCGTTGGTGAGCACTGAAGATCACGCTGCCGCCCACGGTTGGGCGTAACTGGATCCTCTCAATAGAGAATGCCGATCAGCAACACTATCGATAAATCCACAATTCGCTGAAATAATTACATCGTTTATATTAATATGGAATAGCAATCTAGCTTACGCCATTCATCTCGTTAAATTGCATTTTATAACCAAGCTCTTACTGAAAAACAGTGATAGCCAGTCAACTCAATATGGCTATGTTGTTTCAGCATTTTATCCATTAAGGCAGTCATATCTTAGGTTAGTTGTGGGTGATGAGGAATGGATTAACTTCTACCGTACCTGTTTTGAAGTCTTCTGGAAGTGACTTCGTCTACCAGCTGTGGCTCGCAGTGATATTTTCAGAATAGGCAAATATTCCCATTACGGAAATTGCAGATCTAACAGAAGCGTAACATTTGCTTACCTTTAGTTGTAAAGTAGATCAATGTGTCGATCTTTAAAGCTGGCATATCACTTGATGATATCATCGTACCATGTATCCTGATTTTCCAGCGAATGAAGAAGTTCGCTTCAATAGACACCGTCGCTAAAGCTGTAACCCTGCCCTGTCCCATTGTGTTCCTTAAGTAAGACCACTCAGTTCAAGTGAGAGAAGCGTCTCTCTATGCTACAACTTCTAGAAGGACTTGTTGTCGCTAAGGTCTGTAAGTTTCCGACAGCACACTTTGGACATCACTTTCCACAAAATGTACATAATTTCAGGTATACTTCGAGACAAGAACTTAAGACCGGAACTTTAGGTCGTTATGCCACAATTACTAACGAATTAATAAATAACTATTGTTAGAGTTAATATCAGTTTTAACAGATGTATATACGGAGGCTGTACTATAAGTACCCGATCTAACAAAGAAAATATAAAAATGGGGTAGAAACATTTTTATTCCTCTACGTAGTCTCTTTCAGCTCAATGCACTTTTCCCAGCGGTGTTCAATAGCTTCGATACCCTGTTTATACTTAAAACCATCGAGTTCTGCAAAATAGACATCAACTGCAGACTCCAGCACTTCACTGTTGACAAATCTTTTAGCACCAAGCTACTTCTTCAACTTTGAAAATAGAAAATAATCAAGGCGGCTAAATCTGGCAAATAGGGTGCATGACGAAGCAATTTTAACCATAACTCATTGATTTTGGCCTTGGCGATAATGGATGTGTGAACTGGTGTGTTGTGATGATGAAACAAAAGTTTCTTTTCCACTAAATGCGGCCGTTTTTTGTTTTATTTCATCATTCAAATGCTGCAATAAATTTGCATAATACTCGCCATTGATTCCTTTTCCTTTTTGAAGATAATCAGTGAAAGGTATTCCACACACATTCCAATAAACTGATGCCATTACTTTGCCTGCAAATGGAGCTGTCTCACCTTCTTTGGAGCCGATTCTCCCCTTTCAATCCACTGTCTTTGACTGTTCCTTCGTCTCAGGTGTGAAATGATAGACCCATGTTTTATCCATGGTTATGAATCTACACAAAAACTCGGCTTTATTGCAGTAAAACATAGCCACTCGATTGAAACATCTTCACGATGCTGTTTTTGTTCCATTGTGAGTAAACGCTGCCCCCATGTTGAGAATACCTTTCTCATGTCTAAATTTTCAGTCAGTATGCGAGGTAGAGCACTTTTTTAAATGCCTACGATGTCTGCTAGCTCGCGCACTCAGTCGACGGTCATCCGATACCATTTTTTGGATTTTACTCACAATTTCTGGCCTGGTCACCTTATTTGGTCGACCACAGCGATGTTCGTCTTGGCAGCTCCTACGGCCTCACTTAAACTCTGCCACCCAATATTTTACTGTTGTAAACGAAGGAGCAGACTCCCCCAGTGTAGAATCTAGCTCAGCTTTAATATCAGTTGGACTAGGAACTTTGTATCACATACGTATCACATAACGATGGCCGGTTTTATTTATGTTTATAATTTCGCTGAGAGCGTTCACTATTGATGACTGTCAAACAATTACTAAACGACGCAGCATCATCAAAAAACTTCAGACTTAAGTTTATAAGGTTGGTACTCTCTACCGCAGTCATTTGTATGAAACAACAATCACTATCTATACGTCAGATCGAGTACTTCTGGGACTGCCCTCGTACATAATTTTAATATCAGTTTAAACAACTTAGAAAGGATAATATGATTATGTTAATATTAATACAAAGGGCGCCTAAATAACGATGTGAGCAAGGATTATAGAGATAGATTTTACAACTCAATGGTAAAGGACTGTCGAAACCAGAACATAGGCGCTTAAAAGGTGTAGTCGCAGTCTCACAGTGGAGCTTTACAACATGCGAGCGAATGCAGTTCCATCATAAAAGACGTAAGGGGAGCGAGAGCTTTGTTCTTTTATGAGTATATTCACCGTGGCGAAAAGACTGAGATAGCCGGATTGAGGCGAGAGAAGCAATGAAAGCTCAGTGTCCGTGTTGGAAATTAAAATCAGCCAATGATGTGTGAGGACACTTAAAAATAAAGTGCCTCCAGAGTGTGAATTAATAGCTAATGAGGAAACGGAAAGATCCAGACGGTAGGAACTATAAAGTGTTATGTTTTGTGTCAGTACGGGGAATAGCTACAGGACTTCCGCGGGTAAGCCTGTTACGGAAATATTACGATTTGCCACCTAAAAGAAAAGATTGTGAAATGCAAAGATATATTGTTTTGTGAACGCGTACAAAAAATTGATACAGCAAATAGTGACCAAGAGACGCCAAATACGCGTAAAGAAGTTTGCCGAAATAATCTGTTTCGTTGAGAAAATTGTCATGGGTGACGACAGTTCTTAATTCCACACATTGTGTAAGTGCTGTGGAATTTATAACTACTGTTTTAGAGTGTTAACTTTTTTTTTTTGCCATGGCTTGCCACCGCAACCCAAGATCAACGTCCTTTTATCACAAGGAAAAAATCCATAGCTTTATACACAATCTTTAACCTCTTGAGTCCCGAGTTTAAATTAGTGATGTAATTTGGAAACTTTTGATCAAATAAGGTTACTGCATGACTAAATTACACAAAAATAACCACATTAACTTTTCTGAAATTAATAGTATCTTATAATAGATGGTACACATATGTGCACCTTGGGATCAAGGATAGTATTTTCCTAACTTAGGCTTTGGTAGGGATTTTGATATTAAGGAAGTAAAAATTACAAATGAATGCAACTTTTTGAAGTCTATGACCACATTTATTTGTTTATTATATTATTAATACACAAAGTAGGTAATATATAAACATTGTGCCCAAAGGTTCATCTTGTATGATATTTTAAAAAAGTTATTTTTCATTACACATAAATACATGTCACACTTAGAACATTTCACTCTAGATCTTGATTTACATCCTGGATTTCTGCATTTGGATGTAAAATTCTCATTGCAATAAACAGGGAAATGACCAATTTCATTATATCTAATCTCCGTGTTGGGCTGCCTAACAACCTTTCTGTACTTCTTTTTTTGAAGAGGTTTCCTCGTATGAGGAACTCTCAGCTTCAATTGCTGAATTTATCCTTGGGCTAAGAGTACGCTTAACACCTCGGGTTGAACCAGCAAATTTAACAAGTGTTGTAGCCAAGTGAAGCCTGTAAGAAATCAATGGCAGTTGGTCTTTCTTTTTTACCTCCTCAGCTTTGCAGCATCTTCTGTACATTAGCCAGCAGTTGATAATAACTACATCAACAAAGTGGTTAAATGCCCTCACTGGCCATTTTTATTGCCTACAGAACTCATGTAGTAAGCAAGAAGTCTGTCGTATAGGTCAATGCCCCCCATCATTTTATTGTAAGACTGGACATTGTACATCTACCTTTTCCCCTTCCTCCTTTGACCAACGTTTACATGACCCAACAGGTTCACTACCAATGCAAGATGACAGTAATGTTACACATTTATTGTCTTTCCACTTTAAAAGGCATAAATTATCATGTTCTCTTATAATTTCATGCCATTCACTCCTATTTAGAGATTTGTCATCAGATAATTTGGAAACGGCTGAACCTCTTCTGTTTTTCAACACTGTACCTGTTTGAAGTATCCTATTTTCCAGTAACGTTTCAGCATATTTTACACTGGTAAAAAATCTGTGAATATAGACAACATGGTTTCCATTCTTAGGAATAGTAAGAGATAACAATTTGACAATAGAAGTTCCCAACCCAAGCGCTTTCAAATCATCCTCTGAAACAGTGCCCTTACCCAAATACAAACAAAAGTCAAGCATCAAGCCATCACTAGCTGACAGTACAAAGTTTTTTAAACCTAATGAATTAGGTGTTGAAGAACATACTGCCTAAAACCACACCTGCCTACAAAAGGGATCATCTGCTCATCTATTGATAAATGAGCATTCCTAGGTAAGGTTATACATTTTTCCCTCATTGCATCCACAAGAGTTCTAATTTTCCATAGCTTATCATCATTAGGGTGATCGCCAAGATTATTAGCAAAGTACAAGCTATTTCTAATTTTAAAATATCTGTTTCTTGGCATAGTATCACAGATCAGAGGAAAATTGAACAACCTACTCCAATATAACTTAGCTTGAGGTAATCTAAGTGTTCCCATAATAATTTCAATACCTACATAATACAATATTAAATTTCAGTTGTCTTCAGGCTGCTTCCTGTGTCTTGAACTGATTTCAGGTTTGTTTCATGGTTCACCAGCTTCCAGAATTCCAGTGGGAAATACTCCAGAAAGCTTCAAAAATTTCTTTTTGTTCACCCCAGTGCAGCTCATTATCTAATCCTGGACCTCTTGCAACCATACTGAAAATAAAATACGTTGTTAGAATGTATTCTTAAAGCAGAATAATACCCATTATAGTTGTTTACTTAGATTAAAACAAGATATCAAGGACAAAGCTATATCTGTATTAAATTTCAGAATATTACTTTTAGCATAAGCATTAATAATAATAATAATAATAATAATAATAATAATAATAATAATAATAATATCTATACATTGTGATTTTTAAAACAACCTTATTAATTTCAGATTACATCAAGTTGCACAATAAATACTTTCATTTGTTGCTATAGTTATATTAATTTTTATATAATCCAAAAACTATGTTCTAGCCACCCAGTTCAGGCAATTTTTATTAATAATGAGATTATGATGAGGCTCCTTCACTTGCTATTTTGTATGAATACTGAATTTGTTTGCAGCATATGTAAGTATTTAGGCCAAAATATTTGAAAACTTACATTGATTAAATGTAAAGGCTAGTATTGAGCAGTAAATGGCAACGTTAACCTACATTTTAATAGTTAATAAAATCGATTATAATTATAACCTCTTTGTTATCCATTTCAAGTTCCTTCTTTGGTCCGCAGTAATTGCATTCACTCTCACTTCATCAACAGCTGCTGATTGCTGGTCATTTTCTGTTTGTGAATCATTTTCCATTTGGCCACTACTTATATCTAATTTATTCTGTTCAAATGTTTCATCTTCACTTTCACTGCTGAAGTCACCCAAGTCTACACCACTTTCATTCAGTATTTCACATATTTCCTCCTCTGAAAGAGGATTGACTGAAAACAAATCAAATATATTAACCCGCTTGCTGAGTTAACCTCAAAACACAATACTAGCACATGCAACCTGAGGTGCACAAACGTGTACCCTGGATATGAATTGCATAATAAATGATATTTATACTAGATATTATGTGTTATTGCCCATTATCTCGTCAAATATACATTTAAAAGAAATTTGCAAGTGATAAACCAAACATCTGAAACAAATTATTATATTTTATTCATACTTTGTAGTTCCGTCGACCTGCTGCCATCTTGATCTATTCCCTTCTTCAAATTGCCATTTTTCAATGGCAAGCAGAAATAGGGGGCTCCAAGTGGCAGAAATCGAAAGCTTGGGTTGTACATACATGTGCACATAAGTTTTCAATACTCAATTTTATCACACAGCGTTTTATTGGCGCTCTAAACTAAGGTGCACAAATGTGTACTTAGAGATTGAAGAGGTTAAGCTGGTCGGCGATGACGGCGGAGACAAGACCGGAGTCACGACGAGAGACACGCGGCGAGAACTTCAAGTGAGCGACATCGGTGATTGCTTAAAATGTGATGTCAACCGATGATGCCAGGAAGACGTTCCGCCGTAAACTGATCATCAGAGTAGTTATATTTCAGCTCTTCTCAATCTTGAAAAGTCACAATACAACGTAATAATTTTGTAATGAAGCTAGCTCCTTTGAGTGAAAACATATTCTAAAGGCACTGAATCGTGATGAATCCGCTAAGTGAAGGAATCCCAGATTCTAATGTCTCAAAACCTGGTCTGAGGATAAAATGTAACGCTATCCACAATTTTAAAATAGAGGCTTCTATATTGAGCTAGATTTCTATTAGAGATATCTCTTTTTTCCTTTGTATTCTCCACGACATTCACAATATTGAAGTATTTTTCGGCCTGATTATCGTCCCTCATGCTCTTACCTGCCCCCGAATACCAGAAAAGCAATATTGTATATCCAATGACGTTTTTCTGCAGTATATTCAAAGAGTACTTCAGTAATTGAAAATATATCCCTGAATACGGTTAACAGAAACACAAATGTCATACTTCAAAGATCGTTTTTCAAACAAATAGCTCGATTTATGGAAAGAGGATCTTCTTATACACAGGGTGGAAGGTGACCCATGCTCATCCTTGAACCGATGACTTTGTAATGAATATAACTAACATTTTAGTGCAGTTTTTAGAAGTAGTTTTTGAGATAAGCGAAAAGTGCTTAATATTAACTCTATTTTAAATGAAGTTTTACGAAATTTAAATACTTTTTCAAACATGTTTTAGAGGATATTGAAAGCTAAATATTTTCGGTAAATTTTGAATTAAGATAATTCGCACTCTTACTATTATTATAAGCTTTCAAAGTTTGTCTGAGTTGAATCTACATCGTTAGCCAAGAAACTACACAACATGACAACACTGTAAGATCGAAAGAAACACACTTCAGCTGTTTGTTTTTAACAAAATTCACTTCAGCTGTTGTTTATTGCGTTTATGGCTTGCTTTCGAAACAGCGACTTATCAGTAACAAAATTGCTCACTTTACTAATGCAGAGTATCTTGAAATGCTTTTCATTCATTGTGAAACACGTCGTAATGCGGCAGTTACGGCAAGAATTTATCGAGATAGATTTCCAAGTAGACGAGCACCATATCATAAGACGTTTGGTTTCATATGTCAGAGTTCTGGATACAGGAAGCGCATTTTCTCATATTGAAGGAGTTGGTCAAAAAAATTTTGCACAAGAAAAATAAATCCTTCACTTGATGGAAGCAGATTCTGGAAGGAGCAGCCGTGTATCGGTGTATCCCATTGGACTGTTTTAAAAACATAAAAAGAAGAAATTCTACGTCTTTAATTACGCCCTCAGTGCGTCCAGTATCTCTCTGAAGCAGATCATGCGTCAAGGATAGCATTTTCCGAATGTTTCTTCGACAGAGAGGGGACTTTCCCCCTAAACTTCTCGCAATGGATGAAGCAACGTTTACCAAAATTGCAGTAAATAATTGACATGGATACACTTCCATATCCATCAATTGCACTTTTATAACAAAAAATATTCATTAAATCCATTAAAAAATGCACACACCTGGGCTTAGTACAATCCACACACAATAAGATAAAACAGTTCCACCACAGATTTTCTGTAAGTGTTTGGGGCAGGAATCATAGGAAGAACATTAATCGATTCTTCCTCGGGATTTGACAGGAGCAACCTATCTCCAGTTTCTTCAAGAAAGGTTACCAGTCCTACTTGAGGCCGTTCTCCTGGTAGTAAGAAATTATATATGGGTATTACATAACGGAGCACCTCCGCAAATAAGTGGACCATCTACACAACACCTACGAGAAACGCCAGATCGCTCGGAATGGACCAATAACATGGCCACCAAGATCGCCAGATACAATAGACTTTTTTCCTTGGGGCGATATGAAAACTCCTGTATACATTATAGAAGTGCCTGATGTTGAAACGTTGCAAGACAGAGTACTTCAAGCAGCGGAAGAAAAAAAAGGATAACCCGGACGAACTTCTTACAGTGCAGCAAAATTGGAGCAAACATGTGGTGCATATTTTGAACAATTTCTCTAAACATTAAAAAGAAGTACTCTTTGATTTTCTATTCTTGTCTTGCTTCAATTATTCATAGGGTTTTATAATTCACAAAGAAAGGAAATATAATTTTGTAACTTGGATTTCTCAACATTTTATTTACCTTTATACATAAGTGTTCCTATTAATAATTTGGTAATATTGTTAAATGCTTCTTCAGTTCCTTATCCCGTATGATATTTGGTTACTTACAATCATGTGTGTTTTTTTGTTTGTATGTCGGAAGTATTTATTTATTTATTTATTCGTTGCCATAACAGCAGAAACTGAAGAGTTAAACTTTAACCTGTTGAATTAAAGTGAACCTGTTGAATTTGTTATGTTTTAATAATGTGCAAAACAAAATAGTAATTATTTCAAGCAAGGAAGGCTTTATGAAAACATTTATGAAGGAAAAACACTCACAACAACGTGCTCTTTCATAGTCTAAAAGGATATATTATAGATCACCTTAGACTCTGTATATAAATAGTGATTAGTTATTCCGTATGATTGTCATCCTCCGTGGTCTAAGGGTACCATGCTAGCCTCTAGTTACCGAGGTCGCGGTTTCAAACCCGGCGGAGGGCGATGGATATTTTTTGGGGCGTAAGAGACCTTTGGAAGTAAAGTAAAGCCGGTAGTCCTGTGTCGTAGATTTACGGCATGTAAAAGAATCTCAAGTCTGATAGCAGGACCGTCTAGAATGAACGTACCTGACACTGGGTTCGAGATTGAGAAAAATGGCGGCGGTAGTTGGTGGTGATTCCTGAGGTGTTTACACTCGCCAACTGCTGTGTTGTGTTTCCGATGCCTGTGATTTGTAGTATTTTAGTAACTGCGGCAGTTTGTAATCACATTAGCGAAGCAATAGTGTTTGAAAACCTTTATTTGAGCAATTTGAGAAACGGGAATAATCCCAGTCATTCGTTTTCACTGCCGTGTGCTTTCCAAGTGTTACTTATGTTTACTAATATATTACATGTAGATTATGGCTATATTAAATGTAAAGTATAATTATACATTTTTTAATTTACCTACTTGAGAATATAGTTTGTGTCACGGTTACTGTGGTGAAATAAAGAAATTTGTTACAGTTTGGACGTATTGGTTGTAAATATACTTAACCTAAAACATTACAACGCCATTATGTTTCCGGATGTAAATCGAACTTTGATTATAATGAATAGAGGTGCAAATAATTGTGATAAATATTTTAAAATATGCTATATACAGTGTTAATTTGAGTTATAAAATATATTAAATTATGTATATTTGTGAGATACAATAAAACAATTATGAGTATTTGAGAGCGTATGTGTATAATGAGTCCCAGTTATTCTCATATACCAGAGTATTGTCATTCATATTTCCAAAATATAAAGATTTAAAAGAAAACGGTTAATATTCATAAATCGTAAACACTTTACGCCTTCGAAGGATTCACCTGTATGCATACATCGTTGTTTCCGACTTAGTTATAAGAAAGCATAAATTCCGTTACGGTGGTTCTTTTATAACGGTTCCAAGAACGTGGTTAAACTGCAGAATGGTGCATTTCTGACAGTTTGCTTTAATTCAGCCATCGTATTTATGCTGTTACGTTGGTGCATGCAATACTGTAGATTGCATGAATGTTGTTTTGCAATGCTGTTTAAGGTTATGTATGTCATATATTTCACTTGCAGTGCTGGTTTAAGACTACTTATTTGTTACATTTCAGTCTCTGCAAAAACTAGTAAAGGATGCTATAAGTCGCTAAGTGGTATAGTTTTGAATAATTATTGCAAACTTATAAATGAGAAGCGTTCAGTGAAAGCAAAAGTAACCCTAAAGATTCTAAATTTAATAGTTAGTTACTGTAAACAACGCCATTTCGTGCCATACAGTGTATATTTTGTGCATATAATATTGTGTATGTACAGTGTGATTAACAGTGTAAATAGTGAAACGTAATTTTGAGTGAACTCAATCAGTGTCAACCTCAATATCAACAGTTCTGTTTCATGCAATTATTACAGTGTTTGCAGTTTATAAAACTATGTCCTTTGTAATTTAAATAAGTAGCTGTAGTTTAGAAATGCTGTTAAGTTATAGCATACAAAACTGTAGACTGCATGAATGTTGTTTGAGGTTACATATTTCATTTAATGTTAAAATGCATTTAGTTTACTTAAAAGACAGCGTTTTGTACACAACAGCATATATCTACACAAAAGACATGTCACTACACCACATTAATTGTATTTTAGTGGAGAAGTCATAAGTTGTAGACAAGAACTGATTAAGGCATTTCCCAAATTCCCACCACATACGGCCGCCATTTTGAATGTCAGTGTCAGGTCCGGTATCCAGAGGGTCCTGCTGATAGAGAGGTCTCTGAGCAAAATTTCCTGTCTTTCACGCCCAATATAGAATGGGAGGTTAAGAACCATAATAGTTAAAAGGTGTCCATAAACAAAACTCAATGTAATCCCCCATGATTGGAAATAATCTCGAGAATTCTTGCATTGGAACTCCATTGCACAACGCTGGCAGTTGGAATTCTTTTCCCAACTACTTTATCTAAAATAGCTGTGTGTTTAACTGACTTTTAAAGGTGTACAGGAAAGGATTGAAAAATAAACGAACATCATTTATGAATTTTGCACCATTATATAACAAAAGATTTATGCTGTGCGCACAGCTGTGTGTGAATAAAGTTTGTGAGGTATGTCTCTTCCTTGCGTTTGAAGCCCTGAAATTTTGTCAGCCATGACACTAGCGCCATCGTAGCACTGACAAATCAGCTTATCTTTGATATTAAAATCCTGGAGAACTTGAAGTAACCTATCGTATATTTCGGAAGCAATTCTATTCGTACTGTTATTATGGAATCCCAAAAACCGATTCTGGACTACTCGCGTCTTATCTATGTACTTCACAACGATTGATAATTGCAAACTTCTGTTGTATCGTAGCAATGAACTGAAATACGGGAGCTAGTGTAATTTCAGTTTAATTTTAATTATTATTATTATTTAATAATTTATGCATACAATAAGGTCATTCTGAATGCTTTTGGAAAGACCTGTAAAGATTTTCCCCGGTTCCTCCCAGTGCTGACGTAAATCGTCATCGTAATGGATCATGCGAATAACAATTTCGATGTAACTTCCACGGTTCAAAGAGGACTGACTTTCGTCGTGGCCTTGAAAACCAAGCTCTTGTTTACAGAGCAGTGCGGTGCCATCAGTTAACTGTCTCATTAGGTATTTACACTTTCTTGTTATACTGTCGCCTTACAATTTTGTGTTATTGAATAACATCTCTGAAGTGGGTTTGAGTATTCTTTTCTACTCTCTTTAGATTTACAACATTAAACATGTGTTCTTTTGAAGCTTCATGCTGATGAATGGCTATTGACAAATTTTTCATTAAAGAGCAAAACATCGCGAATCCGGAAGGCTTCTTTGCACGAAACTAGCAGATAAGGTCAGCAGCACAATTTGGTTGTAATTTCACTCCTTGTTAACCATTTGTGTTTAATACCAAGAAGGGTTACATTTTCTTGCACTTTTGGCTCTGACAGTGTGTATAATACAGTTTAGTGAAGAAGTGAGCATACCATTATCCAAAACAACTCGTTTTTCTGTATCACTGCGACACAAAGGTTTATTATTTATTCGACTACTACTCGTAAATCTGTAATAATAGAATATTACTTCATAGATATAATGCAATAATTATTAAGACATAAACATGAACCTTTCTACTTAGTATTTTACAAAAGGAATATCACTAATTCACTATTTCTTCAAAACACACTATTGTTATAGCATGCCACTTCGCACACACGTTAGTTCACTTCGGAAGTGCCCGTCAATTATCGGAAAAGCAGATAAATTTCGGTATGCCTGTCTAAGTACAACGCATGCGCCACCCCGGCATTTAGAACAACCTTGTTTCTAATGATTATTACAAGGAGCCACCAACACATACTTGAAACTGTGATCGTGACTTTTGGAGGCTGCCTGGCTTCAAATCTGCCTACTCTTCGCAGATTAGCAACAGTAAAAGACAACTTCCTTTCCACCATACAATATTTAACGAATTCTCATTTAAAAGAACGCTCTACCCGTCCAGAAGAAAGCAGATCCGGCCAATTTTCAAGAATCCCATCATTCAAATACTTCAAAAGTGTACGGAATGTAAATACTAGTACAGTTTATTTTGTTTGGTGTACAAATTGCATTTAATTTAGTGGAACATTTTCATTTTAGCTTAGATTTTCATAAATTTCATTATATGGATATGGTTAAACAGTTTTTACGAAAATTTTCTGAAACTATCCTACATTGAGGAGCCGCCTATGTCGTCTTCAGCTGCCGTCTCTGGTTACTGATGATGTTTATTCTGGCTATATTTGCTCGGCGGATATAACAAAAGATCTGCCTGTGACTTATACAAGATGGCCGAAGGAATATGCATTATTATTCCAAGAGTATACTGCACGGGCGAACCTGGTTACTTATGCTGAATATTCAAAATGTCGTGACTTTTACGCGTTCTATTATTCGCGATAAAAAAAGTTGCTGTGTGATTTCGCCTAGTAGTGTTTCAAAGTGTTAGGGCTCAATAATCGTACTCACGAAGAGATTTACACCATCGTTGATCACTACCGGGAATACACGTCGGTATTTACACTTTTACATAATTTACTTTAGCGGAAATAATCAAACCTATTGATTCACTTTTCGTGGCAATCCAAGGTAAGTAGAATAGAGGGCGGCAATCTTCTACGACGAGCGACGTTAGACTATTTATACACTTCTGTTCTCATAGTCACAACTTGACTTCCTTATGATTGGCTAAGAGCTCGCGGCCATCATGACAGGGGTCTGTGATGACCATGTTTGTACAAACCTATAGGTTATTTCCGGAATTACATGACAGTAATACTTTATTGTATTTTAGACTGACGTTGATGTTGCGTCTACTGCTAGATCCCAGGATCGCTTTGGAAGGCGCCATAAAAAATAATGAAAATATCCCTTACACGTAAAATGGAACTTCCGCTCGGGCTAGGGTCATAAACACGAATTCTCATAGTTAAACTCAACTTTAAGCAACGACACTCAGGCTAACCAGGAGCACCTTGCACACAGTAAAACTTTAAATTAATGTAAAATCACTATTTACAACAGTTATACAATTAACATTTATAGCATGCAGACCACCACAAAAATCACAATAATACCCAGTATTATTTAAAATTATTTTGGGCCTAATAGCTTTACTCTGCGTTATCATTTAGTACAAAAATGCCACCTCGGAAACCATGTTTAAGCATAAAGTAAAAAATGCATTAATGGGACACTGCTTTTGCTCAGTAAATGGATTTATAGAACATTACACAGATTTCTAAATTGTTAGATATTTGTAAATCTTGTATGGTAAGTATTCTGTACATATATGACATTTTTATACTTTCTCTTGTAGGAACTGACCTTCCCATACATGATAACGTTACCTCTGTAGTAAATTAACCATAGTATGTAGCTACAAACATGATATTTTAATTAGTAATGTATTGTATTTGACGAAGCCATGGAAATGTACAACATTTCGAAGCGGTGAATAAAGAAAGTAAGTAAATCAAGGTTTATTCATCAAATTATACAATACACGATTTCATCAATTTCCTACTTACAGTGCTTATTTTTACCTGGTAACAATATTAGTACATGTAGTACAGGATGATTTATGAAGAACTAAGAGGTGTATTTCTTTAATTGTTTCAAAACGAATTATGCTAGCGTCAACTTATTAAACCTGAAATGCAAAGGAATTTTGGGAGATTATTTATCTCTATAGCAAATGTTGAAAATGTCCTCCATCCTGCATAAAGCACAACTCAACACGTCGTTCCATGTTACTGGCCATTCGTTGGAGGACTCTGTTGTCAGTAGCTTGAATCTCCTGTGTAATGTTGTGCTTCAGATCGTCCATGTCTGGGGACGTGTGGCATAAGCCCTGTCTTTTAAGTAACCCCATAGAAAGAAGTCCGCCGATATCAAATCCCGAGACATCGGAAGCCACAGATTCTTGGAAATTATCCGGTCGTCAAAGAAACTTGCAATTAGTGCCATGGCATTTCATTTCATGTATGGCATGTAGCGCCGTCCTGCTGAAAATATCCTTGACTCAACTCTACATCATCTAGTTGCTCAGCAAACTCCATGAAAATCCGTCGGTACTCTGCAGTGTTCACATTGTTTTAAAAAAAAGGTTGTCCCACTATTCTCTGTGTGGAAATTTCGCACCAAACTCCGATTTTAACCGGGTGCATAGGTGCTTCATGAATAACATGTGAATTTTCGCCTTCAGGTGTGCAACAGCTCATGTAATGGCCCCTCCCCGGGACTGACCTTTATCAGCGGATACAACACAGTCCTACATGATACTCAGGAGCTGGAAGTTACGCATTATCCAGTCACCCCTTGCGACTCCCCTCCACCGTCCCACGCAGCGGTGTCCGTCAGACTGTGTTCAGGGAGGTAACCAGAAATTGGTCAAACACGTTTGTGGACCACAGTTGATTGGGCGTTTGGCATAAGCCCTCTCACCTCTTAGAGAAACCCAATCGAGTGTGTGGCTCGGGACCCCGGGAGTGCCAATCTCCTACCTACCGTAATAGTTCCCTGGGAGGGTCACAGCTTTCTGACACATTGAGTAGCTGTACCCTGCCTCCTGCGACAAATGTCTTAATGATCTTTAGGGTGACTGATTCAGTTGTGCTCTTACGTCAACAACAACCGTGGGAAGCTTATATGAAAGAGTTTGGCCTTTTTCACTCACAAGATCCAGTTGTTTCCAATATGTTTACCAGTCCCAGTATTGTGTTTCTTTGGGGAGGATTCTGAACACCAAATTCTCTCTGGTATGCCCTTTGAGTAGCTGTAATTGAATTCGTAGTTCAGTATTGCTTTACAAGGAAGAGTCGTTCATTTAATGTGTACTCCATTTTCACGTTGACTAGAACAAAATCTCAAAAACAGTTGCCGACAATAAAACTAACAATTACGAATAAAAATGAACATCTCAGCATCTAGTGACAGGCAATCAAAATATTGTACTTAATTTTGGTGCTAAAATTGGGGCATTGAGTGGATTTCCAAAGGATAATTAAAGAAAGAAATGTGCCCGTTCTTCATAAATCACCCTTTACAATGTGTATATGTCTAATATGTAGTTATATAAGTAATTGCCAGTTTCATGTATTAGTATACGTTTTGTAGATTTTACCAAAATTTAAACCATTTATTTACAAAATGAAGACGTTATTGATAATACAAATCAATGGTGAAACAATCAAAATATATTATGCTACAAAAGACTTTCAGTTTTGGCAGTTATCTATGGAATTAACCATTAGTAACCACAAACTTCGCTAGGTGCTTACTGATGATAGGTCTTAGGGGAGCTCTTTATAAGGTTTAATGCCCACATAGGTATAACGATGTTGTTTTATAGCTAAACTTGTTGCAGATAATACATAGAATATAATTATAAGTTGACTTTGGAGTTACTTCCTGTGATTATGTCAATAACTGCGTTTTTTCAAATAATGATCAACGGTATTACTAACATTTCTTTCGTTGTTAGTCATCTATGATTTCAGTGTTCTTAATAATAGCATTTATATACGCTTTCCATGTTATTTACTTTCATTCCGTCACAGTGATCAAGAGAAATGAATATTACCTTCAGATTCTTAAACTCAGAGAATTAATACACTATTCCTTATTATAATCTATTAAATATTTGCAAGGATGTGTGTAAACATGTAAAATAAATGTAGAACTTGTTTAAAATTGCGATGCAATATGAATCTTTCAACAACATTCGTAATCATCTAGAAAATGAGTTCATACCCAGTATCGGTTAAAGTGAGAAAATGCTCACCATTGTTTACCCTCCAACCTTTAACTTTGCTTTAACGGGCTTTGGTATTTAATGTGTGCCACGGTAAAGACAGGGATAATTAAGAGGACTAGAACAACTAGTTCTCTCGAGATTAATCTGGCAACGACTGGCATTTGTTAGTTTAATCAAATGCGGAATTCAGCTATACAAATGTAATAACTGTGTAACTCATCAATTTTTAACCACACGCTTTTCATGGGCAAAGCTTTTCGACTTCTAATAATATTCTTAGCAATGTTAATACTGCATTTTAGTTATGGCAAGAAAAGACAGGACGTTTCACTACACGGCTATATTGTAGGAGTAATGGGTAAGCTGACAGTTTTAATCGTTATAATATTATATTTGTCTTTGATTCTCCCTAAGGGATTGAAAGCATTAACATAGCAATTAAACTCGGTCTCTATCACTTTCAAAACGTTAAAATATAGCTCTAAGTTTACGATTACGTATATCCGTATGTTTATGGCCCAGACATAACCAATTTAAATTTGGTAGGTACTTAAACAAATGCAGGTGAATATGTTTCATGACGTACGTGGACTGTTGTACCAACTTTGTATTTTTACACACTGAATTGTATTGTTTTCGAGGTTCAACTAAATTCCTAATTACATAGTAAATATTTGGCTAGGCAAGATAAAACTATAAAATCAGAAATCGCAGAAATCTTCTACATCTTGAAACACTAGCAGAATCAGCCATACAGGGTGCACATTAGCGGCATTAGCATCTGATTTTTGAAGAATAGGGTCACACTAAAGTTTCTCCCAAACTCTTTACTTACACTTCCATATATTTTTTCGGTTTTATATTGTAATATAACTATACATAGACATTTTCAAACACACAATATTGCTTTTCTATTTCTTTTTCAGTTTAGTACTGTTCATACTGTTTTACATTTCTTTCTACAGGGTTAATGGCTTTATAATTGACGCAGGCACGGCTTGACTCCGAGCAGTGCATTGAATCATATTTCTGTCACCACTTATTTATAAAAGTTGAATAATATTTTGCATATATTTGATAGATATATGAGCATCTCCACTACTCACTTTAAGACGTTCTTGGCATATGTACCTAATGTAAATCGATATAAAGGCAAAGGTACATATTACTAAGGGGCCCTGGAAACCGAGGCAGCGTACCGCAAGTGGGCTACAACGGCCATTTACTTCGAACGTGGCCCCTGGAAGGGAGGGATGAGAGAGAGTCCCGAAGGGCGGCCGGATCCGGCAAACATCGTGCATAAGCATGGACGGTGTCTTTGATGTTTCCAGTTCGAACGCTTCCCACGCCGCTCAAGCCCATCCACAAGCTCCTGACCACCCGGAGGTCTCATGATGGAGAGCCTATCCAAGAGCTCCCGAAGGCGGGATTTAGTTGAGCAGTCCGACCGATGTCAGGGAGAAACATTCACAAACGGCACCTTCAAACAACACGCCGAACATCGTCGCTGGTCCTTCAAACCTGAAATAGATTATGATGGATACAGGAAATGGGGGACAAGAAAGACGTAGTGGAAGAGAAATCATCCCAGAATTCACCTACGGACCCGGGAAACCACGAAAAACCCATGGTATTAGTGGGGGTCGAATCGAACCCAGGAGCTCCCAAAAGCAAACCTCACACGTTACCGCTGAGTCATCTCACTCGGTAATCGATCTAAAAGTGTACCTAATGTTTTCTTGATGATTATTTGGGTGGGATCTTAAAATACTTCTAAATCCATTTAAAATCAAGAATTTAATTTTGCAGCTCTGTGTACAAATGAAGCAATACATCTAATTCATAATTACTGGTTGGACAGCAGAATAACTTGATACTCTTACTGTTCTCAGGAAAGCTGATAGGTTCCTGAAACGGGGATGTACCTCTTTCTATAATGACTATAGAGCATACCGAACTTGGTCATGTTTTCAACGTGGTCAAAAATTCTGTAACAAATTACACGTCAAACTAATGTTTAATTAAGATAATTCCTTATTAGCTGGCTGCTCGACGTTACAGAGATTTCTAAAATCGAATTGCGATTTAATTAATTTAATTTACTTCCCCCGTCCTTTACGGAATTATTCTACAATGATTTAGAAGAAGCATCTCTTTTACTCATTATAATTGTAATTTCGTATAGTCCCGGGTGCACCTAATAATGGATGCAATATCACCTGACATTCACAAAATGATGTGAAACATCGGTGAAGCTTGTAACTTCCTTAACCTCCCCCGACAATTCTTCGTGTTTTTTTAATGATGTATTGATCGATCAGCATATCTGCGCTCTACAGACCATTATTAATATAGGTACATAGCACCAAAATAACACAGAAATGGGATATACACGGTTGGGCTCCTCTTTGACAGTAATTAGTTCACATTATAACACGTCTTGTTCTGAGAGCTGGTCCAGTGATAGACCACTCCTGATGCGAGTTGGGACGCTGAAGTTTTTGCCAAGAGAGTAGTAAACAGCTCAAGGGTAGTTCATTAGGTTGCTATTGAATTTTTCTACTTTTGCGGAAATTGACTGTTGGATGATATTGTTTCCAGTTTCTCTGTGTAGTTGACCTCTGACAAACCACGGAGCGTTGGTTGAGAAGCGTAGAATTTTGTTTTGGAATGTTTGGATTGGTTTGATTTCAGAAGCACTGGTTTCTCCCCAAACCGGACAGGCATACCGTAATAGTGGTCTTAATAGAGTGAAATAGAGTAGTATGCAGCTTATTAGTTTGAGTGAAGAAATTGTTTGTTGAGAAGTGGGTAAAGCTTTGCCAGTCTCATTTGAGCTGGTTTAAGTTTGATATTTATGTATATTTTATGTGAGTCGTCGGTGCGGGTTTACAACGGAATACTTCACTGTTTCTCTTTCGATTTCCGGAGTATAGGTTTTGCTGCAAGTGTTATTGATGGGGTACAGTCCGGTCTGCATCATGTAAAGATGATTTCTTCACAGTTTTGTTGGTTAAGTGAAATGCATAACTTGTCAAGCCACGGTAATATCATGTTTCTGGTCTGTTGAAAATGTTTTCTGGTGGTGTGAATATTACGATAAATTGCATGGATAGCAGATCCGCATACATAGGAGTTTGAACTGTAGGCATTGTAGAGGTGAACAAATTACATAAAATTGAACTCAGGATACAGCCTTGGATAACGCTTCTGTTACAGTCCTGGTAGAAGAGTGACTGCTGTCTATGCGAACTGAAAAGGTACGGTGTGACAGAAAAGAGAGAATTATTTTGTAGAAGTAGTCTGGTATGCCAATTGCAAACCATTTGTACAGAAGAAACTGATGCCAAACTCTGTCGAATGCTTGAGTGAAGTCAAGGAATGTGACAGTAATGTGTTCTTTCTTTTCAAAGCCTTGTGCAACTTGTTCTGTAATCCTGAGAATTTGATGACTCGTTGAATATTTGCAACGAAAACCAAAGGAAAGGGATATAACACTGAGAACTTCATCTAAAAAAATTCTTAAACGTTTCAACACGATTTTCTCAAACACTTTAGAACAGTTGGTAACAGACTTACTGGGCATTAATTTGTAGGATTTGACGGGGATTTTCCGGACTTAATAATTATTGTGTGTTTCCAAGTTCCCATTTGTATAAAACTGTTGAATAGCAAGGCTAGAATGGCAGGTGCTTTGCGAGCCAAATGTTTTAATGCAAAATTTGGAATGAGGTCATGCCCAGGTGATTTCCTTACTGGTAGTTGCTGAATTATAAAATGGATTTCTGTAGGCGAAGTGAAGTCGTAGGGTAGTGGAACTGTAGCACAAGAACCATAAAATGTTCAACTTCGTGGTTATAGTTCATGTTGGTCACTGGATTTGTACTAAACGTAGTTTGTAGAGTATTTGCTAATAGCTCGCTTTTTCCACAGTCGGAAGAAATGCTACATACGGCATAGTCTATAAGTACCCTTTGGTGGTGGAACAATCATCAATCGGAATGGTAGAGTAATTTCTTAGATAATCACAATGCATGACATTTCAAACCGTTGTACCTTCTCTTTGGTCTCAAGTTTATTTATTAACACAAAAGCTACATAGTTTTCAAATAATACATACTCCTTTATCATATACTACGAAATCTGGTGAATATGAGGATTTCCCACTCCCAAGCCAACGCATTTCCAATGCGCTTTCGAAAAGACAAATAATCTGCGACCATCGAGAAAAATAGTTGCTAATTATAAAATATTGGTTGACTGGTGTTAGCTGGACAATTGGACATAATTTTCTCTCTTTATACAATTATTTAACATACCCTGCTAACGATCTCGACCCTGCTTACAATCTAAAGTAAAACGCTCTTACTTGAGGGTTGTTAAACCATGTGGGCATTGACAAGCTCGATTCTCTCTGTATCTACATAGTATATATTGTTTGGAATAAAATATCCACGGAATTTGTCTTACTTTACATGCATATTCTGTGGAGTAAACAACTATTTTCTGCTCCATTCTCAACTAAAAGTCAAGATCTTCTTTGGAAGCGTGTTCTTTTATAACTCCAATGTGTTCATATTCAAGTACAAGGGCTTTGTAAATCCTTTTTTCATCTTTTAGAAATTTATGAAATGAAGTTAAAAGGTGTTTTATAGCGCCACGTCCATCAGAACGAACTGGGGATTTCAATGGTGAAAGAATTTGAAAGAATTATCAAAACCGGTTGGATGGTTTTTGCAAACACACACGCGCGTTCTCTCCTTGTAATATAGATTACTACTGCAATTGGGTGTGAGATAATTATTTAGAAAAATAAAATACTGTCGGGACGGTGTCAAGTAAGGGGGGATTGAATAAAATGGGCTACGAAGCAACAGGAACTATAATGAGCAATAGGGTCAAGGAAAGCCAACTCTGATGCAGTAATTTGTATCACAAATTACTTAAATGTAAAGAATGATTATATTATGAATATGCATTTTTGTGTGACATTGATTTAAGATGTTTGTTGATTGTAATTATTGTCGAGAAGTAAGTTTATACTGCCTTACTGAAACAGACAATAATAGCGTTCAATAATGCAGCGAGGGGGTGAGCTGTTTATCATTATTAGAGACGAGGAAGTTACGTAATGTTGGCGCGTTTTTCTTTAGAATTTGCTGGAACATTTTTCCCTAGAGCATATGTATTCATAATTTTCATTGGATATAAAAATAGACGCTAATGTTGGCGCGTTTTATTAGCCAATTGCAGCTCAGTTATAATCTTTAGGCATATTGGGGTGTAGGAGTATAAAAGGGCTAGGTTAGAGGTAGAGTCCGTCAGTTCACCGAAAATATTTGTATGCTACACGTCGCCCTCAGTCCAGCAGAAATATTTGTAAAGTATACGTCGGCTATTGATTCGCAAGTTACGCGTAGCAGAGTTAGGAAAGTTCTCAAGTGTTGTAAAGTTAATTATACAAAAGGTTGAAGTACGCGAATTGAAAGTGATCAGTAAGAAGTTATTATAACAGTTTCAGTTTGGCGAGTGTCAAGATCAATGTGTAAATGTGATAGTGACTGTGTTCGACAATAAAAGTGTAAAACAAATTCCTTCATCAGTGTTACCTTTGGATAAAAGATTCCTTTCCGTTTACACAACCTGTATAAAGAGAAGTGCTCGACCGAAAAGATCATAGCTAGCCGGAGGACAGTGAAACAAAATTAAATAAAATAACAGTAGCATTCTTTCAAACAAAAACTAATACTGCCGCAAATTGCTAACACCAGATGGAGCTACAAACCTAACAAAGAATCACGTCACAAAATGGCTTCACCACGTTGAGTAAACACACATACACAAACATTATAAGCAATACCACCGCAAAATTGGCTTCCCAAATGTGGGGCTAACAAATATAAAAATATAAATAATAATACTTCAAATTGACGCCCATACGTGGGGCAGTTAAAATTATGTAAACAAACAAAACAAAAGCAGCACAATATAAGATCTTCAAGTTCTAATAATTTAATTACGTAAGCACTAAACCCTCAAAATTGGCGCCACAACGTGGGGCTACAAAAATGTTAAATATAAAGTAATTACACTTCAACTCTCACCTGATAAAACAATGAAGAGGGGAGATATGGAAGAATTTTGCCGATCTAATGGAAGGACACAACATTTAACACACTTACCTTTAAAGTGGGCCTATTGAAAATGTCACACGATGGAACAAATCAGAAAATAATTATGTATCTGTTCCATGTCCTGCAGTAGTTTTCAATTACAATAAATCTGTGGGTGGTGTCGATATATCAGATCATCTGATAGAAGCTTACAGAATATTTTCGAAAGAAAAAGTACTCTATAAGTAATTCCGCATTTGGTGGATTTAGTGCGTTAACTCCTGACTACAATACAGACAAGACTGTCAAGACAATCAAGTCCGTAGGAAGGACACTCTGGATCTCTTCCAATTACCTACGGCAGTAGGAGAATCACTGATATTATCACTAAAGGGAGAATCACACGAAGAATCTAAATATGAGCTTGACGAGGTAAAGCCGCAACAGAAGAAATACAAACTAAATGTGGACAAGAGATTGGACAATTTAAGCCATGGCCAACAGTGGACGAAACAAAGGACGCAAGATGCTGCAGATAAAGTGGCTGTACCAAGAGAACAAGAATGAGATGTATTAAATGCAATGTATACTTGTATTTGAGCAACAATTCTGTTTTCACACTTATCACACTGTAAATTAATGTATGCATTAACTGTAGTGAGTCCCAAATGTGTGTGGGCACTAATTTTTTAACCAAAAAATAAAATGACAAATTTTACTTATATTTCTGCAATTGTGTAATTTTTTCAAGCTAAAACGTAACAAATCAAAAATAAATACGTTAAACTACACCTTCGGCTCTGAAAGGAATTTAAATTTGTTGATAATCATAACTGTTATACAGCACATTTTCAGGACTATCCGACTCTAAAAATTTTGTGAACACCCAAAATGTATACTCACGAGCTGCTACTGGTACTATCTATGCTTGATAAGTGTAATATAATTTAGTGGACTGGTTTTAAACCTGATACAGTCTAATTGGAAATCTTTTTGTCGATTACGTAAACTAGAAACTTTCCCTAGTGTTTTTCTGGGGTAAATAGATCTCATGTCTGTGAGTGGACAAGCTTCTTTTCTTGTCTGTTTTAATGTGGCAAAATATACAAGTTCGGAATAGGGATCCTCACAGGTAGAGAAATCTGGCAGACCTGCCAAGTCAATTCCGGACCGCATGACACAAGCTCCCATTTGTACGCAAAATCCCACATAATTTGTGCAACAATGAAATTTAGTGGCATATGCATAATTTATAACAACATAACATTATATATCATATTAAATTTGCGAGCCTCTATTTTAATATTTATTCCCTAGGCCATTCTGCTGACCCTAAATTCGCACGACGTCTGATACGTGTACCCTTTGCCCCCCCCCCAATGAGCAGTCCTGCAAGGGAAACACCTTTAAGGAAGGTGCACTGGACTTGGACATCAAAATGCCATTACAGGAAATATCTTACTTTACCATGATACAGTGAGTCTCATGTACAACTGTTACCCGCCGGTCTGTGGGTCTGGTGCGACAACTCTCGGTCTCGCGTGCCGCCAGCGCTACAAGTCAGACACACTCACTGTGAGATTAGACCTTGAAGTAAATTTACGCATGTACACGAATTCGTATTACTATGGTAGTATATTCATAACGCGAACGTGTGTACATGATAACGTTTTTAAGGAATAAGAATTTGAGTAGAAAAACTAGACGAAAATTTAGACTTACGTTTCCTGACAGGTGTAAGAAATACAATATTGAATTAGAGTATAGGTTTAACAGAACAGGTTCTGTGAATAACAAGGAAAGTCAACGAAACTGTACGCCCTTACTGGGAAAAAACTTGACGAAATCGGAGTTGTCTTGGAACATAGACCTAGAAAACTTTTGAGGCGTTTAGGACAACAGACAGGGATTTCGAGAGCATCAGCTCACAGAGCAACGAAATTATTCAAATTAAAGCCCTACGTAATTTCAGTACCTCACCAATTATAGCTTACAGCCTGTAACAAAAGACTTCGTTCCTGTAACTGGATCTTAACAAAAGTCAATAGGGGGAAATTGATCCCAGGAAAATGTTCTTTTCGGATGAAACCTGGTTTCATCTCAACAGGTACTGCCAGATAAACCAGGTATTGTTTACGAGGCCCCACTGCACGACGAAAAAAGTAGGAGTGTAGTGTGCCATTAGTGCTAAAAGAATTATTGGTCCTTTTTGGAGGGGGGAGAAGAAACAATTAACAGGATAAATACATGCGTCCAATTCTAGAACCATTATGTGATGAACTAACGTACGAGGAACGTGTAACGCGCATTATTTTCAGCAGGATAACGCCACAGCCCAAATACTGCTAATGAATTCCATGAGGAAATTGCCCCTATATTTGGCCAAAGACTTATAGGCAAGGATTTGTGACCTCGATCCCCAGATCTAACCTGTTGCGATTTTTATTTCTGGAGAACGCTGAAAAATTAAGTGTATGCCACTAATCCTCACACGCTTAGATTACTTAAACAAAACATTCTAACACAAGTTAAGTCCTTTAGTGTAGAACAGAGGTGGCGAAAACGCGACTCGCGAGTTATTTTGACTCGCAGGCGCACGTTCCCTCTCTGCAACCGTCCGTTTGATTTTCACATGTTGCTGAGTAACGCCGTGCATGTTGCATATTTGGTGACTCGCGGAAGGAAGTCGTTTTCGCCACCCTTGGTGTAGAAGAACTGATTGTGTGAATTATAATTTCACAAGAAGATATGAAATATGAATAAGACAAGGTATAAGACACTTCCAGCATCTTCTATGACAAGGGTGAGTAATGCATACTGTTATTTAATATCATGTATCCAATTTCTACCGAGCGCTTGCGGCACGCGAGACCGGGAATTGTCGCACCATACCCACAGACCGGCGGGTAACAGTTATCCCGTCAACGTGCACTGAGACTCACTGTACATAATATTGTGTTATGTTATTCTTTACTACAGACATAGTACAAATTACGTGAGACACTCGAACTAGGCTGACTGCCATCATGACTTATTAGGAGGTCCAGAATGTATATAGGCATTCTTGGTTACACTAACACAGCCCGAAATACCAGTAGTAAAGCTGCAAGTTTGTGTCTACTTTGGAAATATAATGCACATACCATATAAATCTTTCTTGATTATTGGAGATTTTCTTAATCATTAGTTCTAAAAAGTCAAAATGATGGATGCTCTGGCTGTCATTCACTACAACACACTGGAATGTCTGAACGCATTAAAGCACAATGCTTATAATGATAAGTATCATTTAAGAAAAAATCCTACCACATCACACTCGCACACTCTCTCTCTCTCTCTATTAGTCCTTGGGGGGGGGGAGAGAAGAAACAATTAACAGGATAGATACATGCGTCCAATTTTGGAACCATTATGTGATGAACTAATGTACGAGGAACGTGTAATGTGTATTATTTTCAGCAGGATAACGCCACAGCCCATACTGCTAATGAATTCCATGAGGGAATTGCCCCTATATTTGGCCAAAGACTTATAAGCAAGGATTTGTGGCCTCCTCGATCCCCAGATCTAACCTGTTGCGATTTTTATATCTGGAGAACACTGAAAAATAAAGTGTATGTCACTAATCCTCACACGCTTAGATTACTTAAACAAAACATTCTAAAACAAGTTAAGTCCATTAGTTAAAATTTGAGTTGGTATATGTTAATTAACATCACATAAAGGCAAAATTCACATCACATAGCCTTTATGTGATATATATGTAACATATACCAACTCAAATTTTAAGTATCATATAACATCACAATAAGAAATACTTCTGGTTTATTATAAAAAGTCCATTAGTGTTGAAGAACTGATTGTGTGAATGATAATTTCACAAGAAGATGTAAAATATGTATAAGATAAGGTATAAGACACTTCCAGCATCTTCTATGATAAGGGTGAGTAATGCATACTGTTATTCAATATCATGTATCCAATTTCTACACAGAGAGAGAGAGAACTATTTAAGTTGAGACTGTACAATATCTCCAAAACTAAGCATTCTAAAAAGAAATGTCTTGATATTATGGGGGAAAGTAAATGCCATTTGTCGTGTTTTGTTTGGAGGACGTTATGATGGTCATTTTAGGCTCATACAAAATGTAGGTTCTCATTTAAAAAAAATGAAATTGACCCTAAAATGACCACCATAAACATGACTAATGGCATTTACTTTCCCCCTCACAATATCAAGCAACTTTTATTCAAGACATTTTTTTCTACAACGCTTAGTTTTGGAGATATTGTACAGCCTCAACTTAAATGGTCCACCCTGTGTATATATATCTGTGTGTGTGTCTCTTTTCTCTCTTTCCCCTCCCTTTCTCTCTCCCACACACACACACACACAATCGTATAAATTTTGCTTTCCCACCATAAAATATTTGTTGAAGCCATTAACTTGCATTTTCTAGAATAAACTTTATAAATAGACAAATGATCAACACTATCAGTAACGCAGTAAAATATTTTGTGTCTTCAAACAGATGCTAAAGTCTGTTATGTTACATTCACATGATTTTCTCTACCTACTCTTCTACAAACCATTCTTGCAAAAGACTATTCTTCTATCTACTTCATGTTAAGATAAACAGTACTTCATTTAAAAGCAGTTCACTATATATGATGGCTTTGAAATTCCGTGCTCTTTGTATAAACAAAAGAAAAAGACAAATAGTGACTTAACACTTGAAACAAGTCTTAACTAATTGGAAATTCAAACCAATAGCAAAGAGTGTCTTGGAAAAGGTGTAATACCACAAAAGTTTATTAGACATAAGTTATGTGTGTTTTAACAAGATCTGCATTTTTTTGTGTAGTACGTTTTAGTCATACTCTTATGGTTTACCATTTATAGAAAATTCAAGCAGAATGAAGAGATATTCACAGGCTATTCATAGAAAATTCAAGATGTACATTATATTTGTCATGCAACTATTTTAAACATGTGGTATTTTAATCAATATCATTAGAGTAATTTTTTGAGAAAATAAAAATTAACGGAAAATTTCCTATGTAAGGGGTAGCTGGGAGTTTTTTGAAAATCTTTGTCTCATGCCCTTGGAAGATTATGAACTTAATTGCCAAGTTTGGTATTAATGTTATGTTTTGGAGTAATGTTATTCACTCTCTCAACATTTTTCTAAAAATACCTTTTTGGATTCAGGAGAACTCAAAATGCATATTTGCAGTGAAATCTCAATATCAAATTTTTAGACACCTAAGTCTTGACTCCCACTACTTTGACCAGAAACATAGAAAGTATTACAATCTATTCTTTCTAAATGCATTCAGTTGTATACATAATCTTTCATGATGCAGTTTTCTTTGAACACACCAGATGACAGGAAATTTACTAGTTCTTTTGTGTGCAACTGGTAACCATGTTTGTATTTAGAAAATGTGTGTTGTTTCCCCACCAAAAGTAGACATTGTCTAAATTGCTAAACATACCACATTTAGGTCCAACACACTTTCTTGGCTATATTTCTTAAATGCTGTGTACAAAGGTATATTAAAATGTTAATTTTTGTGATCAGTGTTTACTTATTAACTTTGAACAGCTTTGAAATTAACATGTAGGATTTAAATGGAAATTAATGCGGTGGTCAAAGTATCCTCAATCATAGGGTAACTCTGACTGCTTAGTTTTCCGTATGCTATCTTTATGTTAACAATATTCAACAATAACCACTAACTATATCTGATTTAAACCACTGAGGTCCCTTAAATCCAATAAAAATAATATTCTGATGTGTTACATTCACATGAGTTTCTCTACCCTCTATTGTTTGTTAGTGCTAATACAAATTATTCTTACGAAAGTTTATTTTTCTATCTACTTCATTTTAATCCAGATAAATATTTGCAGAAATAGCTACATTACATATTTTGTTAGGATACAAAGACAACCATAATAGTCAAATGTTTAAGAACTGGACACAATATGTTGGGTTAAAATTCCATACTGTTTCCGTGTCTTTGCAAGAAACAACTGAAAATCAATGGGACAAAGTATTGAACAAATTGAACCATTAATAATGGATATTTCAGAAATGGTTGATGCTACAAAAAAGTCATTTGAAATAAATTGTTTGTTTTAAAGAGATCTACATTTGTTTTGTGTGGTACATTTTCGTCTGACATTTAACATTTACCAGTTATACAGATTATACAAAGTTCTTTCTGAATAAAGAGGACTTTACAGGATATTCTCAGAAAATTAAAAATATACATTTTATTTGTCATGTAAATATCTTTAATATATAGTATTTTAATCAAAGTTGTTAGAGCCATTTTCAGAAAATAAAAGATTTCAAAAAAAATTCCATGTAAAGGGTAGTTTGGGGTGTATATGTTCTTGAAAATGTTTGTGTCACATCTTTGGAAGGTACTGAACCTAAATATCAAGTTTGGTATTTATCCAACTTTTCATTTTTGAGTGATGCTGTTCACACGCACGCGCACGCACGCACGCACGCACGCACGCACACGGACATATATGAACTTTTTTCTAAAAATGCTTTTTTTTTTTTGATTCAAGGAGCCTCAAAAAATTTATTTCTGTTGAAATTCCATTATTGAATTTTTGGGTGGAATGCAGTACCTTCTCTACCTCCTCGGTGCATGGTAGATAAAGTAAAAACAGTTATAGTTAGTGGCCTAGTCTGTAGGTTAACAAAAACTTCAAAGTGTACCTGGTTTATGATACTTACTATAGGTGGTAGTGAAGAAACTAAAAAGTGTTAAAAGAGTTTTGTGGTTCCAGGGGAGGGAGTTGTGAGGAGCATGAGGAGCACTTGAATGAAGTGTTCTTCTCATTCATTACAAATTAATTCCAGAATTATTTTCTTATCTCTTTATTCACCTGACCTATATATTTGCTTTTTTTTATTGATTCACAGAATTGTCACGTGCATGTTTGAACAACAAAACAATGAATATATTTTTGACGTATGGTATGGGAATCAGTGACAGTGTTGTAATTATGATTGCTGCTACAGTTTGTCCAAACTGCAAGATCAACATTAGAACCGATGAAAATATCTTTCTGTTAATGACTATACAGTTTCCCAAGAAAACAAAAGAGAAAATCACCAATAAAAATGCATGTATTGACTATTCTAATGCATTATTGGTAGGTATTGTAACAAGTGAACAAGCAGTTATTTATTGAGTTAAAAATACATAATTATACAGAAACTACTTACGTTGAAATTACGTTACATACTTCATAGAAATTAAGTTGAACTTATTAACACATTTCAGGAATCAGGACATGTTTTGCAAACTGTGATTCCCATAGTACATTGGCCCATGCCATTATGGTAAAGCACAGTGTTAAGTCATTTTTTTTCAGCTCTTTTCTTTTCAGCATGTTTCATTATTCAAAATGCTCTGTACACCGAGGTTTAAATTTACATGCTTGTAAGTTTTAGGAGAGAATAGAGTATAGATACAAAGCAATTAAAAATTGTGCAGTTATTTGAAAATATTGAGTAGTTTGCAAGTAAATTTAAAATTCAATAAGCAATGCTTTCCTTCTATCTAATTAAAATTAATCAATGCCTGCATTACAATTTCTTTATATTGGCCTTTTACTTTCACAATGAAATTTTAGGACAGATATAATAAGACATTTGGTAGAAGCAGCATTTTATTAGCATATCAATAGTAATTAAATTATAAATAAAAAGTCCCAAAAAGTTTTGACGTAACTTATTAAACTTTTGTGTGTTCCATTTGTTTTATATTCTGCATATATCATGAAGACTTAAAGCCAATCAAACAAAAATTGTGGATTTTTAGTTTTGCTGTAAAAGAAATAGAAATAAAACAGAGGGTACAGGAAGGTGACTATGCACCTTCTGTCAACTAGCTATTTAGGTAGATGGTATAGGAAGGCAACTAAAGATGGAAAGACATTGCTAAGTGTTTCAAAGAGCTGCAGAGCAGCAATTTCATGATTTCAAAAGTCATCTTCTGATTAAGTCAACAGCCAGCCAATAAATAAAGACAATTGCATAAGAAGACAATTTTATAACCGAGGCCATCCATCAGAAAAGTCAACCAAGCATATTTTATAGAAAGGCAACTATATAACTACGACCATCTGTCTAGTATGCTCTTGAATCTTGTGTATCAAAGAATTTACATATGCTGTCAGAATATACTATCAAAGTAATGCTAAAAGAAAAGAAAGAAAGGAAACAAAAGGAGGAAGAATTTATGAGATCACCAATATCAGTCAGCCAGGCACTATGGGAATATATATTTTTTAAATACATCTTTATTCTGTATTTTTTAGCACAATTATTTCATAAACATCAGCAATTATTTGTTAACTTTAGCTTTTTTACTATTATTTCTAACAGGTGTCTTATGGCAATGTAACAGATCCTACAACTGCAGATGTTTGTGATTTAATGAATAAAAACAGAAATTCTACTTATACTTTTCTCATATCACGTTCTAATGAAGTGAATATTACAATTATATGTGAGTTATTGTTTCAAACCATCAAAATTACAGTAACTGCTGCAAAAGGTGAGTACAGAAATTTTATTAACAGGTCTTATTTTACTTATTCTTATTATCAGAGGAAAACTGGGAAATAGCTTGTTTTCCAAAATCATCATTTCCATTTTAAAAAGTTTAGGGAGTGCCATGTAAATAATTTGCTTCATACTTATAATAACTGCTTATAGTGAAATAAGGATATTTGTGTCTCTTAAATATTAGAGTAACATGGGTGCAGCAAGAGAGGGCATTAGGGAGATAATTCTGCTCTCAAAATCAAATTAAAGCCATATTTTATCTTTACTTTCCCTACTGCTTACTTATGGCAAGTATAGGAAGTATTGTATTCCACCCAGAAATTGGATATTGAGATTTTACTGGAAACACACATTTTGAGGTTCCCTGAACCCATAAAAAGCGTGTACAAGTCTGTGTGAGAGAGAGAGAGGGAGGGAGGGGGAGAGAACAGCAATAATGAAAACAATAAATAAAAATAAATATAAAGGATAAAAAAATGATAATTTTGTGTAAATACCAAACTTAGCATTTAAGTTTAACATCTTCCAAGGATGCAACACGAAGATTTCCAAGAAAAGTTGCCCACCCCAAACTACCCTTTATATGTAAAAATTCTTGTTATTTATACTTTTCCCAAAATGGCTCTAACAATTTTTATTAAATACCATATAATAAGTACAAATAGAAGCTAGTGACAGTGAAGCAAATATACAGGCATCTATGGGAATAGTACTCAAAAGAGTTCCCCTGCTTGCTCTGGTGAACCCAATGACCAATGATAGGTATGGCTGTCCATTCATACTAGGGTTTTTGAGTGAATAGATGATGTAATTCCTACTATGAATTAAAAAGCCTGGTGCCCACTTATAAATAGTTACATAATTATGATCTAAAGAAACATTGATCACTGCAAATCATTATGAATTTCATAGGAAAGACTTACTATGGAGGCAGAACGACTGATGGTCTAAACCATGGAATGAAGAAGAAAAATTGATGGGTTCATGTATTTCGGATACTGACATGACAAATAAGATATCTTCTACCTCTGCTTAATGAAATTAGGACTTTGACCTATTTACAGTCAAGAGAAAGCACTGAAAATAAAAATATATCTTGAATTTTTTGTAAATAGCCTGTGTAAGCTCTCTTTATTCTAACTGAATTTTATATAACTTTATGTAACTGGGAAACCATAAGAAATAGACTAAAACTTGTTCAGAGAAAAGTAGAAGTGATCAAAACATTCAATTTTTACCAAATAATTATTTTCGTAATATTGACAGCTTTCAAAATATTTGTTGTAGTAATCTTATATTTTTCCATGTTGAAGTGCCTCATCTGGTGGAACATGACTAAGCTCATATTACTTTATTTAAAATAGTTTCTAACAGGGTTTAAAGTAGAAAATAAAACAATGCCGTAAAAATACGTAAATAAAAATTTACATATGTGCAAAATACTGCTAGTAGCATTTTATGAATTATTCTATTAATGAGGGTTTTGAAAGTGAAATATGTATATATTGAATTGAAGCCAACAGTTGAGGCAATATTTTATATCTCAACATGCTGTGAATGCCAGAGTGATTGTAGTGTAAATTAATATTATTGTATGTACAGGATTTTAGATGTTTGTTAGCTATAAGTATTGCTAGGAAATAAGTTTACACGGCCTAACTGAAACTGACAATAGAAGTGGGTAACAATAAACTGAGGGGGTGAGTTGTTTATCACTAAGAAGAGATAAACAAATGACGTCAGGGTAGCGTGCCTTTTTTTAGAAATAGAGGGAATATCTTCCCTAGAGCATATATGTTAGTAGTAGTGATTGGCTGACCAAAACACTCTAAAGTGGGCGCAATTTGGTAACCAATAGTAGCTATATTATAATGTTTAGGCAATTCGAAGTGAAGGAGTATATATTCTCAAGCCATAAGGAAGTGTTGCACAGTTCTGAAGAATCTCTCACGAGGTGCACGTCACAGAGTTAGTTACAAAAATGTAAAGTACATGAAGTAATTGGTGCGCGACAATAAAATGACTGTAATTACATTCAGAAATATCAGTGTTTCAGTCAGGCATATATAAAGATTAAATATGTCAATTATTAATTAAGTGTGATGGCAATAAAAGTCTAGATTCAATTTTTTTTATCAGTGTTATCTTTTAGTAACAACTCATTTCCATTTAAACACCCTGCTTACAGACACGTGCTCGACTGAGTTATAATAGCTAGCCAGAGGACAAAGAACCCAAATTAAAAAAAATAATAAAACAATAAGCGCCCAACAAATAAGATAACACAAGCCATCGAGAACTGCGACACAGTAATCTGCTAAATGAAATGTTATTACTTTTTTAAATTAACTTTTACACATATAGACACATTCCACATTCTACACATTCCATATCATATCTACAGTAAACTATCAGTATTTATTTGCATATTTCACATTATATTATATTACATTAGAATATGTTGATTTTTATGCATCCTCCACACAATGAATACCTTTTAAAAATCAAAGTCATTGCGAAATGGTCATACAATATTAATTATCAGAAGTTTGCTAACTCTTTCTACAGAAAGACGATTTATGATTACTGTTTTTATATTGTTCATGCAACTAAACCCTTGCTCACAGTCAACTGTCTGCAGGGGAATAGTAATGGGTATTCTATAATTAAATCCATAAGAGGGTATTGTTTACTCATCTTATTAACATGAATGAACTCTACAAGCTCTTTGACATTCATTTCATTGCATCTACTGTTCAACACCTTCTTAAATAATCTCTATTCCAGTAACAGTTCATTTAAATTCATAGATGTGGCAGAACTAATTAGTGTATATATTTTTGTGATTTTCTTATTGCCATACTCGCCTCATTTCTGTAGTTTTTAGGATATAGTACATATTAGTGTATATTAAATACTCCAATCTTATCTAAATCCCCTAGTCTCTCATTTACATTTATAAGCAAATTATCTAAGAATTTGCAAATCGTGGACTTAACAACACTTCTATGCTGCAGTGAATCTTGTATTATATTTCCAAAAAACTTGAACTTATTTTCTTGAAATTCTAGAGGTACTTTATCAAGAAAAGAACTGTAATTTGGACCAGATTTCAATTTAAGGTCCTTGAGTCCTAGTATGCATGAATTCATGCAAATTTGCATGTACTCTGGAACTAAGTTTGACTTTTAAAAGTCAAGCACAATTTGTTAATAAGAAATATGACATCTTTCATAAAAGACAATAGTGACAAACATTTTAGACACTTTACATTTTTTAGTAAGCCAGTAGCTACTGGTCTTTTATCTTTTTCCTGCACAGGTACCAAAGAATTCCAATTTACATATTGTGAACTTACCACCTCTCCCAATGAGAATCAGTGAATGGCAAAAGTTTTAACAAATTTTTCCCTTGACTCATTAAAGTCGTTTTTTTGGGGGGCATATCTTTTAATGCTTTGGAATTCTTTTATAACTGTTCAAAGTAGTTATATACTCTGTTTAGAATATGTTGAAACTTCACAAGCTCTGAACAGTTTCTGCTGCTTGACTGACTGCTGCTAGAGCTAACTAATGTGCCATACAATGCACAGATAATATATGGGAATAACTGTTTTTAAAAAGAGTTGCCATCCCAAATTCGAATTCCTGTCATAAGAGATGCACCATCAGTAGCAATTGAGGAGCATTTACTCTTATCAATGGCATGCCTATCCAAAATTCCTAAAACACATGAATATATATCTCTTGTTATTGGACACAGTGTTGAGTAATGCATGTGCATTTTCCCCTTTTGCATTATATTCACATACATGATTAGAGTTTCTGATTGAGTAATGTCATCTATGATAATTGACTACCACCTGGCTGACTTTATTTTCGATAAAACACCACCAGCAATTATTTTACACACTGCATCCTCCATATGAATACAATCATAAATTTCATAATTTGCATTGCTACTTAAAGTTAATTTGGTCAAAGAAAGTTGTCCTAAGTCTATAAACAGTTCTTTTAATATGGAAAACTTTCTTCTTGCAACATTTTCCTTCATTATTGTGTAGAAGATCTTCATAGTGGCTACTACACTTTCCTCAACGTTTTTACAGGATGCAGCCAAAGCTTTGACAAAATTTGGTACCTCTAATGGCTCTCAAACTGAAGTTTTACGGTCCACCAAGATTTCATGCCTCCTTAAATAATTGGCTATGACAACATGATATCCTGAATATAAAAGAAAAATAAAGTGTATTTAGTAGTCATGGATTACTTGTGTTTAGCTTAGAACTAGAAGTAAGGTGTCCTTGTAATATATGGAATCCAAATTATTTATTAATGTGGAAATAATTTAGAACTGCATTAACAATTAATTAGGTCAACATTTATAATCAGTTACATTTGAACCAGGAACATTTTTTTTTTCAGAGGAACCTAATTTGAGTTAGATATAAAGAATGATTTTATAATTATATTTGTGTTGCTGTCTGTATTAAAACATTGTTTTAAACTGTTAAGTTCTTGCATTTGTTGTAACTGTTAATACTGCACCTTACCTGATGATGATGCCAAACAGTTCTTCTTTTTCATATTCTGACACAAACTATATGCAAATAATGGAATTTCTCCAGAATACTGCACTTTGCACCTCTTATATAAAACTTTCCATTTTTCCACTAATTGTTTATTTGGTATGCCTATTTCAGTATCAGCTTTTATGTCATTTGTATGTACATTTGTAGTTACATTGGGACTAGGACTTTGTTCCCTTTTCTTCCTTAAAACAAATTTATCCATCACTTCTTAAAAAGCACACACATACACAGTGTACATTTGACAAGAATGAGTGAACTACCCAGACCAGATCAGAAATGAGCTCCACTAGCTGGGAGGGAAATCGGCATATAGTTTGTTTCTGTAGCAGATTGTTGTCACATTTCTGTGAATGCTGTTTTAAAGTTTGTTGCATTCTTCAACCTTGAGTAGCAAAACGCGACAAAAGTGACTGTAACTTAAACCCTGGTTTCTAGGTAAACCTCTATTGTAAATTGTGTAATGTGGATAGAAAAATCACTTTATATATGAATTGTATAACATGTATATAATAAAATAAGGGATATATATTTCACATAAGACTATTTCTTTTAGATATAATGCAGCATTGGAAAAAAGAACAGCATTTTTAAATACCCCCTCAAAAACATTTTATAAACTGTAGTTTTGTTTAAATCACTTTTTTTTGTGCTGATATTGTAGGACAGAAAATTGATTCTTAATTTTAATTCTTAATACTGTGAAACATTATATTATAATTTAGCTTTACTAGGAAGCTTAAATGAAATTTAAAACATTAAATCTGATTTATTAATAACATAATGCAATACTATCAGTCATCTCAGAATTAAATTCTGCCCAAAACACATCTCACAGGTCTTGCCCTCAAGGTAAATAGACAGAGGCACTGAAAACAACCTTCATTCTGTATTTAAACTATTCAACGACTTCAAAAAATGAAAACAGTTCCTCTGTTCTTACACAGCAATGTCATTAATAATCAGTTATACTTTGTACATATCAAGTTTATCTTTGTGCACTTTGTTTTCAACTTATTGATTTTTTTACTTTGGTCTGAATAGCTGAACAGTTAAGCAGCTTTAAATAAAGGACTAAAAAAGTAAACATGAAAAATACTTTTCTTTGAACAACAAAACAATAAATTAAGCACCACTATCTTAAACATTTTGAATAAAATCACTAATTTTGAAGCCTTTTCAGTTTCTAGTCTGTTTTAAAGCTATGAATGTACTAAACTGAAGGTCCATCAAACACCGGCAAAATTGGGTATAAAAAGTTTGCACTTACAGATGTGAAGATGTATTATACTAGTCATTTATAAATATATTGTGGAAAACAGGACCATATTTCTATAACAACACACCTCATGCTATTGTCAAAAGAATGGTGAAATTCATATCCAAATCTAGAAATATAACATGTGATAATTGGTTCACATCAATTTCACTTGCGGTTGACTTGTTGGAAAATGACAAGCTGACAATGGTTGGAACAATTCGAAAAAATAAATGTGATATTCCTCCATTTATGACGGTAGTAAAAAATCGTCCTCCGGAATCCAGCATTTTTGCATTTAGGAAGAATGTTTGTTTCATATAAGCCTAAGAAAGACAAGGTCTTTGGCACTGTCTATTTTACTTGATGACAATGATTTGGAAAAGTCCAAGCCAGAAATCATAACTTTTTATAATAATACCAAATCTGGTGTGGATAAAGTTGATGAGATGAAATATATATACTCTGTGACAAAAATTATCAGAAGATAGCCATTTATAATTTTTCCTCTCTTCTGAATATTGCTGCAATCAATGAACATGTAATTTAAAGACAATTCAAACTCTTTTCCAGAAAAGACTATATAAAAGTTCTTGCCAAGGAATTGTTGAATGATTATTTGACAATGGAGGTCAATCAGATAAATACTCCAAAGAACATCAAGAACTGTATCACAGAAATTTTGGGATTACCGAAAGCTGAATTTACTCCTAGAACTCCACAAGCAACTATTCAAGGAAGATGCAACTTTTGCAGTAGAAAGAAAAACAAACCAAAAAGATTTTGTTGCGATCTGTGCAGTAAATTTGTGTGCCTGGAACATGTTGCAGCATATCTGTGCAGTGAGTGCAGTGAAAATATCAACCACCGTGAATGATTTGCCTGAAATTGACAGTGATGTCCTAAAGAACCATTTCTCTGAAAAAAGCTGATGTGTTACACTCACATGACTTTCTCTACTCTTGTACAAACTATTTTTACAAATGCTTATTCTCCATCTACTTCATGTTAATCGAGATAAACATTTGCAGAGTCTATCTTATTGCTAATTTTCTTGTAGATGTAAGGGGAATATATATTTACAAGGGCAATTTGGAAATACAGTAGCCTTTAAGCACATACATATCTCTTAATAGCTGGTTGCTTGGTGCAGCACCATTCCCTTTTCCACAGATTAATACTCTTTGCATATCCAAGACAAAAAAATGAATAACGAATTCCCATTTGAGAAAATAAGTATTGAAAAATTTAAGGGAATAACAAGCAATATCTCGAAAATGGTTCACTCAAGAAAAAAAATGTATATGACATAAATTGTGTATTTTAACCCGATCTACATTTTTTATGTAGTAAAATTTTGTCTATCTCTTATGGTTTACCAGTTATGCAAAAGTCGTTCACAATGAAGAATACTTTTGGAGACATTCCCAGGAAATTCAAGACATACATTTTATTTGTCATAAAAATATCTTAAACATATGATATTTTAATCAAAATCGTTAGAGCCATTTTTGAGAAAATTAAAATTTTCGAAAAATCTTCCATGTAAAGGGTAATCTAGGGTGGGGGGATTTTCTTGAAAACCTTCATGTCGCATCCTTGGAAGATACTGAACCTAAATACCAAGTTTGGTGTTTATCCGACTGTTCGTTTCTGAGTTATTCTGTTCACAGAGACACACAGACACACACACGGACATGTTTCCAAAAATGCTTTTTTTGGATTCAGGGGGTCTCAAAACATGTATTTCCGGTGAAATCTCGGTATCGAATTTTTGGGTGGAATACAATACCTCCCCTACTTACTATACGTAGTAGAGAAAGTAAAAATTGTTGGTTAATATGCATTCATAAAAACAGTGAAAAAAACAGAATGGACGTTAATTTCAGTGATTAAAGTAAATATTCTTATTGGTATAAGAGTAAATTATGACTTACAATTATTTACTTACACCATTAATGCTCAAAGCAAATTCAGTGCTTTATTTGTATTATTCAGGTTCAAATATATTATATTTCCTAACCATAACATTAAAACTGTTCATTAAAACTGGTATAAAATGCAATGCAGGCCCATGGTCCACATATGTGTAATGAATGTAAAATGATCGTGCGTGCAGCAGAGGTTTAAAGGATGCCTTTTTTTAATTTTAGTTTTATTTGGATTAAAATTGACTGACAAGAGGCAACAGACTATTATTTGGGTTTGAGTAGAACACTTAATATTAGCAGGTAAACAGGACCTAATAAAGCAAAATAATTTTCTAAGAAATATTTTATGACACCATTTCAGACAACTAATATTTTTCTGCTAAAAGTTAAAATTTAGCTGAAAGGAGTAAACTAAAAGCAAAATTACTGAAGAAAGAAGTGAAAACTTAAGATTTACTGTGAGAAAACCTAATAAGGAACACCAAAATTAATATCATACCTCATCATCACTGTTTGCTTCTTTGCATTTTTCTTTATGAATCTTCATTCTGTGTACTTGGCCTTCAATTCATATCCATATTTTTTACACTTGGCTCTACATCCTTTTCTGCCCTCATTTCTTATTTAATCAAAAAGGAGACAAACTGAGTCTTATTTCCTCCCACTCAACTTACTGCACACACAAGTAATCCACCTACCACTAACCTAACAATGGACACATGCCACACATGTCAATTGTTATAATGTTTAAATTTAAATTGTTGTTCCAATAACTGTAGAAAGTAGTAAAATAGCAAGAATAGAAATAAAAAAAAACATAATGGTTTAAATCAGCCAATCCTGAACACTTAAGTATGGTAAATAAAATGACAGTGCTTAAGAATATTTATTTTTATAGTGATAAAGGAGAATCATGAATGCATTGCCAAAAAAGAACAAATATGCAGAGCCTCTGATGGTGAACATGAAAAACACCTTTGTTTTACAACTGAAGTGCAATGTGATGGTAATGTGAACTGTATTGGTAAATATGATGAATATGCTGAACCGTGTAAAGGTAGGTATGTTCATTTAAAGAATTGACAAACCAAATGAGAATTTTCTATGTTTATCTGACACTAACCAGCTTATCTGGTATTACAGGAGTAACATTTTTAGATTTCAAGTGACGACTTGATTAATTTTATTTAATCACTTATACACTTTATATAATTATTGTACAATGATCTAGAAGATATTTTTTGCTAATTCCTTCCCTTTATCCTTGAGAATTTTGTAAACTCCAGATATTAGTATTAATGGACCAAAAATCCCCTGGTATTCATAGAAATGGAAGTAAAGCATGATTATCAGCAGATTTTATATTAGTAGATGTAGTATAGGGTGATCCATTTGGTTATGGATAATATTACATATTATTCTAAAAGCTAATATGATTGGAGATAATTCTTGCTGGCAATATTTTGCTTAAAAGATGGGAATTTTGTTCATGGCAAGAATGGAAATCAACAATGCATATGACAAATGAAAGTTGTAGATGACTGAAATGGCTACCACAAATTAACAGTGAGTGCAATGCATTCTTTGGTATATTAAATTTGAGAGTGTTGAATAAACTGAAAGAGAATTTTGGTATGAATAGGGTGTATGTAACATACTTAAATTTAATTCCATAATGGTGTGGTATCAAGCACTGGTATAAGTAAGCTCTATGTTTAAAAAAAATGCAGGGGGTTGCTGGCAAAACTCAGTATGAGAAGCAGCTATCTTTGAAGCCAAGACAAGCAGTCCTATGTAAAGTTAAAGACGACTATCAGCGAAGATGAATGTACCATATGTATCCTGTCAGCATATTGTTAGAAAGTACTTGAAACTGTACCCGTATACTTACAATGTCTACAAGCTTCACATGATGAGGATCATGAAGCTCGTTTCAATTTTGCATCCGTGATGCGCCAATAGATTGAAGGTGATGACGGCTTCTTAAACAAATTACTATTTACAGACTAAGCAACTTTTCATGCCAGTGGAAGAGTAAACACTCATAACTTTGAGCTTGAAGGAACAAGTCAAAAGTTGGTGTGGAATGATTTACAATAAAGTGCATGGACCATTCTTCTTTGTAGAAAAGACAGTACATTATGGATCTTATTTGGATATGTTGCAGTTGTTTCTGTTGCCACAACTTGAAGAAAACAACAATATGAGCATTGTATTCCAGCAAGATGAAGTACTACCTCATTGGGCATGGGAAGTTTATAATTTTTCTAAACACTGCTTTCAATTGTATGTGGTGTGGTCATGATGAACCAATTTCTTGGCCCCAAACTCCCCAGATCTAACCCCTCTTTACTTCTTCATGTGAGGTTTTGTTAAAGATGCTTTATTTACAGAAACTGAGGAACATCAATGATCTGAAATTAAAAGTTATTCAAGTCTTACCAAAATATTGCCCTTCTGGTGTTACAATGGACATAGGCTGAATTGCATCACCATTATGAGTTGTGCAGAGTGTGGAATGGAGGCTATATAGCATTCTGAAAAATTGTTCATCTTCCAATGTTTTCAATTTTGTATACACCAAGTTTCAGCATGTGAATTCAATAGTAAATGTTTTACAGTTTTTCATTTTATCCATACCCAAATGGATCACCCTCAATTTCTAACCTCCTTAACGTCCCCCACCCTCCTACAATGTTTTAAATTATGGAAATGCTGTATAGCCTGTATGTTTGAGCAGTAAAAGAATTATCCAAATGGTTGAGGCATTTTTAGATAAGTACAATAGATGTAATGTTGAACTTTGTTGCCTTCTCCTTGGTTCTGTAATTATTTAATATCATATAGACACAATTATGACATTCAGGCTGGTCCTGTAGCTCAGTCGGTAGAGTACCTGCCTGCTGTGTAAGGGGTGTTGGGTTCGATTCCTGGTTGGGGGTGGGAATTTTTCTCTAGCCAAGATTATTCCCTATCCTCCCCAAGAAATGAGAGAATGAGAGTTTGAATGTGTGTGTGTGTGTGTGTGTGTGTGTGTGTGTGTGTGTGTGTGTGTGTGTGTGTGTGTGTGTGTGTGTGTGTGTGTGTGTGTGTGTGTGTGTGTGTGTGTGTGTGTGTGTGTGTGTGTGTGTGTGTGTGTGTGTGTGTGTGTGTGTGTGTGTGTGTGTGTGTGTGTGTGTGTGTGTGTGTGTGTGTGTGTGTGTGTGTGTGTGTGTGTGTGTGTGTGTGTGTGTGTGTGTGTGTGTGTGTGTGTGTGTGTGTGTGTGTGTGTGTGTGTGTGTGTGTGTGTGTGTGTGTGTGTGTGTGTGTGTGTGTGTGTGTGTGTGTGTGTGTGTGTGTGTGTGTGTGTGTGTGTGTGTGTGTGTGTGTGTGTGTGTGTGTGTGTGTGTGTGTGTGTGTGTGTGTGTGTGTGTGTGTGTGTGTGTGTGTGTGTGTGTGTGTGTGTGTGTGTGTGTGTGTGTGTGTGTGTGTGTGTGTGTGTGTGTGTGTGTGTGTGTGTGTGTGTGTGTGTGTGTGTGTGTGTGTGTGTGTGTGTGTGTGTGTGTGTGTGTGTGTGTGTGTGTGTGTGTGTGTGTGTGTGTGTGTGTGTGTGTGTGTGTGTGTGTGTGTGTGTGTGTGTGTGTGTGTGTGTGTGTGTGTGTGTGTGTGTGTGTGTGTGTGTGTGTGTGTGTGTGTGTGTGTGTGTGTGTGTGTGTGTGTGTGTGTGTGTGTGTGTGTGTGTGTGTGTGTGTGTGTGTGTGTGTGTGTGTGTGTGTGTGTGTGTGTGTGTGTGTGTGTGTGTGTGTGTGTGTGTGTGTGTGTGTGTGTGTGTGTGTGTGTGTGTGTGTGTGTGTGTGTGTGTGTGTGTGTGTGTGTGTGTGTGTGTGTGTGTGTGTGTGTGTGTGTGTGTGTGTGTGTGTGTGTGTGTGTGTGTGTGTGTGTGTGTGTGTGTGTGTGTGTGTGTGTGTGTGTGTGTGTGTGTGTGTGTGTGTGTGTGTGTGTGTGTGTGTGTGTGTGTGTGTGTGTGTGTGTGTGTGTGTGTGTGTGTGTGTGTGTGTGTGTGTGTGTGTGTGTGTGTGTGTGTGTGTGTGTGTGTGTGTGTGTGTGTGTGTGTGTGTGTGTGTGTGTGTGTGTGTGTGTGTGTGTGTGTGTGTGTGTGTGTGTGTGTGTGTGTGTGTGTGTGTGTGTGTGTGTGTGTGTGTGTGTGTGTGTGTGTGTGTGTGTGTGTGTGTGTGTGTGTGTGTGTGTGTGTGTGTGTGTGTGTGTGTGTGTGTGTGTGTGTGTGTGTGTGTGTGTGTGTGTGTGTGTGTGTGTGTGTGTGTGTGTGTGTGTGTGTGTGTGTGTGTGTGTGTGTGTGTGTGTGTGTGTGTGTGTGTGTGTGTGTGTGTGTGTGTGTGTGTGTGTGTGTGTGTGTGTGTGTGTGTGTGTGTGTGTGTGTGTGTGTGTGTGTGTGTGTGTGTGTGTGTGTGTGTGTGTGTGTGTGTGTGTGTGTGTGTGTGTGTGTGTGTGTGTGTGTGTGTGTGTGTGTGTGTGTGTGTGTGTGTGTGTGTGTGTGTGTGTGTGTGTGTGTGTGTGTGTGTGTGTGTGTGTGTGTGTGTGTGTGTGTGTGTGTGTGTGTGTGTGTGTGTGTGTGTGTGTGTGTGTGTGTGTGTGTGTGTGTGTGTGTGTGTGTGTGTGTGTGTGTGTGTGTGTGTGTGTGTGTGTGTGTGTGTGTGTGTGTGTGTGTGTGTGTGTGTGTGTGTGTGTGTGTGTGTGTGTGTGTGTGTGTGTGTGTGTGTGTGTGTGTGTGTGTGTGTGTGTGTGTGTGTGTGTGTGTGTGTGTGTGTGTGTGTGTGTGTGTGTGTGTGTGTGTGTGTGTGTGTGTGTGTGTGTGTGTGTGTGTGTGTGTGTGTGTGTGTGTGTGTGTGTGTGTGTGTGTGTGTGTGTGTGTGTGTGTGTGTGTGTGTGTGTGTGTGTGTGTGTGTGTGTGTGTGTGTGTGTGTGTGTGTGTGTGTGTGTGTGTGTGTGTGTGTGTGTGTGTGTGTGTGTGTGTGTGTGTGTGTGTGTGTGTGTGTGTGTGTGTGTGTGTGTGTGTGTGTGTGTGTGTGTGTGTGTGTGTGTGTGTGTGTGTGTGTGTGTGTGTGTGTGTGTGTGTGTGTGTGTGTGTGTGTGTGTGTGTGTGTGTGTGTGTGTGTGTGTGTGTGTGTGTGTGTGTGTGTGTGTGTGTGTGTGTGTGTGTGTGTGTGTGTGTGTGTGTGTGTGTGTGTGTGTGTGTGTGTGTGTGTGTGTGTGTGTGTGTGTGTGTGTGTGTGTGTGTGTGTGTGTGTGTGTGTGTGTGTGTGTGTGTGTGTGTGTGTGTGTGTGTGTGTGTGTGTGTGTGTGTGTGTGTGTGTGTGTGTGTGTGTGTGTGTGTGTGTGTGTGTGTGTGTGTGTGTGTGTGTGTGTGTGTGTGTGTGTGTGTGTGTGTGTGTGTGTGTGTGTGTGTGTGTGTGTGTGTGTGTGTGTGTGTGTGTGTGTGTGTGTGTGTGTGTGTGTGTGTGTGTGTGTGTGTGTGTGTGTGTGTGTGTGTGTGTGTGTGTGTGTGTGTGTGTGTGTGTGTGTGTGTGTGTGTGTGTGTGTGTGTGTGTGTGTGTGTGTGTGTGTGTGTGTGTGTGTGTGTGTGTGTGTGTGTGTGTGTGTGTGTGTGTGTGTGTGTGTGTGTGTGTGTGTGTGTGTGTGTGTGTGTGTGTGTGTGTGTGTGTGTGTGTGTGTGTGTGTGTGTGTGTGTGTGTGTGTGTGTGTGTGTGTGTGTGTGTGTGTGTGTGTGTGTGTGTGTGTGTGTGTGTGTGTGTGTGTGTGTGTGTGTGTGTGTGTGTGTGTGTGTGTGTGTGTGTGTGTGTGTGTGTGTGTGTGTGTGTGTGTGTGTGTGTGTGTGTGTGTGTGTGTGTGTGTGTGTGTGTGTGTGTGTGTGTGTGTGTGTGTGTGTGTGTGTGTGTGTGTGTGTGTGTGTGTGTGTGTGTGTGTGTGTGTGTGTGTGTGTGTGTGTGTGTGTGTGTGTGTGTGTGTGTGTGTGTGTGTGTGTGTGTGTGTGTGTGTGTGTGTGTGTGTGTGTGTGTGTGTGTGTGTGTGTGTGTGTGTGTGTGTGTGTGTGTGTGTGTGTGTGTGTGTGTGTGTGTGTGTGTGTGTGTGTGTGTGTGTGTGTGTGTGTGTGTGTGTGTGTGTGTGTGTGTGTGTGTGTGTGTGTGTGTGTGTGTGTGTGTGTGTGTGTGTGTGTGTGTGTGTGTGTGTGTGTGTGTGTGTGTGTGTGTGTGTGTGTGTGTGTGTGTGTGTGTGTGTGTGTGTGTGTGTGTGTGTGTGTGTGTGTGTGTGTGTGTGTGTGTGTGTGTGTGTGTGTGTGTGTGTGTGTGTGTGTGTGTGTGTGTGTGTGTGTGTGTGTGTGTGTGTGTGTGTGTGTGTGTGTGTGTGTGTGTGTGTGTGTGTGTGTGTGTGTGTGTGTGTGTGTGTGTGAGAGAGAGAGAGATCTAATGATTAAAACCCAAAGTGTAAGAAACCCAATGACAAGCAAATATGAGTTAACACCATTGTCTTAGGCAATAAGTTCCAAAGGAAAGGCCGTTGATAAGACCAGTGTAATTAAAGGTGGGGTATAAATGGAACTTAAAAAAAATTATGACATTAAGGGAAAGCATAATCCCATGATATCAATATTCAATGAAAGAGAGATAAAACTGGTAGATATGAAGAATATACCATCTTATAAGCTAGGAATTTATAAATTTTGAACTTAGCATATAATCTTTAAATCTGGAGAAAAATAATCTTTTCAGCTGTTAATTATTAATATAGACTGAGTAGTTACTGATGTTACAATGGCCAACAATTCTCTATCTTTATATATTTGTTCCAAAAGCAGTCCCTGATAGTTTGGGCATTAAATGCATCTGACTGGCATTGCATTCCAATAAACTATAACTGCATCCTCATCCTGCATTCAGACATTCAAACAAACTTCTGGTTGCATCAATGTCCATCAGAATCAATATATAACAAAAGGCATGTACTGATTTTCACCAACAACTGCTGTCTTGTGCATTAGGCAACTATAACCATTACATAAACTAATCAGAGACTGTTTTGGAACAATCCTTATATATTATAAAGTATACATTGGTAATGAACTTGTTTATAATATTCACAGGAAATATAACAAAACTTACTTATAACTTTCACAACATATTAAGTCTTAAAATTCATACCCATTAATTAGCAGAACAAGACAAAGTCCCAGTAGCAAATTTCAAAATATTTGCACATCCCAACAGATGATTTGATAAACTATTTGATAGTAAAAGTGGAGTAAAACAAGCTAAAGTAATTAAAAAATAAAAGATAAGCCATTAAGGAGAGTCTGTGCACTGAATGTAAACAAAAAAATTTAAAAGCTGGTTTTATCCATTTTTAGCCTCTCTACTATTTAGTAGAGGAAGTATTGTATTTCACCTAAAACTGTGATGTCGAGACTTCACTCTAAATAGATGTTTTTAGGCTCCATGAATCCAAAAACAGCATTGTTTAGAAAAAGGTCAGTGTGTGCATGTGTATCTGTCTGTGAATAGCATAACTAAAAAACGAACTGTCGGATAAATACAAAATTTGGTATTTAAATTCAGTATCTTTCATAGATGCAACACAAATATTTTCATGAAAACCCCCCAGCCCACACTACCCTTTACATGGAACATTTTTTAAATGTTTAGCTTTCTCAAAAATGGCTCTAATAATTTTGATTAAAATACCATATATTTGAGATATTTACGTGACAAATAAAATATATTTCTTGAATTTTCTGGGAATAGGCTGTGAAGTCCTTTTCATTTGGAAGGAATTTTGAAAAATTTTGTTTAACTGCTAAACCTTAGGCATACAAAAAGATACTCCGCAAAAAAAAAGTTGCAGAACGTTTAAGAAATATACAGTTTATTTCCAATACTTTTTTTGCGATATCAGCCATTTTTGAGCCTATTCATTATTATTGATTTGATTTTTTCCCTACTTTGTCAGTTTTTATAATGTTTTCACTATTCAGTTGTTTCTTGTGGTGCCATGGAAAGAGTATGGTCATTTGCTTTTAACATCTAACTATTTGGTTTCCTCTATCTCCCTCACACTTACAATGGAATGTAAAATGAAACCATTTCTGCATAGATTTATCTCTGTAGAAAAATAATCTTTGATAAGAATAGTTTGTAGATGCTATATAAAAATAAATAATAGTGTGTGGAGAAAGTCTTTTGAATCTTACACATAAGTTTTTCAATAATATTTACACTATTAAGATTGTGCTAATATATATATTAAATTTACCTCATAAGTCTCCTTGAATACTATTTATTGCAAATTTACATGGTTTGGTTAGCCCTCTTTTTCGTTTATGCAATCTCAAGTTTGAGCATCAATTTCTCAAGGACCATTGAAGGTATTTTTATGAAAGCACCTCTGTAAGGTTTCTAAAGATATTTTTAAAGATATCACTTAGTCATAGCAGCCTGCCATAACTTGTTTTCAGTATGGTAAATTCTGAGTTCTTCACATTAGTAAGTAAACATAACAGAAAGTTTGATGCATAACTTAATATTTTGGTACTACTGATGTATTAAGCAAGCTATGTAGCTGAAATTTCTATTGTATTATATTATATATAACAGAAAGAAAGAAAGAAAGAAAGAAAGAGGGAGACAGAAAGAGAGAAAGAAGAGAGAGAGAGAGAGAGAGAGAGAGAGAGAGAGAGAGAGAGAGAGAGAGAGAGAGAGAGAATAAGTTGATCACAAAAAAAGATGTTTTAACATTTTGATAATAAACAAGCGTTATAATTTCTGTTTGTTTTTTTAAATATCAGTGTTAAAAAATTCTGTATATCTTTAGTGCTTTGTAATCTAAGACTAAGTAAATACTGAAAATCTAATGGTTTTATTTTATACTACTTCTGAGAAAAGTGAAACTAAAGTTAAGAAATCTGATGTATTTCACTCACATGACTTTCTCTACTCTTGCACAAATTATTTTTACAAATGTTTATTCTCTTGTAGGTACAAGGGGAATATGGTAGGCTTTAAGCGATAATCAAATCTTTTAAGAGCTGGTTGCTATGCAGAGCATTCTATTCTCTTTGCATGTCCAGGACATTAAAAAAAAAAAAAAGTCTAAGTATTGGAAAATAACAAGGAATATCTTGGAAATGGTTCACTTGGAAAAAAAGATGTGTATGATATAAATTGTGTGTTTTTACAAGATCTACATTTTTTGTGTAGCAAAATTTTGTCTATCTCTTATGGTTTTCCAGTTATGCAAAACTCATTCAGAATGAAGAAGACTTTTGGGGACATTCCCAGAAAATTTCCTGATATGCATTTCATTTGCCTTAAAAGTATTTTAAACATATAATATTTTAATCAAAATCATTGGAGTTATTTTAGAAAAAATCAAAATTTTTTAAAAATGTTCAATGTAAATGGTAGTCTGGGTTTGTTTTAATATTAAAATTTATATGATCCATAATATATTCCTCGTCCAATATGAAAATAAATACAAATAAAAAATATTGAAGCACCATTAGCATGTAGAGTTCATAGAAATCATCCATAATTTACGTCTCGGCAAATATGAATTACTCTAGATGGGGATTTTTTTGAAAATCTTTGTGTCACAGCTTTGAAAGATACTAAACCTAAATACCAAGTTTGGTATTTATCTGAGTTTTCGTTTTTGAGTTATGCTGTTTACAGACACACAGACATATACAGACCTTTTTCTAAAAGTGATTTTTTTGGATTTTGGGGCCTCAAAACATATATTTCGGGTGAAATCTCAGTATTGAATTTTTGAGTGGAATGCAATACTTCCCCTACTTACTTATATGTAGTAGAGAAAGTAAAAATTTATATTGTCCACAGTTCAGACTCCCCTTAAAACCTGAAGCACATTGTGTATATTTATTACGTTAAATTCTGTGGTTTAATATATAGCTAGTAACATGAAATTAAATTTCTGCAATATATTATTGTACTTATCATAATAGACTTGTAGTATTTATACATAAAAAGTCTAAAATATATGTTTTTTTCATGAATTAGAAGGAGAATATAAATTGTTTCTCTTTCACAGATTCCCAAATGATTTCTCCATGGTTATTAGGGTTGACTGTTATAGTTGCAATAGTTACTATTACCTTTATCACAGTTAAAGTCATTTTAAGCCTTCCTCCTCTAAGGGAAAGGGACATTTACAAACCTGAAGAACAAAGTCAATCCTTTGTGATTAACACAGTACCCACTAGCTTGAGCAGAATGGGAGAGGATATGAAAAGGCAAAGCAGCTGAAACTAAAATTCAAGAAATGGCAAGAATGTGAGTATAAAGGTGAGAAGTTCAAGAAGCTTTTAAAAGTATTTTATTTGTTTTAATTTAAATACTTGTTTAACCTGTTGAAATCATCATTTAATACTTAAGTCATATTTAGGTCAAAAGAATACAGACTATTTTTTAATGTAGTACAATTGCAGCCCAAATTTTTCTGACCAAGACTAACTTTTTACTCTTTCTACTAAACTTGTTAAAGATAGAGGAACTAGTGTACTCAACTTAAAAGTTCAATACTAATATGTGTGTGTTTCTGTAAACAGCATAATTTGAAAAATCTGATGCTACATTCACATGACTTTCTATACCCGTTAATGCTTATTAATTGATATACAAACTATTCTCACTAAAACTTATTTTTATATCTACTTCATTTTAACACAAATTAACTTTTGTAGAAATAGCTACATTACACATTTCATTATAGATAGATGTTTAAGAACTAGATGCTATACACTGCCTTAAAATTCCATGCTATTTCCATGCAATCGCAAGAAACAATTGAATATTGAAAGGATTTTAAAGAATGACCAAGTAATGAACAATTCAAATCCTTAATAATGGATATCTCAGAAATGGCTAATGCCACAAAAATAATTTGAAATAAATTGTGTGTTTTAAAGAGATCTACATTATTTGTGCAGTACATTTTCTTCTATTGCTTAACATTTACATTTACAAAATTCCTTCCCAATAACGAGTACTTCAAAGGCTATTTTTAGAAAATTCAGGATATACATTTTATTTGTCATGTAAATATCATTAATATATGGTATTTCAATTAAAATCATTACAGCCATTTTTTAGAAAATAAAATTTTTTGAAAAATGTTCCATGTAAAGGAAAGTTTGGGATGGTGGGATTTTTTTGAAAATCTTTGTGTCACATCTTCAGAAGGTACTGAACCTAAATACCAATTTTGGTGTTTATCTGGCTTTTTGTTTTTGAGTTATGCTATTCCGAGATGCACACATACATGCACATGCGGGTGCACATGGATCTTTCTCTAAAAATTCCTTCTTTTTTTTTATTTAGGAGACCTCAAAACATGTATTTCCGATGATTTCTCAATATCAAATTTTTGGGTGGAATGCAATACCTTCTCTACCTACTGTGTAAAAATGAAATGTTTGGTAGTATCAATCTTGGTATTTATGTTCAGCATCTTCCAAAGATAAGACACAAAGATTTTCAAGAAAACCCTCCCTCCCCAAAATACACTTTAAATGGAAAACATTTTTTTAGCATTTAATTACTAAAAAATGTCTGTAAAAATGTTGATTAAAATGCCATATTAAAATATTTTCATGGTTAATAAAATGTATAACTTGAATTTTCTGTGAAAAGCCTGTGAAGTCCTCTCCATCAACATGAATTTTGTATAGTTGTATATAACACATAAACCAAAAGCTTTCTGCATAAAAACTGTGGATCTCATTAAAACGCATAATTTAGGCTATATAAATTTGTTTGTGGCATTAAGAATTCCTGAGCTATTTGGTGCTATTGTTTTGAACTTTCTAATGCTTTTTTTTTTTGCAGTGTTTTGTCACTATTCTTTTGCTTCACATGAATTCATGCAAAGAGTACCTATAGAATTTCAGTCAACATATAGCAACCCACTTTGTAAAGATTTGTCTATCTTTTAACCCCCTATAATCCCTTGTACCTGCAATGAAACGTATAATGAAACCACTTCTACAAATATTTAATTCAATTAAGGTAAAGTAAATAGAAAAATAAGGTTTTGTTTTTGTAAGAATAGTTTGTGGAAGAGATATAAAAATAAACCATAATGAGCTGAGAAAATCATGTTAATGTAACACATTAATTTTGAGAGAGAGAGACAGAGAGAGAGAGAGAGTGGGGGTATATAACATACCTCCAGCCCCACTTAGAGAATAGGCTTCATTACTTTTTCTTAATGACAAAGATTTAATTGAGTGCTAATTAAAAAAATCTGATGTGTTACACTCACATGACTTTCTCTACTCTTGTACAAACTATTTTTACAAACGCTTATTCCCCATATGCTTCATGTTAATCTTATTGCTAATTTTCTTGTAGATCCAGGAGAATATGGTAGGTTTTAAGTGATAGTCAAATCTTTTAAGCGCTGGTTGCTATGTGGCGCATTCCATTCTCTTTGCATGTCCAGGACATAAAAAAAAGAATAATGAATTTGAGAAACAGTGTAAGTATTGGAAAATTTAAGGGAATAACAAGCAATATCTTGAAAATGGTTCACTCAACAAAAAAATGTATATGACATAAGTTGTGTATTTTAACGCGATCTACCTTTTTCTTGTAGTAAAATTTTGTCTATCTCTTATGGTTTACCAGTTATGCTAAAGTCGTTTTCAATGAAGAATACTTTTGGAGACATTCCCAGAAAATTCGAGATATACATTTCATTTCTCATGATAATATTTTAAACATATGATATTTTAATCAAAATCATCAGAGTCATTTTTGAGAAAATTAAATATTCGAAAAATGTTCCATGTAAAGGGTAGTCTGGGGTGGGGGGATTTTCTTGTAAACCTTCGTGTCGCATCTCTGGAAGATACTGAACCTAAATACCAAGTTTGGTGTTTATCCGACTGTTCGTTTCTGAGTTACGCATGCACGCACGCACGCACGCACGCATACACACACACAGACATGTTTCCAGAAATGCTTTTTTTTGGATTCAGGGGGTCTCAAAACATGTATTTCCGGTGAAATCTCGTAATTGAATTTTTGGGTGGAATACAATACTTCCCCTACTTACTATACGTAGTAGAGAAAGTAAAAATCAAAATTTAAAATAAAGAGTTGAGGGTTGTTACACTACATCACTATAACATATGTTATGTTATAGTGATGTAGTGTAACAACCCTCAACTCTTTATTTTAAATTATGACACATCACTGTTACTAGCTTCTAAATCTTCAAAATTAGTCAATAAAAATCAAAACATTTTGCATTTATCATATTTTCTGGAAAAAATCTTATATAAGAAAATTTCTTTAATAAGTTTTGTTGTGAACAAAAATTTGGACAGAATGAATACTTAAGGGGTTATAGCTGACTTTTAATTCTATTATTCATGTACTAGACCATTTGTTTGATATGCTACAGTTCTGTATCATTTACTGTCATTTTCTGGTTACTATAGGAAACAGTGCAAGCATAAAGAATGGGCACAACTTGTAATATTGAAACTATTATTTATGTATGTTTAATGTTTTACTAACTTCTCAGAAAAATATGTTACCCCTTATTGCTTTTCAAAACATTACATGAACATATGTGCCATTCATAGAGAGAGAGGGAGAGAGAGCTGGGGGAAGGGAGATTAAAAGACAGTAAGAGATAGGAGGTGATAAATCATGGGTGAAGTAGAGAGAATTTTATTGAGAAAGAGAATCTCTGCAGTTAACACAATAGTTCAAGTAGAACTGTAGGTTTTACTAGTACAAAATATGTTAGTGTAGTTTCAGTTTTGAAGCATATATTTGAGAGGGCTGGAATTTGAACCTGGGTGGGATGGATGAGAATTTTTCTGGGATTTCCCCACATCCTAAGAGTACAAATATCAGGTAACTACAAGTTCTAAGGACCCTGGGCTCATTTGAGTCTCATTCCACTTATTTCGTTCACTGTTCAAAATGAGCTGTTCATCAAAAGTGGTGCAATGCTTATTTTAAACAAAATATTTTTTATAAATAATAAATCTGACTCCAATAATCAGTTTAATTTATTCTCATGTAAGAAAACATAGTTAAAAATTATATTACATATAAGCACTCCAAATTTCCTTTACATGTCAAGGTTTCCATTCTTAATTACCTAAATAATACATGCTCAGTTTTTAGCCTACATGTTTATTTCATCATAATTAGGCTTGTTAGATTATTCCATCAGTATTAGATTTATTTCATCATAAGATAAAACATTTAAGGAGATCCTGACCTGAAATTTGCAACTCTGCAGCATAACAAAAATAATAATATTTTCTTTATTAATAACAATGTGTAGATACTATCATTAACACATTTTTCATCTGGTGCATTTTAAGATTTGAGCAAGTATAGAAGAGTAAATGAGATTTATTAAATTTGGCCTTCTATATTTTATTGGTTTTGGTATAAACAAAAGACTAATGAAGATTATTTAATCACAGTAATTATGAAATCTGCAGCTAATACTGCAGTTGATAGTGTTTACTGTAAACACATTTTAACACATTTTAAGCTGTACAGCTAATGTATTTTTAACTTTTGAAATGGAGTTATATGAATATACAGATGGACACTGGGAATGGAATGATGAACAACATGAGTTAGAGTTTATAAGGTAAGATTTAGCTTAAACAAAAATATGGTATTTTCTGTCATTTACTCATCAGCTTCCCATAATGACATATTTTAGATACTTTCAACAGGATGTTTACCTTTTCTTTGAGAAAACAACTAACCACAAATTTACTGTCAAAGATGTATCTACAACTGAACTAATGGTTTATAATAATTATATAACACAATTAAAAAACTACCAGGATAAAAGAACACTTTAATTATAAATTAAGGTGTTTGTTTAACTGAGAAATATATAAAAAATGATGTATTATTATAATTTTTTCTGATATTGGCATGTACTAAAATGAAGTTAACCCCATTTAGCAAAATGTGTTGCTACTACTATATAATGGAAAATCTTACATAATGATAGATTTTGAGTTTTAAAGTTTTGAGAGTGGTTGTATTGAAATTCCACAAAATTATTTTCAAAATCAATCAATTTAGAGCTCTAGAAAAACAAATAAATTGGAAGGTTTGTGTTGGAATATTGCCAATAGTTTAAAACTATAGCATACGTCAGTCTGACCACATAGCAAATAAGAAGTAATTTTGTAGAACACAGATCAAAGAATTTAAAATAAAGAGAGTTGGTGGTTGTTACACTACATCACTAAAAGTTTGTAGTGTAACAACCTCCAACTCTCTTTATTCTAAATTATGACACATCACTGTTACTAGCTTCTCAATCTTCAGATCAAAGAATTTTATTTAATTCATTAAGTGCTCCTTTTAACAAATACGATTATGAATGAATGAATATTTATTTCCACCTTTCTTTGATACAATGTTAGAAATGAAACTTACAATTAAAAGCTTTTTTTAAAAATCTAGTGTATCTATAAACTAGCTTTCTCATACTTTAACCCCTAGGTCGTATGTATGGGATAAAGCTGCTGAACCATCTCTTCAATTTCCAGGCTGTAACCATTCTGTTTGCTCCTTTATTAGGCTCCTTGTACATTTTACATCTTATGTTTCCTAAAAATGTCCCTACTATTTTGTTCAACTTATCCCATTTTTAATTGCAAATATCATCTCTCCATCTTTTAACCTTTTCACATTCTATTAGCCAGTGGATAATACATCTACCTGAGCAATTATTTCCTATCCTTTTAAAAATATATATTACTCCTCTTCGCACCCAAACAAGACCTATTCTTTCAAATTGATTGCATATGTCTACATAAGTCTCCCTCCCCCAATTTCTCTTAACTAATTTATACAAAATCAACGAACTTGTATCCTCAAAACTAACCCATATCTCTTGTTTTTCTATGTCTTCCACCCTCATTCTCACCTCTTTCAAAAATACACTGTTATTGTTTTATATAATAGCCAAATATTCCTCATGCCAATTTCTTCTAACACATTATGATTAGGACATTTCATAAGGACCATCATATCCTAAATTACAAAGCACTGAAATAATTAATACATAAATTAACATTTGTGTATTAATATTTATATTTAAATATATAATATTAATGACTCTTTTACTTTCTCTACCACCTACCTGAAATAGGTAGAGGAAGTATTCAATTCCATGCGAAAATTCAATATTGATATTTCACTGAAAATACACATTTTGAGGTCCTGTGTATACAAAAAAGTACCATATTTACATGAATCTAAAGCGCACCTCATATCTGAAACTTAAAATTATGAAAAAAAGGTTTGTATCAAATGTAAAGCGCATCAATGACAGAAAATAGGTAATAGGTATTTTATTTAAATTTATGTGATACAACAATGGATTTATCATATATATAAACCATCAGATTATAGAATTTAAAGTGCCCTATTGTTAGATGACACATTGTTAATGAACAAAATTAGTGTTATGTGCTGTTTTTTGCACCCTATTGTTTTGATGACAACTTCCTTTAACCCATTCTCAGTAATAGTGTAGTTCCACGGCATATCAAACCAAATTGGCATCTCATCAGCGTTGCCTATTTGCCTGATGGAAAAAATTGTTTTTCTTCCAAAGTGAAATGACATACCACTGAAACGTTTGTAGTTTGTCCTCAAAATCTACAGGAAGCTTCTGGCACATTGTTGTATGGCATCTTAGAGATAAACCCATCTGCTGCATGAAACAATCCATCCATCCATGGCTAGCCTTAAACTCTTATTTCGGAATACCAAGAACTTCAGCCTCTTCTTTAGCTTTCTTTCGTATAGCGTCACTAGTCACAGGTTGTCCATTTTTCCTCATTTCACACACAAATTCCAACACTTTTTCTTCAACTTCATGATGTCTTCTTTTGTGAGGATCCGTAAATTTCTTCCTACTAGCTTTAGTAGCAAATAATGCCAATTTCTGTTTTCACCACAAGCGAACATTCTCTCTGATACATTGAACTTCCTTCCTACCTTTCTATTAGCATTTTTTTTTCAGCATAAAATGAAAAATAAATTAATGACTAAACCTTTACATAAAACGCACCCTTTAATTAAAATTTCTAATAATGCTTTAATTGATTTACCTAAAGGATTACTTTACGCTTTAAAAAAGCATCATAAGATGTTCTTCTCTGTTTGCCCTTGCCCTCCATAATGTAACTAAAAACGCTGAATAATAGGCCAATAATAAATGAGTGGCTAGCTTGTCGTAAGTTTCCAGATGCATGTTAACTCAAGCAATCCATTGTGATGTAATAAATGAAAAATTTGAATAGAGTTACTGGCATTCTATGGAATGGATTTGCACTCAAATCTAATGTGCACCACGATTTTGAGTGCTACATTTGCTTAAAAAAGGGGCACATTAGATTTGCGTAAATACAGTAATTTTAGAAAAATGTCTGTGTGCATAAAAAAATAAAAAAACAAAAAAAAACACCTCAGATAAATAGCAACTTAAATATTTGACTTCAGCATCTTCCAAATATGTGACAAAGATTATCAAGAAAATGCCCCCTAAACTACCCTTTACATGAAAAATTTGGTTATTCTTTTATTTTCTCAAACGGCTCATAATGTTTTTGGTTAAAATACCATATTTTTAGATATTTGCATGATAAATAGAGTGTATATCTTGAATTTTCTGCAGATAGCCTGTGAAGTCCTCTTCATTCTGAATGATTTTGGTAAAATCAGAACAATAAGAGATAAATAAAATCTTACTACACAAAAAATGAAGATCTTGTTAAAACACACAATTAATATAAAATAACATTTTTTGTGCCTTTAACCATCTCTGGATATTGTTTGTTATTGGTTTGAATTTTCAGATATTTAAATTTTTTTCAACTGATAAATTGCTATTTGTTTTTCTTTTGGTGATACAAGGAACATGAAGTTTCAAAGCCATCACATAGCAACCCACTTTTTAAAACTGACTTATTCCTTTAGCCTACTATATCCTTTTTTATGCCTACAACTAAATGTGTAAATGTATAATGAAGAATATAAAAATCATGAAGATAGAAGAATAAGCTTTTGTATTAATAGTTTGTGGAATCATGTATAGAGAAAGTCATATGAATACAACACATCAGATTTTTCCTAAAACATGTTTGAAATTTGGTAACTTGGCCTCTTCTTCTACCAAATTTTGCAATATTTCAGCTAAAATCATGTGTATATTTTGCTTTGTATTGACAAGTTAATGCTGTATTCATAGTTCGGTGGTATTGTTCACATCTCCATTGTTTTTAAATATTGGAACCATTACTGGTTTCTCCAACTGCATGGGGCATTATCTCCTTCAAACATGGAATTTAATATTCTAACTTACAAAATTAATCTCTTCTCATTTAAGCTCCATGCCTTCCAAAATTCCCTTGGTGTTCCATTAACACTACTTTTAGTCTTCTAATTTTCTATTGAACATTATGCATTTCTATCTAGCTATCCAAATGCTCTGTAAATTCTCTGGTGGACATATATTTTGATTAATCTGGTATTCTCCTCTTAAGAGATTCTTAAAATAGCTACACTAAACTTCTGAGCTTATGCTGTTTTCCTTTGTTTTACCTTTACATTCTCTTCACTAAAGACCATATTGCTTTATCATCATTTGTCCTCAGTACCTCATGTAGTCTCTGGCTCTTTTTTCTCCCCATTCTTTCCTTTTACCTCCATGAATACACCCATCTTTCAATCGAAAAGTTCTGTATTTCAGTCCCCTGTTTGACTCCATTTTCCGAACTCCTTTACAACTCTTCACTTTGTATTCCTGTACTCTTTGTCATAGCATCCTTTTTATTAATTACTTTTATCCCCATTTTTATTCCTGCCAGCTTCACCATCTAGTCTTATAACAATTTCCTCAATTCTGTTTTTCTTTCAAAAGTTCCTCCATACCTATGAGGGCTGATCAACAAAGACTGAGACTGATTTTTTCCTGTAGCTTCCGTGATAGTTTCATATCTGTAACATTAGAATTTGAAAAGAGTGGGTTTTTATGTATAATGTTGGTAGGCAGCAGCACTCTCGTATTGGTAGGTTGGTAGTAATGCTCTATTTTGTAGATCCTACGTGCATTTCACATACCAGACAATGGAGGTGACGCGAGAGGAGCAGTACAGCGCAATCAAATTCTGTTTTCATTTAAACCATACAGCCACCGACACTTATGAAAAGCTGAAGCAAGCATACAGTGAAGATGCACTACCTCATGCAACAGTGTTTACGTGGTTCAAGGACTTCAAAGAAGGCCGACTTGTTAGTGTTAAGCAAGTGGGCCTGGTGTTTCGGCTTCTGCTGTGACTGAAGTCAACATCAACACAGCTGCTGTGATTGTCCGAGAGGATCGGCGTATAACATTATGTAACCTCAGTGAAGTGTTAAGAATTTCATATGGCAGTGTGTTTACAATTATACACGACCATCTCCATATGACCCGAGTTTGTGCTCGTTGGGTGCCGAACAACAAGGCTGTGTGAATGGAGACAAACTGTGAGGAGCTGCGTCTCTTTGCTGATGGAGGGGATGCATTTTTTAAATCGATTATCACTGGTGATGAGTCATGGCTGCATCATTATGATCCTGAAGGAAAACAAGCCAGCACAGTGTGGAAATCGCCAGGTTCTCCAACACCAAAAAAGGCAAAAGTTGTTCTATCTGTAGGGAAAGTGATGATGATCACATTTTTTGACTGTAATGGAATGATTTACCAGCATGCAGTTCCCCCTCATACTACATGTCAGTATTGGCTACACTGAGGAAGCACATTGCAAAGAAATGACCAGAGCTTTCTCGGACTAGGTGGCGACTTCATCATGACAATGCACAGCCTCACGTTGCAAATCAAGTCATGCAGTTTCTGGCTTGATTCAACATTACCTGTGTACCACATCCACCTTATAGCCCCGATCTTGCACCCTGTGACTTTTTTTTATTCCCATCACTAAAGGCAAAGCTTAGGGGTATTCGATTTGAGAACTCTGAAGCAGTGCTCAAGAAACATGAGGCGATTCTCAAGGATCTGACAAAGAATGGTCTGCAGCACGTGTTCAAGGACTGGCAGAGACGCTATAAAAAGTGCACTGAAGTAGGAGGGGACTACTTTGAAAAAGACCATGTAAACATTGAATTGGAGTAATCAACATCTGTGAAAAAAAATCAGTCTCAGTCTTTGTTGATCAGCCCCCATATTTCTCTCAGCCTTCCCCATTCTTTAAGAGCCATTAGCATTTAAATAGTGAACCAACTTTTGTTGTTTATAATGCCTTATTTTGCTAGTTTCAGATTTGTACTATTTGAAATTCTATATTATCCTCTTAGGTGGTGTGGTGGAAAATAATGTGGGCTCATAGGTATCAGTGATGACATTTGGTCATTGCATCAGTGCAGATTTTTAATACCATGGGGGCAGCGCATGCATATACTTCTGCCTCTATATTCCCTAGGAATCTGAAACCAGAAGAAGATTAATTGCCTTATCTTCTTATTCGTGGTTTCTCTATACCCATCCCTCTTACCAAATATATATCAAATGTAATGATTACAGCATTTTAGGAAAAAAATATTGCTTAAACTGAAGAAAAATTCATTATGTACATAAGAAAATTATAATATAAATATAGATAGAAGATAAGATACAAAAAAAAATAGCCAAGTTGTCAAGTGATAGTTTTAGGCATCCCAGACAATGAAAATGTGCCAGAATAGCAACAAGAAGCCTATGTGGCAACCTTGTAATAGACACAATGGATGCAAGAGAGACATTGCATTTTGGTCACAAAGGGAAGCACATTTTTTAAATAGGATCTGACTGAATAGAATACATATAATAATAACTTAAGTTTATTTGAGTAATACTTTGTTTAATCTGCTTAGCCATGTTGAGAAACAGACTTCTAAAGCAAAACAGAAATCAAGCAAGGCTAGAACTGAAAAATTCTCTGGTTGCACTCACTTAGACCTGACCATTGAATTTCAACATGAAATAAGCCTGCTTGACAAGATTCGCTTTCAACGCCACTACCAACGGCATGCAAAACCAATGAAACCTGATGTGGTTACCATTCGAGATGTCAAGGATGTTGTTCTATTCAATGTGTTGACTCCTCTCCCAGCAGAATTTATCAGCTTCTTCCATACAGTTGGAATTGATAAATTCCTTCGTGCACTCATCATATACTTCCAACTCTTCATTGAGGCAAGCATTTTATCTTATTTTTACTCTCAGAAATGCATACCTACCTGTATTTAATGCTAGGTCCACATATATATGATTATAACTCAATTATAAACTTTGATCACTGTTGGCAAGAACATTAAAAAAAACTTAAAGTGTAAAGCATAATAAAAATTTATATATATTCGTTTCCCTGGCTCTATTGCTTTTGATCCTTGAAGATTCACTATTAATAATGAAATAGCCTTAAGTAATAAATACCTACAAACTTAAACTGAAATTAGAAGTGTAAATGTAGTTAAGTACATATATGGATAGCTGAAAATCAGATTGTTGTAAATACTATTTTTGGTCAACAGTTTTGTAAGCCTGCTGTATCATGTATAATTAAATGCACATTCTAAGAGAATGTACGTACTGCACAGACAATGAAAGTTGTATTTTAGAAACATTTTTGTCTCATAATGGAAAATGTGTTAATAAGCTACCTAGCAGAATCAGATGAAGATAATGAAGTGATTTGTGATCTTCAATTTATTTGTACTATTGAAAATTTTAGCATAGGTTTAGGTTTAAGTGCTACTGTAAAGTTAAGACAAAAAATATTGTAGTGAATTAACTATTTTTTTACCCTTATTAGAAATTATAAACTTTTTTTTTAATCAAAAATAAAACATTTGTCTTGGTATATACTCAATTATTTTTGCCTATGTTCCTTTTATACACACTTACAAGAGAAATTAATTTTTATATACATGGTTTGGGAAAGGAGGAAAAAAAAATTGTAGAGAGTAATTTAAATTACATGGCCTCTACTTGCATGTATAATGGAATTTTAAAATTAGATTGACATCACATTTAAGATACTAAAGCAAAACTGCACATGATGCTTCATATACTTTAACCAGTCAACTCCACAAAATGATGGAGCAGGGGCAGCGACAAGGGTATGTCCTCATACATGGCACTAGTTGAATGAAACAAAACAAGATAATGATATTTTAAAATAAACATTTGTTTATTTCATATACATCTTGCATAACTAGAACACAACAATATTTTCCAGTGAGGAAGGCAATGACATGCGTTACAGTAGCTAATCAGAGAAGCAAATGAAAAAGTTGCGATGCAATATTTCTATTCAATGAAAACATATCTGGGTAACAAATTGAATTGAGTTTTATTTATGGATGCTCTTTAATTACTATGGTCCTTAGCATCCCATTCTATATTGGGCGTGAAAGACCAGTAATTTTGCTCAGAGGCCTCTTTATCAGGCTTGATGTTCTTTTACATGCCGTAAATCTATGACACGGGACCACTGGCTTTACTTCCCTCCTGAAGGAAGCCAAACTAAGGATTTTTACGTCCGAAAAAAAAATCCATCGCCCTCGCCGGGTTTGAACCCGTCACCTTGGGAACTAGAGGTTAGCATGGTAATTACTACACCATAGAGGACGACATATCTGGGTGGCAGTGGCACATTGAGGGGTAAGAGGATAGCACATGTAATAATGTTGTCTGCAGAGCTTTCCATAGGAGGGAGTAAATCAAGAGGGTTTAAATACTGATTATCACAATTTCTGCAAACCTTCATAAAAGCACAGTGAAGAAGTGGATAGAGCAACTAGCTGCTAAACTTAATAATATGATATAGGTATATACATATATATTTTCCAGAAAGTAAAGCATTGCTGGCACTGCTTTTGTATTCATGCTTTGGGCACTACTGTTGCAGAGTGTGCACCTGATCTATTAGCAACCTAGGAAAAAAAAAGATCTTATGACTATGTATAAAAATTTTTCTTTTAACCATGTGGAATAAAACCAAGAGCAGAACCCAGAACTAGTAAAAGTTTATTCGACTTGACTGCTTTTAACACCTTGGGTGTGTTATTTGTCTAATTTTAATACCTGCCGTACTGTGTTAAAGGAGTGCTAATTAAAGTTACTTGCAATAGATGAGTTGCATTTAATAATTCATAAAAAGTGTTAAAAATAGTACCGGGAGAATATTTGTCTCTGTTACCACCGTTTGATGTGCATGACAAGTCAATCCACAAAGATAAGACAGGGACAGATTTTTTTTTTTTTTTAATTGGTAGTTGCAGAATGTTTAATACAATCTATTGGCTGAACCATGACTACCTCTACTTGAATGTTGTAAACAGGTCAAGCACAATACCCTTCTTCATAGTGCAGTATAGTTTGGTCAAATGCATGAAGCTGCCATTAGTGATTGAAACAATAGAGTTTATTGCATAGCTTATTTCTGTCAATTAGAACCTGTTTTTTTTTTTCTTATTCATTAGAGTAAAGGTCAAGCACAACTACCCTTCTTCATACTGCAGTGTGGTTTGGTCAAATCATGAAGCTGCCATTAGTGATTGAAACAATAGAGTTCATTGCATAGCTTATTTATATCAATTAGAACCTGTTTTTTTCTTATTCATTAGAGTAAACGCAGAGGATAGTAAATAGCAGAACTGTTAGAGTTATTTGCTTGGCTGTCTATTAGCACCTTAAGGGGTGATGTCAGTCTAATTCTATAATGTACTGTACAATAGAATTAAAATCTTTTAACAGCTTTCCTGATCAAGTATGTAATTATAATCATAACAGGGTAAGAGATGAAAACATATTTGATAAAACAGAATGTATATTCAGTAAAGATCTGGAGCTCTCAAAAGGGAGAGGATAACATTTATTTGAAAATTTAATAAAAATCGGATGTGATGCATTCACATCATTTACTCTACTTATGAAAAATTCCATATATTCATTATATATTACAATATTCATATAAAAGGTGATTCTTCTATCCACATTATGTTACAAATGTTTTTTTTTCCTTGGGAGCCATGCTAAGGATTTTTACGCCCAAAAAAATCCATTGTCCTCCACTGGGTTTGAACCCAAACCCTTGGGAACTAGAGGCTAGCATGGTAACCACTACACCACGGAGAATGACAAGTGATAAGCCATGTTGCAATATCATGCCTTTTTTATTGACTGTAACTTGTGAACTGTTACTTTAAAACAAACGTTCCAAAACTTCTTGTTCACCAATTTATTTGTAAAGTAGGATTCTGAAGAGTTATTGCACAAATTTTTGTATGTATGACCTATAATATATAGGTACTTAACTTATACAGGTTATAAATCAACTACCAAAATAATTTCAAAGATTTAGAGGTGTATCATTCAAGCGATGTGAGACAGGATATGGTCCACAAATAAAAATAACGGCATCTATGGTATTAAACATGTTAACATTAAACTGATAAGTTGATGTTAAAGTAAAGTTGGAGAAAATTTCATTTAGAATAACTTTAAAACAGCTTCATGGGCATATAAATTACAATTTTCAATTTTTCATTATCAATGTTTTCTAGATGTAGTGCAATAAAAATCTCTCAAATCTTGAATCAATAAACTGACAGTGTGCCACTGAGTATCGATTAATTGTCTTATTATGTTATCTACTGACAGTGTGCCACTAAATATGGATTAATTGCCTTATTGTGTTATCTATCTTCATAGAGCTCTCTACTTAATCATGTGGGCTAATGGGTACTTACAGCAAGAGCCCATTCTAAAGATTATAATAGCTTAATTACTTTCTCTACCACTTACATATGGTAGATAGAGGAATTCAAATTCAAATTTTAATACAATTCAATATGGTGTTATACACAATTGAATCCAGTCAGAGTAAGCACTAAAAGTAATGTATACAAAGAACTGTTAACAAAGTAATATATACAATGAACTGCTAACAATAACTAAGACAATTTATAATTTGATTTATACACAATTTACAGAATACAAAATCACTAAGTGGTCCAATAAAAGGAATTAAAACATTACAGGTAATTTACTATTTACAGAATTATTTATACAGGTATTCATCAATACTGTAGAAAGATTTACTAATCAAAAACTGTTTTAACAATTGTTTAAATTTATTACAATTATTATGAAATTTCTTTACTTCTTCCAATAGAGCATTATAAAGTTTTATTCCAGTAAAACTAGGTATTTTTTCATATAAGTGTAGTCTGTGGCTATGGATTGCATAATCATTTTTATGTCTTGTGTTGTATCTTTATACATCAAAGTTGGTTTATAATGTGCATTTATACTTTTTAAAATGTAGAATGGTTTTGTAGATATGTAAGCTTGGTAAACTTAATATATTTAGTTGTCTAAAGTATTGTATTCCACCCAAATTCAGTACCATTTCACCAGCAATACATGTTGTGAGGCCCCCTGAACTCAGAAAGAGAGAGCGAGAGAGAGCGAGAGAGAGAGTGTGTGTGTGTGTGTATGCATGCATGTTTTTTTCTTTCCTCTCTCTTTCTTTTGTTTCCAAGTAAGTGAGTCAAAGATTTGCATTAAATTCCTTCCTTCCAAAATACGCTTTACATAAAAATTTCTCTTTATTTTTATTTCCTCAGAAATAGCTATAACAATTGAGCATTTTTGCAAAAGTCAGTAGACACAGAAGTCAAGATTTTACAGGAATCATATTTTTTATTTTAAACACCAAGCATTTAGTTTATAACAAAATTTTTTGTATGAAACAATTTTGTTCAGAGGCAATGAAAGTAGATTAAACAAAATATGCACACCTTTTTCATATTAGTCTGTTTTACTCGCAAAAAATCTGAGATTTTTTTCAAAACTTGATAGATGCAGTATTTCTTCATATTATAAATATCAACAACAGTAATAAAACTGAACAAATTTAATGATCTTAACCTAATAATGCAATTATCACAAAAGTCTACTGGGATATCTCTGCTAGAACAGTTATTAAACAGTTATTTATTAGTAGAAGTCATTTGTCTGATCTGTTACTTTGAAATAGTGTATGAGTTTCTTAATGTCATTACTTTTTTCTTTAAACACCATTTGACTTCTGGAAGAACACAGGAATTTAATATGCTGTCACATTTTTAACTCCTGGTTTTAGCGCACACATTGTCATTGAATATGTGTATATGTATTCTACACTTCAAAAGAAGCTTTACGATGTTTGATTGAATTTTTGTTGTAAGTGATCACTCACTGCAGAGCCATCTTGATTGATCATAACACCTTTTAAGCACTCGATTGTAAGTCCAATATTTTCCAGTCTTTGTTGAGGATCTTCACTGTGTCATGATTCTTCAATATCATGTAGTAACCATTGGATGTCAAGATGTCTTCCATTCTTTTGTATTCTTTCTCCGTTCTTCCAAAAATATGATCTGGAACCATATAACTAAGACCGCATATTGAAGAAAATGAAGAGTGTGATCAAAACATATACTTTACTCCAAAAAAGAACATGAATATTGCCATTATAATGCTGTCCCTGTTCTGGCTGGCACAAGATTCAGAAAGTAGATGGATGGTGGAAGGGAGACTTTGTGACTTTTTCTAGGTTTAATAAAAAAATCTAGCACTGCAGATGTGACTTGGTTACATCTTCTTGGTGACTGAGTTTCCAAACAAGCATAGAAAGAGATGTCTTTCTTTTCTTGTGTCTTCAAATGAACCATGACAGATAGGTTGTACAGTCTATATTAGGCTCTGAGTTCATTTTTTTCCAACAGATCTGTCTTTGCTTTTATTTGCAAAATATCTACCTTGCAGGTTGAACAGGAATCTGTGTAGGGTATTCTATAATGGCTCCTTGTGCTTGTATGTCTTTATGTCGCTTTTTACTGATATTGTAAGATTATTATGCTTCTTACCTGCAGTATTTCATCCTGTTTTCCTTTGGGATTTTCCTGTAAAATGAAAGCTTTTTACCAGGAGAGACAATTGATCCTTTGAGAAGCCAGTTATACCTTGGAAACTTGTTGCACAAACAGATACTATCTGTCCAACTGTTTTCCTGCCACTGTATTTTATTAATATGTTTTGCTTTCTTTCTGAAGACTCTGTATTCGTATTGTATGTATGTATTTATTGTGCTAAGAGTTTTACAAATTTGATTGTCTACTGCATTTTGACCCTGGTCACTTATTCAGTAGACAATCACTACAGTTTATTTACATTTTACAAATTCTTGTCAATAAATTATCTTGCTCTTTTTTTCAGTTTTTTTTTTTTCATGTCCCATTTCCACTTTTCATTTATTGATTACTTAACCATCACACATTCACTATAGTTTTCCATTCAAAGTAAGATGCACTACCTCTTACTTTTCTCTTTCCACTGTCCAAAGCCATTTATTTTTTACTTTACACAAAAACTGTCCAATGCTTCTAGCGTCCTTGCATATCATTTCAATTATAATTATATTTCTATCCCCCTTCAACCACTTCTTATTAAAAAATTCTTTTCTCCAATTTTCTGTTCCTTGGCACTTAAATACTATGTGTTCAATGTCTTCATTACCACCACATATCGGACATTGGTTCTGAGGAATACCCTGTCTTAGCCCTTTTAGCCTCCATGCTCCGGTTCTTAACCATGCAATAGATTCTCTCTCTTCTTTATTGACTATGTCTATATATTTTTCCCTACCCCATGTATTTTTCATTGGCCTATAATAAACTAATGAGCTCTTTTCGGCAATCTCACTGAACATGATTTGTATTTCTATATCTTCCAGTCTTTTCCTTGCCTTGTTCCAAAAATGTTTTACTTATTTTCTCTCCTTCTCCATATATCTCCTAACCCATTTTTCTCCAAAATATTCTGTAATTTACTTACCCATCCATCATTCATTAAGCTATTCTCTTGGTATTCAATACATTGTCTTAACACATTACTTTTTCCTAGATTTAAAATTCTGAACCAAAATTTCAAAGCTCTTTCCATTATCTTCCCCTTAGTTGGCACCCTGCCCATCTCTAATTGTGCTACCTGTCTTACAATTGACTTCGGTAGCCCTAGTATTTCTCTACAAAACATCCTGTGCACCACATCTATACATTCCCATCCTCCATCTAATCCCCCACCCTATGCTTTGGTGACACCATGGTCATGAACTTCAGAAGCAATTTGTCCTGACCTATTTTACACAATGTATGTAAGTGATTGTGAAATACACTACTATCTTCAGACATTAACTCTGTACTTTACATGCTTATTTCCTTTAGCTTTTGGACTGCATGAAGAGTGAGCTGGTCCATGGGAGCATTTTATGTTTGGTTCATGTCCCTTGTTTTATGTTTAACTCTACAAGGACCCTTCTCTTTAGCTCTTGACTTTCTACCAGCTCTATTTCTTGAACCACAATAAATTCACCCATATCCATTACTCGCACTGCCAGAGTCAGAAACTATGGTACTGATCTGCAGCCAGGAGAAAAGATTTGAGAGAAATCTGCTAGCTTTGCAGCTTTGCTCCTGCATGGTTTCAGTTAAGAGTATTACGTGACTGCAATAGATGTTATGTGAAAATCATGAGCTTACATTACACTGAATGCTTTAAACGTGACTATTGATTGTCTAAAGATGTAAAGATTAATGTTTGTTCCTGTCTCCTCAGACCTGGGGACCTCATGAGAATGCATTAACTGGAATATTATGACTGGAGAATGCTCTTATTTATTTAAAACCTTTACTATGCTGAAAAAGATTTTACCTGGCCTTGTATATATGCTAAATAAGCAGTCAATCATGCATCGAGTTTTGCTTTAACTAAAGTGGCTGCATCTATTGAGTTATTTCTGATTAGAGCATTGTAAATAAACTGTAGTGATTGTCTACTGAATGAGTGACTAGGGTCAAAGTGCAGTAGACAATCAAATTTGTAAAACTCTTAGCACAATAAAATACTAGCTGCCTAAATACTAGATTAGAGCATGAATCAGGTTTTGCTAAATCTGATTTCATAGGTTGATTCAGAAGCTAAAAAACATATAGAGGCAGTATATAATGTATTTTTAAACATTTTTGCATCCATCAGCTGTTGAAAAAATGGTACTCAATTTTTATTAAAATATTCTGTTTGTCATATGGTCATGAGGAATAAAATGCTTATCTTAAATTTTCTGCGGATTCCCCTTCATTCTGATTAAATTTTGTATAATTTTGTTTAACTAGGAAACCATAAGAGATAGAAAATGCTCATTTCATGAAACTTGTACAGATTATTAAAATGTGCAGTTTCGGTCAAACTATTTGTAGCATTAGTTAATTTTCCAAATATTTCCATTGTATTGACTAATTTTGAGAGAAAATGCTGACGATGGGAACAAGCCGTCTCCCGAAACGCGTTCAAGAAAGAATATCATAGTGATGTAGTGTAACAACCCTCAACTCTCTATTTTAAATTTCCATTGTATATTTGCAATTTCCCAGATAGAACTGCCTCATTTCATGAAAGATGCCGGAAAGTTTCCTGTTCTTTTTTCATTCCCTTTACCAGAGCTTGTTACTATGAATTCTGAATTTATTCCTCCATGCTTCTGATAAATATTTGAACATCATTTTCTTGTATAGCTTATTGCTGAGCTCAAAATAAATTTTACACAAAAATGTATCATAATAGAAGAATCGCTTTTGAATGAGCGCTATTATATATAAGATAAGAATGTAAATTTGTAATGGCTAGAGACAGTTATGTGATGTACCACTGAGATTTTTTGTTTCTTTATTATAATTAATGTGAATGATGTTCCCACATAAGTAAGCATTGGAATGCGCATACTCAAGTAAATGATTTTGATTGGTAAATATAGTAATGGCTGATACCATTTCCTGTATAAGGTTCTCTAGTCTGTGAGACTACATTTGAACAGGCACACCAGACATTCCTTGTCATAAGTTACTTGTATATAATATAAGTAACTTATATGCACACACACACATCTGTATATATCTATTTTATGTATGTATAAACCACTTATAGCTTATTCAAAAACATAATGTTCTAAAATATGATTTGATATTTGAAAAGATAAAATGATTTCTTATAAAGCTTTAAAATGTAATCAACATCAGGATGATTGTCATTCAAATAATGTTTGACAAAGTAAAGAACATACACTATGTGATCAAAAGTATCCGGACACCTGGCTGAAAATGATGTACAAGTTTGTGGCGCCCTCCATCGGTAATGCTGGAAGTCAATATGGTGTTGGCCCACCCTTAGCCTTGATGACAGCATTCACTCTCACAGGCATACTTTCAATCAGGTGCTGGAAGGTTTCTTGGGGAATGGTAGCCCATTCTTCACGGAGTGCGGAACAGAGGAGAGGTATCGATGTAGATCGGCGAGGCCTGGCATGAAGTCAGCATTCAAAAACATCCCAAAGGTGTTCAATAGGATTTAAGTCAGGACTCTGCGCAGGCTGATACGGTAATTTGTATCACAAATTATTTAAATGTAAATAATGATTGTAATATGAATATGTATTTTTATGTGACATTGATTTCCGATGTTTATTAATTGTAATTAATATTGGTAAATAATAATATACGGCTTTACTGAAACTGTCAATAATATCGCAATAATGCAGCGAGGGGGGTGAGTTGTTTATCATTACTGGGAACCAGGAAGTTATGTAATGTTCGCGCGTTTTCGGTAGAACCTTCTAGAATATTTCCTAAAGCATATGTATTCGTAGTTTTCATTGGATATTAAAATAGACGCTAATGTTGGCGCGTTTTAGTAGCCAATAGCAGTTCATTTATAATCTGTAGGCATGTCGAGGAGTGGGAGTATATAAAGTCGAGTCCGTGGTAGATCGCCCCCAGTTCAACAAAATTCTCAATACCTTACACGTCGGTCGCCCCAGTTAATCAAAATTCCTAGCACATTACACGTCGTCAGTCAGTCCTTCAGTTCGTCAAGTTACGCGCAGCAGAATTACGAGAATCTAAAGTATTAAAAAGTTAATCATACACAAAGTTGAAATACAGAGTTAAAAGTGATAAGTAAGAAGTTATTACAAACAGTTTCAGTTTGGCGAGTATCCAGATCAATATGTAAAAGTGTTAGTGAACGTGTTCGACAATAAAAATTATAATACAAATTTCTTCATTAAGTGTAATTTCTGGATAAAAGATTCCTTTTCCGTTTCACAACCTGCATAGAGATACATGTTCTACCAAGATAAGATGATAGCTAGCCGGAGGACAATATAAAAAACTTTAAATTCTTTCGAACCCTAATTGATGCAAATTGCTACCGCCAGATGGAGCTACGAACCAAACAAATGAAAGACGTCATAAGATGGCTTCAACACTGATGTAAACAACATTAATACCGTTACAAATTGGCTCCACAATGTGGGGCTAACAAATACAAAAACATACTACGTAAACAAGCATTATCCGTCGCAAATTGGCACCCAGAACGTGGGGCACGATAACCAGGAAAGGAGCACGATAACCAGGAAAGGAACACGATGACCAGGAAAGAAGCATAGTGACCAGGAAAGGAACACGATGACCAAAAAAGGATCAACATAACCAGGAAGGGGCGAATGCAGCAGTAAAATGATCTACAAGACGCAGATTCCAGAAACAACAGGGAGGACAGACATGGATAATTGGACATCGTAATTCCGAGATTACAAGGCAACAGGGAAATTCAAACTACAGGACGACAAAACTACGCAGATTCATCGAAGCGACATACAAACCTAGGAGAATGGGGCAGACAGCTGGACATCTAAGCAACATCAGCAGATAGCATCAGAAAGGTTAGAAAAGTGTGATTTTAATTCTAAAAAAAAAAAAAGGGGGGGGGGTAAACAAATTTAAATGTTCCTTAGGAGTGGTAGGATAATAAAAACAATGGCTGCTAGTAATACAGAAGAAATAATTATGGAGGGAGATAGTATAACAGTTAGCTGTGATCCAATACAGGTTACAGAAAGAAGCCCAGACTTTTTAGGATTTGAGGATGAAAATGTTAGTACAGAAAGTCAGAATAGAATAGCAGGAAATGTTAATCTTGATACTAGTATGATTATGGAAATGCTGAAAAATTTGAATGAGAATAGTAGGGAATTGAGAGAAGATATAAAAAAGACTAATGAGAATATGGAAAAGAATTGTAGGGAAACGAGGGAATATATTAGTAAGAAAATAGATCAGAGTTTTATGGAATTGAGAGAAGATATAAAAAAAGATCATAGGAAATCAATTGAAAATATTGGTAGGAGTAATGAGGTATTAGAGCAAAAAGTAGATCAAAGCAGTGAAGAAATTGAAAAGAAAGGTACGAAGCTAGATAGTAGTATGCCAAAAATGAGAGATGAAAATGAGGAAGTAATAGCAAGTGAGATAGGAGAAGTTTCAAAGAAAATGCTAGACATGAGTAAGGAAATAGGTAACAAAGAAAGTGAGGTTAATGTAGAATGTACAGAGTTAGGAAGTCAAATGAGTAGTATTTCAAGTGAGTTAAGAGAGATAAAAGAGGTTAGGAATGTAGATGTAAATGAGGCGCAAGTTAATTTCAGAGGGGAAATATCAGAAATACAGAATGAGACAGTAATGCAAAGAAATAAATTGTACCAAGATGTTCAAAATGAAAACTCCAGTCCAGTACAGTTTAGTACAGATTTGTCAGAGTATTCTCAGATTAAAAAGATAGCAGAAGAATTGAAAATGAAAGTTGTTAAAAGATATGTAGTTCAAGAAACTTCAGATTGTTTTCAAATGTTATCATGTGATGAAATTTCAAATGAATACAAGAGGTTATTCATGAACAAAAATTTGAAGGTTAGGTTACGGCTACGAGTAATGTTTAGCCACATACAATTTGATCCAGGAGGGTAAATAGCAATAAGATGTAAAGTAAATGCTGGATAGGTAAAGATGACTGGCAGAGAAATGTATTGGAACGTAAGAGGGTTAACTAAATGTATATGTCATGAGAAAACAGAAATTTAATAAAATAAAAAAAAAAAAGGAGAAATAAATATTTAAAAAAAAAAAAAAATAACAATTTTTAGTAACTGTAACAGTATTTGAAAAGAAGAAGGTAATAATTGAAACTTAATATGACATTAAAGTAAAGTACGTAAATACAATTCTAAGAACATTGTTAAGATAAAGTACAAAATAACAAAAATGGGTAAAAATAATTAAAACCAATATTTATGCAGTAAATAGAACATGTGAAACAGTGCCTAGATTTAAGAGATGTAAATATATGTAGAGGGTGAATATTTTGGTAAATATGTATAATAATTACAAAAATCTTAAATGTATAAATTTTTGTCAACAACTTAAGAAAGTAAACAATTTGGTAGCAGTGATTAAATAATTTAGGGTAAAGTATTTGCTATAAAAAAAAATAAAAAAAAATTTGTGATGTCAGATTAATATCTAAATTAATTAAACCAGAGCCAGTAAGTAGTGGCGAGATAAAAAAAAAATATGTCGTGTGTTAAATGCGTGTGAAGTGTCAAGTGAAAGTGATAGCGTGTGTTCCAAGATTTAGGAGACTAAAAACACAATTATAAAATTTCCAAACAAGTTATAAATATTTATAATTATGTTTCTAGTGGGGCATATGATACGGTAATTTGTATCACAAATTATTTAAATGTAAATAATGATTGTAATATGAATATGTATTTTTATGTGACATTGATTTCCGATGTTAATTGTAATTAATATTGGTAAATAATAATATACGGCTTTACTGAAACTGTCAATAATATCGCAATAATGCAGCGAGGGGGTGAGTTGTTTATCATTACTGGGAACCAGGAAGTTATGTAATGTTCGCGCGTTTTCGGTAGAACCTTCTAGAATATTTCCTAAAGCATATGTATTCGTGGTTTTCATTGGATATTAAAATAGACGCTAATGTTGGCGCGTTTTAGTAGCCAATAGCAGTTCATTTATAATCTGTAGGCATGTCGAGGAGTGGGAGTATATAAAGTCGAGTCCGTGGTAGATCGCCCCCAGTTCAACAAAATTCTCAATACCTTACACGTCGGTCGCCCCAGTTAATCAAAATTCCTAGCACATTACACGTCGTCAGTCAGTCCTTCAGTTCGTCAAGTTACGCGCAGCAGAATTACGAGAATCTAAAGTATTAAAAAGTTAATCATACACAAAGTTGAAATACAGAGTTAAAAGTGATAAGTAAGAAGTTATTACAAACAGTTTCAGTTTGGCGAGTATCCAGATCAATATGTAAAAGTGTTAGTGAACGTGTTCGACAATAAAAATTATAATACAAATTTCTTCATTAAGTGTAATTTCTGGATAAAAGATTCCTTTTCCGTTTCACAACCTGCATAGAGATACATGTTCTACCAAGATAAGATGATAGCTAGCCGGAGGACAATATAAAAAACTTTAAATTCTTTCGAACCCTAATTGATGCAAATTGCTACCGCCGGATGGAGCTACGAACCAAACAAATGAAAGACGTCATAAGATGGCTTCAACACTGATGTAAACAACATTAATACCGTTACAAATTGGCTCCACAATGTGGGGCTAACAAATACAAAAACATACTACGTAAACAAGCATTATCCGTCGCAAGGCCAGTCCATTACTGGATGTTATTGTTGAGTAACCACTCCGCCACAGTCCGTGCAGTATGGACAGGTGCTCGATCGTGTTGAAAGATGCAATCGCCATCCCCGAATTGCTCTTCAACAGTGGAAAGCAAGATGGTGCTTAAAATATCAATGTAGGTCTGCGCTGTGATTGTGTCATGCAAAACAACAAGGGGTGCAAGCCCCCTCCAGAAAAAACATGACCTCATCATAACACCACCACCTCCAAATTTCACTGTTGGCACTACAAACACTGGCAGATGACGTTCACTGGGCATTCGCCACATTGTGTACCATGATTCGTCACTCCACACAACGTTTTTCCACTGTTCAATGTGTAATGTTGATGCTCCTTACACCAAGCGAGGCATCGTTTGGCCTTTTCCTGCGTGATGTGTGGCTTATGAGCAGCCGCTCGGCCATGGAATCCAAGGTTTCTCATCTCACGCCTGTCATAGTACTTGGAGTGGTTCCTGATGCAGTTTGGAATTCCTGTGTGATGGTCTGGATAGATGTCTGCCTATTACTCTTTACGACCCTCTTCAAATGTCGGCAGACTCTGTCACTCAACAGACGAGGTCGACCTGTACGCTTTTGTGCTGTACATGTCTCTTCACGTTTCCACTTCACTATCACATCAGAAACAGTGGACCTAGGGATGTTTAGGAGTGTGGAAATCTCGTATACAGACTTCTGACACAAGTGACACCCAATCACCTGACCACGTTTGAAGTTCGTGAGTTCTACGGAGCATCCCATTCTGCTGTTTCACGATGTCTAATGACTACTGAGGTTGCAGATAATGAGTACCAGGCAGTAGATGGCAGCACAATGCACCTAAGATGAAAAACGTACGTTTGTGGGGTGTCCAGATACTTTTGATCACATAGTGTATGTCTGGCATAAGCAAGCTATTTATATCAAGTATATGCAGAGAAGCACCTACAGATGCTAAGATATTACCTGAGAAGCTAAGGCAAAAAAGAAGGACATACTATGTCCCATAAATCTGGACCCATAGGAGAAAAACACAATGCAATTACAGGTTCAGTTTAAACTATTTGCCATTATGTTACACATACAGATGAAGGTGCCATATCCACTCCTGCAGTGCTCTATGAATCTCACTCTTGGAAATTTGCTGACATTCATGCACAGTGCATTCTTTAAGGTGAAGAATGTTATGAAGCTTTCAGATTGCTCCCAATATAAAGATTGATAAAACTAAAGTTTGGCTCCTGGAGGCCATTCCATAGGTCCTCCGCATCCAAACCAATGCTCAGAGAATTAAATTGCTAATGAATTGAGTATTTACACTTAAACTTCCTTAACTTCTCAGGTGTTTAAAATTATGAACATTTTCAGAGAGGTTTACCCCCATTATCAGTTTTATGTTAGCTGAAGTGTCCGCTTGTTCTTGGTCTATCATAGACTGAGCACCATTCTGGTGATGTCATGGAAAATGGAAGTAAGTGAAGTTTAAGTATAAATATTTGCCTCATTAGCATTTTATTCAACATGAAAATAGCTTCCCTGTTAACAGTGTTTCTATTTTTAATATTTAGTTCAGGGAACTGTTCATTCAGCACCGGGAAGGGTCAATTTGACCTTTAAGTAGAATCTAATCTCTACTTTTGGTATAAAAACTAACTCAACACAATTTCCTCTTGTGGCATTTATTTATTCTATGTGCTCACTACATTCACCAAAAAATTAATTCTTACCTCACACTCAGTTGTGACCTTTGATGTCATCTATGTTAAACACTACGCTTTTTCTTTCATACTTGACAATCTAAATGCATTTCATGTGATATTGTTGAAAAGTAAATTTATATGAACAGTAACAATATAAACAATGCTTGTGTTTAGAAATTATAGCAAAAGTGCTCTAATTCCATTCCTCATTTAACTCATTTGTAAGTAGGAAATTGTATTACAAAGCATAAATTCTTATAAGATGAAAAATTGTAATAATGGGCACCCCTTACAAGAAGATGAAATACTTGCAGAACTAGTGAATGCTCTTGTGATAGCTTGTTTGGAATAAAATAATATTTAGTCACTGTATTTTATTGCTAGGGGTCAGGTGTTCCAGTGTTAAGGTTTGCACCATTAGTGCATAATGCAGAAATACACCATTCTGCTGAAAGAATTCTGGGAAGTTTTCTTCTGGATTCAGTAAGCTTGAAAATGCTTCCTCTTACATCTTCAAATACTTTTCATTTGATACCATCTCATCAAAAAATAAGGGACCAATGAGCCGATTCTTCCATATCTTGTGCCATACTATGACTCTATGACTTCCTTGGTGTTTGAGGGAATGCATCATGAGGACTTTGTGGTGACCAATATTGGGTGCTCTGATGGTTAATTCCCTGGCAGCTTAAAAGAACATCAAAGAATAGAATTTATTAAGGAAATTCCTCATAACTTTTGCACTGCTCCTCGGCCCATTCACTGCATTTGCCTACCAGGATTGTCTTCACTTAGATGTTGAAGGTGTTTCAGGATGGAATGGATGCAGCCCTTGGACATACCAATTTCACAGGAAATACATGAAGAGATTTCTTATGACTGACAGTGAAGCTAGCCAGCAAACTGGTATTGGTTGCTTGTCATTAACAGTTCATGACAATCTGCTCAGAGATCCCTGTGAAATTTGGTTAAGAGCTTGCCAACACATCTGTGTGTGATTGCTGCATTCTTGACACAGCCTATTGAACTCTTTGGTCACTTCCTCACCTGGCCCTCAGACCCAGCTGCATCATTTATCTTAACAGCAGGAATGGTAATTTGAGAAACTTCTATAGCTCCATACTTATGGGACACTCTGTAAGCACACATCCAAACTATGATTGAGGAAAACAAAAGTTAAGGTGTTTTTTTTATCTTGAGTAACATTTAAACCTAAATTTAGTTTGTATAACTTTAAAGAAACACATTTGCATTACTTTATTAATTTATCCTTTAAATAAGATTAAGGCTTATTCATTTTTTAACTTTTGTCTGTAGACATATAATGAACTGATGGAAAGACGTAAAATACAGACTACCAAACTCCGTCATCCAAACTCCAGAAAAGTGGAACGAAAAATGAAGAATGATTTAAATACCCTAAGAGCAATGCTTTCCAAGGAGTACACATCTATATTATTGGGAAATGAGGAACTACACAAATACCACCACATGCCAAAAAAGCAACAAATATCTGCCGGAGAAAGAGATATTCGCCTCTGGGAACTTCTTTATGGGGTGTCGGTAAACTGAAATGTTATGTTCACTATACAACTCACATCAGCTAACAATAAACTGCTTGCATATCTGAGTACCTGCTTAGAATAAGAGCCACTTTTGTTTTCAGTTGTCTAATAACGCTATGGTTTTGCTTTCATTGGATACGTTCCAACACACAGTCTGATTTGTTTCTGATCAGTTTATGTATGGGTCTGTGACTGCCTAATGCACATATGTTGGTTTGCTATCGGTTGATGGTCAGAATCAGGACAGACCATTTGGTATGTAATGATTTTGATGGATTCTGACGTCAAATGTTTTTGCAATGCCCAAATGTAGTACAGGGATTTGTAGAGAGTCTCTTGGAGTGTTCTGTTAGGTAGATCTCTTTAATGTACATTCTATGACTATCAGGGACTGCCGTTTGAAGGAACTTTGCCTGTACAGAAGGAGAATGTTCACAATAAAGGGCCAAAAAATATCATCCCATATACATATTAAATGAAAATGGCTAGAAGTTGGGTCACATGAAATATTCTATAGCCTAAGTTTGTCAGGAAGAACAGTACTTTGCATGGTGAAATAATTATCAAAATACGTTTGATGATTTTCATGATTATCCTGTGCACACAGCCATATCAGTCACTTACAAATTCTCTTTGTTTGTATATGTATGAATAAGCCTGATGAGAGGATACTCTATTTGGATGATGAAAATATGTACAATAAAATGGATGATTAAACTTAAAATATGTCAATTAAATAAACATGAAATAATAATGAAAATAATTTTAAATCAATGATAACTGAAATATGCCTAAACTAATGTAGGTACATGTAATGTTTACAAATCGCCTATCTAAGCTGATAATTATATCTATAGAGACAAAAGTGTATTCATAATTAATAAATAAATCTAGAAAAAGGAATGCAATACAAATTGAACTAAGAGTTAAATTATGACAGACATAAAAACAACCTAACCCAAGATTCAATACTTCAAGCCACAGTCCTTCATCAGATGGTATGTGTGTGTTTCTTTCCATCTGATGAAAGGATGTGGCTCAAAATATTGAATCTTGTGTTGTGTTGATGATTTAATGTGTGTTATAATTTGACATCCTAGTTTGTTTTGTATAGTGGCACCTTTAGAAATCATTGCATTCTGTTCACCATATGGCACTATTTCATAATTATATCACTCAGCAGACTCCAGATTTTTCTTCCATTTCTTAGTTATAATTTAAGTTCCCTTGATTATTAACTTGCCAGATCAGATAATATGTTCATAATAAAAGAAGTAGTTTAACAAAGGCATTGATTGCCTTTTTTCCTCCCATCCTTTCCAGCTTTACTATTGTCAAGGTCTAAATTTGAGGGCAGTTCCTTTTTGTTTTTTCAAACTGTACCTACAAACAATGGCTTCTTTTTCAGCAGTTCTCTTACTAGGTTCAAACTAGTGAATTAATTATGTGCCATAATGTACCTTCCAGTTGCATATATTGGCTCAGTAAATTTAATGTGACTGTGTTGACAAAATTATTATTCTGAGAGGGACCTTCTGTTTGTTGTCTGTAATATAGCTCCATGTTATAAGCTCAGTACAGCTAAGCATACAAACAGAAGATTGTGAACCCATATTTACATGGTTTCAGTGGTATAAATTGACAATATCTACACTGGCCATGGAACCCAGTAGCTTCTCATCAACAGTGATTCTTTGACTGAGCGAATGAATCTTACAGTTATTCACAAACATGGTGAATATTTCTTAACATGGCAGTTTATTTTGCGTCCCTATTGTATTGAGATGCTGTCATCAGAACACATGCATCTTATTAGGAGTTGGAAATATTTTTCAGACTAGCCATTCTGAAAATATTGACAAGATCATCTGTTGTGTAAAGGTCTTGAATATTTTTTCCATCTGTCATAAGGTATAAGTCCAAAAAGGCATTTCAACTATGTCTGTGGTACTGTAATCTCTCTCACATTCAAATTTATATTTCAGATTAGCCATGTATTTGTTGGTATTTTCCACACAGATCTAGCATATCATCACTGACGAAAAGCTTCCAGCAGTCAAGTTCAGTATTCACATCCTTAGCATTTTCTGCTACCTACCATAATTATAATTAGAGCTCGGCATTTATCTATTTGCCTATCGTGTTCCTTTGTTTAGAATTGTAGGCTTTGTATACACAGTGGCATAGATAAGGGGAGTGTCCAGGGGGTCTGGACACCCCAAAAATATAAAAAGTAAAAATAAATTAAAAATACAAGCAAAAATCAAAATGGCAAATATCATTTTTACTTTCTCTACTATATATAGTAAGTAGGGGAAGTATTGTATTCCACCCAAAAATTTGATACCAAGATTTCATGGGAAATATATGTTTTGAGGCCCCCTGAATCCAAAAAAAGCATTTTTGAAACATGTCTGTGTGTGTGTGTCTGTGAACAGCATAACTCAGAAACGAACAGTCGGATAAACACCAAACTTGGTATTTAGATTCAGTATCTTCCAGAGATGCGACACGAAGGTTTTCAAGAAAATCCCCCCACACCAGATTACCTTTTACATCGAACATTTTTCGAAAATTTTAATTTTCTCAAAAATGGCTCTAATGATTTAGATTAAAATATCATATATTTAAGATACTTTCATGACAAGTAAAATGTATATCTTGAATTTTCCAGGAATGTCTCCAAAAGTATTCTTCATTGTGAACGACTTTTGCATAACTGGTAAACCATATGGGATAGACAAAATTTTCCTACACAAAAAATGTAATCACGTTAAAATACACAATTTATGTCATATACATTTTTTTTATTGAGTGAACCATTTTCGAGATATTGCTTGTTATTCCCTTAAATTTTCCAATACTTATACTTTCTCAAATGGGAATTCGTTATTCATTTTTTTTATGTCCTGGACATGCAAAGAGAATGGAATGCGCCACATATCAACCAGCTCTTAAAAGATTTGACTATCGCTTAAAGCCTACCATATTCCCCTTGCACCTACAAGAAAATTAGCAATAAGATTAACATCTCGATTAACACGAAGCATATGGAGAATAAGCGTTTGTAAAATTAGTTTGTACAAGAGTAGAGAAACTCATTTGAGTGTAACACATCAGATTTTTTTTTTTTTTTTTTTTTTTGCAAAAGGCAATATGACCAACAGTCGTGAGTGTGGATGTATAGCTGAATGGAAATCCTGGGCAAACCGAATTGTTTAGCGCACCTGCTGATAGAAATCCTGCACTGTAATCACTAATCATCTAATAATTTTAATGAAATTATTTAAAATAAACAATCAATAAGGTAACAACACACCTGGAGGTAACGCCATTAGTTACTGCATGATTTAATCAGTAAATTTCTCTCTCTCTCTCTCTCTCTCTCTCTTCTCTTTCTCTCTCTCTCTAGTATGTGTGTATATAATATTGAAATCACACTTAAAAAAATCTGATGTGATACATTCACATGACTTTCTCTACCCTCTATCATTTATTCGTGTGTATAAAAGGTAGTTTTATTAAATCTTATTTTTATATCTACTACATTTTAATCCAAATAAACTTTAGCGGAAATGGCAACATTACACATTTCGTTACAGATACAAAGGGAACAGTGATAGTCAAATGTTTAAGAACTGGATGCTATCCGCTGACCTTAAAATTCCATACTGTTTCAATGCAATCACAAGAAACAGCTGAATAGTGGCTGGACTTTAAAAGAGTGCCTAAGTATTGAATAATTCAAACCATTAATAATGGATACCTATCTGAGAAATAACTGATGCCACAAAAAAGTTATTTGAAATAAATTGTGTGCTATAAAGAGATCTATATTTCTTGCGTAGTATATTTTTGTCTATTGCTTAACGTTTGCCAGTTATCAAGATTATACAAAAATCCTTCCGAATGAAGAGGACTTCAAAGGTATTTCCAGAAAATTCTAGATATACATGTCATTTGTCATGTAAATATCTTTAATATATGATATTTTAATCAAAATCATTAGAGCCATTTTTTAGAAAATAGAAAATTTAAAAAAAAAAAGTTCCATATAAAGGATAAAGGGTATTTTGGGGTGGGGGGTTTTCTTGAAAATCTTTGTGTTGCATCTTTGGAGGGTATGAATTTAAATACCAAGTTTGGTGTTTTGGTGCTTTTCTTTGGATTCAGGGGGGCCTGAAAATATGTATTTCCAGTGAAACCTCCGTATCAAATTTTTCGGTAGAATGTAATACCTTCTCTACCTACTATGTACATGGTAGAAAAAATAAAAAATGGAAAGTCTTTCATTGTGCCTTAAACACTTTGGGGAAGTAGTAGCAGTCCATGAGATGAGACCAGACACCCCCCCCCGGCCAAAAAAAAAAAAAAAATAAAAGCTATCTATGCCACTGTGTATATATATATATTTCAAGCTTTATGGAGTAAAATTTACTAGGTTTATAGTGTGTATAATTGTCTGTTTTCATAGAGTGTGCCTTTTCATAGCTTAAGCACCTATTATGGTTTTTTGTTTTGTTTTGTAATAGAACTATTATCAAGGTTTTTGCCTATCATAATTTTGTTATTTTTGTTACTGGCATTTATTTATTAATATTATATTAATAATGTGATGTTAGCCTTAGTATTTCAATTAATATTTCATATTTTGAGCCAGTGAGCCATTGTTGGCAAATTTCTGAGGAAGTCTGTAATACTGCTTTTCCTTTCTTAATGTCAGTAGTTGTAATATTTTATGTGTAATAAAATAATGGCTATTTAACACAATAAAATGTACAGTAATTGTCAAACACACAACAAAAAAACTATTGATTTGTCTGGGAATTCGATCATTTTAGTATTAAGTATTAATTCATCACTTTGTACATTAATATGGTCTTTATTCTTTTATAGTTCCCACATGGACAAAAATGCAGTAATAAAAAGGACTTGACTTATTTTATTGCAAACATAACAGTAGCCTGTTTAACAATAATGCATAACAGACCGACAACAATTTACAAACTAATGTGGGAGTGTATAACATATTCAAGAGAGAAGTTACTTAAAAACTGATAATAGGGTTTGCCATTATAAGTGCATAGTAACTAAAGATTGCAAATTTAAAGAAAAAATGTTTGCAGTTTACATTTGATTAAAAGAATAGTGGAATTTAGTAAATTTAATATGTGGGATATGACTATTTGTAATTTCTGTCATGTCAAAATGTGTTTTTAAGTGGGAAGTGAATAAATGATTGTGCCTACTTCAATGCTTATCACTATTGATAGTGCCTATATTATGCCTATTTTTAACTTGTTGTAGTGCTATTTGTCCGCCTATTTTAAATGTTTTAGCACCTATTGCACCAAGCTCTGATTATAATGCTCTTTTTCCCAATCGCCAATATAATAATTTTCATTTTCTTGGCTTTCATTATTCTCTTCTTCAACTTCATAAATTATGACGGAATCTTGCTTCGAAATCAGAAACGTTTCTATAAAACGGTCTTGAAAAGGTGATTCATTATGGACAAAAAGAAGGTAATGTACCTACTTACTCCAAATTCTAAGGATTTTGTAAGTCACTGTATCTTTACTTTATTTCAAAGCTAGGATCTGTTATAATAATGAAATGCAGCTGCATTTACCAGAAAATAACGATTGACATGAGCAAGCTCAAAACACACAATAGCGGCAAAAATGCATTATGCGAGTTGGCATGCCATGTCAGACAAAGTAACACATGACACCTGTGCTGATGTCTGTGTCATTTACGAAGTCTTTATAAGGGTCATCAAGTTGAAACTTTTATGAAGCAATAATAAAGGTGTATGTTGCAAGATGTCCTGGGACAGCAAACGTTTACTGTATTTGTTGTACATATATTGAAGCAAAATGAAGCCATGGTCCCACAGACATGACTAATAGAGGATTAAATGCTTCCTATTTGTACGAGGGTCGGCTGATAAGTCCCGGGCCTCTCAATGAAAACAACATTAAAAAAGTTTTTTTTTATTTCTCAACACAATCTCCAGAAAGGTTAATACATTTGTCATACCGGTGTTCTAATTTAATTAAACCATCTTTGTAGTGTGATTTATCAAGGTCCTCAAAATAGTTGTTTGCCGCATCAATGGCCTCCTCATTGCTGTGAAATCTTCGTCCTCCAAGAAATTTTTTGAGATTAGAGAACAGGTGGTAGTCACTGGGTGCTAGACCTGGCGAACAGGGTGAATTTTCAAGCAATTTGAACTTTAATTCGCAAATTTTCCCCATTGCAATGACTGAATGATGGGCCAGAGCATTGTTGTGATGAAACAAGATTTTTTTTTTTTTTTTTTTTGCCAAATGAGGTCTTTATCTTATCACCTCATCACTCAAACATTGCAGTAAGCTTGCATAGTAGTCACCAGTGATACTTTTACCCTTTTCCAAGTAATCAATAAAAATAATCCCAGAAAACACTTGCCATAACCTTGTTAGCTGACAAAATTGACTTTGCCTTTTTTGAAGTTGGTTCACTTGGCGCAATCCACTGTTTTGACTGTGATTTACTTTCTGGAGTGTAGTGATGTATCCAAGTTTCATCCATGGTAATAAGCCATCTCAAAAATTCATTGAGATTTTTACGGTAGAGCTCCACATTCTTAACAGAAACAGTTTTTCTATGCAACTTTTGATCAGGTGTCAACAAACGTGGCACCCACCTCGCAAAGACCTTGTGAAAGCCCAAAACATTACTTAAAATATTACCTTCACATTCTTTTGATATGTTTACAGCCTCTGCTATCTCAAACAACTTTAATCTGTGGTCTTCCAGTATTAAATGATGAATTTTTTCAATCATCTCTGGAATTGTGACTTCCACAGGGCATCCAGAGTGAGGCTCATCACTAGTACTCGTACGTCCCATTTTAAACTCTGCAACCCACCTTTTAATCATTGAATATGAAGGGGCAGAGTCTTTCAATGTACTGTTCATTTCCTCTTTGTTTTCTTTAGGTGTTAAGCCTTTCAAATGGAAGTATTTAATCACTGCTCATTTTTCCAAATCCTCCATTTTCATGAAAATTCTAAAGTTGTCTCATTTAAAATGCTGTCATTCAAAAACTAACCAAGTTATTGATCTGTAACTATGGATACAAGCTAGTCTAGAGTAAAACTATACAATGCTACTGTCTAACTGGCCTAGTGGCGCCATCTCTGTGTGAGGCCTGGGACTTATCAGCCGACCCTCGTACTTCTGACTGATCCAGAACAGAATAATAAAATCACTTAGAGAGTTACAAAACCCATTCCATTAATCTGTTAATGATAACTTTGCGGGATATACACCTTTTACTTTCTCTATTGCTTAAGAAAGAGGAGGTATTGCATTCCATTAAAGAATTTGGTATTACGATTTTACTGGAATACACATTTTAAGGCACCCACAGATACAAAGAAAGTATGTGTATATAGAGGATGTAACTGAAATAAGGCTCATCCTTTAAACTTATAATGCTGGACAGCACTTTGAGTAAGGTTTATTAATAAACTTTTTATCTATATAGAAATGTTGTGTTAAATTAATAAAATTACATGTTTGTGGCTGACATATCTCACTCTGCATGTGTCTGTGACTTGTTATGAGGGCAATACTGAATACTTTTACAATGCCATGTTTCTGAAAAACAAATGAAATTTGTTTGTATTTGATAGCTACTTTCGAATCTTTTGCAGGTTGGTTTCATGTAGTTTGTTTGATTTGCTCTAATAGTTTGTTAATTATCATCATTTAAAGATTTTGTGTTCACCCAAAAATGTATTTGACTAAAGACATTTCTGGGCTATAAGCTTTTACAATTTTAAATCATCATTAATGCCTAAACAATGTGAAGTTTGGCTTAGAAATGCATTTGACAAAGAAGCCGCATCTAAGCCAACAATTTATAATTGGTACAGCAAATTCAAAACACATTGGCTTTTTCTTTAGTGATGAATTTCATGAAGGATGCCCAAGAACTGCTGTTGCTAATGAAAATATTTCCACTGTTTGAGCAATACTTGAAGAAGATCGATGGACATATTATGAATTTATTTGGGTGACATTGGGCATTGATATGAGAAATCCAAAACATTTTACATCAACAGTTATACTGAGAAAACTTTGTTGTTGATGGATTCCACATAAACTGATTCCCGATTAAAAACAACAATGCACTGATTAATGCAAAAAACTCCAGAAAAATTCTAAGGTGGTATACTTCAAATTTGGTTCGGAATATCATTACTGGTGATGAATCTTGGATTTATTGTTATAATACTGAAAATAAAAGTCAGTCAGTTCAATTGGTCTTTCGAACAGAACCTAAGTCTACAAAAGTTGATGAATTCGCAGTGCTGCTAAGAAGATGGTTGCTAGTTTTTTTTTTTAAATGGGCAATATTGTTACTATAGCATTAGAAAATATAAGTCTGTTACTGCTGATTGGTACACAAATGTCTGTTTATCACAAATTTTTGAAAAAGTTTGTGAAAATTTTCCAAAAGGAAAAATTATGTTACATCATGACATTGCATCGTTGCATACAGCAAAACTAACAACTAAATATCTGGATGCCCTCAAGGTCAGCACCATGGAACCTCCACCATACAGCCCTGATGTAGCATCTTGTGCTTTCTTTTTGTTTATAACAATTAAAAATAAAATGGTGCAATCACTTTTTTGTCATCAGATGAAGCAGTGGAACATTATAAAAACCTGGTTTCTGAAGTGCCTCAGGAAGAGTGGCATCATTGCTTTAAGGACTGGTTTCATCAAATGCAAACATGTGTTGATGTTAAAGAGGAATATTTTGAAAAACAATAAAATCATTTAAATTTTTTTAAAACTAATCCTTGTTTGATTTTCTGAAAATTTTCAATGTCATCCTTGTATCCTCAGCTAGATCATCTTGTAAACAAGCATAGCATTGAAGAGGTAAAGTGTGACATAAATAACCAGAACATCATGTATACTGTTTACATAGTGACCTAAATCAAGCTAACAAGCTGGAGATATTTACTACCTGTGAAATGACTGAAGTTGCCCTACTCTTCAATCTGAAAACACAATTTTATTAATGTAATGTGCATGGTACACTAATACTTATATTTAAGTCTGGCATCTTCTGAATGCAAGGTGAAGAATTTTACAAACTTCCCACACCCATTGAACAGCTTTCTTTACTCTTAGTTATTTTTAAAAAATGGTTCAAATCATTTGGATTATGTTAAGTTTAATATATTTCCAGTGTGTTGAGCAGTCAATTGTATTTTACAGTTCTTTTGGCATTTAATTCTTTTTCTCTTTCCTGTAGGGACTGGAGGAAGTAGTGAAGTTTTACTATAAATACACATTTTGAGCTTCACTGAATTCTAAAACGTGTGTGCATACATGCATGTGTGTACATGTGTAGGGGGTGAGAAAAATTTAAAAAAAATATATCAACTTTCAATTTGAGTTGTATACTGTATAAGCATGTCTTGCAAAGGTTAGTATTTTTAATTTTCTGAAAAATGATTAATAACTTTGATTAAAATATCATATGCTTAAAATAAGCGCATGCGTAATAAATTGTGTACTTTTAATTTACTATGAATGGCCTGAAACATCCTCTTCATTTAGAAGTAGTTTTATATAATTTTGTATAATAAACCATAAGGGACAGACAAAATCTTCTGCACAAAAAATATAGAGCTCATTCAAATAGACTATGTCAAATAATCTATAGCATTTGTATAGCATTAGCAATTTTCAAAATACTAATTTTTACATCTTTAAGTTTTCTGGCCTGAATTTCTTTTGGCATCTATAAGGTAACTTAGGTGTTTCTTCTTTTTGGGGTTAATTGGTAAAAAGTCTGATTTATTCTATACACATGACTTTCTCTACCTTCTATTGTTTATTAGCGGGTATACAAACTAATATAATGAAAGCTTATTTTTCTATTTACTTCATTTTAATCAAGCTAAATATTTGCAGAAATAGTTACATTACACATTTTGTTATAGTTACAAAGTGATAGTCAAATGTTTAAGAACTGGACATATATGCTGGCCTTAAAATTCCATACTGTTTCTATGCAATCATGAGAAACAATTGAATATCCACAAGAAGGATGAGAAAGTATTGAACAATTCAAACCATTAATAATGGATATCTTGCAAATGGCTTATGCCACAAAAATAAATTATTTACAATAAATTGTGTGTTTTAGACAGATCTACGTTTTTTATGTAGTACATTTTTGTCTATCTCTTAACATTTACCAGTTATACAAGATTATACAAAATTCCTTCCGAATGAAGAGGATTTCACAGGCTAATCCTAGAAAATTCAAGGTATATATTTTATTTGCCATGTAATTAATTTTAAATATATATTAGTTTAATCAAAATTGTTAGAGGCATTTTTGTGAAACAAAAAATTGTTAAAAATGTTAAATGTAAAGTGTAGTTTGGGGTGTGAAGATTTTAATGAAAATCTTTGTCGTATCTTTGAAAAATACTGAACTTAAATATTAAGTTTATTATTAATCCGACTCTTCATTTTTGAGTTATGCTGTGCACAGACAGACACACAGATTACACACATGGATCTTTTTCTAAGAATGCATTTTTTAGATTCTTGGGCCTCATAACTTGTATTTCTGAGAAATCTTGATATCATATTTTTGGGTATAATGCAATACCTTCTCTACTTACTATGTATGTGGTACAAAAAACGCAAAAGAAAAACTGATAATCAAATGCAACAGTTTCATTTTGTTTTTCATACTATTCATTCATTTGTCTGAAATGGAAGAATCACTTTTCATATAAATATAATAACATATAAGGGATTATGTGAAGTTTTAATGGGTAGATAAAGCCATGCATGTGTATGATGCATAATAGATTTAAAAGTATCTGCTAAATTCTTTCAGGTACAAAACATATTTCAGTAGTTTGTATTTGATGCCCAGTCAAGCTATAAAAATCATTGTTGAAAAGCTATAAAAGTGTATACATTATCTGTTTATGGCTTTTCACACAGAAATATATGCCCTGAATTGTTTGTAAATTTTATGTAACTCCATGAATATTATATAACTGAGAAAAAAAAATGTGGATAAAAGCTTACAGTAGGTCTAGTTCTTATTAGAACATACAGTTTATGACAAATTACTATTTTTGTAGTTGTCCTTTACAACAGCAAGAATTTATGTTTTCTCAAATTTTAAATTAGTATATGTTTGAACCTTAACCATCCATTCCCTTGCTACTTAAAGGAGGACTAAACTAAATTTTTAAACACATCTAATGATAATAAACACATTGTTGAAAACTGCCTCATTCTACGACCTATTGTTTCCATTCTGGAAGCAAAATTATGTTTAATGCTCACCTCACAGCATCATGAGGCTAGGATCATGTCATGCTACTGAATGTCACTTGCCTTGTGCTGCAAGGTTACCCTTGTGCTGCATTTAATTCCTGTGAGAAAATAACGTGAAACATTTTTGGAAAAAGGCAAGGAAAAGACTGGAAGATATAGAAATACAAAACATGTTCAGTGAGATTGCAGAAAAGAGCTCATTGGTTTGTTATAGGCCAATGAAAAATACATGGGGTAGGGAAAAATATATAGACATAGTAAATAAAGAAGAGAGAGAATCTATTGCATGGATAAGACCTGGAGCATGGAGGCTAAGAGGGTTAAGACAGGGTATTCCTCAAAATGAGTGTCTGATATGTGGTGGTAATGAAGACATTGAACACATAGTATTTACAAGGGCTGATCAACAAAGACTGAGACCGATTTTTTTCTGTAGTTTCCTTGATAGTTTTATGTCTCTACCATGAATACATGAAAAGAGCAGGGTTTCATGTATAATGTCCATAAGCGACAGCACTTTTGTAATGGTAGGTTGGTAGTAATGCTGTATATTGTTGACCCTGCTTGAATTTCGCATACCACAAAATGGAGGTGACACGAGAGGAGCAATACAGCAATAAAATTTTATTTTTGTTTAAATCATACAGCCTTAAACTTTCGAAAAGCTGAAGCAAGCATACGGTGAAGATGCACTACCTCGTGCAACGGTGTTTAGGTGGTTCAAGGGACTTCAAAGAAGGGAGAGTCCTCTGTGCTAAGCAAGGTGGGCCTGGTGTTTCAGAATGGAATGATTTACCAGCATGCAGTTCCCCACTCACACTACTGTTACAGCAGCTACTACACATCAGTATTGGTTACACTGAGGAAGCACATTACAAGGAAACGTCCAGAACATCATCGGAATGGGTGGCGACTTCATCACGACAACGCGCGGCCTCACGGCGCAAATCAAGTCCAGGAATTTTTGGCTAAATTTAACATTACCTGTGTGCCGCATCCGCCTTAAAGCCCCGGTCTTAACCCCTGTGATTTCTTTTTATTCCCATTACTAAAGGCAAAGCTCCGGGGCATTCGATTTGAGAGCACTGAAGCAGTGCTAACAAAAAGTGAGGCGATTCTCAAAGACCTGACAAAGAATGGCCTGCACCATGTGTTCGAGGACTGGCAGAGACGCTATAAAAAGTGCATTCAGTTAGGAGGGGACTACTTTGAAAAAGATCATGTCAACATTGAAATGGAGTAATAAATATCTGTGAAAAAAAAATCAGTCTCAGTCTTTATTGATCAGCCCTCGTAAGTGCCAAGGAACAGAAAATTGGAGAAGAGAATTTTTTAAAAAGAAGTGGCTGAAGGGGGATAGAAATATGTTTATAATCAAAATGATGTGCAAGGACGCTAGGAGCATTGGACAGTTTTTGTGTAAAGTCAAAAATAAATGGCTTTGGACAGTGGATAGGGAAAAGTAAGAGGTGGTGTATCTTACTTTGAATGGAAAACTATGGTGAATGTGTGATGGTAAAGTAATCAATAAGTGACAAGTGAAAAACAAGTGGAAATGGGACATGAAAAACTGAAGCAAGATAATTTATTGACAGGAAATTGTAAATGTAGATAAACTGTAGTGATTGTCTACAGAATGAGTGGCCAGGGTCAAAGTTCAGTAGACAATGAAATTGTAAATCTCTTAGCACAATAAATAAATACTAAAAAATGTTGTGATTGTAGGACAGTTTTTTTTTCCTAGTGTTTTGTGAGGTGTTAGGACAAGAATGCCTGTGAGCGGTGCTTATGGTTGTGCAAATAATTCCAGCCAAATAATTTCCTGATAAAGATAAGAATTGATATGTGCACCTCAAATGGCTTGCTGCTATGAAACGCAAGAACTTTGTGCCAACCAAAAATGCTAGAATATATGGAATTCATTTAAAAGAAGGTGATTTTAATGAGTAGGATGTTATAAAATAAGAATAATGTAGAACGAGAATTCAAAAGCCCTAGACTGAAAGATAATGTGGTGCCTTTGAAATTTTTAGGAAGACTAGAAGAAAAACCTCCTAAATGAAGAAACTAAAATTTTCTTAAAAGAAAGCTAATCGATAATTCAGTAAGCAATTCTCAGCAAGAAAGTGAAGTTGCACTAGTTTGTGAGTCTTTACACGTGGAGTTGAACATTGATGCTGAAATACACTGCAAATTTGGAACTGAAACTTTTAGTGCTCTAAACGATGCTAATGTGAACCAAAGTTTCACTGATGAGGAAGGCGAATCTTCAGCTGTAAATGATGGAGGTTTTAAACCGAATGAATATTTGAGGAAATCCAGTGAAAATGGAAAACAAGATGTAGATATTCCCAGAAAGTATTATTTTGCTTTTGTATGTGCAAATGCTCTCCTTGTGCTTGTCACTGAAAGAAAATCTAGCACATGAGGGGGATTAATGCAAATTATGACTCATCGTGTGAACAGCCATAATTATCAGTGGTACTCTGGAGGTAAAAGGTGAAGTCTGAAAGGTAATGTGTACATAGCTTCAGTCATGTATCTTTACGGAATGACATTTAGCTGTTTCTTGATGTTTTCAAAAGTAATTGAACTATTATTTTTTCCTGAATCATATTTTTATAGACTTGTTAAAAAATGTGTTGCCTCTTCTGTACACAAAGTCTGATTAAAAGAAAAAGAAATTCATGAATGATTCAAATTTATGTTTATGTGGGGATGGACAGTACGACTCCCCAGGATTTTCTGCTAAATATGTAACATATTCTATAATGAATTTGGCAATAAATAAAATACTAAACTTCATAACTATACAGAAAGGAACTGTAAATGATGATATTGAGAAAGCTTCTTACAAAATATAGACTTCAATGAATGAAAACCTGCCCATAAAATTGTTCCTGACAGACACACAGATATTAGAGCTGCTTTGATGAAAAAGAAATTTCTGCATATACAACTTGAATTTGATGTGTGGCATCTTGCTACATTACTTATGAAAATGTTTAATAAGATTTCAAAATCATTGATCCTTCATGAATGGAAACATTCTATTTATAATCATTTGTGGAGGGTATCAGCTATTTTGAAAGTGACAGTGTACTCTTAAAGGAAAAGTTTACATCAATTCTAAATCACATTACTAATGCCCATAATTGGGTAGGTTTTGAGGATTTCATTCATGTTTTCATGATGTGTTGATAGAAGAAAAATTTATAAACATAAACTGGCTATATAAGAATTCCTAGAATATAATAACTTGTGCAACATCATAAATAACGGAAGATCGTGAAGTGACATTACGCATATAAATAATTTTCATCATACAGGAAGCCTTGAATCCCATCACAATGAGCACTTGAAGTAAGTCCCAAAACGAACATATTTTTCATTTCTAGGCAAGTATGTCAGATCAATGATAGCTGCACTAGTTCGTAATTTTCACCAAGGGAAAAAAAGTACTGGCCAGCTCCATGGAATATTCTAAATCACCTGGAGACTGGGTGTATAAAAAGATGTATGGAGAAAAAAACCTATGAATGGAGACAAAACCATGTATCACAAATAGTGAATGAAGTACATGAACACAAGTTTCAATACGAGTATGTTGTACCAAGAATTACTGACCATAATGATATTTCTTGTTATGTTGGCTCTTTCCAGAAAATTAAAGCTAATAAGCAGGAAATGGAAGGCCAGTACTTTCTCAGTTTGGATTACCTTGTAAGGAAATAGTGAAAAAACCTAATAAAATAATTAAATAATGAGATGAGTTCAAAGAAGCGACATTTTAAAGCATGAATATTCAAGGCACTACAGTGACTACATATTCGTGTTGAAACTTAATCCTATGACTGATCAGCTGCTCCGACAGGAGATATTTACTTCAAGAATGCTGGTTGGCTGTATGAAGTCACCACAGTGCACTGCCAGAGTGAAAAATCTCCTGAAAATCCAGAATGGTAAGTCATATATTGTTCCGGTTTTCAACATTACTATGCACAACCCAAGATCTTGTAGAATATTAAATAAAATAGATGCATGAATTCTTAGTTCAGTCCTCCTTTATGAGCTAAAGGTTGGCATGTGCTGACTGCGTTTCCTTTCAACTAATTTCGTCCTATAACATTCATTTTTCATGGCATTACCTAACTGGAAGTATTTTTATGCAAGTATTTATCAAGGTTAGCAAGAAGTAGATAGAAAAACATTACTTTATATTAACTGTTTGTAGAGCCACTAAGAAATGATAATGGATTTTTGCATGTAACTACCGATGTTAGTTTTGAGGAATTATATTATATTTTTAAAAACTTTAATCCTAGGTCTACGTAGTATGGGTTGCTCATTGTCGCCGGAATCTTCCTCTTATTGAGCTGGAGATTAATAATCTTTTCCGAACACCTGCTTTCAACCTAGTGCTTCATGATAAACATCGATGTTCAGCAATCACTTTAACCACGAATGAAAGCTGGGTACTTGGTGGAGGTATTGAAAAGGATGAACTTTCATTGCTGAAACACACACCCCTTCACAATAAGCTTGCAGTGCAGGTTCCTGACTATAGAATGCTTGGCTCAGAAATGTTGAACTTCAAATTGTAAGTTACTTGAATAAACATGATTATTACATAATATCAAGGAAATATGGAAATATCACAAAAATATTAATATTTCACCATAAATACATGTTTAAAGGCCCTTTGAATCCAAAAAAAAATTTTTTTTAGAAAAAGCTACAGTGTGTGTGTGTGTGTGGGGGGGGGGCATGTGTGCATGCATGTGTCTGGGAACAGCATAACTCAAAGACAAAAGGTCGGATAAATACCAATTTCAAGTAAGACAGACACTGTTAAGTATAATAGGAAGTTTTTTAGTAAATTCCCTAACCCAAACTACTCCTTACGTGATATTTGATATTTATTGTGTTCAGCTGGATACAAGACACAAGTGCAATTGGCGTCCAGCCCAGGCTCATTTGCCTATCCCACTCATGAGAACTTATAACATTTACAGTTTATTCTTACTTGTAATTATTAACTATATTATAACCTAATTGTTTCTTTTCATTGTCATAACCATTTACTTTTCACTTTATTCATGAACACTCCAACCGTCTTATAGTCCTTCATAAATATTTCCTTCACTGCAATGTTGTGGTCAACCTTTGACCATTTGTCACTTATCTGTTCCTCCCTCCACTTGTTAGTGCCCATAAATTTAAACAGTATATGAACTAGATCCTCCTGCTCTCCACATAATGGGTACTGATTTTGTGTTATTCCCATCCTCATTCCTTTTAACCTCCACACTCCTGATCTTACCCATGCTATACTTTCTCTTGCTTCCTTACCTGTTTTTTCTACATATTCCTTCCTTCCCCATGTTGACTTTAATGTTTTATATTCTATTAAAGAAGACTTTTCTAATATTTCACTAAAACATTTGTTTATTTCTGTATCCTCTAGCCTCTTTCTTACTTCTCTCCAAAAATGTAATTCATCATTCTCCATTTTCCACCAAATATCTCCCAGATCATTTGATTCTAGGATGTTCTTCAAATGGTACATCCACCCTCTATTTTTTAAATCCCCTTTATGTGGAAATATTTTCATTATTTTTAATTTTCTATCAAAAACAGCCCTAACAAGTCTGATTAGAACAGGTATCAATATTTACATGACTCATAAAATGTATATCTTGAATTATCTGCAAATGGCCTATGAACTCCCCTCCACTCTGAATGAATTTTGTATAATTTTGAATAGCTTGTAAACCATAAGCGAGAGACAAAAACTTACTACACATAAAAAAGTATAATTTTTTGAAATGTACAAAAGCATAACTTTTTTGTAACATTATACATTTTCAAAAGTAATTGTTGTTATCTTTAAGTTTTCCCATTCTATAAAGTATCTTTTATGATTATTATTTTTTCCCACATGGTTTCATTAGTAACTAAAGCTGACTTATGATTTGTAAAATATGCGTTATGCTTTGTGTATTATGTATGTAACCAAACCCATATGACTTAATTTGAGATCCTTAATAATTAAAAATTTAAAATGTGTAATATGTGAATAGAAGAATCACTTTTTGTATAAATAATATATAATGGATTCAAATTATATGGAAAACCATGCAACTGTGATGCATCAGATTTTTAAAATTATTATTTTTGCAGTTCAATTTTTGCAAAGATATGGCTTTACATTTTTTTTATCTCCAGACTCCTTCATTTATTTTACTTATGCACTTTATACTAAAAATTGTCTGGAACTTTCTAAATCCTTAAGCATGCATTATAAAAAAAAACAAGCTTTTATTACACATTGGCTTGTGACTGGATGACTCGAACTCTTACTTATAACCTCTTCTTCTGCTTCTCATTCTACTTCTTCACAGTTCAAAAGTACAGATGCAAGCTACTTCCTCCAATTCCACCTTGCAATGGATTGCATTTGTGGGCATACCTTTGTATTTCATATGAGGGTCATTTAAAAAGTTCTTGAAAGGACTCAGAGTGTAGTAGCATTTCCAAAGCAGTTTTGTTTTCAAAGCCAGCCATCTTTCATGGAAATATTTGTGCAGTACATGGAGATTGTTCAAGAAACTTAGTAGGCACAGCTGTCTGTTATATTTAATATTTTGTGGTTACTACAAGGGCTGATCAACAAAGACTGAGACTGATTTTTTCCTGTAGCTTCCATGATAGTTTCGTATCTGTAACATAAATATTTGAAGAGAGTGTGTTTTTATGTATAATGTTGGTAGGCGGCAGCACTCTCGTATTGGTAGGTTGGTAGTAATGCTCTATTATGTAGACCCTATGTGCATTTCGCATATCAGACAATGGAGGTGATGCATTTTTTAAATTGATTATCACCGGTGATGAGTTATGGCTGCATCATTATGATCCTGAAGGAAAACAAGCCAGCACAGTGTGGAAATCACCAGGTTCTCCAACACCAAAAAAGGCAAAAGTTGTTCCATCTGCAGGGAAAGTGATGGTGATCACATTTTTTGACTGTAATGGAATGATTTACCAGCATGCAGTTCCCCCTCACACTACTGTTACAGCAACATACTACATGTCAGTATTGGCTACACTGAGGAAGCACATTGCAAAGAAACGTCCAGAGCTTTCTCGGACTGGGTGGCGACTTCATCATGACAAATGCACGGCCTCACGTCGCAAATCAAGTCATGCAGTTTATAGCCCTGATCTTGCACCCTGTGACTATTTTTTTATTCCCATCACTAAAGGCAAAGCTTAGAGGTATTCGATTTGAGAATTCTGAAGGAGTGCTCAAGAAAAGTGAGGCGATTCTCAAGGACCTGACAAAGAATGGTCTGCAGCACGTGTTCAAGGACTGGCAGAGACGCTATAAAAAGTGCATTGAAGTAGGAGGGGACTACTTTGAAAAAGATCATGTAAGTATTGAATTGGAGTAATAAACATCTGTGAAAACAAATCAGTCTCAGTCTTTGTTGATCAGCCCTCATAAGTAGTTTGTAAGGCAGGGTTGCAGGGTATGAATTTAATAGAAATTCATACAAACATGGCAAACATTCTAGGGGACTCTTGCAATATCATCTTCAACTATTTCCAGGTGAACTATGGAGTTAAAATGTGGCTACGAATGCTTGGAAGATTACGCATGCAGCAGAAGAGTGAAATCTGCCATGACAACAGAACTCATCAATAAAGTACATGACATGGTTCTACAGGATCATAAAATGAAGGTGTCCAAAATTGCTGAAGCTCTGGTGTTTAATATTTTGAGAGAATATTTGGACATAAAAAGATTATCTGCAAGATAGATGCTGCAACTGCTGACTTTGGATTGAAAACAAATCACATGTAAATCTGAGCAAAGTTCAGAGAGATTCTACTAATTCTATGCACTAAGTTTCAAAAAATGATGAAACATGGGTTCACTATGACACACCTGAAACAAAACAGCAGTCTAAGCAATGAAAGCATTAAAATTCTTCACCACCAAAGAAGGGAAAGTGTGTAAAATCAGCCAGGGTGATCATGGTATCAGTTTTCTAGGATGCTAAGGATGTGCAGCTGATTGATTTATATTTTCACTGTAAAATCAATCATTGGAGTGTATTATGCAAATCTTCTGGATCAACTGAGGGTCAAAATATGTGAGAAAAGGACTGATTTGGCAAAGAAGAAAGTAATCTTCCATCAAGACAATGCTTGCCCTCACACATGTGTTGTGCAGTGGTGAAAATGAACGAATTGGGTTATGATTTGCTGCCACATCCACCTTATTCCCCTGCCTTAGCTCCATCAGACTTCCATCCCTTCCCTAAACTGAGCAAGTTCCTTGGTAGAAAGAAATTTTTGCTTAATGAAGAACTTATCATCAGCAGAGGTATATTTTGCAGGCCTGAAGAAATCTGACTTCTTTTATGGGATACAGATCAAGGAGCATCACTGGACCTAGGGCAGTGATGTTAAGGGAGACTATGTTGAAACATAAGAGCAATTTCAAAAATATATGATATCATTTTGTGCTTTATTCCTAGTACTTTTCAACTTATCTTCATGCAATTTAATTTTCATATGTGAGCATGGAATTGAAATCTACCAACTAAATGATCACACAACTATTTACAAAACTAAAACTGCATTTGGATGCATAGTCTGACATACATTTTCATGAACAATGCAGTCAGAAATATTCCAAACTATAGCAAATGCCACTTTTTACTTTCTCTACTGCTTACCTATAGTAGGCAGAGGAAGTATACATTCCACCCAAAAATCAATGTTGAGATATGTTGAATTTTCTGAAATAGCCTGTGATGTTTTCATTTGGACTGAATTTTGTATAATTTTATATAACTGGGAAGTCATAAGAGATAGGTAGAAACTTACAGAAAATAATGAATTATTACCTGTAAGATATACAATTTGTATCAAATAACTATTTTGTATATGTTAATAGTTTTTGAGATATTTTTTATTATATCCATTCTTATACTTTACCATGATGAAGTATCATCTGGTGGAAAATTTTGAAGATTTGTTTCTTCTTTTTTGTTCTCCTTCTCTTAGTGTCCTAAAAGCCTGTTGCTAACAATAAAACAGCTGGTGGTAGTTTCTGCATACTTTGTGCATAAGACTAGATTGCTTCATTTGAAATTGTTATTAACAAATCATTTCTAGCAAAGGACTTATTGTGAAAAATGCAATAAGGATGCTTTTTTTTTATTTCTTCTTTTTTTCCATATACGAGATGTATGTGAATTTATGATGGGCGGAGAAAGTCCTGGGATAGTAACATATCAGACTTTTCCAAGTAGCTGCTTTACATCTGGGAAATCATTTTCTAGAATTCTGATTGTCTTAACAACATTTCCACAATGGAGCTCTTTTTGATTTTTGATGCACCTTGATGAGTTTTCCTGTGTGTCATTCATATGGGTACTTTAAGCTTTCATTCACAACCCAAGTGAATTCATTCTTTTGAGTTTCAACAAACACATCTCAAAAAAATTCAGTGCATGCTTTTCCTTAGCTCTGAACTCAACAGTGAAAGTTAGATGTTAAACTCCAGATATTTCAACAAATATGCTCAACATCAGTGTATAATTGAAGGTAGAATTATAAATTATTTCATAACTAACTCTTCTAAAATCATTCTGCATCTAAAGCAGAATTCCCACTGCAGAGGTATTAAATTCATATGTAAATTCATATCAATCTAATTCTTGTGTATCTAATGCTAAGAGACTTCTATTGCAGAGACCTGAAGATACTCCCTCTCAGATTATTCTGTGTAAGTGTTGGGTATGTTAAATGTGACAAATTCAAAGAAGCACACTTTATTTTAGGAAAATCGATATAGAAGTTAATTCCAAAATGTTAAGAAATTCTAATTTGCTTGGCTTTTGAACCACAGTTATATATTGTCTTTCTCTACTACATATATATATAGTAAGTAGGGAAGTATTTATTCCACCCAAAAATTTAATGTTGAGATTTCACCAGAAATATATGTTTTGAGGGCCCCTGAACTCAAAAAGTGCATTTTTATTTCCTCTACTATGTATATAGTAGGTAGAGAACTGCATTCCACCAAAAAATTTGATACCAAGATTTCACCAGAAGTACATGTTTTGAGATCCCTTGAAACTAAAAAAAGTATTTTTAGAAAAGAAAGTGAGTGTGCGTGTGCGTGTGTGTGTGTGTGTGTGCGTGCATGCGTGCGTGCGTGCGTGCGTGTGTACACAGCATAACTCAAAAACAAAAAGTCGAATAAATATCAAGCTTGCTATTTAGGTTTAGTACCTTCCAAAGATGTGACAAAAATTTTCAAGAAAATCCTGCCACACCAATTTACCCTTTACATGGAACATTTTCCGAAATTTTTTATTTCTGAAGAATGGCTCTAATGAATTTCAATGAAAGTACCATATATTAAAGATATTTATATGACAAATAAAATGTACATCTTGAATTTTCTGAAAATAGCCTGTGTAGTCCTATTAATTTGGAAGGAGTTTTATATAATCTTGTACAACTGGTAAACGTTAAGTGATAGATGAAAACATACTGCAAAAAAAAATGTAGATCTCTTTAAAACACACAATTTAGTGCAAATAACCTTTTCTGTAGCATCTGCTATTTCTGAGATGTTCATTATTAATGCTCCGTTTTGCTTAATACATTATCATTCTTTTATGTCCTATTAACATTAAATTGTTTCTTGCAATTACATGGAAACAATATGGAATTTTAAGGCCAGCTTATAGCTCCCAGTTCTAAAGCATTTTACTTTTGCTATTCTCTTTGTATCTATAACGATAGGTGTAATGTAACTATTTCTGCAAAATATTGTTTGGATATAAATATAATAGATAGAAAAATAAGTTTTAGTAAGAGTAGTTTTATATCCACTAATAAACAATAAAATCTAGAGAAAGTCATCTGAATATATCACATCAGATTTTCAGATAAAGGTCTGACTGCCCTTTACAAAAATGGTTCTTAATAGTTTTAATTAAAATACCATTATTAAAGATATTTACATGACAAATAAAATGTATATCTTGAATTTTCTAGGAATAGTCTATGAAGTTCTCTTCATTAGGAAGGAATTTTGTATAATCTTGTATGATAGAGGATGGGAAAGTATAGATGAGGTACACAGGATGTTTTGTAGAGAAATACTACGGTTAGCAAAGGCAATTGTAAGACAGGTAGTGCAATTACAGATGGGCAGGATGGCAACTAAGGGGAAGATAATGGAAAGAGCTTTGAAATTTTGGTTCATAACTTTAAATCTAGGAAAAAGTAATGTGTTAAGACAATGTATAGAATACCAAGAGAATAGTTTAATGAATGATGGATGGGTAAGTAATTTATGGAACATCTTGGAATAAAATGGGTTAGGAGACATGTGGAGAAGGAGAGAAAATAAAGTGAAAAATGTTTGGAAAACGGCGAGGAAAAGACTGGAGGATATAGAAATACAAAACATGTTCAGTGACATTCCCAAAAAGAGCTCATTGGTTTGTTATAGGCCAATGAAAAACACATGGGGTGGGGAAAAATATATAGACATAGTAAATAAAGAAGAGAGAGAATCTATTGCATGGGTAAGAACTGGAGCATGGATGCTAAGAGGGTTAAGACAGGGTATTCCTCAAAATCAATGTCCGATATGTGGTGGTAATGAAGACATTGAACACACAGTATTTAAGTGCCAAGGAACAGAAAATTGAGAAGAGAATTTTTTAAAAAGAAGTGGTTGAAGGGGGATAGAAATATGCTTATAATCGAAATGATGTGCAAGGATGCTAGGAACATTGGACAGTTTTTGTGTAAAGTCAAAAATAAATGGCTTTGGACAGTTAACTTTTTAACATTTTTTATGAATCCTATATATTTTTAAAACATCCATACTCTCTGGATTTAGGCAGTTATAATAAACCTTCTTTTTATCTTCAATTGCCGTAAGTGCTTCTTTGCTCATCCATTTGATTCTTTATTTATTTTCTGTCTCTTTACCTAGGACTTCTTCTGCTGCTTCATATAAATTGTTTTAAAAACAAATATATTTCCTCTGCATTCCAATTCTCATTTGTCACCTCTAATTTTTATTTAACCTTTCTTTATACAAAATTTTCATGCTTTCTTCTTGTAACAAATACATCATATATCTAGGATAATTTATGATGGTATTTGGATTGTTTTCATTCTCAGTTTGTTTAAATTTTGCCTTCATCAGAAAAGCAACTTTTGAGACAACAATGTGATGGTCTGATCCACATTCTATTCCCCTCTTCACTTTCACATCCTGTATGTTAATCATGCTCCTCTGTTTTTTAATAATATAATCAATAATTGATTTAAAATCCTGGAGGGGTTAACCCAAGTAAATTAATGTATATTTTTATGCTTAAATTTAGAATCATAATAACATATTTGTTCTCTAGAAAAGTCAATTAATCTTCTTCCATTATCATTTTCAACCTCTTCTCCCCAAAGGACAACCATTGCATCATTTTCTTTCCTTGCAATACATCCATTAAAATCCCCCATTGTTAACAATTCATGTGAACTGGGGCATTCTTCTAGGACATCATAAAAATAATATTTTTATCATTAACTCAGGCGTCATTATTAGGAGCATAGACACCAATTATATCTACAATACTTCTCCAAATTCTTACCATAATCTTTAAAATCCTATTTCTTACTTCTTTCCATATAAGTATTCCTTGTTTCCATTTCTTTTAATGACGACTGCTACCCCTGATTTTGTTCTTTCATTTTTATCTACTCCATTCCAAAAATGTATATGAGTTTGTATAGTATGCCCTCTATCTTTCCTTTTTGTTTCTGTTAATACCAACATATTTATCTTCAATATTTTTATCTCCTTTAATATCTCCAAAAGCTTCCCATTTTCCCCTTGCACATTCCACATACTACACATTACAGCCCGTTGATGTAGCGAGAGTTGCAGCCGATTAATCTATCTGGTTCTTTTTTCATGGGAAACATAGAAAAAACTTTTTTCTTGGAGTGGGGAGCTAGCACACTGCCAAACCCCCATACCAGGGGGATGGACCATTGCCTCTTCTGCCGGTTTTCAGGGTTCCTGTTTGATCTTGATGGCTACTATAGCACCCATGAGGCACACAAGTGCCCACTGTACTTCACTCAAACAGGCATTCCCCTACTTTCCGTTGCCCACCCCTTGGGATGTGGACCACAGGTCAGATTTTGAGGAGCAATCAAAACATACTACACAAAAAATCTGATGTGTTACACTCACATGACTTTCTCTACTCTTGTACAAACTATGGTTACAAATGCTTATTCTGCATATGCTTCATGTTAATCCAGATATCGGGATGTCAATCTTATTGCTAATTTTCTTGTAGATGCAAGGGGAATATGGTAGTATTTAAGCGATAGTCAAATCTTTTAAGCGCTGGTTGCTATGTGGCACATTCCATTCTCTTTGCATGTCCAGGACATAAAAAAATGAATAACAAATTTGAGAAAAAGTATAAGTATTGGAAAATACAAGCAATATCTCAAAATTGTGTATTTTAACGTGATCTACATTTTTTGTGTAGTAAAATTTTGTCTATCTCTTATGGTTTACCAGTTATGCAAAAGTCGTTCATAATGAAGAATACTTTTGGAGACATTCCCAGAAAATTCGAGATATACATTTCATTTTTCATGAAAATATCTTAAACATATGATATTTTAATCAAAATCATTAGAGCCATTTTTGAGAAAATAAAATTTTCGAAAAATGTTCCATGTAAAGGGTAATCTGGGGTGGGGGGATTTTCTTGAAAGCCTTCGTGTTGCATCTCTGGAAGATACTGAACCTAAATACCAAGTTGGTGTTTATTTGACTGTTCGTTTCTGAGTTATGCTGTTCACACACGCACGCACGCACGCACGCACACACACACACACACACACACACACACACACACACAACACACACACACACACATGTTTATAAAAATGCTTTTTTTGGATTCAGGGGGTCTCAAAACATGTATTTCCAGTGAAATCTCGGTATCGAATTTTTGGGTGGAATACGATACTTCCCCTACTTACTATACGTAGTAGAGAAAGTAAAAATGTAGAGCTCTTTAAAACACACAATTTATTTTAAATAACTTTTTTTGTGGTATATGCTATTTCTGAAATACCTGTTATTAATAGTTCGAATTGTCCATTATTTGGTCACTCTTTTAAAGTCCTATCAACATTCATTTGTTTCTCATGATTGCATAGAAACAGTATAGAATTTCAAGGCCAGTATTTAGTGTCCCATTCTTAAACATTTGACTATCACTGTTCCCTTTGTAGGGGTAACAAAAACATACTACATAAAAAATGTAGATCTCTTTAAAACAAATAATTTATTATTATTACATATATAATTAATTGAAATTAATTATACTTTTTACAGACCTTAGCTGGTCTTGGCAAGTTATTAATAGAGTCAACTAAAAAATTCAATTGCACAGCCGGGATTTGAAATTGATTTTTTCAGTTGACTCTATAAACAATTTATTTCAAATACCTAATATTTTTTGTGGTATAAGCCATTTCTGAGATATCCATTATTAATGGTTTGAATTGTTCATTACTTGGTCATTCTTTTAAAGTCCTATCAACATTCACTTGTTTCTTGCGATTGCATGGAAACAGTATAGAATTTTAAGGCCAGCATATAGTCTGGCTCTTAAACATATGCTTATCGCTGTTCCCTTTGTATCTATAACAAAATGTGCAATGTTGCTATTTCTGCAAAAGGTTTATTTGGATTAAAATGTGGATAGAAAAATAAGCTATAGTAAGAAGAGTTTGTGTACCCACTAATAAACGATAGATAGTACAGATCGCTATCTTCCTCGTTTTCTTTACTTTTTCTTCCTTGTTTTTCATGTTTGCCCACTTTTCTTTATGAAGTTGGTATGGTTGGCTTTGATTCAATGTTTACTTCTTAGGAAAATGCATTGTCATCTATGTTAATTCTTTAAATATTTTGGTTTCAGCTTCTTTTGCTCTTACCAACATTTTCCTGTTTCCTGGAGGAAGTAAGATGAATATCTAATTGGCAACTATTTTCTTGCAGAGATGACCCCAAATTAAATTATTATAAAGAATTATTTTGCTACCCAGAAGAAGAATTTCAAGAGCGTGGACTAAAACTTGGGATTCTTGGGTTGCCAAAGGACTCGTTTGATGTAATGCTTTTTCCAAGAAAGAAGATTAATAAAGTAGAACAGAAGAAAGAGGTAGAGGAGCTTAATATTTTAGTCTATGTTTTATTTCTTATATTTGGTAGGACTGTTCCTATTTCATTTGTCCTTTTACTACCCCATTTCACCGTATTGTATCACAGTATATTCATATTTTAACCATTCTGATTTGTACTTTATTTTCCTTTCACCAACTTGTATCTTAACACCCTTCAAGAATGTCTTTTTAATCTGCAGCATGGTACCTAATGTAATTTTAATGTGCTTTTCGTATACTCAGATTATGGTTGTTTGGTTTCTGATGTTGAACAGTTAATGGAGTCATTTGCTCTCTTGCGCTCCAATATATAGGAAGAAGGCTGGAAACTGATTGAAGCCTGAACAGTGAAAAAGGTTGCACTCATCAGATTATGTTGTCTTATATGGAGTGCAACTGAAAACTTCAAAGCAGTAGGAAAATATTCCTCATATGTTGAGGTGGAAATGATTTCGGGATCACTTTATTTTCATGTTGGGTCTTTTTTCTACAACTGTTTTAACATTTTGTGATATGCAACTATTTGCTTTTATGTTGAGTCCCATCAAGCTGTCATATAAGGTTTGTTCCAACACACGGTTCTGAACGGGTTCCGAACTAATTCCAACACATGCTAATGCACATGCGCCAGTCCGGTACGCTCACAGAACTAATTCGGAATTTTGTGTGGTTGGAACACTACTTGAACCATTCACGTTCTGTCACGGCCTTCTTCGTTGCACGGTCAATCAGAAGACGATCAAATATCTACGTTTACAGCGTTGATGAATGAAATCAAACTCAGCGTTTCTTTCATACTGATTCCAGTCCTAATATTCGAGCAAAAATAAATCGCGTTCGTTTATCGGCTTAAAGCCATTGATACTGAGTCATTGCGAATAATAATTGTAATTTATAGATATTATATTTAAACCAGAACCCGGAAAAAGTAATTTAACACAATTCCAATTTAACATTAGGTTTCCTGCTACAGAAGCTTCTAAACACAATGTTTAATTTAAAACTCCAATACTCTGAGACAATGACACCCCACATAAATTCTATTCCGAACGTAATGCAAATAATACAAAACTACATGGTACCAATGTATGCTTATGATCAGGGTTAGGATTTTTAGTTGCAAATTTCAGATGAAAAAAGGAAGGGAAAAGGTGCTCAAATAAGGTGAAAAAGGCACAATAAGGTGCTGGTTTATTTAAGGGGATGCAAACTGAAATTGCTATTTTCTAAACTATCCATTCAATTGGGCTGAAATTTTTATTTCTTTATATATAATTGTTTTGTGAATTATAGCCCAGTCTTAATAATTCTCGGAACTGCGCGGTTGAGGTTATTGTCGTCTTTGCCTGCCCAGGCTTCGTCTCCACGTAAACAGATGACGTCTCTCACAGCAACAAACTCACATTCACGAACAGCAGGCTACTGATTCAGGTGGGATAGAATCACTCATTGTCAATTGCATTATTGCGGGCTACTTTATAGCAGTAAAGTGAGAGAAAAGAGGTTTTCGTCGAACATACAATTATTTTCCATTGTTGCGGTTGTGCTTTCAATTCCCCCGCGGCGTTTACTGAAAGAGGTAGACTTACTATTCGCACGTACACAGCAAGCTGAGGAGACGTTAATTGAAAGTTAAAGAATAAATTGGAATGAAACTTAAAAGAAAAAAGGGGATTATGGGCATGGTTGGGGAAAATGGTATAAAGGTGCCAAAAAGGGGTAAAGGTCCCAAATTAACGGAATAATGTTTAAATGGAAATAATCCTCTTCTTTGGAGTCGATGCATCATTAAAAAGATCACTGTCACCTTCTAAATCACTCATTATTGTTATCTTTGAACGCTGTTTTGCTCCCTGGCTTTGTTAGACGTTTGTTCTTTTCCTCAAGTATGTCGCCATACTACTCAACAGCGAGCAACTGCTTACCAAACACCTTTGCTATTCCGTATTGAGAAATAAACACGAATGGAGGAATGAATTGCATATTCAAATTTATTTTCTACTGAATACAGAGAGTATGTCGCTTTTTCAATACTCTCTGTCGGGTTTGTTCCAAGCGAGTAGAATCGAAACTGAATTAACTGGGTATGCGCTGTGGACCATACAATCTGCGCATGTCTGGAATTTTCAGTTCCTATTCTTAATCACGAACCGATTTCACTCGTTCCGAACTAGTTCCCAAATACTTTGGAACAGCAAACTGGAAATTCAGAATTGGTTCTGAACTGATTCTCTGTCGTGTTGGAACGCCACTTAGCTACTGCGCACACTCAGATAATTCGGAATCGATTCTGAATCATGTGAGAACAAACCTATAACAACCACCCCATGGCAGAACAGTCCAATAACATATGTGGAGTTAGAATGTAATAGCAGAGGGGTAGGTGATGTAATAACGTTTAATTCTTAGGTTCATTACCATGTTGATGTTTTTTTTAACTGTAGAAAGTTATCTTGATATCTGACTCACTTCAATGTTTTACTAGCATTAATCCTATAATACCTATTGTTTTGTATTCACCATAGACTTGTTTTCTGATCCTGTACAGTAGAAGGGTATTCAAATACCAAGTTGACAGATCTTAATTCAATGTAGGATAAGGTAACATACTATAACAGTCATGGAGCTTAGTGATATTCATTAGTAGAGATTTTTAGAGTGAATTACCCAGAAAGAGCATTTTCAAGCAAGTGATTTTCATATTAGGGTTGAGGAATATTAAAACCTGAATTTACAAATGGGGGAGATCTAAAAGGTCTGATTTTTCTGTAGTAGTAGCTTGTTGTTATACATTGGCAATGACAGCTTTCCAGATAAAAACACAATAGCGTACATAGAAAATGACCTCACACAGAAATAAAGCTTTTACAGAGTATGCTCTTAGAACATGTTTTCATGCTCTACATGTGAAGAATGTTTCCCTAAAGTTTGGACATGGGGATTAATGTTGTTCATTCCATGGCATTCCTTAAGCCCCCTGGATGGTGCTAAATGAACAACTCAAGATTGTACAATATGCATCCCAAAGTTAAACATTCTGGAGGTAAAATAACTCTTGGAGGGGACTGACTCAGGACAGGACCCTCTCAAAGTACTAAAATTAATGCAGAAGGCTTAACACCTGCTAAGAAAACAAAAGTACATAACATCTTAAACAAAATCAATATCAATATATGTTGCATCATGGAAGCCAACCTGGCAAGAGCATGTAAGCTTTGTTTCACTCAGAGGAATTGCATTATGTCTACACCCGAAGAAAAGATAAATTACTAGTGCTCTGCTAATAGGTGTAAACAATAAAATTACATTAACATTCAACAAGTAAAGGAAATAGAAGAACATGTCAAAATACAAATCTCAAAAACAGAAGTTAGGAAGAATCAGGAACACTTTACAACATACAGTTGTTATAGTTGCCCAAATTTGAACTATATTAATATATGACCACAAACTACATTGATGAGAGGTTTTAATGCCCACTTATCGAAATAGGGATACCAGGACCTCAATAATCCGGGAAAAGTAAAATAAGATCTCTTAAAAATAAGATCTTAAACACAAGCGAAGTAATATGGTAAGGTGCTAATACATCTACTTTCCTGCACCACAAAGGAGTCAGTACTAACCAGATATTTTACTTCACTAGTTTTCGATAGTTCAGTGTTCTTATATTTTATATTAATATAAACAGATTTATTATAAAGTGAGAAAATATGATATTATGTATTTTCCTCATTGATTGACATTAGATTTTCTACCATGTCTCTAACATTTTTAATGATGATTCTATGTAGGTTTTGTGTTCTATTAGTTGTGTTGATCTTTTAGATGACCCAATGACTATACATTTTGGGTACCTATTCGCTACATTTTAGTCAGACAACCCTGAAAGTGTGAAATAGCATCTGCTGCATAATACATAGTTATGATTATGAACAAATTGATAAAACTACAGACAATAATAATAATAATAATAATAATAATAATAATAATAATAATAATAATAATAATAATAATAATAATAATATCAAACATTGCCAATTTTACTTATGGAAGAATAAAGAAATTTCTGCTTCAGGTCACAGAACAGTAATTGTAACTATAGAAAACACAAAGTAGTGCTCAAGAAACATTACATAGGTACTCTTGGAACTTCAAAAAAGCCACTTTGAAAGACTCCACCAAATATCTAGAAGAAAACTTATCAAAAGAAAAAGTAACAAATCATTTAAAACAAATATAGTAAATATGGTCATTTTTAACTGCATTATGAAGTAAAACAGTTCATGGCAAGACAGGGAAGCACACAAGTACAAACTCTTTTGGATCAAGGAATTGCAAAATAGAAATAAATAAATAAATAAACAAATAAATAAATAAATAGATAAATAAATAAATAAATAAAATCAAGCTAAAAGAAACATAATAGCAAGTAAAACACTACAGAATATGATAGAATAGAAATATAAATATGCAATACTAAAGAAATAAATTATAATAGCAAAAGAAAAGGCATTTAATACGTTTATTGAAAAAATAGATTATAGGAAATACTGCCATAAAGTGTATACCTTTATTTCCAATACATAGAAAAAACATACTAATAACAAGAAACCTGTAATATACAACAATAAAAATGTTGAAGATGAGCAAAAGATAGGAATAGCTTTCAACAAAAGCTACATAACCAAACACAGAATACCAAAACTGTACAAAAAGCAAACATTAAGAGGTTTATTTAAAATAATAAACAAAATATACATACTCCAAAACTACTGACAATATTTACTAAGGAATTTAGCAGATGTGAACTCAATGAAGCAATCAAGAAACTAAAATATGAAATATCTCCAGGTGCTGATAAAACTCATTCCAAATTTATCAAACATCTTGGGGAAAAATCAAAATGCAAATTACTTGAGTTCTATTATCTTGTTAGGAGAATAAAGAAGAGGAATCACTCCAGAATTCACTTACTGACTCAGGGAAATCATGAAAAACCCATGGTAATAGTTGGCGGTTGAATCAAACTCAGGACCTCCCGAATGCTAGCCTCACATGCTGAGCCATCTTGCTCAGCAATTGATGTAAAAGCTTAGGACCTAATGTATTCTTGATGATCATTGAGATGGGATGTTAAAATATACACTTCTAAATCCATTTAAAACTATGAAATTAATTTTACAGCTCTGTGTACTAATACAACACATCAAATTAAAAATTGCTGGTTGGGCAGCAGAATAACTTGGTAACTTCACTGCTCAAAGGAAAGCTGATAGGTTCCTGATACAGGGATATATGATGCATGTACATATACGGTACATATTCTGCATAATAGATCAGGGTATAATATGAAGCTAGAGTCGGCGATGGCACATGTGCATTGTGTTGGACAAGCAGCTCAGCAGCAGGTTGGTCAGATTGGGCTATATGTAGCCTTTTGGGCTACTTAAAATGGAATTTCGTTTTTAAAACAAATGTGATTATTGCCATTTGGACAATATTTGTCCCGAAAAACATGATTTGGGTGATCGATCTCCATTTTCATACTATTTCTGTTTTTAGAAGAATTATGATCAAAATAACAAAGCTAATTTTAGCATTATTGAAAGTATTTTACATTTACACATGCAGCACCGATAATCTCAGACAACACAACACAAGGTTTGAAGGAATACCATATAAATTAACAGATATTATAATAGCTTTATAATCTGGGAACCATACACAAATAGAAACACCTGAAGGCAAAACTAGAACAATTGCTCTTTCAAGAGGCATCATGCAAGGATCTACTCTATCACCATGCTTATATAATCTTAGCATGAATCATATTCTTGAAGAGCTATCAGAAGAGAATATAAGCAATTACTATGGCTTTAAATTTGTGCAAGATATGCCGCGTCTAACTGTTTTGGGATTTGCCAATGATATAGCCATAATTGGGAAAGATAAGGAAGCCGCCCTCGAGTTACAAGCCTTGCAGTTCAACAATTTGAGGAGATAGAATTACAGGCAAACCCAAGGAAATGCACAGGACTTCACATCCGAAATGGAAACATTAATGATACAATTTTAATAGTAAATAAGACCTGCAACATTGAAACCATCAGGCCAGAAGATTCAATAAAATACTTGGGCATGGCCTTCACTGATGTGTTGGATTTTGCTAAGAATGGCATAATGAAAAAGCTTCACAACAGATTAGAATTGTTTGTATCATCCCATTTACTAAAATCTGAACAAAAGTTTCAGGTTCTTAACTCTTCCATTTGTACATCAGTAATTTACCCTTTCCAAACTACTGATCTGGTTCAAATACCAGACTGTGGCAAAATTATCAAAAGTTCCTTAAAAGAAATCTTACAGTTAGCAATGGATATACCAGATCATATGTTATATTCTGGCATAAAATGTAAAGGATTTGGACTCTTCAAAGAAGGATGGGAAGCATATCTGCAACATATATCATGCAGAAGTTTAATTCAGTCCTCCAGTTCATATGTGTAGACTACTCAAGATCTTATTGATGAGATGAATAAATCCTTGAAGCTTTTAAATTTAACAGAAGATTATTCAATGAAGAATCCTCATACTGGACTGTATGACACTTGACGTATAAGGAAGATACTTCGAGAGAGAGAGAAGTGGATGCCTGGGCTAAACTCCTCAGAAAGGACTCGGCCAGCGAACTTATGGATTCAACATCATGATGGCCTAACAACAAGTGAATGGCGTGATTCAAAAAATGACAGCTAACATATCCACAATACCTTCCATACTGGGTAAATCTCAAGACAACAGCCTCTGTCAGCGATGCCACAGAGAGATTGAAACATTGCGCACGTCTTAGAATCTTGCACTAATGGAGAAGTATTAGGCAACTCTCAATCACAGAATTTGCTCCGTGATTGCTGACGAAATGCAATCAAACAACTATAAAGTTTTTGAAGAGGTCTACTGTCTGGAAACTAATGGTAGCACAGGACAATTGAGATGATTGCAATTCCAAAAGACAACAAAATAGGATATATCATCAATCCTACTGTTAGGTTTGAAAAGCTTAAAGGGTAACCAGAAGAAGTTGACAAAGAGAAAGGGATATCTATATACCCACAATCCTATACAGCAATGGCAGTGCAGTGGTTTCATTTCTGGCTCTCATACTGAGGATCTGGGGTTTGATTCCCAGTGGAGATTTTAAGTCAGCATTCACCATTGATTTGCTCATGTGAAGTATCTCCAAGGCCCAACATGATTAGGAGCCCACAGTAAAAGCTGTAGGGTCTTTCATTCCACTGCCATTTCTCATCATCACACTACCATTGGATCTAATAGATTCTACCCGCTGGGTGTGTCCACCTTGAAATAGGTCCAGTCATCGCATGGTGGAATGAGATTACCCCGAAAGGCCATGTGGGGAGTGTTAGGAATGATGACATTTTGATAATAAACAAGTGTTATGATTTGTATTTGTTTCTTTAAATATTAATATTAAAAATTCTACTTATCCTTAGTGATTTGTGCATCTAAACCTTTAAACAAATACTGAAAATCTAATGGTTTCATATACTACGAGGGCTGATCAATAAAGACTGAGACTGATTTTTTTTCACAGATATTTATTACTCCATTTCAATGTTGACATGATCTTTTAAAAGTAGTCCCCTCCTAACTGAATACACTTTTTATAGCGTCTCTGCCAGTCCTCGAACACATGGTGCAGGCCATTCTTTGTCAGGTCTTTGAGAATCACCTCACTTTTCTTTAGCACTGCTTCAGTGCTCTCAAATCGAATGCCCCAGAGCTTTGCCTTTAGTAATGGGAATAAAAACAAATCACAGGGGGTAAGATTGGGGCTTTAAGGCAGATGCAGCACACAGGTAATGTTGAATTTAGCCAAAAATTCCTGGACTTGATTTGCGACGTGAGGCCGCGCGTTGTCATGATGAAGTCGCCACCAATTCCGATGATGTTCTGGACGTTTCCTTGTAATGTGCTTCCTCAGTGTAGCCAATACTGATGTGTAGTAGCTGCTGTAACAGTAGTGTGAGGGGGGGAACTGCATGCTGGTAAATCATTCCATTCCGAAACACCAGGCCCACCTTGCTTAGCACAGAGGAATCGCTCTTCTTTGAAGTCCTTGAACCACCTAAACCCGTTGCACGAGGTAGTACATCTTCACTGTATGCTTGCTTCAGCTTTTCGAAAGTTTCAAGGCTGTATGATTTAAATGAAAATAAAATTTTATTGCGCTGTATTGCTCCTCTCGTGTCACCTCCATTTTGTGGTATGCGAAATTCAAGTAGGGTCAACAATATACAGCATTACTACCAACCTACCGTTACAAGAGTGCTGTCGCTTATGGACATTATACATGAAACCCTGCTCTTTTCAAGTATTCATGGTTGAGACATAAATCTATCAAGGAAACTACAGAAAAAAATCAGTCTCAGTCTTTATTGATCAGCCCTTGTACTTCTGAAAAAAGTGAAACTAAAATTAAAAAAAAATTAATATTGTCCATAGTTCAGACTCACCTTAAAACTTGGAGGGTATTTTGCATGTTTATTACATTAAAATCTGTGATTTAATATATAGTTACATAAAATTAAATTTATGTAATATATTATTGAACGTATCACACTAGACTTGTAGTATTTATAAATAAAGAATATTGTAAAAGATTTTTTTTTCATGAATTACAAGGAGAATATATATTGTTTCTCTTTCACAGGTTTCCAAATGATTTCTCTGTGGTTATTAGGGTTGATTGTAACAGCCATAATAGTTACTTAACCTTTATCACAGTTAAAGACATTTTAAGCCTTCCTCCTCCAAGGGACAGGAGCATTTACAAAGCTGAAGGACAGTCTATCCTTTGTGATTAATTGAATACCTGCTAGCATGAGCAGAATGGGGAAGAATGCACCTAAGCATAAGAAAGGGGCTAGCGTCTGAAACTAAAATTCAAGAAATGGCAGGAAATGTGAGTGTAAAGGTGAGAAGTTCAAGAAGCTTTTAAACATATTTTATTTATTTTAATTTAAATATTGATTTAACCTGTTGAAATCAGCATTTAATGCTCAGTCTATTTAGGTCAAAAGAATACAGTTTATTAATTAATGCAGTCAAATTGCAACTAAAATGTTTTTTTTTTTTTTTTTGCTTTTTCTATTAAATACCTGTTAAAGGTAGAGGAACTATTGTATTCAACCCAAAAGCTCAATATTGATATGTGTGTGTTTCTGTGAACAGCATAATAAAAAAATGAAATGTTGGGCATACCAAACTTGGTATTTAAGTTCAGCATCTTCCATAGGTATGACAAAGATTTTCAATCCCCCTCCCCAAACTAACCTTTATATTGAAAACATTTTATTGGTTTTTAATTATTCAAAAATGGTTGTAATAATATTGATTAAAATACCATATTAAGATGTTTTCATGGTTAATAAAATGTGTAACCTGAATTTTTTGTGAAAAGCCTGTGAGGTCCTCTTCATTCAACATGAAGTTTGTGTAATTGTATATGACTCATAAACCAAAAGTTTTCAAAACAAAAACTGTGGATCTCATTAAAACACACAATTTAGGCTAAATAAATTTGTTGGTTCCATTAACAATTTCTAAGCCATTCAGTGCTATTGGTTTAAACTTTCCAATACTTTATTACTTTCTCTACTACGTATAGTAAGTAGGGGAAGTATTGCATTCCACCCAAAAATTCGATACCGAGATTTCACCGGAAATACATGTTTTGAGACCTCCTGAATCCAAAAAAAGCATTTTTGGAAACATGTCCGTGTGTGTGTGTGTGTGTGTGTGTGAACATCATAACTCAAAAACTAACAGTCGGATAAACACCAAACTTGGTATTTACGTTCAGTATTTTCCAGAGATGCAACACGAAGATTTTCAAGAAAATCCCCCCACCCCAGACTACCCTTTACATGGAACATTTTTCGAAAATTTTAATTTTCTCAAAAATGGCTCTAACGATTTTGATGAAAATATCATATGTTTAAGATAATGTCATGAGAAATGAAATGTATATCTCGAAATTTCTGGGAATGTCTCCAAAAGTATTCTTCATTATGAATGACTTTTGCACAACTGGTAAACCATAAGAGATAGACAAAATTTTACTACACAAAAAATGTAGATCGCGTTAAAATACACAACTTATATCATATACATTTTTTTTGTTGAGTGAACCGTTTTCGAGATATTGCTTGTTATTTCCTTAAATTTTCCAATACTTATACTTTTTCTCAAATTCGTTATTCATTTTTTTATGTCCTGGACATGCAAAGAGAATGGAATGCGCCACATAGCAACCAGCAATAAAATATTTGACTATCGCTTAAAAGCTACCATATTCCCCTTGCATCTACAAGAAAATTACAAATAAGATTGACATCTCGATATCTCGATTAATATGAAGCATATGGAGAATAGGCGTTTGTAAAAATAGATTGTACAAGAGTAGAGAAAGTCATGTGAGTGTAACACATCAGATTTTTTTACCAGTGTTTTGTCACTATTCTTTTGCTTCTTGTGAATTCATGCAAAGAGTACCTATAGAATTTCAAAGTCAGCATATAGCAGCCCACTTTGTAAATATTTGACTATCTGTTAACCCCCTATAGTCCTTGTACTACAATGAAATGTATAATGAAACAATTTCTACAAATATTTAACTCAATTAAGCTGGAGTAAACAGAAAAATAAGACTGTTTTTGCAAGAATAGCTTGTGGAAGAGATATAGGTAAACAAAAACAATAATGAGTAGAGAAAGTCATAACTAAGGAAATTATTTATATATTTTAAAGACCTAACCTGGTCGGGCATGGTTTTAATCAAGGGTCAACTCAAAAATTCAATGGCACAGCCGTGGATCGAAACATGGTTCTCCCATGTCAATTGGTGAATTCAATGACCAACTGGCATGTTGTCACAGTACCTCAATGATTAGAGCAACCACATGGAGAGTGGGAGAAGTTTGTTCGAATCCTGGCTGTGGCATTGAATTTTTCAGTTGACCCTTTTATTAAAAGAAAAAGTCTTGTTAATGTAACATCAATTTTGAGAGAGAGAGGGAGGAAGGCAGGGAGGGGAGAGGGTATGTAACATAAGTCAGGTACCACTTAAAGAATAGGCTGTGACCTCTTCATTACTTCTCCTTAATGACAAGGCTGTAATTGGGTGCTAATTCAAAATTGCTTATTACTCCATTTTCTGAAAAAATTGTATGTAACAAAATTTCTTTAATAAGTTTTATTGTGAACAAACATTGTAGACAGAATGAATATTTAGGGGGTTTTAGCAATTTTTTAATTACTACTATTCATGTGCTAGACCAGTTGTTTGATATGCTATAATTCTGTAACATTTACTGCCATTTTCTGGTTGCTATAGGAAACAATACAAGCATAAAGAATGGGCACAACTTTGTGTAACATTAAAACTATTATTTATGTATGTTTAAAATTTTACTAACCTCTCAGAAAAATATATTACCTATTATTGCTTTTCAAAACATTGCATGAATATATGTGCCATTCATAGAGAGAGAGAGAGAGAGAGAGAGAAGGGGGGGAGAGATATAGCTAGGGGGAGGGAGATTAAAGGAGAGTGAAAGATAGGAGGTGATAATCATGGCTGAAGTAGAGAGAGATTTATTGAGAAAGAGAATCTCTGCAGTTAACAGAATAATTCAAGTAAGCTTGAACCTGGGTGGGATGGATGAAAATTTTCTAGGGTTTTCCCGCATCCTAAGAGTACAAATGTCAGGTAACTACAAGCTCTAAGGACCCTGGACTCATTTGAGCCTCATTCCACCAATTTAATTCAGTGTTCAATATGAGCTGCCCATCAAAAGTGGTGCCATGCTTATTTTAAACAAAATATTTTTTTATAAATAATAAATCTGACTTCAATAATCAGTTTAATTTATTCTCATGTAAGGAAATTGGTTAAAAATTATATTACATATAAGCACTCCAAATTTCCTTTACATGTCAAGATATTTAAGTTTCTATTCTTAATTACCTAAATGCTGCATGCTCAGTTTTTAGCTTGTGTATTTATTTCATCACAGTTAATATAAAGATAAAACATTTATAGAGCTCTTTGCAACTGTATAGTATAATAAAAAAAGTATTTTCTTTATCAATAACAATGCATAGATACTATCATTATCACATTTTTAACCTGATGTTTTTTGAAATGTGAGCAAGTATAGAAGAGAAAATAAGATTTTTAAAATCTGGCCTTCTATATTTTATTGGTTTGGATATAAACAAAAGACTAATGAAGATTATTTAATCACAGTAGTTATAAAATATTAGCCAATACTGCAGCTACTGCAGCTAATGTGTTTACTGTAAACACATTTTAACATATTTTAAGCTGTACAGCTAATGTATTTTTAACTTTTGAAATGGAGGTATATGAATATACAGATGGACACTGGGAATGGAATGATGAACAACATGAGTTAGAGTTTATAAGGTAAGATTTAACTTACATAAAAATATGGTATCTTCTATCATTTACCTTCACCTGCCCATAATAATATTTTCTGGACATTTTCAACAGAATGTTTACTTTTTCTTTGAGAGAACAACTAACAACAAATTTACTATCAAAGATATATCCACAAGTGAACTTAATGGTTTATAATAATTATACAACACAATTAAAAACCTACCAGGATAAAAAGCACTTTAGTTGTAAATTAAGGTGTTTGACTACGAAATGTATAAAATAAAAAACAGGTATTTTTGTAATTTTCACTGATAATGTCAGGAATATATTTTGGCATTTAATAAATTGAAGTGAAGTTAACCCCATTTAGCAAAATGTGTTGCTACCAGTACATAATGGAAAATATTACATAATGACAGAGTTTGAGTTTTAAAGTTTTGAGAGTGGTTGTATTGAAATGTCACAAAATTATTTTCAAAATCATCAGTCAATTTAGAGATTTAAAAAAACAAACAAATTGAAAGGTCTGTGCTGGGATACTGCCAATAGTTTAAAAGTGTAGAATACGCCAGTCTGACCACAGAGAAAATAAGAAGTAATTTTTTAGAACACAGTTTAAAGAATGTTAATTCCTTAAATGCTCATTTTAACAAATACAACTATGATGCTACACAAGACCATAATATCTTAAATTACAAAGTGCTGAGTTAATTAAATACATAAATTAACTTTTGTGTAATAATATTTATATTTAAACATGTAATATTAATGACCATTTTACTTTCCCTACCACCTACCTGTAATAGGTAGAGGAGGTATTGAATTCCACCCAAACATTCAATATCAAGATTTCACTGAAAATACACATTTTGTGGCCCTGTGAATCAAAAAAAAAATGTTTAGGAAAAGGTGTACATGTGTGCATGAGTAACAATAACTTAAAAACAAAATGTTAGAAGCAAGCTTAAGTATTTGACTTCAGCATCTTTCAAAGATGCAACAATTCTTATTTTCTCAAATGGCCAATAATGCTTTGATTAAAATACCTCACTTTTAAGATATTTGCAAGATAAATAAAATGCAAATAGCCTGAAAAGTCTTCTTCATTCTGAATGATTTTTGTATAATTGATAAAACTGTAAGAGGTAAACAAAATCTTACTACACAAAAAATTAAGATCTTATTAAAACACACAATTCATACCAAACAAAACATTTTGTAGCTTTAACCATCTCTGGTATTATTTGTTATTGGTTTGAATTTTCAAATACATACTTATATTTTTTTCAAGTTGTAAATCACTATTTGTTTTCTATGTGGTGATACAATGCACATGGGATTTCAAAGCCGTCACATAGCAATCCATTTTTTAAAATTCTGACTATGGCTTTAACCTACCATATGCTTTTAATGCATACCACAAAATGTGTAAATCTGTAATGAAGAATAGAAGAATAATGAAAATAGAGTAATAAGCTCTTGTATTAATAATTTGTGGAATCTTAAGCACAGAAATCATATGAATGCAACACATCAGATTTTTCCTAAAACCTGCTTGGAATTTTGGTAACATAGCCTCTTCTTCTGCCAAATTTTGTCATCCAAGATCCGTGTATATTTTACCTGGTATTTGCAAGCTAATGCCTTATTCATAGTGTGGTGAATTGTTTACATCTCCCTTGTTTTTAAATATGGAACCATTATTGCTTTTCTCCAACTGTGTGGGATATCATCTCCTTCAAACAAGGAATTTAATATTGTAACTTATAAAAGTAATCTCTTCTCGTTTAAGCTCCATGCTTTCCAAAATTCCCCTGGTATTGCATTAACACTATGGTTTTTATTTCTTTTTAGTCTTCTAATATTCTCTTAAACATTATATATTTTTATTTGGCTATTCAAATGCTTCATGAATTCTCCAGTAGACATATATTTTGACTAGTCTGGTCTCCTCCTCTTAAGGGATTTTTAAAATAGCTACACAAAACTTCTGAGTTTATGCCTTTTTTCCCTTTATATTCTCTTCACTAAAGACCATATTTCTTTACCATAATTTGCTCTCAGTGCCTCATGTAGTTTCTGGCTCATTTTTTCTCCCCATTCTTTCCTTTTTACTCCATGAGTATACCCATCTTTCAATCAAAAAGTTCTGTATTTCTTGCTGTTTCCCTGTTTGCTTCCATTTTCCCAAATCCTTTACAACTCTTCACTTTGTATTCCCACACTCTTCATCATAGTATCCTTTTTACTTCCTCTACTACGTATAGTAAGTAGGGGAAGTATTGTATTCCACCCAAAAATTTGATACCGAGATTTCACCAGAAATATATGTTTTGAGACCCCTGAATCCCAAAAAAAAAGCATTTTTGGAAACATGTCCGTGTGTGTGTGTGTGTGTGTGTCTGTGAACAGCATAACTCAGAAACGAACAGTCGGATAAACACCAAACTTGGTATTTAGGTTCAGTATCTTCCAGAGATGCGACACAAAGGTTTCCAAGAAAATCCCCCCATCCCAGATTACCCTTTACATGGAACATTTTTCGAAAATTTTAATTTTCTCAGAAATGGCTATGACGATTTTGATTAAAATATCATATATTTAAGATCCTTTTATGGCAAATAAAATGTATATCCTGAATTTTCTGGGAATGTCTCCAAAAGTATTCTTCATTATGAACGACTTTTGCATAACTGGTAAACCATAAGAGATAGGCAAAATTTTATTACACAAAAAATGTAGATCGCGTTAAAATACACAATCTATGTCATATACATTTTTTTTATTGAGTGAACCGTTTTCGAGATATTGCTTGTTATTCCCTTAAATTTTCCAATATTTATACATTTTCTCAAATTCGTTATTCCTTTTTTTTATGTCCTGGACATGCAACGAGAATGGAATGCACCACATACCAACCACCGCTTAAAATATTTGACTATCGCTTAAAACCTACCATATTCCCCTTGCATCTACAAGAAAATTAGCAATAAGATTGACATCTTGATATCTCGATTAACATGAAGCATATGGAAAATAAGCGTTTGTAAAAATAGTTTGTACAAGGGTAGAGAAAGTCATGTGAGTGTAACGCATCATATTTTTATTCATTACTTTTATCCTCATTTTTGTTCCTGCTAGCTTCATCATCTTATAACAACTTCTTCCTCAATTCTCTCTCTCTCTCTCTCTCTCTCTCTCTCTCTCTCTCTCTCTCTCTCTCTCTCTCTCTTTTTGGAAAGTTCCTCTATACCCATTTCCCTCACCCTTCCCCATTATTTGTGAGTCAATAGCATTTAAATAGTGAACTAAATTTTGTTGTTTTGCATAACGCCTTATTTTCCAAATTTCAGTATCTAAAATTTTAAATTATCCTCTTAGGTAGTGCGGTAGAAAATGGAGTGCTGATGTGGGCCCATAGGTATCAGTGATGGCATCTGGTCATTGCACCAATACAGCTTTTAATATCAGGGGGCCAACACATGCATGTGCCTGTGCTTCTACATTCCCTAGGAATCTGAAACCAGCAGAAAATTAATTGCCTTTTCTTCTTATCAAGGGTTTCTCCTTGCCCATTCCTCTCACCAAAGATATATAAAAATCTAATGATTACAGCATCTTAGGAAAAAAAATACTGCTTAAACTGAAGAGAAGTTTAGTATATACACAAAAAAATTATATTATAAATATAGATAGAAGATAACATACAGAAGAAAATAACATATCTATTAAATATAGAAAAAAAATAGCCAAGTTGTTGAGTGATAGTTTTAGATACCCCAGACAAAGAAAAAGTGCCAAAATAGCAACAAATAGTCTATCTGGCAACCCTGTAGTAGACACAATGGATGTAAGAAAGACATTGCATTTTGGTCACAAAGGGAAGCACATTTTGTAAATATGGGTCTGACTGAATAGAATACATATAATGATAACTTAAGTTTATATGAGTAATACTTTGTTTAATCTACTTAGCCATGTTGAGAAACAGACTTCTAAAGCAAAACTGAAATCAAGCAAGGCTAGAACTGAAAAATTCTCTGGTTGCACTCACTCAGACCTGGCCATTGAATTTCGACATGAAATAAGCCTGCTTGACAAGATTCGCTTTCAACGCCACTACCAACGGTATGTAAAACCAACAAAACCTGATGTGGTTACCATTCGAGATGTCAAGGATGTTGTTCTATACAATGTATTGACTCCTCTCCCAGGAGAATTTATCAGCTTCTTCCATACAGTTGGAATGGATAAATTCCTTCGTGCACTCATCATATACTTCCAGCTCTTCATTGAGGTAAGCATTTTATCTTATTTTTACTCTCAGAAATGCATGCCTACTTGTGTTTAATGCTAGGTCCTTCCTTTGGAAGGGAAGTAAAGCCGGTGGTTGTGTGTTGTAGATTTATGACACATAAAAGAACCTCAGGCCTGATAAAGATGCCCTTGAGCAAAATTACCAGTCTTTCACCACAGTATAGAATGGGATGTTAAGAACCATAGCAGTTAAAGAGCGTCCATAAATAAAATTCAGTTTAATTAATTTATGGGGGATAAAAATATTCAAGGTGAAAATTTAGACACAATATATATATATATGAGTATGTACTAATTGAATTGAGTTTTATTTATGGACACTCTTTAACTACTTTGGTCCTTAAAACTTCCATTCTATATTGGGCATGAAAGATTGGAAACTTTGCTCAGAGGCCTCTTTATCAGGCTTGAGGTTCTTTTATGTGCTATAAATTTCTGACATGGGACCACCGATGAAATAATTGTATGAACTGATGAAATAATTACATACTCACAAATATTGTGGCAGTTGTCTTTAATCCCCTTCAACATATTCAGTCTCCTGTAAATGATAGTGGAAATTAAGAAAAAAAATGTTTGAAACCCCAAAGCTTATTGTACCAGCTACATATGAGTGAAGAAGGTTGATCACAATTATTGTCCACCATATGACTTTGCAAGTACCAGTTCCTTTCTTAATACAATAGTCTGTGCTGTTTTCAAAAGTTTCATTCATGCTAATCAGACCTGCTAATTTCTGCCCATGTGTATGTGACAAACAGAAGCACAGTGAACGTTCTTGAACATTCTTGATTGTAGATCAATGACATGCATTTGAGAATATTGTTACACTGTTACAAGTTCACATCAGTGTACTAAACACAATGAAATCACAGATATGTCTCCATTGTTTAGCACATTCAGAAAAAAAATGTCTGTCTAACGGTTGTAATTTAGAAGTTGGTTGTCCTGGAGTGATTTGCACTCTTAACTTTTCAGGTTCATAGTTATTTAATGAATGTACTTCATATATTAAATTATTATCTTTGTAGGGCACCCAGAAATCCAACAGTAAACAGTCGATGGACCAGTGTGATGTAAAAATGACAATTCCATAAGTATATGGAAAAGGTCTTTTGCCGTTTTTCCAGATTTTGACCACTGCACAATTAAATTAGGAGCTTTGTATATATTACTTCTGTATCAGACTCTAATATATCTACTAAATACTGAAACATTATCTCACCTTCTTTGGTTAAAACAGAGAGTTGGAAATTCGTTTCTTTAAAGTGATTATATAATGCTTCACTATGTTAAGAGGATTCATTTTTATAGGCAGAAGCATGTTTCAGAATGACCCATACACAGCTCATGGTGCCAGGTTCACTGCACTTACAGCCAGTGCTGCCTCTCTCCCTCGCCCACTTCCCTACACTTCATGCCAGCAGTTCAAGAGAATTTCACTGCTGTTGGACACTGATGACTCCCACCCACACATCTTTATCATTCTGTAGCTCATACATATGTGCACGATTGGATACAATATTCGAGGGTTTTACATATTTCAGTGTGCTCTTTCAGATGGTATACCAATCAGTTTAAAATTTTCTTAACACTGATCAATGGTCCCTTTTGGACTGAGCACCATTTTGCTGATGTCATGGAAGGTGGAAGTAAGTAAAGTTTAAGTGTAAATATTTGCCTCATTAGCATTTAATTCAATATGAAAATAGCTTCACTATTAGTAGTTTTTCTATTTTGAATATTTAGTCAGGGAACTGTTCATTAACACTAAATTGCTAGGAAGGGTCAATTTGACCTCTAAATAGAATCTAATCTCTACGTTTGTTAGAAAAAAAACTAATTCAACACAATTTCCTCTTGTGGCATTATTTATTTTATATGCTCATTACATTCACCAAAATATTAATTCTTACTTCACATTCAGTTGTGACCTTTACATTAAATGCTATGCTTTTTATTTCATACTTGATAACCTAAACACATTTATATGATATTGTTGACAAGTAAATTTATGTGAACAGAAACAAATAATATATACAATGCTTGTGTTTAGAAATTATAGCAACAATTCCATTTCACCAGACATTCCATTCCTCGTTCAACTCATATGTAAGTATAAAATTGTATTGAAAAGTAGTAAAATCCTGTAAGATGAAAAATTGTGATAGTACAAGAAGATGAAATACTTGCAGAACTAATGAATTTTCTTGTGATAATTTGCTTAGAATAAAGTGATTATAATATTCAGTCACTGTATTTTAATGTTAGAGATCATACACATATTAACCATATATGAAAAAATCAGGCGTTCTAGTGCTAAGGTACTGCATCATTAGTGCATAATGCAGAAATGCACCATTCTGCTGAAAACATTCTGGGAAGTCTTCTTCTGCATTCAGTAAGCTTGAAAATGCTTCCTCTTGCAACATTTTCAGATACTTTTCATTGGGTACCATCTCATCAAAAAAGAAGGGACCAATGATCCTGTTCTACCATATCTTGTGGCACACCATGACTCTATCACTTCCTTGGTAGTCTGATGGAATGAATCAATGAGGACTTTGTGGTGACTAATATTGAGTGCTCTGATGGTTCCCTGGTAGCTTAAAAGAACATCAAAGAATAGAATTTATTATGGAAATTCCTAATAACTTTTGCACTGCTCCTCAGCCAATTCACTGCATTTGTCTATCAGGATTGTCTTCACTTAGATGTTGAAGGTGCTTTAGGATGGGATGGATGCAGCCCTTGGACATATCAGTTTCACAGGAAATACATTGAAGATATTTCTCATGACTGACCATGAAGCTAGCCAGCAAACTGGTGTTGGTTGCTTGTCATTAACAATTTATGACAATCTGCTGAGAGATCCCTGTCAATATAGACCCAGTCTCTTGATATTCAGTTATCAGCTTGCCAACACATCTGTGTGTGATTGCTGCAGTCTTGACACAGCCTACTGAACTCTTTGGTCACTTCCAGGTCCTCAGTACCAGTGGCATCATTTATCTTAACAACAGAAATATGAGAAACTTTATAGGTGCAAACTTATTGGACACTCTGTAAGCGCGCATCCAAGCTATGGTTGAGGAAAACAAAAGTTAAGGCATTTCCTTTATCTTGAGTAACATTTAAAGCTAAATTTAACCTGTATAACTTTATTGATTTATCCTTTAAATAAGATTAAGTTATTCATTTTTAACTACCTTTGTCTGTAGACATATAATGAACTGATGGAAAGACGTAAAATGCAGACTACCAAACTCCGCCATCCAAACTCCAGGAAAGTGGAACAAAAAATGAAGAATGATTTAAACATCCTAAGAGCAATGCTTTCCAAGGAGTACACATCTATATTATTAGGAAGTGAAGATCTATACAAATACCACCACATGGCAAATAAGCAACATATATCTGCTGGAGAAAGAGATATTCGCCTCTGGGAACTCCTCTATGGGATATCGGTAAACTGAAATGTTATGCCCACTATACAACTTACATCTGCTAACAAAAACCACTTACATACCTGAGCAGCTGAATAGATTAAGGGCCACTTTTGTCAAATTTTAGTTTTCAGTGTCTAATAATGTTATGGTTTTGCTTTCAATAGGTATGTTCCAACACACAGTCTATGATTTGTCTCTGATCAGTTTATGTATGGGTCTGTGATTGCATAATACATATTTCAGGAGCATCATTTCAAAACTCAAGAAGTCTGTAAATAGCAATTTTACAGGAAAGCCAAAAATGTAATAACTCCTAAAGTAAACAATACTGTTGAAATGTAATTATGTCATTGTGGTTTAAAAACTGAACAAATAACATAGTGTTGAGTGTCAAAAATCAGAATCTTAATGCAAAGCTACAATTACAGTTAAATATGAAAATTTCTGGACTTATCTTGTTTTACGCTGAATGAACACAAAGCTTTTGAACCATTCTTCCATATAAATAATCCTAACTTCAATAAGTTGTTTTATTGCAGATTTTTAGCTCTTACATGCCATTGTAATTTACGAGGGCTGATCAGCAAAGACTGAGACTGATTTTTTTTCACAGAGGTTTATTACTCCAATTCAATGTTTACATGATCTTTTTCAAAGTAGTCCCCTCCTACTTCAATGCACTTTTTATAGCGTCTCTACCAGTCCTTGAACACGTGCTGCAGACCATTCTTTGTCAGGTCCTTGAGAATTGCCTCACTTTTCTTGAGCACTGCTTCAGAGTTCTCAAATCGAATACCCCTAAGCTTTGCCTTTAGTGGTGGGAATAAAAAAAGGTCACAGGGTGCAAGATCAAGGCTATAAGTTGGATGTGGTACACAGGTAATGTTGAATCGAGCCAGAAACTGCATGACTTGATTTGCGACGTGAGGCCGTGCATTGTCATGATGAAGTCGCCACCCAATCCGAGAAAGCTCTGGTCGTTTCTTTGCAATGTGCTTCCTCAGTGTAGCCAATACTGACGTGTATTATGCTGCTGTAACAGTAGTGTGAGGGGGAACTGCATGCTGGTAAATCATTCCATTACGGTCAAAAAATGTGATCACCATCACTTTCCCTGCAGATGGAACAACTTTTGCCTTTTTTGGTGTTGGAGAACCTGGCGATTTCCACACTGTGCTGGCTTGTTTTCCTTCAGGATCATAATGATGCAGCCATGAATCATCACCAGTGATAATCGATTTAAAAAATGCATCACCTCCATTGTCTGGTATGCGAAATGCACGTAGGGTCTACAAAATAGAGCATTACTACCAACCTACCAATACGAGAGTGCTGCCCCTACCAAAATTATAAATAAAAATCCGCTCTTTTCAAATATTTATGTTACAGATACGAAACTATCACAGAAGCTACAGGAAAAAATCAGTCTCAGTCTTTGTTGATCAGCCCTCGTATAATTACACATTTTGCTATTCTTAACATTAAAATGCCCATTAGCGATCACTTGACCGCTACTACTTCTTATGCATTTTTAACAATTTTTATCACCAAAAACCATGAAATTTCTTGCTTATTGCCTTCTAGCATACTGTGATTTAATAGAAGGAATGATTTTACAAGCCAGGTTCGAATCCAGTTTGCATTTAGCTTCCGGAGCAAGTTCATATACTTGGTTTCTACTCAGTATCACATACTTAAATGCCCTTTTCACTCAGGCTGATGAAATTTCTTAATTATCACTTACTACACAACTAAAGTGGTATAGAAGGAACAGTATGACTTCTGAGCTGGGAACCAGGATTGAATCTAGCTTCAGTCAAGCTTCTGGTTTCAGATATTTTGCTCACGTCTTGCTATGTTTAGCACTTTATGTCACTAAGCTTCTTTACTCATTCATACACTTTGTTGGCAATTCAATAATACATTCACTACTTTTAATTCATTCTTTTGTTCATCTTTTATAGTTCATCTGAGACAAATGGTTCTAGGTAAAACAGGGTTATTTATTTTTATTTCATGTATATATGCATGTTTTCTTGAAAAGTAGAAATGTTTTATTGTATGAATTGATTTTACTGTATGCTATGTAGAAACAAATTACTCATACAAAAAAGACAAGTCATACGAATGCAGGTTATATCTATTCAAAAAGTTGTTACATTGAAATGTTCTCAGACATATTGGAATGACACATTTTGCAGAGTTTTTGCTTATACAAGAACCACATAACAATTTTTGCATGTGAAACAACTGTTCTTTTGTTTTGTTTTGCTTGCAAACATTATTTCACATGTCTTGCATTTAGCAACCTTAGTTGTTCCTTCATCCCTATCATCAGCCATGAGTGATGGTAACAGTATTAAATGTGGATGTGAATTCTAGTATGGCATAGCCAATTCTTCTACAACTTTCATTAAGAAAGACTGTCTAGACATTGTAGAGTCAGTTATCAGCTTATACGAGGTATGAGCATTTATCATTGCTAGATCTAGAATGTTATAAACACATGAATGGGCCAGCACTCATCATGGCTCTAACACTGTATTTGCAAAACATCTGATCTATAATATCTACACTGTATTTAGTATCATTGTAAAAACTGATTATTCCAGGGGTTTTCTTATTGGAAGATTCATTTATAGTCACACTGAAATGCGTTGTACTAAAAATAAGCACGTTTTTCTTGACTTTCCCTTGCAAGAGTAACAGCATCAGTTTTGTAAATAACACTTCAATGAAGTGATCCTTCTTTTACAGAGGGAGTCACTTCCCATCTAAGTCTATTCATGGTACCAACAATGCTGTGCTTCTCTTTTGCAGTTCTCTCGCCAGTTTGATAAATGTGAAGAAATTATCAGTTGTGAGATTTCGTCCCTTTTGTAAAAAGGATTCCATGAGACAGAGTAACATGCTCTCCCAGACTGATATTTGCAGGTCTAGTTTCATCTTTTCCCAGGTACGGAAATCCATTTAGAATATACCTCATTTTAGTATCGGTAAACAACCAGTAGTACTTATCAGGCTTGCTACTCATGTAATGAGTGAAAGGTTATTGACATTTCAACAGAAACAGCTGCTCATCCATGGTCAGATAACCTGTAGTATGCAATGCAATTGTCAGTGTATTTCATCCAGATATCAGAGGGCAAACAAAACTTGTCTACTTCTTTACGTTGCTGACACGTATCTGTGATGTCAAACCAAAGAAACCACATGATTTCTAGAAATCTGGTTCTTGCCATTGTTTGACTGAAAAAGCGGTTCCATAAATCTCTCAATGATAGAGGGCTTTCACCATATGCTCCTTGAGTGTACAGTACAGCTATGAATGCTTCTACCCTTCCAAGTCCAAAGTCCAGATTTATCATTGAGCGCAATACGTACCTCCATTTCAGTGCATTTCTTCATCAGTCCCAACATAGATTCACTAATGAATAATGAAATGCACTGGCTGGGGATTCTTCCAGAACATAGCATTTTGCATGCTCTTTAGGAACAGCAGCTTCACAAATAATATTTTGCTGGCCTCTCCTATCTGTACAGTTTGTAGGTGCAATGCATGTCTATTGTGTGCCATATTCTTGGCCACCAATGTCTGGTCTTCTCTCACAACTGTATGCTGTACTATCTGAAACTTTTGGCATATAAAATTATAGATCTTAAACAAAAAAGTTAGATTTCTATTACCTCTCCCTCTTCTATGGAGAGCAACACGTGTACCTCATATCAAAACCACCACCTCTAACGCTTGGTGCAGTAAGAGCATGAAGCTCTCCCCGCCCAAAGAAAGCCACATCTTAATTTTTGTACATACTATAGCATGCAGCTTTTCGCTTACCAGCTTCATCAGTGTGTGATCCGGGGTACTTCTGGTGAAACATTATCGCTAACATTCTAAGAAAGTATATCACACTAATTACCAGAACTTTCTTTTTTGTAGATGCACTGTCGATCAAATTCATCCATTTCAGATTCCATTAGAGATATATTCCGAAGAGCTTCCAGAATTTCAACTTCAGAAAGACCACAATTGTGAAAGAGATGTATTGCTTGGAAAATAGCTGTCCCACTATAAAATATGTCAAGACAAAGCTCAACTACAATATGAAAGTTTACATGACGATGAAAAGCTAAGCAAACTTTTAGACATGGATACAAGAGCTAACAACGACTCACACAACATGCTACATTGAGTTACAAACATGTTTGTTGTGCAGTGATGATTATTGTTGGTTCTAACTATACAGGGTGAATCACCTAAGACTTGCACTGCAAATATTTTGGAAATAGAAAGTACTATTGATGTGCATTTTCACATAATTGAATGGTAATCAGAAGCTCGTATTTGCAGTCTACACTCAGATTTTAATAATCCTTATAAACTGTATTTTTTTAATAAGTATGCAATTTTTAAATGGAACAATGCATATTGATATTAACAAAATAAAAGTAAGGTCAATTAGAATGACAATGGTGTTTGTTGCAGAATTCTAGTGCAAATAGTTTACGAGAAATTGTATTTTGTAAAGTTTCCTCACTGATAATTGTGTGTTCCGTTCAACTGATTAGGTACTATGTTGTTATGTTTGTTTACATTGTGTTTTCTGTTCATAGTCGCATTGCGACTTTCTAGTCAATTTGTGATAGTTCAAGCAGAAGTCGTGAGTGGAAGATGGGATTTACCAATGCAGAGAAAGCCGACATGTTCATGATGTATGGAGAATGTAGAAAGAATGCAGTCCACGCCTGTGCCATATGCAGAAACATATCCCAATAGATGTCAACCATCTTCGCAATTATTTATCAGTCTCTTCAACCAGTTGCGAGAAAGTGGTAGTGTAACACCTAGAAAGCAAAACAGAAATAAACAAGTCACTAAGAGAAGAGGGAGAAATTAATGTTTTGGCTGCTGTTGCTGTAAATATGCAAATTAGTTCCTGTGCACGAGGAAGTGGCATGGGTCAGGCAGGTGTACGGAGTATTCCTCATTCTCCATCGACATAGGTTCCACCCTTATCACATCTCTCTCCATCAAGAGTTGCATGGAAACGATTTTGAGAATTGTATTAACTTTTGTATAGGGGCATTAAGACATGATACTGCAGATTTATCATGTGCGTATCTTGTTCAGTGATGAAGCAACATTTACTAATCATGGCCAGGTAAACCACAGAAACATGCACTATTGTTCTGTTGACAATCCCTGTTGGTTTTGTCAGGTGAAATGTCAGCATCCATGAGTTTAAACGTGAGGTGTGGGATACTATACCATCAGCTCATAGGCCCTTTTTTCATAGAAGGAACACTGAAGTCATACAAGTATCGCAGCCTCCTAACAGACCATCTTCCACTGATGCTAGAAGACGTTACCCTGCAGGCTAGAAGGAACTTGTGACATCAAAATGATGGTTGCCCATAATGCACGAATTACTACAGCTTGTCTTCACTGATTGTTTCTAAATCATTGGATTGGACGAAGAGGACCTCTACCTTGGCCGGCCCGTCCGCCAGGTTGTCTCCTTTAGAATTTTTGTGCGGAAAGCTGAAAGACACTGTCTACAAGGACATACAAACTACACACGTGATATGAAATGGTGTATTACTGCTGCCTGTGCTGACATTTCTGATGAAATGCTAGAGCGTGTGTAGTAGTCTTTCTGTAGCAGACTGGAAGCGTGTATTGCAGCTGGTATTGGTCATTTTGAGCACAACCTTTGAAGGTCAATTTTCTCCTTACTTGTCAGAATCCACAGAAGTAGTGCATTCACGTTTGTTTTTCTTTAGTTTGTGCTAACATGGGTATACGACATGTGTCGTTGTGTAAAATGTTCAAACTGAGATTTCTCGTAAACTACTTGCACTAGAATCCTGCGACAAACACCATTGATATTCTAAATTACCTTATGTTTATTTTGTTGATTTCAATAGGCATTATTCCGTTTAAAAACAATCTATGTGTCTTCCAAAAATACAGTTTTTAAGCATTATTAAAATCTGCATATAGGCTGCAAATATGAGCCCCTGACTACCAATCAATTCTGTGAAAACTGCATGCCAGTAGCACTTTCCACTTCCGTAATATGAGGTGCAAGTTTTAGGTGATTTGCCCCATATATTGCACATTGTAAGAGATGCAGGTAAGGAAGTGGTCAATTGACCACCTCTGGAACTGATGGTAAATTTGCTATTATTTTATAAAATTACACCCAAAATGCAAAACAAATATTGGTTAACTAAATGTAATTGAAAGGAAATAAAAGTCAAAAAACCAAAGGGAAATGCTTCCAAAAACAATGACAATATGAGCATTTGAAAATCAAAAGCGGTCAATTGACCACCATCAGGCATTCTAATGTTAAAGTGTTGTCTAGGACAATGTAACTCTTTTTTGATTGTCTGAAACAATACAAATTTGAAACCAAGCCAATTGATAATTATGCATATTAGACGTAGACATACTAATGATCATGTGTTATAACAGTACTATATTTGAGAAAACCTATGGGAAAGAGTTAAAGCATGCTATGAGTGCACTTGGAACTTCTAATTTATGATTGATAGTCATCAAAGTGAAAGAGAACTAATGATAAATAATGATGAACTTTGACATAGTTCTCAAATTGAATTAAAACCATATTCTTCTTCCAAACAATTACAGTCTTTATTCTCACTTCCCTCCTCCATTTGTTGTGCACTATCTTCATGCTGAATTAACCTTGCATAAAATTTTAGCTCATTATTACCATATCTCTTCACCAAAATGTTGTTTTAAAAGTTTGTTCAAATTATTTTTTTTTTCCAATTTGAAGGGCTGTTCCAAAACAGAACAGGGAAAACTGCTAGTTGTTCCACTGCTATTCCTTGTTTAAACATGGAGATAAATTTCTTGGATTCATCATTTATACAACATTCCTATTTTCAGACAGACATAAAATTTATTCCCCTTCAGTTTCTTTTGTGACATGACCCTTTTCATTTCCCTTATAATACCATCTGGCTTTTTTAAGTAATTTCAAAGCATCTTGAAGTCATACACATGCCAATCCTTGCCTAGTTGGCGAACAGTGCCAACCTTAGAATATGTTTCAACAGACATTATGTATATATTGTTTCCAGTCCAGGTGTTTTATCTAAGAATATACCAAGAAATAGATGGTTACTTGTCTCTGAAATTTTACATTTATCTAATGCTAGCTGAAATTGTTGTATATTATTCCAGTGTTGTAGTTCAAACTTGATTACAGCAGCTTTACTTATATTTATAGAAAGATTTAAGTAGCTAAAGTATTCAATGACCCGTTTAGCAGTAGCGCTGACAGAGTCCCTCAGTTCCAGTCAGATTTGTTTCAACATATGGGGATACTATCATTGGCATAGGTGATGATCTTGCTGTTTACCAGATCACTGATATCATTTCTATAAACTGGGAACAGGAATGGCCCCAGTAATACCGAACCTTGAGGTACTCTGCAATGCACTATTCGCTTTTCAGATTTAATTCTCTCTACTTCGATACCACTTTTGTGATGTATTCCTGTGTATTGTCTTCTGTTAGAAAGATAGGAAGCTATAAGCTTATTGGCTATCCCACACATACTCCATAATGCTCCAGTTTTTGCATCAATATGTTGTGTTGAACATAGTAGAAGGCCTAAGATAGATCCAGGAACAATCCTGCAACTTTACTCTTTTCATCTAATCGATTTATTACTTCATTCATAAAATCCACATCAGCAGTTATAGTTGATCTGCCTGTTTGTAATCCATGTTGCTGAGGATTTAAAATGTTAACAGTAAAAAATATATACAGCCTCTTCAGTATAATTTTCTCATATAGTTTGTCCAGTGTCGAAGTCAGTACAATTGGTCGATAGTTTATGCAACTTAGGTGGTTCTTCTTTTTCCCCCCACAAGGGTTTATTGGTAAAAAAATCTGATGTGTTACATTCACATGACTATCTCTATCCTTTAAATTTTTAGTACTGGGTATACAAACTATTCTAATGAAAGCTTATTTTTCTATCTAGGTATTTTATTTTAAACAAGACAAACTTTGCAGATATAGTTACATTATACATACAACATTACACATTTTGTTATAGTTACAAAGAGGACAGTGGTAGTCAAATATTTAAGAACTGGACACTATATTCAGGTCTTAAAATTCATACTGTTTATATCAATCATGAGCAACAACTGAATATCAACAGAACTTTAAAAGAATGACAAAGTATTGAACAGTTCAAACTATTAATAATGGATATCTTGGAAATGGCTTATGCCATAAAACAAATTATTTGGTTTTGCGTGTTTTAAAGAAATCTACATTTTTTGTGTAGTATATTCTCATGTATTGCTTAACATTTACTAGTTATACAAGATTATACAAAATTTCTTCTGAACGAAGAAGATTTCACAGTATAGTCCAAAAAAATCAAGATATATATTTTATTTGCTATGTAAATATCTTTAAATACCTATATATTGTTTTAATCAAAACTGCTAGAGCCATTTTTGAGAAAATAAAAGAGTTTTAAAAATGTTAAATGTAAAGTGTAGTTTGGGTGGGGGAGGTTTTATTGAAAATCTTTGTGTTGTATCTTTGAAAGATAATGAACTTAAATATCAAGTTTGGTATTTATCCGACTTTTTGTTTATGAGTTATGCTGTGACAGACATACACATGGGCCTTCTTCTAAAAATGCCTTTAATAGATTCTTGGGCCTCAAAACATGTATTTCTGATGAAACCTCGATATCAAATTTTTGGGTGTAATGCAATGCCTTCTCTGCCTACTATGTATGTGGTAGAGAAAATTAAAACAAAAAACTGATAATCATATGCAGACAGTTGCATTTTGTTTTTCATACTATGCATCCATTTGGTTTTGAAATGGAAGAATCACTTTTCATATGAATACCACAACTATAAGGGATTATGTGAAGTTGTAATGGGTAGATAAAGCCATGCATGTAAATAATGCATCTTATATCATGATGCATCAAGGATTTAAAAGTATCCCCTAAACTGTTTCAGGTGCAAATCATATTTCAGTAATTTATATTTGATGCCCAGTCATGCTATAAAAGTCATTGTTGAAAAGCCATAAAAGTGTACATACTATCTATCACTTTTCACCACAAAATATATGCTCTGAATTGTTTGTAAACAGCCTGAAAAGCTCTCTTCACTTTCTTTGAATTTTATGTAACTGGGAAAATATTCACTCTCCTTGAAGTTTATGTAACTGGGAAAATATAAAAGATAGATAAAAGTTTATTATAGATCTAGTTCTATTTGGAACATACAGTTTATGACCAATTAATATTTTCATAGTTGGGCTTTAATGGTTTAACAAAAGCAAGAATTTATATTTTCTCAAATTTTAAATTAGTGTGTGTTTGAACCTTAACTGTCCATTCTCTTGCTTCTTAAGAGCTCAAGGTTGGCATATGCTAACTGACTTTCCTCTCAACCAATTTCATCCTATAACCTTCATATTTCCATGGCATTACCTACTGAAAGCATTTCTATACAAGTATTTATCATGATTAGGAAGAAGTAGATAGAAAAACATTACTTTATATTAACTGTTTGTAGTCACTAAGGGATGATAATGGTTTGTTGTATGTCAGACTTTTTAATTAACTACCAATGTTAGTTCTGAGAAATTATATTATATTTTTAAAAACTTTAATCCTAGGTCTACGTAGTATGGGTTGCTCATTGTCGCCAGAATCTTCCTCTTATTGAGCTGGAGATTAATAATCTTTTCCGAACAGACGCTTTCAACCTGGTGCTTCATGACGAACATCGATCTTCAATAATCACATACACTGCAAATGAAAGCTGGGTACTTGGTGGAGATATTGGCAAGGATGAACTTTTGTTGTTGAAACACACACCCCTTCACAATGAGCTTGCAGCGCGGGATGCTGACTATAGAATGCTTGGCTTAGGAATTTTGAGCTTCAAATCGTAAGTTATATAAATAAACATGATTATTACATAATATCAAGGGTATATGGAAATGACATTTCAATATCCAATTTCAAAAGTATTGATATATCTGTCACATTTTGAAGTTCAGGTACTAATTACTCAGTTTTAAATACATTATTCAAGCAATTTCCAAACCAGGAGGCATGAGTGATTCACAGGGAGCCACATACAATTTATCTATTCCAAAGAAAAGAGAAATGTATGATCTGATAAACAGAGAAATGAATAATAACTTTGCTACATGTTTTCTGATATTGCCAGTGTATAAGTCACTTTAAATTATTTTAAATAAATTAATTCTAACCAAATATAAACTCAAACATAAAATATACATAGATTGCCCATTGCATATTCTTACGATAATTGTTTCCTAAAATGCTTAGTTGGGTTTTTGCAGTTAGTAATTTGTTCAGCTGATGCACTCCATTAACATAAAAGAATTTCTTAACTGCATTGTTACTAAAGGCTCAGATGGAATTATGTTTACTTCCAATTAAAAAGGTAGAAGCTTCACCTTTAGCATCTATAGTAAGCAGAGGAAGCAAGTGTATTCCACAAAAATATTGAGATTTCACCACAAATACATTATTATTATTATTATTATTATTATTATTATTATTATTAATTATTATTATTATTTCATCCAGTTTATCATACATCTTTAAAGGTCCTTTGAACTCAAACAAAAAATTTTAGAAAAAGCTACAGTGTATGCATATGACTCAGCATTTGGGTGTGCATGTATGCATGTATCTGGGAACACCATAACTCAAAGGCAAAAGGTCAGACAGATACCAATTTCATGTTTAAGACAGACACTGTTTAAGTATGATAGGAGATTTATGAGTAAATATCCTAACCCAAACTACTCTTTATGCAGAAATATTTTCATTATTTTAATTTTCCCAAAAACAGCTCTAATGTCTTTGATTAAAATACCAGTGTTTCAGATATTTGCATGACAGATAAAATGTAAATCTTGGATTACCTGTGAACAGCTTATGAAGTCCCCTCCATTCTGAATGAATGAATTTTGTATAATTTTGAATAATTTGTAAACCATAAGAGAGAGGCAAAAACTTGTTACATATAAAAAAGTAGAACTTTTTGAAATATACAAAAATATAACTTTTTTTGTAACATTAGCCATTTTCAAAATATTTGTTGTTATCTTTAAGTTTTCCCAGGTTGAACTGTCATACATTCTATAAAGTATCTTTTATGATTCTTATTTTTTCCCATATGGGTTCATTAGTAACTAAAGCTGACTTACAATATGTAAAATATCTGTTATGTTTTGTGTATTATGTATGTAACCAAACCCATATGACTTAATTTGAGATTATTAATAGTGAAAAATTTAGAATGTACAATATGTGAATAGAAGAACCAATTTTTGTATGAATAATATATAATGGATTAAAATGTATAGAGAAAGCCATGCAACTGTGATTCATCAGATTTTTAAAATTATTATTTTTGCAGTAATTTATGTGAAAAGCACAATTTTTACAAAGATATGGCTTTGCATTTCTTTTTATCTCCAGACCCCTTAATTTATTTTACTTATTGCACATAAGCATAAAAATTTGCTTGGGACTTTCTAAACCCTTAAACATGCATTAAAATAAAAATAAAACTTTTATTACGCATTGACTTGTAACTGAATGACTCCAGAACTCTTGCTTACAATAAAATTTCTTCTCTGCTCCTCATACTACTTCTTCAAGTTTGAAAGTACAAATGCAAGCTAGTTCTTCCAACTCTATCTTGCAATTGATTGCACTTGTGGTCATACCTTTATTTTTCATATAAGGGTAATTTGAAAAGTTCCTGAAAGGACTCACAGAGTGCATTTCCAAAGTAATTTTGTTTTCAAAACAAAAATCTTTCATGAAAACATTTGTGCAGTAACATAGAGATTGTTCAAGAATCATAGTAGGAACAGCTGTCTGTTAAATGTTTTGCTGTTTGTTACACAGGAAACATGGCAAATATGAATATCATATGGTTACTAGTACTTTATAAGGGAGGGTATGAACACAACAGAAATTCATACGAACATGTAAAACATTCTAGAGTACTCTTGCAATATCATTTTCAACCATTTCCAAGTGGACTATGGAGTTAAAATGTGGCTATGAATGCTTGGAAGATTTCACATGCAGCAGAAGAGCAAAATCTGCCATGACAACAGAAATCATCAATAAAGTACATGACATGGTTCTGCAGGATCCCAGAATGAAGGTGTCCAAAATTGTTGAAACTCTGGGCTTTTCAGAGATTGTGTATTTAACATTTTGAGAGAATATTTGGACATAGAAAGATTATCTGCAACATAGATGCTGCAACTGCTGACTATAGATTGAAAACCAATCACATGTAAATCTGAGCAAAGTTTGGCTCATTTTCAGAGAGATCCCACTAATTCTATGCACCGAGTTTCAAAAAATTTTGAAATATGGTGCACTATGACACACCTGAAATAAAACAGCAGTCTAAGCAATGATATGCTTAGCATAAGGATTTTTCACCACCAAAGAAGGAATGGTGTGTGATGATCACAGATGATCCTGGCATCAGTTTTCTAGAATGCCAAGGGTGTACTGGTTGATTTATCTTTCTGCTGGAACATCTATCACTGGAGTGCATTATGCTAACTTTCTGGACCAATTGAGGGTCAAAATATGTGAGAAAAGGACAAATTTGGCAAAGAAGAAGGACATCTTCCATCAAGACAATGCTTGCCTCACACACGTGCTGTTGCAGTGGCAAAAATCAATGGAGTGGGTTATGATTTGCAGCCACATCCATCTTATTCCCCTGACTTAGCTGCATCAGACTTCCATCTCTTCCCTAAACTAAGCAAGTTTCTTGGTGGAAAGAAATTTTTGCTTGATGTGAGCTTATTATCAGCAGAGGTATATTTTGAAGACCTGAAGAAATCTGACTTCTTTGATGGGGCACAGACCAAGGAGCATCACTGGACTTAGGGCATTGATGTCAAGGGAGACTATGTTGAAACATAAGAGTAATTTCAAAAATCTGTGGTACCATTTTGTGCTTGATTCCTACCAATTTTCAAATAAACTTTGTCCAATTTAATTTTAATATGCAGGCGCAGAATAGAAATCTGCCAACTAAATGATCACACAACTACTTGATCATACAAATATTTACAAAACTAAAACAGCATCTGGGTGCATAGTCTGACATATAGGTATTTTCATGAACAATGAATGGTATGCAGTCAGAAATATTCCAAACTGCAGCAAATGCAGAAGAAAAAGAAGAAAATTAATATTAAAAGGAACTTGACTACTTTCTACTTTCTCTACTGCTTACCTATAGCAGGTAGAGGAAGAATGCATTCCACCCAAAAATCAATATTGAGATTTTACCAGAAATATGCATTTCAAGATCCCTTTCACTCAAAAAAAAAAAAAAAAAAAAAAACACCTACTTTAGTTAGATATCCTTTGAGATTGCCAGATGGAAGTTTTGAGGAAAATCCCACTCCATCCCAAACTATCATTTGGAAAAATGTTCATTATTTTTTATTTTCTCAAAAATGAGTTGAATAATTATGATTAAAGTGTGTTATGCTTGAGATATTGATATAAAGAATAAATTATACAAGTACCTACATGTTGAATTTTCTGAAATAGCCCATGAAGCTGTCTTCATTTGTGCTGAATATTGAATAATTTTATATAACCGAGAAGCCATAAGAAATAGGCAGAAACTTACTACAGAAAAAAAAATGTAGAACCCATTAAAATATACAATTTGTGTCAAATAGCTGCTTTTGTAGAATTAATAGCTTTTGAGATATTTTATGTTATACCTATTCTTAACTTATTCTTATATTTTACCATGGTGAAGTATGTCATCTGGTGGAAAAAGTTGAAGATTCATTTATTCTTTTTGGTTTTCCTTCTCTTTTAGTGTCCTGAGAGCCTGTTGCTAACAATAAAATAGCTGGTGGTAGTTTCTGCATATTGTACCTATACACAAGACTACATTGCTTAATTTGAAATTGTTTCTAGTAAATCATTTCTAGCAAAAGACTTATTGTGAGTAATGTAATGAGGATGGAAGGTTTTTTTTTAATTGTACTACATATAAGGGATACATATGAATTTATGGCATGTAGAGAAACCCTGGGACAGACTTTTCCAAGTACCTAGCTGCTTTACATCTGTGAGAATCATCTTCTGGAATTCTGGTTGTTTTGAAAACATTTCCATAACAAAGCTCTTTTTGAGTTTTGATGCACCTTGATGAGTTTTCCTTTGTGCCATTCATATGGGTATTTTAAGCTTTGGTTCACAACCCAAGTGAATTCATTCTTTTGAGTTTCAACAAACACATCTCCAAAAAATTCAGTGCATGCTTTTCCTTAGTTCTGAATTCAACAGTGAAAGTTAGATGTTGAACTCTGGATATCCAAGTGAGATGAAATATGCTCAACATCAATGCATCATTGAAGGTAGAATTACAAATTATTTCATGAGCAGCTCTTCTAAAATCATTCTGTATCTAAAGCACTGCAGAGATATTAAATTCATATGTAAATTCATATTGATCTAATTCTTGTGTTTCTAATGCTAAGAGACTTCTAATGCAAAGGCTTAAAGATACTGCTTCTCAGATTATTCTGTTGGAAGTGTTGGGTTTCCTAAATGGAACAAATTCAAAGAAGCACACCTTATTTAATGAAAAGCAATATAGAATTAATTTCAAAATGTTAAGAAATACTCATTTGCTTGGGCTTTTAAACAACAATTATATATTTTTCCTTCCTCTTCCTTCTCTCTGTCTTCTTCATTTTCTTTACTGCTTCCCCCTCTTTCTTCACATTTACCCACTGTTGTTTATGAAGCCGATATGTTTCACTTTGATTCAATGTTTACTTCTTGGGAAAATGCATTGTCATCTATGTTAATTCTTTAAATTTTTTGGTTTCAGTTACTTTTGCTCTTACCAACATTTGTCCTGTTTCCTGGAGGAAGTAAGATGAATATCTAATTGGCAATTATTTTCATGCAGAGATGACCCCAAATTAAATTATTATAAACGATTATTTTGCTATCCAGAAGAAGAATTTCAAGAGCATGAACTAAAACTTGGGAATCTTGGGTTGCCAAGGACTTGTTTGATGCAATGCTTGTTCCAAGAAAGAAGAATGATGAAGAGGAACAGAAGATAGAGGTAGAGGACCTTCATATTTTAATCTATGTGTTATTTCTTATATTTGGTAGGACAGTTCTTATTTCATTTGTCCTTTTAATACCCCATTTCACTGTATTGTATCACAGTATATTCATCTTTTAACTATTTTGATTTGTACTTTATTCCCCTTTCATCAACTTGTCTCTTAACACCCTTCAAGAATGTGATTTTAACCTGCAGTATGGTACCTAATGTAATTTTAATCTGCTTTTCAAATATTCAGTTTATAGTTGGTTAGTTTCTAATGCTGAACAGTTAATGAAGTTATTTGCTCTCTTGCATTCCAATATATAGGAAGAAGACTGAAAAGAGGTTGAAGCCTGAACAGTAAAGAAGGTTGCATTATTCAGATTATATTCTCTTAAACTTCTAAACAATAGGAAAATATTCCTCATATACTGAGGGTGGAAACGAGTTCAGAAGCACTTTATTTCCTTGTTAGGTCTTCTGCAACTGTTCTAACATTTTGTGATATGCAACTATTTTGCTTTTATGTTGAGTCCCATCAAGCTATCGTATAACAACCACTCCATGACAGAACAGTCCAATAACAAGTAGGCATTTTTATTATTTATGTGTAGTTAGGATGTAACAGCAGGGGGCTAGGTGAGGTAATAGCTTTTCTTAGGTTCATTACCAGTGCTGTTTTTATTAAACTGTAGAAGGTCACCTTGATATCTGACTCACTTCTTGTTTTACTAGCATTAATCCTGTAATATCTATTGTTTTGTATTCATCATAGACTTGTTTTCTGATCCTACACAGTGGAAGGGTATTCAAATAACAAGTTGGCAGATGCTAATTTGATATAGGATAAATTAACATACTATAACAGACATGAAGCTCAGTGTTATTTGTTAGGAGAGATTTTTAGAGTGAATTCTTAGAAAGAGCATTTTCAAGTTAGGGTGCAGGAATGTTGAAACCTGAACTTATAATTGGGAGAGATCTAAAAGATCTGATTTTTCTGGTGTGGGTTGTTGTTATACAATGGCTATGCCAACTTTCCAGATAAAAATACAATAGCGTGCATAGAAAATGAGCTCTAACACAGAAATAAAGCTTTTACAGAGTATGCTCTTAGAGCATGTTTTCATGCTCTATATGTGAAGAATGTTTCCCTAAAGTTCATGTCCATGGCATTCCTTAAGCCCCCTGGATGGTGCTAAATGAGCAACTCAAGATTGTACTATATGTATCCCAAAGTTAAACATTCCAGAGGTAAAATAACAGGACAAGACCCTCTCAAAGTACTACAATTAATGCCAAACATTCAACACACTAAAGGAAGTAGAAGAACATGACCAAATGGAAATCTCAAAAACACAATTTTGACCACCATAACAAACTATCTATAATGCCAGGATTGCATAAATTATGCATATATTTTACCTTTAGTAAATAGAAGTAAGTATTCCACTAAAAAGTGTGACTTGAATGGAACTATATGTTTTGAGGTGCCTTGTATCGATAAAAAGCATTTTTAGAAAAAGGTACATGACTTGCTATTTAAGTTTAGCATCTTCTAAGGATGTGATGCAAACATTTTCAAGAGAATCTCCACCATGCCAAACTAAAATTTACCTGGAAAAATTTTTGTTATTTTTTTTTCTCAAAAATGGCTCTAATGACTAATTAAAATGCCATATGTTTAAGGTATTTGCATGCCAAAGAAAATATATGTCCACCTCTGTGGTGTGGGGGTAGCATGTCTGCCTCACATTCAAGAGGTCCCAAGTTTAAATCTCAGTTAGGGTGAATTATCTGGATAAGGTTCTTTTTTCTGGAGTTTTTTGCTTATCCTGAAAAGATGAATGTTGGGTAACTTTAAGCTCTATGGTGTGTGGGCACATTTGAGCATCATTTCACCCATATCATTCATTGATCATTCAATATGATCTAACCAGTTTAAGGACATTAAACTAAAAAAAATCTGATGTGTTACACTCACATGACTTTCTCTACTCTTGTGCAAACTATTTTTACAAACGCTTATTCTCCATCGACTTCATGTTAATCGAGATAAACATTTACAGACTCTATCTTATTGCTAATTTTCTTGTAGATGTAAGGGGAATATACATTTACAAGGGCAATATAGAAATACAGTAGCCTTTAAGCACATACATATCTCTTAATAGCTGGTTGCTAGGTGCAGCACCATTCCCTTTGCCACAGATTAATACTCTTTGCATATCCAAGACAAAAAAATGAATAACGAATTCCCATTTGAGAAAATAAGTATTAAAAAATTTAAGGGAATAACAAGCAATATCTTGAAAATGGTTCACTCAACAAACAAAATGTATATGACATAAATTGTATATTTTAATGCGATCTACATTTTTTGTGTAGTAAAATTTTGTCTATCTCTTATGGTTTACCAGTTATGCAAAAGTCGTTCACAATGAAGAATACTTTTGGAGACATTCCCAGAAAATTCAAGATATACATTTCATTTGTCATGAAAATATCTTAAACATATGATATTTTAGTCAAAATCATTAGAGCTATTTTTGAGAAAATTAAATTTTTCGAAAAATGTTCCATGTAAAGGGTAATCTTGGGTGGGGGGATTTTCTTGAAAACCTTTGTGTCGCATCTCTGGAAGATACTGAACCTAAATACCAAGTTTGGTGTTTATCCGACTGTTTGTTTCTGAGTTATGCTGTTCACAGACACACAGACACACACACACACACACACACACACACAGACATGTTTCCAAAAATCCCTTTTTTGGATTCAGGGGATCTCAAAACATATATTTCCGGTGAAATCTCGGTATTGAATTTTTGGGTGGAATACAATACTTCCCCTACTTACTATACGTAGTAGAGAAAGTAAAAATACATATCTTGAATTTACTGTATACAGCATATGAAGCCACTTCAGTCTGAGTGAATTTTGCATAATTTTGTAAACTACTACACCATAAGAGATAGACAAAAACTTACTACACAAAAAATTTTAGATCTTGTCAAAATGCAAAATTTATGGGAAATACATTTTTTGTGGTGTTAAACATTTCCAAGATATTTGCTGTTATGGTTTGAATTTTCAAATAATTTATGCCTTTTTGGTCATGCAAGGAACATGGAATTTCAAAGCCATCACATTTAAAAGATTTGACCATCACTTCAGCTTATTGTATACTTCTTGTACCTACAATAAAATGTGTAATAAAAGCATATCTACAAACATTTAACAAGTAGATAGAAGAGAAGTTTTTGCAAGAGTTTGTAAAGAGTGGGTAGAAAAATTCATGTGAATGTAAAACATTGTACTTTTTAAAAATATTTCTTCTTTGTTTATAGGTGCATTTGCTAATGCAGAGCACCTATTAAGGTCACTTCACCTGTCCATCCATGCATATGTACACATAAAAGAACTCACCAACTGCTGCAAGTGCAAAATTGAGATTTTATATACAGGAGTTGGAAGAAACTTTAATAGATTTCAAATTTTGTTAAAATTGGTTAGAAATTTAGGGTAGTAAGGATAAAAGGCCCCATAAAAACCTTCAAGCTTTAGGGAAACCACTGCACATACAGAGATAAAATGTTATGGCAATTTGAAGAAAATTTGACATTTTCAGATTTGTTTGAAATCGATATAAAATTGATAGAAGCTAATATGAAAAACCTATTAAAAATGCACAATTTTAAGATTCTTTTTCAAAATTTTCACTAAGAACCAGAATGTAAGACAACAATTTTGCAAATGCACCTGAAATGCAATGCCCTGCATGCATTTATGGTGTTATTATGCAATGACTCCACCATCTATTTATGCCTACACTTCTCTAATTTGTAAATATTCTCTTCCAGAAATGATCCCAGAGTGGTCTTCTTTGAAAAACTATATTGCTCTCCTGAAGAAGAACTTCAAGCGCTTGGTGTAAGAGCTGGAATTCTTGGGCTTCCTAGGAATCATTTTGATGCAGTGCTTATCACTAAGAAGGAAGAGGAAGATGAAGATGCATCTACAGAGAAAAAGTCACGCTTAGTCTCCTTCTCACAACCCATGCAGGTTCCAAGGGCCAGTGAGCAGGAGCAGCCAGCACCCTGTGTGCAGTTTGCATTCCCAGATATGGGAGGAGAGGAAGAATTACCCGCAAGTCTTCCACCTTGTCTTGATTTGAAAAATGAAGAAAAAGAAACCGACCGAAAACTTGCTTGCAATATGTGGCTTAGACATGCATCTCAGCATGCATTATAAAGTTATATTTTGTAGATCTTTAAAATTATTTAGGGGTGCAATTTTTAACTCACTTTTATAATATTACATTCTGTACAGCATTTTGTTATTAAAATTTAATAGTTATCTAAAAAATGTCTTTGATTAAAACAAAATTATGGCTGCAGCCTTCCTAAACAACATTTTTGTCTTCCTTCTAAACTTGGGTTGAAGTGTTACTTTCTGGTATCATTTGGTAGTAGTCTTTTCTGAATACAAGACGGTTAGAATCTTTATTGTTAGTGAAATATGTTGGAGTATTTTCAAAAATGGAGTTTAACTGAAATAGACAAAGAAAAAAAATTCTCACCTTTCTTCTTTCTCTGTATGGTTGGCAAAGGAAGTATTGTATTATACCCAAAAATTTGATATTGAGAATTTTAATATACATTTTGAGGCAGGTACCCTGAACCCTTAAAAAAGCAAAAAAGAATTAGAAAATGGCCTCTAAGCATGGTGTGAGGGGAGAGTGAGAAGTAGGGAAGGGAGAAGAGTAATTAAAAAATGACATCAAATAAATACCAAACCTTGTAGGTATTCCATATATGCATGTATTGTAAATGGCCAAGCACCATTTAACCATACCAGGTGAAATTTTTAAAGAAAATCCCCCATCTCCAAAAATATCTTTTACAGGGATACATGTTTTTTATTATTTATTTTCCTGAAATTGGCTCAAGTAATGTGGATTAAAATATCACATATGAAATCTCACTGCAGCAAATTAAATTTACACCTTCAATCTGTGAAGTCCTCATTCTCATGAACTTTATGTAACTGGGAAATTATAGATATTGACAAAATTATATTAAAGAAAAATCTAGAAGCCTTTCAAATATGCACTTTGTGTTGACCTTTTTCTAACAGTAGTTATTTACGAGCTATTTCCTGTTTTTCATTTTAATATTCCAATATTTTAAGCAATACACTTTTTAAACATAACATCCTTTCTCTTGTTTCTTATCAGCTATTACAGATAGTGTAGAATATCAAGGCCAGGAAACGATGATCAGGCTTTCTACACATTTGACTTCATTCTAGTCACCAATATGCTTCTGTGTAGCTACAAAAAAATGTGTGTATTGAAAACATTTCTGCAAAATTTTATCATGATTAATGAGCAATTAAAGTAAGGGATAATAGATAGAGAAGTTGTGTAATTATAGCACATAAAATTTTTAGTTTCTCCACTTACCACTTAGAGGAGGTATCATATTCCACCCAAAAATTTTATATCGAGAGTTCATCAGAAACACATCTTTTGAGGATTCAAAATAACAGTTTTGGAGAGAGAAAGAGTGAGAGTGAGAAGTATCATAACACAGATAGAGATAGAAAGAATGCTGTAATTCAAAAATGAAGAATTGGAAAAATATCAATTTCATATTTGATTCATGCATGTTTGAGCATGCCCAAGCAAAGATTTTCACAAAAATCCCCCACTTCAAACTACCCTTTATATGGAAAATATTTTGTCATTTTTTTAATTTCTGATAAAAAAATTAATTAAGAAAAGCTGTAGGGTTCATTGAAACATACAATTTGTATCAAATAATTTTGTCCATAGCATTAACTGTTATCCAAATTGTGTTTCAAGTGCAAGGGTGTCATCTGCTGGAAGATGCTTGAGTTTCCGATTCTACTTTTTTTCTTTTCCTTGAACACAACTAAGCACTAATTGCTTACTTTGAAATCATTAGAAAAAAATATGTAGTGAATAACACAACATGGATAGAATAATCACTTTTTAATGAATGCTATGATATACAAGGTATGCCTGCAAACTTGCATGAGTAGCAAAAGGTATGTGACTTTACCATACCAGATTTTACTTTCTCTAGCATCTACTTATACAGGGTGAGCCAAAAAACTATGAACCGGCTGCGCAGTGTTCTTCCTGTCTGCATCCTCGGCGCTTGGTGCCATCTGTTGCTATCGTAGAAAGGCGCAGATGAAACCATACAAAATTTTTAAAACCACTTTCAAAGGTTTTACTTACCAACTTAATGAAAGGAGACACTGAAACTGGCCACCATCGTTGTCCATACGTTTTTGGCACTTCTTTAGGAAACTATCCATCATTCGCCATAGTTCACGTTGAGAAATTCTGGAAATTTCCTGGCAGATATTTTGTTTTAATTCTTCCAGGGTGTGTGGGTTTATCTTGTACACTTTGTTTTAAGTTACCCCAGAGATAGAAATCGCAAGGGGTATATTGGGGAACCGAGGGGGCCACAAATCTCTACTAATAATTCTGTCCTCAAACACTCTTTCAATTGTTCTCATCGAAATATTGACCGTATGAGCTGTTGCAGAGTCTTGTTGAAAAAAGGCAAAATCACGCTCCCTGTCTGTTAATTCTCTAAAAAAAAAAAAAAAAAGGGGGCAAAATTGTATTAATGTATGTACAGGTGCCAACTGTTAACTCAAAAAAAAAAATTGGCCCCATAACTCCTTCTCCGCTCATGGTACATCATTTTTTCATCATGAAGGGGTACTTTATGAACAATATTACCTTTAAAAGTAGTTTTAAAAATGTTGTATGGTTTCATCCGCACCTTTCTATGATAGTGGCAGGCGGCAAGAGCGCTGTGACGCAGACAGGAAAACCACCGCGCAGCCGGTTCATAGTTTTTTGGCTCTCTCTGTAGTAGGTAGAGAAAGTTCCACCCAAAAATTTGACATCGAGATTTCACCAGTGGTTCCATTTCTGCATTTCTAGAAAAAGGTCCAGGTGTGTGTTTGTGTGTGTGCAATTCTTTATTTTTTCTTTTCTTTTCTTTAGTAGTATTTAATACCTGCTCTTACTATATTCAGCACCACAGGTGGTGTATAAATGAAATGATAATTGTGAAAGGAAATTTAGGAAGGAAATGTTCCGGGGGAGTTTAGGGTACTTCCCCAGCATTTACTATTTATGGGGACTAAGGAAAACCTGGAGAAAACCATTCAATTCAATTCAAATGTTTATTCACCATGGATTAAAATAAAATGACTAATAAAGTACATATTTTGAATTTTGTGTGAATAGCCCATGAAGCCCTCCTTATTTGAAATGAATTTTGTACAAGTTTGTATAACTGGTAAATCCTAAAAGATAGAGGAAAAGCTTATTATACAAAGATGTGTGTATTTAATGCTCAGGATTTGGCAATAAAGTAATTTGCTTTCTAGTTTCGAATATTTGGTAACAATATCTCGATACATGTACAAAGCTTGGCATGATTTAAGGATTCCATATTCATGAATTCTTCTCCTGTACACAGCATAGTTTGTTGATGTACAAAGGCCAATTCTATAGAGATAGCTGCTCAAACATTGGTGACCAGTGATGGGATAAAAGGTTGCAACTAGTGATTTTGTGGTAGTTTTGAAATTACTCTTGGATTTTATATAAACATAGAAAAGAATTCAATTCAAGGTTACACAGGTGTCAATATTATGTACATAACATATAAAAAATAATACATACTCAGAATAAATATGAAAGTAAGAGTTTAAATGTTATAGGCTATGATAAACCAAATAACGTTTATAATTCATTTATGTATTTGTCAATGGTAGGCTTTATCAATAGAAATCTTTTTAAAAGTTTTTTAAGTTATTGCAGGTCTTAATTGAGTTAGGTCATATATTATATAGTTTTATCCCCATATAACTGGGTAGTTTTGCATATGTATGTAATATATATTCAGGAAAGCGAGATTGTTTTTACCTCTAGTGTCGTAGTTATGAATATCAGAGTTGGTTTTCATGGGGAATTTGTGATTAACCAAATGAAGAATAGACCTATAAATAAATAAGCTGGGAAGTATAAGTATTCTTGTATGCATAAATGTGGTTCTACAAGAATCTCTATAATTTAAATATCTATATTTAATCTCTATATCTGATTACACGTTTTTGAAGAATAAATAGCTTATTGATATTTGTTTTGCAGGTATTCAATCCCCCATATTTCATTTCCATAGGATAGGAGTCAGTGGATGAGAGCAAAGTATATTATTTTGGCTGTAGAATGTGGGATAGAATTATTTAAAAATCTCAAAAAGAATAAAAAGTTTTTAATAATGTTTGTAGACAATTTGTAAATATGGCTAATAAAAGTTAATGTTTTATCTTAATAAATCCTAATAGGTTTACATCACTTACACTTTTAATTGGGTTGCTGTTAATTATTAATTGAGGGAATTTATCATATTCTTGAATCCAAGAATATCATTTCACATTTTGTGGGATTTATAATTAAATTAAATTTGATTCGCTGAAATATTTTGTTATGGAATTAACTATAGCATTGTGCTTATCCCAAGTATCTCTGTGTTTTATTACTAACAATAATTGTATAATCCACATATTATATTATATTGGAATTTTTGTCCTATCTTTGAGTCATACATATATAAAATGAATAATAATGAGCCCAAAATTGAGCCTTGAGGAACGACATAGGATAAATTTTGTGTCTTAGGTTTGTAGTCTCCATCACTGGTTTTTAATTGCACTAGTTGTTTCCTATTAGTCATATAAGAGTATATCAATTTTTGCCTCAATCCTCTAAAACCTACCTATGCAATCTGTGTCCATTTAGAGTCTTTGTTTTTTTTGTTGTTTTATAGGTATAATTAAAATTTTTCTTTCTCATTCATTTGATTGATTCACATAGGAATTTTTAATAGTTGTTTGTTTAATTTGGGCTCCTTTCTTTGCAAATAAATCAACATTTTCATTACCATCCACTCCAAAATTAGGTGGAATACACTGAAATTTAACCTTTTTCCCTAGTTTAGTAATTTGTTGGATCATGTTATGGATATCATTAACTTTTTCTGTTGTGGAGTGTGTTACTATTACTTATACAGCAGTGGTAACACACTCCCCAAAAAAGTAGATCTCTTTAAGAATGCACAATTTATTTTAAATAACCTTTTTATGGCAGCAAGAAACTATATTCAGGATATTAGTTTTTACTGCTTTAACTTTTCAATACTTTGTCATTTTTTTGAAGTGTTGTCACCATTCAGTTATTTCTTGTGATGGCATGGAAAGCATGTGGAATTTCAAAGCAAGCATATAGCAACACACTGTTTAAAGAGTTGACTATCACTTCAGTTTCCTATATCCCCTTTGAACCTACAACAAAATAAGTAATGAACCATTACTGCATATGTTTATCTCAATTTACCAGGATCTGGGGGTAGTGCTTCCATGCCATGGCACTACCTTAATAAAATGAAGAAATACGTAAGTATTTGAAATTATTTGTATAGGTATTCCATGATTATTTCAAGAATACAATTGCACTTATTATTCTTAAAGATGCAATAAATTGGCTTGTCTGACTATAGAAAGCCATAGAAGCTGAAGAAAGTGACTGCAAATTGCAAGTTTGCAACCTTATTATATTATTATTCTAAGGATCCGTGCCACTTCTGTTCTGACATAAATTCATAGCATTCTAGGCTTTTAGCCTAGACTCTAGTGGGACTGGAGGACAAGAGGATAGCCCATATTTATGCCAATTAGTAGCTGTCACAACTTATGATGGCAGCAAATGCGAATCAGAAGCACTAACTTTGTCGTACACCTATGACAAAGTACCAATATAGTACCAATCACTTGGAGTGTAAAAGCAGAAAATTATCCTTTTTATATCATATTCGTCATTAATTTTCCATTGTTTATACTTAAAATAAAATTAATCAGTTTTATAATGTTGCTTGCACTGCCAGCAGTCCAATAGACAATTGAAAGAGAAGTAAAGTCTACCTCCATGTTTTACAGACACTGCACCCAGCCAGCTGTGAGTTTGTGCATGCAATTTGAATGGGAACTGTGGTGTTTCATTAGTATGTATGCTTGCACTCTATAATAGTGCCTCTATGATTAAGGGCTGTATTGCAATCTCGGGTTAAGTTTCAGTTAGATATCAACTGGAAGTCATGGCAAATTTTTGTACTGCAACTTCGGTTACTAGTAACTGGGAGTTATTCTTAGCGATGAACTAACCACCACCTTGGGTAGCGGTTAGGGTACTAACTTGGAGGTAACCATACAAAAATGGCATGGTGGTAGTGGTGGTGGTGGAATATTTATTGCATTATATAAGAGTTTTGGGGAGGCATTCCTGGCACTACCACTGCATTTATACTTCAGCTGCCACTGCAATTTACATTGAGCTTTTGCAAGAAGAATTTGTAGAAGCTATATAAAAATAAATGATAGTGGCTAGAGAAAGTTATTTGAATGAACCATATGGGATTTTTGCAATAGCATGGCTTAAGAATGTTTAAAATATATAACCTATGGCAGTTGTTGCTGAAAATGAAATTGATCAGCATCTCCACTTTCTAGGAAAACAAGAATCTCTTCTAAAGGAACTCAGCCCTACAGGATCATAATACAAGAGTATGTAGTAACATGCATCTTAACACTCGTAGGCTTATCAGGTGTCTTAAACCAATATCACATCAAAGGATTAATCTATACAATCATCTTCAAAATAATGTAAAAGTTTTTAGTAAACAAAATTTAAGACAGCTGTAAAACACATTCTCTTAAGTAATTTGGTTACCATGCTAGCCTCTAGTTCCAAAGGTGTGGGTTCAAACCCAGTGAAGGACAATGGATTTTTTCAAGTGTAAAAATCCTTAGCTTGGCTTCCTTTGGAAGGGAAGCAAAGTTGTTGATCCCAAGTCGTAGATTTACAGCATGTAAAAGAATCTCAAGCCTGATAAAGAGGCCTGTGAGCAAAATTACCGGTCTTTCACGCCCAATATAGAATGGGATACTAAGGACCACAACAGTTAAAGAGAGTCCATAAATAAAACTCAATTTAATTTTCTTAAGTAATTTACTACTCTCTGTCAATGATTATATAAATATAAAATTTTAACTCAAAATGTATTATTGTGAACATTTTTATAATTTATGTATATACAAATACTATATTGTAATTAATGAAACGTATTTTGATGATGCCCAAAAAGTGCTGTACTTCTCTAGGCTGATAATAAATACAGAATAGACAATTGAAATGCATTACCTCTAGTGCCATAGTTATGAATATCACATTTGGTTTTCATGGGGAATTTGTGATTAACCAAATGAAGAATAGACCTATAAATAAATAAGCTGGGAAGTGAAAGTATTTTTGTATGCATAAATGTGGTTCTACAAGAATCTCTATATTTAATCTCTACATCTGATTACATGTTTTTGGAGTAGTGGAGAGTTTGATCCTGGTAAAGCAAACTAAGAAACTGAAAGTAGTATCTTATTAAGGTGACCATTTTTCCATAACAGTTCTATGGTAAGCTACTTTATGCATCGTTATCATCATCAAACCATGTTTGCTATCATGTTTAATTGTGAAATGTTCAACTAATGAAATGATAGAAAAAGAGTGAAAACAACAGCCATAATAATAATAATAATAATAATAATAATAATAATAATAATAATAATAATAATAATAATGATGATGATGATGATGATGATGATAATAAATCATCTCATCTGAATAAAGTAATCGGTAAACCTTCAAGGCAATCTCATAAATTACAGATATCATACCTGTAAAAAGCTGACTTGCAATGTTTGAAGTACTTTATGTTTACAAAAATTAAATTGAGTTTTATTTATGGATGCTCTTTAACTGCTGTGGTCCTTAGATCCCATTCTATATTGGGCATGAAAGACCGGTAATTTTGCTCAGAGGCCTCTTTATCAGGCTTGAGGTTCTTTTACATGCCGTAAATTTACAACACAGGACCATCAGCTTTACTTCCCTTCCAAAGGAATTTATGTTTACAAGATTTATAGTTAACCACTATTAGGGTTAATTTGTTGAAGCTTTCCAACTTTGAGCTTATACATGGCTGGTATGAAAGAACAATAATTCTTCCTTAATAATTATTAAGAAAACACAAATTAGCATTAATAGTAGTTAAGTATAAAGCCTGTAAATTTAAAGTACTTGTAGCATTGTAAGTTGTCTTTGGGGTATGATATCACATATATTATATTTAGGTATGATATCTCTAATAGTTGAGATTGTTTTGAATATTTACTGAAACTTGAATCAAATAGAAGATTTAGTGTCTGTATGGGTATCTCGTCATGGAGCTCAAGTAGTAGAACATCAGCACAGAAAGCTGAAAATCTATGGTAGTGAATTTTTCATGTCTGATTCAACTTTCCAACTTATACCTACATATGGCTCCTGTGAAAGAATATTATCAAAACAACACAACAGCAACAACTACAATATTACCAAACTAACTACAGAACATGAAGAATGACATGAGAATTACATTGCTGCTATGCAAGTCACATATAAGAACATATAGTTTGAAACTGGGATTTTGTTCAGTTTGTAAGCTCCTTCTCAGAAATTGAAGTAGCTTTGGCTCAAAGTGAACATATAGGACTGTTTTTTGAGCATTAAAGTTTGAGCAGTCAGTCTTTATTTGGCACATGGAGGGAGGGAAGTAAGAAGTGGTGAAACTAGCACTTTTAAAGAGACCACTTGGGTGATTGGCTCACTTATTGAGTACAAAGTTAATGACTGCAACTTCAGTGCTCGAAAACTTACCTAAATATCACTTTGGGCCAAAACTGTTTCTATCTGTGAGAAGCAGATCATCTCACAGTTTTGAATGAGTGAAATGTTCCTTGTAAGTTATATTCAGAACTACCAATTGCTTTTATAATTAAGGAATGACTACTAGAACAAGAAGTAACAACCTTGTGCTTTTTAGATATTGAGCAATATCAAAGCAGCTCTCCCCCATAATCAATAGAAAATTTAGAACCACACTTCACAAACTAAAATCATCTATAATTTTTTCTTTATAAATGGAAACCTTTTAACTTCATTATCAAACATACATTTCCTTTCTGGCCTTTTTAGCCTACAAATAGTAAAGTAAAACTACACTATAATACAACACAATATCCACAACCATTTCCTAATGAACATGGCTCAGAATTTTAGGTACTAAACAATTGAGAAATATTTGGTAACATCTGAATGGCTAAGTTAATGTAAATGTATGTAGTACTCACCAGACATCATTCATGGAAGGGGTCATTAAGTACATGACAACATGCTTCCTGAAATTGTCCATCCTGAATGATTATTGTGGAGAAGTGACTTGAATTTGGAAAATGACCACTCCATGTCACAAGAAGTAAGTCTGGCATAATAATTGTAGCATGGAATATCACTCACATCAACATTTTCTTCATGTTGGCCATCCAACACATTACGTTAAATCCACTATTATTTTCATGTGCTTCCTTGTATTTTCTTTGTATATTTTGTGCTGCAAGACCAGAAAGAATTTTCAGATTTTTCTCCACATCCTCAACACTTTAACTGCTTCTCTCAAAAGAATTCTTATTGATTCAAGTTTCTTTGTGTAATTCATATTTGTATTTATTGTGCTAAGAATTTTACAATTTGATTGTCTACTGCACTTTGACCCTGGCCACTCATTCAGTAGACAATCACTACAGTTTATTTACATTTTACAATTTCTCATCAATAAATTATCTTGCTTTTACAGTTTTTCATGTCCCATTTCCATTGTTTTTCACTTTTCACTTATTGATTACCTAAACATCACACATTCACCATAGTTTTCCATTCAAAGTAAGATACGCTACCTCTTGCTTTTCTCTATCCACTGTCCAAAGCCATTTGTGTTTTACTTTACACAAAAACTGACCAATGCTTCTAGCGTCCTTGCACATCATTTCAATCATAAGCGTATTTCTATACCCCTTCAACCACTTCTTATTAAAAAATTCTTTTTCCAATTTTCTGTTCCTTGGCACTTAAATACTAGGTGTTCAATGTCTTCATTACCACCACATATCGGACATTGGTTCTGAGGAATACCCTGTCTTAACCCTCTTAGCCTCCATGCTCCGGTTCTTACCCATGCAATAGATTCTCTCTCTTCTTTATTTACTGTGTCTATATATTTTTCCCTACCCCATGTGTGGAATCTCAAAGGAATCATAGATTTGCTGAAATGTATGCCAAGTCATTTCTTAACACTGTGCCACTTAAAAATTCTTGAAGAATTTTAATTGAACTGGCATCATTACTGTTTAGCTCATTTATGACAGCAGCAAACCCATTCAAATTTTCTGCATAATACTGAACTGCAGTAAGCTAATACTGGTGCAGGAGGCAGGGAGTTTTTTGTTTTTTGTTCTGAAAATGTTCAGTCCCTTTGGGTGACTTGATGAATACCTCTTTCCTATTAGAAATAAATTTATTGACATCAGAAACATGGTTCTAATTTCCTCACATATTCCATGCACAACACATGTGACATGAGTCACTTTAGGATAACTAAAGCTAAGACTTGCCGCTGACTTTTTCACATATGATGCAGCATCAGTCAAAAATAACAAAACGCTGTCATATCATACACCATCTGGCCACAAGGACTGCTTGCCTCATTAAATAATCTGGCAACAGTCACATGGTTTGCAGCAGGTATTGCTTGACAGGTCAGTAGAAAAGATGTTTTTGAAATTTCAGAATCATTCTGCAATACCCCAACAACAATATTTTCAATTTTCTTGCCAGTAGAAACTGGAGTTTCATCTATGCTTCCCACATATTTTCATTAGCACAATTTTACAAATGTACGTCACAATTGTTTCGTAACACTTGGGAAGATAATTTTTTTCACAAAGTTGATTCATCAGCTATGTCAGAATTTGAATATTTCATCATGACTTTCTTAAATTGAGGTTGGTTCACTTTCGAAGGTGATATATTTGTTGAAGCTAACACCATGCACAAATCCTCACAATACACTGAAAATTTGGAAGTACCTACTGAAGTACTTGGTACTGAATCATTAATAAAAGTATTTTTTGTAAGGCATGATGTACTTGCAATATGTTATATCTAGAGAGAGACCTTGATACCATCAATAGCTCAATACTCGATGGTATTGAAGTATGTCTAATACTTTGAGATAAACCTTTGATATTGTTTTGATACTTTTAAATTTTTAAGTTTTGCATTATTGAAAGCAGTTGTTTAACTTTATGCTAGATAAGGAAAGAAAGGAATCAGGACTTCATGTTAATGCTTCACATGTGTCCCCCAAAGAATTGCTAGACTATTGTTCTTGATAGACCTAAACTGCATTTCCTGTGGCTGAACCAATGCAACATTCCATAGACCCTCGTGTCTAAGTGAAAACATGCAAAACAAAGGGGGAAGGAGTAAATGTACTCATGTAGCTGAGTTGTGAATGAAGCTGATTTAGCTGATGCACTAAACCACGATTCTGTAATAGCCTGGGTTGGTGACTCACTCTCAGCTATTACATTTATCAGTATCGAGTATTGAGAAATAGTGGTATTGTCCCATCACTAGTTATCACCTAAATGTTGTGTTACTTGCAATTGTTGGTTCTGCCTTTATAGCTTCCCCATAAAGCTGAAAATACAGCACTTAACCATCAAAACTGAAAATACCTTTAAATTCCGCAGGATACTTTGCAAACGGTAACTTATACTACTATTAAATTTAGGCATGTTCAATCCACTGTGAACTTAAACTGTCGATATGTAACTTGCCAACATCACAATACAAGTGGAAGGTGAAGCAATAAGAGATGTTAAGTCATGCACACAGGGGTACGGGAATTCCCTACTCCATCTATCAGATAGATAGTCACATATGGGTCGTAGTTATTGCATCAATTACCTTCTTACTTGAAGCGGGATGCTTATATTTTCTTTCATCTGGAGGGATACTATATCTGAATATCAATTCTTGCACTTCTTAATAACAAGTTGCAACATCTGGCCTACATAATTGAAAATATTTATTTACATAAAAATGGCACTTCCTAAAAGGCTGCTTTTATGTGATGTGTGAGAATATTCAAAAATATTTATTAACATAAAAAGATCATAAAATATGTGTTTTTATAGGCAATTGTAAGACAGGTAGCACAATGAGAGATGGGCAGGGTGGCAACTAAGGGGAAGATAATGGAAAGAGCTTTGAAATTTTGGTTCAGAACTTTAAATCTAGGAAAACGTGTGTTAAGACAATGTATAGGATACCAAGAGAATAGTTTAATGAATGATGGATTGGTAAGTAATTTATGGAACATTTTGGAGAAAAATGGGTTAGGAGACTTGTGGAAAAGGAGAGAAAATGTCAAAAATGTTTGGAAAAAGGCAAGGAAAAGGCTGGAAGATATAGAAATACAAATCATGTTCAGTGAAATTGCCGAAAAGAGCTCATTAGTTTGTTGTAGGCCAATGAAAAATACATGGGGTAGGGAAAAATATATAGACATAGATAGATAGATAATTTATTGTACTTTTTCCTACATACTTCTTTTTACAATGTTCCACTTATAAACTAATCTTAATATATGTCCAAATTTCCTTACCAGCTATGCTGCTCTTTTTGCCTGGCACCCTGGCCTTCTGGCTCCTCTAAACATTCCTTACTACCTTTTATCCATATTTGCCCATCTTCTCCTTCCTCCATTTGCCTTTCTACCTTTCTTATCTCTCTTACTTTTCTACTCCATTTCTCTTTTACTTTCTTTAAGAACTCCCCCATATTCTTAATTTGCTTTTCTTCTTTTCTCGTTAACATTTTAATTGCTACTATTTTCCAATCCATTTTTTCCCATTTTTCTTCCCATACTTCTTGTCTCCATTCTGCTAATTCTTTGCATTCTGACATATAATGCTCTGTGCTTTCTCTATCGTCGCATAATTCACAAATTCCATTTTTTTTCCCTCTTAACCCTCTCAAATACATTGCTCCTGTTCTCATCCATGCAAATGCTTCTTTTCCCACTCTATTACAATAATCTACATACCTTCTCTTCCCCATTCCCTTTTTACTAATCTATAGAACCCTAGTGACTTTTTATTTTCTAAGCTTCCCCAAATCTCTTGTCTTTCTATATCCTCCACTCTGTTTCTTACTGCTATCCAAAAACCATCGCTATTTCTTTCTCCTATTCTCCAAATATCTCCCATTCCTATCTTCTCCATAATTTTTTCTACCCCTGTCCACCAGCTATTTTTATTTTTCATACTCTTTTGTTGTTCCATGCATATCTTTAAAATTTCCTATATATAGACATAGTAAATAAAGGAGAGAGAGAATCTATTGCATGGGTAAGAACCGGAGCATGGAGACTAAGAGGGTTAAGACAGGGTATTTCTCAAAACCAATGTCCGATATGTGGTGGTAATGAAGACATTGAACACACAGTATTTAAGTTTCAAGGAACAGAAAATTGGAGAAAAGAAATTTTTAAAAGTGGTTGAAGGGGGATAGAAATATGCTTATAATCAAAATGATGTGCAAGGACACTAGGAGCATTGGACAGTTTTTGTGTAAAGTAAAAAATAAATGGCTTTGGGCAGTGGATAGAGAAGAGTAAGAGGTAGCGTATCTTACTTTGAATGGAAAACTATGGTGAATATGTGATGGTAAAGTAATCAATAAGTGAAAAATAAGTGGAAATGGAACATGAAAAACTGAAGAAAAACAAGATAATTTATTGATGAGAAATTGCAAAATGTAAATAAACTGTAGTGATTGTTTACAGAATGAGTTGACGGGAAATTGTAAAATGTAAATAAACTGTAGTGATTGTCTACAGAATGAGTGGCCAGGGTCAAAGTTCAGTAGACAATCAAATTGTAAAACTCTTAGCACAATAAATAAATAAACTAAATATTAAATAAAATCTAAAATACATGCTCCGGAATATCCAGAATATTAAACTCAGTTTCAAGTGTATATTACGATGCAAACAAAATATGTGTTTACCTAAGAATCTAAACCCTGCTAATGAATCTAGGTCTCAGAGCCCTTTAACTGCATAAGTAAAATGTGTATGGCAGGCTCCTTATTGCTACAGAATTCCACTAGGCTCAATTAATGATTAGCTATTTATAAATGAAAATACGGCATCATTATTATGCTTTTTTAAAATTTGATATAAACTCAGGAGTATTGTGGAGTACATTAAACCTCAGGGTTACTGATTCACACAATATGGATTATTTGCAAGATGCACTGTTAAATATGGAACATTTATGTGTCTTAGCCCTATAAAGAGAAATAGGATAATGGATTCAAATATAAGGTTTAAGATTAAATGGTGGGTCATGAAGGTTACTATTAATCTCTTAACACTGTGACCTTAAAAGGTCTATTGTGAAATCCTAATTAATATAGTATTACAGAAAAAATATTAATATAGTATTAAGGAAAAACAAGGTGCAGAAAATTGTAGAGTGCAAAGGTAGTATCAAAATGAGCATTTTGAGGATCTAAATAAGGGTTCATAGAAGCTCTTTACTGCGCTAAATGCATCAACATTAAATCTGTCATGTTAGAATCTCCAATTGTGTAACCAGTTCGTGGCATGTCAGATGAAAATAAAACTCACTCTTTATTGGCACTGTTACTAGGTGTGTCTGATGTTCAATGCCACATTAAATGTTTCAATTGCCGCTGAGACTATATCATTTTCATACCAGGGTGAAACCATAATTCCTGCATAAACTGAGTGTCTGCATGGTGAAAATACAGGGTGATTTTAAATGATGGACCCATTTTATAAAATTCGTATTTATTAAAGTACAAATCCAACATGAACCATCTTTATCCCAATAAGCAGAGGTATTTTCAAAGTTTTGTTTAATACATTATAAATGTTCAATGTGTCCGCCGTTTGCTGCACGGCAAACATCTACGCGATAGCCAAACTCGTCCCACACACGAGCAAGCGTATCTTCTGTTACTGAGAGCACAGCAGCGGTGAAACGGTTCCGCAGGTCGTCCAGAGTTGTAGGTAGAGGCGGGACGTAAACACCTTCCTTAACATAACCCCATAAGAAATAAGTCACATGGGGTGAGATCGGGAGATCTCGGTGGCCAGAAGTATAGAGCCAGGTCTTCATTTACCCTGCGACCTATCCAGCGCTGAGGAAGGGATTCATTCTAAAAGCCTCGTAAATTGCTGTGCCAATGGGGCGGAGCTCCATCCTGTTGGAAATGAGGTCCTGTGAATCTTCCATAATTTGAGGGAACAGCCATTGTTCCAGTCCAGGTACGTTATTCCAGTTACAGTTTCTTTCCGCAAAGAAAAATGGTCCATAAGCCTTTGTACGGGAGAAGGCACAGAACACGTTTACTTTCGGTGAGTCTCTTTCGTGTTGCAATGTTGAATGTGGATTTTGCAAACCCCATATACGAACATTGTGTCCACTAAGGTGGAAAGTCGCTTCATCGCTAAAAATGATACGCTGTAGAAACGCACCATCCTCCATCATTCCTAGCACATAACCACAAAATTCGAGACGCTTCTCTTTGTCTTTAGGTTTAAGAACCTGCACAAGTTGTAATCTGTAGGGCTTGTACAGCAAACGCCGTCTCAGAACTTTCCATACAGTTGGTTGGGGTATTCCAAGTTCTTTACTAACTCTATGGGTAGACTTACGTGGACTGCGAACAAAACTGTCTTCAATCCATCTGACGTCCTCCTCTGACACACGCGGTCGGCCTGTGCTTTTTCCTTTACACACACTTCCAGTCTATTTAAATTGCGTAAACCAACGGATAATATTTTTTCTAGTTGGTGGTTCAATATCGAATTTACTACGAAATGCCCGCTGCACTACAATTTGCGACTCACGCAACTCAATAACGCAGATAACCTTGTGCTCCACAGTAGCCATCTCACTACGTACCACAGAACAGCAAACTGACGTACCTGTGTGACGTACTGACAGTGGACGCAATGGCGGCCTATTGCGCCTGCACTCTACCGGCCGCGTCTAAAACCATCACCGCCCACCGAAAAAAACCTTGAAACTTCCTCTTTTCATTGTTATACAGATTGTTCATGTTGGATTTGTGCTTTAATAAATACGAATTTTATAAAATGGGTCCACCATTTAAAATCATCCTGTATATTACAAGCTAGGAGCTATACCACACTCTTAGTACATTTGCTCTGTTATTGTGCATGCTTCAAAATTCCTTCATGTTTGGGAGTCATAAATGGACCCTTTCCAAGATATGTCAATGCTGATAAATTTTTCTTTGACATTATATATCAAGGCCGTATTTAGAGGGGGTTTCTAGGTTTCAAACTCCCCCCCCCCCGAAACTTCTGACAGTTTTATTTATTTAAATTCATAGCAAACCAATATGGGAAAATGTTGTTAGATAACAGTAAGTCTATTGCTAGTAGCACATTTACAAGAAAAAAGGAAACTTAATATCGTCGCCTTACATAGGTAAGGTGACCATACATCCGGTTTTTGAAACAGTCTCATTGTTTTGCACTGTAAGGTGGAATATCTTCATTATGGTGAGTTTTTCTTGTCTATATAATGTCTCCAAGCAATTTTCTTATCCATGTAACGTCTATATACTACAGAGTAGGTACATGGTAACTGTGTGGGGTACTGTTAGGTTTAGATCTACTTGTGGAAACCCCCCTCCCCCGAAATTTTGTTCTGGGTACGGGCATGTTATGTATGGTTTGAACTTTGAGCTTGTGTCAGCATTTTCTGTTCGTATATTGATCAGCATATGTATGTGGTCCCTTTGTTTTAATGTGGGTGCCACCTATAGCTCCAGTATCAGATGGAGGGTGTAGCACATTTTCCATTACTTTGGAATGCCACATAAATAGCAAATGTTCATTTGTCTAGTGTATGTGCACCAAAGGGCGATAGAATCTGGCTCCTACTCTGAAGAGCTCAAGTTCAAATTCTGGTTGGAACTGCCCAGAATGAGTTCCACAGTTTATCCTGTCTTGAAAACTTAAATAATGATCAACTTCCATCTCATGTGAGTATTCATTTCATTCTCCATCTCTAAAGGCAAAAGTTTTTAAACTGAATGCTAAAAACTAAATACAGCATAATAAAGTATGCTCCTCCCCTAGTTTCACTAGACTAAGGTATTGTATCAACCACAATATAAGTTGTATTTCAAACCTATAAGAGGTCTTTTAATCACTAGTATATGAATCTCTGCACTGAACTTCCTCCTCTCAAACATGGCATAAACACAGATACTGTTTTCTTCCATACTGCATGTATTAAAATCTCCTACTGAGGACATTCCAAAAATGACAACTCTCTTCTTCTGAAGAGAAGACCGTCATCGTTATTTATACCAGTATGGAGTAGCCTCTCACACAAAGAGATAGCTCTCATTACTGAAGATATTTCTCAATTTCTACACTCAAAGCAACAATTTTATTCATATTGATACAAGATCTGGTCTACTGCATATACCTCAATGACTGCTATCTTCATTAGTATCACATTTTGATTACTTACACAGGATGAAAGATATGAGAAGCGCATATAGGAATCAATTAGATGAAAAGAAATTAAGTTAACAATTTTGTCATCCCCTGTGGTCTAGGGGCACCATGCTAGCCTCTAATTCCCAAGGTCACAAGTTCAAACCCGGCGGAGGGCAAAGGATTTTTTTGGGACATAAAAATCCTTAGCATGGCTTCTTTTGGAAGGTAAGTGAACTGGTGGGACCGTGTTGTAGATTTACGGCGCGTAAAAGAACCTCAAGCCTGATAAAGAGACGTCTGAGCAAACTTTCTGGTCTCTCATGCCCAGAAGCTAAGGACCATAGCAGTCAAAGAGCATTCATAGATTAAATCATAAAAAAGTCTCAATTTTGGTCTAGCTTTCATAGTTATGGAGATATTAATAATCTTTTACAACATTAAATTGCAATGCTGCAGCAAGCTGTGTAGACAAGAAGTTTAACCTCAATTTGCAGCATGTTTTCATACTGCACAATAAAAATTTTTAAATTGAGTTTTATTTATGGACGCTCTTTAACTACTATGGTTCTTAGCGTCCCATTCTATATTGGGCATGAAACACCTGTAATTTTGCTCAGAGGCCTCTTTATCAGGCTTGAGGTTCTTTTACGTGCCGTAAATCTACGACACGGGACCACCGGCTTTACTTCCCTTCCGAAGGAAGCCGTGCTAACGATTTTTACGCCCGAAAAAATCCATCGCCCTCCGCCGGGTTTGAACCCGCGACCTTGGGAACTAGAGGCTAGCACGGTACCACTAGTCCACCGAGGACGACTTCATACTGCAAGGACAGTATTTTCCCCACTAACATTAATACTGCCAAAAGTATTCTCATGCAGTGAGCCAAAATTACTTCACTTTTCTATATTAATTTCTGTGAAGCAAAAGAAGTAACTGAAGATTTTATTAGAAGGAATTTGTTTTGCCATCCTGAATTAACTAGAATAGCCATTACCTGATTCCTGTATGTTTTACTAAAGGAACATAAATATGTGAGTGAAAATGTTAATGTATTATCATACAAAATTGGCAACAAAATAAAATGACATAAGCGTTCACTTACTGCAAAAATTACTCCTTTAAAGAAGTGTAGTATTTGATAAAGCATTTTGTAGATGTTCTTGTTCTTGAAGCCTGAAAAAATCTAGAGGGTATATGTTGCCAAGAAAATTTCATCTCTTAAACCATTTTGGGTTCAAAATTATTGCTTTTGGAACAAGAAATTTCATAATTAAAAAACTATACTATAGTTTTAAAACTACATACTTCAAAATTGAGTCCAAATAGTGTTTCAATTATTAAGTACATAATATGCTTCCTTATGGTTTTGCTAATAGGATACAACACCATACAACTGAATAGTTTAGCTTTAATGCAATTTTGATATCCCAGGTTTAACTCAGCTGCTCCCATTACAATTATCCCATCCATTGCAGGGTGATATTGGTTACAATGAAAACATAAGGTAAGAATAAATGTAAATATATTAAACATTTCAAAAGGAAAAGTGCACATCTTCTAATAATTTATTGGTCAAGTATAAGACACAAATATTTTCACCATCTCCACATTGTACATTATTAATACTTATTATTACTATGGTATAATAAACATTTCAAAATAAAAAATATATGTCTGTATATTCTCATCACACATATTTAAAAAGTTTAGGCTTTTAATTCAGTTCAGTACACATGCCTTCTAAGGGATTTCCTTGGAGCACCACTAGCGCACCTCTAAGTACATAATTGCTATATCCATTGTTACATTAACACACACTGTGGATATGGCTAAGTTACATTGGTTTTCCAACAAGGTCAATAAAAACATGATCATCATATTATGTATTACAATTACTATTACTTTCATTTGTATTGTTATTCTTTAGGAACAGGAAGTTAAAGTACATGAGCTCAAAGGGACAATTATATACATGCATAACAGACCTAAACAGATTCCTCAGAAAATGCTTTATTTTAAAATCAATACACCTCCGTTACTCTGCTATGTTTAGGTATAGTTATTCATGTAATATCACTTTCAGTCAGCTGGTTTTAAGCTGTGCTCCTACTACATATCTTCACGATACTAATATTTTTATGAAATTGAACATTTCCAAGAAAGGTTATCATTATTCAAGGACTTAAATTACTATCCGAATGATATTACTACAAAAAATATCACAACAGACTAACCAGCCATACAGTTTTGAAAACACATTTTCACATAGCACTTCAGCACTAATATTATAAGCTATATACTAAAATCTGGCAGTGTACCATCTTGTTGAAAGTCCTGTGGTTGAAAATAAAACGACAGTAAATGAAACTTAATGATTCAGCTTCTGTAATGTCGAAAGCTGTAATGTGGCAATTACCATCTGATTGCATACAAAATCACATAAATCTGATAGTACTACACTAATCAACATAATAAGATCTTGATTTCGTGAAGCTCTGTTGCAGGACTTTAAGAATGGTTAACATCAAAATAACATTTAACATTCAGTGATATTATTGATGAATTTAGCAATTAAAACCTTTTTTTTTCTTGATTCAGAAATGTCAAAGTGAGAAGTATGCTGACATACATTTCTTATTTGCTACATATTCAACACGATTGTAGTCAAGTATTTTCAAAACTGAATAGCTTTCACAGAGTTATCTACTAGAAAGTAAACTGCTAAAGAATGTAAGTGTTTTTAGTATCTGTTCTAGTCTTTTACAGTGAACATCATCAAACCTATGAACTATCAGAAACTCAGAATTATTCTGACACACTAAATCAAGCCATACAGGCAATCATGGTTGAAAGGGTGAATAAGCTAAGAAAGAACAGCTTGATCTTTAGATTTCCAGGTTATAAAAGGAAAAATTGGATTGTATTTAAGAGGAGAGCTTTTATTTTTTTTAATTTTGAGTAATTTAGAGCTTAATTTCTGGCATGGTTTTAAATCGCCTTTCTGAGTCACTCTCTCAATATTTGCAACTATGTGAAAGATTTTATTTCAGAAAAATAATACATGGTACATTGTGCGAATTTTCTTCAGTTTAAGAATATGTTATTTTTGTGTTACTTACAAAAATAAATGCATACTACTACAGATAAAAATAAAGCATTGGAAATCATATTAAAATAATCTATTAGTAAGTATAACCAGTATTGATTGATTTTATATTCTTATTAGCTCTAAAAAGAATAACAACCTACATTTTAAGGACCTAAATTAAACTGTGCTGTGTGAGAAACTTTTGAACAAACATTTATATAAGCTTTACTTTTCAAATAAATTATAAATCTTTTCCTAATAAATAGTGATATAAATTTATTAATACATCCCTATTCATGTTGGAACATTGTCTAAAAGTTAAAAACCAAAAATACCTTACTTTAATATTAATTCCCCTGAAATTGTGCTGCACATCTTGTAATTTTGTGGCTGTACCATAAGTACGTTCACTCAAACTATGTGTTGGTGGTGTCTAATGCCAACTCACCACATTGAAGTGGCATAAATTATGAATACAAACATTGCTATAATTATATTTGATGTATCTGTAAATATCAAACAATTTTTACTAGACAAAGACTAGAATCAGTTACTACTGTTAGCTTAAAGAATCTAGCCCCTGGAAAATTAGAAGCCAGCAAACAATTCTCTCAGTCTAATAATTTATGGACTGTTGTATTTTATTGTTTATAATTAAAAGTGGTGGCAACGGATAAGATGGACAGATGATTTGTAACATGGCTGTATTTGCCATCACTCCAATAGATTTTAAGTTGTACAAACTCTAAGTGAACAGAATACTGAGAATGTTCAAATAGCTATTAACCCTTAACTACTCACTAGCTATTTTAGTTCAAGAAAATTGAAGAGGCCATGTAAATCATTGAAAACGTAATAGAATTTTTAGTTCTGAAAGTTTTTTTATATTAAAAAGTCTTACTTTCTGATGAACACAGTATTCGTTTTAGTTTTAAAATAAAAAAATTAAATATATGTTTTAAGTTTGATTGCAAATGCTGTCAGTAACTCCCCCATCATAACTAAGTTAACACCGTTATGGATTATGATTTCATTATTTAAAATGAGCAAAGAGTTTCTTCTTCTTCTTATTATTATTATTATTCTTTCCGTATTGTGGTCTTATAGATTGCTTGTGAGTAGTCAAGGTTTAACATGAATGAATATTTTTAAGCATTTAAACATACATAAATCATAATTTATTTCCAAATTATAGGAAAAGATACAGAAAATATTCATAATGAACGTGACTCATGAGTTATGAAGTTTAAAGGGGTGGAAAAGGCTAAACTTTATTTCAATTTTAAACTATCAATAATTTCGTTAAGAATAATCTTCTTTTAAAGAGTTCAATAAATTGTACACAATAAAAACTTGTATTTCAACTAAAGGCAATTGTTAATACCTAAAGATCTTACATTGAAAATCATTGTATTTCTTGCCTATTAAACTTATAAATCTCATAAAGCTATAGTAAATTTTTAAGAAGAAAATAATACATTTTGGCAAAGAAAAAAATATAGAAAATACAAAGCACAGATATTTTAGCTGTTTGTTGTGTGGCTTCCCAGCACACAGGGAATGGGGTGACTTTTGCTACCACTGGACTACACATTAAAGGATGAGGGAATGGCGTGCATATATATTAATTTAGTTTGTGCGCTTTACTGCTTATCTTTGTGATTCGTCATTGTAAATGCTGCTTTCTTAAACTGCTCATATGTTATCCACATGACAATATTCCATGAAACAAGACGGCAAAAAGATGGAGTGAATCTGTAACAAAATAATTATAAAAGTAATATTAATACATGACAAACATTATTATTATTATTATTATTATTATTATTATTATTATTATTATTATTATTATTATTATTATTATTATTATTATTATAGTGATGAGTGAAGTTATGAGATATTCTAATAAGATAATAGCACCACAAGCTATTGAAAATCCCCCTCTCTATCTTTCTCTCAAACTGAATCAACTTTGTGGTATTTTCTCCGCTATTTGTTATAGTTTAATCACTTAAAATTAAACATTTTGTAGTTAGGAGGCTTTCTCATACATATTTAATCATATTTAAGAAGAGTAGGTATTTGTGAAGCTTAGTTATTTTATTTAACTGCCTACAAAATTGATACATCAGTTTTGTTTAGGAAGCAAGTTCATTACTGGAAAATTGAACACTCCCAGTACTGAAATTTACTTCTAGAAATTGGTGACAAAATTGCTGGTGGTAGTAGCTTGTTTCAATTTTAAATACACCGTTGAAGTTATATTTTATTTAAAATTAACTACTTTTCTGTTTTATAGAACCTTTAAACATAATATCTAGAAGGCTTATTTTAATAGATACTTTGGAAGGAGAATAATTTAATTCTATATATAATAAATCAAGAAATAATTAAACATAAGAACTTAATTTCCTTTATAGATGTAGTTTTTTACATTTTTGTGTGTAACTTATAAAATCTAAGTGAAATAGATCATCTAGGCATGAGATACAGCAATATTTGGCTACAATATGAAATGATGCCCACATTTCTGTATTAACAGGATGAAAATGTTCAAACAATCCTGTTCAGTTCCAAGGAAGGTGAAAAACAATACTTCTTGTTTAAGATAATATTCAGTAGATTACGTAATTTGATCCATTCTAATTTCAAATTACAAATAGCAATTATATACATCCCTCATAAGTAAAAACCAGAGTTGAAGATAACAATTATTCCCCAGCTCCCAAAGTGAATTGCATTGAAACTATCAGAGAGAAGAACTAAGAAGCATTAAATGCTAAGGTACTTACCCTTTGTAAAATGCTGCAGGACCTTCTTGGGTCAACATTCTTAAAGCACAGTCCACAGCACCACGATACTCTCCTCTAGAGGAGTTCATGTAGCGTGTCTTTACCACATCCACTGGGGATGCAGCAACAGTTGTGCAAAATCCTGAAATATTCAATAAATAACTTGTGTTGTTAAATACAAATAATTAAATTATGAAACATTTATTCTTCAGAAAGATAATTACTTTGTATAGGTGTTCTTTTCTGTTCCTTCTTTTCATCTCCGTGAAAATACATTTAGGTTATTTTTGCAAACCAAACAATTGAGTTCTTAATAAGCACATAGGTACCTCAATGTTACAAACACAAGTAATTTCAAACCAAATATGAATATAAGTTATCTATAAAATGATCCATAAAGTGTCTTAATGTTAAAAATAAGTAATGGAGATTTGCAAAAAATATTAAAATGGGTGGAGAATTTTTAAAATTATCTATAATTGATACAACAATGATGATACATTCTAATCATCATCACCATCAACTTCATGGATTGATGCATTTATTGATCTACATATTATGTTCTCTTGAAGTGCAAGCCATCTTGTCAGCAAAGTGCAGAGTGTCTAACATTTCTTTTTCCTTAAGGTCTGTAGCTCCAAAGTTTCTTTGGAAGACGTTCCTCGTCCATTCTTAAAACAAGACTTTTCCACAGAATTTCATCATAAACTTTATATATATTTAATTCAGCTTTCATTTTAATGTTTCTCATATGCTCAGTTCTTTTATATGCTGTAACATTCCTCAAGAAACTTATTTGTTTTGCTGTCTTTCTATTAAGGATCCACAATTCAGGGATGCATGTGCTGGGATAGCCATAGATTCATAAACTTTCATTTGGGTCTTTCCATTCCCCCCCCCCCCAAAGCTTTTCTTATTGTATCAGCTAATCACCAAAATTACTTCTAGGTCTTTATTATCAATACTGCTGATATAATTGGTTCCAAACAACTAAAGATAAATGCTTGTTCAATAATATTATAAACTGTTATCCTTTTTGTTCTAATATTATACTTTACTTCAAATGCCATTACTTTAGTTTTGCATTATTAGGTGTAAAAGTTATATTTGGTTGTCATATAATTTAGATAGTGAGCTTCTTTCTGAATTTATGCTTCTGTTTTTTGTTGTAAATACTTGATATTCTGCAAAGAGTCTTCTGTTTATTAATTATTTTTACATTTAACATTTTTATTTTTATCTTAAATAATCAAAACTATGTATATGTTCAATAATATTCTAATATTATTCTTTCCTCTAAACACCATTACTTCAGTTTTATGTTATGAAAATTATGTGACATTTGTTGTTGTTGTTCACCAATGGCACTGGGAATTAATTGATCTGCATCACTTTCCCTCTGGCTTCCCAATATAAAGTCTGTAAGTTATCACTTTTAAGGCCTTTGCATTTGGTGAGATGTTGTTTGTTCAGAAATGACATCTTCTTCACAGAGAGTGCACTTGGGTGTAGGTAGGCATTGTATCTTGTAGAGGTGTTCTGCAAGGCAATCGTGGCCAGTTGCCATCCTAAATAAAGCCACTGCAGTCTTCCTTGGCATTTTTTGTATATCAACTCTATCTTTAATATTCTTATAATCTTTATCCTTTAATTCCTCTTCTTCATCAAGCCTCTGCTGTCTTTTGAAATGTTGTTTAATGTTATTTAATTGCTTATTTATTTCTGTTTGTCCTGAAGGTTTTATTTGTTGTATTGCACCTTTCTTTGCTAATTGAATTTACGGGAACAATGTAGTCCGCCTCCACGTGGTGTTCCCTGGGTAATGCTAAATGGACTACAACACAGGCATCATCTACAAATTGATTTTCATGTAATTCGTTATGTTATATTATCCATTACATGTTAAACAATACTAATATGGTTGACAGGGAACATCCCTCATGTATCTGTATACTTATTTATTCATTTATAGCTTCTTGGGTGGGGGAGAGACACCTCCCATCTTTTTAAAAATTAACACTGCATTTTTATGCATACTTTGTACACTTTTTATCAAATGTATTAGTTTTCCTAAATTACAACACATTTCAAATAGTTAAAGTCATCTTTGTAACAAGATCTACTGTCATATTTTATGTTATGCTACAGATCCTTTTACTGCAAGTATTGCTCTTTTCTTTCTTTTTTACTTTCTCTACTATGTATAGCAAGTAAGGAAAGCATTGCATTCCACCCAAAACTTTGATGTCAAGATTGTGTCGGAAATATGTGTTTTGAGGCCCCCAAATAAAAAAAGCATTTTTAGAAAAAGGTCTGTGCGTGTGCGTGTGCGTGTGTGTGTGTGTCTGTGTGTGTGTCTGTGAACAGCATAACTCAAAAATGAAAAGTCGGATAAATACCAAACTTGGTGTTTAGGTCAATACCTTCCAAAGATGCAATAAAAAGATTTTAAGAAAATCCCTCACTCCAAACTACCTTTTATATGGAAGATTTTTCAAATTTTTTTATTTTCTAAAAAATGGTTCTAACTATTTTGATTAAAATGTCATATACTAAAGATATTTACATTACAAATAAAATGTATATATTGAATTTTTTGGAAATAGTCTGTGAAGTCCACTTCATTTGGAAGAAATTTTGTATAATCTTATATAACTGGTAAATGTTAAGCGATAGATGAAAATGTACTGCACAAAAATAGTAGATATCTTTAAAGCACACAATTTATTTCCAATAAGTTTTTTTGTGACATAAGCCATTTCTGAGATATCTATTATTAAAGGTTCGAATTGTTCATTTTTTGGTCATTCTCAGGTCCATCAACATTCAGCTGTTTCTCATGATTGTATGGAAACAGTATGGAATCTTAAGGCCAGCATATAGCATCCAGTTCTTCAACATTTGATTATTGCTGTTCCTTGTATCTATAACAGAATGTGTAATGTAGTTATTTCTGCAAAGGTTTGCTTGGATTAAAATAAAGTAGACAGAAAAATAAGCTTTAATAGGAATAGATTGCATACCCACTAATAAATGATAGAGGGTAGAGAAAGTCATGTGAATGTACCATATCAGATTTTTCTTTTTATCTTTCCTTATTTTTTGGTGCTTAGCCTTATATGTTTCCAGTTCAGCATGAATTAATGAAAATCTCTGTAATAATAAGAGTCCAAAGTACATACCAATAATATGGTATTTCATTTTTGGCTGCTTCTGTGGTCAAGTTGTCAAGCTTTTATTTTCATCTGGAGGGAGGAATTTTATTCTAAGATCATCAAAGAGTGAATATGAGCATTTTGAAGTATTAAAAGTTTTCACCCATGATAACCTAAAATGAAACAGCTTACTAAACACTAGTATATAAAGTTAAAGCTGCCAAAATGCCATAAAAGTTAAAAGCAACACATACTAAATAAAATAATTTTAAAAATAAATTTTGTAGTAAGAGATTGGATGACAAATAATAGTATTAAAAGTACATAACTTTAGCTTTATTCTACAAAAGATTATCTATGAGTGTATGACAGAAATGGGCATTCTTGATGCTGTGTATCACCACATGCCAGACAACCTCCACCCCTTCTATTATTTACAACTCACAATAATAACAAAGTTTATTTGTTTCAAAATGCAGAATCAATTTTATGCCACTGCTCTAATAGAGGGGAAGGTATGTCATATTTCCTATACTCCATCTCTTTCGCCCTCTTGGTGAAAAGCAATATGCCCATATGCACTCTAGGAATAGTGTTATGTTTAAAATAATTAATTAAAGTTTCTATTGTTGGAATAGTCATTCATTGAATTGTAACATTGAACCTAATTCCATTCTGGTTTACAGATATGTTTTGGCATTTGATAAAATTAATATCTGAAACTGGCAATCTATACTTATTAACAAGTAAAGAATCAGTAGATTAATTTCTTGTTTTCTATGATTCTGATAAGGTATATACCCTTGACCTCAAACATGCACTAGCAGAACCAAAGTGCAAGCCAACTGCAATATGCATAGTAAAATGCAGATTGACTGCACCTGTGGTCAGTATTCTGGCTTTTCTCCTACCACAGGTTCCAAGTTCAATTCCCAGTTGGCATGGGAGAATTTTCCTTCAATAAAATCTTTTCCTACCCTCTACAGAGTATGGAAGTATGCATGTAGGAGAGAATGTGAGTGTGTATCAAGTGAGAATTGACTAAAGCTCAAACTCAGCATTAAAGACCTAAAGTCAATGAGTTGTTACTCAAGTCAAAGCCTCCCATATGATCATAGAAATTAAAGAGGGCTATACAAATGAGGCAATTAAATAAAAGGAAATGGAGCTTATGATGACATAATTGTATCATTATTTGAAAATTTAATTAGTGTGGATTTTAATGTTGGGCTGCCTGAACATGAAAATGATTTGAAAGCAAAAATGTGGCTTTAACAAAACGCATGTATTTTTACTTTCTCTACTATGTATAGTAAGTAGGGGAAGTATTGTATTCCACCCAAAAATTCGATACCGGGATTTCAATGGAACTATATGTTTTGAGGCTCCCTGAATCCAAAAAAAAAAAAAAAAAAAAAAATCATTTTTGGAAACATGACTGTGTGTGTGTCTGTGAACAGCATAACTCAGAAATGAACAGTCGGATAAACATCAAGCTTGGTATTTAGGCTCAGTATCTTCCAGAGATGCGACATGCAGGTTTTCAGGAAAATCCCCCCACCCCAGATTACTCTTTACATGGAACATTTTTCTCAAAAATGGCTCTAACGATTTTGATTAAAATATAATATGTTTAAGATATTTTCATGACAAATGAAATGTATATCTCAAATTTTCTGGGAATGTCTCCAAAAGTATTCTTCATTGTGAACGACTTTTGCATAACTCGTAAACCATAAGAGATAGACAAAATTTTACTGCACAAAAAATGTAGATCGCATTAAAATACACAATTTATGTCATATATATTTTTTTTGTTGAGTGAACCATTTTCGAAATATTGCTTTTTATTTCCTCAAATTTTCCAATACTTATACTTTTTCTCAAATGGAAATTCGTTATTCATTTTTTTTTGTCCTGGTAATACAAAGAGAATGGAATACTGCACATAGCAACCAACTCTTAAAATATTTGACTATCGCTTAAAGCCTACCAATTGCCCTTGCATCTACAAGAAAATTAGCAATAAGATTTAACATCTCAATATCTCCATTAACATGTAGCATATGGAGAATAAGCGTTTGTAAAAATAGTTTGTACAAGAGTAGAGAAAGTCATGTGAATGTAACACATCAGATTTTTTGTTTCACTTTTCTCTGACTACTTCCTGAAATCTCAAATCTGCATTTTGAATAACAGCTCCGTCTCTTGGCAATTGTTATGCTTGGAAAGGTAGAATCAGATGACTGAAAAATTCAATGCCAAAGCCATTTTTCAGTCATCTGATTCTACCTTTCCAACCCTGTCCAACATATGGCTTGTGTGAAAGAACAATTAATTCAATTGTTATGCTTGTTTGCTTTGTAATAAAATGGTTACCAGGGGTAATAAGTAAAATTTTGGTTCTGTGCCTTGAAGGCATAATATGTGCATCTTATTACCATCAAAGAGCAAAGCAACTACACTATCAGGTCAGTAAAACATTATGTTTAGGGATCATAATTACTTTAAGAAAAGGTTTTGTGTCGCCAATAATGAAAATAATACAGTATAATTCTGAAAATGAAATGTATATTTTGGTTTCTTTCAAATTAATATTTTGCATCACTAAAGTTTGTTCTTAGGACATAAATAGATTACCACATAGCTGTCTGTTGTACTAAGACACAAACTTTTGCACAAACATGATTCAGACCATTATTTTCCTGGTGAAAAATTTACATTCTAAGCATATTTTCATGCAGTTTTGCACATTGAGGTCAAGGTATTACTTGTGAGTGGATTTATGTTCCTTACCTGCAATCACAGCAGAAGTAAAGTGGCATGGGACAGCATCTTCCATTACATGATAGAAGAGTAATGTGTCTTTCACAACATCATAGCACACAATCTCTGACACATTCACTATAGCATTACGACTCACGTTGGGAAATGTCCCTGTAAAGGAATAAATTATATAGTTTGAGCTAGAAGCTGTTTTACAGGCATGTAACAAGCAGGAACTTCTATATATGTACCAAGGGTGCCCAATCCCCCAAAAGGCTATGACGCATCCCTCCAAAACAATCATCCTTCTCCAAATTTTTCTGAGAGTTCCATTTAAACTATTTAGTTCCTTTTCTATGTTGCTGAAAAGCTTCACAAAGGGTACTATAGTAGTTAGTGTAATACTAGTACACAATAAAAAGCTTAAACAAATAATTGAAAAGTTAAAATCAATAATAGTTGTAATATTTACATCAAAAATTACAAATAAAAATATATATAGTAAGTATAATAATGCTATACATTCTGAACAACCACATACATACCTATAATGTTATAGTTCCTTTTATACATTTCCAAAAATTAGAATTTGATATGTCACATTATACCATACGGTATGAATTGTACTTAAGATTATTTTTTGGGGGGGAAATACAGCATATTTAGATTAGCAAACTTAAAGATACAAACTGAGTTAACAATAATTTACAGTACTCGATTACAAATTATAATATGTGTTTATATTACCGGCATTAATTTATTTCAGTATTTTTGTATCTTCCAAACTTTTGAATTCTCCCCAAAAATGTTCCTGATTGTACAACTTGTATGCACCATGATTCCCCACCATGGATGGCTGATAGGTACTATGCCCTTGTAAGCCTTTGGTATTTAATTTTCATCTTCTATGGATGGTTTAATAACAGTTTAATGTATAGCTACTGGGACTACAGTCTCTGAACTAGGGTGGTGGGGGAGTGGGATAATCCAATGGCAAGTTTGACTTTCTATCCTCCAGTTTACATAGTGCCTATTGTAAAATTATATACTCTTTGCAAAGGTCAACCACCCTTATTTCTTAACTTAAAATCTAGTTGAAGCTATGCCAACCCACTGCACAGAGTTGAGAGATAGAATCCATATGGAAGAGTAAGTATAAAAGAAATACATAACTAGATAAATATTTATTTGAACATTTGTAAGCAAATTTAAACATACACATGTGTAATATGTCAATTCATGTGAAGAAGGCACAGGGAGAAAAAGAAGCCAGGTGAAATACCAAACACAACAAAGAGACCAAGAACTGAAAAACCTTAATTTCATTGTACATTCCAACAGCAGTGCTAGCATTGCACCTAGCAATTAATTAGCCAATCTATCTGCTGCTATCAACTTCATGAATCTCCAAAGTATAATGAGGAAGACAGAGGTGTTCTACATTTCTAGAGCCTCCTTTATCTTAAATGAAAACCTTGCAAAGACACTGCTATCAAACCTTGATTAACTTCTCTTCACCATGTCAAGTAGTTTGAGCTCCTGGATCTAACCTATCAAGATATCAATGTTTCTCATATACTACCTACTTATACTTTATGTTACTTTCACTACTATGTATAATAAGTAGAGAAAGTAATTTGGTACTGAGATTTCACCAGAAATACATGTTTTGAGGCCCCCTAAATGCAAAAAAAAAGCATTTTTAGAAAAAGGTCAGTGCGCAATGTGTGTGTGTGTGTGTGTATGTGAATAACATAACCAAAAACAAAAAGTCGGATAAATACCAAACTTAGAATTTAGGTTAAGTACTTTCCAGGATGTGACAAAAAGATTTTCAAGAAAATCCCCCCACTCCAAACATGGGCCTTTACATGGAACATTTTTCAAAATTTTTGATTTTACAAAAAATGGCTCTAATGATTTTGATTAAAATACAATATATTCAAATATTTAGATGAAAAATAAAATGTATATCTTGAATTTTCTGGGATTAGCCTGTGAAGTCCACTTCAGTTGGCGGAAATTTTGTATAATCATGTATAACTGCTAAACATTAAATAATAGACAAAAGCGTACTACACAACAAATGTAGATCTCTTTAAAACATACAATTTACTTCAAATAAGTTTTTTGTGGCATTGACCATTTCTGAAATATCAGTTATTAAAGGTTCAAATTGTTCATTGTTTGGTCATTCTTTAAAGTCCTTTCAGTATTCAGTTGTTTCTCGCAATTGCATGTAAACAGTATGAAATTTTAAGATCAGTGTATAGCATCCAGTTCTTAAACATTTGACTATCGCTGTTCCCTTTGAATCTGTAATGTAGATATTTCTGCAAAGGTTTATTTGGATTAAAATGTAGCAGATAGAAAAATAAGCTTTAGTAAAAATAGTTTGTATACCCACTAATAAATGATAGAGGTAGAGAAAGTGTGTGAATGTATCACATAAGATTTTTTTTACTTTTGTTTGAAATCAGCATTGTTTTAAAGAACTTACACTACTTTTTAAGAACTTCACATTAGTCTTTAATAAAGTGGTGTATCTTGAATGATAACAATATAATTTTACACGTAAGATACTGAGCTCATTAAAATACACAGTGACAAATAACTATTTTTTACAGCATTAGCCGTTTCCAAATATTCCCAAGTTAGGCTCTATTTAGGTCCATATTTGTGAATTCATGAAAATGAGCAGATCTACCCCTTATTTTAAACATCAGCTAAAGACAAACAAGATCTGTGACATAAAGTGAATGTTGTTTTCATCTCTTGTATGTAACCAAGCCTGCATTGCCTAATTTGAAATAATTTAAGGGCAAAGACATTCTTTATAATTAAGTTAGAGTAAATACAAAAATCAATATTTTAAATTAATAATATAATATGTAATATAGGATAAATTAGTAATGGAGAGGAAAAACTGTAAGAGTATTTTGCATAAGTGTTTTGGAGGCAGTTCATTTTCATGAACTGACTCACAACTACTATATATTAGCACAGATGGATTTTTTCATGGCCAACACATGCCACTGCTTTCTCCTAGCTGCTTGCGATTCTGTCAACTTGTCACATTAGTGCCTCTAAATTTGGGAAGTTGAATCAGACTTGAACAATTAGATGCCATGGTTGGAACTCAAACCACATGAAGTTGTGGTTGAAGTCCTGTCCATGACATTAAAGTTTTCAACTCTGATTCAACTTACCAACTTACTGTCTAAATTAATGTTAGTCTATGACTAATGTTAAAGAATAATTATAAAATATTAGAGTCTCTTTCTAAGTATAATTCACACAAATGTATGACAAATACAATTGTAAACTTCCAAAATTTCTCTATCCATTAACACCTAAGAGTATTTTGTATAATAAATATCAAAGAAGTTTCATTCATTTGCAATTAACCTGCATAGGTGTGATAAGGTTATAGCAATACTTGCTTAATAAATTCAAATTAAAGAGAGGAATAGTGAAAAACATTATTTCTTAAAAATCAAAGCAGTAAAGGGATCATAGAAGCTTGTACAAACCTTTCCATAGGCCACGAGCACCCTCCTGTGTGGCAATTGAGCGATAAGCTTGTAGTGTTGATGTGTATCGTGGGGCTGTTCCAGCATGTTGCTGCCTTTGCTGAGCTTGGAAGCGAACTTTAACTACATCTGTAGGTTGAGCCAAAAGCACAGCAAGTGCTCCTGTTGTGAGACCTGCTGCAACTCGAGTGCCAATATTAAGTCCACCTCGGGATGAATTACCTGTAAGGTCAATAAGTTTGTGTCACCAAATGTATGTCATAAAGTAAAATAATTTCTAACTTATTTACTAAAGAATTTGGAAAAGTGAGTGAAGCAAACTATACTTTTTAATGTGTTAGTTTTTATTAAATTTCTAAGTTAATTTATAAAGAGACCAATTGCCTCGGATTCTGTACGTACATGATGTCATCATCTGGCCTCTCTTCTTTTAAAATGAAAGGATTTACAGCGGCTCTGTGTGGAAGCAAATACAAAAATAGCAACACTATATATTCCATGTATTTGAAAGAAATGCTTTCAGAAATTACTGGAAAAAATAGTTTGCTTTGTTTTGAATTTGCACACAGCACAGACCACATGTACAGAAAAGAAAGGTAGTAGGTATTTGTGCATAAGATTTTCACATAGTTCTTATGAAATATAATGAGAGCATTTTCTATATTTGTTCCATATATCATATTATTGCCTTTTTTCTTTAATTTTAACATATAAAGTATATATAAGTGTGCTCATAAAGAGAAAGGAGAATAAATAGGGAAAGAAAGGCAAGGAAAATTTTCAGAAAAGAGACAAGCTGTGCCATCATGTATCAAGAATCTTGTCATGTTTGTTCTTTTAGTAAAAGTTACTGCGCTCAATAATCCGGCGACGCAGAGATGTGTCGCCGCTTCGCGCGTACCGTCTAGCAGTTGCTGGTACAGAGTCTTGACGGAGTCGTAGAGACCCAAGCGGACTGAGGCAAAGCACATCTGGCGCTGGAGTCCGGCCGAAAGTCCATTGTAGAGGCTCCTGCAATGAGAGCTCATCCAATACCTCACCCTCGACTCAGTAGCCCCCCCCTCGTGCACCATACCCTGGTTCCTACCCTCTTACAGGGACTGACAATGTATTCATTCTAGGGCCTTTCAAGGCTATATTATGCCATCTGGAGTAAAAGTCATAGAAAATAAAGAATAACTCAAATAAATAAAGGATTTTATTTTAAATCAAATGCTATTTCTGAAAAGTACAATATAGCTTAGGAACAATAACATACAAATTTAAGTTAATGTATCCAGCATTGGTTCTGCTGTGAATTAGAAAAACAAGCCACAATAACATTCATTACACCAGGTATTACTTCCTCTGAAAGACTTTTATTCCAAATAATGTTTTTATTATTCCTAAACTACAAATGTTTTATCAAGCAAATAAAACTTAAAATGTAATGATTAAAAACAAAGTAATTGCTAAGAAACACAAAAGTTAGGATTTTCTTTCTATTGCATTTGTGTGAAGCTTATTTTTGGATGCTAGGGAAAAATGAAAAGCCCTAGAAGGTAAGCTGGTAAAGCTGCAAAAATTTATCAATGTAACCACACATTGCTACCTTACTAGCTGAAAATGAACAGCATCGGAATTTCAGCACTAGTAGATTATTTAACTTTGGGCAATATGTGTTCTTCAAAAAGGAAAAAGAAAAAAAATTTGATTAAAGATTGGGAATCTAAAGAAGAATCTCAATCTTATTGTGCTAATTTAGAAAGAATACAACATTGAACATAAATAATGCTCACCTCTGGAGTGTTATTACTTTTGATTTGTATTTAATGTTATAATGCACAATACTTCCTAGTTCAATGTCTCAAAGAACACATGCTGTAAGTTAGTCAGTCCCTGTGGGATGGAAGGCAAAGAGTGAATGTTCTTATGATCATAAGCATGAAGTACATACCTGGGTCCCTCTTGACGCATTATGGTCATAATAGTGCCCACTAATCCATTATATTGATGTGCAACAGGACTGCGTACAAGGAGAGCACTCCCATTGGACATAGTCATGAGAGGCCTCCCTTCTCCCTGGATCTGAAAAAAAAACAAATGGCATTTGTGGATAAAATTTGTTCAGACCATAGCTATGATATTAGAAAAGCCTACAAAAAGAAAGGAAAATATTCATACAGATTCAGCAGTCCAATCGAACTGGCAGCTGGAAGTAGAATTACAAAATCTGTTTTGTGAAAAATTCAAATAAAATAATATAGCATGTCATTTGTACTTTCGCTACTGTGTACCTACAATAAGTAGAGGAAGGTATTGTATTGCATCCAAAAATTTAATGTCGAAATTTAACCAGAAATATATGTTTTGAGGCCCCCTGAACCCCTCAGAAAAATATTTTTAGAAAAAGTTCTCTGTGTGTGTGTGTGTGTGTCTGTAAAGAGCAGAACTCAAAAATAAAAACTTAGTTAAATACCAAACTTGGCATTTAAGTTCAGGACTTTACAAGGAGCGATATGAAAATTTTAAAGAAACTCCCCCCCCCCCGTAACTACCCTTTACATGGAATATTTTGTATATTTTGATTTTTACTTTCTGTACTACGTATAGTAACTAGGGGAAGTATTGTATTCCACCCAAAAATTCGATACCGAGATTTCACCGGAAATACATGTTTTGAGACCCCCTGAATCCAGAAAAAGCATTTTTGGAAACATTTCTGTGTGTGTGTCTGTGAACAGCATAACTCAGAAACGAACAGTCGGATAAACACCAAACTTGGTATTTAGGTTCAGTATCTTCCAGAGATGCCACACGAACGTTTTCAAGAAAATCCCCCCACCCCAGATTACCCTTTACATGGAACATTTTTCGAAAATTTTAATTTTCTCAGAAATGGCCCAAATGATTTTGATTAAAGTATCATATGTTTAAGATATTTTCAGTACAAATAAAATGTATATCTTGAATTTTCTGGGAATGTCTCCAAAAGTATTCTTCATTGTGAACGACTTTTGCATAACTGGTAAACCATAAGAGATAGACAAAATTTTACTACACAAAAAATGTAGGTTGCATTAAAATACACAATTTATGTCATATACATTTTTCTTTTGAGTGAACCATTTTTGATATATTGCTGGGAATTCTTTATTCGTTTTTTTTTTTTTTTTTTTTTGTCCTGGTAATGCAAAGAGAATGGAATACTCTACATACCAACCACCTCTTAAAATATTTGACTATCGCTTAAGGCCTACCGATTCCCCTTGCATCTAGAAGAAAATTAGCAATAAGATTAACATCTCAATTAACATGAAGCATATGGAGAATAAGCGTTTATAAAAATAGTTTGTACAAGAGTAGAGAAAGTCATGTGAGTGTAACACATCAGATTTTTTTAAAAATGGCTCTAATGATCTGATTAAAATACCATATGTTTAAACTATTTCTATGACAACTAAAATGTATATCTTAAATTTTCTGGGAATAGCCTCTGAAGTCCTCTTTATTCTGAACCACTTTTGTATAATTGGTAAACCATAGGAGATAGACAAAATCTTACTATCTAGATCTCGTTGAAACACACAATTTATAATGAATACAATTTTTTGTAATGTTAACCATTTCCGAGATTTCCTTGTTACTGGTTTGAATTTTCAGATACTTATACTTTTCTCAACTGCAAATCATTATTCTTTTATTTCTTTCATTTTTGTGCTCTTGCCAAGAGAACACAATTTCAAAGACATCACATTGCAAATGGTTTTGAAAAGATTGATTATCACTTTAGGTTATTGTATTCTTCTTATGTTTACAACAAAATGAGTAAATGTGTATTGAAGGTTTATCTATATTAAGAAGTAGATAGAAGAATAAACTTATTTAACAATAGTTAGTAAAAGAGTGAGTAGAGAAAGCCATATGAATGCAACACATTAGATTTTTATTAAAGTAAGGTAATTCTGTTGGGTATTGGAGAAAAGCATTAAGTCAGCTTTTCCAATTTTTGTTCTTTAATAAAGTTGTAATAATTCAGCTAGAGGTCATTGAAAGTAACTCTGTTTGAGGTGTCTTAAGAGTGAAAAATTCATTTCCTCTACCTTTATTAGAATTAATTTTGACAAACAATTTGTTTCTAAACAGTTTTTTGTCTTTTCTGAAAAAAAAATACTTAAGTTCCTTTCTTCAATGACTGATTCAGTGTTTTGCAGAGCATTTTCATCTTTCTACAGTACTCATATACTTTCCAGCACTGTCTGTTTTCTGACTAACAAATTTCAAGAGTTAGTGGATTTATTTTTTTCTTGTAATTCATGGATAAGATGACTGGACAAATAAAGCAAAACTCAATAAGAACCTCTATAATTATGTTATTCAAAAGTAATTTAAATACTGAACTAAAAATGTATGGTTAATGTGTGTTGATTCCATTGCAGTGTTTTTGCAAGCTAGTGATATCTTTACTTCTTCCAACTAATGACTGGAAAATGAAATTCAGTAAGAAATTTTACTTTCCTTACAACCTACCTATAGTAGGTAAGAAAGGTGAATTATTATACTCCAACCAAAACTTTGAAATCAAAATTTCAACAGAAAAGCAAGTTTTGGGATTCCTAGAACTCAAAGTTAGCATTTTGAGAAAAAGGTGTGTGCAGTGTGTATGTGTGTGCGTGTATGCATGTGCGCACACATCTGTTTGTCTGTCTGTGAGCAGCATAATTAAAAAATTGAAAAGTCAGTTAAATATCAAACTTTGCATTTTAGTTCAGCATCTTCCAAGGATACAACATGAAGATTTTCAAGAAATCCCCCCACCCTCACTACCCTTTACAAAGAAAAATGTTTATAAAGATATATTTTCTCAAAATCAGGTCTAATGACTGTTTATTAAAAGGTAGATGTTTAATACACTAATACAATACATAAAATGTATATTTTTAATTCCTGTGAATATTCTGTGAACATCCCTACTTCCCTTTATTTTATTGAATTTTATATAACAATAAAATCATAAAGATGGACAAAAACTTTCTGTAGAACTAATTTAAATAATTTGTGTCAAATTTTTTCATGGCATTAACCATTTTCAAAATATTCAATGTTGCATGTTTAGACTTTTCCTGTGCATTGCCTAACAGACATGCTTGAAAGTTTGTTATTCTTGCTTTTCTTTCCCCTTTTTATCTTTCTATCACAAGAGTTTGTTACCATGAATGAACATCTGAATGTTGTTTCTACATTTTGAAACCTTTCTGCTTAATTTGAAACAATTCCTAAGTAAAAATATATCATAACGCACTGAATATAGAAGAATCACTTTTTGTATGAATAGTCATTAGTAGAGAAAGTTGCGTGACTGCATCACATCAGATTCTTATAATTATGTTGTTCACAAGTAACTGAGTCAATACACAGATTCTTGAGATTCTGATTCTTTTGCAATGTTCAGAAGGGTTAGTGGGTTTATTTCATTCTTCCAAAGCACAAGACATTTTACAACTGTTTTTAAAGCCTTTGTGGATTGTTTTTATTGTGTTGATGCATTCTGTTTATCTGTTACATTACTCATGTTAATTATAGAAAAAATGGATTCTAATTTTTTATGACTTTTTTGCCTTACTCCAGATATCAATTAAATTACATCCATTAAAGTTTTTTTAAATCCACATTATTAGTGCTGGTATGGATTGTTTGCTGTAGGTGTTTGTTTCATACTTCACTAAGTCCATTTTAGGATTTAGACACAGAGATCAATAAGATACAGTAATTACTTAGTTTAGATACAGTCATTTCCTTACAATATATTTCAAAATTCTGTTGAGCAGGTATAAAACTTGTATTGCATGTTGGAAAAGTATTAAACCATAAACACTGTCAGTAGTACATTCAAATATCAAAAAGTTTTAAGTTAGGAATCTATTTATGGTATTTGTGCTTCACCTACTGCTTACATGAAAAAGAAATGGAATTTTAGAACAAAGGTCTCAAAACATGTATGAGTTTCTTAAAAAAGGTAGATGACTACTTAGTTGGCATTGAGAAGACACAGAAAAGACACTCATAAAAATATAGTATGAAATAGAAACTATTAGACAAAATACAAACAGCATAACATAAACACTTACATAACTGACACATCCCAGAATCTTTGAAACATAAACTAGTAGTTTACATCATAGCCAACATAGACAAATAGTGGACAAGGATTTAGAAGACTATGTAATTAGAATGGAAAAGCTTTGAGAGATACATAGAAGTAAACAATAAATCATCAAACAATCCTGCAATCTGTCCAGTACAACAAAGCAGTAAGCATTATTTCACAGAAAGAAAAACTTAGAATAAAACCAGACAATCCAGTTGTACCAAGAATGCATATATATATTCCTTTCCCAAAATGCGCAAAGCAGACAACATTAGGAGTAAGTGAGGCAGAAGAACTATAAATCAACATATAAGTTTAAATTTATTAATTCTCTTCAATATTATGAGCTTTCTTTCAACTGAAATTAACAAGTTTGTTTTCAATTCCACTTTCTTGAACAGAAGTTTATATAGAGTGATGCATTAAACAATTTAATAACACTATTTTGGGTCAGTTGTGATACGTCAATAAACCGACTCACAATAGTGTTATTAAATTGATTTGTAATGATCTTCATGGCCAGTAATAGATGTTTAGTTAATTCTTTGCTTCAGTTTCAAAAGTAATTCTGCAAGAAAGAAGCAAAAAATTGTGCCAAGGGCTAGTTTTAGGGAAGCAGGATTAAATCACTATTTTGAATCTGGTTTGTGTAGTTTAATTTGACATTGGAAATGGAAAATACAAAATATAAAACTATAAGTATCTTAATTTCCTTCTCTTTCCCCTCTTTCTTCATTTCTTTCTTCCTAAATCCTTTTACATAACTCACCTGAAGACGAACTTTAGCAGTGTCAAGAGGGAAAGTAGCAAAGTCAGCAACACAGGCTGCAGTACCAGCCGTCAGCAGCTTAGCGCCAAGTGACAGCTCGTTATCTGGTAAATTAGACTTCATGGCGACCATCTTGACCAAGTTAATAAAGTGCGGGGGAAGTCAGACAACAACCACAGCAGCGTTTAAAGGAGCTCTTCCTGTGAAAATATAATAGCATTTAAATTTTTGTTTATTCAAACTCTCGATTGCCGTTGTACAAGAATAGGGTGACAATACTTAGATAAACAGAGTAGTACCTTTATGTCAGTGAAATCTTCTATGAAGAACTACTGCAAATTTTGACAGAACTGACAGAGTGCTATCACAAACCCAATATTTTGTTAACAAACAATTGCACTTGGTTCACCTATAAGGAAAATAGTTTAGCGTGTTGTCCATAATTTTCTACAAATGTCATTGTTTTGTCTTGGGCATTCAAAGCTATGATAATAATACCATATTTCTTTTAAGCTCACATTTATGTATAGTTTTATATGCAGTGTTAGACAAACACAAATAATGAACTGATAAAACTATAGCATTTGAATAAATGTTGATTTTCAGGTTGATCTTACATTCTTAATATTGTTGAAATACTCTTGAGAAAAGAAATTCTTATGCTACTAACAATAACAAACTGTTTTACCTGTGTGCTCTATTATTGCCTAGGAGTGGTGAAACACATTGCTGTAATTTTATTATTAAGTTATAAAATATTACTCACTCTTGCTTTGTTGGTACACTGAAGGTAGTGATGCCATTCCAAGAAATGCTTGTTGCTGTGCCCTTGCAAGATGACTTACACTGGGAAGAGGCAATGTTTGAACACTAACTTATAAAGCAACGGAATAGGACAGAGGTTAAGTGGATGGAACACCAATCAGCTATTGAAAATGCAAGTCAGTCTGCTGGTAATTGAACCCTGACCTTACTCAAGGAAGAGATTCCCTTGAACAACATTTCCCTCACTCAGATGCTGAACTTCATATAGATTAAGTCTGGATTAGTTTATTGTATTCCATTAAAAGCTATGATATAGAATGACTTGCTTTTTTTTCTTTTATCTAGTTTCAAGGCATTTTATCCTTCGATTTTCAAACTAATGTAAAGCATGTCTACTTCTGTGGCATGATTTCAGATTTATTTCTCTTTTATTTTATTTACCCCTTAACTTTTCTATGTTTCTTACGATTTTCAACTCTCATTAACCTTGCATACTGTAATTCATTTAACTTACATATTAAAATTTTCCTACACCTATTTAGATATGTGATCTACAAGCAATTTTCAGATTAAGAAACTTTTATTCCTATTAATTTTAGTTTCCCAATTGTTTAAAATCATTCTAAAGAAACGTGCCAAAAAAATCACCAATTTTATAGTTAATGATGGAAAATTATTAGAAAGGTGAAGTAGTTTATCTATACATCCATTCTACCTGCCCTTAGCTGTTAAAATATTGTGCACTAAACAAATAGTCTAAAAGAGAAACTTATATAGCTGGAGCCATAAGCCTACTTTTAGAGTAGTGAAAAAATGCTAGTGGAAAGATTCACTATATTCTTAGAGTATAAGTAAAAAATAAATGTATAACAAACATCTTTTTCACTCACCTTTATAGTCACGCTGGCAAATAACAGTCGAAAGAAATATATTAATCTATTGTTGGGCGTGTGTTTCTCTAAAATCGTCGTTAAAAGAAAACTTGAGACAACGAGTGGCTTGATGTTTGCGCCCGTCCTGCAGGCGAAGTGTCGCAGTGCTGCAACTTAACAGTGGGGGCCTCGCGTGGCTCCGACAAACCATGCTCCTGTAACACAAACATAGATTGCTGATTTAACTTGTGTTTACAGGCTATTTGTACTAAAATAATATACCTTCACAATGATTCCTGAAATATGCCCTAATTTCCAGTTTATAAGTGAAGATGTACCTTGTTTTTAATGCTGAAACCTTACTGAATGACCAAAAATAATCAATAAGAAAGAAAAATAAATATCTGCTTTTAAGATGCTTAAATAAGGTATTATGCATTTGTTAAGTCATATAAAAACCAAATCCTTTTTTTCAGAAATTATTTTTCATCCAGTCTGTGAATCATATGTGAAAGATTCATAACACTTCAGATTATAAATGAAGTGAAAATGAATAATCAATGAAGACCAGTAATGCATTACATAGCTAGCATACCTACATAAAAACTTATATCAGGCAATGCAGGTAATATTTTCTAGTTACATACAAACAAATACAACAAATGAGAGACAGCTGCTTGTACACAGCATTAGCACATTAAGCACAATAGAAGCACAAATCTCACCTCATGCAAAAGGAAACTCAATGAGTGCTGTATGAAATAAGCTAGAAAGTCAACCTTTTTGTTGAGATGCAAGATCATGTATAGTATTTTGACCTGTTGAAAAGAAAGTTTGTAAACAAATTGTCTTTGAAACAAAATTTTTCATAAAGACTACATTCTAAAAATGGAGTCAAATTTGATTACCCTAATGCTTCAAGCACTGGACAAGAATTTAGAATAATAACTTACACTTTCAAATAAAAAGTCATCTGAATGTACGTATTTGTGATTCTACAAATATGAATGATATATATAAACAGAAAATTGCATATGTGATATGGGACCTCTAAACAATCATAAGGGTCCCTATGCATTCTTACTTTTTCCATCACATTAATAGTAGGTAGGGAAGGTATTGCATTCCACCCAAAAATTTATACTGAAATTTTACTCAAAATACATATTTTGAGGGGAAAAAAAACATTTTCAGAAAACATGCCCATGTGTGTGTGTGTCTGTGTGACTGTGAATAGCATACCTCAAAAAACGAAAAGTCTGACAAATACCAAACTTCGTATTTCAATTCAGTATCTTCCAAGGATGCAACATGAAGATTTTCGAGAAAATCCCTTCATCCCCAACAGCCCTTTACAAGGGACATTTTTCGAAAATTTTGATTTTCTAAAAGATGGCTCTAACGATTTTGTTTAAAATGCCATGTATAGAATATTACAGATTACAAATAAAATGTATATATGTTCTCTTCATTCAGAAGGAATATTTTGTGAACAATTTACTTAAAATAAGTTTTTTGTGTGGCATAAGCAGTTTGAGATATTCGTTAGTAAAGGTTCAAAATTTTTTTTGTTTGTTTTTTAGTTCCATTTAACTTTAACTACATTCGTCTTATCAGCGGCCTTTCCTTTGGAACTTATTGCCTATTGGCAATGGTGTTAACTCGTGTAACTCTTGTCGTTGGGTTTCTTGCACTTTTGGTTTTTTAATCATTATATCATACACACATTCACACTCTCATCCATACTTCCAGACTCTGGGGAGGATATGGATTAACCTTGCTAGAGAAAAATTCCCACCCCCAGCCGGAATCGAACCAGGGACCCCTCACACAGCAGTCAGTTGCTCTATTATTTAATGCTTATCATTCTTTTTAAGTCCCATCGATTTTCAGTTGTTTCTCGCAACTGCATGGAGATAGTATGGAATTTTAAAGCCAGATAGTGTCCAGTGCTTAAACATTTGACTCGCTGTTCTCTTTGTATCTATAACGAAATGTGTGATGTAGCTATTTCTGCAAAACTTTATTTGATTAAAATGTAGTAGATAGAAAAATAAGCTTTAGTATGAATACTTTGTACACCTGCTAATAAAGATAGAGGGTAGAGAAAGTCATGTGAATATATTACATCAGATTTATCTCTTTGATGTGTTAGTTATTCATTAGGTACCTACCTAAAAGTAAGTGTGTTGTGATATAAGTAACAGTGAGGTGACTAGCTAAAGGAAGAACAGATTTGAAGATCAAGCCTATAACTCTTGCACTATACTCAAGTATTACTATTAGTCTAACATACAACAGCATGTCACTGTACATGGATCCTTCAACATGAGTATCTGAATGGATCTTACTTTTTGAAGAACTAACTCGCATATCAAGAAAATAATGCAGCAGCTTTATTTGAAGGTGCACCCCAAACCTTCCTTTCAGTTAGGAACGGCTGTGTATTTTTACATCCTATTTTATATGTATTTTAAAAAAGATTTCCTTTCATTGAAAGTGGCTTATTATATGCCAACTATTTCAACTCTAAACAGCAAAGTATTATTATACCTCAACATTTTATGTTCGTTTCCCCATGCGCAAATACCGATGGAGTTATAGTTATCTGAAGCAAGTGTGAGCTATAGAAAGTAAAATTTAGTTCTGATTCACAATAAGTAGGTTAACGTGATACTACCTGAAGCTGAGTACTCTTCTTCAGGACCATTTATTAGTTTTAACGATTAAAATTGAATTAAACCTAGAAACATAATAAGGGTGAGCTGTTTCAAACATTTAGGTGCCGTGGTGCATAGCTGTGAAATCCTGTCACTCGTAGCAACCCTGAAATACAATACTACTATAGTGGTACGAATAGAACATCCAAATCCCTACCGTTAGTGAGCTGTTCGATTGGGTTGGACTCCCAATATTCATGGAAGGTTTAGGTACCTATTTATTATACGTTGTACTTAGAGATGCGCTAACGTGGCAGGATTAGAATGGCGAACTAACGCGGATATCTGGGAGATCGATGATGGAATAAGCCATCTCTATCAGGATATTGCGAAGCATTACCGAATGGGTTGAGTGTATTCTCTTCTATTACACGGTGGGTCGGGCTAAAATGTAAGGAACCATTTTAACGAAAACGCACAGCGGCTATTCAGCAGCTTTATACTCTGGAAAATTGAAATGTAAACCCTCTATTCAGTGTATCTTGTTATGCTACGTGTGATATTCTGCACATGTGTATGCTTCTTCGTTTTCTTTCTTAAGCCTTTGCGTGAAAATTAATATTATCGACACATTTAAAAGCAGAATAAAGTTATCTTTTTATCATAAAAAGCAAATGAGAGCTGACATGTAAATATCAAGGCTTTAAGTGACTGCTGTTAGGAGCTAGGAGTGCATTTGAAAATGACAATTTAGATGACGTAATTGCTAGAAACAGTTTGCTCACTTTTTTTATGGAGATAAGGGTAGAGAGAGTACTGTATTTTTAACATATAGCTGTTTATATGCATTAAAATTAATTACGTTTATCTTTTTTTCTGAATATTATGCTTAAAGCCATTTTGTGTTTAAGAAAATACATATATTTTTTTTACACATCTATTGTTTACTTCCGCATAACAAGTCAACTAAATTATATCGGTAGTTATACTCTTTCTATTCGTTGTAATTAAAGGGTTTAAGAGAAGCAAACAATTCCAGAAAACGTTAACCAAAGAAAAAACTACACTGTGTATTACAGTAAACTTCTACGTTGTTTATTTTACCCTAAAAGATAAGCCGACAAAATTGGGACAAAATTACAACCTGGCACATTTACAAAAATCAGGAACAGCAGCAACGTCATCCTGGTTGTCTGTGACATTTTAGCTCTCTTAGCTATAAATAAATGTCAAACAAGCGATTCTTTAAACATTTGTCGTGTAGATTTGTATCGGCTTTGTTCTATGTCCCGGAGCCGGCGGACTGCAATTCTAGCTAATTTCTCATGTTGAATTTACTGACTTACGTTACTTCTCTGGTTAACGTGCAAAACAAACAATATAAATTACACTGAGCTAAGCTTAGCTTTAGTTGTAAAAAAATGTTCAAAATTATTTCCTGCTTCTAACAAATCTTGAATATAATTGAGCACTCGAGGAATTTCTGCAACCGAAGTAACGGATAGACGCCGAATTGTCTCTTAATTCGCTGAGCTTATAGAAATACCTTAATCTCTCAGTAATCCTCACTTGGATTTAGATCTAAAGAGCATGCAGGCTAGTAAATTATTCTGTGATTAAAATAAGTTTGTAATACTAGTATAGACTGTCCAGCTGCGTGCGCAGTTGCATTACCTTGTGTTATTCATAGGTAGTTCTTGAGGTGACAGTTCTGTGAAGTGGTAACGCTCGTTGAGTCAACAACCTACAGGCAATAACACGGATCTTGGCAAACGCACGCTGTCAGCTTGTATACTGAAGACTGCAACATGGTGGTACGCCTGATATTATGCAGTTCCAATATAACATTTGTTTTAAAATGTCCAGAAATGTTTTAAGGAGCGGGACACGTAGTCATTCTGCTTTGCCAGGCATTTGATATGGCTTTATATTGCCGCACCTGATGCTCAAGTGTTTACGAAATTAAACAACGAAGGCTTTCGCGGCCAGTGTCAATAGATTGGTTTCCGTTCGTAGCTACGACGAACGAAACGTCTGGAAAGAATAATTGTTCCAGTAGCCCACGGACCACAAGCCCGGAAACCAATCTTTCTGTTATTTATGAAATTATCGCGGCAATGTTGCATGTTAATACACGTGATCTTCAATTGTTTGTAACTGGTGCACAAACTAAAATGAACGAAAGACTGTTCCAATGCACAAAATTAAATACGTAAGTGCATTAAACCAAGACCACCAGAGTGTTTCTAAGTTTCAGGTGGTGTTAATTAAACTGAACAACAGTTTAATAAGCTAATACCACTTATGGAACTCGTTAGGCACATGTTCTTAGTATGTAGGTACCACATCTGGTTTCATCTAATCCAGATAGCTTAGAGAAGAGGCAAATAGCAGATAGAAATTTACATATTAGAAGCCTGATTCTTGTTATGAAATTTAAGAACATATTCTGTACTTTGCATTTCTCTTCCTTTTAATGCTCTCCTAGCATCCAATATGATTGGATCCCTTCATGTAGGGACTCAAATACGTTCATAATTCCGGCATGAAACACTGTACCAAAATAGTTGATGATTCAAATGAAAAATTTACTGGTGGTTAAAGCATATGTTCATGACTTATTTTGGGCAACATTGTAAACATTTCTACAGAATAAAGCTACTGATCTTGATATGAAAGGTCCTCTTTGGAGAGGTTTCCAAAATTTGGGCGTCGTACGGCAGGTGAATCCAAAAAGTATAAAATAAGGGTCTAATAAAACTTGTAACGTTAAATAATAAGCAGATGTAGGTAATGCCACGGCTTTGTCCACTAAAGGATGCTTAGAAACACAGTAGCACTAAGTTGAAGCAAACTTGCCTCGGCACCGTAAAAACACGCGGAGTTAAGTACAAACTTGTAGCAGCGAAACTTGTTATTCAAGGAATATTAAAGACCTCCGTTGGGATACTACAGTTCCAGGAACTGCTGTCCGCATTGAAAGCGCTATTAAAATTATTAATGGAAGTGAGTCAGGGCGGGCTACTGGATTTCTACCCCCGCAACTACTGGGACTAGCCGCACTATTGATTGCCGAGAATGGACTAGCCCGTATACTGTATCGATCTTGAACTCCAGCATACCCCACCCTCCGAGTTAACTGTTACTAGCGAGGATATTAGCAGTTCATTTAAGGGATGGACAGCGAAAATTTCGCTGGTCTAAACAATACTAGTACTTATGTGAAAGCACAGAAACACTGAACAAGTGCGTCGGTAATCTCTTAACTATTCAGTCGATTTGGACCATTCTTCCATACCGAAAAAGTTTCTTTTGGATGGTTGCAGACGCTATACGGCACAAAAAATCAATACACGTTTTGAGGTCCCTGAATAAAACCATAAGGTCTATGTGTGTGTCTGTCTGTGAACAGCATAATTAAAAACTGAAAAGTCGCATGAATATCATCATTTGTATTTAAGTCCAGTACCTCTTAAAGATGCGAAACAAAGATTTTTACAACATTCTTGCACCCAAAACCACCTCCTATATGGAAAACATTTCAGTGTATTTTATTTTCCCAAAACGGTTCAAACGATTTGGATTCAAATGTCATGTGTTGGAAATATTGGCATGATAAATAACATGTGAACAGTTTGTGAAGTCTTGTTAATTCTCGGTGCATTTTAAACAACATCATATACCTAACTGGGGAAACTTTAAATAATAGGCAGACATTTACTACAGAAAAACATGAATTCGATAAATAGCATTTTTAATAGCTTTACTCGCTTACGAGATATTTTCGTATGAATATTCCAATATCATAGCAATATATTTCTTAAAATAGTATACCCTTTCTTTTATTTCTTGTGACGTCAGGCAAAGAATATGCAATATCAACCTGTCTTTAAACATTTGGTTATCTCTTAGCCTCCTGTTTACTCCTGTGCATAGAAACCATTTGGGCCAACTAATGGGCCATAGACTTAAAAACAATTACTTTTTAGAATAATGGAGTAGCTATGAAAATGTAGAATAGCTATAAAAATAAACTATTCTGATTGAGAAAGTTGTGTGAGGATAGCACCTTAGATTTTTATTATTTTTCTGGTTCTTTAAATTTGGAGATGTAAACAACATAGGATTTTTCACATCAGCCAGTTTCACACCTGTTTCTTAGAATATTGATATCAGAGGCTCCTTCAGATCTCTTAAACTGAATATACTATGATTTGTGTGACATTCAAGGCCTTAGGAGGAAAAGAAGGGACTCAAAAAGTTAAAAAGCTACGGCTTTGCTCAGGAACTGTGGATTCGATTTAAATAGCTCATCAATGGAGCGTTCATTTGTTTTGGTGTTATTACTTAATAGCTTTTACAAAAATTGCATGTTCAGGGACTATGGGTTTTTCATATCGCCAATTTCAATCCTGTTTCATTAATACTGATCATTAAATGAATCTATTGTCTCTTAATTCGAATATAAAAAGAATGTAAATATAAAAAGAAGCATATAGTTTAAAACTTTACGATTTAGCTCACAAATTGCTCAATTTGTCTAGATTAATTGCTTGTCTCGCTGAAAAAGTTATTTCTTTTTGTGCTAGTAGGCCAGGTGGAATTTCTAAAAGAAATTTTAATGCGACTTTACGTTGGGAGTCAGACATTTTGGAATTGTTACTTTCGCTCTCATTTACATTGAGAAATGTCAATAAGATTTTGGGGAAGGATCACTTAACTGAATAAATTTTATATTTCTCCTATTCTGTCTTATATTAGGCGCAAAGGGAGGATTCAAACTGTACGATATAGTTTTTCGCCGGATTTCATATCTAAAGAGAAGATTTGAAATTCCATCCATCAACATTGGATAAAACGGACGATGGTGTGCGAAATCTTCCAAAAACATAACCAAAATTTAAGAGAAAATACAAATGAACAAAGCATAATATAGCAAACAAAAAACGATTTGTGAATCATTAAATGCATCGGAAAGCGCAATTATAAATGAAATGCTATTCACTTTCATTTGTTTTCATCTATTAATATTGTATCTAATCTTGTCTTCTGCGTCTAGATTTTTTTGTGAAGAATATCTTTTACTGTCTGGTCTTCCTTTCTCTTCGCTTTAAAATATAAGTTGATTGATGCACCCCCCAGAAGGATATAAATGACTGGAGGCAGAACCTAGAATAAACAAAGAATTTGTAGCACAGTATAGAAAACCAGTCACTGGAATGTACAATATTGAACGGCTTCCATTAAAGGGAGAGGCGATATAAATTTCCATTGTAGGAAGCGTTCATTTTACTCCTGAACAATAACACAACTGCAAACAGCATCGAATATTCGCCCATCAAAATAGCAATTGTGTCTGAGACATGGACGAAAAAAATGTTATATGGACCAGGTATGCGCAAAATCGTAATTTTAGTATTCCAATGCCTAATTATTCAAGTTATAACACATACTAGTTCTATTACCAACTAGTGTGTATCTCTATAGACCTTTATGAATTAGATGCATTCGAAAAACGCGATAACAAACGAAATGTTGACGACTTTCATTGTTTTTCTTACTCTTGGCTAACCCTTGGCTTGTTGACAAAGCACTTTTATAGAAATCACATGTTTGGTGCGTTGCCCACTTCCACTCAGTCATTAGAAGACTGTTTAGCAACTGATAAATATGCATAGAAATGCTGCTACTGCGTCTCCCAAAGAGTTTGTAATAGATTGGGTACCTTTCAAAGTAGCCGCTGACAACATAATGAAAGCATGTAAAATTGAGTTTTATTTATGGACGCTCTATAACTACTATGGTCCTTAGCGTCCCATTCTATATTGGGCGTGAAAGATCGGTAATTTTGCTCAGAGGCCTCTTTATCAGGTTGAGGTTCTTTTATGTGCCGTAAATCTAAGACACGGGACTCATAAATAAGTTTTGTTAAAATAAAAAAATCTGCATTGAAAATGATTGAGACATGCAACCGTTACTATCATTTATGTCTTATGGTACAACAGCTATTATATAGGGCTGTATGTTGGCTTTGACCTACAACAAATACATTCCTGTCCACCTCCATGGTGTCTAGCTAGCGTTTATGCCCCACATTCAAAAATTCCCGAGCTAGAATCACGGTTAGTTAAGATTATTCCAGGGTTTTCCCATGTCCTCAGAACACGAATGCCGGAAAACTAAGCTCCTTCTAATCTCTTGCCCTTTTGACATCATTTAGGCGATTTAATTCATTCTACCCAATTAAATGATGTTACACTTGAAAGATAAAGAGGGAAAGAGAGATAGAGAGAGAGAGATGTATGTTGTGAACATGCTTTCATGTCGTCCTCCGTGGACTAGTGGTACCGTGCTAGCCTCTAATTCCCGAGGTCGCGGTTTCAAATCCGGTGGAGGGCCATGAATGTTTTCGGGCGTAAAAGTCCTTACCATGGCTTCCTTCGGAAGGGAAGTAAAGCCAGTGGCCCCGTGTCTAGATTTACGGCACATAAAAGAACCTCAAGCCTCTGAGCAAAATTACCGGTCTTTCACGCCCAACATAGAATGGGACGCTAAAGACCACAGCAGTTAAAGAGCGTCCATGATTAAAAGAAAAATTTGGAGTTTACTTTTCTTGCATTTAATATTTTTCTGTCCTACATTTTAGACCATTAGTATGCTATATTTCATTACAAGAGCCTGGCAAATCTGCTAATAATATAATAAATTTTTCTTTGTTTCACGGACGGCACTTTAATTTGCCAACTGAAGCGTGTCATTCGTTTTAAAATATTTTATCCGCAAACATCTCAGCTATCTGCAGACTATTGTGTGATAATTTGATGACATGGTTCTTTGTCGTAAATATTTCTCAAGCTTGAGTCCTTAGGAATTGGACATGTGTTTGTACAAATATTCCTGAATTAAATTTGGCATTAAAGTTCTTCCGGGCTTCAGAAATCGGAGCAGAAGCATAAAAACTCTCGGTACTGGGATGAAAATTATACTTCCCCATGGCTAATGAAACATTAACATCCTAGATGCGTGGATCAATAGGACAGACATGCGCAGTTCATAACCAGAGGGCGTTGCATTGAAAATTTTCATTCACCTTTGTCCGGATGCGACAGCGCCACTGCGGCAAAACTAACAAGATTAGAGCGGTTTTAACCAAAGAGAAGTGAATACAACTGACTTTGCCAGTTTCAGTGAACACGCATTAAAATGCAACTATTTGGGTGTTGAAATAGGTATTCCATTAGGATATTCTGAGGCCATTAGACTTCTCCATGGGCTGGGTAATGTGTATATTTAAAAGATATGCACATTATGAAGATAATAACCAGTTATGCATAAACGTAGTTGTTGCTTGAATCACAGGCATATTGTATGTGTGAAAGTTCTGGATAGCTAAGTGATAATTTGTGGATTTATCTATCGTCGTTATAAAAACGCTAAGTTATCTCGTTGCTTTCTCTATCGCTTACTTATGGTAGGTAAAGGAAGTATTGCATTCCACCACAAAATGCCATATCGGAATTTCATCGGAAGATCATTCTGAAGTTCCCTGAACCATAAATAAATAAAAAGCGTTTTTAGAAATTGGTCCGCACGTGTGTGTGTGTGTGTGTGTGTGTGTGTGTGTGTGTGTGTGTGTGTGTGTGTGTGAAGCTGCTTGTGAACAACATAACTCTAAACCTGATAGTCGGATAAATACAAAATTTCATACTTGAATCATACACTGTTTAAATTGAGAATCCCAGGAGAAAATTCCCCAAACTACCCTTTAAATGTAATTTGTTTTGTTATTATTTATTTCTTAAAAATGATTCTAATGATTTTGATTAAAATGTTATATGTTTGGGATGCTAACGCGACGTTTGAAATGCCTAACTAATTTTCTGTGAAAACACCGTGGAGTCCTCTTTATTTTTATTAGATGTTTTATAATTGAATATCACCGGAAAACCATAAGAGATAGACAAAAACTTAATTCGAACAAAGCGCAGAGCTCGCTAAAATATAAGTACAAGCTTGTGCCAAATAAATTTTTCTTTGTATTACCCATTTCGGAGACATTCACGTTGTTCGTTTGACTTTCCCAGTATTTTAAGCAACATACTTCGTGACAAATGCATATGCATCGTCTTTTGTTTCTCCTGAGTTCAGGCAAAGAGATATATAGAAGTAGATATATACAAAGTAATTGACTGTTGAGAAAAATAACCTTTGTGTGCATAATTAGTAGAATACATATGAAAATAATTGATAATGTATATAAAACGTCTGCGATTCTACCCCATCAACCCACCTACCCACACACATATATTCATAGACTTCTATATATACAGGATAGACCATTTAAATTGAGACTGCACAATATCTCAAAACTAAGCGTTGTAAAAAGAAATGTCTTGAATAAAAGCTGCTTGATATAATGGGGGAAAGTAAATGCCATTAGTCATGTTTTACTTGGAGGACGTTATGATGGTCATTTTAGGGTCAATTTAATTTGACCCTAATTGTAAAAAAATTAAATTGACTCTAAAATAACTATCATAACGTCCTCCAAACAAAACACGACTAATGGCATTTACTTTCCCCCATACTATCAAGCAACTTTTATTAAAGAAATTTCTTTCTACAGCGCCTAGTTTTGGAGATATTGTACAGTCTCACCTTAAATGGTCCATCCTGTATATTCATATATTTATTTTCTAGAAAATCGTCATTCTTATCGCTATTCTTCTTCCGTATTTCGGTAGGTCCTACATAACAAGTTTAACGATTTTCCACAAATAGTTTATCAGGCATATAGCAGATTTTACAAATGTCCTGCATGTAAATACACTACCGTTTGTGAAAATTGCAACACCAAGAAAGAATTTCCCGAATAACTCCAAACTTGGTGGAAGTGTAGAAGAGTGTGCAAGCAATAAGTGATGAGGTTTGCAGAGAGATGGGGTATATGTAGGCCGAGCAGAGCCCTATTGCGTCGGTCCGACAAGGTCAGAGTTGCGCCCAGTGTAGTCAGTGCAGAGCTGTCAAACAAGGTGGAAACAATAAAGTGAGTGCCAGTATGCCTCGTCGACGTCAAAGGGAGCCAGATCGGCCTGTGAGCGAGTTCGAACGGGGCAGAATGATCGGTCTCCTAGAAGCGGGTTTGTCATACCGTGACATTTCGGCTCGTACCGGGCATGCTACTACGACAGTGATGCGTGTATGGAAGCAGTGGCTAGATGAAGGTCGTACGCAGCGAAGAGCGGGTGCTGGACCACGGAAAATGACCACAGCACGGGATGACCGTCATCTTGTCCGCATGGCCATAATGGACCGTACAGCTTCATCCACAGTATTGGCTCGACGCTGGAGCACTGCAACAGGTGTGAACTTATCTGCATCAACGGTTTGTCGCCGTCTGCTGCAGGTTGGACTGGTTGCATGCATGCCATTACGTTGGCTTCCATTGTCCAGAAACCACAAGCTCCTCCGATTGCAATGGGCACGTGAACACCGTCACTGGGGTGCTGAGTGGCAAAATGTAGTCTTTTCGGACGAATCCCGCTTCAACGTGTCCTACAGTGATGACCGCATACGTGTCCAGCGGTACCGTGGTGAGCGCCATCTGGAGAGCTGCTTTGTTGAGCAGCATAGCGGATAAACACCAGGTGTGATGGTTGGGGGCGCCATTGGTTACAACAACCGATCTCCTCCTACGAATTGAGGGCATTTTGAACAGCAACCGGTACCTAACGGTGGTTGTAGAGCCTGAGATACTCCCCCTGCTTCAAGCATCTCCACAGGCCACATTTCAACAGGACAATGCCCGGCTACATATTGCGAGGAATATGAAGAGCGACGGGTACCATTGCTTCCCTGGCCTGCACGTTTGCCTGACATGTCGCCCTCGAATATGTCTGGGATATGGTTGGTCGGCACCTGGTGCGTCACGGTCCTCCAGTAACCACTGTCATGGATTTGTGGGCTCGAATACAAACTGTGTGGAGGGAAATCCCTCAGGAACTTATTCAGAACCGTTTTGATTCAATGCCACGACGTATAGCAGCTTTAATTGCAGCGCATGGGAGGCCACACCAAATACTGAATATTAGGGCTCAAAGGTCATGTATAGATTTGAAACGTTTATCATTTGTTACTTGTTATGAACCTAACCTGTGGTATTAAATTCATTGAATTCGTACGTTTCCTTCTTGATGCTGCAATTTTCACACAAAGCAGTGTATTTTATTACGTGTTTGGTAAACATAATTTATATAAGGTATTTTATGACATTTTATTTGTGAAATAGGGCAAATAAAGCCAGTCTAATGTTAAGAACTTTACAAGACAAATTACATATAGATACTGTAGTTATTGTCAGGAAGATATAAAAATTATATATAGAAATGATGGTAATATGAAGAAATAATTGCAATAAATAATGTACGTATATTAAATCAATGTATAATGCAACAAGCTTGAGTTGAAAGATTTGCCCGAGGTAAAGGTCAGTGGGTCATGTTAAGTAAAGTCATTAGCAACCACCGAAGTAGCGAACGCGTTAGTATAAAGTTCTTGGAATGCAGATGAGTGAATTCAGTACGTTTGAACAGTCACGTAGAACAGAATTCTGTAAAAGAGAAAGGCAAAGGAAATTCTCAGAATTCAGGCAGGTACCGCCTACTAACAGTTCAAATACGAATACGTAAGAAATGTAATATTGGCTCGGGTAAGAAGGAGACTTGGTGGGGTAGTTCTAATGTAGAGGAGCTTGAGTTGATATATATGCACACAATCTAAATCAGAGACACTCTTTTTATGCACACATTCGTCTTTCTGGATACTTGTGACGACTCGTGTGTTATTTTAAGCGCCCAGTGACGCGCTTGTGTGATTAAGATTTAGCGGCTATTGCGAGGGGTTTGGCGGTAAGCATTTTAGCGACTCACGGCAATTTACACTTCTAGTTCTTTCATTGCGGAAACAGTCATTTCAAACCGTAAAATTTACACTGCAGAAGTTAACAGGTATAATAATTCAATTGTTATAGTTTCGAATGCTACGATCCATAATCAGTTTCATTCTTTATTTTCAAACGCTCGGCAGTTCGCTTCAATAGCTCAAGTATTAGATCACATTAAGTTTCTCAGTCAATTTAAACTGGTGTTGTACTTTCACGCCCGCCCACGCATATTCTGAGAAAAAGATCTCATAGCAAACCACTGTAGCAGCAGAATCAACAGCAGGGATTGAAGCAAAGGTACGATTTCAAAAGTGACGACCAACGCCTGGCTTCAAATATTTTTGAGGATGTCTATGATAAACTTAAGTTATGTGGAATATGTAAAATTACATTATTTTTCCAGATATCACTGTGATTTAATAGAGCAGCTATGAATATACCGTGCATTAGTCGTAGGTTCAGAAGAACTTGGCTCATTCTCAAACATTTGAGCGGGAGAGAAGTAAAATTAATATAGGGTATGCTGTTACTGCTGAAGTGTGGAATCCAGCAAGTTTGGACTACTCGCCTCTTTCACGCGTTCCTACATTATCAAGAAAAATAAAGAAGGAAAAAGAGAAAGAAAGACTTAACATCGCCAGGAGCAACTGAATGGCGTCAGCACTTCATAAAATGACACGAAAAATTCAAATCTATAATAGAATATCTCGGAAATGGCTATGCCACTGAAAAAGCAGTCTGAAATAAACTGTATGTTTTAAAGAGATATACTTTTTTGTGGTAAGGTTCTGTCTGTCTCTTATGGTTTATCGGTTATGCAAATTTATAAAATATTCCTTCCGAATGAAGAGGAATTCATAGGATATTCCTAGTCCTCCGTGGTGTAGTGATTACAATGCTAGCCTCTAGTTCCCAAGGTTGCGGGTTCAAACCAGGCAGAGGGCGATGGATTTTTTTCGGGCGTAAAAATCCTTAGCATGGCTTCCTTCGGAAGGGAAGTAAAGCGGGTGGACCCGTGTCGTAGATTTACGCTACGTAAAAGAACCTCAAGCCTGATAAAGAGGCCTCTGAGCAAAATTACCGGTATTTCACGCCCAATATGGAATGGGACGCTAAAGACCATAGTAGTTAAAGAGCGTCCATAAATAAAAAAATAAAAAAAATAGGATATTCCCAGAAAATTCAAGATATCGTAACATTTTATTTGTTATTATTGTTATTAATATTAATAATAATAATAATAATAATAATAATAATAATAATAATAATAATAAGCCTCCTAAGATCAGTTAAGAATACCTATACAGTTTTGCTCCAGAAGAAAATATTCGAGATTCCGATGAAATTAAGTATACTAGACATGTGTTGTAAAATATAAACAAAAGAAAAAAATAGCAATAATTATTTATTTATAAAGTATGGGCCTATGTAATAAGGTGGAAGATATTACATCAAAATCTGAATGAAATTGGTTACTTTCATTGCATACGTTTTCCAATCCTCAGGAATACAAAGGAACTCTTTTTTTTTGGCTCTCTTTACTGCTGACAGAGGAAATATTCAGTTCGACCCCCCAAAAATAGGTGTCGAAATTTCACCGCAAATACACGTTTCGAGGTCCCTTTGATAAAAAATTTAGAAAAAGGTTTGTGTACGACTTGACTTTGAACAACACAACTCAAAAAAACGAAACATCGAATAAATGCAATACTTCATACTGAAGTCAGACAGCATTTAAGGATGCTAAGCGAAGATTATCAAGAAAGTCTCGCCAACCTAAACTACCCTTTACATGGAAAAGTTATCTTATTTTTTATCTTATCAAAATGGCTCTAACAGTGTTGGTTAAAATATCATATGTTTGAGATATTAACATGATTAATGGAAATGCGTATCTTGAATTTTCGGTGCATAGCCCCTGAAGTCCTCTTTTCTCATTAAATTTTATATAATTTTATATAACTGCTAACCCATAAGAGGTAAACAATAACTTACTTAAGGGACAATGTAGAGCTCGTTAAAATATAGAATTGTGCAAATTAAGTTTTTCGTAGCATTAGCCATTTCTGAAATTCATTGTTGTTCGTTTGAATACTACAGTATTAAGCAATACACTTTCAACAGTCGTTCATTTGTTTCTCCTGAACCTATGTAGCGAGTATTAAACATTAAGGCAGATAAAATTGACTGCCATTATTATCCACCTGTGCGCTCTTATGTTTCTGTTATAAAGTGTGTGCTGAACAAATCTGCCAACAATCAAGACGGAAAAAACTATATTTTTACGAATAATGTGCAGAGTAGATATGAAAATGAATGATGGTGGATAGAGAAATTGTGTGAACCAGATTTTGATGACTTAAAAATGCTTGAAAGGTGACCTATAAAATTACTCTAATTTTTCTAAAAAAAAATCAATTACAGTTGTATTGAATTTATTAAAGTTAGAGTACAAAAATTATAAATTATATGTGGGTTCAACTGTTATACGACACAAATAGGAAATGCAAGTATAAATATGTATAATGACATAATTTAGAAATTTAATTAAAAATATGTTTGTTCCATGTTCTTGTTTGAAGAATCTGAAAAGAAACTCAAGAAAATTGCTTTTCTAGCAGGTCTTACAAAACTTAGCATTAACTCTTTCGAGTTACCAGATTATACAAAAATTTTTCGAAGAGTTCTTTACAGCTAGTGACATGACACAAAGACAGGCTCAATAGCAACTGACTACTAATACGAACATTGTAAAACTGGCCTGTCTCATCCTTATTTTGGGACATGAATTCATAACTGTAATTACCTACACTTGCTATCCTAACAATAGCCCTCTTCCATCCTAAGTAACCCTTTCCAGACTAACCATTAGATAAGAACGTGACTTCCCCCCCACCAAGAATGCGAGTAAGGAATGTAATCTTATTTCTCAGGTGAGTAGTGAAATTTCTAATGTTTTAAATGTTATCCATATATAAAATGTCACTAATATAAAACTCTTCATACATTAAATGCAAGAAAATGAGTAAAATAAAGACTCAAAGGCAAGAAATTTACAAAATGGTCGCTGTGAACATGTGACTAAGCAGGATGGCATGGTTACAGGGATGAGACCTAGAAGGATAACTGTCAGCCTTTCTATATGGAAGCAGTTAGAATGGACGGCACCTTAATCCATCTGCACGGCACGAGGCAGAAGATCCAGTTGCTACGCACTAAGGTCTCTGTGGACACGTGGCGAAGCGAGTGGCCAGGGATGAGACCCAGAAGGCTAACTGCCCGCCACACATCGATCTAAGAGTTATCCACTAACAGATCCATCACGATATGACCCTGTAGTTAAAGCGACGTAAAATAAATAAATATAATAATAATAATAATAAAAATAATAATAATAATAATAGTAATAATAATGGCCCAAACTCGAAAAAATGCCCTAAAATGGGAAATGGCATAAACTGACAAAAATAACCTAATGAATACGTATTTTCGTAATATGGGACCCATGATAAGGATTTATGTACAAATTAAGAATGATGCAAAAATTAAAAGTTGACGTGTCATTAGATTCCGGATTCTGGTGATAACACATCAAATTTTTCTATTTCATTTGCATCCATATGCATATGAAACTCGTCATGTGAAGGAATTCTACTGGATGGTAAACCATAACCCTGAGAAAGGGTTGGAAAGGTAGAATCAGACGACTGAAAAATTCAATGCCATAGCCGAGATTTGAACCACGGATCTCCCGGTTGCTCTAACCACTGAGCTACCATGGCAACATGCCGATACGACGTTAAATTCCCCAACCGATTCGAATTTTTCTGGTTAACACACGGAGATCTCAAATTGTATTGAGATGACATACCCTAATGGCGACTTACAATGTTGTAAGTACTTTAAGTCCCGGACTTCATAGTTCCAACCACTATTACGTCAATTGATGGAATTAATTGCTCTTCCACACAAGCCGTGTGTTGGACAAGGTTGGAAAGGTAGAATCAAACGACTGAAAAATTCATTGCCATACCCGGGATTTGAACCACGGATCTTCCGGATTCCCATCTTACTGAGAAAGAATATCCGTCGATATTTGTAGAGTTGTTTTGAGACATGATGCGGGTATTAAGCCGAACAAATATTCGTCATACCTTTCGAAATCTTAACAAAACAAGACAACAAATAACCTGAAGATGACGAAACCACAGCAGCAAAACTTCCACTGCATATGATTTGTAATGCTTGTGCTGTCGCGCAGTGCCTTCTTGAGATTTTGGTAAGCACTTAGGAATTAAGAGAGACTTTTTGTTTTATTTTTGGCTAGACTTTTAGTACCCATATGCTATTGGCTTGTTTCTGCAATGAACTTAACAAAGAAACCAAGTCATATCTCCTTGAAATGCCTCAGAAGTTGGCAGCCTTGAACACGCCTTTTATAACAGTATTTTAATTTATAAAAGCAAGTGATTGCGACGAAGGAAATGTATCACTGACGTAGTTTGGTTAAGCATTGGACTTTAAGAATGTGTCTCATTATAACTTATATAGACAAGATTTTTAGTTGGCATGTTGGCCTTGATATTGCACTAGATGTGATCTGCTATTCTTAGAGGACAGACAGATGTGCTCTTTAGTTGATTTTGGTGCACATAAGTAAGCCATGATAATGCAAACGTCCTTGAAATGATGATTTACAATATTTTCACTGGTATTCTTTGGCGTCTTCAAGGTAAACGCCAAGCGACACGGTCAAGTCCAACGTCTTGGCACTTTGATTCCCGGACGAAATTCGTGTTAAGTTCCATTTATAGGAGTCTGTGACGTGTCGGGTTCGTCCTTCATTCACAGTATCGTCTCTGGCAGCATGAAGTGTTCCATTAAATAAATATATATGTTATTTATTACATTCGCATGACTTTCTCTATCCGTTATCGCTCATTTTTGTACCCCTTCTGTACGCTAATTTCATAAAAGTTCATTTTTCTGTCCACTTATTTTACAAAATAATTTTACAGAAATAATTTAATTATTCATGCTAGTCTCTAGTTCCCGAGGTCGCGGGTTCAAAGCGGAGGGCGATGGATTTTTTTCGGGCGTAAAAATTCTTAGCCTGGCTTCCTTCGGAAGGGAAGTAAAGCCAGTGGTCCCGTGTCTTATATTTACGACACGTAAAAGAACCTCAAGCCTGATAAAGAGGCTCTGAGCAAAATTACCGGTCTTTCACGTACAATATAGAATAGGACGCTAAGGACCACAGTAGTTAAAGAGCGTCCATAAATAAAAACCTCAATTTAAATTTAATTATTCATTTCGTTGTAGGTACAAGGGAAAACATACAGGAGTATGAGCGACAGTCAAATCTTTAAAAAGCGGATCTCTTATGCTGGCTTTCAAATTCTGCTCTTTACATGATATCACCAGAAACAAAATAATTCTGACTTAGACTTCAAAACATTACATTAAACTATTGGAAAATTCAAACAAATAGCAACAAATTTCCTGGAAATCCTCAATGTCACACAAAAATGTATTAGTCGTAAATTGTGTGTTTTAACGGGATCTACATTTTTCTTGTATAAACATTTATCCATCACTTATGACTTACCAGTTATACAAAATTATACAAAATCCATTCTGAACGAAGAGGATTTACAGGCTATTTGTAGAAAATTCAACATATACACCCTACTAGTGCAAATATCTTATACATAAGTTATTTTAGTCACATTCGTTAGTCACTTTTGGAAAAAAATTTCTCCATGTAAAGAGTAGTTTTAGGAGGAGGGATTTCTTGAAAATGTTCGTGTGGTATCCTTGGAAAGTGCCGGATTTAAGTACTAAGTTTCTACCAATACGGACATACACGCGCGGGAGCGGACTTTAAAACGTGTATTTCCAGTGAATCTAGGTCTTGCATTTTGGGTGGATTACAATACTTCCCTTCCTACTACAGTTAAATGGTAGAGAAGGTAATAGAACATGCTCACAAACATAGCTTAGCTTCAGTTTCATGGGTATTTTCATTTTGCGACGGAGGTAGTGCGATAGCATTGCAAACTGTTATATATGACATAAATTGTGTATTTTAACGCGATCTACATTTTTTTGTGTAGTAAAATTTTGTCTATCTCTTATGGTTTACCAGTTATGCAAAAGTCGTTCACAATGAAGAATACTTTTGGAGACATTCCCAGAAAATTCGAGATATATATTTCATTTGTCATGAAAATATCTTAAACATATGATATTTTAATCAAAATCGTTCAGCCATTTTTGAGAAAATTAAAATGTTCGAAAAATGTTCCATGTAAAGGGTAATCTGGGGTGGGGGATTTTCTTGGAAATCTTTGTGTCGTATCTCTGGAAGATACCGATCCTAAATACCAAGTTTGGTGTTTATCCGACTGTTCGTTTCTGAGTTATGCTGTTCACAGACAGACACACGGACATGTTTCCAAAAATGCTTTTTTTGGATTTAGGGTATCTCAAAACATATATTTCCGGTGAAATCTCGGTATCGAATTTTTGGGTGGAATACAATACTTCCCCTACTTACTATACGTAGTAGAGAAAGTAAAAAAGTTACAAATCAACCAATTTGAAAAGTTTATTTTGGTAATATATACTGCAAGTTCTAGGAATTTCACCAAATTTCGATAAGTAGAACTACAGTCGCCTCAGCAGGATATTTCCGTGACTCTATGTCGTATAACATAAACATCAAAGTTTGAGTTATAAAACGCACTGTGTTATATAAATGTGCATTGTCTTCCTTAGTTTGTGGCATGTTTCTGCAGCCATATAAACGTTAAACTATTTGAGGTTACGTATGCCATTACCTAAGACAATTGACCGAGTTGCGTGGACACCGGTAACCTTTTTGCTGGTAACCCAGGCTTTTCGATAACCTTGCAGTGCTTCGTAAAACACTGGCTACGTAATACGTCTATAACACGTGTAATGTTTGGTTTTATGAGCTAACTAGCATCGATTTAAATAACAGGAAACGTAATATTCAAATTAGTCTATGATACGAAGGAATGTACTTATTAAGAAAAATGTTCTGCAGTAGTTAACAAAGAATGATGATAACCTTTACGAATAATAACGGTCAACTGCATTCACTGAGCATGTTGAGGTTGAGGCTGGAAGGTGTGCAGCAGGGAATGAAAAGCAACAAACCACCTTATGTTAACCGGACTTAGGTGTAAACATCAGTTAGACGGCTAGGAATTGTCTATCGAGGGAATGCGATGGCAGTTGCGCCTTCTATTTGGCCAACATTTTATGACTATATCATGAGAACAATTATAGTATAATATGTAAAATATTTTGTATTCGATTTGCCTGCAAAGTATATCTTGGGGAGTTAAAGTGTAAACTCGTGGAAATCTGTATATATTAAACAAAATGTTTTGCTGCCCTTGGTGCTGGAACTGAATTCATTTGTAAAGAAATCAGACAATTGCCTCCCTTCCAATCAATGTAATTTCAGAAGACATTCTCTTCCTTTTCTTTGTTTAAAGAGTTGTCATCCAAGAAAACTCTTTTATTCGTCTTTCATATCTCCTTCCTTCGTTTAATGTCAGTAATACCTGAGTATCCTACTCGCTAAAGCCATATAGTTGTCCTGTGTTATTACTCTTCATACTTTCTCGATTCATCTTGTTTTATTCGTGTTTTTCTTACTTTCATTCCCTTCTTCACAGCCCATATGTAGATATGACTAGAATACACTCCCTGAGTGAAGTCGTTAGTAATTTTTCTTTCAAAAAGTTAGTTCCTATTGGACACTTATGTTTTTAGGAATCACCTACACAAATAGCTCGTTGGGCCACCAGCTATAATTGACAATATTGGGCGAGTAGATCTTGCAACTTGCTCTCCTTCATCGCTGCTATAGTATCTTTGCAATGAATACTGGATTTTCACGAAACGTGAATTTAGGGAGCATTGGACTACAGATGGCCGCTCACTCTGACCAAGGGTTTTTGGTGGTTTTCCTTTCGTCGCCTAGGCGAATGCTGGGGTGGTGTATTCTACCACGATTTCTCCTTTCCTTCATTTCCTGTCATTTCATCTCTCTCCTTTTCATCTTTCAGGCAGCGTGTCCGGGTTCCGTAGTATGTCTGATGGTAGGCAGAGTGCATGGTCGCTGCGCTTTGGAAAAACTTCTCCCCGCTAACGACAGGGCGCTGCCTGCAAGGGCCGCTTTTTTTTCCTGTTTTTTCTTTTTTTTTATTATCTTTTTTCAAAATATTCCTTTGGACAAAATATTTTCTACAGTAATGATGGGAATAACCACTTCGTCGCCCTATCGCAGGACTCCGCGTCTACTGGTCGAGTGCGGGTGTTTCGAACTGGAAATGATAAGGACTTCCGCGTGTCTCTGTAATCCCGTCTGACTGCGAAACTGCAACCTCCTGCGGCCCCTTCACTTCATGCCTGCCTCCCGGGGGGATGTAGCCACAATAGACCTAGTTGGTCGCAGTGGCGAGGTATTTCCCTATGGCAAATATCTCATACCTCGGATATTATTTTTAGCCTTTGTTTATAAAACTGATCTCTGATGTTTTGGTATTTTATTTCCTTACTATATCTTTATATTTTCGTTTTGTTTTTGATAGATCCTAACATTTTGCATGCATTATTTTGTTTCGTTCTTCTTTTTGTTGATTTCGTCTCTGTTTATTAATATTGTTTATTTTATGTTTGTACTACCATTGTTTCATAGCGAGCCATTTTTTTTAAATATATGACTATCGCTTCAGCCTCCTCTATCCCCCTTATACCTTTAGACGAATTGTATAATGTAATCATTTCTACAGACGTTTATCTTCATTCACATAAAGTAGATAAAATGAGCCTAAATAACATTGTATAAAAGAGATATGAAATTAAACCATAGTTGGTGAAGAAGGTCATGTGAATGTAACACATGCTTTTTAGATTTATCTCCATTTCTCAAGTGCTCATTCATTTCTGCCGTTCCCTATTACAATGGACACATGCCGATATAGCTCTTGGTCTTCGTCTTCAAGATAGAACGCACACAATTATGCTTCAAAAGCCGGGCATACCGCTATTCTTAAACGAACAAAAAAATCAAAACAATACACAAACTAGTTGACCGTCGGCGCACTGCTGGTTCAACTGGTGACAGGAAAAGACCTTGACGTATGAATGACGTATTTGGAGGCACGGCCGGCGGAATGACTGTGCACAAAACCCAGCTGATACCAAATTAAATCAGCGTGTGGGTTCCCGCTGGCACGCGCCCCTTATAAACAGTCCCTTGGGTAATCTTACTTGATCTAACCCCTCTTATACGTCATCAAGAATAAAACCTAATACGCTTCCTTGTTTTATCGCTTTAGTATCCGAGTTTTAGAGGCAACTCTTTCTCAATGTCTGCAGAGAAAGTGTTTTCAAGCTGAGAAACACGCAGTGATCTTTGTAACCAGGATTTATAAACATACACACCCCCTTATTTAGCGGCGAACCAAGTACTCTTGTGGTTCAACATTCAAGTATGACACATAATTGTATTAAATTACATTTTAAGGGGGGAAATGTGCATATAAATGTACACATGTTTCAATTTGGAACAAAAACCCCATGAGACAGACAGACAGGCAGACAGTAGATGGATAAGTTATTTTTTTTGGTGTCAAATTTATTATTAAAGTTATTTTATAAGCATTTGGTGCATAGGTTAATAACCGTACATGCACATTTAAGATACAGGTTAAATGCGAAGAAAAGAATAATGAAAAAAAATCTGATGTCACACTCGCATGGCTTTCTCTACTCTTGTACAAACTATGTTTACAAACGCGTATTGTCCATCTACTTCATGTTAATCGGTATAAAAATTTGCAGAAACTATCTTGTTGCTAATTTTCTTGTAGGTGCAAGGGGAATATGGTAGGCTTTAAGCGATAGTCATCTTTAAAGAGCTGGTTGCTATGTGGAGCATTCCATTCTCTTTGCATGTCCAGGACATAAAAAGAAGAATAACGAATTCCCATTTAAAAAGTATAAGTATTGGAAAGTTCAAACAAAAAACAAGGAATATCTCGGAAATGGTTCACTGTACCAAAATAATAATAATAATAATAATAATAATAATAATAATAATAATAATAATAATAATATAATAATAATAAATAAATAAATAAAACTGCATGACAAAAGTCGTGTGTTTCATTCAGAATGCAGACGGCTTTTGGGGACATTCCCAGAAAATTCAAGATATACATTTAATTTGCCATGAAAGTATCATAAACATATGATATTTTAATCAAAATCGTTAGAGCCATTTTTGAGAAAATCAAAATTTTTGAAAAATGTTCTATGTAAAGGGTAGTTTGGTTTGAGAGGATTTTCTTCAAAATCTTCGGGTCGCATCTTTGAAAGATACTGAACCTAAATACCAAATTTGGTATTTATGATATTTTTCGTTTTTGAGTTAGCTGTTCAAAGACAATGGACCTTTTTTAAAAATGCTTTTTTTTGGAGTCAGGGGGTCTCAAAACATGTATTTCCGGTGAATCTTGATATCAAATTTTTGGGTGGAATGCAGTACTTCCCCTACTTACTATACGTAGTAGAGAAAGTAAAACGCGCGCTTTCGACAGGAAATTGCATACATGTTTTGACAGTTCCTATGGTCGGCAAGTAAATCTAAAAAATGGCAAGCTCCTTCTTGCTAGACGTAAGGATTTGTAAATTTTATGTTTCGCTTGTTACATGTAATATTATTTAAAGAATAATGTTTCTTAAAGTGGACTTCTCTATCGGAGATTTCATTTTGTAAACTGAAACAAATTCATTAGGAGTATGTTTTGCAATATTTTGTGCACTATTAGCACAAAATGCTGTGTAGACTTACAGTAAATAAGAAGCTAAAGTTGGACAGCAGTGTGAAAAGATGTGCCTGTATACAGGCAGAATGACACCAATTTTCAGCCCACTTTTTATATTGCTGACAGAACATAAAGTAAACTTTCTGTTGCAATACACATTTACCCTTTTGATTGTTTTTCCTTTATGTGGAGCTTCAGAAGAAAAACACTGGTACAGCTGTAACTCGCGCAGTAGTGGACAAACTTATACCATAGCCGCAAAGTTGGGCAATGAGGATTTAACTGGGACGGTTGTTCTCCGATCCTCTTTTCTTGCGCAAAAAACAGAATAACGTTTCCAGTGATTCTCCTAGATCCTCCTTGATTATTTTGCGTTTTTCTTACAACTCGCGGCCATTTTACTTGAAGCAATGTCAAATTAATATGAGCTCTCTTCCACGTGACTTAATAAGAAAGGGGGTTAGCCTCAAGGGCACAAAACCTTCTCATGGACGCATTCATCGTATTGCATATTTTCCTTTTAAATTTCTGCGGTCACGGAAATGAAGTTCAAGAGTAGAGGCAAATACACACGACTGAATGTAAGAAAGTTAAAGAAAGAATGGATAGACCGACAATGCTGCAGTTTGAACATTCCATCAATAACTCCCCTTTATGTACGTAGACAATAATGTTGCACGCAAGTGCCTTTGAGTGTTAAATGATCACTAGCCTATTTGATGGATGAGAAACGCAGCAGGGATTATTACTTTCTCTATTACTTATAGTAAGTAGGGGAAGTATTGTATTCCACCCAAAAATTCGATACCGAGATTTCACCGGAAATGCATGTTTTGAGACCCCCTGAACCCAAAAAAGCATTTTTGGGAACATGTCCGTGTGTGTGTCTGTGAACAGCATAACTCAGGAACGAACAGTCGGATAAACACCAAACTTGGTATTTAGGTTCAGTATCTTCCAGAGATGCGACACGAAGGTTTTCAAGAAAATCCCCCACCCTAGACTACCCTTTACATGGAACATTTTTCGAAAATTTTAATTTTCTCAAAACTGGCTCTAACGATTTTGATTAAAATATCATACGTTTAAGATATTTTTATGAGAACTGAAATGTATATCCCGAATTTTCTGGGAATGTCTCCAAAAGTATTCATTGTGAACGCCTTTTGCATAACTGGTAAACCATAAGAGATAGACAAAATTTTACCACACACAAAATGTAGATCGCGTTCAAATACACAATTTATGTCATATACATTTTTTGTGTTGAGTGAATCGTTTTCGAGATATTGCTTGTTATTCCCTTAAATTTTCCAATACTTATACTTTTTCTCAAATTCGTTATTCATTTTTACTTTCTCTACTACGTATAGTAAGTAGGGGAAGTATTGCATTCCACCCAAAAATTCGATACCGAGATTTCACCGGAAATACATGTTTTGAGACCTCCTGAATCCAAAAAAAGCATTTTTGGAAACATGTCCGTGTGTGTGTCTGTGTGTGTGTGTGTGTGTGTGTGTGTGTGTGTGTCTGTGTGTGTCTGTGAACAGCATAACTCAAAAACGAACAGTCGGATAAACACCAAACTTGGTATTTAGGTTCAGTATCTTCCAGAGATGCGACACGAAGCTTTTCAAGAAAATCCCCCCACCCCAGACTACCCTTTACATGGAACATTTTTCGAAAATTTTAATTTTCTCAAAAATGGCTCTAACGATTTTGATTAAAATATCATATGTTTAAGATAATGTCATGAGAAATGAAATGTATATCTCGAATTTTCTGGGAATGTCTCCAAAAGTATTCTTCATTGTGAACGACTTTTGCATAACTGGTAAACCATAAGAGATAGACAAAATTTTACTACACAAAAAATGTAGATCTCGTTAAAATACACAACTTATGTCATATACATTTCTTTTGTTGAGTGAACCGTTTTCGAGATATTGCTTGTTATTCCCTTAAATTTTCCAATACTTATACTTTTTCTCAAATTCGTTATTCATTTTTTTATGTCTTGGACTTGCAAAGAGAATGGAATGCGCCGCATAGCAACCAGCGTTAAAATATTTGACCATCGCTTAAAAGCTACCATATTCCCCTTGCATCTACAAGAAAATTAGCAATAAGATTGACATCTCGATATCTCGATTAACATAAAGCATATGGAGAATAGGCGTTTGTAAAAATAGATTGTATAAGAGTAGAGAACGTCATGTGAGTGTAACACATCAGATTTTTTTATGTACTGGACATGCAAAGAGATTGGAATGCGCCACATAGTAACAAGGGCTTAAAAATTTGACTATCGCTTAAAACCTACCATATTCCCCTTGCATCTACAAAAAAATTAGCAATAAGACTGACATCTCGATATCTCGATTAACATGAAGCATATGGAGAATAAGCGTTTATAAAAATAGTTTGTACAAGAGTAGAGAAAGTGATGTGAGTGTAACACATCAGATTTTTTTTGTAGTGTTTAACGCTCCGTTCTTACTGCATATGGCTCGTCTCATTGAATGGAGCGGTCTCCGAGTCCCGGGTCCCCAGTGGAATGTGGAAGTCTGCAGGGGGGGGGTCGGTTGTACCAGCTGCCCTCTGGGAAGCTTCAATCTAGAAAAACGTAGAGACCCTGCGATATGTCCTGCCGTGACTCCTGGTCCGGCCGCTTCCTGTTTCCTCTAACCTCACCCTGTCAGGGGCTTAGGCACAAAAGTCTTCATAGTTCGAGGTGCTAAGTTCCTCCGCTCCTAGTCCTAAACCTACTGCATATGGCACCACAGGCGATGGACACTGGTGATACAAGAAATGAAATCGTAATTGGAAGAGGAAATTTTGGAAGGATACGTTACGGATCTATGTAAGTTTAGGGTACCTCCCAGTTATGAGGGCTGAGGAAATTATGGAAAAAACCTCAGTCATGGAAAACAGTCCTGACGGGATTTGAACCACAGACCTCCCAAGTACGTGCATTAACGACAAACATTTTAGCTTATGCAGAAGACGCTGTGCCATACGAGAAAATGAGATAGTTTTACAATTTGTCGTACACACTTCAAATAAAATATTTGCAAATCTTTAACCTATATTAAAGTTGTAATTCGTTAAACGAAATTTGTTGTTTTTACCGAAAATGTTTATACAGTCAAAAATAATACTCAAAAAGTGATCAAATTCGTAGGTGAATAATTCCAATTAATTTCTGTCACAAATTAAATGCATGCAAATTGTCTTACCCTCCCTTAAGCTACTCGGTCGGTATTTACACAAACTCGGCCGAATCCTATAGCTCATTTGTTGCAAGCTCTTTAGTGGCCTCAGTAATAATTTTTCCACTTAGTATCACAGGGATGCCCTCTGTCCTGGATTCTCTCTTGCAACCGAGCGGGATGGCTCGGCGATTGCGTCTTTGACCCGTATTCGGGAGGTCGTGGTTTCAATTCCCGTGGTCGACCTTCCTGACCCATGGGTTTTTTCGGGGTTTCCCCGGGTCGCCAGGCGAATGCTGGGAAGGATCCTTAAATCCCCGAATTTACTGTCCCTCCATCTCATTCCATTAACCATTTCATTCATCTTTCACCCCGTTTGGTCTGTTTCGGGGTTGGAAGTGTCAGCGATGGGGTTTTGGTGTAGCGTGACAGGGAAAAAAGGATGCTCTCTGTGAACCTTCTTCGATTCCTCGGCCTAGGTCGGTTGCCGAGGTATAAGGACTACCCTAGGCGGGGGCGTTGGACTCTATGTGGGCGAGGTCTCTGGTCTGCGTCCGTCTGTCGGGGCGTTTATAGTTGGAAACTTTAGGGGCCATGTCAATGCTGTGCCGTCACTTCTGGTTTCGGCCGCCCGGTGTCTCCCTTCCTTGTGGAGGACGTACGGTACAATGCACTCCCTGGATCAGTGCGCATCCCCCCTTCTCATTCCACTCTCTCTTGCAGTTCATCTCTGCACTCTTTCCCAGCGCCTAAACCCCTCTAGGAGGTTTCAATGTGGTTACAATATTTCCGCCTTTCAATGTGAAACAATAACTTACACGGTCTCTCCCATTACCCTAACATCAAAGTGCGCTGAGTGGAAAGGTTATAGCTGAGGCCACTATATAAAACCTATTTGTTTTTACTTAGTGCCTAATACACAAGACAACAAATTATTATGCGTACTATTCTTATGTATTCTCTTTTCGTTGCGTGCTACATGGCAGCAGACAGTTATAATGCACGTGCATACTTAAGGTTCCGAAATTTTCAATTGGGTGAGCATAACATTTAAATTTTACGACAGTTGCTGGCCTCTAAATGCAGGTTGGGTCACTTTTACAGCCGGTGTTCTCATTTATTCTTAGCTTTGACGTCAGATATTTGGCACCTTTATCGAACTTCCTCGTAAGAACCTGGAGATGAAAACTGCAAATACGCTTCTCTCAGGCACGTGATATGCTGTTGGCTTAACATCGTCCATTGCCCTTGAAGGTGCTGAACACATTTACAGCCTGGAGCTGTATAATACTTCCAAACTTGGTCAAACTACACAGAACAGAAAGCAGTGTAATAATTTTACACTAGGATGATCTCGTGCTATAAATGGCTTTTTAAGACCTTTCTAGACAGCAAGGTGGTGATATGGTAATGCTATTGCCTCCGACACTACGGCCCAGCCGCGAATCACGTTACTTGAATGAGTTTGTTCGAGATTTTCGCTCATTCCTTGGGATGAATTTTAGATAACCTTACGATATAAGGTTTCCGAACTCGTTTGCTCATTTGAGGATCTCCTTCCTACGACCATTCATGGTCCGATATGACCATGGTGACCTTACGATTAAATAATATAAAATATGTGATGTGCCTAAACCCACACAGTTTTTTCTGTCCATTATAAACTTGTATGTACGCCTTATAAATTACAAAATTCCTCTACTATGCAACGATATTCACGATACATTCTTGCGCAGAATCAAGGCTGGACTCGTAGCTCAGTCGCTAGAGCAACTGTCTGTTGTGCGAGGGGTTCTGGGTTCGATTCCCGGGTGGGGATGGTAATTTTTCTCTAGCCAAGATTAATTCCTATCCTTCCCAGAGTCTGGAAGTATGAGTGTGAATGTGTGTATGATCTAATGATTAAAAACCAAAAGTGCAAGAAACCCAACGACAAGAGTTACACGAGTTAACACCATTGCTAATAGAACAATAAGTTCCAAAGGAAAGGCCGCCGATAAGACCAATGGCGGGGTATAAATGGAGCTTAAAAAAACATTCAAACTAAGCTATAAGTGTTACAATGTGCTGAAACAGCATTCAAATACTATACCAGAAGTATGGAGGAATAAATTCAGCAACAAGCTCTTGCGAAGGAAAAGAAAACAAAAATCGTAAGCTTCCAAGCGTGTTCCGTCAGATGATGTACTTACATTTGTTTCCGAAACCTCTGGCGAAATCTCGATACTAAATTTTTTATGGAATACAATACTTCCTCGATCTCCCATAGATAGGTATAAGTTATACAACGGAGGGGGACTCCTCACGCACTGAACTTACATATTTAGGTCTATTGTGGCTACCACACCTCAGGAGGAAGGGATGAAGTGAAGGAACCACAAGAGGCCACAGAAACGCCCGGCCAATAGTTCCAGGCTCGAAAACCCGTCCCACCGCTGGAGCTGCTTAGAGAGGGTGATGAACGACCGTTGACCAAGCAGCCCTCAAGTGTCCACGAGACACTAGTTTACTTTAAACAAACGTCTGCACCATGTGTCCGGCACGCCTTACACCACGAGACCTAGAAGCACATCTGGCAGATGAGAAGAAACGGAATGAAAGGGAAATGATGACAAATCATGGTAGGTGAGAAACCACCTCAGCATTCGCTTACCGACAAGGGAAACTACGAAAAATCCAAGGTCGACAGGAATCGAAGTGGGAACTTCCCGAATGCGAGCGTCAATCATTACCGCGGAGCCATCTCTCTCGGTCTCCCACAGATAAATTGGGGAGAAAACAAAATTGTCACCGTAGTTTCCACGACTTTCAACTTTTACTTTCTCTACACCTACATAGTAGGTAAAGAAGGTATTGTATTCCACTCAAAAATTCGATACCGAGTTTTCACCGGAAATACACGTTTTGAGACTCCCCGAATCGAAAAAAAAAGCTTTTACTTCCTCTACCAGGTACATAGCAGGTAGGGAGGTATTACATTCCATCCAAAAAATCGATGCCGAGATTTCACCGGGAATACGTGTTTTGAGGTCCCCTGAATCCAAAAAAATAATTTTTAGAAGGGCCGTGTCTGTGAACAGCATAACTCAAAAATGAAAAGTCGTATAGTTAAGTATCCCCCAATGATGCGACACGAACATTTTCAAGAAAATTTCCCACCTCAAACTACCCTTTACATGAAAGATTTTATTTTCTCAAAAATGGCTCTAACGATTTTGATTAAAATACCATACATATTAAATATATTTACATGACAAATAAAATGTATATCTTGAATTTTTCGGGAATAGCCTGTGAAGCCCTCTTCATTCGGAAGGAATTTTGTTTAATCTTGTATAACTGGTAAACGTTAAGCGATAGACGAAACCGCACTTCACAGAAAATGTAGATCTCTTTAAAACACACAATTATTTCAAATAAACTTTATCGTGGCATCAGCCATTTCCGAGATATCCGTTACTAGTGGTTAGAATTGTTCAATAGTTAGTCATTTTTTTCAAGTCTTGTCGATTTTCAGCTGTTTCTCGCGATTTCATGGAAAGAGTAACATTTTAAAGCCAAAGTATAGCATTCAGTTAAACATTTGACTATCGCCATTCCTTTTGTATCTGTAACGAAATATATAATGCAGCTATTTCCGAAAAGTTTTATCTTGATTAAAATGAAGTAGATAAGAAGAGCTTTCACAAGAATAATTTGTATACTGGCTAATAAGCGATAGAGGGTAGAGAAAGTCATGTGAATGTAACACATCAGATTTTTAGAAGAATGTCCGTGTGTGTATGTGTGTGTTGTGCGTCTGTGAACAGCATATCTAACTCAAAAACGAAAAGTCGATAAATACCGTTCTGGTATTTAGGTTCAGTACCTTCCATGTACCTTCCCCACCCCAAACTACTCTTTACATGGAGCATTTTTCGACATTCTTTTTTTTAAAAATGGAACTAACGATTTTGATTAAAATACCACATATTAAAGATATTTACTGGAAAATAAAATGTATATCTTAAATTTTCTGGGAATAAGCTTCGGAAGGAATTTTGTGTAATCTTGAAGTAGAATATTTTTTTGTAGTTGGAAGATGCTTCATGTTTATCTGCACCACGTATGGGAGCCAATTTATCGCGGTCACTCCGTGTTATCTATTGCTGGGCGCCTGTTATTGTATGTTTGAATTTTGGGTTATTTGTCCGGCTAGCTATTATTACTACTCAGTCGAGCATATCTCTTGAACAGGGTGTGTAAACGGAAAGGATTTGTTACTGAAAGATAACACTTATAAAATAATTTGTGTTTACACTTTTATTACCGTCACAATTAATTAATTTCACATATTGACTCTTGATACACGCCAGACTGAAACTGTTATATTTTCTAATATCACTATAATCACTTATTTGCTGCACATTATTAATTCGCGTATTTCACATTTATAACTAACTTTACAACGCGAGAGATTTTGTAGAATTGCGCGACGTATAACCTTTGTATGATTCTGTTGGACTGAACGACGTTTACCTCGTGAATTATTCTGTCAAACTGCGCGTTACCCGTCTCTGGCACGGAATTTATACTCCCTCACCCCGATATGCCTAAACATTATAACAGAGCTGCTATTGGTTAATAAAGCGCGCCAACATTAGCGTCTATTTTTTTATCCAATCAAGATTACGAACACATATGCTCTAGGGAAGATATTCCCTCCATTTCTACAGAAAAGCGCGCTACTCTGACGTCATTTGCTTGCCTCTTTTAATTAATAAGCAACTCACCCCCTCGCTCATTGTTGCCCGCTCTTATTGTCAGTTTCAGTGAGGCCGTGTAAACTTATTTCCTAACAATGCTTATAATTAACAAACATCTCAAATTAATGTCATACAATAATGATTATTTACACTACAATCACTCTGGCATTCACAGTGTTGTGATATAAAATACTGCCTGATGGTAAACGTTAAGCAATAGACGAAGACGTATTACACAAAAGATGTTGATCTCTTTAAAACACAGAATTTATTTCAAATAATTTGTTTGGGCATAAGCCATTTCTGAGATCCGTTAGTAATGATTCGAATTGTTCATTACTTGGCCAATTCTTGAAGTCCTGAAAACATTATTTCTCGCGATTGCATGGAAACAGCATGGGATTTTTTAAGGCCAGCATAAAGCGTCCATTTCTAAAACATTCGACTATCGCTGTTACCTTTGTATCTATAACGAAATGCGTAAGGTAGCTATTTCTGCAAAGCTTATTTGGATTAAAATGTAGTAGATAGAAAAATAAGCTTTCGTAAGAATAGTTTGTATAACCACTAATAAACGATAGAGGGTAGAGAAAATAATGTGAATGAAGCATATCATACTTTTTTAAAAGTGAAGATCAAAGGCACGGTACAGCAGCATCCATTTCGTGAAAATATTTATTTTTCTTATTTTTGGAAAATTTCAGTATATAATTAATAAATGCATTTATCATAAAATAAACACACATTTCTTAAAATGTTAATATACAGAGGCATTTAAGTACTTAATTTGGTAGACAATGGTTAATACTTATAATAAAAAGCCGATATTCGAGTGAGAAAACAAAGCTTTTGGAAAAATTAATGTTAACAGCTGACGGCGACTTTTTACCTTGCAGTTCATGATTTAAATACACGTTAGACAATACTTTTAATTCGAGTATAACTATATACCTTTAAATCTAATAAACAACATTCCAAAGATATGAAATAAGTGCTGTAAGTTTTAGAAAAAACTAAAAAGGAGTGGAATGTTTTTGTTAATGCTGTACGGCAGAGGTGGTGAAAACGTGACTCGCGAGTCATTTTGACTAGCAGGCGCTGTTCCCTCTCTGCAACCGTCCCTTTGTTTTTCACATGCTGCTGAGTGATGCAGTGCGTGTTGCATATTTGGTAACTCGCGGAAGGAGGTTGTTTTCGCCACCCTTGCTGTACGGTATCATTTATTTAATTGCAGCATCACTGTTATAACTATTATAGAAAGAAAACCTTCATAGCATACAGGAAGACCTTGTTAGGTTCCGTCTTGGTGCCATTAGGAAGCTTCAGCTATCATGGTCTCCTAAAAATGAAAAAGAAGTGATACATGGCTAAAGGTCGAGTTCCAATATACACAGAAATTGATATGCGAACAGTAATTAATTGCGCCCGACAAACCGGGAAGTGACGCAAACAGTCTGTCGGCATAGTACTTCAATCTCTGAACTAAAGAACTCTAGCAAAACGCAGTAGTACACAGTTCAAGGTCTTCCTTTCAAAGTGACGTACCCATAGAAATGCACAGTCTGGCTAGAGTCCATTGTATGAATTGCTTTGTTTACAAAAACAAAAGAGGGCAAAGCTCCTTGGTTTATCAGAGACTCAGAGAGTATACAATGCGGTGACTAAAATCTGAATAGCAGTGATTATAGACGAGGCACAGCCTAGTCTATTTGCTTGACTGACTATATGGTGTAATAGAGACGTCATGTTTGAGCATAGTTACTACATAGGTTACAAGAATTTTATATCACTTCGCTCCACGATAACGTGTGAGGCTAGAATTCGGGAGGTCCGGGTTCGATTCCTGTGTCGGCCACTCTTTTTTCCGCAGTTTTTCCTAGTGGGTAGGCGAATGCTGAGTTGGATTATATAATGTCGCGGATGTTCCTGTTCCCAATTCCCCTGAGCACTCGTAGTACTTCTGACGTTACTAGAAGTACGTAGGGCCGAACATTCGAACCCCTCCCGATAGGGAGTTGTTCGGATTGGGTTGGACTCGGCGGGATGAGCACTCGTGATACTTCTGACGTTACTAGAAGTACGCCAGGCCGAACATTCGTGCTCCTCCTGATAGGGAGTTGTTCGGATTGGGTTGGACTCGGCGGGGCAATGGTTCCCGGTACCCATGGGAGATCGGGTTCGCCTGGCTGGTTTTCCGTCCAGGCGGGGTTATGAGCCGCCCAGATGTTCTCCGGCACCAACCATGAGTGAGAGCTGGTAGATAGCAACTAGATATACTGTCGGCCCCTCCGAGGTTATTCGGTAGTCTTCCCTGATAGGGTTTTCCCTAATGGGCTGACGCGCGTAAGTGGCGTGGCAGGATACTAGGGGAGGATGGTATCCTAACCCAATCTCGGCCATGTAGGGTGGGGCAGAATATAAAACAGGTACTGCTCTAATGGAAAAGCCTTACGAGCATGACTCCTGGAGTCTGAGGGTGCGGACTGAGTAAGTCTAGAGCCCGTTGGTCTTTATGTCCCCTATTTGCTGTCCTTTCATTTTCTTACCCTGTTTCAGGGTCGAAGGATCAGGCGAGCGGACGGCGGGCGAGGTATATGGCTGTGGAGTTTGCTTTGTGGAATTGTCTACCATGGCGTTTGGTGTGGGACGGGCCCTCAGAAGACCTTTTCGATGGGAGAGGTGGACCTGTGGGGTGCCCCGCCGGCAGAATGTAATTCAGGATGTAATATCTGAAGACGTTAAGGACCCCACCCGTGTTCGAGCTTGCCGCCCCGGTCGCCCCCTGTATCCTAGCTTCACTTCTTCCTCCTGGAAGTTTCCAGAAGCACAATGGGCGACTGTGAGCTTAAGCGCCAAAACCATAACTACCATTTCAAAGTGTTGCTGATATTAATAAGCTATTTTCATTACTCTAAAAGACGCACAAATTAAGCCTGTAAAGAATTAATAGTAAATAAGAAAATAGTATTATAATATAATAATAAAGCTGTATTTTTTAAATGGAACAATAGTCGTATGTACAACAGAGTAGAGACTGAATAAAACTGGAATAATAAAAACAGAGATTTTCCAACGTCTAGCGCATGTTTTTTGGTCGACCACACTTAATACGCGGATTATATGTGACGTAACTGAACCGCAATGGCATCATGATCTTACTTGGCGGCGCGCATACTTTTAACACCTTCAAAGCAGCAGTTCGCTGGGATCCATTCCCTAGATAAACAATTAAATGTGTATTTAATATAAATACTGTTCATTGTAATTTTAAAATTCTAATAAATTGAGTTCATTTCCTTTGCTTCAATATGTCTTGCTTTCACGTTACCTGCAAAAATCAATAGTTACGGTGTGGACTCAACACTACTGTTATCTGTTGAACTACTTGCAAACACGCTCAAGGTCCTACGAGCATTCAATTATACACACTTAACAAGGTTTTTTTTGTGCAAAATCACAAAGTTTTGAAATTAGAGTGTGGTCGACCAAAAGCAGTCGTATGCAATTTGATATAATGGTAGTTAAGATTCTCGTATGAAAATTATGATACTCTTAATTATTACCATTATAGTCTTATTGCATAATATACTATAGTGAGATATCACATTATCTGCGGATCATTTTCTTTGTACTAAAGTAATGTGTAATAATTTTAAAATCCCATGTGGTACTGACATATACTTTTTGTTTTTTACAATTGCAAAATCAGCGGTCATTAAAAGTAATTCTTCAATCCTCGTTACGTTATTCACGTGATTTCATATTGTCGTCCTCCTTGGTGTAGTGGTTACTATCCTAGCCTCTCGTTACCGAGGTCACGGGTTCAAACCCGGCGGAGGGTTTTTTGGGGCGTAAACTCCTTAGCTTGGCTTCCTTCGGAAGGGAAGTAAAGCCGGTGGTCGCGTCTGTAGATTTGCGGCACGTAAAAGAACCTCAAGCCTGATTAAGAGGCCTCTGAGCAAAATTACACGTCTTTCACGCCCAATATAGAATGGGACGCTATGGACCATGGCAGATAAAGAGCGTCCATAAATAAAACTCAATTCAATTTTGATTTCAGATGAAGCAATGTGTTCAGTTGCATACAATATTCGGAGATAACATTCCAATATTTATCGAAAGCACGGAGAAATAGAATCAAAACTTGCAGTCATGTAGGAATGAGTAAAAAACAAGAGAAAAGAATCGCAAACCTCAAGCGTGTTCTATCAGATGAAGCACATTTGGAAAAATACATGGAATGTTTAAAAAATTGCACTACTATGAAAAAAATATCCGCACAAAATACGTGTTTTAGTAAGATCCACATTTTTTCTGGAGTAAATTTCTCTGACTCCTATGGTTTCCTGGTCGTACAAAACTCAATAGAATGAAGGTGCTTCAGAGGCTATTCTCAGAAAATTTAAAATATACGTTTTATTTCTCATATCAAGATTTCAAACATATAATAATTTAATCAAAACTGTTAGAGCCGTTTTGAAAAAACTAAAAATAACTACTTTTTTCCACATATAGGGTAGTTTAGGGCAAGGTTTCGTTAAAATGTCCGTGTCACGACCTTAGAAGACGCTGGACTTCTGCACCAAGTTTGAAATGTTCTCTCTCTCTCTTTCTCTCTTTCACGCACGCACGCACGCACACACTTGTCTAAGAATGCTGATTTAAAGTTGATCTCGATAAACAAGAAGTAGACAAAAGAATCAACTTTTGTAATAGTTTGTAGAAGAGTGAGCAGAGAAAGTCGTATGAATGCAACTCGCCAGATATTTTTTGTTGTGCTTATTGTCAAATCCTTGCAAATTAACTTTGTAAATCCTAATTCACCTTTCAATCTGGCAAAAACAATTCTCGAGTATTATCAAGAAATATACGAGTAAATCGCTAACGCTACACGACTTAGGTAAGCTCCTATTAAAAGTCTCAAGCCATGCAGTTTGGCATTAGTGGGATTCGAACCCAAAGTTGCAGCGTGAGAAGCAAGCACGTTACCCCAACACCACAGATTAGAGAGTAACTTAAAGAGGTGTGTACCAAACACTATAGTACCTAGACAATCAGATATTTATATATCGTTAGAACAGAAGTGTATGCTTTATTACGTTAGTTGGATTGCCTAACTGCAAGGCGAATCGTAACAGAGTGACGCATTGCAGATTGGGGTGTTCTCACAGATGTTATAGGGAATACATAATACATATTTCAACTAATTTAATTGAAATTAAAGTCACTAATTTATGATATACATAGAAGAGGTATTTAAATTTGTCAGTTTCACTCAGTGTTTTTATTTATTAATTTTGAAAGATTAAATATATATATCGATGAAAATGTTAAAATGTGATTTTTAATTATAAATATCCTTGATAAATGTCATTATCTTCTTTATAAACAACAATTTTAATTACATTCCTAACTGTTCTCCTGAATCAAAATCATTGCATCATTCCATTGTTAAGTTAACGGTCGAAGCAGAAAACCGGTTATTGCGAGCAATTACTGGTGGGTGTGAACGTATCCACATAGACAGGTAAATGTTGGAGGTATCTCCAGTTTATCATTTTTTTTTACCATTTATCTTCGGTAATATCTTAAAATTTATCACCTGCTAGTTTTCCTGGTGGAAGCTGTAGTGTTACTAATTGAACAATCTGTATAGCCCAAATACGATAATTGTATATTTGCGAGGTCTACGATCGAACTTCCGATCGTATGCAAATTGTAACAACCTTAATCCTGTTTTACTTTCTCTACTACGTATAGTAAGTAGGGGAAGTATTGTATTCCACCCAAAAATTCGATACCGAGATTTCCGTGTGTGTGTGTGTGTGTGTGTGTGTGTGTGTGTGTGTGTGTGTGTCTGTCTGTGAACAGCATAACAGTAACGAACAGTCGGATAAACACCAAACTTGGTATTTAGATTCAGTATCTTCCAGAGATGCGACACGAAGGTTTTCAAGAAATTGCCCCACCCCAGATTATCCTTTACATGGAACATTTTTCGAAAATTTTGATTTTCTCAAAAATGGCTCTAACGACTTCGATTAAAATATCATATATTTAAGATATTTTCATGACAAATAAAATGTATATCTTGAATTTTTTGGGAATGTCTCCAAAGGTATTCTTCATTGTGAACGACTTTTGCATACCTGGTAAACCATAAGAGATAGACAAAATTTTACCACACAAAAATGTAGATCGCGTTAAAATACACAATTTATGTCATATACATTTGTTTTGTTGAGTGAACCATTTTCGAGATATTACTTGTTATTCCCTTAAATTTTCCAATACTTATACTTTTTCTCAAATGGGAATTCGTTATTCATTTTTTTTGTCCTGGTAATGCAAAGAGAATTAAATACTCCACATAGCAACCAGCTCTTAAAACATTTGACTATCGCTTAAAGCCTACCAATTCCCCTTGCATCTACAAGAAAATTAGCAATAAGATTAACATCTCGATTAACATGAAACATATGGAGAATAAGCGTTTGTAAAAATAGTTTGTACAAAAGTAGAGAAAGTTATTTGAGTGTAACACATCAGATTTTTTAATATACTTTTCACATTTCTTAAAATAAAATACAAGTACTTTAATCATTTCGGACATTAAACTTTACCATTTATGTTAACCCGTAAGCACACACATGGAGTGAATTATACCTCACGATAGCTTTCATACGCCGGTAGCATTGTAACATACATTCTGTAATAATGACCTTCCGCATATGTTTCAATCAACAATTCCTCCTTGTAAAATGTGTTAGCGGAGTTTCACGCATTATGTGAGTAAACGCGTGTTCTCTGGTGTCTGGGTAAAAAATACCCCGCGCGTGTGCCAAAGTAATTCCTGAGCTGGAAAATGGATTACAGATTTGAGCAAAACAAGGACACGAGAACCTATCTAGATGATAGTGCAAGTGAAAATGAGATAAATAGTGAGTCTGGGGACGAAAATGATCACATTTCAGAAAGTGAACATGTGACAGATACAGAGCAAGAGGCAGAGAGTGGTGATAAAGAGGATGTGCCTTCATCGACTCAGGTATATTTCAAAGGAAAAAATCTGATGTGTTACACTCACATGACTTTCTCTACTCTTGTACAAACGCTTATTCTCCATATGCTTCATGTTAATCGAAATATTGAGATGTTAGTCTTATTGCTAATTTTCTTGTAGATGCAAGGGGAATTGCTAGGCTTTAAGCTATAGACAAATATTTTTAGAGCTGGTTGCTATGTGGAGTATTCCATTCTCTGTGCATGTCCAGGACAAAAAAATTAATGAATTTGAGAAAAAGTATAAGTATTGGAAAATTTAAGGGAATAACAAGCAATATCTCGAAAATGGTTCACTTAACGAAAAAATGTATATGACATAAATTGTGTATTTTAACGCGGTCTATATTTTTTATGTAGTAACATTTTGTCTATCTCTTATGGTTTACCAGTTGTGCAAAAGTCGTTCACAATGAAGAATACTTTTGGAGACATTCCCAGAAAATTCAAGATATACTATTTATTTGTCATGAAAATATCTTAAAAATAGATATTTTAATCAAAATCGTTAGAGCCATTTTGGAGAAAATTAAACTTTTCGAAAAATCCTCCATGTAAAGGGTAATCTGGGGTGGGGGGATTTTCTTGAAAACCTTTGTGTCGCATCTCTGGAAGATACTGAACCTAAATACCAAGTTTGGTGTTTGTCTGACTGTTCGTTTCCGAGTTATGCTGTTCACAGACAGAAACACACACGGACATGTTTCAGGGGTCTCAAAACATGTATTTCCGGTGAAATCTCGGTATCGAATTTTTGGGTGGAATACAATACTTCCCCTACTTACTATACGTAGTAGAGAAAGTAACAAGACAGTAAAACCAAGACTACATGCAAGAAATTCAACAAACTGATTTGTAAGGAACTTTCGTATTCAGTTTGTGAAGAATATGTTGGCAGTGATTCTAACAATTAAAGTAAAAAAAGGTCAACTTTCTAGAATAGACATTCTTTGTGAACCTGGATTTTGTCATATGAGAAAAGGACAATACAGTGTTAATTTTTCTAAAATACTTATTTTTAATGCATTACAATACTATTTAAAAAGTAATTACATGCATATATAGCAGAGGGCTTGTTTGAAAGATATGTATGTTCACTTAAGTTGTTTTCGAAAATGTAATATTGAATCACTGTAATTTTCATTGAGTTACTGTCAGATAAGAACAAAAGTATTAAATGTTGTTCGAAACACACTAATGTTGCGATATACATAACTACATTCCAATTCCCTTAATAGTTTATGAAATTTTTTTCCGCAAATTGGGGTAAAAAATACCCCATGCGTGTAGATACGTTACAAAATTATACGCGTGTACATAAGGGTTAAGTATGCACAGTAGGTATGCATTATGTTTGAGTAGTTTTCTGTTTCCATAACTTTTCTTTTGATTTTTATTTATTATAACACTTCCCTCAATTAAGGGCTGCCATATAGACAAAGTATACCTGTACAATTAATAATAACAATAACGATTTATAGTTAACATATCAAAATAATGAAAATCAACTTGAAATAGAAATACAAATGAATTTAAATCGGGACAGAAAAGCAATATAAAACAATCCTATTACGCAGTTAAAATAAATAAATATATAATAATTTCAATGATTTGTAAAGTGTGTATCGATATTATATTGAATACAAATGATTTCTGAGGATAAAAATTGATCCTCTAATAGCCATGATTGGTATTTGATAAAGTAGGCGTTTATCTAGCCCATAATCTACCCAAAACTTGTGTAGATTTTTGGGTATTGTCTCTCTAACTCCTATCACTGTGCAAGGCAACTTTTCTTTGCTTTCTCCGACTTCATGAAAATTCTTGTGTTAATGTTTAGTTTGGCAGCCTCAAAATTGGAGCGAAAAAAGTATTCAACATTTACCATGCTGCCTTGGTAAATGACTTGCCAGTAATTTTGAACAATTTAAAGTAAAGACATAAAGATGTAGAATCGTTTCCTTCTGTTGCCTACATTTATCAAGCAAAAAGGCAAATGCTATTTTCCAATAATTGTGAACATTTCCCACTGTACCATAACACTAAGTACAGAACTATTTAAGGGCCTCAAAATGCTTGCATGACCTTCTTCATCCACGTTTTCAGAACTTGAAAACTTCAGAGACTGAATGAAAACGCCATATTAGGAATATTTTCATGATAAATATTTTGAAGGAAGTTGGCGAGAAAAGCTAAATTACTGATGACATTTTCCAAAATTTTCAAATTTCTGCTATACATTAGTATATAGGTACTCTTATCTTTCGCGGGTTCAAACCCAGTGGAGGGCGATGGAGCTTTTCGGGCGTAAAAATGCTTAGCATGGCTTCCTTCGGAAGGGAAGTAAAGCCGGTGGTCCCGTGTCGTAGATTTACGGCACGTAAAAGAACCTCAAGTCTGATAAAGAGGTCTCTGAGCAAAATTAACGGTCTTTCACGCCCAATATAGAATGTGACGCTAAGGACCACAGTAGTTAAAGAGCGTCCATAAATAAATAAAAAAGCTCTTATCTTTTATTCCAACACTATTGTACAGTCTAGCACTTTAAATAACTAGGTTAACACAAAACAAATTGTAAACTCATACACATATCACAAGAATATTGATTGTTTAAATGTATTTAAATGTAACGGAGATCAGACACACAGTTAAATTAGAAGATTTTTTTTAACAAAATTTAAAAAAGAGCGATTTTTCACATTTTGGCGAATTTAATGACATATTTCCTTCACTGGAATAATAACTGTTATTTCATTTTCGTTTCCTTTTTCTCTACACCATTCATTATCAATTCAATTACAAATACAGTGAGTCATATCAAAATTTTAGACAATTTTAGTTATTACTTTCTCTACTGCGTATAGTAAGTAGGGGAAGTATTGCATTCCACCCAAAAATTCGATACCGAGATTTCACCGGAAATACATGTTTTGAGACCTCCTGAATCCAAAAAAAGCATTTTTGGAAACATGTCTGTGTGTGTGTCTGTGTGTGTGTGTGTCTGTGTGTGTGTCTGTGAACAGCATAACTCAAAAACGAACAGTCGGATAAGCACCAAACTTGGTATTTAGGTTCAGTATCTTCCAGAGATGCGACACGAAGGTTTTCAAGAAAATCCCCCCACCCCAGACTACCCTTTACATGGAAGATTTTTCGAAAATTTTAATTTTCTCAAAAATGGCTCTAACGATTTTGATGAAAATATCATATGTTTAAGATAATGTCATGAGAAATGAAATGTATATCTCGAATTTTCTGGGAATGTCTCCAAAAGTATTCTTCATTGTGAACGACTTTTGCATAACTGGTAAACCATAAGAGATAGACAAAATTTTACTACACAAAAAATGTAGATCGCGTTAAAATACACAACTTATGTCATATACATTTCTTTTGTTGAGTGAACCGTTTTCGAGATATTGCTTGTTATTCCCTTAAATTTTCCAATACTTATACTTTTTCTCACATTCGTTATTCATTTTTTTTATGTCCTGGACATGCAAAGAGAATGGAATGCGCCACATAGCAACCAGCGTTAAAATATTTGACTATCGCTTAAAAGCTACCATATTCCCCTTGCATCTACAAGAAAATTACCAATAAGATTGACATCTCGATATCTCGATTAACATGAACCATATGGAGAATAAGCGTTTGTAAAATTAGATTGTACAAGAGTAGAGAAAGTCATGTGAGTGTAACACATCAGATTTTTTTTCCAAATGTTTGTATTTATTCCCTGACATGCACCTTATAAATAACGCCAAACACGTAACACAAGCGACGCTATTGCGTCATCTATTCTGCAACGACGCTAAGGTTTGGCAAAGTCGCAGTAGAACGGAGTCCAAGGTGAAGTGCCTAAAGGGCAGAGTACTGCCTTCCACATCAGGACGATGCTATGCCTTGTTAGCATATCTTTTTCTATAAATATGACAGACGTTTTGGAAATTAATGAGCTTTAACGTATATTCAATAGATAAGATAGGGAACATAGTCCATAGTGGCAATCACAGGATCAAAGTCTTCAAATTATATTTGTTTACATTATATACCCAGTCTACTGACTTTTTGTGGGGAAAATACCACCTCAACTCTCATACAAAGCTATTCATTCAGAAAATTTGTTACTTTCTCAACCACGTACCCAAGAGGTAGAGGAAGTATTGTAATCCATTAGAAATTCGTTAACAGCTTTCAACGGAAATATATGATTTGAGGCTCTATTAATAACAAAACATCTAGGAGCGCGCGCGCGCGCGTGTGTGTGTGTGTGTGTGTGAATAGCACACTCTAAAACCAAAAGTTGAATAAATACCGACTTTGATAATTAAGTATCTTCCGAAGACTTTCAAGAAAATCCTCCCACACCAAACAATCCTTTACATGGGCAAAAAATGGCGATATTTTTATTTTTTCAAAAAATGCCTCTAACGATTTTGATTAAAGTAACATATGTTTAAAATATTTGTAGAAATAGTACGTATATCTAGAGTTTTCTGGGAATAAAGTGCTCTTAATTTATAATTTTGTATAATTATGTAAAACGGGTAAACCATAAAACAAAAGCCTACAACAAATAAGACGTAGAACTCTTTTTAAAATACGCTATTTCAAATAACTTCTTTTTGTGGCATTAGCCATTTCCGAGATATCTGTTATTAAGCATTGGTTTGTGTTTTTCAATACCTTTTCATTTTTGAAAAAGCTAGTTCAAATAGTTGTTTCTCGGGATATTAGAATGAGTATGGCATTTCAAGGCCAGTTTATAGCGATCCGCTTTTAAACATTTGCAGATGTCTTTGGTTTCCTGTATTCCTCCTGCACCTACAACGAAATTTGTAATGAAACATTTTACAAACGTTTATCTATAGAAAAATCAATTTTTATAAGAATAGTTTGAAGAAGCTATATAAACATAAGCTATAGTGGGTCGAGAAAGTCGTGTGAATGTAACACATCAAATATTTTTTCTAGTTAATCGTTTAAAGGGACAAGGTACTCTGAAATGGTCAAAAATCACATTTTTTGTTTTAGACACTAATAAAATATCTATTATTTCCAGTTTCAGAGAATATATACTTTTTGGGTTTAAGAGGTTCTAAGGCATGTAAATATTACTTAAATGCTAGTCTGCATTCCTTTAAAGCTGTCATGCAACGCTCCTTTTTAGAAAATTGTGGTATCTTTCAACAACGAACGACTATATCATGCCCAGCGAGCAGTTCAGCAATTAACAAAAGAGGCCAGGACCAAGAGAAGGCAATCAGAAAAGCTGAAGCAATCCAGGAATGAAGGTGCATATGATTATGACCCTGGCATGTACTGGTGTGTCAGAATTTTAACGTTCAAATTTTAAATCAGTTTTCTCAAAACAACATTTATGGATACTTATGCGCCTTTTTCTCAGAAACTATGAGAGGTAGAGAGCTGAAATTTTCAGTACATTTATACAACACGTAGTTAAACTTTCTGAACCACAATCATAATTTTATAATGTATATTAGTAATATTAAGAAAGCAACAACATTGCAACCTTTCCACATTTTTTATTTTTTGACTTTGTAATTTTTTTCAATTTCTAGTGAACTGATATACACAACTAAATAATTTAGATTCAGAAGATAGCTGATTACACTAAGAACAAGTATGCAAAGGCGTGATTCTGTATTGCATGTAGTATCAGAGAAAAAGGTACATGAATTTACATGTTTTAAGAGAAATTTTATTATTTTTCTGCTGAATGAAATAATTTTTGCGGACTAAACTGCATAATATATCAATGCAAACAACCACTTGAAATAATTAACATGATCTATAAAATAATTCATAAAAATTTCAGCAAAAACCGTTGAGAACTTTAAGAACAGTGGTAATTTAACACACTTAAGGTGTAATTCCCATGTGTTCAGACTACCTTGTCCCCTTAAACTTCTGCATAGATACATTTTCCACTGGATAGCACAAGAGTAATAGGGGGAGTTGACATAGCTGCATTTATTGGAGAATTGAAATAGAAATACCTCATAATCTAACCATTTCTACACCACAGCTTCTTACACCTGCACATTCACTGTCATTCTCTACAGAATATCTGTATACTGTTTACAGTTAACATTGAAAATACTTACTCTCATAACTAGTGATGTGTAAGTTGTGAATCAGACGTTCAAAACTGATACTTTGCCCCTATAAATTGTAAACTTACCACTCATTTTTAATGAGCTTGAGTTCTCACACTTCCATAACATTCACAGCTCATTCCAGTCGAGGTTCTCTCAGTGCTGTTATTGCTGAACTGAGCACTCTAATTGTACTAATATGTATGAGAAGTACAGATATAGCTGGCTCGAGTTGAATGGTAGCTTAACCTTCTCATAGCATATGTTCTTTGCCAATACTTGGAGCCCTACGATCGATTTTCTTTGCATCAATTAACTCGGGAGGCGTACTTCACCTGGGAGTTTTTTGTTTATTGAGTGAGATTAATAAACAAAACCTTCCCTGTTTGTTAGGCTTCAGTACTTCATGAACGAACTACCTCATTTTAATACTTTTCACAAAAAGTGGGAATGAAATGGTCCGACCCTTCCTTATAACCTACAAAACAAAATAAACGTTTTAACCCAAGTAAGCACACAGAGAACAAAAATAGTACTGTATGCGATTGAATAACTAAATATTTTAGTTACTTTTGTTGCAGCAATATTGCAAATGTGAAACAAACTCGGAGCTATTTATTTATATGGAACTAACAAGAGAAAACTTCTACATAAACCCGAGAGTTTTAAAAATTCATGTTTCTGACGTGTGCTGGGTCTGAGAGAGAGAGAGAGAGAGGGAGAGGGAGAGGGAGAGCAACTTTGTTTAGAGAGAATTAAACGTTCCATATTAAATATCGCGTCTATAGTGAAGGTGTGATGATAAATGAGTGCTCAAATGAGCCCGGAGTCCAAAGAACCGAGTTACTCAACATTTATATTTTAAGGATAAGGGGAAAAAATAACAAACAAACAAACAAATACGATTCGAACTTGTATCCTCTGAGTTACTAGGCAGTACACTACCTACTGCATCACAGAAAGGACTATGATGCTGCTGACGTCGACGACGATGAACTCTCGACCATACCTGTAACCGCCTGTACACGACGAATGGTGCTCTACTCCCCAAAGTTGCAATCATTCGAAATAGCTTCGACAGTCATGTCAAGTTCTTTTGCATTACAAACAACGAGAACCTACAGCTATGCTTGCGTTATCCCATTATCTGCTGGTCTCTCGTTCTTTAATTATGTTTGCTTTTCTCTTTTTTTTTCCTTTTCTTTTGTATCGTATCCGTCAACAGTCTTTCCTTTTCTGGCATACTATAAAAATACAATATAACTGCTAAGTTAATATATCTTTTTCAGGTTGAAAATGTTTCAAAACTTTGAGCTTCATTTTATTTAATATAAATTTGCGTCTGTCCCTTGAGACCTCTCTCTCTCTCTCTCTCTCTCTCTCTCTCTCTCTCTGTCTGTCTGTCTGTCTGTCTGTTCTCAATTATACCTAATGTTATCATACAAAGAAATGCATGGAAATGAATACGCAAATGCTATCGGAGATGTAAAACGTAATTCACTCTAAGGATCAAGGAAAATCTTGGAATAAAAACCTATCAAGCAGCTTAATTCAACCGAAATTCATACCTAGTGTAAGCTGCTAGTATATGCCTGAGGGGCCAGAACCTTATGCCTTTTAGGCGTTGGGAGCTACACTATTTTTTAAATAGTATTTAACGCCTACTCTTATTACTCGTATATATGACACCACAGGCGGTGGACACTGATCATACATGCAATGAAATAATAATTCCGAAGGAAAATTTGGGAAGGAAACGTTTCAGGTCTAAGTATAGTACATTCCCGGCATTTGCCAGCTATTAGGACTGAGTAAAATCTGGACAAACCCTCAGTGAGGGAGGACGGTCCCGGTGGGAATTGAACCGCAGACCTCCGTTCACGAGTCCATGCCTTAACGACCTCGGACCTGTGTCGGTTACGCTGTATCCCACGCAACTAGAAAACAACACAAATTAACAGAAAACTAGTTTGTGCATCCGAATAATGACAGAAAATTGGTATAACTCCTTAAATATTCACGCCATTGAAATTTTGTAACTTATAAAATTGGTCAAAAAAATATGCTCATAATTTCTTGAGTGAAAAGATAAAATGCTCGCAACTGCAATCTTAGAAATGCTACTACTGCCTACAGAACAACGTATTATACAGTTACATTAGCATTAAGTATCGGAGTCGATACTTCCAAAAACAAACCTGGTTGGTTTTGTTATATGAAGAGATGGCGCAAAAATAATTAGTTGATAGTCATCGCAGTCTGCACTCGAGGGAATAAAAGCGATTCAGACAATGGGGATATTACACCAAACATCGTCTTTTATTGCACTCCTTAACGACGATGACAGCGATTAATTTGGCGGACCATGAACTGGTAAAGGAGACTATGCCAGAGAAAGTGGACTTTGAATTCGTCCTTAACCCCATGTTTTGTTTCTTATCGGACGACCGTAAATAAACACATACTATTGTGTCGAACAGCGGACTTCCTGGCACGTGCCAGCCGAACTTTCTCATGACCTTTAGTTCTTGGTTTAGCTCAGACCGTACATCTAATTAACTCTATTATTGATGACTAAACAGTCAGTTGAGACGTAATTACAGTTGCTCAAACTCAAGACTGGCTTTTTACAGCTGGCAAGTGTCTAAATGACTTGTCCTGAGGATACAAACCAGATAGTTTCCTAGGACCATGGTGGCCTGTTAGCCTTGTAGCATGGAATTTGAACACGTTTTAAAGCAAACGGTGGGCCGAAAAACAGGAGATTTTGAAATAGTGAGATGAAACTTTAGGTATTGTGGTAAATTATGAAAATATAAAACATAATCTGCCATTTTCAAGTAACCAATGCTTGAAAATTACATTCTTCAAGCGTCATCCACCAACATACATACCCTCTTTGAAGTTTCTGGTTACTCTTTGCAATATTTCGAATTAATATTTATAATTTATTCAAGCACTGCAGTCTAGTTCTTCAATGCTTTGCGGTCTGTTTTAGATACGCCATAAAAATATATTCACTTAAATCCGAGGATCGTGAAGGCCATGGAATGTCTATTTCTCGATATGATGTGATTCCCAAACAAATTTCGCGTTTCCTCATAGAGATGTTTATAGTATGTAGTTGCACCGTCTTGCTGAAAACTAGTTGCTAAGTTGATAGGAATAGATCTTCTTCTCAACTGACCTCTTAAGGTTTATTTGAATCTCCATTCCATATACAAAGTTATGGTACAATAATAATTAATTTCTTTGGAGGTGACAGCACTCCAAATGGTGAAAGCAGAGAGAGAGAGAGAGAGAGAGAGAGAGAGAGAGAGAGAGAGAGAGAGGTTACCGTGGATTTCCCTCTGTATGATGTATCTTTATTTACGAATCTGTTTAAATGAAGATTGACTTCATCAGACATTAGTGCATGGAAAAGACTATCTTCATAATTTTTGATCTCATTAAAAATCTTATACAAGTGATACGATTATTTATGTCTTGGTGATTTAGTTTATGCACAATTTGCAATCTCTATGGGTGAAATGTTCAATATTTCGTTTGTATTCGTCGTACATTATAGCGGCCCATGCTTAACATGCCTGAGCATATTTCCAGACTGAACACAACGGAATACACTAAAGCAACTCTAATAGTAACAGTAATTCTCAAGATTGCGTACAGTTTTCTTTATCAGGAGGTTTCTTCTTTAGTGTTGAGTCTGTTACTACTTAAAATTAAGAACCTAGGTTTTTAATCGCATCTGCAAAGAGCACAGATCATGACTACGGATTTGAAAACTCCCTATGAGCAGCGTCGACGCATTCACAATTTACGTAATAGAATTTTACACCAAACCCCTTTGCTTACCAGCTCAACATTTTTATGTTTAATAGATACAACAATGACATATATCTAAACCTACTAAAATAATACAGATACAATCAACAACAAAATCAAAAGCCTCCATTTGTTTGACCCATTTTGTACAAGCGATGTTAGCCGAAAAACTGCACGTGCTTTAGGGGATATCCGTATTATTATAAGAGCTCTTTTGCACACTGCTCTCTCTTTACCTCTCTTATAAATTCATGCTTCATTATGCAAACACTTAACTTTTTTATTTCTCTACTACGTATAGTAAGTAGGGGAAGTATTGTATTCCGCCCAAAAATTCGATACCGAGATTTCACCGGAAATACATGCTTTGAGGCCTCCTGAATCCAAAAAAGGTATTTTTGGAAACATGTCCGTGTGTGTATGTGTCTGCGTGTGTGTCTGTCTGTCTATGAACAGCATAACTCAGAAACGAACAGTCGGATAAACACCAAACTTGGCATTTAGGTTCAGTATCTTCCAGAGATGCGACACGAAGGTTTTCAAGAAAATCCCCCACCCCAGATTACCCTTTACATGGAACATTTTTCGAAAATTTTAATTTTCTCAAAAATGGCTCTAACGATTTTGATTAAAGTATCTACGTTTAAGATATTTTTATGACAAATAAAACGTATATCTTGAATTTTCTGGGAATGTCTCCAAAAGTATTCCATTGTGAACGACTTTTGCATAACTGGTAAACCATAAGAGATAGACAACATTTTACTACACAAAAATGTAGATCGCGTTAAAATACACAATTTATGTCATATACATTTTTTGTTGTTGTTGAGTGAACCATTTTCGAGATATTGCTTGTTATTCCCTTAAATGTTCCAATACTTATACTTTTTCTCAAATTCGTTATTCATTTTTTTTTGTCCTGGTAATGCAAAGAGAATGGAATACTCCACATAGCAACCAGCTCTTAAAATATTTGACTATCGCTTAAAGCCTACCAATTCCCCTTACATCTACAAGAAAATTAGCAATAAGATTAACATCTCGATATCTCGATTAACATGAAGCATATGGAAAATAAGCGTTTGTAAAAATAGTTTGTACAAGAGTAGAGAAAATCATGTGATTGTAACACATCAGATTGTTTTTCAAAGAAAGGGACACATAGGTAACCTTTAAGAAACTTAAAGACGGTTTAATTCAAGAACTATCTCAAGCGTACTCTTCGGTTTCTATACATTTTGCCCCATACATCTTCTACATCCTGTATGCCTGCATTAGATAGGAGTAACCTGAGTTTTAGATAAAACTATCACCATTGAGAGGTAAAATGCTTAGTAGAGAAAGTGGTTTAAAGGTAGAAGTGTATATGTACCACATTTTTTATTCAATCAGAAAATTTAGTTCTGACAATCATATTTACATATGTTTAAAGAGTAATATCAGCAAAACAATGCAATACACAAACTTGGTCAAGAACTATAAAAGTTTCTGCCATAATAACTATACAAAATTACTATACTGGCCAGAAAACAATTTCTGTTTAATATTCAGCGTTATCTACAAATTAAAAACCGCTTAATACAAGATGTGTGGCTTAATATTTCCACACCTCGCCATTTGTAAATTATGCCACATGGTCCAGACATGCCATTGCAACACTTATGATGAAAGCCTAAATTTTGTTTTTGTTTTAAGCATTTGATGCGATTTGTGAACTAGAATCTAAACGTATAAAATGCTATAGTAATAAAAGACTTCATATACAACTCATGATATTGAGGAATGGATTTGTCAAGAAGGGCACGAAATGCAAAAGTCGGGCTAAGTTTCATGATCTTAATACCATCTGGGCTTAATAAAAGTTTTCTAAATTACAAGGCTTGAGGCAGTATTTTAATACCTGAATAATTTCAATTGTATTATATAATAAGTAAATTCAATAACAGCCCGCCTTAAAACAACATGTAACAGTCATTGCATATGCTTATTTTTATTGTAAACATGTTTTAATGTTTTGTGAATAGATTACATACTTTAATAATGCAAGAGCTGTGAGTATAATAAGTTTTAAGTTACTAACAATGAGGTAATAATGAGGTAACCTTGTGGCAATAATGAAGTCATGATTAGAGCAACGATAATGTAAATTCTCTGACAGTTTAAAATTAGCCAATCAATAGCAAGGAAAAAGCTTTAAGTAAAATGCAGATATTCTATTGGACTAGAATTAGCCAATCAGATACTTGAAATATCGAAGCTTACGGGTTTTGACGGTTGAGAAATGTTCAGTTGCTAAAGAAGTGAGTTTAAAAACTTAAATTCTGTGACGTCTACAATTATTATCATACCGCACCTTGCATAAGAGATACATGACTCTACAAACATTACTGACGCAGCCGAGGCAAATTCAAATATAAATTAATATATATAGAAGCAGTTTTTTTAATGAAAAAGTTAAATATTATAGTGTAAAACTTGGAATGTAAAAACAATAATGCATTTTCAAATCAGCTTCGCATACTTAGCACACATTGCGTAACAACAGTGACCATTACGTAATCAACAAATTCAAACCGACGCCCAAAGCGTGTTGCAAACTCCTTAAAGTAACTAATATTTACGTAAAAATAATTACGTAACAAACTACCTTCTTCAAGTTGGCTCCCATACGTGGGGAAAATAAAATAAAGCAACAACAACATTTACTTCTTCAGGCTTTAATAAAACTCAAAAAGCCATTTTCATTAATCACTTATATTAATATCGTTCGTCATTCCTAAATTATTATAAATGCAATGGAATTCTAAAACTGCAGGCTATGTCTCTACACTCAAAGGATTTTAGAATTAATGTGAATAATAATTTTAAAACAATTGAAGACCTTCGTGGCTGATACAAAATCAAAGAGGTATTGCGTCATACTGCATTAATGACCATATCTAGACAACGGTAAAAGCGTTTTGGGTATATTACCTTCCAAATCCAACACAAAGTACAAAAGCTGCAAGCACACGTGAACAAATAGAAGGGAAGAAAGAGATTGCATTTAAAATATTCCATGTTATGCCTGATGCCATAATGGAATTTAGTCTTGACTTGAGAACAACTCGGAAATTTTGACTAAATGCTGCTTCTTGACTGGTTATGGTATTCTACCAGTGCATTTTAGGTGGGAGTAGTACAGAATAGGGTAATATAATCTGTGTCCATACAAATACTTCTTTAAGTACTTTTCTACTATAGATTTTCTGATGCTAAAATATTATTTGGACAATTTAGACCATTTAGTAATGTTTCCTCTGAATACCCTGTTAAGCATTACTGAGTCGATATATTTGCTAAATAGTGGATTGTTACATTTCTCGAACTATACAATTTAAGGAATGCTAGCTATTAGAGTACTGATCTGAATATTCAAAATTATTCTTAGCATAAGATTTTCAAATTACCATTGTACTCAATATGTATCAAATTAAACGAAATTAATGTGTGTAATTCCCTCTTAATAAAATATTCTCTACCACTTGCTGCAGGGACAGTGTTACATTCGACCCGAAACTTGTTATCGAGATTTCGACGAAAACGCACATTTTGAGATCCCTTAAACTCATTAAAGCATTTAAAGGAAATATCAATGACGCGAGTGTGTGAGTGTGTGAACGACTTAACTCATGCACAAATATTTTTATAAATATCAAATTTCATACCTAAATAAGATACCTTTTATGGATAAAAGGAATTTCCTCCCAATCCAAACATTCATAAAAAATTGTTTCTTATCTGTATTGTTAAAAATAGCTCTATCATCTTCGTAAAACAACACGTGTTTAAGATATTGGCATGATAAGTTTAATATTTATGTGGAATGTTCTGAAAATAGCCTCTTAAGTCATCTTGATTCATACTAAATTATATATAACCAGAGTAACACAAGAAAAAGATAACTTGTTATAGGACAAATATACAGCCCCATTAAAACATACCATTTATGTCGTATAACATTTCCAAAACCTTCGGTGTTGTTCGTATCAATTTTACAATATTTTTACCAGCGCATTTTAAAATATTAAGTAATCTTAATTTGCTTTTAAACTGGTACTTATTGGACCGTGAGCGAATAAAACGATACCGAAATGAACCCAGGGTCCGTGGAGCTCACAGTTACTCGATATTCCTCTTCTGAGGATAAGGGTAAACCGTGGAGAAAAGCCTTTTTCAGGTATTCACCGTAAGCGACATTGGAACTCAGGACCTCTTGAATGTGAGACACGCACGCTACCCCTACACGACGGACTTTGGCGACTGTTCTTTTGTTGTGGATAAACTGATACAAAGGGCATATAATATCAAGACTAGTATATATCAATCTGTTTTTGAACTGTTATTTATCGTTTCAGCCATCTGATTGTCCCTGTGTGTCTATAAGCCCATTTTACATGCTCTTATTTCAAATATTACATTCTGAAGCACGAATTCTCCAGCGATTAACAACCGCCTCAAGCTGGGGCAGCAGTACAAGCCATACATACACTATCCGCGGAAATGTTTAATAGAGCGGGAAGGCTAACAGAAATGTGAAGTCCGCACGGTCGCGTGCCAGGCACGTTGTCGGTTTTTACCAGCGTACACGCGACTCAAGGGTTTACTTTAACGCCCCACGCCATCCTGCTAACGAAGCGCCGCTTACCCGCTGACGGACCCAGTTTGCTTATATCTGCCGAAGGAGCCAGTGAACAAATGCCATAATCTATTTAGATGTAAAGCTAGACAAGGGTCTAACTTTTCGAAACACATCAGAGACCTGTCGCATCGGGCTACTGGGGCTAATGCCTCGTTGTACCCCATGCTGAGGTCGGGGATGCCAGTTCCTCTAAAGCTACAATTCATGTTCTCCTTATTTCTTTACGCCTGCGAGATCTGGGTCGCATTCTGAATACCAGTACAGAATAAGTACCTCCAGGCCTTACTTCCTCCTGAGACTACCTCATGAAGCTTCATCTCTTCCCTAAATTGAGGATGACATTAGACGCCAGGCCGCAAAATTTTACGACAGATTGCCTTTCCATCGGAGCGCCCTCATTAGGTCTCATGGGGAATGTAACCCCAGACAACGCCATTTGAGACACACCGGGTTTCCCGCTTAGATATGCGGGTACCTTTGGTAACACAGGAGCAATTCCACCAGCAGCTACAGCTGAGCTCCTGTACAATCCTTCCAAGAGATGCTTGGACTCAAAATTTGCATAAATATAGATTTTTTGGAAAATTCACAACACCGCGGTACAGAAGGATCTTTGCACCCTGACCAGACCGCCGAGGAGCAAGACTTGCTACCTCCTTTCACCCACACAACCTCTGTCTCACCAGCCACCATGCAACCCTCATCCCATTTAACAAGCTGTTAAACCATCACGGATAAGTACGCTTCTAACACTCTCTTGAACTGACCCTCAGCCCACCAACACCGAATTGGATTGGAGTGGACTGGACTGGACTTTATCGCGATGTAGGTAAATATGAACATCTAGTACAGCTGCTATCCAACAGAATATAATCAATTCCTGAACACGGTCTAAACCAAGAGTTACAGCTACAGGATGGAATAAGGCTTCACAGCTACCGGCTTATCATTGTAGCCTAAATCCCAGAGAAGAGATTTTTTGTATGGATTAACGTCCTTTAACCGGGTAGATCATTACGGACCGGATGATATGAGTGAAAGGATACTCAAATGAGCCCGGAGTCCATAGAGTTTAAAGTTACTCGACATTATCTTTCAGAATAAGGGAAAACCCCGAAAAAAGGCCTTATCGGTTAGGATAGGATAGGACTAGAAGCAGAGGGGGGACTTAGCATCTCGACCTACGCAGATGTTTTGTGCCTAGGCCCCTGACGGGTCGCCCCCGGGGGAGAGGGATGAGGTGAGAGAAAACAGAGGGCGGCCGGACCAGGAGGTACGACAGGCAGAGGGAAGTGTCCCTGTCATTTACAGATTTGAACTCCCCGGGTGGTGACTGGTGTAGCCGACTTCCCTCCCCCTGTGGGCTTACACATCCCCTGGGGGGCCCGGGACCCGGAGACCACTCGCAGTCCGGGGCACGAAGATTTACTCAGAACATTCCTCTGCCATTCACACGCCGAGACCTCCCGCCGACACCTGCAACCCTGAAAGAGACTAAGCAGATGAAAGCTGAAGTGTAATGAGAATGGAGATGAAATGGAGGGACAGGAAATTCGGGGGGTGTAATAATCCCAGCATTCGTCTGGCGACCCCTCAGCTGTATGGGTCAGGAAGGTCGGCCATGAAAATAGAACCCATGATCTCCCGAATATGGGCTACAGACGTTAACGCCTGAGCCATTCCGCTGGGTCTTATCTGGTTAACTCACTCTAATCGAGATTCGAACTCGAGACCCCTTGATTGTGAGGCAAACATGCTACCACCACACAACGGAGGTGGGCTAGAAAAAAATGAAAAATAAAATCTGGAAAAGATCTTGGCAGAAAAACGGATTAGTGAAATAAATGATTTGATACCGGATGAATAGGAAACATTTATGAAACATTAGTGCAGTTACAGAAGAATGTTCAAACAACACAGAAATAACGAACTACGAAAAACCAAAATTTGACCTGATTTCACTAACCTGCAAAGAAGAAGGTGTAGATTATCTATATCTACTTTAATGGTACATGCAGCTACGGAATTAATAGATACAAGAAAGGAAAGGCATGCAAAACATATGGTATAATGATTTAATGGTTCCCATCATGTAGCTCTGCAACAGACATGTGACAACACTGACATGTTTATCACACGCCTTGTGTTTGCGGCTGCTTGCTACCGCTCTCTTAAACATTTCTGCAACGTGTACGTTGTAAAAGCATCGCCCTTTCCGCAATGCGGGCTTGCGTAGTTCCGAAATGCAGGTCGTTAGTGATGAGTAGATCTCAGAGTTTTAGGTCTGTTAAAACCAATTTTTACTAACCTAAAACAGGCTTTAAAATTATAAAAAATAGACACTAAAGTTATAGCTTTAGGCACCTAAAATACAACTGCTAGTTTAACATTTAATTTAATGCATCTAAAAAGTGTTTCCACTTTATAAAACTTAAAAATTGAATTAATTAGTGAGCATTAAAGTTACACAGTAATAAAAGCAGCATTTAAGGCTAGAGGCATTTTATTAACTCTTAAATTATGAATTTATGGTTTCTAATACCTACAAAATGTTATGGGCTTATAACGTTGATAAAAACACTCAAAACTTATTGAATAGATCATAATAGAATGCACGGTACACTACAGATATGTTATGGGACCTAAACGCTCTAGAGCTGATATGGAGTCTCCCCCAAATCCTGTTTGCAAAACACAATTTTGAAAAACAACAGAGAAAGCGGAGAAATCTTGAAAAAGTGTGCATATCAACAGTTACTGAAGGAACGAGGTATGCGAGTCATTAAAGATGGGAAATACACTACTGTCCCTTCCTGCTCTTTGGAAGGGATTTCTGTCATATTGCAGTCATCGACAATATCAAAAACAGACAAGAGACCTAATGGGGGCAAGTATTCTGTTTCTCTTTTCACAAAACGAGTAACTCTACTTGCTAAAGCGCTAAAATAAACCAGTCTTTTCCCCGGAATGTCTCATTCCTAAAACCAAACAATTAGAAACTTTTTGAATCAAATCAATTCCACAATTATAAGAATTTATTTTCCTTGCTGCGTGAAAAAAAAATTAATGAAACAACACTAATGATGAAATGTGTACTTTTGGGCTCTAAAACCTTAAAATGGCTTTCAATGGTCAGAATAAGCACTTTTATTTTTCATGTAAATATCTTTAATATATGGCATTTTAATCAAAATCGTTATAGGCATTTTTTAGAAAATAAACAATTTCGAAAAATTTTCCATGTAAAGGTTAGTTTGGGGTGGGGGATTTTATTGGAAATCTTGTGTCGCTCTTTGGGAGCTACTGAATCTAAATACGAAGTTTGGTATTTATCCGACTTTTCGTTGTTGAGTTATGCTGTTCACACACACACACACACACACACACACACACACACACACACACACACACACACACACGGACGTTTTTGTAAAAATGCTTTTTTTCATTCGTGGGGCCTTAAAGCATTCATTTAAGTGAAGCACCGAATTTTTGGGTGGAATGCAGAACCTTCTCTTCCTACTATATACATGGTAGAAAAAAATAAAAATCGGTATTTAGCCTAAAATCCGACTTTTATTTAAAGATGATTGACGTGCCCTCTTTTTCACTATGCTTTTCATCCTTATTTAAAATATATCTAGTGATACTAGCCTTGTTAATACTGAAGAATTAATTGTATACATGAAGGGAAAGCCATGCAAGACAAATAATAACACCAAATTATTATTGATTTATAAGCATCGCTTTGTTGAAGAGCTGAATTGCATATATGGTTATTGAAAAAATGCATTTTATAAACTTTGAGAAATACACGCACAAAGAGCGCACTTTAAGTGAAAAAAACAGACATTTTTAATAAAAAGCTTCCGTTCTTTATTTTTACATTTAAAACATATATTAAGCTTATGAGTAGTTTTTCCTTTAAATTTCAACAGCTTTGATCTCTTCTAAAACTTGTTTTAAGTCTGGGCACTTTAACATTTTTCATTCAACATTTTAAGCTAATTTTCTAAGAACACTTTTTTTTTCAAGTTTGCATTTAAAATATTGATCCATATGTATAATATTGTCTTTACAGAGCCGCTATAATAGTCTACATAAAAAGTTAATAAGCGTAGTTTCCCAAGTTGGAGTGTATTTTCTTCAAGCATGTATACGTTTTTTAAATACATTTTGCAGTTTCGTTTATACTGTTTTTAAATAAGCAAAAGGTTATGCATTGGCTTTTAATCAGTATGCAACATTTATATACCTATTTATATTTGTTTGAAAGTATAAATATTTTACCATTTTATCTAAAAAAAAATCTGATGTGTTACACTCACATGACTTTCTCTACTCTTGTACAAACTATTTTTACAAACGCTTATTCTCCATATTCTTCATGTTAATCGAGATATCGAGATGTTAATCTTATTGCTAATTTTCTTGTAGATGCAAGGGGAATTGGTAGGCTTTAAGCGACAGTCAAATATTTTAAGAGCTCGTTGCTATGTGGAGTATTCCATTTTCTTTGTATTACCAGGACAAAAAAAATTGAATAACGAATTTGAGAAAAAGTATAAGTATTGGAAAATTTAAGGGAATAACAAGCAATATCACGAATGGTCCACTCAACAACAAAAACATGTATATCACATACGAATAAATTGTGTATTTTAACGCGATCTACATTTTTTGTGTAGTAACATTTTGTCTATCACTTATGGTTTACCAGTTATGCAAAAGTCGTTCAGAATGAAGAATACTTTTGGAGACGTTCCCAGAAAATTCTAGATATACATTTTATTTGTCATGAAAATATCTTAAACATATGATATTTTAATCAAAATCGTTGAGCCATTTTTGAGACAATTAAAATTTTCGAGAAATGTTCCATGTAAAGGGTAATCTGGGGTGGGGGGATTTTCTTGGAAACCTTCGTGTCGCATCTCTGGAAGATACTGAACCTAAATACCAAGTTTGGTGTTTATCCGACTGTTCGTTTCTGAGTTATGCTGTTCACAGACAGACAGACACACACACGGACATGTTTCCAAAAATGCTTTTTTTTTGGATTCAAAGGGGTCTGAAAACATGTATTTCCGGTGGAATCTCGGTATCGAATTTTTGGGTGGAATGCAACACTTCTCCTACTTACTATGCGTAGTAGAGAAAGTAATATATCTTATAATGTACCTACATTTGGCCTAAACCTGTAGACAGCCTTTCCAATGTATTCATCTAAAACCTATAGCTTCTTTAGCTGAGAAGTTTTACTTTCTGTTTAGTAAGAATGTACTACATTTTCTTTTCTTTATTTCTTTACTACGCACCGCATTCTTTTCCTTTTTAAAACTGAAGTATTCTTACTCAATAACACAATACATATTTTCTACATCCATAACATTAAGTTCATTTTAGTTGAAATGGCAAGTATTTAAAATAACAAGTATTTAGTAAACAAATAAATAATATAATTCTATTGTTTCATCGATTATATGGTATTATTCCTTACGTTGTGGTTCTGAATTACGTTCTATTCTGTATAGAAGAGCTTCGTTTTCGCTAGTCACCGCTGAGTAATCGTAACTTCAACGTCAATCAATAGCCTTGCGGAGGACACCATTAGCTTCACAGGGGTGGCGTCCAATTAATGAACAAAACAAGGCATTAAAAAACAGTTGCCAAACCAAGTCTACACCGCATATTGGATTAGTATCACCTTCCTTTCTATCTTATATTATAAAAGAGGGCAGCAGAATTATCCAGGTAAAAAGGGGGACAGTAAGAAAGTTTGAGAAGCACTGGCTTAGGCAACAATAGACGGTTCATCATTTTTAAGATGGCGGTCTCAAAACGTGCTTTGTATCTTTCTTAATCTCAATAAATGTTTTAGATTTTAACGTCGCGCTTTGCATACATTGTGGGCGAAACTACTTGATCTGATAAGCGCAGAATCTACCAAAAATCAATGAATCAATTTGGCGTGCAACCTTGTTGGTCCTGCGAAAACAAAATGGCGCAAAGCGTTTTCTGGATATACGTAATGGAACTGGTATTACCTAGGCTAAGTTTTTAGTTTCTTTGTAGAACTGGGCGTTTAAATATAATAATAAACAAATATTTCCAAGTATCTAGGGACTGGAATAATTTAAAATATTCCAATGGGTTTATCTTGCTAAAATAAAGAAAATCGGTCAACCATTTTGTGTTTTAATCGTGAAATGGACATGCAGTTATGGTTTTTGTCTTTGGGTTTACAATATTTTATTACATTCACGCAGCCATGCATGTTATTATTCAGAGTATTATAAATGGTGCGTTTATTAATTGCTAGAAGTCAGAAACAATTATTTTATAGGCAGTGAGACTGAACAGGAAGCGATTAGTTGGAATACAACGGAATTTATTGGTTACCTGAAGAGTGGTAACAACTGCCCAGCAGTTACAACTTTACATATCAAATGCAGCCCACCTTTCTCGTTTTTTCTTTAAAACCTTCAGACAGCAATGCATTGCTGAAATCAACGAAATGTTTGATTCAACACTAAATAAGTGGAAGCATTTACATACAGGGAAGTAAATTATAATAACTTTGAATTTCTGGTATTCAATTTACTAAATATACCAATGAAATAAAATAACAGAAGGAATGAATGTCAGGAAGTTAGAAAGATTTAATGATAGATGGAAATGACATTGGTAAAGAACACAGAGAAGTAAGGGATACAATTTATAAGATAAGGGAAAAGAAAGAAGACCAATAGTGAAAGGGACGAAATGCAATACCTTAATTATTATTAAATAAAAAGAACCAAAAGTTAAATAAATTAATACAATAATTAAGAAAAACAAAATAATTATATTTTCAAAGACAAACTATATAAACGCTGGACTTCTGTAAATAGCAGGTATGCTTGATTTCCAAAGGAGAATAAACATTTGACAGGTGCTACAAAGAAACAGCGGGTATAGGTGCTGATCGATAATACAGAGAGCTGTTAACTTACCGGTCCGCTCGCTGAAGGATACCAAGTAACAACTAAAGCACAGCAACGCCACTCCCCTGAATTTATACTGCAGAATCGACCCGCAGTTGCGTACTAGCCCCCAGTGGCGAACAGGCCATTCCACTATTTCCGCGGTTGAATAACGCTCTAAGCCTGTTACAACACACAAGTGCACGTAACAGTAACTAGATCATTAGAGTTTTCTAGTATAGCTTATGATGCGTTTCTTAAGGAAAAGCTTGAACAAAAGTGAATCGAAACCGCGTGAGCTTTAAGGGGAAGTAAAATGTCAAAACTGTTGTAAATGTTGTGATGAGTTACATTCACAAGGCTTTTTCTACCTACTATCGCTTATTTGCATGTTACTTCTGCAAGTCATTCTTACAAAGGTTTATTACTTTCTCTACTACGTATAGTAAGTAGGGGAAGTATTGTATTCCACCCGAAAATTCGATACCGAGATTTCACCGGAAATATTGGTTTTCAGACCGCCTGAATCACCCCCCCCCCCAAAAAAAACATTTTTGGAAACATGTCCGTGTGTGTGTCTGTGAACAGCATAACTCAGAAACGAACAGTCGAATAAACACCAAACTTGGTATTTGGGTTCAGTATCTTCCAGAGATGCGACACGCAGGTTTTCAAGAAAATCCCCCCACACCAGATTACGCTTTAAATGGAACATTTTTCGAAAATTTTAATTTTCTCAAAAATGGCTCTAACGATTTTGACTAAAATATCATATGTTTAAGATATTTTCATGACAAATGAAATGTATATCTCGAATTTTCTGGGAATGTCTCCAAAAGGATTCTTTATTGTGAACGACTTTTGCATAACTGGTAAACCATAAGAGATAGACAAAATTTTACTACACAAAAAATGTAGATCGCATTAAAATACACAGTTTATGTCATATACATTTTTTTGAGTGAACCATTTCGAGATATTGCTTGTTATTCCCTTAAATTTTCCAATAATATTTTTCTTAAAGGAAATTCGTTATTCATTTTTTTGTCCTGGTAATGCAAAGAGAATGGATTACTCCACATAGCAACCAGCTCTTAAAATATTTGACTATAGCTTAAAGCCTACCATATTCCCCTTGCATCTACAAGAAAATTAGCAATAAGATAGACTCTGCAAATGTTTATCTCGATTAACATGAAGTAGATAGAGATTAAGCGTTTGTAAAAACAGTTTGTACAAGAGTAGAGAAAGTCATGTGAGTGTAACACATCAGATTTTTTTTTCTGCCTACTACATTTTAATCCACCAAATAAACCTTTGTAGAAATAGTTACATTACATATTTCGTTATAGATACAAAGAGAATAGCGATACTGAAGTGTTTAAGAACTGGATTGGACGCTACACACTAGTTTTAAAATTCCATACTATTCCCATGCAATCGCGAGAAACAACTGAATGTTGAAACGACTTAAAGCGAATGACCAAGAAATGAACAATTGAACATTTAATAACGAATATCTCAGAAACGGCTTATACCACAACAAAACTTTTTTTAAATAAATTGTGTGTTTTAAAGGGATCTAAATTTTTTGTGTAGTACGTTTTCGCCTGTCGCTTAACGTTTCCAGTTATACAAGATTATACAAAATTTCTACCAAATGAAGTGGACTTCATAGGCTATTCTCAGAAAATTCGAGATATACATTTTATTTCCCATGTAAATATCTTTAATATATGGTACTTTAATCAAAATCGTAAGAGTCATTTTTTAGAAAATCAAAATTTTTGAAAAATGTTCCATGTAAGGGGTAGTTGAGGGTGGGGGATTTTCTTGAAAATCTTCGTGTCGTATCCTTGGAGGACACTGAACTTAAATACCAAGTTTGGTACTTATACAACTTTTTGTTTTCGATTTCTGCTGTTCTGCTGATATTTTAAGAAAGCAATGTTGTGTTACACAATTTAAAGCATTTGTAAATAATATTTTCAAAACATTGTGCTTAACTTCTTAGTTTTATTAGTTGCACGTTTAGTATATACAGGGTGGTTGTAATTAAACTTTAGCTACTTGAGCCAGTGTAGACGGAAAACTATTTACTGTATGGGTACCCAACTTTATAGGAATGATGTTCAGACTGTACGCTTCAGGATTTGCGTTGTTATTACTGTAAAGTGTCATGACTTGCCGTTAGGCACTGGTAGTGGTACAGCGAGTAGAGTTGAAACAAAAGCATCAGTATGCATTACAGTTGCAGGCAGCCAACATGGGTCTGGACTAGGTTGACAGGGTTTTCTGTTTTATCAAAACAACAACAATAGTGCTGCTGCTCTTCGCGAGTATCGACGCATTAAACTTAAAGGAATACGGAGAGATCCTCTTTCCGCACCGGGGTTGAAGAATTTGTAAGTTCGAATTAACTGGCTATTTGGGAATTGCTCCTGGGAGAGGCCGATGGCCAATTGCACCAAAAATTGTTGAAGAAGTTACTCTTACCATGGCTGAGAATGCTGGATGCAATGTGCGATCTTCATACGAACTGTGTCACGACAGCTGAACATTCCTTGGTCCACCGTTCAAAAAGTGCTGCTAACAATTGTGAATTGGTATCCGTACAAACTTCACATTGCTCACCAACTGTTGCCACGTGACGCAAACATTCGAGTGAACTTCGTTCTTAGGATTCTTCCAAGGGTAGAAGTTGACGACATGTGGCCTTGGAGCATTGAGTGGAGTGGTGAAGCACACTTTACGCTCACTGGGGCAGTGAACGCTCAAATTGTCGCATTTGGGGATCGTCATCGCCAACGAACGTTCATGAAGTTCTCCTGCATAGTGACGCCTCGCTGTGTGGTGTGGCTTGATCCATTTTTCTTTGAGGAACTTGGACTCCAAGGACCAAGGACGTGCAGCGTGAACGGCAGACGTTACTGTGATCTGCTTCGCCAACATGTGATCCCTGCTCTACGAGAGAGAATTGCTTTGGCCTTATCTGTTTGTATGCGCGATGGAGCTCCACCTCACATTCCTCGTGAGGTCACTCGGTTATTCCGTAATACATTTGGAGAAAACCGAATCATTGGCCGATCGTTCCAAACTACGTGGCCACCAAGATCACCAGATTTAAACCCGTGTGATTTCTGGCGAAGGACAGGGTTTATCAGCGTTGGAGGTTGAAGATGAGCATAGCGAGGGAGGTAGCTAACATCCCACTTGAGATGTTTCGGGCAGCAGTAGAACAATCACTAGTGCAGTTCCAAGCTGGTGAGGGTGCAGATGGCCGTCACATTGAGCAACGTTGTAACCCGGAACGTAAACATGATACGCAATTAACAAATGTTACCCTCTCATGTGGAAATTAAAATGTGTTTCTTTCAATGGTTTATGCATTGTTTCTCTTCCGCGTGTTCTTACAAATGTTTCCACAAAGATTCATTGTCCTACGATCATTCGTTTTTCATGGGGGCCCTCTCAAGTAGCGAAAGTTTAATTATAACCACTCTGTAGTTTCATTTATTGTTTTTGTTTATTTCTGGATTTTGAGATTTCTTGTATTTTACGTAACATATAATGTTTTAGTATATAGGTTGCGTATTGTATTTACATATTTCTGAATTTTGAGACTGTCTCTAATTTTATTTTAATTACAGACATCTTTATAAAATAGGGATCTTATTCTTGGAGATTTAATAATAATAATAATAATAATAATAATAATAATAATAATTCCATAAATTGGTACAGTTTTCTATAACATCTTTATTTCTTTCAAATTTAAACTTATTTGTTATAAACGTTTGCTATTTGATATCCGTATTTCCTTGAACGGCAATTTCTGAAAAAAGATTTAAACAAGTAACACATTTTCTCATGAACCTATCATGCCATTAGCTACTCTGATAATTTTTACACTTCTCAATAAATGCTGTTAATAATTTGGACCTATCATTAATTATGTAAAATGTTAATATAAGGAAGACTAAAAACAAATCTTAAAGTTTCTGAAAACTAATATCTCATTTTACAAAAACAATCACTCATCAAAACAGATCAGTTTGGGACTTAAAGCATCAATACCTTATCAGTTTTGGAGAAATTGGGCCATTAGACTGGTAAATTTAATCATGTTGGGATAGATCATCTAATCCTCCCCAAAACGCTATTCACCAACAGCAAAACCAGTGCTTAGTTTAAGAGATATAAGAAAACATTCCTAAGTTGGAAACTAAACGATTATTTTTAAGGTCACTAGGAGGTATATCGTCGTAAAAACATCTGAAGCGACACATCCACAAAACTTTCTCTACCCTCTGTGATTTATTAGTGGGTGAACAAACTATTCTTACGAAAGCTTATTTTTTTATACTTCGTTTTAATCCAAATAAACCTTTGCAGAAATAGTCACATTATACATTTCGTTATAGATACAAAGAGAACATGGATAGTCAAATAAGAACTGGACGCCATATGTGGTCTTAAAATTCCATACCGTTTCCATGCAATCGTGAGAAACAACAGAATGTTGAAAGTACTTCAAGCAATGAACCATTCGACCCATTAATAACAGATATCTCGGAAATGTTATTTGAAATAAACTGTGTATTTAAAGAGATCTACATTTCTTGTGTAGTACGTTTTCGTCTATCGTTTAACGTTCACTGGTTATACGAGTTTATACAAAACTCCTTCCGAATGAAGAGGCCTTCGGAGGCTGTTCCCAAAATTCAAGATATACAGTTTATTACTTTCTCTACTACGTATAGTAAGTAGGGGAAGTATTGTATTCCGCCCAAAAATTCGATACCGAGATTTCACCGCAAATATATGTTTTGAGACCCCCTGAATCCAAAAACAGCATTTTTGGAAACATGTCCTTGTGTGTGTGTGTGTGTGTGTGTGTCTGTGAACAGCATAACTCAGAAAGGAACAGTCGGATAAACACCAAATTTGGTATTTAAGTTCAGTATCTTCCAAAGATGCGACACGAAGGTTTTTAAGAAAATCCACCCATCCCAGATTACCCTTTACATGGAAGATTTTTCGAAAATTTTAATTTTCTCAAAAATTGCTCTAACGATTTTGATTAAAATATCATATGTTTAAGATATTTTCATGACAAATAAAATGTATATCTTGAATTTTCTGGGAATGTCTCCAAAAGTATTCTTCATTGTGAACGACTTTTGCATAACTGGTAAACCATAAGAGATAGACACAATTTTGCTACACAAAAAATGTAGATCGCATTAAAATACACAATTTATGTCATATACATTTTTTTTTTGAGTGAACCATTTTCGAGATATTGCTTGTTATCCCCTTAAATTTTCCAATACTTATTTTCTCAACTGGGAATTCGTTATTCATTTTTTTTTTGTCTTGGATATGCAAAGACTATTAATTTGTGGCAAAGAGAATGGTGCTGCACCTACCAACCAGCTATTAAGATATATGTCGATGCTTAAAGGCTACTGTATTTCTATATTGCCCTTGCAATTACAAAACAAGGGGAACATAGTACGCCTTAAGCGATAGTCAAATATTTTTAGAACTGGTCGCTCTGTGTAAAATGTAATTCTCTTTGCATGTCAAAAGATGGTTTCTGCAAATGTTTATCTCGATTAATATGAAATAGATGGAGAATAAGAGTTTGTAAGAATAGTTTGTACAAGAGTAGAGAAAGTCATGTGAGTGTAACACATCAGATTTTTTTTATTTAAATATAATTAATATATGGTATTTTAAACAAAATCGGAAGATGCATCTTTAAAAAAATCTAAAGTTTCGAAAATGTTCCATGTAAAGGGTAATTTGGTGTGGGGGGTATTTTCTTGAAAATCGTGTGTCACATCTTTAGGAGATGTTTTAGCTAAATACCAAGTTTGGTGCTTGTCCGACTTTACATGTTTAAGTTATGCTGTTCACACAAACACACACGGACCTTTTTCTAAAAATGCTTCTTTTTAGATTCAGAGGTCTCAAAACATGTTTCTCCGGCGTGATCTCGGTATCAAATTTTTGAATGGAATGCAGCACCTTCCCTACCACTTACCCAGTAGATAGAGAAGGTATTGTATTCCACCCAAAACTTCGATACCGACATTTCACCGGAATATATGTTTTGAGGCGCCATGAAGAAACATTTTTTACTTTCTCTACCACGTAGCTACATAATAGGTAGAGAAGGTACTACATTCCACCCAAAAACTTTATACTTACTGAGCTTTCACCGGAAATTCATGTTTTGAGGCCCACTTGAGGCAGTATTTTATATCACAACACTGTGAATGCCGGAGTGATTGTAGTGTAAATTAACATTATTGTATGACAATGATTTTGTATGTTTGTTAGCTATAAGCATTGTTAGGAAATAAGTTTACACGGCCTCACTGAAACTGACAATAGGAGCGGGTAACAATGAAGCGATGGGTGAGATGTTTATCAATTAGAAGGGACAAACAAATGACGTCAGGGTAGCGTGCCTTTGTTTAGAAATGGAGGGAATATCTTCCCTAATGCATATGTTTTTGTAATTTTGATTGGCTTATAAAATAGACGCTAATGTTGGCGCGCTTTATTAACCAATAGCAGCTCTATTATAATGTTTAGGCATATCGGGGTGAGGGAGTATAAATTCTAGAGCCAAATGCAAGTATACCTTGCGAGATGCAATCCAGGACCTACATTCAGAGGTCCTGATCATCGGGTCCAGCATCTCGCAACAGGACGAAGCACTAGCTTCACTCGCCACCGCCGCTCAAGCTACCAGCCTGGAACCACAACATGACCGACTTGACTCATTGGAAAGCGCAATCCAGGACCTTCACACCATCGTCACAGACTTCACCACTGCTTTCCACAGCTTCACCGCACGCTGCCTACGCCGATTCGAAACAGCCGACACAGCCATTCGAGGCCTGGAAGACTCAATCGCCAGCCTGCCACCACCATCAGCACAGCCACCTCCGACAGAATGCCTAGAGGAGGTTAGGCGCACGACATCAACCCTCCTCACGACGATGGCCGAGTGGTCATCTGCTCTCTCGGCCATGAAGAATGAACAGGAGCGAACCAACTGCTACCTAATGTCGCTAGATGCGGCACGCTTGTTTCCCAGTCACTTCAGACCACCAGCGGGCTCCTTTCTAGGACCGCGTCAAAATTAACAGATGATTAAAGATCCTTTTTCAAATCCCGCCACTCCCCGGGGGGCAGTCAGGGCCTCGGTCATGTCTGTCTCCCGGTCCTTCCCGTCTCCCGCCGCCAGCGAAATAAGCTGGCAGCTAACCTTCCGCACTATCGGGGGTGCATAGCGGAACCCCACCACCTTTCCTTACTACTCCTTCTAAACACCTTCCTTAAATTCTCCCTCCCAACCCCGTCCACTACCCAAAAAAAAAAAAAAAAAAAAAAAAAAAAAAAAAAAAAAAAAAAAAAAAAAAAAGTATCGCGCAGTGCGGCGCAGTAGCAGCAGGACATGCATCCAGCGCACATCAGCGAGGTTTCTACGAGGTCCGCCACAATTCCAGCGTCGCCGCCTCGAGATTTTCTGCGCGGTCCGCCACTTTTTGTGGGTCGGCCAGGTTCTTGAGAACGTACTTCTTCAACCAGCTCTACTGCGTCGCATTTCTTAAGGCGACCAGTACATACGCCTACATTGACCTTCAGTGGCCTCGTTACCATCAAGAGGCCAATTTCCAGGCAGCGGGTAGGCGAACAAGGCCACAGCCACCTTCCTTAAGGAACGGTAAGGCGCACTAACCGTGTCCGGCCCTCTGTTTCGCTGCGCTATTGAGCACCATAGCTGCCTGCAGGTGAGGGTAAACGATTTTGTGCTTGTGTGCGCTGCACCCCTGGGTGCAGCGCTGTGTATCTTTCCAAGATGCCAAAAACCAAACCCAACCAGTCCTTAACTGGCAAAGGCCCCAGCGGGAATGCCGGTCAAACTCCAACTGCCGCTGCCAGCACCAGCACTGGTGCAGTCAACCAGCCCTCGGGCGGCCCTGCCGCTCTAGAGGGCAAGAAAAGGGCACTTAGCCAGGAACGCGCAAGCGGAAAGGGCAAAGTGCGTTGTTTGGACCAGTCCAAGCTTACCACCAACCAGGGCGTCTCTCGCGATGATTTATCTGACCGAGTAGACAAAATTTCGGAGCGCTGCTCCGACGATGGTCGAGCCAATTTAGGCTCCCAACATTCAAACTACTCCTCCATGGAGGAGGATGAGGCAAGCTCCTCTGGCCTTTCCACGGCCGGAGAAGACGACGACTTTCGTGAAGTGGTTTCACGGAAAAGGAAGCGTGCTTCCCGATTGGCTGCAGGGGGCGTGCCCTCTGGCCAACCAGGAGCGTCCGCGCAGCCTGCCGCTTCTGGGTCCGCCCAGAACGCCGGGCAGCGGAGCCACGTTCCGCCAATCATCGTGGATGACTTCGCGGGGTCTGTAGGCTTCCTGAAGGAAGTCATGCCGACCCTGATCGGGTCATGCACGGTGAGGCGGAACAAAAGCCGCTTCATCTTCCAGGCTAAGCAGGCCGGGGACTACTCGACGCTGCTTAAACAACTAGGAAGGAGGGGCATTCCCCATTTTACCTTCGGCCTGGATAAGGCCCGAGATATTCGCAGGGTTATCCGAGGATTGCCAGCGGATACTTCGGTGACTGACATCGAGGACGACCTCATCCGCCAGGGCATCACCCCAAGAGTGGTGAAGCAGCTCACCAGACCAGCTCCAAATGGCCAAGGCCCCACCCCCCTCCCACTATTTTTAGTAGTCGTGGAGCGGTCAGCAGACCCGGAGGCAAAGATAGATGGTGTCAACACCATCTGCTACCTTCGGGTACACATCGAACCATCCAAGGGCTCTGGCGGTCCCCCACAATGTTACCGGTGCCTGGGGTTTAACCACTCCAGCCACTTCTGCTTCCGCAACCTGCGCTGCTTAAGGTGCGGAGGCTCCCACCCAAGAGAGGTCTGTCCCCGAACAATCGCCGAGGTTCCCACCTGTGCTAACTGCAAGGGGGAGCATGTGGCGTGTTACGGCGGGTGCCCTACGAGGAAGGCTGTGATAGCCTCAAGGAGACCACCTGCACCAGCAGCCCCCCAAGGTAGGGGAGGCCACCCAACAGCACAACAGCAGCACCCGCCAGCTCCAGCTCCGCCACGGCAACAACATCAGCCTGCTTCCCAACGCTCTTATGCAGCAGCACTAAAGAGCACCTCGGGTAGACCTGCGGTGTCAAGGGCCTCCACACAACCCAAGCCCAGCAAGACGCAAACACCAGCTCCAGACACCCCAAAACCTTCCCGTCCTAGAAGGACAAGGAGACGTCGTCCAGCGCGAGAACCGGACTCGGAATCCGAGACCTCGTGTGAGCGTGGTACTCCCACTCTTCCACGTAGGTCGAGGGCCGACAAGGGGACCAATGGACCGGCGCCCTTGCCCAAGCCCCCCACTCCTCTCCCGAGAAGACCCCCAACCCCTCCTCCTGCACCACAGGTTTCTGATGTGCTGGGGTGGTTGCAGCAGCTGCTGCAGAACCACGGCCAGCGCATCTGCGACCTGCTGGTCAGGTTCCTATCAACACCTGACCAAGCCGCAAAGATGGTAATTGCCATGGAGGGGCTCGCACTCCTGACCACTGTCATCCAGACGGCCCGAAATGGCGAATCGAACTAGGTCACGTACCTCGTTTCGGTTCGCGTTTTGGAACGCGTGTGGAATGGCCGATCAGGGGAATGAGCTCCAGCACTTTGCTGGCTCATATGCCTTGGACCTCATTTTAGTCGGGGAAACACATTTGAAACCCAACACCCGATTCCGCCTACCGGGCTTCAGCTGCCTCAGGACTGACCGTTTGGGCCGCCGGGGAGGTGGCACCGCGGTCCTCGTGAGGAACAGTGTTGTCCAACGCCCAATCCCTCTCCCGCCACTTCAAACCTTGGAGGCCACGGCCGTCTGTATTGATCTCGGCGGTACGGAAGTCATGGTGGTGTCTGTTTACCACCCTCCACAAAGACTGTTCGTGCTCAACGATTACCTATCCATCCTCGCCCTTCATCCTAACGTTATCATGGCTGGGGACTTCAATGCCAAACATATGCGTTGGCATTGCAGTCCCCCGTCGTGTAGACGAGGCAATGAAATTATACGCATGATAGATGCGGACCCTCAACTTCGAGCAGAGGGTCCCTGGCAACCTACACATCATCCACGAGGTCGAGGACGGGCTTCTGTTATCGACTTCGCGATCATCAAGCATTTCCCCTTTCATATCTCACTCACATCAATCAACGCGCTACACTCAGACCATAATCCTGTGTTAGCCGAGGTTAACACCCAGGTTGCCAGTCACGGCGTCCCGGTTCAACACCGGGAGGTCGACTGGGAATGCGTCAAGGTTTGCCTCAACGAATCCCTTCCACCCAACCCGAGAATCGTAGACGTCCCAACCCTGGAGGCGGCTGTCTCCTCCTTTACTTCCATCGTGGTACGAACGGTCCATAACCTCACTGTCAACACCCCAGCACCCTTGCACCCTGACGTCCTTCCTCTTGAACTCCACCTGCTTATCCGCCGCTCCTGGGCGGCACGCAGACTCTACCAGCGTCACCGCACGCCACATAATCGAGTGCTTCATAGGCGCCTTTGCCGGGAGGTCCGTCGCCGACTACGCGAGCACAGAGTGCAAGCGTGGAAGGAGACGATGAACCGTATGAACCTCGAAGATGGCGACGTGTGGAGGATTGCCAAACGCCTCCGCAACCGCAGAGATCAATACTCCTCCCCTCTCCACGGCACCCAAGGCCTGGCTTACCTCCCCCAAGCCAAAGCAAATGTGTTTGCCGACTACCTTGAGAGGACCATGAGGCCTCGAGATGACCCCCAGGACGATGCCTTTTCCGAACGTACTCGGAGGGAGGTACGCCGATTCCTTCGACGTCCCCCCGACGATGCGGATCGATATCCCGTCATAAGACCTTCAGAAGTCCAAGGCGCACTCCGGCGTCTCAACCCCAAAAGGGCACCGGGGCCTGACGGGCTTACACCCGCCATGCTACGACGCCTTCCCTTCCGGGCCGTTCTCTTTCTCACCAGGGTCTTCAATATGTGCTTTGCCCTCAGTCACTTCCCACGCGAGTGGAGAGAGGCTCGGGTTATCTGCATATTGAAGCCGGGGAAAGATCCGGTACATCCTGCCAATTACCGATCCATTAGCCTCCTCTCTGTCCTTTCAAAAGTGTTTGAAAGGACCATTCTTACCCGCTTGTCTCCCACCTTAGGGGACATTCGAGCCATCCCACCACATCAGTTCGGCTTCCGTCCTGGGCACTCGACCTCCCAGCAATTGCTGCGCGTGGTGGAAGCGGCTGCCCTGGGCTTCCAGGACAGGGCTTACACCGCCGCGGTTTCACTGGATGTCGAGAAGGCCTTCTCGACGACCTGGCATGCGGGTCTCCTCAAGAAGCTCATCCAACTGGAGCTTCCCACACACTTGATACACCTGTTACACACATATCTAAAACACCGCACATTTGTAGTTTCGGTTGCGGGACACAAATCTACACTAAGGCCAATACGAGGCGGAGTCCCCGAAGGTTCTGTGTTATCCCCCACACTCTTTAGTGTATATGTGGCCGACCTACCCACAGAGCAGCACGTCAACATGGCACAGTACGCTGATGACGTGCTCCTGTATTGTACAAGTAAACACCCAAACAGAGCCTTCAACCCCATTCAGAGACACCTCCGCCTCCTCCAAGAGTGGTGCAGGCGTTGGCGATTATCCATCAATCCGGCAAAAAGCCACGCCATTCTCTTCACCAAGCGCCGCATTCCCGCAATCTTCCCCACATTCAGCTATCTCGGAAGAAGGATAGAATGGACAAATGCCATCTCCTACCTGGGGGTTAAGTTAGACAAGGGTCTAACTTTTCGGGGACACGTCGGGGACGTCGCGCGTCGGGGACATGGGGCTGCGGCTTCATTGTACCCGATGCTGAGGTCTGAGATGCCTGTCCCTTTAAAGTTACACCTTTTTCGGGCGCTGATGATCCCCTTCCTGCTTTATGCCTGCGAGATCTGGGGCATGGCCGCAGATTCCAACCTGCTGCTCCTGCAACGGGTACAGAATAGGTGCCTTCGGGCCATCTATTGTGTAAACCGCTCCTTTCCCGTGAGACTGCTCCACGAAGCCTCATCTCTTCCTTACGTGGAGGATGAAATTAGGCGCCGGGCCGCAAAATTTTACGACCAGTTGCCATACCATCAGAGCGCCCTAGTTAGGTCTCTTGGGGATTATGACCCCAGAACACGCCGCTTGAGGCATCACCGGCTTCCCCGCATGGCTTGCGGGCATATCCGGTAACAGCGGAGTAATTCCAACAGCAGCTAAAGCTGAACTCCAATTCAATCCATTCAAGAGTAGCTTGGACTTCAAAATTAAAATCCCAACATGTTTATAATTACAAAATTCATACCACCAGCGGTGCACAAGGGTAGTTGGGCCATGACCGGCTACCGTTGAGGAACAAACTTTGTTACCTCCTTTCACTCCCCCTACCTAAAGAACAACCGCCATCCTGTAACCCCCATATCCCGTCACTACGTGGTAAAGCCCTAATTAGGGAAGGTACACGCCTAAGCACACCATCGGGTTGCCCTCAACCTGCCATTGACGCACAGCACAGCACAGCACAGCACAGTATCGCGCAGTTCTACAGAATCATTCACAAGGTAAACGTCGCGCAGTTCTAAGAAATCTCTCTCGCGAGTTACACGTCAGGCATTTCTAAGGAAGCATTCAGGATGTACACATTATGCAGTTCTACAGAATCTCTCGCGTCCTAAAGTTAGTTACAAAAATGTGCGCGGTAATTAAGTGATTGTAATTACATTCGGAAATATAACAGTTTCAGTTAGGCGTGTATCAAGATTAAATATGTAAAATTAATTAAGTGTGACGGCAATAAAAGTGTAAAAACAAATTCTTTTATCAGTGTTATCTTTTAGTAACAACTCCTTTCCGTTTACACACTCTGTTCAAGAGATATTTGCTCGACTGAGTAATAATAGCTAGCCGGAGGACAAAGAACCCAAAATTCAAAATAGTAAAGCAATAACAGGCGCTCAGCAAATAAGATAACACGAACATAATACTGCGACACCCTGAATAAAAAAAAATTAGGAAAAGGTCCGTGTGTGTGCATATGTGAACAGCATAACCGAAAAACGAAAAGTCGGATAAATACCAAACCTGGTATTTAGGTTCAGTACCTTCCAAAGATGCAACACGAAGATTTTTATGAACACCCCCCACCCCAAACTACCCTTTTACATGAAACATTTTTTGAAATTTTTGATTTTCTAAAAAATGGTTCTAACGATTTTGATTAAAATAACAAGAATTATATTTACATGACAAATAAAATTTATATATTGAACTTTCTGGGAATAGCCTTTAAAATCCTCTTTATTTGGAAGGAATTTTGTATAACCTGTATAACAGGTAAATGTTGAGCGATAGACGAAAACGTACTACACAAAGGATGTAGATCTCTATAAAATACACAATTTACATCAAATAAGTTTATTTGTGGCATAAACCATTTCTGATATATCCGTTAGTAATGGTCCGAATTGTTCATTACTTGGTCCTGTCAACATTCAGTTTCTCGCGATTGCATGGAAGCAATATGGAATTATAGGCCCAGCATATAGCATCCAGTTCTCAAACATTTTGCTTTCGCTGTTCCGTTTATGTCCTAACGAAATTAGGAATTTAGCTATTTCTGCAAAGGTTAATTTGGTTTAAAATGTAGTAGATAGAAAAATAAGCTTCAGTAAGAGTTTGTATACCCACTAATAAACGACAGATGGTAGAGAAGTCATGATTAGATTAGATTAGATTGCATTGCATTCTGTGAGTTCATTAGCAGCCATAAAGACTTGTGAACATAGAACATGTCAAGGAAATGTACAAAAATTACATATTAACATAAATATTACATAGAATATAGAACATTTAAAATAAAATAAAGGCATACTATAAGCGTATCAAGGAAATGTACAATATAGTTACATATATATTACATAGAATACAGAACATTTAAAATAAAATAAAGACATATTATATACAAAATGAAGCAAAGCAGATGTAATTTTGTGCAAAATCGAATATGTCCCTACCGTTATAAGGCTAACGTTATGTTTATACACAAGAACAGTTATTTTAATTTTCACTAGGCTTGTACCTTTTGTTTGTTTTATCATTGGTTCTATTTGATTTGTAATGCATAGCATTTACTGTCAGTTCTTAATATACATGCATTTAAATAGCTCCATTAATTCTAGAGCAGGCATCAAATGTAATTGGCAATTATTAATATTTACTAATACTACTTACAGAGCTATATATGTATTATCATCAGGACAATTTGTCATTCAGATAATCTTGTACAGAATAATATGCTTTTGAGCATAGGTACTCTTTAGCAGCAGTTTTAAAGACATTAAAATTGTCAACTTTTTGCTTAAGATCATTAGGGAGAGCATTAAATATTTTTAAGGTCTCGTAATATACACCTTTTGAAAGCTATAAGCTTTGTACTGGAAGAATGGATGTTACCCTTTTGTCTAGTGTTTATCTCATGAATTCCCATGTTTGTTATAAATGTGGTTCGATTGTATACTAAGAATTTTAAGATTGAAAATATATACGTGCAAGGTAGGGTTAATATCTTCAGTCTTCTAAAAAGATGTTTGCAAGAGTGTCTGCTATGGGTGCTGGAAATGATTCTTATAACCTTCTTTTGCATGAGGAATATTCGTTCACTTTCTACTGAGTTTCCCCAAAATAATATTCCATATTCCATGAGAAGGTTAAACATGCATAGTCTAGTAATATGTCATTAATCCCAATTTCTATTGGAGTGTGTGATAATCAATAGGTTATAAATTTAACAGCTTTTGTTTTGTCTAGATTTGCAGATAATTTGTTAGCTTTAAACCAATGTGACATGCAGTTCAAAACATAATTCAATTTAATTACACACTCAATCAAGTTTTTACTAGTCACCAGAACACTCGTGTCATCAGCAAACAGAATGATATATTAAATTCACTTAAATGTGAATGTATAATCAGATTTTTACTTTCTCTACTACGTATAGTAAGTAGGGGAAGTATTGTATTCCACCCAAAAATTCGATACCGAGATTTCACCGGAAATACATGTTTTGAGATCCCCTGAATCCAAAAAAAGCATTTTTGGAAACATGTCCGTGTGTGTGTCTGTCTGTCTGTCTGTGAACAGCATAACTCTGAAACGAACAGTCGGATAAACACCAAACTTGGTATTTAGGTTCATTATCTTCCAGAGATGCGACACGAAGGTTTTCAAGAAAATCCCCCCACCCCAGAGTACCCTTTACATGGAACATTTTTCGAAAATTTTAATTTTCTCAAAAATGGCTCTAACGATTTTGATTAAAATATCATATGTTTAAGATATTTTCATGACAAATAAAATGTATATCTTGAATTTTCTGGGAATGTCTCCAAAAGTATTCTTCATTGTGAACGACTTTTGCATAACTGGTAAACCATAAGAGATAGACAAAATTTTACTACACAAAAAATGTAGATCGCGTTAAAATACACAATTTATGTCATATACATTTTTATTGTTGAGTGAACCATTTTCGAGATATTGCTTGTTATTCCCTTAAATTTTTCAATACTTATTTTCTAAAATGGGAATTCATTATTCATTTTTACTTTCTCTACTACGTATAGTAAGTAGGGGAAGTATTGTATTCCACCCAAAAATTCGATACCGAGATTTCACCGGAAATACATGTTTTGAGAACCCCTGAATCCAAAAAAAGCATTTTTGGAAACATGTCCGTGTGTGTGCCTGTGTGTCTGTGAACATCATAACTCAGAAACGAACAGTCGGATAAACACCAAACTTGGTATTTAGGTTCAGTATCTTCCAAGGATGCGACACGAAGGTTTTCAAGAAAATCCCCCACCCCAGATTACCCTTTACATGAAAGAGTTTTCGAAAATTTTAATTTTCTCAAAAATGGCTCTAATGATTTTGATTAAAATATCATATGTTTAAGATATTTTTATGACAAATAAAATGTATATCTTGAATTTTCTGGGAATGTCTCCAAAAGTATTCTTCATTGTGAACGACTTTTGCATACAAGAGTAGAGAAAGTCATGTGAGTGTAACACATCAGTTTTAGAAAAAGGTCCGTGTATGTGTCTGTGAAAAACATAACTCAAAAACAAAACGTTGGATAAGTACCAGACTTGGTATTTAAGTTTCAGTATCTTCCAAGGATGTGACAAGAAGATTTTCAAGAAAATTCTCCCACTCCCAATTACCCTTTACATGGAACATTCTTCGAAAATTTTGATTTTCCAGAAAGTGGCTCTAACGATTTTGATTAAAATTCCAGGAATTAAAGATATTTAAATGACAAATAAAATGTAATCTTGAATTTTCTGGGTATAGCCTGGTAAGTCCTCTTCATTCGATTATACAATTCGGAATATTGTATAATCTTGTACTGGTAAACGTTAAGCGATAGATGAAAACGTACTACACCTTAAATGTAGATCTCTTTAAAACACACAATTTATTACAAAATAAGCTCTTTTTTTATCGAATAAGCTAATTCTGAGATATCCGTTATTAAAGTTTCGAATTGTTCATTACTTGTTATTCTCTTCAAGTCCTGTCAATTAGGGACGGGAATCCAGACAGGTAGTTATGCTACTTTTGCACTACAAGGGCGAGGCACCGGAATATTATCGAGTCGCGTGGTGTAGCGCGTGCCCTTCCTGGCAATAGGAAGCGGTTTTAACTGCCGTCCCAAATTCACACGTCTCAGGTCCCATCATTTGACCAATAGGAACCGGTTTTAGCTGCAGTCCCGGCTTCAGGCGTCTAGCTTCTCATCCCTACTGTCAACATTCGGTTATTTCTTGCGACTGCATGGACAGTATGGAATTTTAAGGCCAGCATATAGCGCCCAATTCTTAAACATTTTACACTTGCTGTTCTCTTTATATTTATAACGAAATGTGTAATGTAACTATTTCTGCAAATGTTTATTTAGATTAAAACGTGGTAGATAGAGAAATAAGCTTTAGTAAGAATAGTTCGTATACCCACTAATAAACGACAGAGGGTAGAGAAAGTTATGTGAATACATCACATAAGATTTTTTTCATTATCTATATTGGCTCTAAGAATATTTCTGCATTTATCCATACCATAATTCCACGATTCCGAAAATTTAAACACTTTAAGGTAGTATAATGTAGTTCGATTTGTAGCGTATAAATGGAGTAAGCATTTATTTTTTCTCACTATCTGCAATTTCAATTTTACATCCTTAGATACACTTATTCAATTAACTACTAAAAGAATTAACTTGTTTTCGTAATCGGAAAAATAATAACTTAAAATAAGTATTAATCTAATCAATTATAATTCCATGAAATATTCACCCTTCCAGCTTTGAAATTATGTAAAATGTGTCTAAAATTAAAATACGAAACAATAGAGAATCTAGAAGCAAAGTTATAGCTGAAAACTAAGTGCACCTAAGTGATCAGTTTAAAGGTTGAAATCTCAATTTTAAAACCTCCTACACTAGCAAATTTTAATACACTTTAATTATTACAGCATAAAAGATAGTGCTTTGGCATGCCCAGCAGTTTTCACAAACATCCATACTGGATGAAAATTGCTCATATTTAGAGGTATTTTTTATGATTGTTAATGAGCTGTTGTTGAAGTCTACTGTCCTTAATGAATATTATTTACAGAGTTGAAGAAAATTAAATAACTTTTGAATTTATATGGATTTTGATCTAGAATTAACCAAGTAAATAAATCATGAAATAAAATAGAATAAAACCCATGGCTAAAGAGTAGTATCTTAACCGTAAAAATAATTTAAGAAGTTTTGGATGCAATGTCTTGATTCTTTTATTTTATACCGAACTAATAAACTAAATGGTTCTTTGGAAACGCTCAAGATTTCCACCTATAAAACTGTAATGTGAACAGCTCTCAAAGCTTTCTACTTCTTTACAATCCTAGGGTTACTTTTATCAAAAAGTACTGTGGTCACGCGCACGAAACTACTCGCCTCCCCAACCTGTCACCTGGGTGGAGCTTTCAATCGGCCGTCAGAACAGTAGTCCATTATGTGCAGCTTCCCTGTTTCAGAACAGTTCTTTCGGCATGCTCTAGTAGCCTCCCTTTCTAGAACATTCCGCTTTGTATGCGAGGACTATGTAAGTGACTGCTCTTGCCCAGACAGTTAGTTAAGAGGTTAAGTGCAGTCAAGAAGTCGAAGGTTTGGATAGTTAAAAGTGGGCAGTGCCGAGTGCAGTTCAGTTGTTAGTTGTGACTCAGCAATTCAGTTGTGATTCGATTCGACGGATCAGCTGTGTTCTGTTCTGAGTGTGTCAAAAGCGTTTCAAATGTAAATTTTGTGCTGCGCTGAGCATCTAAGTGTCAAATAAAGAGTGTTCTGAATCGTTACAGTATCTATAACCTGTTGCATAACAAACCGCATATACATGAACGCGTCTCACTGCAAACGTCACGGTTTTTACACTATTTAGCAGACATTTCCATTGAAGATAACAGCTTTTCAATCATACTTATGGGGTTCAGTTTACAACTTGTCTAGAACTATTAAATATTGTGAGACTTACATTCTTAGATCAGTAATTTTTTTTCAAAATTCGCACACCAATGCATTTAACTGCATAGAACATTTTCAAATCGTGGAAATGGTGTAACTTTCCATCATTTAAAATACCAACAATCATGGAAAGCATAAAAAGAACTACTGAAAAACTTTTGGTCCACCTCCAAATATTAAAAAATAAAAACCAAACAAATAAAAAAATAGAAACAAAAGAGCTAAAAGAAACAAAATACATAAAATAGGACCTATAGTTCTAGAAAAGACTTTCACTACAGTGCACATCCAAATTTTATTTGGGAATTTACTGGCGAATTTTTTAGTTATGTAGGGATAATAGGTAAGCCACCAAGACTCGTTGGTTAACGTAACCCAGTAACTGAAAGCAGGGTGGAACTTAAGACCTATCGATTGTCAAGGCCAGGTCGATGGAATGTGTTTGCTGATGTTGTTATTGCCAGCCTTTTTACAAGGACGAAGTATACAAAGGAACATGAACACTCTTTGAAGCGTTAAATGGTAGTAGTTGAACTACTTTGAAGTAGTTCCCTTTTCTTCTGTTTTTAAAAAAATTGGATACATTCGAGAAATCGTGAATTCAAATCCCGTGTGTCGCCCAATCTGATTGAGTTCCCCCCCCCCGTGGTTTCCTTTAGTTACCAGGTAAATACCAGTCGGGTATTCAATGTCACGACCCTAAATTCTATTTACAGAACAAAAATATAAATAAAATATGGTACAGGAAAGCGACTACGCAACTAAGGCCATCTGTCAAGCCTTACCATGGCTACGTATACACTCAAAAAAGAGTCACATTTCCATATTCTCAAGATCCATATTCCACCAAAATTCAATAGTAATAAAAATTAGTTAAATTGTGGTACAGAAAGGCAATGCGCAACTAAGATCATCTGCCCGACATTCACTGACGCAAGTGAACCATCGAATCTACATTGATCGTTGCGATAGGACCAAGGATTTGAAGCGATGCCTAACATTACCCTGCATTACTTGTGCAACACAGTGTTTTTATATTTGGCATATTATTGGATTTATTAAGCCTTAAAATCCGAAGTGACTTTTGAAATAATCTTGTTTTTAGAATCCTGGTAAATGTCACCAGAGGCGTAACCACGGGGGGTTTTGGCGCTTGGAACCCCCTTGCTAAAAAAAAACGTAAAAATTAATAGCAAAAATAGCTCCATTAAAATAATAATAGCACCTTTCTAGGTTGGCGGAAAAGTACGTAGAGGACACATCTGGGACATTATTCCGTATGTGGGTAGGAGGTATGAAATGTTAAGAAACTTACGGAATCAGGGTTTTTTTAATACGTAGAGTTGATCGTGTAGTATCCGGGTTCTCATTTGAGTTTAGACGCGCAGATCCCTCGGCTACGCCCTGTCGTCGCTTCGCAGTTGCGGCCTACACTCCTCTCCTAAAAAAACATCCCTCGGCTACGCTTTGAGGCTGAGGGTCCTCGATGTTGCAATGCTAAATCCCGATTCTGCAAATTCCTTAACATGTCATATCTCCTACCCGCATACGGAATAATGTCATAGATGTGGTGCACTAAAATGGTGATACATGGGAGAGATAGGGAAAACGATGCGAAATGTTAGGCTAGAACGGGTAGAGAGGCAGATAAATGATGACACATGGGAGAGGTAGGGAATATCAGGGAGGTGTTAAGGAGGATAGGGGTTGAAGGTGTTCGAGGGCGGTTCTGGGAATAATTTAACTTTCATTGCACATGGAGGTGTATGGTGTATGTGCATATACACACTCGTTGTGAGAGTATGTGGTTTAATGTATCTGCTGTACGACATATACACGATGTATAACTTAAGGACTTCCCATATCTAACCTGTCCTAACCTATTCCACACTGTCATCATCTAGCCTAACCTGATACACTCCATTGTAACCTAACCTAGACTATCCTCCCATCTTCTACTCCATCCTGTCATCGTCTAACCTAATCTGATAGCTTCCATTCTAACCTAACTTAGACCCTTCTCTAATAATCTCTTCTACCTAAGTTAGGGTAGAATGGTTGGTATATGCATGTTGGTATACGCTGCATACGTACATACCCCTACATCTCCATCTCCAATGAAGCTAAATTGTTCCCAAAACCGCCCTCAAACACCTTCAACCCCTTACCCTCTTTAGCACATCTCTGGTATTGCCTATCTCCCCCATGTATGGCTATTTTAGTGTGCCAGATCTGTCCTTACCTTCTCGGGAACGAGATACTTCCTAATCGTATCGCTATATTTATGCCGCATGTTTTACACAATATCGCCAAAGGTGACAGCAGTTGAAACTGTATTTAAGATGTGTGGGTAGAACCACGTAAGATATCAGGGGCATGTCTTCGTTCCGGTGACAAATTTGAGTGGTTTCCAAATGAGTGCAATATCTCCCAGTTTAGAATATAAAAGAATTTACATGGCCTGCACTGGTAATATAAAATACCTACTTCACAATGGTCATTAATTCTCATGTCACAACGCAAAATAGAAGGCAGAATACGCAAAACATCCTATCCTTATTTTAATTCAATTTCCTGAACCTTAATATGTGAATATAAAATCCATTCATTTAAATATTTCAACTCAGAATTAATTCATATTTATCATTTGAATTGATACAAATTGTTTAAAAAACAGACCCCCATACATAAACCTCTCTTATTAATTTTCTGACTACGCTGCCGAATGTCATAAATAGTTTGATACTATGAATGAAATGAACAACACAAAGAATCCGAAGCTCTAAATTCAAATGGTAGATATTCATGCTTGCAGATTAGAAAAATTCAAGAGAAGCCTTTCACTTAAGCAAATTATTCCGCAAGGGTATAGCACATGGAGTCAGCGGACAGTGATCATACTGCTGGAGAAGATATGGGTTTTTAACATTGTGGTGCAACTGCTGGTAGGTATACGAGTTGATTCAGCACGCGTTGCAGGTTCTGGATCCTCTCGGCTCACACTACTCTACTCCAGCAGATGAACGTGTCTGAAGGCACTGCAGCTCCTCTATTGTTAAAGATTACTTACTGCCTGTGCTTCTTCTTGCATTTACTTAGCGCTTACTTAAGACAGAGATGTTATTACATTAAACTAAAAAAACTTCGTTATCGCACGTATTGTAGCTCCCTGAATAGAAAACAGAGCTTTAAGAAAAGGTACATGTTGGTGTGTGTGTGTGTGTGTGTGTGTGTGTGTGTGTGTGTGTGCACAACATAACTACAAAATCTGATGTGCTGCATCACATGACCTTCTCTACTTTTGTACAAACTATTTTTACAAATGCTTATTCTCCATCTACTTCATGTTAATCGGGATAAACATTTGCAGATTTTCATTGCTAATTTTCTTGTAGATGTAAGGGGAATATGGTAGGCTTTAAGCAATAGTCAAGTCTTTTAAGAGCTGGTTGCTATGTGAAGCATTTTATTCCCTTTACATGTCCAGGGCATGAACCAAAATCTGATGTGTTACACTCACATGACTTTTTTACTCTTGTACAAACTATTTTTACAAACTCTTATTCTCCATCTATTTCATATTAATCGAGATAAACATTTGCAGAAACGATCTTTTGACATGCAAAGAGAATTACATTTTACACATAGCGACCAGTTCTAAAAATATTTGACTATCGCTTAACGCGTACTATGTTCCCTTGTTTTGTATTTGCAAGGACAATATAGAAATACACTCTTAATAGCTGGTTCCTAGGTGCAGCACCATTCTCTTTGCCACAGATTAATACTCTTTGCATATCCAAGATAAAAAAATGAATAACGAATTCCCATTTGAGAAAATAAGTATTGAAAAATTTAAGGGAATAAAAAGCAATATCTCGAAAATGGTTCACTCAACAATAAAAATGTATATGACATAAATTGTGTATTTTAACGCGATCTACATTTTTTGTGTAGTAAAATTTTGTCTATCTCTTATGGTTTACCAGGTATGCAAAAGTCGTTCACAATGAAGAATACTTTTGGAGACATTCCCAGAAAATTCAAGATATACATTTTGTCATGAAAATATCTTAAATATACGATACTTTAATCAAAATCGTTAGAGCCATTTTTGAGAAAATTAAACTTTTTGAAAAATGTTCCATATAAAGGGTAACCTGGGGTGGGGGGATTTTCTTGAAAACCTTCGTGTCGCATCTCTGGAAGATACTGAACCTAAATACCAAGTTTGGTGTTTATCCGACTGTTCGTTTCTGAGTTATACTGTTCACAGACAGACACACAGACACACACATACGGACATGTTTCCAAAAATGCTTTTTACTTTCTCTACTACGTATAGTAAGTAGGGGAAGTATTGTATTCCACCCAAAAATTCGATACCGAGATTTCACCGGAAATATATGTTTTGAGACACCCTGAATCCAAAAAGAGCATTTTTGGAAACATGTCCGTGTGTGTGTCTGTCTGTGTGTCTGTGTGTTTGTGAACAGCATAACTCAGAAACGAACAGTGGGATAAACACCAAACTTGGTATTTAGGTTCAGTATCTTCCAGAGATGCGACACGAAGGTTTTCAAGAAAATCCCCCCACCCCAGACTACCCTTTACATGGAACATTTTTCGAAAATTTTAATTTTCTCAAAAATGGCTCTAACGATTTTGATTAAACTATCGTATGTTTAAGATATTGTCATGACAAATAAAATGTATATCTCGAATTTTCTGGGAATGTCTCCAAAAGTGTTCTTCATTATGAAGGACTTTTTCATAACTGGTAAACCATAAGAGATAGACAAAATTTTACTACACGAAAAATGTAGATCGCGTTAAAATACACAATTTATGTCATATACATTTCTTTTGTTGAGTGAACCGTTTGCTAGATATTGTTTGTTATTACCTTAAATTTTCCAATACTTATACTTTTTTCAAATTCGTTATTCATTTTTTTATGTCCTGGACATGCAAAGAGAATGGAATGCGCCACATAGCAACCAGCGTTAAAATATTTGACTATCGCTTAAAACCTACCATATTCCCCTTGCATCTACAAGAAAATTATCAATAAGATTGACATCTCGATATCTCGATTAACATGAAGCATATGGAGATTAAGTGTTTGTAAAAATAGTTTGTACAAGAGTAGAGAAAGTCATGTGAGTGTAACACATCAGATTTTTTTGGATTCAGGGGGTCTCAAAACACGTATTTCCGTTGAAATCTCGGTATCGAATTTTTGGGTGCAATGCAATACTTCCCCTACTTACTATACGTAGTAGAGAAAGTAAAAAAGTATATGAAATAAATTGTTTTATCGAGATCTACATTTTTTGTGTAATAAAATTGTGTATCACTTCCGGCTTACCAGTTATGCGAAAGTCATTCAGAATGAAGACTTTTGGGGACATTACCAGAAAATTCAAGATATACATTTCATTTGCCATGAAAACATCTTAAATATATGATGTTTTAATAAAACTTAGAGCCATTAGAGTCATTTTTGAGAAAATCAAAATTTTCGAAAGATGTTCCATGTAAAGAGTAGTCCAGGGTGGGGGAATTTTCTTGAAAATCTTTGTCTCGCATCCTTAGAAGATGCTTAACTCAAATAAAGTTTGGTATTTATGCGACTTTTCGTTTTTGAGTTATGCTGTTTCAGACAGACAGACACACACTCACACATAGGGCATGTTTTCAAATATGCTTTATTTGGATTCAGGGGCCCTCAAAACATGTATTTCCGGTGAAATCTCCGTATCCAATTTTCGGGCGAAATGGAATACCTCCCCTACTTACTGTACGTAGTAGAGAAAGCAAAAACGAACAGTTAAATAAGTTAAAAAAAATGCCAAACTTAGTATATAAGTCCAACATATTCCAATAATGCGACATGAATTTCACGAAAGTCCCACACCTCAAACAGTCCCTTACGTGGATATATTTTTGTTATTTTTCATTTTCTCAAAAACGACTATTACAATTTTGATTAAAATATCTTATGTTTGTCATATTGACATGAGAAATAAATTGCATATCCTGCGTTCCTATGAAGAGCCTGTGAAGTACTCTTTATTCTGGTGAATTTTGTATAGTTTTGTGCATTAAGAAACCATAAGAGATAAAAGAATCTTAGTTTAGAAAATGGACAGAGCTCTTCAAAACATGCAGTTTGTATTAATTTTTATTCCATTATTTCTGAAGCATTCCATACTGTGTGATTGTATTTTTCCAATATGCGTCATCTGATGAATGATACTAGAAAGTTTCAATTTTTTTCTTTTTCTTCAGAAGAGTTCATTACTATGAGCATGAATGAGTAAGTAATCTAATTCCCTATGATTAAAACTTCCAACCTCTTGTTTTCCCATTTTTGTAAGTGATTATTGCTTAACTTTTCTAGGCAATAATGTAGCGTGAAAATGTAACCTGGATGTAAGAACCACTTTTTAATAAATGTTGTAATGTATAAAGCATGTACACCAGTTTGCAATGGGTAGGGAAATTTGTGGGGCTGTACTTCATCAGATGTTTTTTATTTCTATTTTTAAATTTTTAACTTTTACCACATGCAGAAGAATTACTGCACTCAAACATAAAATTCGATAAATGTACAGTTTGTGGCCCACTTAATCAAAGCAAAAACACTTTTAGGAAACGCGTGCGCGCGTGCATGTGAAGGCATAACTCAAAATCTAAAATTGGTTCGTAAATATAAAATTTCATACTTGAGTCATACACATTTAATTTATTTTAAAAAATCTTTCACGTTGAAGAATGCTATTTTTTATTTTTTCGTAAAAGTCCTGTCGATTTGGTTTAAGCAAGTACGTAAAGTTAAGATATTTACGTGATGATTAAAATGTATCTGAGATTATGTAAATAAGCTCTCTTTGTTCCCATTGAGTTTTACCTGAATGGGAAACTACAAAAGTAAAGCAAAGCCCGTAATGCAGAAAAATATGAAGTCATAAACGAATACAACCGATGCAAAACAACGTTTTCATTATATGTATTAATCGTTTACGAAATATTTCCTATTGTATGCTTAAAGTCTTCTTTAGTGTGTCATCTACTAATATTTGTAAATAAGGTTTCTCGTTTTCGCACAATCTTATAACCAAAGAGTTTATAATAAGAAACTCTTTGGTTATACCCCCCCCCAAATGGCTTGCGATGTAAGCAGCTGAACGTTATCTCCGCATCTGCATTTAACCCGTTTTCATCCATTTTACTTTATCTGAAAATATTTCTAAGCATGTATATCTTATATGTAATTGTCGGAAAATAGAAGAACGCGATTTCTATATGAATAGTATATATCGTACTGAATATTTCACCTTTCTCTTGTAAACTCTCTTTACTAGATACTTCAGTTTCGTGTACTTAATGAAACAGGAGAGCAATTACGACAGTTTTGAAGCAAAGTTTGAAGGCCAGTACAGAAAATAAAGAAAGACTCCTTTAAGCTGCCCCCCCCATAGCGAAGTTATATAACACAACAGTTTTGTTGTCACCCATAATTTTCTTATCACTGGAAAATGTACTTTTATTTTACACTGAAGCTTTAATAAATGCCAAAACACTTTGAGGTCATTAAAACAGCACGAGACACTCCTACTGCGGCTGAGAGGAAGAGTGGGATTTGAAGCACAGTGCGCCTGAGCAGGAAAACCTACCTTGCTCACTTAATTTAATGAAACAATCGAATTTTTGATTCAGGTATTTGATTCTGCTTAATTGTACCATCCCTTAGCATTCGAAAAGTTAACAATAATTTCAGAGTAGGTGCTCAGGAAATATGTATAGCCTTTTACAGGTATTAGAAAACAAAGAGTAGGTTAAGTTCAGAGCATAGATCTTATGGCTTCGGTTACCGAGCGAAATGGCTCCGCGATAACGTGCGAGGCTCGCATTCGGGAGGTCCTGGGCCCGATTCCTGGGGACGGCCACTCCGGGTTTTTCGTGATTTTCTCTGGTTGGCTAGACGAATGCTTGAGTAATTTCTCTTTTACCACGAATTTCTTTTCCCCTAATTCCTATCATTTCGCTTCCCTTTTCATCTTTGAGGTAGGCTTAGGGGCTGTGCAGTGTCGGCCGGTGTCGGACAGATGGCACAGATGCCTGCTCATTGAAAGTTCTTCTCGGACCTGCCTGATGGCAGCCTTCTCTGAGCCACCTAAGGTGGACCGGTTCCACCAGAGGGAAGTTTTTATGAGCAGCCCGCCTGTGTGACCGAGTCATCAAGCTTGGAATAATGATGTACCTCCGCGCGTCTCTCGGCCGGCCCTCCTGCGATCTATAGCCTGCTGCGCTTTCATCCTTTCCTCCGGGGAGCGTAGGCACAAAAGATGCACGTTGGACCATCACTATACACTTACCAACTGAATTATCGCTTCTGGCTCCCTAGGCCTCTTTCATCTTATTCTGTGTATCCTGGTTACCTCAACGAGCGAATGAAGTTAGACGTCCCCTTGTGCGCATTGGGAAGGACTAGGATGTCAGACGGAGGCATCTCTATTCACTGGAGCATAGCAGCGCACTCACGCCATAGTAGGCCCACGTGACTCCTGGAAGGAAAGGATGAATGATGCGGCGGAACTGTGATCTATTACTTGTTTTGTTACACAGGTTTTTGTTTCTTGAAGTTATTGGGTTCTATTGTTCTACTTGTTGCTCTCATTGCTATCTATCGGCCCAACATGTAGCTCTTGGTTTAGGTGTGTAGAGGTAAGGAAGGTTTTCTGTGTAATCAAGTTATAACACTTGAACGTCAGTTTTGTATATCCTATCTTTAATACGCACTTTTTCACAATTGTCATACATATAAAACAGTTACTATCAGGTATAGAACAATCTTTCAAAGATGGTCCCGAATCACTAAGAAAAAAACTTCTACGGTTTTAATCAAAGAATCTAATAAAATCTAATTGATTGCCTCGTTAAATTAAATAAGCAACTCTTAAGGAAAGTTATTAGATTCCCCACCGGACACAGCGCGTTCAAGAAACATTTTAGGACGATAGGGATACTCCACGAAGAACCAATATGTCGCCTCTATTAAAAAAATCTCATGAAACAGCAGCTCACCTTCTTCTGGAGTGTGAAGCTCTAGAAAAGAGACAACTTTGAAATGGCTAAGCATCCCGGAGAAGGGGCTCTACTTGCAAGGCAAATATCTCGGCTCATTGAACTTATTGAACTAAGCCTATAACAAGCTAAGGAAGCGCACCAAAGGCCTCTTAGGCTGAGATGCATCGAGTTTAACTCGCTTCAATCATCATCATCATAATTGGCTATAATGTAATTTCGAAGAAACTGCTGCACAGGATTCAAACTTATGTTGCGGCCGTTTCTATTACGAATATTCTAAGTTCGTACTAACATGGGTTTTAAGAATCACACGCACAAAAATTACATGCCCACACTTGTATTGATTTCACTTTTAAAAAATATTGATGGTCGCTACATTATTATCGGTTTCTAACTGCTCCTCACTAACACTTATAACAGACTTACGTCTATCGTGTCAGGAGACCTAGGGATACAAACAGGTTTCAGTTGTGGGAGCGTTGTTTGTCTTCCCACACAAGTTTTTAAATATCTATATCACTTCATTCTGATTGTCTACTGTAAGTATACCAGCTATATTTTAAATTCCTAACTATTGCTTCTATTCGCTACTTACAGCCACTTTTATATTTATATTAGGGCGAACGATGCAATTCTTTGCCATCTCCTATTATCCTTGAGCTTGTTTTGAAATTCTTATTTACTAGATTACATCCACCTTCGGTTGGCTTCACAATTACGTTTCTTTAGTAAACTCTGCACTCTAATTTTACAACCTTGCACCCTCGTTCTGGAAACATATCTATGTGCAAATCTTCTTTCCTTACAACAGCTTCGACGAATAACAGATTTCTAAAAGCTGAACTATACAAGACAGCACAAATGCTAATTACAATTAAATATATGTTTAAATAACATAGTATTACAGCCTCTTAGTTATTCATGTAGCTATTATTCATTGTTATAATTATATGAGTAGATTATAAATCGTGTTTCAGCATCAAATTCAAGGTCACACATTTATCTGTTACTTGTGAAAAATTGGTGGAATGGGCTTTTAATTGGGTTTAATGTATATTTAATTGGTGTTTCTGGACACGCGTTCATGTTTAGAGCAACACCCGACATAAGCATTCAGCATCAAATTCAAGGTCACTGGTGAAGTTTGACAGTTTAAGTGTCATTTCCGTCGACATGGTGGCTTTTAAAGCAAAGGGACCTAAGTGCCATGGGTATTCAACATCAAATCCAAGGTCACTTGTGGAACGGTTAGAATTCCTAGCGTCACTTTCAGGGTCACGTGATTGCTTTAGAGGAAGAAACACTTAAATGTCGCGTTCCTCCTCAACCAAGTACTGGCTTCGGGTGGGGGAGGTAATTACTTTAAGGATGAAACGTGATTCACCGTAAGTGAGAACCACTGCTACAAAGCTTTCCCATGTTGAACAAAGATCTTTCGAATCCGGTACAGCTGCAAACCTAAGAAATTAATGGATCGTATCCGTGAGAGCCAATAGCCGTTTGTTTTCACCTCAAGCTCCGCCCTCAAACCCTGTGAATGCGTGTGCGCCACCCTATTCTTGTGCAATTATCCCCACCATTATACCACTGCTATATAAGGTCCCAGACCTAGCATCCTGAAAGTATTACTTGAAGGTGATTGTAGAAAGAGTTTCTCCATCTGGACGTTATTAGTATGGCAGGAATGGAAGATCTTTGGAGTGTGGAGAGGAAGCGTATCACTACACTTACTATCACAAGGAGGAGTGTAATGGATTCATATATTCAATTGTCTGTAACATGCCCTCATATCATGACCAGATGTCTTCAAGAGAAATTTGCACAGAGAACTGTCCAGTCTACAGAAGAAGGTAGCTGTAAGTCGGCCATCTTTTATTCCTTTCTAGGGAATACTGTGCTACACCTAATGTTTAATTTGAAATATGTTCATTCTTTCAGGGGAGGGGATGCAGATGAGGAACAACACAGAGGCGTGAATGATGTTGATGTCCTTGTAACCAACCATGCGGCCCAATACCATTCTGAATTTTGTAATGGTCATACGCATGCAACCTTATGCGAGAAGCCAGAGGTGCACGATCAAATGAAGTCGTGCTTCATGTGTGATGAAAACTGCGCTATATTCTTACTCAGAAAGAGAAACCTAAAGTAGGTAGCATTGAAAATAACTATATGTTCTTACCCTGCACGGGATTGTAGAATATCTAATGTTTAAAAAATCATTATAATTGTTCCAGAAATCGTCAGACAACGCCTATCCCTAGAGAGGACACAGATGAAGTAGATTTCCCGAATGCACCGCAGCTTTTGATGAATTTAGATTACCAGAGAGGCCAAACAATTTTCAAGTAGATAATCTACTCCAGGTGACTCCTGAACATTCACCCAGGAAACGAGCACAATTACACAAGGCAATACAATGAGTATTAGTTTCAAATCTATGAAAGAACACTCATGCTTAAATAAAGTGTAAATGCTACTTCGCTCTCTTTATGGTATCTAATATCTGCAATTCCTTTCAGGAGACCTGCGATTCCATTTAAAAGAAAACATTTTTATAATAGATGCAGTATGTAATGTTTCAGGTCTGCTACTAAGAAGCCCACCAGGAGGAAGAACAATAAAACCTTTGAAGATCTCCATTGAGGTTGACGCTATTGGAAGAGCGAATTATCCACGCTAACACCCCGAAGAAAGATGCAACCACCCGTACTCGTGCTTCAAGGCGGCTATACCTCAAGAAGCAGTAGTGTCAATATAAGACTGTATTATGAAAGCCCAGTGCTCCTCATAAAAGAAACAGGCAATAATAATTTCGTGTATATGTCAAAATATGACTGGCAGATAATTAAAAAAGTCTCATACAATTCGAAACATATCTGAAAGTGAAGTGCCCGAACAGAGAGTACAGTGAACGTGTTGTATTCTAAAATATCATAGTGTTTATGGAACGTGGAAAAATTACACTTTTGAATACTGCTTTAAATTACGGTGAAATTCAGTTAAATTATAATTTACTATTACTAATAAAAAGACTCGAATCCTATATAGACAGACATCTCCAGAACCTTTGTATTGTAAATGAAGTAACTTATGTAGGGACAAGGAGCTGGAGGAAGAAGGCAATGGAAATGTATGATAAGAAAATAAAGAAGTGAATATCTCTTTTATAACTTGTTTTTATTCACGAAAAACCTCCTTACACTTCCTTATATCCTTCATGAAATAACTGCATTTAAATTACAGACTGCATCACATGAGACAAGGGCTTGTATGTAAATACTTTGTCATGAATTATCAAGCAATACAAAGATGTCTGTGCAGGAATATTTGCATTACTTTGAATTTCCATTCTAATATTGACAGCTCCATTTACAACCTCCTCAGACTGATGTGAGCAGTCGATAACAAATATCGGTGCATGTTTAAGAAAATCTTTTCTCTTCAATAAGGGGTAATTCTCTTTCGAATAATAGGAGCTTCGGAACTTTGAATACATTTCATATAACAAGGCAAATCTAAAGTTTCCAAAGTCCAAGTTCATATCATGGTAGGGATAACATTCACTATTGAGGTAAAGTCTCAAATTGGTTTATTACAATAATCAAACTCTGAACAGTCTTTAATTGCATTATTCACTCTCGAAGCCTGCGCTCCCACAATAACAAATCTTGGTTTCTCGGTTCGCGATGTTATTGCAACGTTCCATGTAAATGATCTAGTTTGAGGTACTGCAGGCCTGTCTGACTTGACAATCTTAAGGATCTCTACCTTTTCACCATCAGAAAGGCACATTATAGGCATCCGCCACTTGATAGTGTAACTTTAACAGTAGCATTTTCTTCTCCTTCAGGCTCCAGAATACAGTTCTTAGAGTCCTTGGATCGAATGAGGACCAGCTCAAACTTGCTGTTGAGTATGAGGTCCTTGTGATCCTCTGGAAATCCCAGAAGCATTGACAGCGGTACTATAGCGTTGAATGCTCCACTTGCAGGATGTCCAATAACCACATCTTCTCCAGGGTAGCTCCATCCAGCATTGAGTAAATGGTTGGATACCATAGGGTTGAGTGCAGCATAGTTGATGTAATCCCTGAATTTCTTGTTCTATCTATAATCACTAGATTATATATATCACTATATCACTATTGTCACTAGATTAGCAGGGATGGCTTTGCTTTCACTGAAGCCCTAAAGGGTTCCAATAGAGCACTGCTTGGAAACATCCATAGGCAAAGGACTTAATTTCTAACTTCATTGTATTATTATTAGGTCGAATAAAGAAGACATCCTCATTCAATTGAAGCTTATCTTTGATGTATGCATTAATATCAGTAATCTCATACGTTCCACGAGGTAAATCAATGACCTTAAAATCGCCATGTAAACTGAGTATTGCTATGATCCACATTGAGAATAGAACAGAAGGTTTCAAAATTCAAAAGAGCGATCTCATAATACGCTTTAGGATCGATCCTCAGAAAAGGATTCAGGTGCGTTGTAAGAACAGATTCATTACCACTAAACAGAATAGTGTAACTCATTGTGATAGAAATTGCAAGCACAAGTGTCCACAGATGACTGAGCTAAAACTCTGAAACATCTCGGTATTATACATTAACCTAACACCACTGCGATACCTTTCTATTTCTTTAGGAGGCTTTAGGTTTCCAAAGCTATCGAAATAAAATGCAACGTTACCCTCCTTCCTTACAGCAACCTTCATTCTCTGAAGAATCGAGATTGGCGATAATCCTCTCATGGTGATGAGGATTTGTAGGAAGCTCGTCGATCATATATACACCTCTAAAATGCGGAATCTTTAAACGTCTAGCATACATGGCGAGATCAATGTTCCTCAAGGCTTTTTCCGGGACAAGTATAGCCTCTTCCTGAGTTTTTTGAATTGCCATTCTTGCTGTTGCGTCTCTGCTTTTTGGCATTCCTCGACTTATTCTTCACTTGGAGACCTTTACCTTTTGCTTCCTTCTCTCTTTTATGTCTTGCCATTTCTGCAAGCTGTTTATCTGCAGCCTTTTTCTTATTCACTGCTGTGGCAATTTGAGCTGCGTCTCCAGCTGCAGCACCTAGGGCTGCAATAATGGGTAATGAGAGGTAGAATCCACCATGCTTCTTCTCCCTGGAGCCACCAACTATAGCAACCTTGCCCTTCATAATTGCTGTAACTAGCCTGGCGGCCAACTTTTCTCCTAAAGTAGCGTCCGATGCCTGTACTCTTTTCCACGCCTTCTCGGCTATATTTCTCGAAGCAGAGTCCCTGTGCTCAACGTAGGCGATGTCGTGCTGCTTACAGGCTTCGTCTAATGGATTAATTCCGGGGTCTCCTCTCTATAGGCGTTTTTCAAACTTCGAACCCGGACCGCAATATCTGTAGACAGGTAAATGTGCTTCAAACGGTAGCCAATTAATGAGAGATTTAATTAACCAAGAGACACTTGAGATCTTAATACTCCTAGCTCCCATAGACTAGTCGACTTTAAGAGAGTATTAGACTTTGATACTCTCAAGCTACAAACTGAAATCCACGCGCACCTGATAATTATACATTAAGCATACTTTTTTTACATTTAGTTATTAAGATGGAGCTCGTGAAGCAAAACTGCTCTCTGCCCATTCAGGTGCTGGACTTTGAAAGTGATTTTAGATGCAATCACCATGGAAAGCTATTTGCCTCTAATGTCAGAGCTGTTATTCTATGCAGCTCAAGCGCCGGAAAAACTTACGTGTTACTGAATACGCTGCATCATGTGAATGGTTTACGTTTTGAAAACTTGTACATCTATTCAAAGACCCTTTACCAGCCAAAGCATCAATATCTCATCAAGCTACTCGTAAACATTGAAGAGATAGAAGTGAACACTTATGAAGATGAAGAAAGTGTCTTACATCCCTCTGAAGTTGAAGAAAGTTCCATATTTATATTTGATGACATCATCACTGAGAAGCAAGGGAGGATCGCTTCTTTTTACAGTATGGGCACACACCGTAATTTGGATTCTATATATTTAGCACAGTCATATGCTAAAGTACCGAAATATATAATCAGAAATAACACGAACATGGTTATTCTCTTCAAGCAAGATAACTTAAACTTGAAATATATATATATATATATATATATATATATATATATATATATATGTATAAAAAGACTATGTAAACACTGACATGTCATATAATGAATTTAAAGATCTGTGCAAGGGCGTTTGGGAAAGTGTCTCGGAAGGAAGACCCTTTGTAGTGCTAGTTCCTGAATTTCCTATGAATGAGGGCCGATATAGGAACCGTTTCGATGTATATATTAAAGTAGAAAAGAAAGAAAAGGATCATTCATAGATCGAAATGAGTATTGTCAGGTTCGGTTTACAGAGGACTGCGCCAGTTAAAAGAGCACTTCATCAATTCATCATAAACCGAGATGGAAAAGGAAACTATCAATTCAAGAACAAGAGACTATGCATTGTTCATGACCCCGAGGAAGACAATGACGCAAGCACTAAACGTTATGTTGATAAGCTTACGACTTCTACCGAAAATCTAATGCAGGAATTCACCGAAGAAGTGGCAAATCAGCGCACGGGCGAACTTGAAACTATGATTAGGAATCACATTCAGCGATCGCATGATGGACAATATGAGGCTCTAATGAAATACCTGGATAAACATGCACTTAAACGAGATACTAGAAACAACATTATTCTAGATACAATAAGAATGAAGATACTATTATCACTTCAGGAGGACTACGATGCACAGAATAGGAAATATGTAACGCACTATGTTAATGCAAGAACACCAGCGCTCGATTCAGATGGGAACGCTTCCTTTCAAGAAAGACGAATAAGAGAGAGAGCAGAACCCATCCATGACAGTGATGGAGCAAGTAAAAAGTTTGTTAAACCCATTATTGGTAAAAAACACAATGAAGCACAGCAAGCTCTAAACAAGAGACTAGCTTCTATTGGAAAGATATCACGGAAGCAGTGTTGAAAATATGGAAACTATGGCGAGCCGACAGTTCCGTGGATAAGCACTTGACGACAGCTATGAATAATGTGAATACTCTTAAATCACAGGTGAATGTTATAAATGCGATATTAGATCAAATGAAAGGCCAATTACCCTGCAGACGAAGCATTTCAGAGGGAATTCGCTAAGATACACGTTAACATCAGGTCTCGAATACTACAGAACACCTGTAAACGGAGAGGTCATTGCGTGCTATATGACATCAACACCTCCTTTTGTAAGTCGGAACCTTCCCTGCTCCTATTGCAAATGGAGATACTCACCTTTACTGCTCCGGCCAGTCGAGCAAAAGATGGCCATATTCTACATATCGAGTTGAAGATAGCATATAAACCGACGCCAGCAGAATAGCAGAGTAATATATTGAGGCGAATAACAAAAATCAAGATCATTTCAAGATGGACAGCGAGAGCATAATACTTAAAGAATCTGTTGCCAGGCATACAAAGGCTATAAGGGAAAAGTTAGGTGCACTAAAAGGACAAACGTTTGAGACCCAGAGAGTAATGCGTGAAGCTCTTCAGCCAGTAGAACCGCTAAATGACATTCTGCTACTTCAGAAAAACAATAGTGATACTTCAAGCAAGGAGGAAAGTCAGAAAAAGATAGAGCCACTTAAAGAGGAGAAAGACGAGAATACCCTAAGCTTCCTGCAGAAAGTTCGGAGGAATGATAAGAATGAATGCATACGGTGTCAGATACGAAGATGGAAGCTATATGGTGGGGAACAAGATCATTGACTTCATCAACAATAAAGTACGAGTAGGTGATTAAACGTACGAGGTGACACCTGGATTGTGTGAACTCATCTTCAAGAGGATACCTGAAATGCATGTCTGTACAGAAGGGGATCTGGATACATACAGCAAAACACTGAAAGCAATACATGTTTATAGGTGAAACTACAGCAAACTCGGGAAACAGATCAGCTAATTCCTACAAGTATAAAAGCATTATACGGCCTTTGGTGACAAAACACAGGGGTTTAGACTTGAAGTGGAAGGAGCAATAGACCTGATACAGGCAAGACTACATCCATTGGAATGACCCTAATGACCTGGTAATCGCCTGAGACTTCTCATTGCCTCCAGAAACACCTGAAATAATAATCATACACAAGAAATTAAAGAAATCATTCAAGAAAACTGAAATCGGCTAGGATTATAGCATGACGGTGAAGCAAGATATAGCAAGAGAGCTCCATGCTCCGCCCGAAGAAACTTCTTGCGTCGAAAGATCGTTAGCAAAGGTCTGCATGATCTGGTGGAAATCGACTTGGTTGAGATGATCCCCCATGCAAAGCTCAACAAGAATTTCAAATATATCCTGATTGCAGTCAACTTCTAGGCCATTAGAGGACAAGTCAGGACTACAGGTTGTAAAGCCCATGGAAGATATACTAAAAGATATGGAAACGCCAACCAAGAATATACAGAGTGATAATGGAAAAGAATTTTATAAGAAGCACTTTAAAAAACTAATGGCAAAGTATAATGTCAATCACTACAGCAACTATACTAATTTGAAGGCTGCAGCTATTGAGCGCCTAATCAGAACATTAAAGAATATAATGTATCGGAAGTTTCTAACTCAAGGATCATACAAGTGGCTAGATCTTCTACCTAGAATCGTTGCAGAGTACAATGGTACTTACCACTCAACCATCAAAATGAAGCCCAGTGAAGTGAGGAACAATGCCCTTCTTCTGACTGTTTACAAGTATAACCAGCCCAAAAGAGAGAAGAGGAGTGCAACGAGGTTTGGTGTCGGTGATTATGCGAGGATATCTAAGAATAAAGGACAATTCGAAAAGGGCTTCGAACCCAACTGGAGTGTTGAAATCTTCCAAGTGGATCATGTGAAACGAACCAATCCTATCACCTACATCATAAAGGATAAGGACGGCGAGGAGACAAAAGAAGCATTCTATGGACATGAACTGCATTCTACACTACTTCCTAACACTTATTTAGTGGAGAAAATTTTGTGTAGGCTAAGAGAAAGGATTCTTGTGAAATGGTATGGATTCCATAATAGTCAATGGATTGATGGAACTGATTTATTGTAGCTAATACTGAAATAAAGAGTCTTAAAATGCACTACCATGTGTTTTATTTAGAATACTTTTGTTTCTTTTTATCTTGCAACATTGAGATGTACAATGTTCTATTTACATTGCATTATATACAACAGGAAAAAAGCAATTAAATCCACTATATACAATTAATAAATCAGACAATAAATATTCTATATATAATATAATACATGAGATGGGGACGAGACAGCCAGGGAAGTCGGAATGGATTACGAAGCCCTTATCGAATATTGGTCCCACGCGAGAGTTGCACGAGAGCCATCAATCATCTTGGCTTCGTGTCTGCTCCAATCAACGCAATTTTGTTAATTTCTACAGTCGAGACTTTATGCTTTGTGCTTCTGAAACAAATTTGTTTAGCCAAACATTGTTTAAATCTTTTAGGCACTCGAAATATTTCTCAAAGGTGATTGCCCGCATTCCACCTTTAGCAAACCCCTTCGTCTTCATAATGGTTCTATTGTTATACTTATAGCTATAGAGCTTTGCTCTAAGTCCATCGTACTCAGACATCACCATGCCGCCCAACTCATCTTTAAACACCCCAATCACTTTCTTGTTGACCTGCTTTATACCATATACATTATTTTGGTTATAATTTGAAGTGTCGAAATGCTGGGGATTGGTTTTTATGAATTCGTAAATGTCTGAAGAGGTTTCGAAAATGAATGAATCTGTATCCATATAATTCAGGACCACATCATTCAGATAGGATTTCATTACTTTATAAGAAAATCATATATAATAAATTTTGATAGATCGAGAATTCCATGGCTAATATAGATTGGTTTGTTTATGAGGATCTCCTCTCGAACCAACTCTATACCGATTAAGTTTTCATAAAAAATGTGCCTGCATACATATGTTGGACGAGCCGTCAATTTCCGGGCTTGTTCCCAGATAGGCACAATACGGAAGTCTCTGTACTTGCGAACATTTTCAATGAACTTGCCATACACAGCGTTGTTCATTTTCTTCCAGAGGTTTTGACCAAACTTAGAAGTTTCCCTGGCTCGCTTCTCGGCGTTAATATCAATATAGAACTTTAGTCATTCAGCTTGGTCATACAATACCACGCGATCAATATGTCTCAATTACATCCGCAGATCTAGGCACTGCTGCAGGATTTTATAATGCAAGACATATTTGATTTCGTTCTCAAGACTTTCAATCAGTTTCTTGTATTGGCTGCCGGGTGGTATCTCGCTCCGGGGACAGAGAGGTGGATCATTGTGTGCATCATGGAGATGGTCAGGATGCTCCAAATCCACCTCTAGTACATATCCTGTGTTGGAGTCCTCAGGGATAGAAGCGAAGTCGATGGTGTCTATTAAGCCATCTGAGGATCCCGTACGGAATTGGGGACGCCATGCTCTTGCTGTACAAGTTGTTAATGTCCCAGTACGATAAAATGTTTCGCAGTTCATAAGAATTGTAGTCTGCAAGGTATTCTTGGTTGGCTTTGGAGTACCGCTTTGATACCGCGCAAAGCCCGCCGCGAATACCTTCCTCATGCTGCGATCGCTTATTAGCTTGTTTTCGTTATCTTAAGCATGGCGTCGAAGGCTAGTGATGGCAGAGTAAAGTACCATGCAGGTCCAGGTTATATATCCCCAGCGACAAGTCTCTAAACTTCTCAAATACGTCTGCTAGAAACAGAGTATCGGTCTTTAGGTAAAGGTCACTATATTCCCCGAGATTCTTTATGTTGAATGTGCTCCATAGTTTAGTGCATGAGCATACTCCTCTTCTGAGATACCGTCGAAAAGCTCTATCGGCGGGAGCTCCTCTTCTTGGAGCTTCTCGATGGTATCCAGGTATGAATAGGGGAATATGCCCCTGCACTACATTAATTCCAGATGTTCTGGATTAGAATACTCAGCATTAGTTACCTTGAAGTGATCAGCGCTCAGCATGTCTGCCAAGCTTCATAACTTGTCATCGAGAAACTTTCGAGGTATCTGAAATTAATCCCTTTGTACCATTTCGTAAATGCTATATAGCGTTCAGATGACTGTGCTATACATGAGATAGGCGCCTTATCATATTCCATGTGCCTGATCAAAAAGTGACTATCATAAATGCTTAAGCAATGAAAGAAAATTGGAATAAAATTCGGCAATTTTCTATTTAGACTGCAAGCATTATGTGCCGCTACAAGATATGCTCCAGTGATATGACAATGGTCCCTTTCCCTAAGCTCATTTACAGCAAACTCTCTATTGCATATGTGACAGTAATCGGCATTCTCGAAATCCAGGCCATCCTGAGGCGACATATGCATTGACTGTATTCGCACATATATCTAAATGACTTCATCGGCAATCTAAGTTCGCTGAAAAAGCCATTGAGTGCATTGTCACCTCTGAAGATCTTGAATCTCGACATGGACTGATCATGTCTGCATATGACATTCAACGCTATTCGATATCGCTTCATGTTCCTGTATGGCTCGGGTCCAACTCTCTGCGTCAGAAGTTTCACATGAGTGGACCTTTCTCAAAACAGATTCGATATCTGCATAAATCAGAAAAGGTACAGGGGCAGACTTTGAATATGCGTTAAATTCCAGAACCTCATCCTGCTTTGGCATCTTGAGCATCTGTCATTTATTGCATTTCAGTTTATGCACTCTCAAGGCATCCTCGTTAGGACACCTTGTCATGTATGCCTCGCATAGCCACACTTTTCCCTTATGCTTAGTTACCTGACTTCCAATAAACCTCGATAAGCTGGTGATGAGGCAGTAGCGAGACTTGTCCTCCTATTCAACCATTAAGAGGTTTACTTGTCTAGCCTTCCTCTCAGATGGCTTGTGAATAGACTCCACTGAGTCGTTGGCATTCAGGGCAAATACAGCTATAGATAGTTCAGAATATTGCTTCTCCAAGCGTTCAATCTGATCGATGGAAAATAAAAATGTGATTCCAGCATAATTGAACTTCTTGAATAACAAATCCTGCGGGTCTATTTTTGTTGGCTTTTGCAGGGTATCTGGAAGCCAACATGCACCAAGCGAAACAGAAATCATCGGCATTCTGAATATTAACAACCGCCTTCTTTCGCTTCATGCATGCTGGCAACTGTATGTATCCTGAAGCACGAAGGTGATTATAGTTTGCTGCGCTATTTATCAGCGAGTGGATTGCGACCAGTGTCTTTGAGCTAGATTGGCCTTCAAAACAGGCAAGGTTTTCTAAAATTTCATGTTTCATTGCATTAAAGATGGCCTCGAGGTTAGATGATCGCTGAATCTCCTTTGTCTTGGAATTGAGGTATATCGATTCCACTTTTTCATGATCCGGTGTCTGGATTAAGCATGAGCCGTTCAATGAACAACTCATATTTAACCCAGAGATACTCTTCTTTAGAATGGACTCAATTTCCTTAATGACAAGATCCTTGCATGCCATCAGAAACTTGCTGGGGTCAGCAGTATTTTCAATTTTGCTATTGAAAATACGACCTTTGAACGCAGATTCTATTACCTTACATTCTAGATCAGCGTAATCATTTCGACATACCATTTTTGCCTGTAATGGTGAGGATGAAACAGTTGGCTGGCCTAGTCTGGTTGATGTTGCTACAGCGGTGGAGGTTTGCGTTAGGTTGCAGTGTTCTGTGAGCTCCCGCTGGTTCAATGCGAGTGAGGGCTGGCTGTTGCACTTTCCTTCGATGGAGCGTTCTTCAGTACCGCGCTCCTCTTCTGCTTCACGAGGTCTCTTAATCCCTTTTCTCACAGCCTCATTTGTCTGAGGCTCTGACTCAGGGTGTAGAGGTTCAAGATCTGCAACAATAGAAGCACCACATGAAGTCATGAACGTCTTGTAGTCTTTAAGTAGTCTGGGAGCTCTACGAAAAACAAGATCCATTGCCTTTAATAGGGAATTATAACTATTTTTTTCATTTTACTTCGTATTACATTGTAGATGCGAATGGAGAGTGAAGCTGATTGACTTGCGAGTATGTATACAATATGAGCTTGGGAGAACAGTCTAATTAGTTATCTCTGTAAAGAAACATTTTTCATTATAGTTTAGTATGTGTTTGACTCTAATAGAAGTTTTTAATGAATTCGATAGCGGACTGCATTCTGCCGACATCTATAGTGGAAGATATGAATTACAAACAGTCTTAGGGACATCTCTGAATACTTCTGACATCTATGCTGGGACATGTGAATTACTAGTAGGGACAACGCTACACAAAAGCGAAGGAAGGGTGCAGTGTCACAGTCACCCTAACACACAGAGGGGAGTAAATTTTATAATAATAGCCTCATTCACACCCCAATATGAGGGTTAGAATCACTGTCTGTCCCAAAAATCGATATACCTAGCTTGCTCGCTATGTTTGTATATGTGTATGCGCGCGTTTGTATGTGTATGCTTGTATGAGTGTGCGAGTGTGTCTGAGAGAGAGGGCGATATATTTCGCCAACAGATATGAATAAATGCATATTTTTGATAGCCACGTACTCTTTACGCTGTCTAGTAGAGTGAATGTTCTTTCGGAATACATTATACACCCATTGTCATCATTGAATGTCTCCGACATAGGGTGAGAGTATTATCCCTTCTCTCTGTGTCAGAAGAACAGACGGAATCGCCTTTTTACTTTCTCTACTACGTATAGTAAGTAGGGGAAGTATTGCATTCCACCCAAAAATTCGATACCGAGATTTCACCGGAAATACATGTTTTGAAACCTCCTGAATCCAAAAAAAGCATGTTTGGAAACATGTCCGTGTGCGTCTGTGTGTGTGTGTGTCTGTGTGTGTGTGTGTCTGTGAACAGCATAACTCAAAAACGAACAGTCGGATAAACACCAAACTTGGTATTTAGGTTCAGTATCTTCCAGAGATGCGACACGAAGGTTTTCAAGAAAATCCCTCCACCCCAGACTACCCTTTACATGGAACATTTTTCGTAAATTTTAATTTTCTCAAAAATGGCTCTAACGATTTTGATTAAAATATCATATGTTTAAGATAATGTCATGAGAAATGAAATGTATATCTTGAATTTCCTGGGAATGTCTCCAAAAGTATTCTTCATTGTGAACGACTTTTGCATAACTGGTAAACCATAAGAGATAGACAAAATTTTACTACACAAAAAATGTAGATCTCGTTAAAATACACAACTTATGTCATATACATTTCTTTTGTTGAGTGAACCGTTTTCGAGATATTGCTTGTTATTCCCTTAAATTTTCCAATACTTATACTTTTTCTCAAATTCGTTATTCATTTTTTTATGTCCTGGACTTGCAAAGAGAATGGAATGCGCCGCATAGCAACCAGCGTTAAAATATTTGACCATCACTTAAAAGCTACCATATTCCCCTTGCATCTACAAGAAAATTAGCAATAAGATTGACATCTCGATATCTCGATTAACATAAAGCATATGGAGAATAGGCGTTTGTAAAAATAGATTGTACAAGAGTAGAGAAAGTCATGTGAGTGTAACACATCAGATTTTTTAAACTGTGCAGATGAGTGGAGACCACAGTCGTATAATACACGTCTTTAAGTACTGAGGGACGCTTGTTAACATTTAAATCTATAAAAATATTCTAATATTTTTTCACTGCTTGCCATTCTACTCTGCTTGATTTCTCAGTGTAATAAAGAAGCATGCTTTAGCGCACACCCTATTCAGTCATATTTTTTAAAACATTTTCATTCGTTAGGCGTGTTCGCAACAGATCATACCTTGTATATATGTGCTTTACCACGCGTATATGAGTAACGTGATTAGTATTAGCGATGGATAGATTGTAACACTGATTCTCACGGGCGGTGAATCATGTTTCATTCTTAAAGTAATTACCTCCCCCACCGAAAGCCAGTACTTCCTTGAGGAGGCCGTATTCTGGTGTCTTTTGAGTGATTAGACATTCCACCCAAGCGTGTTATTCAGGCCTATTTTTTAAAAAACATTTTCATTCGTTAGGCATGTTCACAACGGCTCGTAAATTTTATTTATGTACTTTACCACGCGTATATGAGTAGCGTGATTAGTATTAGCTTTGGATAGTTTGTAGCACTGGTTCTCACGAACGGTGAATCACGTTTCATCCTTAAAGTAATTACGTCCTCCACCCGAAGACAGTACTTGGTTGAGGAGGAACACGACTTAATTGTTTCTTCCTCTAAAGCAATCACGTGGCCATGAAAGTGACGCTTGGAATTCTAGCCGTTCCACCAGCGACCTTGACTTTGATGTTGAATACCCATGGCGTTTAGGTCCCCTTTGCTCTAAAAGCCACCACGTGGCCGGGAGTGCTACTTAAACTGACAACACACCCAGTGACCTTGAATTTGATGCTGAATTCTCATGTCGTTTAGGTCGTCTTTGCTCTAAAAGCCACCACGTGGATGGGAATGACGCTTAAACTGACACCAGTGACCTTGAATTTGATGTTGAATTCTCATGTAATTTAGGTTGGGTTTTGCTCTAAACATGAACACGTGTCCGGAAAAACCAATTAAGTATACATTAAACCCAATTAAACACAATTAAAACGCAATTAAAAACCCATTCCACCAATTGTTCACAAGTAACAGATAACCATGTGACCTTGAATTTGATGCTGAAATCCATTTATAACTTACTTTTATGTGCACAAAAATACTCTCTCAAGGGGAGACCCGTGATTTAGATTTATTGAAATTTAGACTTGACAGATGTTATTAGGTTTCGTAAAAGCTGTGCCAGCATCCGCGGTTATTGATCAAAATCGGCAACGATGCATGCTAGCAAGGTCTCTAACGATTCCAAAATGACGCCAACTCTGACGATGGCGTTCCTGCCCTAGCCATTTTCGACCTGGGGGTTCCGGAATGAAACGAGCCGCTCCCAGGGAGCGGCCCAGTCGCCCAGCTAATCGCCAAGGAAAAATGTTTACACAGCGCAAATTCCACCGTCGCCTGGTCCTTTAACCTTGAAACATGTGAGAAGAAACAAATGAAAGGAAATGATGGACAGGAAATTCGTGGTCTAACCCAGCATTCGCCCACCGATCTGGGAAAACCAAGAAAAAACCCGTGGTGAGACCGACCAGCCCGACGGGAATCGAACCCGAATGCGAGCCCCATACGTTACCGCGGAGCCTCTCGCCCGGTCCATCGGGAAGAAGAGATTATATTATTTACATTAAGTCAAATTCTATATCAACCACTGGCTCTCTATGCTCTGTGTTATGAATGCATTATAGCGTTTGAGCGTATTTTCAAATATTAACAGCTTCATTCAATATATAATGTTTCAAATCGTATGCAGGGAGCATTGGTAAATTCTGGATGCATCCTCCAAAGCCTGCCGATAGCATGGAAATCCCGAGCAATGGACAATAGTGTTCGCATCCGCATCCATTTCACTGTAATGACGAGACTGAACCAGGTCAGCGGCACCACGAAGGCGGTGGTAAAGGGGCAAATACCCCATGCGTCCGAGGTGTTTGATGCGGACACCTGGACGCTTATATATAACTTGAAATGCTACAGGTATTTTTAATTTATGGTAGCTAGACAGAGTGCCATATTATACCCAAAAAATTCGATTTCGAGATCTCCCTCTGTTAAAGAATTTTTTAAACGTCCGTAGGTGCGTATTGTGCGTGTTATGTGGGCACGTGATATTAAAAGCATAACTCAAAAAAGGAAAGCTGAATATATACCAACTTTCATATTTTATTCACACTCCGTGTAAAAATGCTGGGCTAAGATTTCCTTGAAAATCCACCCACATCATACAACCCTTTGCATGGAGATGTGTCATTACGAGGCTAAGGATTCGGGACGATGTATGTGGAACCTGTAAACACAGTACTGTTGATGTAAACAAAGATGCCAATGTGCTGCCTTGTTTACTGCTGTAAACGGTACAGTCTACTGATTGGTGAAAAATGAAGTACGACAGATATAAATCAGAATGAGAGACAGAAGTGTATTTTACACTCGCTTCCACTCATTAACATAACTTCGGGAAGCATTTTACCAACCTTCCCAGCGGCCACATATGTATATAGCAGGGAGGCGTTAGTCGTGTTCTGCCTTTGTTGTTCGACCAAGCAGTGGCATATGTTAACTGTAGCTCACGCGATGTATGCAAATATTTCGGAGGTGCATCGGGGAATAGTTGTGGGTATGTGAGAAGCCAATTCGCCATTGCTAGGGCTTGAAGTCATTGCTAGGGCAATTCCATGCAGCATTCGCAAGGACAGATTATTAAAATGATGTCTAGTAGATAAATGTGTCCTCTTTGAGAGTAAAACGAATAATTTATTTCAGTTCTGCATTATAATTACTGCCATTAAAATACTGCTTCATGAAGAATTTCTTTTTCTTTTTTAGTTTGGCGTCCTTCGGGTCATATCGGACGATGAATGAAATGCTGCTCAAATGAGCCCGGGGTTATAGTGATATTTCCGCCGATTAAGAACACATAAAAAGGAACCCTATAATAATAATTATATTTTAGAAATTATTAATAATTAATTTATATTCAATCTGATAAATTTCCATAATTTTAAAGCCATAGGATTAAAAATTGTATCAATCGAAAACCCTTCATAAGCTGTAAATATGTTTCAAGTTTCCATAATATTGTAAAATAAATAAAGGCGTAATTGCATAAGAAAAACTGCAAGATTTAGGCAAGAATAAGAGTAACTTCGTTTTAGACTGTCCTTTATGTTTTCCGAGCGTGAGGCCATAAAAATTGTAACGTTCTTTTGTACTTCGTGGGCGCGAGACAAGTTTTCAAGCAAACAGACGCTATGAGGCAACGGACATTTCTTACAGTTAAGCTTTGAATTTTCAACCAGGGAACCAATAAACATTGAGAATAAGTGCGAGAACCAATAGAAGCATAGGAAGACGCAGTGACATGTATAAAACTTGGAGGAGAGCAGTCATTGATATATGTGAAGGCGAGCGTGGTTTTGGGACAGTCTGCCATGATTCTCCGGTAAGGAAACACGCATCACGTTGAGTTAAAAAGAAAAGGATAAAAGTTCCAAAATTTACGAAGTGCTGCACCACAATGCAATCATAAAGTAGTTCGTGTGGAATAATTATATAGAGTGCTAGATTGTCGTTGAAATTATTTTATCCAAGATAATAAATAAGCCGCAAGTAATGAATTCAAGTTCGCGGGAATCAAAAGAACGGTGATAGAGCGCCTTAAATAATAAATAATTAGCCGGAGCAAAACGTTAGTGGACCAAAGGGTGAAAATATTCTTATATAAGAACCGTACGGGGTAGAAAAAGAATAAGAATCTTGCAGGAATACCGTTTTAGTGAGGAAGTGAAAACGTTTTCTTCAAGAATAATATCCTAGTGCTACCCTTCCGCAATCCTACCCTGACAATAACAGTAGGGAGTTTCAGACCGATTCGCCGACAGTTGACCCTGAGTTGCGACGTCCATAAATGCTTCCTGACTGATATCGGCGAACTCGAGTCCTGAAGACTCACCTACAACGACGCAGAGGTAAGAGTAACACAACAAAGTAGCGCACACAAAACGCTACAGGGCGCACAGAGCTTAAAGTTACGTGACATTCGTTTTTTTAGGATAAGGGAAAACATCGGAAAAGCCTCTTCCGGGTAACTCACCCTAATCTAGATTCAAACTCGGGACCTTTTGAATGTGAGGCGGAAATACTACTCCCATACCAGGAAGGCAAAATTATGCAAAGCAGTGTTCTATTTAGTTGTGTATTTGGATTGGACAGATGATTCCAATGCTTCCTAAGTCGGTTTATCCTCCTGTATGTAGGGTTTACACTCCCTAGGATTTATTATTCCTACAATGTCTAGTAAATGTGTCTTCTTGGAGAGTAAAAAGTATAACGTATTTCAGTCTTACTTTACGTTGCCATTAAAAAAATCTGATGTGTTATACTCACATGACTTTCTCTACTCTAGTACAAACTATTTTAACAAACGCTTATTCTCCATCTACTTCATGTTAATCGAGATAAACATTTGCAGACTCTATCTTATTGCTAATTTTCTTGTTGATGTAAGGGAAATATATATTTACAAGGGCAATATAGAAATACAGTAGCCTTTAAGTACATACATATCTCTTAATAGCTAGTTGCTAAGTGCAGCACCATTCACTTTGCCACACATTAATACTCTTTGCATATTCAAGACAAAAAATCTGATGTGTTACACTCACATGACTTTCTCTAATCTTGTACAAACTATTTTTACAAACTCTTATTCTCCGTCTATTTCATATTAATCGAGATAAACATTTGCAGAAACGATCTTTCGACATCCAAAGAGAATTACATTTTACGCATAGCGACCATTTCTGAAAATATTTGACTATCGCTTAAGGCGTACTATATTCCCTTTGTTTTGTAATTGCAAGGGCAATATAGAAATACAGTAGCCTTTAAGCATCGACATATATCTTAATAGCCGGTTGCTAGGTGCAGCACCATTCTCTTTGCCACAGATTAATACTCTTTGCATATCCAAGACAAAAAAAAAAAAAAAGAATAACGAATCCCCATTTGAGAAAATAAGTATTGAAAAATTTATGGGAATAACAAGCAATATCTCGAAAATGGTTCACTCAACAAATAAAATGTATATGACATAAATTGTGTATTTTAACGCGATCTACATTTTTTGTGTAGTAAGATTTTGTCTATCTCTTATGGTTTACCAGTTATGCAAAAGTCATTCAGAATGAAGAATACTTTTGGAGACATTCCCAGAAAATTCGAAATATACATTTTATTTGTCATGAAAATATCTTAAACATGTGATATTTTAATCAAAATCGTTAGAGCCATTTTTGAGAAAATTAAAATTTTCGAAAAACGTTCCATGTAAAGGGTAATCTGGGGTGGGAGGATTTTCTTGAAAATCTTCGTGTCGTATCTCTGGAAGATACTGAACCTAAATACCAAGTTTGGTGTTTATCCGACTGTTCGTTTCTGAGTTATGCTGTTCACAGACACACACACACACACACACACACACACACACACACACACACACACGGACATGTTCCAAAAATACTCTTTTTGGATTCAGGGGTCTCAAAACATATATTTCCGGTGAAATCTCGGTATCGAATCTTTGGGTGGAATACAGTACTTCCCCTACTTACTATACGTAGTAGAGAAATTAATATTTGATGGAGGAGATATTATGCAAAAAAAGGTTTTATTTAGTTACATATTTAAACATGGCTATTATATGTAAGTGATGAGGAGTAAAGCTATTGCTTAAAGTTATATTATCATATGTGAATAATGTAGAATTCTGTACGTAAAACAGTACGTCACTGCATGCGCGAAAATGTAAACACCTACTCCTTGCTATACACGCTCCACCTGGTAACTGGTAAAGTCGTACGATTGTTGATACTAGGGATGGGACCTCGATACTCTTGATACTCGGTGGTATCGAAGTATGTTTAGTACTTTGAGATAAACCTTCGATAATTTTTCGATACTTTTAAATTGTTACTTTCTCTACTACATATAGTAAGTAAGGGAAGTATTGTATTCCACCAAAAGCTCGATATCCAGATTTGAACGGAAATATATGTTTTGAGGCCCCCTGAATAAAAAAGAGGCATTTTTATAAAAAGCTCCATGTGTGTGTATGTGACAGTGAACAGCATAACTCAAAAACAAAAGGTCGGATAAATACCAAACTTGATATTTAGGTTCAGTACCTTCTAAAGATGCGACATGAAGATTTTCAAGTAAATCCTCCATCCCAGACAACCCTTTACATGGGAGACTTTTCGAAACTTCTTTTTTTCTGAAATGGCTCTAACGATTTTGATTTAAATGACATATAGGTATAAATATATTTCCTTTAAAAATAAAGTGCATATGTTGAATTTTCGGGGAATAACATATGAAGTTCTCTTCATTCGGAAGGAATTTTGTATAATGTTGTATAATTGATAAACGTTAAGCGATGGACGAAAACGCATTGCACAAAAACTGTAGTTCTCTTTAAAACACATAATTTATTTCAAATAATTATTTTTACTTTCTCTACTACGTATAGTAAGTAGGGGAAGTATTGTGTTCCATCCAAAAATTCGATACCGAGATTTTACCGGAAATATATGTTTTGAAACCCCCTGAATACAAAAAAATCTGATGTGTTACACTCACATGACTTTCTCTACTCTTGTACAAACTATTTTTACAAACGCTTACTCTCCATCTATTTCATATTAGAGATAAACGTTTGCAGAAACGATCTTTTGACATGCAAAGAGAATTACATTATACACATAGCGACCGGTTCTAAAAATATTTAACCATCGTTTAAGGCCTAATATGTTCCCCTTGTTTTGTATTTGCAAGGGCAATATAAGCACATACATATCTCTTAATAGCTGGTTGCTATGTGCAGCACCATTCTGTTTGCCACAAATTAATACTCTTTGCATATCCAAGACAAAAAAATGAATAACGTATTCCCATTTAGAAAATAAGTATTCAAAAATTTAAGGGAATAACAAGTAATATCTAGAAAATGGTTCACTCAACAAAGAAATGTATATGACATAAATTGTGTATTTTAACGCGATCTACATTTTTTGTGTAGTAAAAGTTTGTCTATCTCTTATGGTTTACCAGTTATGCAAAAGTCGTTCACAATGAAGAATACTTTTGGAGACATTCCCAGGAAATTCAAGATATACATTTGATTTGTCATAAAAATAACTTAACATGTGATATTTTAATCAAAATCGTTAGAGCCATTTTTGAGAAAATTAAAATTTTCGAAAAATCTTCCATGTAAAGGGTACTCTGGGGTGGGGGGGATTTTCTTGAAAACCTTCGTGTCGCATCCTTGGAAGATACTGAACCTAAATACCAAGTTTGGTGTTTATCCGACTGTTCGTTTCTGAGTTATGCTGTTTACAGACAGACACACACACACACACACGGACATGTTTCCAAAAATGCTTTTTTTGGATTCAGGGGGTCTCAAAACATGTATTTCTGCTGAAATCTCGGTATCGAAATTTTGGGTGGAATACAATACTTCCCCTACTTACTATACGTAGTAGAGAAAGTAAAAAAGCATTTTTGGAAACATGTCCGTGTGTCTGCTTGTGAACAGCATAACTCAGAAACGAACAGTCGGACAAACACCAAACTTGGTATTTAGGTTCAGTATCTTTCAGAAATGCGACACGAGTGTTTTCAAGAAAATCCCCCCAACCCAGATTACACTTTACATGGAACATTTTTCGAAAATTTTAATTTTCTCAAAAATGGCTCTAACGATTTTGATTAAAATATCATACATTTAAGATATTTTCATACAAATAAAATGTATATATTGAATTTTCTGGAAATGTCTCCAAAAGTATTCTTCATTGTGAAGGACCTTTGCATAACTGCTAAACCATAAGAGATAGACAAAATTTTACTACACAAAAAAATGTAGATCGCGTTAAAATACACAATTTATGTCATATACTTTTTTTTTTGTTGAGTGAAAACCATTTTCGAGATATTGCTTGTTATTCCCTTAAATTCTTCAATACTTATTTTCTCAAATGGGAATTCGTTATTATTTTTTTTTTTTTGTCTTGGATATGCAAAGAGAATGGTGCTGCACCTAGCAACCAGCTATTAAGATATATGTCGATGCTTAAAGGCTGCTGTCTTTCTATATTGCCCTTGCAATTACAAAACAAGGGGAACATAGTACGCCTTAAGCGATAGTCAAATATTTTTAGAACTGGTCGCTATGTGTAAAATGTAATTCTCTTTGCATCGTTTCCGCCAATGTTTATCTCGATTAATATGAAATAGTTGGAGAATAAGGGTTTGTAAAAATAGCTTTTACAAGTGTAGAGAAAGTCATGTGAGTGTAACATATTTTTTTTGCAGTACAAGCCGTTTCTGAGATATCGTTACTAAAGGCTCAAATTGTTAATTACTTGGTCATTCCCTTAAAGTCCTTTCAATATTCAGTTGTTACTCGCGATTGCATGGAATTTTAAGTCCACTGTATACCGCCCTGTTCTTAAAACATTTGACTGTCGCTGTTCCCTTTGTATCTGTAAGGACATGTTTAATGTAGCTATATCTGCAAAGGTTTATTTCAATTACAATGTAGTAGACAGAAAAATATGCATTAGTAAGAATAGTTTGTATATCCACTAATAAGCGATAGAGGGTAGAGAAAGTCATGTGAATGTAACACACCAGATTTTTAAGTTTTGCATTACTGAAAGTTGTTGCGTTTAACTTTATGCTTGATAAGGACTGAAAGGAATCGAGACTTCATACTATTGCCTCGTACATGTTCCCAAAGAGTTGCTGGACTATAGTTCTTGATAGATGTTGACTGCGTTTCCTATGGGTGAATCAATCAACATTCTATAGACTCTTGTGTCTAAATAAAAACATGCAAAACTATGGGGGAAGGATACGCATGTAATATGCAGAGTTAACTGAACTATGAATGAAGCTGGTTACTGACACACTACACCACGTTTGTGCAATAGCCTGGCGTGGTACCTCACTCTCAGCCATTACATTTACCTACTTTGTGAATCCAGCAGAAATAATCAGAAGTCCAGACGTAAAATAATACAGCGCATAGAAATATTTGTTGTTTTTAGTTGAGTTTCATGTAATATATACGGGTGAGTCTTCTCAGCCTGCGAATTTAGAGGTTATGCAGTCCTGGCGTTGTACAGCCTATGCCGTAAACACTGTCCACTGCTTCGCGTCTTATCAATTTCGGCCGAAATGACTGGTTTGCACTTCTGTGCGTGCAGTGACTTGCACTCGTAGTGCAACTGTGTGCGCGTTGACCTTCAGAGGTGAATGTTACAGGTTCAAATACTGCCACTTGAAGATACCTTTTGTTTAGTACATTTAACGAGAACTGATAGTTTGGCATGGAAGTGTGTTTCCTTTAGTTTAATTATGTGAACTTCATTAAAACACACAAATTGTTACTTGTTAGAATATGCTTTAATGAACATAATAAATAATTGTAAGAAATTAGTAAAAAAAGCACATTTATTCGCAGGGTTATTTGAACTTCCGACCTTCACCATGACTTTGCAACATGTTAACCACTGCACTACTAGAGCACCTTAACAACGAGCACCACCGTAGCCCTTAATCAGCGGAGCTGGTGAATGCAATGTCAGCACCTGCACTTCGCATCGCCTGTAAAATTCAGGGTTGCCTAGTTAAAACCACAGGATAAGACTCATGCGGTATATGTATATATATATATATATATATATATATATATATTTCAAGATTGCAGAATAAAGAATTGCTAGTGTTTGTGTTTTTCTATGGATAGAAAATCCTTTAAAAGAAAGTTTTCAGTATAAAATATAGTTACATAAAAGGGTAGCAAATTTATTATTATTATTATTATTATTATTATTATTATTATTATTATTAGCCTTGACTAACAATAGGGAATATATTTACGCAAAAAACTGCTAAGTACATAATTCGGTGAACAAACTATCGCCTTTATAGACTTTTATAAAGTGACTATCGAGAATTGGTGCTCAAAAATCAGTACCAGTATCGAGTATCAATAAATAATTGTATCGTTCCATCATTATTTTAGAAATTATGTCTTCTTGACCCAAGTGTCTTGTTTTTTACCACTATTCAGGTTTAATTCTATAGCTGAAATAGTTCACTGTCGCCGCTATTGTGGCGAGCAGAAGGATGCAGAAGTTTAAACCCTCTCCCCCAACACCGTGAGACATTTCGTATACACTTCATTATATAGAGCGATTTCTCTCTGCTTTATTTTCTTCATGCATAGCCTGAGGAACTCCGCGTGAAAAATATCCAAGTGGGCGTTCGCATTTGCTCCCAGGAAAGCGTTATAAACTGGGATTCCCTGTCTCTCACCATTATGCAGCAAAAATCATGCGACAGCGCCAAGCCGTTTGTGCATTGTCGATGCGTTGAACAAGTTAAAAATGAAGGATTTAGTACATTCAAACTAATGCTATGATAGAGAAGGTGGTCTATTCTGGAGAACGGCTGTAGTTAAGACTAAGGGAGTGAGGAAATTACATTTATATAATGTTTAGTGATGTATAGGTAATTCTGCATGAAACAAAATTTCTGACGTGTTACATTCACACGACTTTCTCTATCCACTAACGTTTATTTTTATACAGTCGCATAAACTATTCTTACGAAAGCTTATTTTTCTACCTACTTGCTAACCGAGATAAACATTTGCAGAAATAGTTTCATTACACATTTCGTTGCAGATACGCTGGGAAGAGTAAACTGGGTCGATAGTCAGATGTTTAAATGCGTGTCGCTATATGCTGGCCTAAAAATTCCATACTGTTTCCATGACCGAAACAAATAACTAAATAGTGACAGAAATTTTAAAAATGACAAAATATTGAAACTTTCAAACCAATAATAACAACGGATATCTCGAAAATGACCGAAGCCACAACAAATATTGTGCCACTTAAATAAATCTAGATCTTTTATGTAGTACGGTTTTATTTATCCCTTAACGTGTACTAGTTATACAGAATTCCTTCAGAATGAAGAGGACTTCATATTCATTTTATATGTCATGTAAATATCTTAAATATATGGTATTTTGATCAAAATCGTTAATGCCATTTTAGAGAGAATCAAACATTTGGAAAAAAAACGTCCATGTAAAGGGCAGTTTGGGTAGGGGAATTTTCTTGAAAATCTTTGTGTCGTATTTTTGGAAGATACGGAAGACTTACTTTTTGCGTTACGATGTTTACAGGCACATACACGCGCGCGAGCTCTTTTGTAAGCTGCACGTTGTGGATTCATATAGCCCCAAAATATGTATTAGACGAATTTACAGACAATTTCTAGAAAATTAAAGATATATATTTTATTTGTCATGAAAATGGCTTGAACATATGTATTTTAATCAAAATCGTTAGAGCAATTTTTGAAAAAATAAAAAGTTTCGAAAAATGTCCAACGTAAAGAGTAGTTTGAAACAGGGGAGTTTCTTAAAAATCTTCGTGTAGCACCCTTGGAAGACGTTGAACTTAATAATAAGTTTGGTTTTTAACAGACTTTTTGAGTTATACTGCTCACGAATACCCGCCACACACATACACACTTGGACCTTTTCCTAAAAAGATTGAAATTAGATTGAATTTTCGGGTGGAATACAATACTTCGTCTAGTTACTCTAAGTGCGTAGTAGGGAAATTAAAAATGCATTCTTTGTATTCAGAAGGTCTCAAAACGCGTATTTCCAGTGAATCTCATTATTGAATTTTTGGGTGGAATACAATACTTCCCCTAGTTACTGTAACTACGTAGTAGAGAAAGTAAATATGCTTTCTTTGGATTCAGGGGATCTCAAAACATGTATTTCCAGTGAATCACGTTATTGAATTTTTGGGTAGTATATAATACTTCGTCTACGTACTGTAAGTGCGTGGTTGAGAAAGTAACAATGCTTTCGTTGAATTCAGGGGGGTCTCAAAACGTGTATTTCCGGTAAATCTCGTTATTGAATTGGGTGGAATACAATACTTCATCTACTTAGTGCAAGGTCGTAGATGTGAAAGTAAAAATGCTTTCTTTGGATTCAGGGGGTCTCAGGGTATTTCATGTCAATCTCGTTATTGAAGTTTTGAGTGGAATACAATAGTTTCCCTACTTATTATAGATAAGTAGTAGAGACAGTAAAAAGAAGAGTTGTGGTATAGATAAGCGGCTGTTTGTAGTTCCAGCATCTTGCATGCAGCCAAATAGGGAAAGGTTTAACTTAGACCGTAAGTTGAAATTATTTCTGGCCTAAATTGTCACGAATGAGGTAAAGTGCACGGAAAAAAAATCATACTTTATAAGGATATTATCACTACGTTTCCATGTTAAATTCAATAGGTATTGAGATCGATTTGCATACACAAAGTTCGAGAATAAAATAATTCAAGCTTTTATGTTGATCAACTTGGATTTAGGTTGCCGAACCTGTTAAACACATTTAATTTGTTTTCTGTATATTTTAAGTGGGTTTTGAGGTTAGTGAATGTTTTTGAGAAGAATAAATCGCGAATTATGGAAGCGATAAAAGTGGCTAACAAAAACGATTTCCGCTAATAAAAACAAAATGACGAGCGTGCAGCGTGTTACGAGTATAGTAGAGGAGTATCTTTGGCGTATTCAAAACGATTTGAATACGGTAGGTGTTTCCATGCAACAAATTTTGATCCGATTCTACTTTCTATGAGAATCGGATCCAGAGTTCAAAACGATCTCAATACGATCCAGATCCGCGTTTCCATACAGCACTCAATTTGTAAATGTACTCAAATCGATTTCAATTCCCCGTGGAAACTTAGTACATTATAAAAAAAAAGACCATGTTAGTTGATAATGGATAGAGAAAATAGTGAATATTGTAAACCAAACCATTTTGTTTTAATATTTACTTATTAAAATGTCTCTAATTCCAATAAAAATAGTTTGTATACTGCTTATGTCGCTGTGCTGTAATGTTAATGCTGTTTTTTTCACAGTTATTACTTTCTTACAGCCAAGTTTAAGGGAAATTTGTTGGAATGATTTTTTTAGCACTATTACATCCCTTAACCTTGTAGAACAGGTATGAGCTAAGGCAGCAGGCATAACCTTTCGATAAGACGCCCCGCGGTTACAAACACGTGGCAAGGAAAGCATTTGGAGTCGTCTGTACATGGTAACTCAAAAGCCATATAACCTCAAAAAGTTATAACTCGACCTAAAGTCCAAAGGTACTAAAATAAACCTTACCTTAATAGTACTCGCTGCTTCTCTACATAGTAGTACACCATCAGGGTGATTGAGTAAATACTTCACTGAAATATTGGAAGCAATAGATACAAAATCACATTCACTCTTCCTACAAGAATCAAATGAAACCGCCACAGAACACCAATTGATGTATGGGTACCAACATCCCGAAAGTGCTGGAATGAAATTTCCCAGCATATCATCTCTAGTAGGGATGATAACAGCACTATCATTATTCTTGTCTATGTCATTTTAGGCTACTTTTCCCTGTAGTCCTATCGCGACTACATACATACATGCGTTAGGTTTCTAGACATAGCTTTTTTTAAGCTTTAATCCTTTATCTTGGTAGGCCATATCAGATGACAGACATAATTTGTACATAAGGATTGCTATTACCACAAGTTTCAAGGAGCGAACTACTTTGAAACGACTCCGACTACTGCGACTCATCATTAATAGTAATACCAACTTGGTTCTTTTAGCCCTTTTATTGACAAATCTAGCCTTTTTGAAGAGAGAGCTATTAATTTGTGAAAAAAAAATAACGCAATAAATACATTTCCAGCCATTTTACATAATTGCTGAGCCAATTTAAACCATTTATCAAAATATTCAACCAACCATTTTAAATTTTCTCTAAGGTATTACATTCCACCCAAAAATTCGATATGGAGATTACACTGAAAATACATGTTTTGAGTCCCCTGAATTCAAAAAAAGAACTTTTTAGAAAAGGTCCGAGTGCGCGCTTGTGTGTCTGTGTATTTGTTTGCCTGTGAATAGCATAACTGAAAAACGTTGATATTTAGGTTCACCTTCCAAAGATGCCACACAAAGATTTTCAAGAAAATCCTCCACCCCAGACTCCCATACACATGGAAGATTTTTCGATTTTTTTTTTTATTTTCTAAATAATGGCTCTAATGATTTTCATTAAAACACCATACATTAAAGATATTTACATTACAAATAAAATGTATATCTTAAATGTTCTGGGAATAGCCTGTGAAGTCCATTTCATTTGGAAGAAATTCTGTATAACTGGTAATCGTTTAGCGATAGACGAAAATTCACATTCCTACAAAAAATGTAGACCTCTTTAAAGCACACAATTTATTTCAAATAATTTTTTTTTTTGTAACATTCAGTTGTTTCTCGCGATTGTATGGAAAGCGTATTGAATTTTAAGGCCAGCAAATAGCGTCCAGTTCTTAAATATTTGACTACCGCTGTTCCCTTTGTATCTAAAACGAAATGTGTAGCGTAACTATTCTGTGCAAAGGCTTATTTGGATGAAAATGTAGTAGACAGAAAATATTTCTGAAAAAGTTTGTGTACCCACTAATACGAGGAGGGTGGGAAAAGTCTAGTGAATGTATCACATCAGATTTTCTAAAAATTAAAATCCTAAATCATGAAAAAGAAGATGGTTATATATAAACTGAAAAATAGTGTTTCACAGTCTTTCACCTCCAAATTTCCACACTGGTATATGCGCAGAGAAATGATTCTCTTCAATTTTTTTTTCCTAGCATAATCATATGAGCATTTTGTAATTAAAAGGCAGAACAATAGCCATGAATGAAAGAAATTCCTTTGGAATACCAGGAAAATTATTTGCGTGAGTTCAGAAACCTAAGCTTATATATATAAACCAAACCGAGAGAGTTGGGGATATATCTCTGCCTTTGGTGGCATTACTTATTAATCTGTTGCCAGTATTGCGTTAAAGATAGGGAATGGCATACAGTGACATCTGTTGGAAATATAAGACCACTTCCGTCGCTAATGCGGGCCCAAGAAAGGCAATTTACCCAATTATTTTACAGGTTGGGAAATTCCTGTCATCTCAACTTGAAACCTGATTTATCCCCATAAAATGACTACTTTATAAGTTGCTTTATACTTAACTACTGGCCTTTCTGAGTAATTTTTATTGCTTGTAGCCAACTTTCACCACCAAGTGTTGGTGAAACTGATCATCACAACATATGTTTTCAACAAGTAGTTTGTGACTATATAACCTATAAAAAATCAACACACGAAATAGTTACTAGGAAGTTTGGTGAAAGGATGAGAAGTACCAATATGTAAATTGGTAAAATTGAGGGAGATCTGCGTGACTGGAATCCTCAAAAGAATGTACTCGATATCAGTGTGTTGCTGACTTAAAAGCTAGATTAGTTATAAGAATTCACGACAAACTTACGTATCCCTAGGCTATGACGTATAGATAACTCGGGAAAAAAAAACTTAATTAAAGCAAACTTTGCAACCGCAGTACCTAAAACTATCCAAGTAGCGTGCTTTAATAAGGTACAGCCCAAAATTATTTCAGCAGTGAGGAAAGTGACAGTTGGTTTTTAAGAATTTATGTGAGGAGGTTCTGATCAGTTTCTAGACTTAAAGAGAGTAGTATCACCGATTCAGGCTTAGTACACCATCATGAATGTTTTTGAAGAACTTATAAAATGCCTTTCAATGGTTCGGGCCCCCAACCAGATGACATGCCTTTTGGAAACCTAGTACGATATTACAGTGAAAGTAGATGTTTGGCCATTTCAGAGCTATTGGTGTTGTGCAAGAAGTCATTTAAATCAACATTAGAGATTAAGTTTCATTAATGGAGTAAGCTAAAGACTCACTAAACTGTTCTCAGTTATAACACACGAGTTTATGTTATAGATAACTGATAATTACATACAGAGTTGAGAATGAAGAATGCAATGGCATACGAGAAGTACTCATGCTTTATTTCTTTGATGTTCTACTGGGTATGGTGGTCCTTAGGCTTAAGACTTCACTATTCCGATACAGTGAGATTTATGTGAGGTATTATCTATGTGAATATGTATTCAGTTTTTAAATTTGTATACACTTGAAAGGTTTTTACTGAGTACCTCTATAATGTTAGTTGAAAGCGAAATTTTCATATATATTTGTGTGAGTTTTACTGTAGTTCATATCTGATAAAGAATTGCACCATAGGCAAAAACATGATTAGAAAATAACACAACTGTGCAGCTATTATAACTTACACTTCAACAGCAATAAAGAATAATATTTTTCTTATTTTGTTAATTCTACGGATAGTACATATATTTGAGATATCAATCTGAATATTATTTCTGTGTTGCAACTAATTTTTCCACAAAAATTTTATTGATGGAAAAGTTACTGATCTGTTTTTATTGTCTTGGGTTTTAAGCATATTGGTGTATATCAATTTCTTTTTGGTTATAGAGCTTGCAGTGGCCACTGTGAAGAAAGCTGTAATCAAATACAATAATTGCTGGTCATCATGCCACCCATGTCAAGGCTTGAGATTAACTTGCGGCGGCTGCTTTCTCGATGTGAGGTTATGGCCAAAGAAGATCCACAGAAAGATTGGAGATTAGAGAAGGTATGATGGGTGCCAGCAAGTATTGGCCTCTGGCCATTTTGAAACATATCATTTAGTTTTAAATCATTTCATAATTTGTGGAATGTTAATCAGAATTTCATTCAACATCTAGAAAGGACACTTTTGTTTAACAGAGATATGGCTATGTAATTCAAACAGTCATTAAAAACGGCTCCCATAGAGCAACAGCCCAAATCAGCTAAAACTTAGTCTTTGTCATTATGAATATGTGACAAGCATACTAAAATTCCTTTAAAATAGACATTAGGATTTCTAAATCAAGAGCCACTACTTTCAAATAGTGTCTGTAGCTCTTCTGCATTCATTGCTTTGTCTCAAAATGTGGCTAGTGTATTGCTACTGTAACTTGTTTGTTTTATATTTTGACACTTAATTGATTGCATTGTAGCACTTATGAGATTCTGTTTATGTACTCACTAGCTACCTTATCTGACAATGCAGAAGGAATTTTTAAATCTAAAGTTTTTTTTTTTTTTAATCTTTTAAGTTTGTATGTGTTATATCCATAGCATTCACAAAGTATTCATTGAAATTCTGCTAGTGTGAGATTATTTACCCAATTTATCCCTCATTTAATTTCATAGTGGGCTTACCATAAATCTCCAAAAAGATCTCTCCTATTAAAAATCAAATTAAAGAAGCGTATAAAACATCCATATGTGCCACAATATATTAATCATCTGGCATCTTCTTCTGTACGAAACCTTTGTTCCAATAATTATATCTCTTAGTAATCGGTTATTAACGTCTAATGTCTTTTCCTTGTCTTTAGACTTCAGTTGCCATTGGTGTCTTCTGTTTGACTTCTTGACAACAGCTTATGTTACTATTTATTTTATGTCCTAAGCATCTAAAACTGCCCACCACCTCATCTCAAATTTGCCCATATATTCTCTTTGCTTTCCTTCCAATGACCATAAGTGTAATTTGAAAGATTGTTGAGTGGGTTTGTAACACCAATTTCACTTATTTAAAATTCAATTTTGGAATATGCTTCAGAAACAGTTGTTTCATTTCACTGTTTCCAACTGCTAACTTCCAAATTAACCATAAATGTCTTTTTTTGCATTTATCTTCATCCTTAGAAAGGTTCATAGGATATATTCCTCTTGTGCTAGCAGTGCCAAAATCATCCGTAAAGGAAATATATTAAAGGAAGGAAAAAAGCAGGAAGCTTATTAAGGAACCAAAAGTAATGTATTTTTACATTGTATTTCTATTCATTTTCAGTGTAAATTATTATATTTGTGACAGTAGTGTTAGACCTCAATATTGTAAATTGAAAAATTTTACACACACATGCCTCGGAAAATATTTCAGAGCTGTTGCTCTTATCACTTTTCAGTTTATAATGCCTATTAATTACTTCACTGTGCTGCTTCCAAGTGTATTAATTGATGTTAGATATTTGCATAAGATAAAGGAATTAAATACATTGAAGCCTAATACAGTAATAGAAGATAGATGAGACGACTTAACACACTCTTACTGCTTCACTTATTCAAAATTTTGAGGACATGTTTCACAGACGGTTGTTTGTATCATTGGCCCATTGTCAACTAAAATTATCTAATGCCTGCAGCTGAAGAGCTGATGATGCGGACAGCAGTCTGTGAAACGTGTCCCTCAAAATGTTGAATAAGTGAAGCAATAAGAGGATGTTAAGTCATCCCACCTATCTTCTCTTAGTATTAGATATGTTGATAAATCCTTATTTGTATAAATAGTTTTAAACATGTGATGCTAGAAATGCAGTTGTATTAAGAAGAGGAACTTGAAGAGCATTAAAAGGAGTAATTCCAATAGGTGGTTGATTAAGATTTATAATTTTTGGATGATTTAATAATTCCAAACACATATTAGCTCTCAGAAGTCATTCATTCAGTTTTTGTTGAAAGGGGATGTGTATAAAAATTAAAATTGATGCTATAAACAAAAAGACAATTTATACTTTTATAAAGTCATAGATAACTCCAAACTAGCCTCACAATCAAAGAAATGTACTAAAGTAGGTATGTTGTATAATCTAGAAAATTTCCTTTGCTTTTCTTGGCTTATAACAACTGGCTTTTAACAACTAAGTGTTAATTTGGTTTGGATTAACAATATCTTGTACCATTGCAGTATATAAATGCCTTGGATGAAATGTTGGAGAACTTGGAAAAAGATCCTAGGTAAGCCATATAAATATTTAGTTACTTTAAGCTTACACCTATAAGGTATTTTATGCCTTGGTAGGTATGCGTGCTTGCTCTAGTTTCTACTTGTGAGCTAAAGAATGGACATTTTTCTCTTCCAATTTACATGCATAAAAATATCTGTGTATCTAAGAGTACCTCTTCAGCGACTCTAGCTTCTACTCCATGATGTTATCTTCTTATATGTCCCTGTTAAAATAAACATTTCGTCTAACTACTAAAGAAATATCAAATATTCCATTCCAAATTCTCAATTAGCTGATGCTGGTGCAAAGAGGATCACTAGAACAAGCAATGCACAAAACTAAAAGCAAGTTGAGACAGGTTTATCCAAAGAGAGGAGATAGTGCCACTGGCACAAGTCTTTTTGAGCTTTAATTGGAATGAATAAAATTGTATTTCAGATAAGCCTGTGGTATACCTCTTTACAATATAGGGTAAAATTATTAGAAAGAAGGCTACTCAGCAACTTTTGTGAATTGAAAGCCTCTGTATTTGTGGTGGTTGAAATAATGGAGTTAAACTGATATTTTGAGACATCAAGGAGTACACCTCTTATTTTTTTTCAGCAAACCAAATAATGATACCATGGCAGAATATAAACGAAGAATTTTGTTCCTCAAAGGAGTAACAGAAACACACAAGCTGGTGAGTTTTTGACTTGAAATTAGCAGTTTAAAGAACTGACAGTTACTTTGCATCTCACAGAATTGGTTCAAAAATATCAAAAGTTATATGTAAAAACTCTATATCTCAGCCATTAATTAACTACTTCACTTAAGAGATGCTTTAAGTTATAGACAGTTGACAAATAGGAAAATTATGTTAAAGCAACATTATAGCATATTTACCTAATGTGGGTGTAAAGACACAAAGGTGTGGAACTAAACTAAATTGAGCTGCAGCTTCATATCTACCTTTTTCATGCCCAAATTTCATGTGCTAAGCAACAATAAAATAGCATAAAGGTGTGGCATCATGAATTTATGCATTTTCCCAGAAATGTACACTAACAAATCTGAAGGAGAATTGTAAAATAAATATTTTTCAGTTGATGAGCTTGGAAGGGGGGGGATAAGAGAGTGAGCTACTTTGTGATTACTTGGACACTTTAATCAAAATAAAACGTGATTAGAGTGGGAGTTCCTCAAGGATTGTTACTGGCTCCCCTAATATTTTGCTTTCTGTAAATAATATAGCATATTCAAATGATTTTAGTATATTACATAATATATGCTGATAAAAACAAGGCATTATCATTATTACAAATATCAATTTATGTAACAACTTCTCAATTTCAGATTAATCAGGAAAAAACAAATGCATACATTTTGAGCTTTGGGATAGAAATGAGCAGGACCCAGATTTTGATTACATGTCATCTTTGTTTCCTTATGCAGTATGCATCACTCCTAAGTTTTAGAATCCTGAACACAAATCTATGGTTATAAAAATATTAATTTTATGGTCATTTGTTTCATCATATTTTCTGTTTCTGAAGTTTTAGGTAATTTTTTCAATTTTTACGTCTTTTTTTTTTTTTACTTTTTTTTGCTTCTTTTCTTTCTGTTTTGCAAGAAATTAGATTAACTTAAAGTATTAAATTATTTAACATTTATTTTTAATCTAATGAAATAAATGGATACTTGATCGTGGGTCGACAATGTACATGTTGGGAGTTGGTTTCTTACCTATACTGTACATATTGTCGCATCAAGCAATTCTCCTATTTCCAATGTGCCTGTGGTAGTAAAAAAAAAAAGCCACTTGACAATGTGCAAGTTGAAAGGCAAGTGTTTGATCAGTTATTTTCATTGTCACAGATTAGTTATTTACAGATTTTCTGAGACGAAAGTTTGGTGTTCAGTTCAGTTTTCATAATTTCATTCAGCCATGTCTAAAAATAAAGCCATCTAAATCTTATCATTTAAGACAGATTGTGTTTGAATTTGGAGATAGTTTTCTTTACGGGCGTTATAATGTTATTTTGTGAGATTTGCGAAACATAGGTATTGCCAAAAGAAAATTCACTGTTCGGCAACATATGGGTCGCGGAAAGCATATATGGGCAGTGCAACTCGCAAGAAAGAAGAAATCCATGCAACTTTTACTGCAACAAAGTGTATCCATGAAGGAGAATAAATCATCAGATTTTTGCAGAGACTTTTGTGAAGCTTTAGTTTCTGCAAAAACCCCATTTTGGACATTGAACATTGCTAAATTGAAGACTTTTCTAGAACTACATTTCAGACGCCCTATCTCAGATGAATCAACTCTTTGGAAGAACTACCTGTCACAAAGTTACAACAACACCATCAGCAAAACACGGGGAAAAGTATATGGAAAGAGGATTTTGATATACATTGATGAAACGAGTGATGTAGAAAATCATTACATGGCTAATGTAATTATTGGTATATTGGAGATCGACTGACCAGATGAAGTATTTCTGCTTACAAGTGAGATATTAGAAACTGTTAATCACTCCACATTTTTAGACTCTTTGAAAAATGTATGTTTCTGTTATGGCCTGAGGGTACCAGAAATGATGCCGTCTTGTTTTTTGTGACTGACGTAGTGCCATACATTGTAAAAGCAGGAAAGTCAATACAAGCTTTTTACTCGAAAATAGTGCACATTAGTTGCTTAGCACATGCTATGCAAGAGGTGGCAGAGGAAGTTAGAGCACATTTTTCTCAAGTGGATTGCATAGTGTCAAAGATAAAGAAATTTTTTGTCAAGGCTCCCTCTCATAAACTGCTCTGTAAGTCCATGACTCCCGGTATTCCATTCCCAACAGAGCCTGTTGGTGAAATATGTTATCGAAACAGTGAAATTGAAGGACAGCTAGCCTTCATAAAGGCAAATTTCAGTTGTTTAACACAAAGAATCGCATGTGTACTGGAGAAAGGTACAAGTCTGGAAAGTTCTGTAATGCTAGTTAACAAAATTGATCTGATTTGAAAAGTGTAGGAGGGAAGTTGGAAGAAGGGTATCTAAGAAAGTGAAAAATATTCTTGATAAAAACTCTGGATACAAAATTTTGTGTTGCATTTCTCAAGTGGTAATTGGTGAAACATTTGATACTTCATGTGTTGAACATCTCACTGCCAGTGATTTAGCATATTTCAAGTATGCTCCAGTTGTATCAGCAGATGTGAAAAGGCGTTTCTTAAAGTACAAAAAAATGTGCTTTCCGACAGCCGTTCACTAAATTTCGAGAACCTGCGCATGCCACTGGTTATCTACTGCAATAATTCTGAATAAGGTAATATTTTATATATATATATATATATATATATATATATATATATATATATTAATCTTCCTAGAACATACAAATTTGTAAACACACACACGCACACGTACCCCCTCTCTCCTAAAGATGCTTTTATTTATTTATTCGTTCATTCATTGGTCCTCAAAATATGTATTTCCAGTGAAACCTTGGTATCAAATTTTTGGGTGGAATGCAATACCTTCTCTACCTACTATGCATGTGGTAAGAGAAAGCAAAAACTATGTACAAATATATACTTGTTAAGAAAATTATCATATCAGCTTGAAGTGATACACTAAAAGCAACATGCTATGGTTTAATACACTCTCGCATTACATGTGGAATAGAAATATGGGGAGTCACCAGTAATTCAAATTTAAATAGAATTTTTATATTGTAGAAAAAAAACTTGAGATGCATTTATAACTTAAACTAGCAATTGGTCAGAGAAATATTTCGAACACAGCAGATATTAACTGTAATATCATTGTGTATACATGTACAGAGAGTTCTACTAAAAAAAATAAAAAAGGAAACTGCACTTCATTAAATAAAGAGTGTTAACAATATAACATGAAAGGAACAAATAATTACAACAGGATGTATAGAGCTAAAACATCAAGCAGTAAAGATCTATACAGTATAGGCATTATCATGATACAATAAACTTTCACTTGCATAAAATCAGCACAGGGTAATACTTTTAAAAACCTATTAAAAAGGACTTCATAGATAAAGGTTTGTAGAATAACCAAATTATGATTACAATATATGCTTTGAAATTATTTCTGATACATATCTTATTTGAATTATATGACTAGGAAATTATATGTAAATGTCTTCTATTTTTTGGATTATAAAGTTATTAAGGTGTTATAGTATTGTATTACATTATTGTATTTTAAATGATTTCATCTGCTTTTAAAAAAATCTGGTTACATTCATCTGACTTTCTCCATCCACTATCATTAGTTTTGTTTAGCGCCTACCAATTATTCTTGCAAAAGCTCATTCTTCTATCTGCTTCAAGTTAATTGAGATAAACATTTCCACATTTCACAATATCATATACATTTGTTACATATATACGTGTACAAGAGATAGTGGCATATAATCTAACTTCAATATAAGCCAAAAGATTTACATTTTTACTTTCTCTGCCACCTACCTATAGTAAGTAAGAGGAAATATTGTATATTGAGATCTTTTCTACCTACTATGTATATGGTAGTGAAAGTAAAAATGTATATCTCTTCAAAATACGTACAGAATTTGTTTCAAATAACTTTTTGTAGCTTTAGCCATTTCTAGACATCAGTTATTATTTGGTTTGAATTTTTAAATGCTTTGTTCTTTTTTTAAAGTGCTAATACCTCCTCCTCCTTCGTCTCTTCCTTCTTCTTCGTTGGCACTACAGTCTGGTCTCCTGAACGTTATGCTACCATTCCAATCAATCCTCTGCTTTCCTTCTCCATGTTTTCACTTCATCCTTAAGTCTTTTAATACATCATCCATCCATCGATCCATCTTGAACTTTGGTTTTTCTTTTTTCCTTCTTGAGTCCAATTTTGCATTCATAACTAATTTAGAGATTCTATTTTCCTCCATTCTAACTACATGTTCTATCCAATTCAGTCTTCTGATTTATATATCTGTTACTATATCTTGATATAATTCTGTTATTTCTTTGTTTGTTCTTATGCGCAAAACACCATTATCTTTTAAAGGATGAAGTGGTTTACTTGTAATGTTTATTTAATTTGATGATTGAGCCCCACGTTTGGGAGCCAATTTGCGACGGTATTATTTATAATGTTTGTGTATTTGTGTTAACTCCACGTGGTGAAGCCATTTTGTGACGTGATTCTTTGTTAGGTTTGTTAGCTCCATCTGGTGTTAGCAATTTGCGGCAGTATTAGTGTTTGTTTGAAAGAATGCTAATGTTATTTTATTTAATTTTTGGTTTACTGTCCTCCGGCTAGCTATTATCCTTTTGGTCTAGCACTTCTCTTTATACAGGTTGTGTAAACGGAAAGGAGTCTCTTATCCAAATATAACACTGATGAAAGAATTTGTTTTACACTTTTATTGTCGAACACATTCACTATCACATTTAACATTGATCTTGACACTCGCCAAACTGAAACTGTTATAATAACTTCATTACTGATCATTCTTAACTCGCATACTTCAACTTTTTGTGTAATTAACTTTACAACACTTGAGATTTTTCATAACTCTGCTACGCGTAACTTGCGAATCGATAGCCGACGTGTAATATTTCTGCTGGACTGAAGGCGACGTGTAACGTACAAATGTTTTCGACGAACTGACGGACTGAAGGCGACGTGTAGCATACAAATATTTTCGGTGAACTGACGGACTGAAGGACTTTACCTCTAACCTAGCCCTTTTTATACTCCTACACCTCGATATGCCTAAAGATTATAACTGAACTGCTATTGGCTAATAAAACGCGCCAACATTAGCGTCTATTTTTATATCCAATGAAAATTATGAATACATATGCTCTAGGGACAATGTTCCAGCAAATTCTAAAGAAAAACGCGCCAACATTACGTAACTTCCTCGTCTCTAATAATGATAAACAGCTCACCCCCTTGCTGCATTATTGCACGCTATTATTGTCAGTTTCAGTAAGGCCGTATAAACTTACTTCTCAACAATAATTACAATCAACAAACATCTTAAATCAATGACACATAAAAATGCATATTCATACTATAATCATTCTTTACATTTAAAGAATTTAGGACACAAATTACTGCATCAAGGACCATATATTATTCTCAAAATTTTTCTTTCCCATGCTGCTATAGCGGATTTAGCTTGTTGTGTCAATGTCCATGTCTCACTGCCATAGATAGTATTGCTTTGATAACTGTTTTATATATTCTTATTTTTACTTTCCTTCCTGTATATCTAGCTTTCATTATATTATTAAGGGCATATAGGCAATGGTACTCCTTCTTTAATTTCTTTCATTATATCATCATTGGTGACTATGGATCCTAAGTATTTAAAAGCTTTGACTACCTATATTTCTCTTCAAAGTGCTATCACCATTCAGTTGTTTCTCATGATTCATGGAAAGACTATGGAATTTTAGGTCCAGCATATAGCAACCTGCTTTTAAACATCTTGAGTATCAATTCAGTTTCCGCTATCCTGTTCCGCTTTTTCTGCAAAGTTTTAACTCTATTAACATGAAGTAGATAGAAAAATAAGCTTTTGTAGGAAGAGGAAGTCATGTGAATGTAACACATACTCTTTTTTTTATTCCAGTCTAATCCAGTAGAAAAGGTTGTAGCAGCACAACTTCTTTCACCAGGACCAACTAGTACTGCAGATATTATCACAAAAGAAATTCAGCAGACCACTACATCAAAATACAGTAAGGAGCTAAGGGACCAGCTGTTTCAAACAGATAAAGGTTAGTTGATGCCTCTGTTGTACATACTGTGTGCAATAGTAAACCAATGTTTGCTTATTTGGAAGGAATGGAAAACAAAAAATAATGAATAGGAAACATGTTAATTCTAGCAGCTCATTAAAAATAAACAAATAATATTTAAGCATTTGTTAACAAGAAAGAAACATTGATGTGTTTGTAATTCAAAATGAATGAGTTGGACTTAAGAACTTCAACACCACTTACATCACTTTAGTCACTTGAACCTATTTCGGGGCTAATGTCCCCAACTTCAGCAGGCATTCAATTGGTTTCTAGTGGCGATTGTATGCATTAACAGTTCTAGAAAAGGTACTCTGTAATTGCTTAAATGTTCCTTTACTGGATAAAAGAGCTGGCATTTACAAAATAAATTGTTCAGACTGCAGAAAGATTTATAAGCAAGACTAAAAGAAATTTAGCAACCTTACTGAAGCTGAATGAAGGATGAGACAGGAACCTTTTTGGTTACCGTTGCTGAAGGCTGTGTCGGAAGGGCTGGCTCGGTGCATCAGTGTCTCTGGTTTGAAGCCCGCTGTTCTCACAGGAGATCTGCTTGAGCTGCTAATCCCTGTCAAATTTGAGTGTTATCACAATAAAAAAATTAAGGTTTGCCCTGGCCAGGTATATCTCATTGGAGAGTCACGCGCGCGCACACACGCACGCACAGAGAGAAAATTTAGAATATTTCATGGAACTGCCCACTACTTCTTTCCCGTGGTGAAAATTATGATCAAGAGCAGCTATCATTAATCTTACATATATGTCTAGAAATGAAAAATGTATTCATTTTGGAACACACCTCAAGTGCTCTTTATGGTAGGATTCTAGACTTCCTGTATGATGAAAATTATAGATATGCATTCTGTTACTTAAAAATCTTGCATTCTGTATGATACTGCATAAGTCATTGTATTCTGAGGAATTCTTAAATAGCCAGTTTGTGTTTTAACTCTTTCTTCACTCAACATGCCATGAGCACATGAATGAAATTTCTCAAAACCTACCCAATTATGGACACTAGTAATAAGATTTACATTGACTGAACTTTTCCTTTAGGAGTACACTGTTACTTAAGTAGCAATGCTTCCATTCATGAAGGAGGAGGATTTTGGAATGTTATTAACCATTTTCTTAAGGGATTTAGCAAGATATCATACATCAAAATCATGGTTTATATGTGGACATTTCTTTTTCATCAAAGCTGTAATACCCATGTGCCTGTCTGTCAGGAACAATTTTATGGGCATGTTTTCATTTATAGAAGTCTGTGTATTTTTGCAAGAGTTTTCTCAATATCATCATTTACAGTTCCTCTTTGCACAATTATGAAGTCTAATATGTTGTTTGTTGCCAAATTCATTATAGAATATGTAACATATTCATTAGATAAGATAAGATGCTTTATTGTCATATAAGCTTACATATAGTGAGTAAAAACTCTGTAAACAGGTGACTCGTCAAGTGTACAAGAATTAAGTTAGCAATAATTATACTAAATATCAATAACAATAACAATAGAAAATCTTGGGGAGTCTTATTGTCCATCCCCATATAAACATGTATTTGAATCATTCATAGCAATTGCAAAATTACTTTCTTTTTCTTTTAAACAGGCTTTGTGTGCAGAAGGGAACATATTTTTTTAACAAGTGTATAAAAATATGATTTAGAAGAACACTGCTGAGAATGCCAAGAAACAGTTAAATGCCATTCTGCAGACACCTGAAGTAAGCACACATTACTTTTCAGACTTCCACTTTTGCAGCATCACTCATAAGTGTGTCTATTCACACAATGAGTCATAATTCACAATTATGCTCTTCGTGTGTTAGATGTTGTTTAATGACAGGCCCACTCATGTGTGTTAAATACTGAATAGCGCAAGCACAGCATTTACACATGCAGGCACAAAATAATATTTTCTGGACATACCTACATTTCTCCATCATCACTGGACTCCTTCAAATATCATTCAGTTTATAATCATCATTTATAGCTGAAGATTCACTTTCCTCATGGGTCAAACTTTGGTTCAGATTAGCATCGTTCATAGCATTAAACATTTCAGTTTCCATTTCAATTCAGTACTAAACATTTGAGCATCGATCTTCAACTCCATGTGCAAAGACTTAGAAACTAGAGTAGCTTCACTTGTTGAAAATTGCTTACTGAAATTATTGTAGCACTTGTTTCTTTTAAGAATATTTGAGTTTCTTTTTGGGGGATTTTTTCTTTTAGTCTTAAAAATTTCTAAGGCACTATATTATCTTTCAATCTAGATTTTTTGAATTTCTTGTTCTTTATTATTATTATTATTATTATTATTATTATTATTATTATTATTATTATTATTATTATTATTATTATTATTTAGTTTTTATAACATATAACTCATTATAATCACTTTCTTTGAAATGAATTCTACATACTCTGCATTTTTGATTGACACAAAGTTTTTGCGTTTCATAGCAGCAACCCATTTGTTATTCACATGTCAATTCTTATCCCTATCAGGGAATGAGTAATAACCAGCATTTGTGTTTACACTGGAATTACTTGCAAGCATAAGCCTGCATGCAGTGCTAACCTCACAGAACATTAGGAAAGGAAAACTGTCCCACAATTACAGAAGAACAAGAGGAATTAAATACAATACAAGGCTAACAAATGCAAGTGACAATGAGTAGCGTGGTGCGATCCTAGCCTTATGACATCACCACGAGGTGAGCATTAAACATAAAAGTGCTTCCAGAATGAAACCGAGAGGTCGTAGAACGACATGGTTTTCAACAATGTGCTCAGAATTGTTTATATTTTATTGTTGGAAGTATTTAAAAATTTAGTTCAGTCTTCCTTTAAAGAGCATATCATTGGCCCAATGAAGTACAAATTGAAGCAGTATGTTGTGTTTAATGTTGCTTGAAGGGTAAAGTGGAACAAGCTAATATTGTTGGAGTTGTAAGAGCAAGAGTTCACAGCTATTATGTATGTGAAGCACATTGCTTAGATACTGCATGTATCTGCCCTTAGGTATTCCATTCATGGTCCACAAAATAGATAAAATATGTCAATCTCTGGAATGTTTTAAACGGTTATGAATTATATGATATTTTCTGATTAATTTCTTTGTTTGCAGATGATGCAAATTCACTGCGGCAAAGGAAACACAAGGGAGAAGAATTAGATGCTTTATTGAAGTACCATCACTCAATGCAAGAGAAGATAGCAGACGATATGTTATCACTAGCACGTAGTCTTAAAGAACAATCTAAACTTGCCAACACAATAATCAAGAAGGACACTGAGGTTTGTATTTAGCAGCCTAATTTGTTTTGAAGTTTAATAGTAGATTATGAGACTGTCCATTCTGTCCGTTAACCTGCAATTTCATACCATTGCATATTAAATGAATATAATTAGAAGTGAATAGAATTTGAATAGTGAACAGGAAACAAGTTTCTCTGTAAATTAAAATAAAGTATATTTGCTGATTTGTATATAAAACAACATCAGTTGTATGGGAATGCAGTAAAACATGGGTCAGGTTCCAGAAATACAATAAGGCAACTGATGGCATATACAAAGGACAACGTCCCTTATACCTTTGTTGCCAGAAAGTCTGGTTACGGTTTCTTTGTACAATATTTGTACGTGACACCTACAATAAGTCTGCAGATTAAGTCGGCTTTGAAGCCTACGTGTTTTATCTTAGATCTCAAATACCAATGTGAGAAGTTCAACTGTCCATGAGCATATAATAGGATATAAACTAGCCAATTAGAACAAAAATGATAATTTTGAAAAGTGAATAAAACTGCAGAAAACTGTCAAAAAAAAGTTAGCGAAGAGATGAAAGAAGGGGGAATTTGTGTCATAGCCGAAATAAATTTTTCCTGTACACATCACTCTGTAAACATGCCTTCGTCAATCAAGATGCAGCGTGACAAGGGAGAATCTTGGGACTTATAAAATTTCCACATGCGACTCCGAAGTTAGCCAAATATGTCCTGCCATATGTGCAACACTATTCGTATTTGTTTTGCAATGTAGCCTACTGTCATTGCAGCAAAATAACAGTTTAGATTCAGTAGATTTTGTTTTTTAGTGCGGCTGGGTTGGGATTGCTACAATAAGAAAACATCTCACAAATTCGGCCAGGTAGACCATTCATTACATCCACGCGAATGGTGACTGTAATAAAGTTGTACAATAATGAATATACAGTACATTCATTCAGGATGAGCAGCCAGCCCCAGATCCAGGAAGCACCCAGATACTCAGGCGAACCTAGGCAAACTTTGGAACCAGATAACCTGTTGCTCACTCCCATCCGCTCCTTGTATACCCCTGACTGTCGCCAAGAGAGTGAGGTAATGAATGCACCATCTCAATTACTAATTTGTCTTGACAGTGTATGCAGGTTATCAAAGTCACGTAATTCTCAAGCTTGTGGTATTGCACCATACCTGAGCACCTCAGTACCTTTTCACGCATTTGTGATAAAAGCATTGTTGCCTTCATCGCTGTCACCATCAGTTGGTTTGTTCAATAGCAGTGCTTGTCTGGGAGATAAAAGTAATATCAATGTAAGATATCCAATCCATTTCTAGTACTTACTAAATGCAATGGTTGCAAAAACTTTGAATATGGATGCTTTTGCAAAGAGTTTCATAAAAGTTTAATGTAAGGTGTACACATTTTGCTTAATCAGTATATGAGGTGTGGCAATAAAGAAACCAGACTGATGCTCTAACTTTTTATTGAAAAAACTTACACAACTGAAATGTTGTCCCCTTCAATGTAGTCCTCTCCCCGATCCCTGCACAGCTTCATGCGAATTTTCCACTGTTGGTAGCAGTGCTGGAAGTATTTTTCTGTTATGCTGTTCAGGAGTCTCGTTGCTTTTTGCTTCACTTCATCCATGGACTCGAATCTGGTTCCTTTGAGTGCAGACTTCACTTTTGGGGAGAGAAAAAAGTCGCATGGTGCTAGGTCAGGCGAATGCGGTGGATGTTCCATCACTGGAATGTTGTTTTTTGCCAAAAACCTCTTGCGTTATGGCCGGCGCGTTATCCTGATGAATCCAAGAGCGATTCTTCCACAGATCTAGTCTCCTTCGTCGCACATATTCACAGAGGCTCTTCAGAAAAATTGTATAATAAACTTGATTGGCAGTCTGACCTTCAGGCACCCAATCAATGTTGATAACCCCTTGAATATCGAAGAAAACAATCATCATTGCTTTGAATGTGTGCTTTCTTCTTCCTAAGGGATTCAGGGTTCTTCCAGTGCATGGATTGTCGCTTAGCCTCTGGATCATATTGGAATATCCATGTTTCATTACACGTAATTACTTTGCAGAGGTAATCAGGGTCATTTTCAAGAGTGTCAGCACAGCAGTCCACTCGATGTTGCTTTGCTTGTTTGTGAGGATTCTTGGCACCCCTTGAGCACAAACCTTTGTCATGCCCAGATCATCGTGCAAAATCTGTCTAATGGTTTCCTTATTGATGCAGGCAAGTTCTGAATTTGCTCGAATGCTCAGGCGACAGTCTTCTCGAACAATTCTACCGACCTTCTGCACATTCTCTTCAGTTTTCAAAGTGGAAGGATGGCCCGATTTCGGATTGTCTTCAACGTTTTCCCTATAGTCCTTGAACCTCTTAACCCATTCGAAAACTTGCGTACGAGATAGACACTGATCACCATAAACTTATTTCAACAAATCGTGGGTTTCTATGGCAGGTTTTCCAAGTTTTGTGAGGAATTTGATGTTAACACGTTCTGCTTTAGAGCGTAGCATAATTCCAAGGAGCTCAGATACACGACCCATTTCTAAGAAGGCTCACAGCCAGACTAACCACCACAGCGGCGTGAAATTTTGTACACCTGTAAGGGAGAGTCCCAAGGCGAATCCTCCACTCTTCTCTTTGTCATTGACGAAGCCGGAAATGCACACAACAATCACTCCGGTTTCTTTATTGCCACACCTTGTATGGCATGTGGCTGTTTTATCACTACTGTTCTTGTGAAATATATGGAGAATATAAAAAAAAAGGTAATGTGTTACATTCCCATGACTCTCTCTACCCACTCTCATTTATTTTAATACAACTTTTACAAACTATTCTTATGAAAGCTTATTTCTCTATCTGCTTCACTGTAATCAAAATAAACCTTTGCAGAAATAGTTTCATTACATGTTTTGCTGAAGGTACAAAGGGACAGAGGAAACCAAATCAATAGTCAGGTGTTTAAAAATCGGTTGTTATATGCTAGCCTAGAAATCCTATACTCTTTCCATGACATTGCAAGAAACAGTTGAATAGTGACAGCACAAATCAAATACGGGACCGGTAAGAAAGTGATAAAAGTATTGAAAAATGCAAATCAATAACAATGTATACTTCAGAAATGGAGATAATCACAGAAATGGCAGATGCCACAAAAAAAAAAAAAGATTGTTGGAAATAAATTGTATGTTTTAAAGAGATCTACATTTTTTATGTAGCATGTTTTGATCTACTTCTTATAGTTTACAAGTTACACAAAATTATACCAAACTCCTTGTGAATAAAGAGGGCTTCACAGGCTATTCTAAAAAAATTCAACATAGACGTTTTATTTGTCATGTATGTATTTGTATCTTAAACAATACATTTTAATCAAAATCGTTAGAGCCATTTTCTAGAAAATCCAAAATGTTGAAAAATCTTCCATGCAAAGAATAGTTTGAGTTGGGGGATTTTCTTGAAAATCTCTGTGTTGAATCTTTGCAAGATGCTGAACTTAAATACCAAATTTGATATTTAGCCAGTTTTTCATTTTTGAGTTACGCTGCTCACAGATACATACAAACCTTTTTCTAAAATTTTTCTTTTGGATTCAGGGATCCTCAAAACATTATTTCTGGTAAAATCTTCACATCGAATTTTGGGTGGAATACAATACTTCCTCTTACCTACTATACTATAGATAGGTGGTAGACAAAGCAAAATTATGTGCATCTTTTTTTTATTCAGTATCTAACATGTGGCTACTTTATCACTGCTACTCTTGTGGAATATATGGGGAGCATCAGGAAAAAAAAATCTGATGTGTTACACTCACATGACTTTCTCTACTCTTGTACAAACTATGTTTACAAACGCTTATTCTCCATATACTTCATGTTAATCAAGATGTTAATCTTATTGGTAATTTTCTTGTAGATGCAAGGGCAATATGGCAAGCTTTAAGCGATAGTCAAATATTTTAAGAGCTGGTTGCTATGTGGCGCATTACATTCTCTTTGTATGTCCAGAACATAAAAAAAATTAATAACAAATTCCCATTTGAGAAAAAGTATTGGAAAATTTAAGGGAATAACAAGCAATATCTTGAAAATGCTTCACTCAACAAAAAAATGTATATGACATAAATTGTGTATTTTAACACGATCTACATTTTGTGTGTAGTAAAATTTTGTCTATCTCTTATGGTTTACCAGTTATGCCAAAGTCGTTCACAATTAAGAATACTTTTGGAGACATTCTCAGAAAATTCAAGATGTACATTTCATTTTTCATGAAAATATCTTAAGACATATGATATTTTAATCAAAATTGTTAGAGCCATTTTTGAGAAAATTAAAATGTTCGAAAAATGTTCCATGTAAAGGGTAATCTGGGGTGGGGGGGGATTTTCTTGATAACCTTCGTGTCACATCTCTGGAAGATACTGAACCTAAGTACCAAGTTTGGTGTTTATTCAATTGTTCGTTTCTGAGTTATGCTGTACACAGACGTGTTTCCAAAAATGCTTTTTTTGGATTAAGGGGGTCTCAAAACATATATTTCTGGTGAAATCCCGGTATCGAATTTTTGGGTGGAATACAATACTTCCCCTACTTACTATACATAGTAGAGAAAGTAAAAAATCATGCACTGAATGTGTTGAGAGTCTAACTTGGGGACATGTAAAAAGGAACAACAAAAATATACATAAGTGTTGTATTTCAGCAAAACATTGTCAAATGTATAATAAATGCATTTACTTTCAGATTACAGTTTGGTAATATCTCTCATGGCTTAGTTTAGTGATCTGAAATTAAGCTTTATGAGGTGCACAAAATTGCAAATGAAACCGAAACAAAAAAGATTAGTTTATATTCTCATATTGATACAAATTGGAAATGTTTTAGCTCTGATAAAGGAAGTGTAAAGAAAGTAAAAGCTGTAATTACCTCTGTTACAGGTTGCAGAAAAATCCTCAAACCTAACAGATCAAAATTTTGCAAGACTCAAGGTAGAATCAGAAAAATTAGAGGAACATAGTCGCCGGGCTTGGAAGTGTTGGATATGGATAATGATTGCAGTTGTCACAATTATTTTCATCAGTATGTATAAAAAATAATCACCCGTCTATTAATAATTCTATTAAGAAAATTCATATCAATAGTAACGAGTATCTTGAAAATGGTTAATGCCACAAAATATGTTGACATAATTTGTGTGTTTTAACGAAGTTTCCATTTCTCTGATAGTTTTTGTTAAGCTGTCGTTGTTTCCCAGTTATGCAAAATTTGCAAACATAAATTCACAGATTATTTACAGAAAATACAAGATTTTATTCTTCTTGTCAGTATCTCAAACGTATGTTTTAATCAAAATCTTAGAGCTGGTTTTTAGGAAATAAAAACTAATGAACATATTTCCTAGTAAAGCGTAGTTTAAGATGCTGGACTTCAATACCGTTTTGGTATCCAAAATGTTGTGGAATCACACACAGTGAAGCAATTGATAAAAGACACTTAATGAAAGTGGAGTCAACCTAACCACTCTTACTAGCTTCTTTCCTATTTATTTTGCATGAAATCAAGGTTCATGAAGTGGTTTGCTAGAAGCAGACAGCCCTTTATTTAGGTTTATCCACAGGCCAACAGAGGACACCCTAGGCTCCCAACAAAACGATTCAAAAGTTGATCTGGCAGTCAATGGGCAGCTGATGATGTGAGCTCGTGCTCATGATACATGTTCTGCAAAATATATACACTATGTGATCAAAAGTATCCGGACACCCCCATAAACATACATTTTTCATCTTAGGTGCATTGTGCTGCCACCTACTGCCTGGTACTCATTCGCGACCTCAGTAGTCATTAGACATTGTGAAACAGCAGAATGGGACACTCCATGGAACTCACAGACTTCGAACGTGGTCAGGTGATTGGGTGTCACTTGTGTCAGAAGTCTGCAAGCAAGATTTCCACACTCCTAAACAACCCTAGGTCCATGTTTCTGATGTGATACTGAAGTGGAAACGTGAAGGGACATGTACAGCATAAAAGTGTACAGGCCAACCTCATCTGTTGACTGACAGAGACCGCCAACATTTGAAGAGGGTCCTGTCGTAAAGCATAATAGGCAGACCTCTATCCAGACCATCACACAGGAATTCCAAACTGCATCAGGATCCACTCTAAGTACTATGACAGTTAGGCGTGAGGTGAGAAACCTTGGATTCCATGATCGAGCGGTTGCTCATAAGCCACACATCATGCAGGAAAATGCCAAACGACGCCTCTCTTGGTGTAAGGAGTGTCAACATTACATGATTGAACAGTGGCAAAACGTTGTGTGGAGTGACGAATCATGGTACACAATGTGGCGATCCACTGGCAAGGTGTGGGTATGGCGAATGCCCGGTAAATGTCATCTGCCAGCGTGTGTAGTGCCCAACAGTGAAATTCGGAGGTGGTGGTGTTATGGTGTGGTCGTGTTTTTCCTGTAGGGGGCTTGCACCCCTTATTGTTTTGCGTGGTACGATCACAGCGCAGACCTACATTGATATTTTAAGCACCTTCTTGCTTCCCACTGTTGAAGAGCAATTCGGGGATGGTGATTGCATCTTTCAACATGATCGAGCACCTGTTCATACTGCACGGGCTGTGGCGGAGTGGTTACACGACAATAACATCCCTGTAATGGACTGGCCTGCACAGAGTCCTGACTTGAATCCTATAGAACACCTTTGGGATGCTTTGGAACGCCGACTTCATGCCAGGCCTCACTGACCTACATCGACACCTCTCCTCAGTTCTGCACTCCGTGAAGAATGGGCTGCCATTCCCAGCACCTGATTGAAAGTTTGCCTGCGAGAGTGAACACTGTCATCAAGACTAAGGGTGGGCCAACACCATATTGACTACCGATGGAGGGTGCCATGAACTTGTACGTCATTTTCAGCCAGGTGTCCGTATACTTTTGATCACATAGTGTAGTTGAGTGAATCTAGTATGACTCCACTTTCATTGTTTTTTATTAATTTTGGTATATGACATTTTGTTTTGGTTATACTGTCCACATGCACACCCCTCCTACCATTTCGTAAAAATACTGTTAAGTTTTGGTAACCTATAAAGTTTAGGTATGTGTGTGTGTAAATTTGTTTTAAATACAATGCTCATTCATTACTTCACTGTGTGTTTCAAAGCATAACTAATTCATTAATGATTGTGGTGGTCTTTGTCACAAACATGTTTCCTATTTACTAGTGATAAAAGAAGTTTTATTTGATGCTCTAAAAGGATTGAATTAATTTATTTTCTTTGTAGATATGGTGTTGTTCATGCGTGTAATGAAGAAAAGAACGTCCTGAAGAACCAGTTGATTGCTTGCCATAGCTGCACTCAAAAATGGCTGCAGAGTTTCAGAATTACCATGATCATAGCTGTTGGCAATAACACTTTAAGTGGTTGACACAAACTGAAAATACTCCCATTTGAGTATTTTTAGCTTCCAGTTTTTGGAAGTAGTACACTGTGCATATTCTTATTTCATGTGTAAAATTACATACTGGGTGAAAAGGACTGTGTTAAATCAGAGAGTACATGCTTGTACCAGAGAGTTATGAACACTTTTCTAGATGTGCAGAAAAAGCCTTTGAGAGCCTCACAATTTCAGTGCAGCCGGGTGCTTTTATGAGCAATACTTTAGTACAAATGTTGTGAATGGTCTTTAATTCCCAAGGCAGCTCTTTCATGTATTTGTAAACGACTAAATCAAAACGTATTTAACTCTAAATTTTCTCGGGCTTCTAGCTAGGTAAGCAGACGTTTTGAAAGTGTTCATCATCTTTGTCTTCAGTTTATTGGGCTAGAAGCTTGAGAAAATTTAGAGTTGTTATGCAGTCAGGAAAGCTTCAGCTCTTATTTAAAACATACTTGTTTCAACCTATAGTGGAAGAAAAACAAAAGCAAATGAAGCTTTAACTTAAATATGTATTTATGTCAATATGCTTAAGGAAGATTTCCAAACACATACATGGGTATTTATTATCTCACCCAGAAGCAGAGGCGCCAGAACAAAGCAAATATGGGGGAGAGGGGTCTCAATAACTGAGAATTGAAATTACAAGGTTATTATTATACTTATCCATCAAAACATATACTTAATATACTGTATAGGATCATTCAAAATATTAGATCTTTTAAAAAAATAATTAAGCATTGCTTAATATTTAGAGATTTAAATTACAATTAATGGTATTATTTGGTATATTAAATGTTTTGATAGTTAACATTTATGTGTAGGCTTATATATTATGTACCTTAATTATGACCACGCTACATTAATGAACAGATTGGCACCCAAACAAGATAAAACAATTATTTTGTTTGCACCAGAGAGTATATTTTTATTCTCTGGTTTGCACGACAGTAGTAAGATATAATAAAAGAATAAAACTGGAAGAAAACAACTGAGGGGGCTCAGCAACCCTCCTGATATATGTGGGGAGGCTGAAAGAGCCTAAACCTCCATGTTCTGGTGCCCCTGCCCAGTAGGTAAAATATTAACATATTTATCTAAGCATTTGTGAAAACAAAAGTAAAATGGAATCTTATTTAACAATTCAGAGAAATACAGTAAAACAAGATGTATTATAAAACAAATTACTGAGGAGTCAACTGTGCAATCATTTTTGTTTCATTTAGGGATTTTAACTTAGTACAGGTTTCCTGGACCAGTCATCTGCATCATTAGCTGCTTTTTGACTCATTTTTTTAATTCATAAGATAAATGAATTTATAACACACCTTTTCTTTTATTTAAGCATTCAATAAAATAAAAATGAATTATTAGAAATACTGTCCATAGGGCACAATATCACAACCCCCTGGGTCATGTACTAGATTGAGTGCATACCTTGAAGGATCAGTTGCAACTCCTTAGTGAAAACTATATATAAAACAAAAATATTTAGAGTGAATATCAAAAAGGTAGATTAGCTTCTTCTTTAATATAGCTCAACATGACTTGCCTTAATAAGCATGCAAAACTTACTTTTCTCGGTAGAAATAAGTGCTTAAAGAAAGTCAAATGGAATCATGTCTCCATTCAATCTCCATATGAAGCATCACCTTCTAATGTTGGGATTATGATGAACTTTACATAATGTGACGAAACCTAACGTGAAGTTAAGAAATGCTGCTAAACTAAAACTTTAATTAGAATGCACTTAACATAACATAATGGGAATACTCTTGATTGGTTGTTCTTGTATTACTACTGCTACTGCTTCATGCCAATTGGTTGTAATTACCATGTGACATCAAATTTAATGTCATTGGAAGGAAAAGTTTGACGTTGCCAAACTCATAAGCTATATCGCATTAAGGTAAGTCATGTTAAGTCAACCCTAAATAGCTCCATTTAATACAATGTGTTAGATACGTTAAGTTCGTCATAATCCTGGCTTAAGTGAAAGACAACTGTACCTCTTCCATTTGGTAATTAACCACAAAGACAGAATTTATCAAAAGTGTACTAGTTTATACTGAAATACAATTTATGCATACACCTCCTTGTATAATGAGGAACAACATTTTCCAGAGAATATAAACAGTGTTGACATTTTCTACATTGGCGACACTGCCCTATCATAATTCTTTCTGGACTGATATTCTATTTTGTGTTGCTTCATTTGTAGCATGTGAAGGTAAATATGCTATTTGGAGCTGGTTGGGAAATTCCCTTTCTATGATACACTGTTCTTTCCATAAGTCTATGGCACTACCAGGGCTTAGAATGGCCCCTCATTATGCAGATGGAGTGTTGTGAGTTTTGGTTCTGTATTTATGAGAGGCAAGTGTTATTTAAAACAAAACACAATTTCTTTTCATATTTTACTTATTGGATTGTAGAATGATCCAGAGTATACATAGTTTGATTACTGTGGCACTGGATATAAAGCTGTTACTTCTGCTAAGTACATTATTTGATCTATTGGCAAATCTCCTCTTAGAGTATCCCTGTTGAAAATGCTTATAAAATCAAAAGGAAAGCCAATAAATTACCTTAGGAGTGAGTTTAGAACAGGATGCCATCTCTTCTATATCTGGTACCCACCTGCCCGCCGCTTTTAGGTGTTTTACTTATATAGGCAAATTGCATTAGGAACACAACAAATGTAGCCATTTTTCCGATAAATCACATGCAAAGTGGGTGCTGCCAACCTAAATGAAAATGTGAAATCTGCTAAAAATGCAATGCGCTGTTGTTACTACTATTTCTTCTTCGTTTGCTTCCGCTGAAAAAACGCAACACATTCTAGTAAGAAAGACTATATACCAAAATTGTAATTTTTGTATTCTTTTTGTGAAAGTTTGTTATATTAATACGTTATTTCCATTAAACATAAAAGTTCCTTTACTGCAACAGTGGTAGATAGCTAACGCAAGCTTACATAAAAAAAAAACCTAACCTAAGGCTAACTTTACGTGAATTCAGAAATGTAAGCTTATATATAAAAAAAACTAAACCTAACCTAACCTCCTGTGAATCAGAAACCTAAGCTTAGGAATGCATGCTCGCTTCGCTCACATGCTTTAATGTAACCACTGGTAACAACTTAAAACAAGGTTACATATATATATAAAAGTAAATCAGAAACCTAAGCTTATTAAAAAAAAAAACACTAACCTAAACTTCCGTGAATTCAGAAATGTAAACTTACATAAAAAGACCTAACCTTCTGTGAATTCATAAACCTAAGGTTGTATAAGATCCCTCGGTTATGCCCTGTGGTTGTTTCTGCAGTCGCAGCGCTTTGGTGGCATTAATTTGTCGCTTTGGCAGCATTAATTTTCGCTTTAGCAGCATTAATTTTTCATATGTTGGCAGCATAAGCATATGACATACAGTGACATCTGTTGAGCTAGTACATGACATAGTGTGACATCTGTTGGACGTATAACACATCATATTCATCGCCGTGGGGGATACTCTAAGAGGAGATTGTCCGATATATTCAAGCCAGAGAGGTAAAGGGCATTGGGTGGAATGCATAAAATCCAAGCTTTGTCTTGAAGATTAGTCTTTAAGTTAAAGCGAAAGCTTTAAGATTACTCTACAAGATTAAGCTTTGGCTTGTTCAACTCATGCATAAAAAGAATCTTAATCTAGCAAGCTTTCGCTAGACGTTTTTCCAGCAAACGCTTGAATTACGTTGCGCGCGCAGCTGTCGTCTGCCAAATGCGGCTCATAACTGTTGTCTCGTGTGGCGAGTACAGAAGTGTTTTGCGAATACGGTACCTAACCTATATCGAAGTTATATGCGTAATGGTAGACGAAGTGAATATTCAGAATACCTTTCTAGCAATTCTTAAGCAGTTTCCAATACTGTTGAATAAATCGCAAATCCCGAGCATCAAAGAAGAGAAAGTGAACGCTTTGCAAACCACCTGCATCAAACTGGAAGAAATTTTAGGCAGAAAATTCACTCCACAGCAGGTGCAGAAAAAGATTCAGAATATGAAGACTGAATTAAAAAGAAAAACTGACCGTAAGGCCACGGGAAATCAGAAAATAAGGTTAAAAAGGTGGGAAGAAGAATTTCTGCAGCTGCTTGATGGTGAAAGTAACCCAACCATTGGTAGGATTCCAGGTAAGAATGCAAGTCGATCTCAGGAGCCAATTATTTAGAAGTTTCTGTGTAACTTTTTTTTTGCTTTGGTTTATAGTATTAAATGCAATTTAAAACGTATTCTGTAATGTGATACATGTTATACGTAACTGCTATAAAATATAAATATATCGGAAAATTACAGCGAATGATAAAGTACGTAACAATATGATACTACTTTGGCAAAAAAGGACAGTTTCAAATTCTTTTTTTGCTTCATTATGAATTTTATCAGGTTCTTCAAGACAGTTTACAAACGGGTTTACACATGACTTTCCTGTAAACAACACTAAAATTGCTTATTTTAGTTGCCTTTATTTCTGGTTAACAACTGGACGTTGCTGAGTTTACCATTTATATAAGTTTTATTGGAAAATCTTTCTTTTCTATTGTGGCTCCTCTAGTTCGAAGAGTTCCAAAATGTAACTGTCTATAGCTCTTGTTTGATGGAGCTAGTTTTACCAGCTTATAACTAATTTCTCTTAAGAAATGTCTCATTTTCATTGAGATTTGAAGTTATTGTGAGCAAAAGTAATCTCAGCATTTATACGTAAGATGTTAATTATGGAAAGAACAATGACAATTGACATCATCTGTATCCCTCTGCTACTGAAGAAATTTCACTTTTAGGCTCACCTCTGAATAATCTAATGAAGGTTACATTACTAATAACTAAGCCCCGGATTCTTAGGTTCTGACCTATTTTATTCCTGACCTCCTACACTCCAAACTTCGGCTTATATTAATGTTTTAGTTACCAACGAGTAATATACTTCAATTTTATAGAGCCTAAATTGACCTAATTTTACGTTAGGACCTAATAAAACCTATTTTTTGTGATAGAACCTAAAAGTGCCTAATTCGCTTATTTCAGCAAATAACAGCAGATTTATGAATATAAAAGTATTTTTAAAATGAAGGGAGACCGAATAAGGAAACTATTAAATAATTAGATTGTGAAATCTTGCGCAGTACCTTACAATAATAAACTTTAATTAAACCGTCCGCCACAATAATAAAGTAATTAAAACGTTCGCCGCCTTCAGTTATCATTTTCTAGCTATGGTCGAAAGAGGTGGTCAGTGGCACGCGGCATTTCTGAAACGTGAGATGTTTATATGCCGTAATAATAGGTGAAAACTAGAGGCAAACATTTTAATAGCGCTGTTGAGTAGTATGCATTATTGCTTCTTCCGTTATAGGGAGCTTCTAACACAATATTTTTGAATTTGGTACTTTCAAATACATACTAAAGTTAGTTAATTTAACTTTTTACAATTTAAAGTTAGTGTTTTAAACAAAGTGTCCAGTGATTTGCATGAATATAATATATATATATATATATATATATACCAAGGATCTTATAAATTCCTAAATTCAACATATAAGATCCTATAAAATCCTAATACACTGATACATAGAACCTAATTTTAACCTTTTAGAACCTAAAAATCCGGGGCTTACTAATAACATGGGGATCAGCTTAATCTGTAAACATGACCTTGTAGCACTGGCAGCAGAGCAGTCAGCAATAATTAGGCCACAGCTGAGCGACAATGTATTTCCAGGAAAGTAATGCAATACCTTACAGCGTCATCAAATCCAAACAGTATAATATATCACTAACTAAATAAACTAGTTGTCCTTTTGACTCCCTTACGGCTAGTTTATTTGGTTTTTTTGTTTACTGTTTAGGTGGATGTGCTGTGGGTGGGGAAGGTTTGGAAGAACAGCTACCAAATGATGCAATGGAGCAAGTTGAAGTTGAATCTGGAACTACAAATAATGAGAGCATTGCCCTAAATCCCAATAAGAACGCTAATGAAAAGGGTACGCAATCAAATAAATCTAAATTACCTGAGACCCCTGAAACAAAACACCTGACTACGCATGAACTTCAAAGATTGGTACTCTTAGAACAATTAAAACTGATACGCATGCAGCAGGAGGAGATATTAAACAAACAGAGCGTGCTTCCAGTAATAGAAGTACAGGGATCAAATTTTATTCAGAACCTGTAACTATATCCGATAAGCATGTTAAACACTACAGATGGTATTTATTTATATTTCACTCAGCGCTGGATAACCATTTGCATTTGTATGTATAAAGTTTAAGATTGCCATCAATTGTCCTCATTGAACCTATAAAATGACTTGTACACACATTCTCAGCACTGTCGCTTCGCTTGATACACTTTTCTTTGACGGATATTCATGAACTGTGCCATTTTGTGTGATAAAACAACTCTTAAGACTTCTCTTGTATGAATCAAGTCACCTACTGAGGTAGCTTGAAAAAAGTCAAGATTAATGTAGAGGAAGTGAAGCTTTCGCTTGTTTTATGCATCGGATTTGCACTTAAAGTCAAGTCGTTGCTGGAAAATTCAAGCTAAAGCTAGGCAGCTAGCTGGCTCCAAAGCAAATGCTAGACTTAAGTCAAGTCGAAGCTGTTTTATGCATCAAAAGCCAAGATTACACTTGAAAATTAGCAAGGCAAAGCTTATGCTTGACTTTATGCATTCCACCCATTGTTACAAATATGCATTTTTACGGAAGAGGTGAAAGAATAATTCTTCTATGAATATTTTTATTGCATCTTTTTAAATGAATATCTTTGTATACTTTTCATTGGGGAATAGTGCTTTGCATCCTGGAAAATTCAATGTCTCTTTTCTTAAAAAAATGTACATAGTGCTCTCTATCTCAGCCACACAGATATGACAAACAGCAAAATTCAAAATGTTTTCTCCAGACCCTTAGAAGTATTTTAGATGTTGCTATTTATCAAACCACTACATTTGACAGTGAATTTTATTTGTAGATATCCTAGAAAGAACAGCTCTATCCTTACAACTGAATAGAATTAATAATATGCAGAAAAATGAAAATAAAATTAACTTATTTAAAGGCTTATTTGAGGGATAAAGATGTATTAACACTAATATTTTAGTATGACATACTCATATTATTTAATTAACTTCTTCTCATCATAAGTAATTGCTATGTTACTATAACCTAAGAGAGAAAGGAAGCCATAGGTTCTCCTTCTGCAAACTATGATGTCCATCTCTTACACAATGAAGAAAGCAGTGAATTACTAACTTTGTGAAAGGCATACCCCCCACTGTGACAGTCAGGTTATTGGCTCCTGACAAAGGTGCACCCTCTTGCTTCTCCAAGGGTCATAAAACAACTTTTTTTAATAAACTTATGTTATGCCAATGTAAGCCTTTTGCTTCATACAAATTAAATGGAATTACAGTATACATACTGCATCTTTAATGACTATGTGTTTATATCATGCACTTATTTATGGCTGTGAACTGTGAAAATAAAGACAAAGAATGTAAACAAAAATTATAAATTCTGTGTGTATCTGTATTCTTTCATTTGTCTCCCATATAGCCTCCTAGGAACTTTTTGAATAACAGTGGAATTACCTTGACTACTTTGTGGGCCATGCATTCAATATTTACCAATCCAATTCACAGCTCTTGTCAGTTGTGGCAATAATTCAGTTGCTGTGTGGGAGGGCTGAGGAGATTTTGCTGGTCTTTGGTTCATTGCTCTGCCAGCCTTGATGGTTTCCTTCCTTTTGTGTCTGTCTGCTCAGGTGTGTTAATTAGGCTCAGGAGTGAAGGGTAGGAAGAATTGGTAAGTCACCTCAGATAGGAATGGAGATTATTATTATGGAGATAATTCTCGCATTTAACACATTTCTGTATCACCTATGAGCTAGCACTATTTCGCCCATAGGTAATGATAATCTTTCAGCACATGTTATTTCATGCCTGATCCAGAATACTGTATTTAACATCATTCTCTGGTGCTGTCAACATCAGACTCTCTGCCTTGAGGATGCTGAAGTTCACCCATCCAAATTGGGGTTTACACATGGAGTACACATCTCATTTGCCATGGTATTATAAGAAAACTCAGAATTTCCCTTAATAGCAGTATTGGCTTTTAAAGACAGGATGTCATCCGTCTTTCTGACCCCTGTTCATCTTGGCTAGGAGGGTATTAAGAAAAACATTCTTTGTGCACCTTAACTTGTACCATGTGTGACCCATGTGTTTTTTATTTCTGGCAGCATGATGATAAAAATCAGCCAGAAAGGAGCTTTTCCTGTTTGTAAATTTAACATAAAATCTTATCCCCTGTGTTGGAATTTCGTCTTACAGTTTGAACCAGTCACACAGACTATCATTGAAATCTTGTGAAAATAAGATTGTTGCATCTGACTCGTAATTGTTGGAAATTGTCACAATTAAAGAAATAAGGAATACTTTCTTAAATAACATAGAAGATTATGCTATGTTATGATTAGAGACTGGAAGTTCAGGCATTTATTGTGGTTAAAATATGCAGGCAAGAAGGCACTCAACATATTGAAAACAGGCAGATATATAGTTACAATAGGAGTGCTAAGTGTGCAATAGAGGAAACTGGCTGTGTCTGAAGGGAATGAGGAAAAAAAGTGAAACAAGTAGCAATGGGAGTGGAACTTGCAATATACAAAATTAGGATAAGACTATTCATAGGACATTTCAAATAAGGGATGAGGATGGTATAGCAATAGGCTACGCTGATGATACCACGATTGTAGTTACAGGAAAAACAGAACTGGAGGTACAAAGAAGGGCAAATTCCTTACTTGAAAAAGTTAATAGTCATTTAGCAAGCCTAGGAATGAAATTAAATACAAGTAAAACAGAATGGATGCAAATTAGTCAGAGCAATAAAAATCTGGTAAATATTAAGTTAGAAATAGGAAAAAAAGAAATTAAGCAGGTAAAGGAAACAAACCTTTTAGGTTTAGTCATAGACAGTAATTTAAAATGGAAGGGACAGACTGAAAAAGTCACAAAAAAAATCAACACAGGTATATATGTATTAAGGCAAACAAATCAAATTTTGGATAAAAAAAGTGCTATACAAGTATATTATGAATACATACACTCACATCTAAGTTATGGAGTCGTATTATGGGGCTCAGCGCAAAAAACATGTTTCTAAGGCTATTCAGATTACACAAAAAAGCAATACGATTAATATCAGAAATTCAAAGAACCAAAACATGCAGAAGTGCATTTAAAAACCTAAAGATCCTAACACTACCCTCAATATATATATATATATATACGAATGTATTAAACTTACCATAAAAAGCTGTAATAAACAAAATAAAAATTGCCACATTCACGAGCACAGCACTAGGACTAAAGATAAGTACTTCAGAAATAGATACAGAGGTACTTTAAACAACAAATGCATAGAACAGAGTATTAAAGATATATAATCACCTACCACTACAAATAAAACAGTTAACAAATGAAAAGACAAAACTAAACGCAACTAAGTCATATTTAGTACAAAATTCATTCTACACAATAGATGAGTACAAAGAATTGAATATAAATGCTTTGTAAAATATGGTCGTGTTGCACTTCTCATTGGTTTTATACTAAATGTTTGTATAAATGTTAATGTATATAGATCTTGAACGATCCTTGTAAAATGTATTTACAATGGTGAAAATAAAACTATCAAACTATGATAAAGAAATTTATCAAAAGCAAAACTGAACATAACATGTTAATGAATTGGTTAGTATTAGCAAGTGTAATATTCATGCTGTTAGTGAGGCAGGATTCGAAGAAAAGATGTATAAAATGAATGAAGTGGAACAACGTGAAAGATAACCTGAATAAAATAGGTAGCTGAAGAAATAAAAGATTTCATAAAATATTGCAAGGAATAAAAAGAAGGAGATGAACCAAAGAGAGAATGGAAAAATGGATGGAACTCATAGGAGTGGAAAGGAGAAGAGGTATTTGGCCAGCGGATGGAGTAATGAACATTTTAACAGATAAATTGGAAATTGATCTGAAAGGTTGGAAGATAGTGGAGGCATACCGTGTGGGAAGGCAAAGCAGAAAAACACCAGTAAGAGTATAATTCTCAACATCCAGCCTAATCTATGAAGTCTTAAGAACGAAAATGCTAAAAGGCACCATATATTTATAAACAAAGACTTGACACCAGATCAGAGGCATTTGTAAAGAAATTTAACTAAAAAGATGATGGAAGCAAGATTAGTAGGCAAACGAGCATTTATTTGAAATCTAGATAGTATGGTTTTAGAGTACACAACTGCTGAGGTCATTAGTGCCTCGAAATCTACATCTCTGGAAAGATGGAGATTTAACTGTATGGGCAAGGACTTATGGAGGAAAGAAATAATGGAAGGGAATGTCAGCATAAAAAAAGTTGGTGATTAACCTCCACCCTCCTGCTCTTAGCCATGCCCCTTATTTCTTCTCTATTGGTGTTGTTTATATACCTCCCTCTTTCCCAACTGTTTTTCATTGAAGTATAGAATACTACCAACCTTTTCTCTGTTAGTTGACTGTACCATTTTTGTATCCCAATATCTTCATATCTTCTTCTTGCATCTTTCCAGAAACTTTATTATTTGTTTCAAGAGAAACAAATTTCTCCAAATATTCCCCAAACCTAAGTTATTTCTTAAGTCGCTAATCCAACCTGTGCTTTGTAGATTTGTTTCTTGGTATTTTAAACGTTTTAACAAGTTATCTTCTAAATTGAGGATCCTATACCAGTATTTCAAAGCCCTCTCCATAATCAATCCTTTTCTTGCTACTCTTCCCATTTCAGTATGAGCAACTCCCTTAGCTCTTGCTATTGGCAACCTCAAAAATTCCTTGCAAAACATCCAATGTACTAAATCCACAACTTCCCAGATATTTTCAAGTCCCCATATTTCAATACCATATAATAATTGAACCTCAATCATTGAGTTATATACCCTTTACAATCTTTTCACCTCCTTCCAGGTCTTCAAGAGGACTTTACTAGCCTGCTTGTCTCTCACCTTGGGAGACGTTCAAGCCATCCCAGCACACCAGTTCAGCTTCCATCCTGGGCATTCAACCCCCCAGCGGTTTCTCTGGACAAACACCTAATTCACCTCTTACATGCATACCTAAAACACCGTACTTTTGTGGTTTCAGTTGCGGGATACAAATCTATACTAAGGCCAATATGAGGCGGAGTCCCCAAAGGTTCTGTGTTTTCCCCCACATTGTTTAGTGTGTATGTGGCTGACCTTGCTATAAAGCAGCACATCAATATGGCACAATCCACTGATGATGTGCTCCTGTATTGTACAGATAAAACCTCACGCAGAGACTTCAACCCCATTCAGAGACACCTCCGCCTCCTCCAAGAGTGGTGCAGGCATTGGCGATTATCCATAAATCCGGCAAAAAGCTACACCATTCTCTTTACCAAGCGCCGCTTTCCCGCAAACTTCCCATTCACCTATCTCAGGAAGATAGAATGGACGAGTGCCATCACCTACTTGGGAGTTAAGCTAGATAGAGGCCTAACTTTCGAGAGACACATCCAGGACTTCGCACATTGGGCCACTGGGGCTACGGCTTCATTGTACCCCATGTTGAGGTCGGGGATGCCTGTCCTGCTTAAGCTACGCCTTTTTCGAGCGCTGTAATCCTCATCCTGCTTTACGCCTGTGAGATCTGGGGCATGGCTGCAGACTCCAATCTGTTGCTTCTGCAATGGGTGCAGAATAGGGGTCTTAGGGTATAGCGCTTCTTTCATGAGACTGCTTCACAAAGCCTCATCTCTTTCTTATGTGGAAGATGAAATTAGGCACTGGGTTGCAAAATTATACAACCAGTTGCCACACCATTGGAGCGCCCTTGTTCGGTCTCTTGGGGATTATAACCCCAGAACACACCACTTGAGGCATCACCATCTTCCCTGCATGGCATGCGGTCACATCCGGTAAGAACGGAGCACCTCCACCAGCAGCTAAGGCTGAGCTCATATACAGTCCTTCCAAGAGTATCTTGGACTTTCTAAATTACTACGCCTACATCAAAAGATTGGAACATTACTTCACACCAGCGGTGCACAAGGGCCATTTGCACCATGACCGGCAACTATTGAGGAGCAAAACTTGCTATCTCCTTTCACTCCCCTACTTAAATCTCAACCACATCCTATAAACCCACATTCCGTCACTACGTGGTTAAGCCCTAATTAGGGCAGGTACATGCCTATCACACCTTCAGGTTGCCCTTAGCCCACCATCATGTCACCTCCTGTGGCATTTTATATATAATCCTCTTACAGCCATCCTTGCTGCTTCCCCTTTTGCCAAAGCTAATCTCTTTTTTGTTTCTTCCATTTACCTTCTGCATCTATTTTAATCCCTAAGTAGTCACACACCACTTTATACAAATTTCTTCCTTTCCTACATTGCTCATGTTTACTCAGTTTGCCTCCTTTCTTAAATACTAAACTTTGTATTTTTCTCTGTTTACATTTAATACTCATTCTGAACAATGTTTGTCTATTTCTTGTAAAGATAATTTTAGCCAACAGTATTAGAATCCACTACCAAGTGATTTGCAAAAAGGAGACCAAGGGATCTGTATATTATTTGTTACAGGCAAGAGATTATTACTGTTGCTTATATTTTCTAGTGTCACCAATAATAATAAAAAAAAATTAGATCTAAGTTGTATACTTCTCTTAGCCGTTTTTCTTAGTATATTTCCCTAGTTGTTACCCCTTTCTGATATTTTATACAAAAGGCGTCTTTATATAAACCTTTCTGTAATAATTTATACCACAGTTTCAGCATTATTTAGTCAAAGGCTTTCTGCAAGTCAGCAAATACCAAGTATAATTCTCCTCTTTTATTCTTTAAGATACTTTTTCACTAATAATGTTATAACAAATGGTACATTGTCAACAGTTCGTCTTCCTTTCCTAAAGCCCATTTGAAAGTGTTTAGTAATTAAAGAAAAGAAATTGGTTAAAAATAAAAGGAAACTTGTTACAAATCAAATTTTAGACAAAAATGTAAGAAAAATACTCAGAAAAAGTAAAAATAAATGGAAATGGACTGTTAAAAGAGGACAGGAACAATAATTTACGAGTATAAAAATAAGAATTAAGGTAGTAATGTATAATGTAGTTTGTAACATTTGCTATTCACCTGAACAGTGGCCAGGACCAGTATTATTATTATTATTATTATTATTATTATTATTATTATTATTATTATTATTATTATTATTATTATTATTATTATTTAAAGCATGCATTTATTAAAAGTGAAAGCAGACTTAATGATTTCTTTTTCACATAATTAAAGTACATATTCTTATTTTTCTTGGTTACAAGCAACAAGAAGATGTGTTTTCAGGGTATCAGCTATCATATCCAAATGCCTGTTAGAGAGAATGTTTTTCATTATGGAAAAAGAACATTCTACTTCCTGATTGTAGCATAAAACAAGTTATTTTGGAAGAACTATCAATTACAGCAAACTTTTCACATTTCAGGACATCACAAATGTTTTTAAGCTTCTTTAGTCCATATTAGCACTCATATGTTTACACTTTTCACTAACTCTTTTTTCTTTCTCTCCTGGTGTTTGCAGCAGTGATTTGCTGCATCTGCAAAGATATGCCATGGATGACACCAGTATGATACCTTTTTTCTCTAACTCGCTATAATTTGTTACTATAAACACCAGATCATTGCTGAGTTCTTCATGGTACAATTATTTTACTTTGTGAACTGCAGCAGCTTCATCTTCTGAGAGAGCATCAAGTACCTCATGTATTTTGTTCAAATTTTTGCTGTAGCATATAGCTGCAGAGATTCAGGACCCTGGCTGTGGAGTTAAAGTGACCTCTAGTGCTGCATCCTTAAAAACCCTGATTCAGGAGGGTGAGTTTAGAAGTATCTTTTTGGTATTTGAAACCAACTTGTATATATATAAAAAGGATACAAACTTCTTACCTCTTCAAAATTCTGTGACATGTGAGACTAGTCATTTTCGGGAAGATAACTTTCAAGACTTTGGCTGCTTTTTCTCCTATCTGTGACAAAATGCAGGATATCATCATGCCACATTCATTTGGCCAGAGTAGATTTATAAAGGAGTTTGTAAACAATTGTACCAGCGTAGATTATATTTTCTTTTCTGCAACTCCGTTTTGAAACTCTGCAGGGCTTCTCATAACAAATAGCAAACACTGAAATAAGTTTTACTTAGTACGGATTCTGATGGAACCTTTTCTTTTGTATACTTCTGCAGAAATCCTGAGGGACTGGTTGTGCTAAAAATGTAATTAGTGTAGATGAACTGGTTGTATGCATCTATAAAAGCTCCTCAAGTCTATTAGTTTCCTATGCTTTAAATATTAATTTTTCAATACAATGTCCTGTGCCAGGGAACAACTGGTTTCACTGTTTCAAATAAGTTTTCTTCCTCAGACAGTGATCATCATATACTTTACTTTTCAACTTCAAAACAAAGAAATATTTATAAATTTGGATAAAAAGCTTTTCTGATCATGTTGCGATGGCTGAATAGGAATTAGATGAGCTGGAGTGTTTCTCTCATACATATTGTTCTACTGTGTACTATGGTCACATGGAAATGATGTAATTCTCACAGTCCAAAATGGTACCCAGGTTCACTGTGGTCCATTAGTCAAGCCAGTTAAGTTGTTCTCCAGCAAGTAAGAGAGCCATGTGAGGCAGTATTTTTAACACTTAAATGATTTCAGTCTAATTATATAATATATATATTCAATAACAGCCCACCTTAAAGCAATATGTGTATGTAACAATATATAAAAAGTGTATATTACAGTCATTGTATATGTTTATATTATTGTATACATGTGTAATAATATTATATGAACGTATTACATAATTTAATAATGTAGGAGCTGTGAGAATAATAGGTTAAAAGTTGCTAACAATGACGTAACCTTGAGGCAATAACGAATTTCAAAGTTCAACAATACTACTTATAATTCTTGGAAGCAATAATGTAATTTTTGTGACAGTTTATAAAATAGCCAATCAACAACCAGAAAAAGCTTTAGTTAAATGAAGGTATTCTATTGGACTAGGATTAGCCAATCAGAGACTTGAAATACAGAAATTTACAAATTTAGGCGGTAGAAATCAAGTCAGTTGCTTGTAGACAGCGCTCATAACTGGATGTGTTGGTTGTAGACAGTGTTCCTAACTGGACGCAAGATGCATCGTTGAGAAATTTAATACGTATTCGTGCGAGACAAAAATAGTTTACGTGTTAAAAAAAGTGCAAGTAATTAATAAAAAAATCTCACAGCTCTCTCTCTATATCAGTGAAATGTTATTTAAATAGTGTCAAGCATTAATAAAAGGAGTGAAGGAAAATTATAATCTGTGTAAGCCTACATTCTTCAGTCGCACCACCTCCTTGCTAAGACATTCATGTCTCTAAAAAAATACAAATACTGACGCAGCCGAGGCAAACATAAATATAATATTTAAAGAAACAGTCAAATTACAAAGTTAATATTTTTAAATTTGGGACGAAGGCTACCGGGTACCATATGTGCGGTTGCAACTATTTCAAGTTTGGCTCCCAACATTCCAAATAAAATACAACTTCTCCTAAAACAACCACCTTCTTCAAATTGGTGCCCAACGTGGGGCAAATAACAAAATAACTTCTTCAAATGTTAACGTTTCCTATGTGGCTTCCATTCCACCAGTCCCGACTAATAAAAGTGAAAGTGTAGGTACATATCCCTATACTATGGTAGATAAACTTAGCATTTCAGAATGTAACGGAATGAACATGAATCCTGCCAACTTCCTGAAATTGAAACCATTAAAGCTGTTTTGATCAACTACACTATAATAACCTGATTACATGTGACGTAACTGAACTGCTATGGCATTCATAATACTTCAGTGACTCATTATGACCTTACTTGGCAGCTCGCACAGCTCCCTAACTATGGGGATTTATTTCACCCTTGTTAAAGGAATGAGTCCCTCTTCAGCCTATTTTTAAGGATTGGGGTAAGTGTTTTTTGAGAGAAAGTGGCAGTTCCCCCTCTTTTTTTTTTTTAATAAAATATGTATTTATCTATCTGATATAATGCAATGATAGGTTGTTTACAATTTTAGAGTTGTTTTTATGGTGTTTGGGATTTTGTGGTATGTCGCTATTTGTATTTGTGATTAAAGTTGTAGTAAGTATTGTAGATGTCTTCTTATCTCTTCTTCTTCTTCTTCTTCTTCTTTGTACAATGCCTTGAAAAGATCTGATTTAAATAGTGACATAATTATGTGTTAAAACAATGGTGATATGTAGTCATATGGCTATGTCAAAGTGGTCAATAGGTGCTTTTGTACATATTTCCTGCCTGTGTAGCTTTCTCTTGATGGACTGTAGTTTCATACTCGCTGTCTTCTAGTCTTAGTGGTGCTGATAGTTCTATGTAGTTTTGTTGTACAGTGGCAAAAAGATTTCCTTGCTCCGGTCTTCACGGTCCTTGCTAGCTTCATAAAGTGCTGATCTGCCCATGCAATTAAGGTGATGATGGATTTGTTCAGCAACCCGACGACTTGTTTAAGTTCGGCGATGCTATGTTGTAGTTCATTGGTGGTTGAGTTGTTCTGCAGTTGTTGTGATACTTGTATTTGTGCATTGACGGCATGTGGAGTCTGTTGTTTTCTCATTGGTTGTGGTTGTTGTGTAGCTGTCTGTTGGCCTTGGCAATACAGTAGCAGTTTAGATAATGCAGTCTGCAGCGATGTTTGTTGTTGAGTATTGCGGGCAGCATACCTGCCTAGTGGCTCTGCATGTGGTGCAGAAATGGCAGTGTCTGTTGAGATGGTGGCATGCCACAATAGTGACAGCATGGTTCTAAAGGACAATCTTCGGCTATGTGCATATACCGACAACAATGTTGGCACGGCGGTGTCCATGATGTGTGACTTTCTTCTATTTGTATTCTTCGACCCAGGAAGTTAATTCCTGTCATCAAGGCGGCAATACATTGTCTCTATCCTTGGACATGGGTCTGATGGTCCGTTGTGGCTAAAGATTCTGGCAGCTTTAACCAGGGAAGGCCAGTTTACTTGAGCTTCTTGCAAGAAGTGAGGAGGCAGCTGTGGGTGTACACCTACCACTACAGCACTAAAATGGCCGTAGTGGTTTGCCTCACCCATGTATGGTGTCAGTGGGGTGATTTTCTTGGGGAGATATGTATAGTCCCTGGTGGAAATTGTTCTGTAGCTTGGTTCTTCTTCATGGCGCTGGCGTAACTTGGAGATGTGTGGATGGCAGTCTGCTGCTTAAAATGGTTTGCTTGATGAAGATTGTTCAGCTAGGCGTTTTGTTTCCCATTGTGTCAAAGGTTGAAGTTGACAGCAAAGCAGCTGTGCTGTCTTTAGAGGTGGTGACGGTTGGCAGTGTGCTGGCTCTCATTGTTGTTCTTCTTGGGACTGATAAAAAGCATCACAGCCAACTCACCACCCGACCAAATTACTTTGGAAAGGTTAAATGCTAGATTTTGTGCAGGTCCCCTAGCGACACCTTTTAACACCTTCAAAGCAGTATTAACCCAACACTGGGATCAATTCCCCAAACAGTAAATATGTGTATTTAAAATAAATAAATTCTGTTCATTGTAATTTTAATATTCTAATGAATTGAGTTCATTTCATTTGCTTCAATATGTGTTGATTTCATGTTACCTGCAAAAAATAAAATACAGGGAGCATTCAACAGTGCTGCCATCTGTTGCACTACTTGCAAACACGCTCAAGGTCCTGCCATCAGTGCTGTCACTGCTCAGCATTTAATTACACACAGTTAACAAGGTCAAATCTTTTTTGTAAAAAGTCAAAGTTTTGAAATTATAGTGTAGCCAATCAAAAACAGTCATATGCAACTTGACTATAATGATAATTAAGATGCTTGTTTGAAAATTATGAAATTCACTACCAGTCGTTTCATAAACATACTCATGTCTTAATTACTACCGTTATAGTCTTGTTGCTTAATATACTATTCCTATCCAGCAAAGTGCAATAATTTGTGATGCCATGAAATCTAAAATATGTAAATATTCAGTGCATAAATGTACAAAAATGACATGTAATATATGCATAACACTGAAATAATAAAACTTATTCATTAACCTTTTCCAAGCAGAAGTCTAATACATATATGCTGCTGATTGTGCACATAAAGTTCTTTAAGACAGCACTATTCATAAAACTAAATAAACTGTTAATCCCGGGGTGTTCTTTGCAGATATTGTGCATAATGGTATATAGGGTTACACGTAAGGTTGCAGCAATAGGATGCAGTACGTTTTATGCCTTCTGCTGTAGCTTTATTAGCCATTTTCAGAAAGTCTTACTGAAACTCTGTTTATAACATTTCAATTGAGAAATTGATCTAATGTTCTATTGGATATCAGTGACCTGAAATTGGTTTATTCTTTCTCACAAAACTGAAATCTTCACATTCAGCATTACTGTAAGGAATAATTAAAATTGCCAACATAATCTATGCTAGTATAAGCTAGTAACAGTGATGTGAATTTGAAATTATATAGGAAGTTTGAGTCGGAGTTGAAACACTAAACATCACATATATCACACCAAATATAACACTCTGAAAACCAACAAAACACACTGCAGAGTTGGATACTTGGGAAAAGTTATTAATCACAAAATATAAACACCATGTGATGAATTTTGAATTGCCGCCATCGAACCCAATATGGAGTTTCATCACTACACCAGATTCCACCACACACAGACACATATGGGACAACACCACGAGGAACCAGTCAGCCACTTCCGATGATGGGAGCAATTAGTTCCTGAAACCGGTCAAGTTGTAAAACCTGTAAGTGATGTTAAGTGTTTCAACTCTGATTCAAGTTTTCTATATAATAATCTATGCTGTTTTATCTTAACATTTCATCTTGCCCACAATTACAAGCTAATATTGCCCATTTATTACCTTTCCCAATAGGCAGGATGGTTCAGGCAGTAGCAACTGTGGTTCACGTTCAGAAGTTCTGGGATTCTATTTCCATTGGACCTTGAGTTTGGGGTTTTTCATGTTTTTTCGAGGTTGGTAGGCAAAGGTGGATTTTATAATACTGCATATTTTCCTGCCTCTTTTCCTTTCACGGATTGCGTCCCTAACATGATGGTCAGTGGTGTGTGGTGGATGTGCTTTAAGAAAAGAACACTTTCTACTCAAAAAGTCTGTGTTACACTCACATGACTTTCTCTACTCTTGTACAAACTATTTTTACAAACGCTTATTCTCCATATGCTTCATGTTAATCGAGATGTTAATATTATTGCTAATTTTCTTGTAGATGCAAGGGGAATATGGTAGACTTTAAGCGATAGTCAAATATTTTAAGAGGTGGTTGCTATGTGGAGTATTCCATTCTCTTTGCATTACCAGGAAAAAAAAATGAATAACGAATTTCCATTTGAGAAAACGTATAAGTATTGGAAAATTTAAGGGAATAGCAAGCAATATCTCGAAAATGGTTCACTCAACAAAAAAAATATATATGACATAAATTGTGTATTTTAACGCAATCTACATTTTTTGTGTAGTAAAAGTTTGTCTATCTCTTATGGTTTACCAGTTATGCAAAAGTCGTTCACAATGAATACTTTTGGAGACATTCCCAGAAAATTTGAAATATACATTTCATTTGTCATGAAAATATCTTAACATATGATATTTTAATCAAAATCGTTAGCCATTTTTGAGAAAATTAAAATTTTCGAAAAATGTTCCATGTAAAGGGTAATCTGGGGTGGGGGGATTTTCTTGAAAACCTTTGTGTCGCATCTCTGGAAGATTCTGAACCTAAATATCAAGTTTGGTTTTTATCCGACTGTTCATTTCTGAGTTATGCTGTTCACAGACACACAGATGGACATCATATTACGGATTGTTACTTCTGTTTAACAAAAGTATCTGGCTTCTCTTCAAAGTCAAAACATGCCATAGAGTATCCAAATATTCCTTCGGCTATAAGACCTGTACCTCATGACAATTCCCTTCCAGTTCCTAAGCCACCTGAACTATGGATATTAGATGATGTACCTTTAAATGATTCTCCTGAAGAAGAACCTAGCCCTTCAGTGTGCAATACCGGTGACCCAGATTTCCAGTCACCAGAACCTCAATCTAAACCTCATTTGATTTCCCAAGCCGAGCTGAATGATCTAGTAAAGGATCTTAATTTAACAAAAACTCAGTCGGAACTTTTAAGCTCACAACTGCAATACTGGAACTTGCTTCAGCCTGGAGTAAATGTAACAGCATTCAGAAAACGTGAGCACTCTTTGACATCATTTTTTGCACAGAAAAATGAACTTGTTTATCGTAATGATATTAATGGATTCATGGAACAACTGAGTGACAATTACAAGCCATCCCAATGGCGTCTTTTCATTGATTCGTCGAAGTTAAGTTTAAAGTTACATAATGGTAACTCTTATCCTTCCGTCCCTATAGCTCATACTGTTCAGATGAAAGAAACATAGGAGAATTTGAAGATAGTTTGAAAGCTATAAACTATGCAAAGTATGAATGGCGAATCTGTGGAGATTTAAAGGTCATAGGGTTACTTCTGGGAAGAATGCAGAGTGGTTTCACCAAGTTTTGTTGTTCAGGCTAAAGAAAAATATTATAAAGTAACTGAGTGGCCTGTAAGGAGTGCTTTAATACCAGGTGAAAAGACTTAAGTATGAAGCATTAGTTAACAAAGACAAAATTTTGCTACCACTGCTTCATTTTAAGTTAGGCTTAATGAAACATTTTTTAAGGGCTTTGAAACAGAGAGAGTAGGGGTTTTCAGTATTTGAAAGAAAAGTTTTCAAGAATAAGCGAGGCAAAATTAAAAGAAGGTATTTTTATTGGCCCACAAATATGCAAATTGATGGAAGACAGGCATTTTGAAGAACTACTTTCCGAAAATGAGAAAGCAGCATGGGTGGGATTCAAGACAGTATGCAAACATTTCCTGGGAAATACAAAAGCTGACAACTACAAGGAAATTATTGAGAATATGCTGAAGGCATATAAACATTTAGGATGCAATATGTCCTTAAAAATACATTTTCTGCACTTGCACTTGGACTTCTTCCCTCCCAACCCGGGGGCTGTGAGTGATGGCACGGACAACGGTTTCCTCAGAATATAAGTGCCATGGAGAAGCGATACAGCGGAAAGTGATCACCTAGTATGTTAGCTGACTTGTTGGCAGCTAATAAGGGAGGTTCCTGATGCCAGCTACAAGCGAAAGTCTTCTCAATATTTTTTTTAAAAACTGTGAGTAAAATTAATAATATTTTTAAGTTTTTGCACGAAATTACAAAAATATTGCTTGTAGCTCACTTTAACTGCAATTTATGGATTCTGCATACTTACTTCGTAATAATGCTGACCTGTATGAAATAATTCCACCTAAAGATTGATTACAATATTTTAATTAATCTCTTTTATGCATGTTTTTTTAAAAAAATTGAAACCAATTTCTCCAAAAAATGGTACATGATAGGGAATTTTGGATTTCAGATCTGAATTCAGCATTGCTAATATGTACAAAATCACCTATTTTCATTCAAGTGCAAAAAAAAAAAAAAAGTTGAAATTTGTTGTTCAGTGTATTTAAACATATTCAGAACCAACATAAAGGACAGAATTCCAGCTGGGACACCAGACATTTATGAAATTGGATGTAATGATTGTGGGGAAAATACATATATGAAAGACAAAAATAAACACGGGCAAAAGATTTAAACCACACATAAGAAAGATAAAATATAAATCAACAGTTGCATAGCATTTTTATACCACATGTCAGTTGAAACAAAACCATAGCTTTTAAAAGCTCTTTGAAATCAATTCAACACACTATTGAGAAGAACTGTTTCTATTTACAAACTAACAGAATTGATTAAATTTTGATGTCCCATGGACAGAAATCTGATGTTACATTCACATGCCTTTCTCTACCCTCTAATAAAGTGGGTATAAAAACTATTCTTATGAAAGCTTATTTTTCTGTCTACTTCATTTTAATCAAATTTTTTTTTTGCAGAAATAGCTACATTACACATTTTGTTAGTTATAAAGGGAACAGCGATAGTTAAATGTTTTAAGAACTGAATGCTATATGCTGGCCTTAAGATTCCATACTCTTTCCATGCAATTACAATAAAAAACTGAAGATTGACAGGAATGACAAATGTATTGAAAAATTTGAACCATTAATAATGGATATCTATGAAATAACTGACCCACAAAAGTTATTTGAAATAAACTGTGTGCATTTTAAACAGATCTACAATTTTTGTGTAGTACATTTACATCTATTGCTTAGCATTTACCAGTTATACAAGATTATACAAAATTCTTCTGAATGAAGAGCACTTCACTGGCTACTCAGAAAATTCAAGATTTATATTTTATTTGTCATGTAAATTATCTTTAATATATAGTATTTTAATCAAAATCTTTAGTAATTTTTAAGAAAATGAAACATTTTGAAAAGTGTTTCATGTAAAGGGTAGATGGAGGTGGGAAGCATTTCCTTGAAAAATCTTTGCGTCACATCTTTGGAGGATACTGAACTTATATACCAAGTATGGTATTTATCTGACTTTTCGTTTTTGAGTTATGCTGTTCTTTGACATGCATGTGGACCATTTTCTAAAAATGTTTTTTTATTTATTCAGGGGGCATCAAAACATGTTTTTCTGGTGAAATCTTGGTATCAAATTTTTGGGTGGAATGCAAATCCTTCTCTACCTACGGCGTGATAAAGTAAAACAAGTAAGGTAGATATGGTACAATACGATTACAGTTTGAAATTGATTTCAAGTGCAAATCATTATCTAAATGAATAATTGTATAAATTACAACAGAACTCTAGGCATTAACATTTATCACAGTTCATAAACATAATGCCATCACTAAGTTACTAGTCAGACACGATATGAATGCATATGGTGGGAAGAGCAACTAAAGGGTTATGACGCAAGTGGCAGGGCATCAGAAAGACAATTGTGTAAAGAAAATATGTACAGTTCTGAGTGGCATTTACTAGCGAGGTTGAGGGCTGCATATATTTCATTGTGCAACTGTACATTTGAATATCACTTTGCCCCTTACTTCCCTAGCCTTGATAGTCAACACAGTGATGCCCTCCACCAAGTGCATTCATATCATGCTGACTGTGCAATGCTTGTTTTTAATCTCGCGTGTCATTATTTTGGTTAAGAGAACCAGCAATCACTAAAGTCAGTTTACGGAAAAAAAAGTTCTTAACATTAAAATTAAAGCTGGTTTGCTAGGCATTATGAAAAGTAGATTATTAACAATGGAAATTAGAAAACAGAAAGGAAAAGAAAACACTAGAAAACAGTACTGTAACAATAATAAAATATAACAAACTTTAAAACAAACACACTTATGTAATTTGTCCAGTCTGCACTCCTTTGAAGTAAAAGCCACTTGAAGTTCACAAAATATGTCTTTTAATAACGTTGTTATAGATGTTTACATTCATATGGAAGTCAATATATTTCTCCATGTAAAAATACGTAAATGTTTATGTGCAAATTAAAAGCGCTCTCATCATATAGTGTCGTCTCTCAGTGGAGAGTATAATTTCCTAAAAATCTTTCAAAGTTTAAAGAGGCGGATTAGTTTTACATACGATCCTGTATACTAATTACACCAATGACAAATAATTTTTTCTATTCGTGTTTTGTGATATATCCCAAATTTCTGAAAAGAAGGGTTTGTTAAAAAGCAGCAAGCTAGTAGAACTGACCAGAAGCTCTTGGTTCAAGAAGTGAACATTGCCATTTATATTTATGTAAAATTGGTACCTTCAAAATTGAGGGAAAACTCCCCAATGTGTTACATTCAAAAGACTTTCTCTACCCATTCTTCAACAAATTAGTCTTATCTTTTAAGAACTGGTCTCTCTATGAATAGCAGTCTTCTTCGCTTGACCAGGAGGGGTAGAAACAACTTCCCATTTGAGAAAAGTGTATTTTAATATTAAAACCAATAGAGCAAACCTTCAGCTTTGAAGGAAAATATTTTGAACAACACACAGGCCTAGCCTTGGGAATCCAATGTCGCCCTTTTTGGCTGATTTATTCACGAGTGCTCTTGAGACAAGAGTAGTAAAAGCCTTTCCTTGGTTATTTAAAACTTGGGCCAGATATGTCGACAACGCATTCACAATAGTTAACACAAAACATGTACAAGATGCTCTTAAATTATTGAATTTGCAAGACAGTAATATTAAATTTACCATGGAAACTGAATTGGATAACCAGCTCCCCTACCTGGACCTAAAAATCATGAAGAAGAATAATAGATTAACTTTTGGAATTTACAGAAAACACAACTATATGGATAACTATATAAAAAACAATAGTTACAATCTCCCATCACATAAAGTTGCAGTTTTTAACAGTTTGACCCATAGATTAGTGAACATCTCCCTCAATGTAAAGGAATGTAACTTAGAATACCAAGAAATCTTAAAAAGAGCTAGAAAAAAATGGCTACAAAACAGATATGATGGATAGGTTAATAAAACAATTCAAGCAACAAAAAATGATAAAAGAAAATACTACCCTCAAACAAAAACGTCAAATTTCACCCATGGGCACATAACAAATTCAAGAAAATTTTCAATGATAGCAATGTGGCACTCATTCCTAAAAATAAATTCAGCACAAAATTCCTCATAAATGCAAACCAAAAAGAAACAATGGCAGCTCATAAAAAATCAGGGATTATAGAATAGCTTGCAAGGATTGTGAACAAATCTATATTGGTCAAACTAAGCGTAACATAGAAATGAGCCTTAAGGAACATTTTCCAAACATCAAATCCAGGGAAGAAGAAAAATCAGCAGTTGCAGCACATTTTTGGATACAGGGACATGAAATTGAGGACACAGTATCACTTATCAAGCAGGCACAAAAACTTATGGAATTAAACATTTGGGAGAGAATATTTCTTTGGAAATTTCGTCCAAGGTTAATGAATTTCGACATCCCTATGGACAAAAATTTGATCACTAAACTTGTAGAACCACCACTAGAGGGACAAAGAGACATCTGTAACCTTCAGAGGAAAGCCAACAACTTGCAATCAGCTGACGATGAGGAAACAATTCCTCGAAACTAGTTCTGAGGTATTAAACCTATTTTAGTGGTTGTATATTTCTATATATTATACTTCCTTTCACATACTCCAAGTAAATTACCATAGAACTAAGGGCAGTGTGCACCACGTTGAAGTAAATTGCTTTGGAAGTAACGTTTACTAAAGAAGCAGGTTGCTATGGGAGCAATTTGCTCCGGAAGTAACGGAGAGCTCAATTACAATTTACTCTTTTAGTTATGACTATGGAAGTAAGAGATCATTACTCTTGGAGGTATTGTTTTGCTTGCGATTTACTTGATGCGATCATGGATAAGATTACGTGTGATAGGCAAAAGCGGTGGAAACGTGAGTGAAAGAGATAAATAAAATCCATTTAGGTAGATATCTTGCTCTTAACCTCAACTAACAATGCGGTGAAATACAAGACCAGCAGATGCATGGTGAATGTTTATTTATAAGATTGCCTGTAATGCCGGGATTATGATGAACTTTACTTAATGTGACATGAAGTTAAGAAATGCTGTAATTAAAATAAAGATCTAATTGGCATGCACTTAACATAATGGGAATGACTCGATTGATAGTTCTTTTATTACTTCGAGCTGGGGCTTCATGCCGATTGGTTCTAATTACTTGACGTAATGGGAAGGAACGTTACGTCAAGTTTGACATTGTCAAACTCTTAAAGTTAACATCGCATTAAGTCAATCCTAAATATCATTTAATACAATGTTAAACTGTCACGTTATGTTAAATTCATTGTAATGCTGTCTTAAGTATCTGAAATGTGCTGGTACGAAACACTCATAAGACGCACAACAATAATTGCAGTTTGGGTTTAGAGGTGAATTCCTGTCCGAGTTTTCTTGCTAATGCTCTCCAAGCAGGTTAAAAAAGGCATGTTAAAGATTCATTTCTATACTCGGCGCTAATCAAGAAGGTGATTGACATTTCGGGGACAGAGAGAGGCGACGTTGCCGCTCATTGTGACCAAGTGGAGAGCGTGCTAGAACTATGTCGAAGGCGACTGGGTTGCGCCTGCAGTATAGAGCGGGTATTACTTATATTCGTATACGAAAACAATTGTAAAATAATGAATCTACGTGCAGAGGATAGAAAATGCAAGAATAATATATCAGCGTAAAAATCTGCATTAACAGAAAGGACATACCTGTGAAATATTGATGCTTATTCTAATGGAAAAAATGCAGATTTTGAATCACTTTAATCGCTGCTGTTGCTCGTTTGATAGACTATGTTGCCACTGCCGTCATCATCTGAAGAGCTGCTAGAATTCCCCACGGAAATGACAAGGTTCATTTTCCCAAGCTGCACTTATTACGCCCTTTTTATGAGTCACCGCTTCCCCCCCTCCAGTTTTCAGCTTTTACTGCTGTTAATGCCTCTCTAAGCTTTATTACTGACGATACAGTGAAACCCTTATTGTCGGCCCAAATTAATTCAATCGAGTTAAAATGACAATGATAAGGGGGAAGCCTAACTATTTTGTGACCATGTTCTGCAGCAATGCCATCGACTACGTAACTTGGAAACCGCGGTTTGTTTGCTTTCACAAGTTCCATAGCTCACTTTTCTTCAGTCCCTCCTTCATCGGTATATTGCGACGAACAAGCCACTGAATTATTTTCTCCTCTTCAAAATATTCTCTTACAGAGCATATTATTTCCCGCGCCTGTCCTTTAATTGGGATATCTTTACCAAATACAGTTTTATTCGGTTCCCAAGTGCGCTCAGTTTTTCGTTTGGCTGTGCTATCTTTGGACATTATTAAATATCCATTAAACATGTTAACACAATTATAAATGCTCACACAACACATGCACGCACAAATGAACGGACTCACACACACAAAACACAAAGCAAATACCATACAAATAGGAAATTCACTTTTCAGTACACAGGCAATCTCTAAACTGATACAAAAACATAACAAAGCTGGGGCTAAACGGAGGACATTGTTTATAACTGCACCAACAGCAGAAGATAAGTTTATGTTTACTGGAACGGTCGCTCGCCTGGCACGTCATGCCAATCACGTGTTACGATATCGCAACAAGGCATTTGCATCTATCGTTGCTATGGAAACGTCTTAGTTCTAATTGGTCCTTCTAATGGTTGCTATGACGTATTCATCCCCTCCCATTCACTTAAAGCTTTCCACCACGTGGTTAGTAACTGTCAATCACCTTCTTGATTGGCGTCGAGTGTAATACCAAAACGTTTGCTGAACTCTCTCTCTGTATAAGTATCATATAGTTATCGCATACGACTATAGCATTCCCGTTTTCTTTGTTGAGATCAATTTAACCTAAGTAATCGCTGTTTTCTTCACTGAGATCATCATTGTAATCTAAGTAATAGATTAACACATCAAAATATCTTCTGCATATACGATACGGTATTCAAATTCAATTGACAGGTTAGTTACTCCATCCAGGTCGCGAAAGTAAATCCTAACCTATATTTGTGCTCTGTTTAATTCCATAAGTAACATACTACATTGTGCTGCTCTCCAACATTTACTTCTGCAGTAATTTAATCTGAGAATATCTGAAAGAAGTGAAATGCTTCAGAAGTAGTTTACTCGTGTATGGAAGTCGCCGAGTGTTGGCTTAAATAGTAGTTACTACGAAAGTAGAGTTTACTCTAGGTTGGTGCATGTTACCCTAAATGTCAAAGAGCATCATCATGTAGTATGTTACTATGGAAGTATATAAAGAACAAAAAGAGGTTACAATTTATTCTTGCGACCTGGAAGGAGTAACCTGCCTGTCAGTTGAATTAGAATACTGTACGTATTTTGAGGAAAATATTTGGACGTATTTGTGGATTACATTGATCTGAATGAAGAAAATAACAGGAATGCAATAATGTGGGTAAGGCAGATCCATATGATGCTTATACAGAGACAATTCAAGGAATCTTTTGATATTAGTAAAGAATCTTGCACATTCCTTTTAAACCTGTTTGAAGAGCATTTATAACAACTTGAGCAGGAATTCACCTGTATCACCCAAATTGCAATTATTGTGCGGCTTGCAAATGTTTCGTACTGGAACATTTAATATGTTACAGGCAATTTTATAAACGTTCACCCTAAGCCTGCTGGTTTATCTTTAATAGCATTTAGAGTGCTTTTGAGGTCATGGGAAGTTAAATTATATATATATATATATATATGTGTGTCAGAATAAAAGGTATTTCTTCTTCACTTTTGCAGATTTCCTACACATTGTGGATGCAATTGACTGCACACATCTTCCTTTTTTGTGCCTTGCAGTGAACATGGTGAACTTTTCCAAAATCGAAAAAGGCCTTTCTCCATTAACACAAGTGATCTGCAATGAAATATTAAGATTAGAAACATTGTTTCCAAAGAGTTTTAAAGCGGTTCTTCAGTACATTTCCCGTTGCTTGATGCATTAAACTCATCACTTTCTAGGCATTTCTCTTCCAGCATCCTTACATCTTTTTTTACACTCTATTGTTTAAATGTAATTTCATTTTCTACCGACAAACATTTATATTGGTTTCTGAAGTTTTCCCTTTTTTCCTATCATCCATGATTGATTCAAATAACACTTCCAAGCAATTCACTCAAACAAAACAATACTACAGGAGTAATGAGCTCTTACTTACATAGTAGTAACTAAAAGAGTAAATTATAGTTGAGCTCTTACATTACTTCCAGAGTATATTACTCCCATAGTAACCTACTTCTGTAGTACAAATTTCTTTTAGTAAACATTACTTCCGAAGTAATTTATATGGTGGACGCTGTTCATGGTATTTGAATCAAAATCATTAAGAGCCATTTTTGAGAAAATCAAAACTTTTGAAAAATTCTCCATGTAAAGGGTAGCTTAAAAATCTGTGTCTCACATCACTTAAATATCAAGTTTGGACTTTTCGGATTTTTACTTTCTCTACTACGTATAGTAAGTAGGAGAAGTATTGTATTCCACTCAAAAAATCGATACAGAGAATTCACTGGAAATACATGTTTTGAGACCCCCTGAATCCAAAAAAAGCAGTTTTGGAAACATGTTCGTGTGTGTCTGTGAACAGCATAACTCAGAAACGAACAGTCGGATAAACACCAAACTTGGTATTTAGGTTCAGTATCTTCCAGAAATGAGACACGAAGGTTTTCAAGAAAATCCCCCCAACCTAGACTACCCTTTACATGGAAAATTTTTCGAAAATTTTAATTTTCTCAAAAATGGCTCTAATGATTTTGATTACAATATCATATATTTAAGATATTGTCATGACAAATGAAATGTATATCTCGAGTTTTCTGGGAATGTCTCCAAAAGTATTCTTCATTGTGAACGACTTTTGCATAACTGGTAAACCACAAGAGATAGACAAAATGTTACTACACAAAAGATATAGATCGCGTTAAAATACACAATTTATGTCATATACATTTTTTTTGTTGAGTGAACCGTTTTCGAGATAGTGCTTGTTATTCCCTTAAATTTTCCAATACTTATAGTTTTTCTCAAATTCGTTATTCATTTTTTTATGTCCTGGACATGCAAAGAGAATGGAATGTGGCACACAGCAACCTGCGCTTAAAATATTTGACAATCGCTTAAAACCTACCATATTCCCCTTGTATCTACAAGAAAATTAGCAATAAGATTGGTATCTTGATTAACATGAAGCATATGGAGAATAAGCGTTTGTAACAATAGTTTGTACAAGAGTAGAGAAAGTCATGTAAGTGTAACACATCAGATTTTTTTTTAGTTATGCTGTTTACAGACACACAGACCTTTCTCTAAAAATGACTTTTTCATATTTATTTATTCACTAATTCAAGAGACCTCAAAACATGTATTTCCAGTAAAATCTTTGTATTGAATTTTTGGGTGAAATGCAATACCTTCCCTACCTACTATGTATGTGGTAGAGAAAGAAAAATCTTATCATGTATATGCCCTGCCAGGAAACACTGTGTACAAACCACAGGAAGAAGTATGGCAGTGAATCTGGGCTGATGGAGACAAATCTCCAAAACATGTTTCAGTAGTTCTTGATAAACAGTAGTGAAGCTAGTAGAATGATTCAAAATTCAGTTTGAATATGGTTAAATGCCTTCATACGCAGCAAACATGTACGTTTCAAAGATAAACATATTTTCCTTAGGTACCACATACAGTAAAATATATTTCTGGAAAAGGAGAAAAAGGAATGAGAATGTTTTGCTATATGTTCAGATAAATGACAATTATAATCTTGTTACACTCGTGCATTATTATTGAAAAAATGTTTATTTTTTTTTTTAACTACACAGTTAAATAATGGCCATCACTCAACACATCGGCATCAAAATACTTCTGGTAGTTTTTAAATATTTTAGCATAATGACATATTTTAATATGGAATAATTTCACTTAGTATCACAATCTACAGACACGAAAATTAAGTTCAGAAGCATTTTGAAGCTATGTGCTTTTGATTTGTGTGTTAAGTTTGCAAGACACACATTTTGGAAAACCTGAGTATATCAACAATAATAAATATAATTAAAATGAGATAAAATTTTTTCCAATCCAGTCACAAAGCCTTTTAATCATTGATCTATGACCATATTTAATTAGGCTTTACAATATATTTTGTTTAGAAAATTTCTATTTATTGCATGTAAAATAAATATGCATAGCATAAAATTATGTTACACAACTACATTTAGTGAATGATAAATTACTCAATGGAAACACAATTTTTGGTCATTTTGTGTAAATTTATTTCTGTTCAAGTGCGTTACAGGAGTTTCCTTCTTGAAAATAGACCAACCTCAGAGTTTACATAAACGATTAACAAGCAAGAGCTGACTGTGTTTTCTTCTCCATAATATCATAAAAATGAAGGAAGAACAAATACAAATTTTAAATAGGTGTTTAATATGCAAAAATATAACCTTGAAAGTGAAAACTAAATCATATCTACCAATAAAAGAAGATGAATGCGACTTCACATTTCAGAACACGTGCACACACTCTATCACACCAAATAACCATTCATGCTTACACATACAAACCCAGTTTTATTCAAGCTGATGACAAGGCCATTTCCAGAAGTTACTTTATGAAGGAGCCTGTGCTGTTCTTTACTTCTAGAAATGCAAGTAATAACACACTCATATCCATATTACAAGTCCTTTAAGCTATCATAACAGGTTGGTCATTATTTTCATATCTGTGGAGTGACTGACTTGCCATTCTTTGATTACAAATTATGGTAATGTTAACAACAGGCTGGTGAAATTCACTTGCGCACAACTCGCATCCTAAACTTTTTATTTAACTATACAAGTCATCATCGCCATCATCTTGGAAATTACCCTGATCACCTCCTGTGCCTCCTTGAGATGTGTTTCCTGGATTTGCATTTGGAAATCTGCAAAAAGAGAAATTATGCATTTTAACTCTTCTCGACGGTGAGGTACAAAACACTTCTGATCCATTGTTTTTCAGGTGAACAGAGAAAAGAAATGCTACATGGAAAAACACAATGTAGTGATTTAAATAGAGATCGGAAGCTTGATATCATTCAAAATAATAAAAGTGCAGATAGTTTTAAAATGAGTCACACTAAACAATCCACTCTAATTTATATCTTTGATGAACAAAGGCCCAACAGATGGAAACAGGATGCCCAATTATCAAATTCCTGTATCTGAAATCAGACATAACAGAACTGAGGTTGCAAACATGTGTTTGCAAACATTCCTAACAAGGTATAAATTAGTAAAGCAGATTTTAAATCCTTATAGTTTTGCATCTCTGTGGATTTCCAAAAATTAATTTATAATAAGTGTGCAATCAACTGCAGCCGTAATCTCAACAGTTATCACAATGAATACTTTACATTTTTGGACCAGCTTCTGCAAAACAGTTAAGGGATTAAAGAGTAGTATTAGTGCTTCTTTATTTAAAAGGGTTTTTACCAGGGTTGATCAGAAAATAATGCTTCTTGCATTCAAAGGGGGGGGATCTAAACTTTTCTTAATTAATGCTCATGATCCAAAGTTATACAATGAGGCAGTATTTTAATACCTGAATAATTTCAATTGTAATTTGAAATAGGTAAATTCAATAACAGCCCGCCTTGAAACAATACGTATGTAATAATTATTTAATTGTATGTAACACTCATTCCAATGCTTATTTTTATTGTAAACATATTTTATTAATGTTATATGAATACTTTATATATTCTAATAATGCAAGAACTGTGAGAATAGTAAATTTTAGGTTGCTAACAATGAATAATAATGAGTTAATTGTGGCAATAATGTGTTTGGAATTTAAAAATGTACTGGTCATGATTAGAACGATGATGTCGTAGGTTCAGTGACAGTTTTAAAATAAGCCAATCAACAGCAAAGAAAAGTTTTAAGATGAATGCAGAAATTCTATTGGACTAGAAGTGGCCAATCAGAGACTCGCATTACCGAAGCTTAAGGTTTTTAACCGTTGAGGTTAGTCAGTTCCTGGCAAGATGCGATAGTGTGTAGATGGAAAAATGTGTGCTCTACGGGCGTTTAGTAAAACCTGGTTACTTGTTAAGAGAGTGTATAAAAGTTTCTCACAGTTCTCTTTTAAAAGTGTAGTGGTTTATAAATATGTGCTAGAAGTTAAAAATAAAAGTGAAAATTTAAAAGTTTAATTCTGTTACGTCTACAATAATTGTCATCACCACATCCTACATAAGAATCCTTACTCTAAATTAAGACTGATGCAGTCGAGGCAGATTTAAACAATAATATTGCGTAAGCATATAATTCAAACCGATGCTCAAAACAACTATTAATACATAATTCTTCAAGTATGTGTAAACATTTATTACGCAACATTACGTAACAGCAGGAAAAATCATCATCCCAAACATGCGGCTAATATACTTCTTCAAATTGGCGCCAGAACGTGGGGCAAAATAACGAAACAATAAACAACTCCAACAGCAGAAATTCACTTCTTCAAATTGACTCCCATACATGGGGCAGTTATATGTAATTTAATACGTTACCAATAATATACTTCAACAAGGTGCAACCGGAAACTAAGTTCTGATGGCCAAGAAAGTTAACAAAAGGCACCGATAGTTATTGGCTATTTCTCAACATAGTCATCACCATTATTACAGTATTTATCATACTAGTGCAAGGAGTCTGCTGTCAGCTTTTGCAGTCATGAAGTCACTTGGCGCAAGGTCCGGGTTGTAGGGTGGAAGGTCAAAGACCTCCCACTGAGGCAACAGATCCTGTGTAGCATGAGTTGTATGGGGTCATGCATTGTTGTGCAAAAGTATGTCTCTTGTCATTCCATGTCCCTTGTTCTAAATCACCCTCTTCAGATTTTGTAAAGTCTAACTATACCAATTAGCATTTACGGTCTCCTCTCGCGGTAAAAACTAGCACAGGACACCGTGTCAATCCCAGAAGACAGTATACATTTTTTTACTTTCTCTACTACGTACAGTAAGTAGGGGAAGTATGTATTCCACCCAAAAATTCGATACTGAGATTTCACTGGAAATACATGTTTTGAAACCCCCTGAATCCAAAAAAAGCATTTTTGGAAACATGTCCGTGTGTGTGTCTGTGAACAGCATAACTCAGAAACGAACAGTCGGATAAACACCAAACTTGGTATTTAGGTTCAGTATCTTCCAGAGATGCGACACAAAGGTTTTCAAAAAAATCCCCCCACCCCAGACTACCCTTTACATGGAAGATTTTTCGAAAAGTTTAATTTTCTCAAAAATGGCTCTAACGATTTTGATTAAAATATCATATGTTTAAGATATTTTCATGACAAATAAAATGTATATCTTGAATTTTCTGGGAATGTCTCCAAAAGTATTCTCCATTGTGAACGACTTTTGCATAACTGGTAAACCATAAGAGATAGACAAAATTTTACTACACAAAAAATGTAGATCGCATTAAAATACACAATGTATGTCTCATACATTTTTTTTGTTAAGTGAACCATTTTCGAGATATTGCTTGTTATTCCCTTAAATTTTTCAATACTTATGGGAATTCGTTATTGATTTTTTTGTCTTGGATATGCAGAGTTATAATTTGTGGCAAAGGGAATGGTGCTGCACCTAGCAACCAGCTATTAAGAGATATGTATGTGCTTAAAGGCTACTGTTTTTCTATATTGCCCTTGTAAATATATTTTCCCCTTACATCTACAAGAAAATTAGCAATAAGATAGTCTGCAAATGTTTATCTCGATTAACATGAAGTAGATGGAGAATAAGCGTTTGTAAAAATAGTTTGTACAAGAGTAGATAAAGTCATGTGAGTGTAACACATCAGATTTTTTTGGGTAGAGATTGTCTGCTTGAGTTTGGTCTTTCCAATGAACCACTATGCCGCCAATGCATGGATTGTTTTGTTTCTGGTGTGGCATAAGACACCCATGTTTCATTGCCAGTGACAAAAATGTCAGGAAACTCGTCACCTTTCTCTGCATACTGCTGGAGGAATATCAATGCTGCAGCCACGTTTAGTTTTATGTTCATCTGTCAGCTGCTTTGGCACCCATCTTGCACATACTTTCCAAAAACCAAGCCACAAGACGATTTCATGCACCAGGGAGCAAGAAATCTGGGGGAAGACCAGTGTGTTCCGAAATTGTGAAGTGCTGGTTCTGCATATTTTCCAAGAGTTCTGGCATCAGCAGGGATGGTTGGCCACTATGGTCTTCGTCATGCTTATTTGTTCGCCCTTCAGTGAATTCCCTGCACCATTGCCTGACCAAACTGTTGTGTCCATGCATGTGGCACAAATGGCTGTGTATCTCTGCTGGAATGCTTCTGAGCATGCTGAAATATAACTGCACAAAGCTCGCACTTGGCGGGAGACAGTATCAGCAAGGCCATTTTCTCTTAGTGCTTGCAAAATTACTGCCATCACAAGACAAACTGCACGGCATTATTCCCATATACCCCCTCTCTACTGCTATGCATGCGCATTCCTGTGCAACTACTCATGCCATCTCTGGACGCAATCAGAACTTAGTTTCTGGATGCACCTAGTCTAACCCTTAAACTTGACCAAACACATGCTAACCTACAGGTATTTTAACACCTTCCACAATATGGATGTTTATAGACATTGTGTGTGTTCTGGAAGTAATGCTTTTCAAGGCTTAATTTTATTTGCATTGCTTTCACAAATGAATTTAAGTAAACACCCTGCTGTTGTTCAAGCTTATCTTTGAAGGTTGTATTTAGATTGACACATCTTGAAGCAGGGGTAATGAGATAGGGGCATATCACCACAAATTATATTGTTTTCCTTGCACATTTTCCTTTTGCAGTGTATTTCACACCTTTGTACTACACACAGCATTTTCTGGCAGGATCTTTTTATTAAGTATTTTTCTGTTGGACTGATGGTGTCAGGTACTTTTAAGTTTTCCAATCCCCTTCAAGCACAGTGGAATCTCGTTAGCACGTTCCTCATTAACACATTTTCCCGTTTATTACGTTGAATTATAAAAGTCCTGGTACCAAATCACCAAATGTAGTAAATAATGTTTGCTTAGTGCATTTTTCCGATCCCGCTTACTACGTTTGAAGTTTGACATCCTCATTCGCTGTTTTGGCCAATCCTTGGTCAGTCCAGTGGGAGTAGGCGCTTAACACGTTCAATGTTTGACGTCCTCCATTTGCTACTTTGGTCAATCCTTGGTCACGGTGTGGATATCGACAGCCAATCACAGGCATGTATGTAAATATTTGTGTGATACAATTTATGTGTGCGGGATAGGGAATTCTTTACCTTGGCGTGGTAAACACCGATAGTTTCTACTGTTGAGTGTTCACCAAAAATATGTGGATTGTATTTTAACTTTTCATTTGCAATGAAAAAAAGAAACTGTATAAATAAACAACACTGAAAAACGGAAAATCCTTGAAGTATACCACAATCCAAATATGAAACCTGTGGATATAATGCGGAAGTTAAACATTCCTCCGCCAACCTTAAACACGATTGTTAGCAAACCTAAATTGATTGAAACTGCTTTTAAAGAAGGGGAAAAATGCTAAAACAAAACTTTCCTCTTGGAAAATAGGATCAGAAAAGGTTTTGGAACGAAATTTGTTGCATGGAAACACCTACCGTATTCACATCGTATTGAATACACCAAAGTTACTATCGTCTATTGTACTCTTAACACGATGCACGCACATAATTTTGTTTTCTTTTTTAGCGGAAATTATTATATGTGTAATGAAACACACAGCAAAACCACTATTGTCGCTTCCATAATTCGCAATGTATTTTCTCAAAAACATTCATAACCTCAAAAATCCAAGTTGACCAACATAAAAGCTTGAATTATTTATTCACAGGTTTTGTGTATCCAAATCCATTTGAACACACATAGAATTTAACATGGAAACATGGATCGTATTCAGTATACAATTGTACTTGAAATCTATTTCAACTGCCCATGGAGACGTAGTAATTATTAGATTTTATTACATAACTATGTTCTTAAATTGCATATTTTGTATTTTCGTTAACACGTTTTCCCGCCTATACGTCCAAATCCTTAGGTCGCTGCAAAAACGTACTAACAAAATTTTACTGTATAGGCCTCTGAATATGTAGTATGGAATAAGGTTGCTAACTACTGATATCGTATATCATTGTTTTGTGTGCAGTTTAGAGCTCCTGAAATTATGTATATAGTGATGTCCAGCAAATGAAAAAGCACTTTGTGCTACTTTACATCTTTTTTTGGAAAGCTTGTATTTCAAAACTTCATCCACTACAATGCTCATGTATTCATGCATAATGACAGACTAGAAAGTTATAATATTAGCATAGAAAATTAATTTTCTATTATTGATCAAATTTTGTAACTGCAATTAGATAAAGCTGTAGTTACTCTATGTTGCTAAGCAATTTAGATCAAAGATTAGATGGATGTCTATTTTTACTCTCTTTAGAGTCTGTGTTTACATCAATTTTCAGTTCAGTACAATTTGAATACATCTTCCATTGGGAAGAAACAGTTTGATATTTCCTTTCCAAGATGCCCCTTCACATCAGTTTTGAGGTGAAGGTAAAAAATTCTCCCCATAATCATGAGAAACAGGAAATGACAAAAGCGAGCGAGAACATGTGCATGTGTGTATCCTAACATCAGTTTGTTTGCTGCATAATATTATGAACTGCACAAAGAAGTACTGAATCAACAGTCAAGAAGAAATGTGGTGGCCTTCGAAGAAGAAAGAAAGAAAGAAAAAAACACCTTGGTGAAGACCTAAGTTTCATAAATTAGATTGAAGAAACATAGCAATGCATGCCAATATTTTTATGCTTTTCAACATTTTGTATATAATCACTACTTATTTGATATAGTTGGTGCAAACTGTATTTAATAGCTTTCAATTCCATTTTGTATTTTATTCAAGTATGTTAAATGGAAGATATGTTTTTCTACAGAACAGCAAATTAAAATGCTGGGCAACTTAAATGCTTAACTCTGTTTATTAGCAAAGCAAAGGTGAGAGATGTTTAGGAGTAAGGAGCACTGTATTAAGAAATTCTCAAGTTTATTTCATGCCAATTAATTGCTGCTGATATGCATCGTTCTCACCTAAAATTCGTTCCAAAGCCTCGGGATTGTTGTAGTGTCTGAGCAAACATCTCGTACTTGCGTATGTCATTATCTGATACTGATCTGCGAGCAAATCTCATTGCTTCTTCAAAATGAGCTTTTGTAATTTCAGGAACAGGATCTTCTTCATCCATCTACAACATAAGTAAAATTATTAATATTCCGTGTATACCAGTACGTCAAGGAAATACTGCAGTGACATTTAAGCATTCATAAAAACATTTTATGACAAAACACAAATGTAAAACGTTTTTTGAAATGGTAACATAACTTACATCCATAGCAAGATTCTGATTGTTTGCTCTCTCACGTTCTCGTCGAATTTCTGCTTCAATACTCTGACGAATGGCCAATTTACATGCTCGCTGACAAACTTCTGTGAGATCTGCTCCAGAGTAACCATGAGTTACTTTGGCTATATATGAGAGATCTACATCCTGCAGAAAAACAATGGGTGTGTAAGAATAGATATGTCCTTTTAATCTTAGTTCTTGTATGACAAAAGCTAGAAGCACTGATATAACTGTGATATAAATAAATGATTTTAATAAGTTACAATTTGATATTAGTGTTCTCAAATTCTAATTGAATGCCATTTACTTATTTTTATTTTATTTGTATTAGCCAAGTTACAAAAAAAACAAACATTGCTAAGCATTCAGCACAGGCTTTTAAGCTTGCCATATTCATAAAACAAATTTCCTTATTATCTAAACGTACACTAACCACTTTTAAAATTATGTTTTAAGGCTGATTCATAATAACTGAGAACAGTAACCACAACAAGAATGACAAAGTTAAAATGCATGTATTACAAAACGAACATTACAATTAATGTGAAGCTCTTCCGAGTCCCACGAACAGGAAACAAAATTTAATAACTTCCTTGTCCTTGTTACTGGCCATGGTGTATTATATTGTGCATATTAGACTCTTCACTGTAAAAATTATTCAAGGCAGCCATACATGAAACAACCCTAGAGTTCTATGTAGTTGTATGCTGGAAAATGAAATCAGAAGAAATTCCTCTTGAGGGGGGAGTTAAGTGTGTGATCTGATACCAAATGCAATTGGAAACATTATATGAGATTTTAGCCCAATTATATCATAAAAAAACTATAGGAAGTATAAGCCCTATTATCATTTCAGTAACTGTAATCTGGAAGTTTCAGATTTTGATGGCCATATGCACCATTCTCAATCAAAGTTTGAGTGCGGTCAACTTGACATTTGACCGCGTTCAATGCAATTTTTCAATGCATCAACAATGATAAAGGTAAAACTGTGGGTACTGGATCAATCAATTCCATTGATTGTGGTCAAGCTGTACAAAATGACTGCCCATTTCGATATTCTTGAAGGTACTGAGGACAAGATAATGTACCTAGATTACTTAAATTGGGAACATTAAAACTGGATCTTTACAGAAAGAGGCAATACCCTTGAAGAGTATGGGGACAGAAAATTTTAAGAACAATTCCAACTATCAAGGATACAGTGTGTTAGCAAGTAAATAAATGACTGAGAGGTTAGAGTTTCCTACGAACTGCAATTACCCTGTTTCACCTGTGAATACAGTTTTTGATATCACATGCCAGAGAAATTTTTAATATTGTGACATTTCTAGCATCCCCCAAAATAACAGTATTGCGTATTATCAGTGATGTGTCAAATATAATTGCTTCTTTTTGTTCATGATTTGTATTGCTCCCATGGAGGGCAGAATTAAGTTCTGTGATGGAGTTCATCAAATCGATAGACAATAGATTTCCAGGTATCGTGGGAAATAGAGACATGCATTTATTATTGCATCACTATTTGTTAAACTTCAGTCATTTTAATAACGTTAGTCAAGGCAATATGAACTATAACAAAAACTTGTTTCATTACATTTGTTAACTTACAATTTACATCATTATTATGAGTTAAGGAATTCTGTAGTATTATAAAAATGCTAGATATAATGCAGTTTAGAAATAACTTTGTTAATTTCTGAAAGTTTGCACATCATGGCTCAGGCTATTTTAACAAACAGCAATTTATTTATTTGGTTATTACAGCTCATCTGGTGTCGATGCATGGCTAAATACGTTTATATCTCTTATCTGTATTAGAGATCTGCTCTCTTGGCCTCCAGAATGATCCTAGCTTGCTTGAAGTACAATTATTTAGCTTCACTGTGCTACTGCTAGGCAGAAAGCAAATCTACCAATTGACAAACTAGGCTAATCAAGGTTAACAAAGGCTGCAGTTATTTGTTTTGCAGCAAAGAGAATGTCACAAAGGAGGAAGAGAACATGGCCATGAATATGAAGAAACAAACTTATTCAGCTAAGAACTCAAGTCAATTATACACCCAATTATACTCATCACACCTTCGCATAACCTATATTGCCAGCTATTATCATGGCTGCAAAATAATAACGTGAAATTTTGCACTAATAATGTGGCTTTCATACGGATAAGGCAATTTTCACAGTTTTCATAAAACAATACAAATTTAAGAATTTGCATTTCTTTTAGTCTGAGAGAACAGCTTTGCATTGTACCTCATCAGAATTTCAAACAGATGTGCCATTTTGTTAACTATTACCATTTATCTCCATAGATGGTACCAACAATGCATTTAATCGTCAATCTCTGCTTGTCTGAGCATGCACTAAGAACTCTAGACCACATTCACATTGTAAATTTGGGTATTTCAAGTTTCAACAAACTTCTGATCCAGAGACCATCAGAACTGGTGCAATGCCATACAGACATGCATTTAACAATAAACTTGGCCAGAATATCCGTTAGGTCAATGAGTTTAAATCAATGCAGCTGCTAGCTAAGGAATTTAAACACTTGTCTGGATTTTAGCACATGCTAACATGTATCTGCAAAAATAACTGTTTAAAGTATTTGAAACTAACTACAACAATGAAACACCATAGGATCATGTTTGTTCTTTTGGGTACGCCATTAGCATCTCAACAACTGCTGACTGGACAATGGTAGTATACAAGAGCATCTATACACTAGCATTAGGCAGCACTAGGTGCATTCAACACCTCCAGGCATGCCAAGTACACGATGCATAGCACTTCTATACTAAGCATGATGTACCCCTAAGACAAAAAAAGAGCAGACTCTCAAAGTGTACATTTGTTTAAGTACAAATCCTTTCTGTGGCTGGTTAACAATGGTGTCTCGGGACACATGCTTTTAACTTTGTTCTATTGTCACCTTTCATATCGAGTCCCAGCCACAAATATGCACTGACAGGCGAGCTGTTATAAGCAGCTACGTAATGAGGTCTACTGAAGTTTTATCATGAGCATAATATCTTTTTTTCCAGAAAAATGCAATGTTTATTACACATAAAAAAAAGAGAAGGAAATATTATAGTCCTAAATGAAATACCTGATGTGATACATTCGCATGATTTTCTCTATCCTCTATCTTTATTAGTGGGTATACAAATTATTCTTACTAAAGCTTACTTTTCTATCTGCTACATTTTAATCCAAATATACCTCTGCAGAAATAGCTATATTACGCATTTTGTTATAGATACAAAGAGAACAGCGACAGTCAAATGTTAGAACTGGATGCTAAATGCTGGCCTTAAAATTCCATACATATGGAAACTGTATGGAATTAATTTACTTTAGAATTCTTACAAATATGGCACTTATTTTGAAAAGAGTAATTTGTTTGTGTGTTTATGCATGAATGTCTTAAAATTAACAGATATGTTGTGCATGGGAGAAACATATGGCATTGGCATATATAAGATCAGCCAAAAGACTCCGAACCGCCTGTGCAGTGTTTTTCCTGTCTGCGTACTCGGCGCTCATTGCCGTCTGCTGCTATCATAGAAAGGTGTGGATGAAACCATACAACATTTTTAAAACTACTTTTAAAGGCTTTACTTACCAACTTTATGAAAGGAAATGCTGAAACTGGCCACCATCGTTGTCCATACATTTTTGGCACCTCTTTAGGAAACTATCCATCATGGAATTTTTGCGGGGAATTTTCCAAATGATGACCGATGTCGTCTAATGTTTCTTTGGTAAAAATGGAACGCGGTCTTTTACATTTCTTAGCCTGAACACTTCCTGTGGCCTGAAATTTACTGTAAAGTTCATGGATTGTTGTACGGCCTGGAAATCTTTCTGTAAATTGTACTTTCACTTCTCGAGCTGACCGAGTTAACACATACGAACCATAAATAAATACACGCTGTGCAGTTGAAAATATATACTGAGCCATATTACTTTGAGACTAAGTACAGGACAAAATGATAAATAACTCTTAATGACTGAACTACATCACATCGCTGTCAACTCAAAACTGCACTTCACACTGCAGAGCAAAACCACAACAGCATGACTTTGTTTATAGCAGTAGTGCATTATCATGTTTTTATCAAATTTCCACATGCCCAGTGGAAAAACACCGCGCAGCTGGTAATATTGTTCATAAAATATCCCTCTGGGGTAACTTAAAACATTAAAGTGTATAAGACAAACCCAAACACCCTGAAAGAATTAAAACATAATATCCACCAGGAAATTTCTCAATGTGAACTACGGCGAGTGATGAATAGTTTCCTAAAGGGGTGCCAAAAATGTATGGACGACAGTGGCCAGTTTCAGCATCTTCTTTTGTAAAGCCTTTAAAAGTAGTTTTAAAAATGTTGTATGGTTTCATCCGCGCCTTTCTATGATAGTGCCAGATGGCAATGAGTGCCGAGGATGCGGACAGGAAAAACACTGCGCAGGCGGTTCGGAGTCTTACGCCTCACTCTGTACTTAAATTATAATTTAAATAAAAAAGAACATTTACGCCAAAAATTTAAAACCAGCTTGTTTCAATTACGAGTCACATGCATTTCACTGCTCAGCTACCATGCATACAACCAAACTAAAAAGCATCTTCCTACATATCGTATAACTTTGAAATGAATGCACGGTGGTTTAAAGTCGTGTATTGTGAACACAGCGCCACTGAATGCTTCCGAAGTTTTCCGAATCTAACTTCCTCTCTGGTTGTTGCTAATTTATTTTGTCTTGGGTGTACATTCCTAGTTCTTAGTGCGGCATCAGTATACAGGATGTGTTGTTCGATTTTCTCTATATTTAGTCCATGTTACTACACACAGAAAAGTAATTTTGGAGGTAAAGAAGAGAACAGCACTACGATGTGCACTAATGTAACTAGCAAATAAAAGCTCATTGCCGAAATTATATTTTAGCATGAAATGAAGCCATTCTGTTGAACAGGACAGGATGGGCATTTCAGCACCTTTCTCTTTCAGTTTTCATAGTAATTTTGAAATATTTGTATGGTATCCATTTTGGTAATGAGCTGTAAAAATGCAAGGGTTCAGTGCTACTCTCGCCTTAAAAGCATGGCACATTTAAAATAAGGGACAGAATATGAATTTGGTGGCCACTATAGCTCATTTAGCAGTAGTATAGAATGGCCCTCACAGTTCCCATGGTTAGCGGCTGCCATGAAACTGTAAACTCATAAGCCAACCGTTGTCTGGCCAATATTATGGCTAAATGTTTGATAGCACAAATTGCAAATTGAGAGAAACCTATTGCATTTGTTCCAACAGACAAATCCATGATCAGTTCGTGTATAGCCTGTGATTGTCTAATCGCATACACTGGTTTGGGCATCAGTATTGGTCAGAATTGGTACCTGCTATTTGCTACATACTGATTTTGGCGGGATCAAAACTTCATTAGAATGCTGAAGATATGCGAACTCATCACTGTCAGTCGGTTGTCTAATATGCATACTCCAATTATCATGGAATGTTGTGGGAACAAGCCTAATTAAACAGTGAACAGAAAGGGGAAATACTTTCTGGAAATAAGAATTGCAGCTGTGTGTTCTAAATGGAAATATATAACATGTTTGACTGCAGTGTACAACGTGGCCCAACCAGTCGAGAATATATAAAATGAACCTTTGAGAATAATATTCATATTTTGATAAAACCTGAAGTGTGTTTCATATTGTTTTCACTTAGTTTAGCATGATATTCAGTATGAAAATGATAATTTCTTTTTTACTGTGATGCTTTCATATTCGTGTAACCTTCATTTGTTTCTGTTTGTTAAAGGCTGATGGATGCACAAAAGGAGATAGATGCTACCTGCTCCCCACGTTCCATTGCATCTTACTGGTGTTAGTTAATGTAATGTTTACAATACATACACATTACATCCAAAAACTTTTTAAATGCTGCTCATTTAATTCAACTACCACACACTTTACCTCTCCTTTGGCTGTTTGTGATGCAAAACATAGCAATAGTAATTTCTACAATGGTGTTAATTCTACAAAAAATGACCATGAACTTAATTTCTATTCCATGTCCAGGATCATTAATTCTTGCAGGTAACTTTTGGCTTTTTTAATATGCAGCTTGTTTTAAGAAAAATAAAATTAATCATAAAGGCAATTTCATTTCCAAGCTAACATTTTAAAGGTATATAAAATACTGGGGTGCCAATGCATCTTGAGCAACTTTTATTGTTTATTTATTAGTCTGGCTCATAAATGAGCTTGCCTAGTGGCACAGAATAAACATATAAATGTATGGCTTAACAAAAAAGTTATAAGTGAATATTAAAAAATAAATAAATAAAAGTTACATAAAAAAACTAACAATGATTACAGAAAATGTGCAACAACAATAAAAAGAGAGTCATCATTAAATTCCACCCCATTCCTCTCTCAATATATTGTTGAAAGCTTGGAGAGTATAGAAATATAATTCACATGCTTGCTAAAATTTTTTTATGCTCCAAGGATTTTTCGACTTCCTGAACAATACAGGTTTAATAGCACTTATACTCTGATAATATGAAAAATAACATTGCTTCTAACAAAAAAACACAAGCTTTATAGGTCCGCTAGTTAAATCTCTAGAGTGCACAATTGACTTAGTTTTGAATTGGGTTCACTGAATAGCTTCCTTTTTATTTTGTTTTAAATCTAACTTGGTTTGAACAATTCTTGGACATTAACTTCTGTACATATTAACACTATTATTCAATACTCAGCACACTGACCACGATACAAATTTAAGCAAGTTCAAAAATAATTTTATATATGAGAAAGCAGTCTACAGAAACAATAGAAACTTTAGAAGCAGTTGGGAGGGGGGGGGGATATAAATTTCTGGAAATGTATTAAAGGGCATTTCCATGCTTAATTTTCTTCTAAGGGTGTGTCCTCAGCTCTTGCATATTTTTTCACCATATTGTAATTCTAGTTTATTTTATTATTTGTGTGCCTTTTATAACACCATTCTTTGTTGTTAACCACTATGTATTGCAACAGTAGTGATCATAATTTTACAGGAATTTGTCAAGTCAATAAAGAAGTTTAACATTTGAGCACTAAGATGTAGATTAGTATTTGCATAAATCTTTTTTTTCTGAATTATTAATCATAAAATTGGGGCAGGCTGCCCAATATTAAACGTTGCACAAAGTATGTCAATTCATTTCCAAGCTTCACTCACCTTAGCAACTGGAGATTTCCGAAGATTTGCTCTGAAAATAGCTTCTCGAGATTTCTCATCTGGCAATGGAATATAAATAAGCTGGTCGAGACGTCCAGGGCGAAGGATTGCTGGATCAATAATATCTGGACGGTTTGTGGCACCAATGATGAAGACATTCTTCTTTGCTCCCATACCATCCATTTCAGTTAGAATCTGATTTATAACTCTGTCAGCAGCACCACCAGCATCGCCTACGTTTCCACCTCGAGATTTGGCAATCGAGTCCAATTCATCAAAAAATAACACACACGGAGCTGCAGCACGAGCCTGAACAGAAACATGTTATTAGGTACGGAAGAGCCTAGGGTTAGCACAAATGGGTAATCCAATTTCAAAGTGACCTACTTTAACTGTAATGTGCTGAAATTTTGTCCTGAGCTTTTTATGTTGGTAAGCATAACCTTAAAACACAGAAAATGGATGCACAACCAATTGGCCAAGTAATGTGATGAGGATGATTTAGCTCTACTATATTTTCATTGTAGTGTGAATTTCTTTGGGCAGGTTAACATGGATATCCTGAATGTTCACTATAACTATAGAAAACAAATATTGTTTGGACAAATGTTGTACAACAAAGCATACACTGAATAGTTGTAATGCTGTGTTAACTTTTACAGCTGCTTTTTCTTTCTGTGTAATCTTGTGCTTTGAAACCTGATTTGTGCCAAGCCTGTGTATAATACCTGTTTACAGCAAAACATTATATCAACAAATGTTGCATCACTACTATAATTTTACTCATCCCCTTTGATTTATAACCAACCATTACAAGCATACGAGCAATGAATAAAATCTCTTCCACTTTCCCCCAGAATGCTGCTGTTATAACTGTTTTAATTCTCAAAAGAGTATTTCCACGCAATGGAAGGAACAATTTTAATTTGTAGCTGCAGGAAAAATCTACAAAATCCATACTGTTTGCTTTTCAATATTTCTGCATCTTTACAAAGCATCTCCATAATACAATTTAAGGAAATAATAGCAAAAAATGGTATTTGACACATACATAATTAGGGTTTTTAGCTTATTTTGTGAAATAATGAACCAATATTAACAAATTATTTTTCATGCCTATTTCAGCAATGACTTATCTGAGAACATAAATTTTATTTTTACTCTTCGCTTAAAAATAAATCACAAATACAGCAAAGGCAGCTAAACAATCTTTTGACCTATGCAAAGTAGCTATCTAATTATGATTTTCACAATACAGTATTACCTGTCTTTTACAACCTTCAGGGGACTAGGATAAAAGTGAAAATTGTGGGAAATAAGGAGCAGCTCGAAAATGTAATAGCACCTAATATGTATACAAAAACATGGACTGGAATAATACAGTTGAATGAAATATGTGCTCACTGCTGTGAAAAGCTTACCTTTCCACTGCTTTTATCATTAACAAGGTACCAGTTTTAATATTCTGCCACTGATGAAGGGTGGGGGTTTACAATGGTTATACACAACACTATAAATTCTGTTTTTTATAAATAAGAAAACACAAAGAGCTTACTTTTTGCAATAAAGATAGGAAACTATTATTTGTTCAATATGAGCCATTTGATTTATCTATCCTACAATTACAATCAGGAATACCTAATTGTTTTTAAAATAATCCACAATTGAGTTTTGCTTTTATCTTTGCTTTAATATTCTGAAATGTTTTAATCTATCAAAAGCCCTACATTATTCCTTTTGTAGTGATGCTGAGGTGAATGCTCAGACATTATTTATACAATAAGATCTCTGAAATAAATCCGAGGAGAGGAGTGAAGAAGTTGGGAAATGATTCAGGTTAACAAAAATTGCACTACAGCTGTATTTTCTATCACACTTATGCTCTAATAATTTGTAGTAGCATCACCACCTCTTCTTGAGTTTATGGTCATTTTAATGTAGTGAAGTAAGCCTTATGGCTAATACCTCCATGCCATCAAGCACCTGGCAGAAATAAAATAAGTACGATATTAATGTACATCAGAAAAACCATTTCATTCCTGCTCTAATCAGTTTCCCATGTTTTAACAGCAACATTAATGCAATACATTAGTGTATGTTAAAATGAAAAACTTCAGCATTTTCCGCTACTAATATGTTCTTATATTATATACAAAATCTATTTTCGCATTAACCTAAATCATATTGAGAGTTTAAATTAAATTGAGTTTTATTTATGGACACTCTTTAACTACTATGGTCCTTAGCGTACATTTCTATATTGGGCGTGAAATATCGGTAATTTTGCTCAGAGGCCTCTTTATCAGGCTTGAGGTTCTTTTGTGCCGTAAATCTACGACACAGGACCACCGGCTTTACTTCCCTTCCAAAGGAAGCCATGCTAAGGATTTTTACGCCCAAAAAAATCCATCGCCCTCCGCTGGGTTTCAACCCGCGACCTTGGGAACTAGAGGCTAGCACGGTACGAAATCCCACATAACCTAATACTCCGAAAAACCAACTTATTTTCAAACTATGCTACACGTATAGCTATCCTATTTTGCACTACCTCCAAGAACTATATTAATGACAAATCATTCTTTTTTAAACATACCAAAATGCTATTTAAATAAAATTCTAGTGGCAACACACACTAACTATTTTAACTACTTCGCTGTGTTTCCCATTAATTGTTATGTTAAAATACCGAAATACACTTAACTTATTCCAATGCAAACAGCATAACCCTTAGAAATGCCATTACCTAACCTATACAAGTTGTAATATTAATAAGTATGATTTATTACATTCCTGAATGTATCCAGCCATCAGAAATGGTCCATATTAATCACAAAATCCCTCAAACTAATTTAATCGAAATTTTATATTTTATTACATACAGAAATCAGATGGTGAACTCAAGAAAATTACAGCATAATGCTTATTTTAATGATAAAATGTAACAAAATTTCCACCTAGGCAGCGTGAAATTGTGCACTAAAGTGCTGCCAACCATTTCAAATTAACAAGCTCCAGGTTAACTACCCTACAGTTAACTTGCATTCGTAATACGAGGAACTCCGTTTAACCAACAAGTAGCAATAACTACAAGTTTAAAAACCTTAGCTTTTAACCAGAGGTTGTAATACAAACCCTAAATATTCTTTACTGTGCTCACCACCATGACATTTATCTCCTTTAAATGGCAGTGTTTTGCTGGGCAGAATGTTAAAAAAACAATCCAGTTTTTCAATGTTGAAGACATCCTTTGCATCATAACTGTTGGTCAGTTCTTGAAGCTTACAATGATCCACACTTTCATCACAGACCCGCATAATTGCCACTTTAAGCACCTTCTCCCTTAAATAGTACTCCAATGACTGGTATATTTGCTGCTCTAATTCTTTCAAACCAGCTTTTCTTCACGATGTCCCTCAAGTTTGTCATATTTTGAGTAACTGACATACTTCCTCTGAATGAGCTCCACACTCTGAAATACTTGCTGTCATGGTACTTCTGTTTCTTATAAGTGTTCAAAGTTGACACACTATACCCCCGCCGCTGTAACGTTGCACTTGACAGCTAGCGTTTAAGTTGGTATACTCGCAAAAAAACAGATGAAAAGCTTCAACCGTTTGACTTCCTAAGCCAATCACAAGGCAGCATTCTGGATGGCCGATAACAAAGCGGAACCGAAACTAGATTCGGCTCTGTTGCCGGATGAAACTATTCCCAACCACGTGCTTCAGTTTGTGAATCTCTAGCACGAGTGCCGAGTTGTTCTTTGCAAGCTACATATTGTTCATTGTTATTTATATTTGTGGCTATTGTTTGTTTATACATATATATATTTACAATTATCTATTTTATATATATTTCATTCATATTATTTATTTAAGCAAAAATTAATTGCGACAATGTCTGAAAAACGACGCCGATCGCCGAGTGATGATTCACGAAGTGAAAATCCTTTGCGCCACTTAATAGCCAGGCATTGGAACTATTAAGGAGAACCCGGGAATTCTTTGAGCAGGAAAATGAGTATGTGAAGCTTCATGGAAATCCCTCTATTCCTGCTGATAAAGCGTAGAATGAACTGCAGCAGCTCTTGGAATAAGCACGAGAACTGTTATACACAAGGGAGTGAAACTCCAAGAGAAAGAGGGCAAAATTCCTGAACCATCTGGAACACAACAGGTATTTCTATCAACTCCAGGGAAGAAAAGAAAGCAGCCTCGTCCAGTCACAAATCTTGATGCTTTCCAATTAGATGCCATACGTAGACACATTTATGCCTATTATCATAGAAAGGAGTATCTGACCATACCAAAGCTGCTTATTTTCAATTAACAATAATAATACGAAATAGTTATTATTCATTGACGTTCGCTACTTCCTACACTTTTTGTATGCGGCTTAGACACGATAGAAAGGAGAACAATCAGCTGTTGTTATTTACTAGCCACTCTGTAGCCAACCTTACGCGAAGCTGCACAAACTGTCAAGTGCAAAGATACAGCGGCGGGGGTATAAGGTTCGGATCATGTGCTAGTGAAACATGTGTTATATGAAACAAGTCTACTTTTTTAAAAGGACTTCCTTTCCATTTTTAATAAAATAGCAATGACAGGGAGAAATAACCAGAAAATGAACAAATAACATAAAAATGTGATTGCAAACTGCAAGCCACATAAGTATCCTAAACTTAAAATGTAACAAGATATTGAAAAAGAATAGTTATGAACAGCATATCAAATAACAAAAACAGACTGACAACAATTAACTGAGTAACAAATAATGAAAGACTTGGGATAAGTAGAGGATTGATAAAATGCTGCAATTTGCAAAACATGTATAAGATGACAGGAAAGTGCACAATAAAACTGAACTGGAAGTTCAACTTCAACTGTTTTTTCAAAAGCTGCCAAAGACAATGCAAAATCAAGCATCTCCACACCAAAGGTTGTAGTTACATTTTGACTGGCCACAGGAATCCATTATTGATTTTGTTGTCGAGACCTAAGGTTTCTTAAATATTAAAACCAATCATATGGTCATCTGAAGCCATTCTGTTTTGTGCTAGAGACTGATAGAGCCTGGTGTAAACAGCAGGAAATTGAAATTTCACAAATGTAAATGCAAGGATTATAATACATTTTGAGTATAGGGGAATAGAAGGAACCTTAATTTACCAAGTAATATTAAGGCAATTAAAAATGTAAACCAGCTGAAATCCAGTCTCAAGGCACATCTAGTTAACCACTCCTTTTATTCTATTAATGATTTCCTTGAACACAAATGTATATCATGAACCATAGTATTTAGCATGTAAATACCTATTGTATATAATGTAAAAACATATTGTATATATTGCAAAAACCTATTATTGTTTATGTTTATAGCTTGACGTGTCCAATAGTGAATGTACATTGTACCAAACCACTTTAAAGGATGAATAAATGTTGTAAACAGTGGGGACATAAAAGCAGGGTAATACTGTATTACTAATAGCATACTTCACATAGGTGTGAAAACAACTTATTTGAGTAAGCAAAACCATTTTTTCACTTAATTGCCACAAAAGTTCACAAGAGAACATTTTATATGGTAAAAACACTAGATTCTTATGCTGTAATCTGCTGAAAAAATAAAACATTTTATATCCTGTTATAAAACATATCTAGAAAATAGTCCTTTTTTATCTCCTGTGGTGAAAAAGACTAATGATAAAGGTTTTTTCTTCACTAACAAAATATAGATTTTTTCATTTTATAGTAAAAATAAATTGCAATTTTTATTTGCGGTGTATCTACTAATGATACCAATAAGAATACCTACCTTGTCAAAAACATCTCTGACGTTTGCTTCACTTTCTCCAAACCACATGGTTAGCAACTCTGGACCTTTTACAGATATGAAGTTAGCTTGACATTCATTTGCAATAGCTTTGGCCAGTAAAGTTTTACCGCAACCAGGAGGCCCATAAAACAGGACACCTCGTGATGGTTGCATTCCAAACTTGAGGAACTTATCTGGATGTTCAACTGGATACTGTGGATTACAATTATCTCATTATACAATTGCATTATCACTAATTAAATGACAATGCTACTTTGAAGTACAGGGTGCCTTGCTTAAAACACAAAATTATTCTAATTTAAAACAGAAATGCACAAAGGTTTGGTAGCCCAGATCTTGCCGTTTACATAAAAATGATTGTTATGGAGATTGAGAAATGAATAAATTGATAATTCCGTAAACTATGTGAACAATTAAGTAGAAAATCATGTCTCTGGTTGCCAGAACGAGATTTGTGAAGGATATACAATACTATTTTGTTAAAAATTCAATATTCGAAGACGCTATCTCTTTGTAACTATAAGAGAATAATGGCTAATGGTTTACAGTTGATGTAATACAAAGCTTGCTGATGAAAACTGGCATTTTAAGAAAAACATTTTTAATGATACAACAGAATGCATTCAAACCTGCTTTACAAGAAGCCCAAGACCTTTTCTTATGGGGATTTGCAAAAGATCAAGTATATTGAATACCAGTGGTTGACCCTAATGATTTGAAGTGCACAATCCTCATTGCCATACAAAATAGTATTAACCAGTAAGCTGAGGAATACCTGGATATAGTTTGATAACATATTTGACAAACTTGCTACAAATCGTACTCGCATTGAAATCTGTTCATGACTAAAATTGCAAAACTTTGTGTATCAGCAAACTTTGTATGAGATATCAGCTCTTCATTTAACAGTTTATTTAAAAGGGATGTATTTCATATAATTTTAATGATTTTTGCATCAGTTTTAATACTAACTTCAATTAAAATTTAATTTGAGACATATTTCAGAAGCAACTGCTTCCATTTTCAGCCATGGTCCGACTAGTAACACTGGAGACCCTATTACTGGCATTGATTGTGGAGGTGGTGTCATCTAGTTTTCCTTTTGATGAAACTGCTGAGGGTATTTAAGGACGGAATTTCAAAGGTTATTACATGTTCTGTTGACCTTTCCATAGCATAACAGAATGGTAGCAAATCTAACATAGTCCATAACAAGGTTGCAAAATTTCAGAAACAAAAAAAAAACCTCTGAAAAAAGCACTACCTTTGCACACAAGAAACATGACATAATTTGTTAACTGCACTTATAATCTTAACCTAAACTATAGCTTCAACAGATACAATGTAACTTCAGCTCCATAGAATAAGTATATCATACAGTATTTGATTGCCTCTCCATTGGAAGATAAAATATTATCAAAACAAAAAATCCGATATCTACCTATCAGCTGAGAAAACTATAACCGGGTGTATGTAGGAAAAACAAAAAGAAACATTGAAAACAGATAAAAATTTGAATTGCATTACTAGCAAACAAGTAGGATAAATCAGGTGTCGTGAACATCCACATCGTAAAAGGAAAAGAGCATGTGATGAATCTAAAAATCTTGCCATTTCATCAAAAGGAAATCGGATTACGCAACATCCACAACCAATGCTGCTAATTTGGTCTCCAGTTGGACCAAAGGAACTGTTTCTGAAACATGTTCTTAATTAAATTTTAAGTTAAATTAGCACAACCGAATGAACAATTGTTTAAACTATTGTTTCAATTCATGTCTGCAATGTCAAAATTCCAAATTAACGCATTTTCAAGTTTGAATAAATTAATACTGATTTTCACAGTCCTGAACAAGAAAACAGTACTGACCTGAACCAACTCTTGTAGCTCACGTTTAACATTCTCCAAACCACCAATGTCATCCCATGTAACGTTAGGCACCTCGACAACTGTCTCCCTCAATGCGCTGGGACTGCTCTTGCTCATTGCATACTGTACAGAGAATTATTTATTTAAAAACCGAAAAACATGCTATTCAAAGTTACTCCAATTAAATAACAATGCAATCTTACCCTGAAGTTCTCCATTGTCACTGCCAAAGATGACAAAACTTCTGCATCAATCTGATCATCCTCTAGATCAATTAGATCCATTTTCTCTCTGATTTGCTGTAATGCTGCCTCAGAACAGAGAGATGCCAAGTCTGCTCCAACATGACCATGTGTCTCTGCAGCAATCTGAAACAAAGTTACAATAAAAATTATATTTTACAGCAACTAAAAGAAACCATAGTTTTAAAAAATACTGACTAAACCAATAAAGCACTTAATACATTGTTTCATTTCAAGTGAACTTGTAGGCAAACTTATTAACATGGTACTTTTGTGCACTGCTTAAAACATAATTTCAATTATATCAAAGAGTGGACATCTGCTGAGGTGTTTGGTTTGTTACATGCACAAAATTTCCTCAAGATTAATTTATTGTGGAGTTATTAATTACTATGCAGTTTGTAGCATGACATTATGAAGTGCCACCAATGAAGTTAATTTGGTGTAATAGAAATACAGCAGAATTATCTGTTCATTAAATATTAATGATTTCTGTTCATTTTCCAGAAAGAAAGAATATTAACCACGTTACACTTGTATCTTCAAAGAGACTGTTTTAGTCAAATGCAAAATAAACTTTAAGAAAGTAAAATACACTTGATGAAAGTGGAGTAACCTTAAACACTCTTATTAGCTTCACTCACTCAATTTCACTCAAGTGTATTTTATTAATTGTTTCACCATGTGGGATTCCACTATTTTTTTTTTTATATTTAAGAAAGTAGTTTTTATATATTGTGTGGAAGAAATGATACAGATATATGTACAAACTCCACATTTTGGAAAAATCATTGTAAAATAAACTAAATTCCTTAACACAAAATACAGGTCTTAAGTTTGATAGAGCATTGAAAACTTTCAGTATTTATTTGCATAATTCCAACCTCCTCTCATGATATTAAAAGGTTTTCAAACAAAAGTAATTTTCATTGCAATTTTTGTGAAAAATTTTGATCATCCTTTGACCTTCAGAACCTTCGTTGTTAGAATTCCTGGAACACCCAACCTCCTGTACGGGTATCTGACAGGCCACACATCTGACCCTTAAGTGGTCATTCGAAAGCACACGTTTCACATAATAATTGGTATTCAAGTTATTGTTAGCCTCTTTATGCATGTAAGCAACTATCATAATTTAAAATTGTTTTAAACTTCTGACAGTTCAGTCTTTTTCTGTCCTGATAGCATTAAGCAGTTAGATGTAGTGTGCAATGGGAAGAAAGAACAATAGTTACACAGCAAAATTTAAACTTCAAGTAGTAATTTCACGAGAAAAACAGAGTGAAGCATGCAGGAAAGGAGTTTGGCATAGAACCGAAATCAATTTGTTACTAGAGGGACCAGACAGAAAAATTGAAAAAACAAAAAATTGAAAAGTGCTAAGACAGAGTTAAAAGGATGAGAATTTTGTTTAAAACTATCAAACGTTTTAAATATTTGTTTATTTGTGTTAAGTTATAAAGATTGTAAAATTTCTTTATTCACTCTAGATAATACTTGTATATATTCTGGATAGTTGAAATGAAATAAATAAATTGAGATTTATTTATGGACGCTCTTTAACTATTGTGGTCCTTAGCGTCCCATTCTATATTGGGTGTGAAAGACCTGTAATTTTGCTCAGAGGCCTCTTTATCAGGCTTGAGGTTCTTTTATGTGCTGTAAATCTATGACATGGGACCAGCGGCTTTACTTCCCTTCCAAAGGAAGCCATGCTACGGATTTTTACTCCCGAAAAAAATCCATTGCCCTCCGCCGGGTTTGAACCCACAACTTCGGGAACTAGAAGCTAGCATGGTAACCACTACACCATGGAGGATGACGGATAGTTGAAATGTCCAGAATATTGCGAAAAGAGGAAAAAACATTACTTTAATAAATTAATAGCCAACTATAAAGAAACTCATCGCTAAGAAAAAATTTCCATCACTGGAATTGCTATGTAGAGGGATCAGAGAACAATACTTACTGATTTGTAACCAGAGCAATGCATACTAAATAAGCTTTTCCGGATAGTAGGGGATGTCTTGGCATCATTTGCATACAGAATTGTGAATAAGCAACATACAAGGAATATTCTGGACAGGCATTAGAAGTTGTAATCTTATCGGAAAATAAGTTACAGAGTGAGGAAATAACTAGTTATTGAATCAGTTATTTTGGTGCAGAAACACGTTTTTCAGAATTAGAATTTTTCTAAGAATTCATAATCTTATTCACAATATCTTCCCATACTACAACCCGAGGTAATAATAAAAAGAGTTCTCATAGCTCAAGCACAATATAATATATGATGCAGCATGAGAGGCAAAGGAGAAATAAATTTGGAATCCAGTGGGAAAATTATCGTAGAGATACATCAACCCTTCCAGATATGACTCCAGTGAGTGTTCTAGATTTAAAGGATACCACTAAAACCAGCTGCTCAGTGCAAACAGTGTTACTATCATTCATTTAATATAGAACAGTTCCGTTATAGTGCCAAATAGACTCGTCGATCGTTTCGTGGCCCAAAATATGGCACATATCCCGACATTGACCAAGAAGCGTTAGATTATGTTGCGGAAATAAGAAATGATGGCATGAAATGCTACAATTGAAAGCAAGGGAGGCAGCAAAAATACATGATATTTCACATGTGGAATTCAAAACCAGCGGTAGGTTACCTAACTTATGTGGAGGAAGAGACTTAGTTTGAGAAGACGAACAACACTAGCCCAGCATCTACCACATGACTACATGGATAAGTGATCCAGTTTCACTGTATTGTAATCCAGGTGAGGCGTGAAAATGAATTTCTGCTACCATAAATAGGAAATGCAGACCGCACACCACTATTTTTTTTGACATGCCATGAAATACGATAGTGAATGTAAAGGATGCTTCTAGCGTTTTAATTAAAACAATGGCTGTGAAAAAACTTCACTGCATTGATGCTAGCAATGCTAGTAAATGGAAAAAAGTGCTGCCCTTTATTACTTTCTCTACTACGTATAGTAAATAGGGGAAGTATTGCATTCCACCCAAAAATTCGATACCGAGATTTCACCAGAAATACATGTTTTGAGGCCTTCTGAATCCAAAAAAAGCATTTTTGGAAACATGTCCATGTGTGTCTGTCTGTGAACAGCATAACTCCGAAACAAACAGTCGGATAAACACCAAACTTGGTATTTAGGTTCAGTATCTTCCAGAGATGCAACACGAAGGTTTTCAAGAAAATCCCCCCAACCTAGATTACCCTTTACATGGAACATTTTTCGAAAATTTTAATTTTCTCAAAAATGGCTCTAACGATTTTGATTAAAATATCATATATTTAAGATACTTTCATGACAAAATGTATATCTTGAATTTTCTGGGAATGTCTCCAAAAGTATTCTTCATTGTGAATGACTTTTGTATAACTGGTAAACCATAAGAGATAGACAAAATTTTACTACACAAAAAATGTAGATTGCTTTAAAATACATAATTTATGTTAAACTAGTCGCGGGCATCCTTTCCCCAACCGGCTTCAAAGCGAACGGAAAGCTTTGAAGCCTGACCATAAACCCATCAGTAAACGATTAGTAGGGTCTTCCCATCCCTTAAACACAACACGTGGTCCTTTCTCCAGCTCCACCAAAGCAAAGCGTTGTTGCAATGTCATTTCTGCTGTTTCTTCGGTTTTATGCAGCTGTGACTGTTCGCTCGTGCTTTTCTTCCATGTTCAGCTAAGCTTCTATATTACTTCTTCAGAGAAGTTATATAGTGTTTTACTTAGTGCAGTTTTGTAAGTTTAGCAGTGTTTAATAGTTATTAGCGTTTAATAGTTTAATTAAGATGTGGAGACCTTGGGAAACGAACCAAGTTGATGCCCCTCCAGTCGCACCAGCAAGTGACCCTCTGCCGAATATCAGTAATGCCAAGACCACGAAGAAAAGGGCTACAAAAACTGAATAAGCAAAGCCAGATTTTTATGTGTAATGTTCAAGAACATGTAGAAAAGAACCTTTTATGTGGAAAAATGTTTGTTATTGTTTTGAATTTCTCAAAAACAGCTTAACGATTTTTAGTAAAATAAAATTTGTATCATGAATTTTATATTCTGGGAATAACTTGTAAAATTTTCCTCGTTCTCAACTTGTTGTATTACTGGTAAATTCTAAGAGAGAGACAAAATCTTACTCTGCGTAAAATGCAATCTCGGTAAAGGACAAATTTTAGGTCAAATTGTGTTAACCATTTCCAAGAAATTTTTTGTTGTTGGTTTGAATTTTGAAATACAAGTTGGAAGTCTCTGTTTGTATTTTCCTCGTGGTCATGCTAAGAGCATGGAATTTCAAAGTCATCATATAGTCATCTGTATTTTAAAAATCTGACTATCGCTTTAGCCTATGTATCCTTATATTTACAACGATATGTGCAATGAAATTTTATCTTATTATTTAAGAAGTAGATAGAATAAGCTTTTGTGAAAGTAGTTTGTAGAAGAGTGAGTAGAGATAATCTTGTGAATATAATACATAAGATTTTTTTTTTATTTTCTTTCTTTTGCCTTCGTATTTTTACTTATCCTGCATTTTATAATAAAGCTATTCATTTAAGTAAACAGAAGATGTCATGCTTATAAATCTTACACCTTAAACAATACACAACTTCTTGTATTAGCTTTATATTAATAAAACATTGTTGTGATACAAGTGATAAAAAACTTTTTACCATAGCTCCGCGCACAGCATAATCAAAAATGATGCTTTGATTTGGGAGTAAGAGTTCCTTTCAAAATAAATTAATATTTATGTATTTTAATTATTTAATGATAGTCCAACAATGTATAGTTTATTCGGAACATGTTTCTAAGTTTCTCTCGGATATGTTAACATGCATTTCTATTCTTGTAGCGCAGTATATTAGTTCAGATCATTCATTAGTTCAGTTATATTTTAAAGCGTTTGCAACTTAAATGTAATTACTATGCGATTCATAGTTATTTAAATACTTATTTTGTGTGTAAAGCAAGCAGACAAACTGCATGATTGTATTCTGTACATGTAGAAATCACCTGCAAAGTTTTGCTTTTAAATACTATTTTTAATTTTGGCAACAACGCGCATATGCACATGGATGTCACTAAGATTTTATGGTGCTTGCGGTTAGGGAGGGTAGGGAACAAGTGTTTGGCTACTGCACAAAGGTCGCCGCTTGGGGATCCGAAGGCTGCGATGACCATATACATTTTTTGTTGTTGAGTATACCATTTTTGAGATATTGCTTGTTATTCCCTTAAATTTTCCAATACTTATACTTTTTCTCAAATGGGAATTCGTTATTCGTTTTTTTTTTTGTCCTGGTAATGCAGAGAGAATGGAATACTGCACATAGCAACCAGCTCTTAAAGTATTTGACTATCGCTTAAAGCTTGCCAATTCCCCTTGCATCTACAATAAAATTAGCAATAAGATTAACAACTCGATAAACATGAAGCATATGGAGAATAAGCGTTTGTAAAAACAATTTGTACAAGAGTAGAGAAAGTCATACAAGTGTAACATCAGATTTTTTTAAAGAGAAAAACTGTGCCAAAGTGTGATAATCCACCTGGTAAAATTGTGAGGTGTATGAAAACGGATGGATGTCAGCTGACCTCATGAAGGAATGGCTGAAAATTGTGTGGGATAAACACCCTGGAGCTCTGCTAAGGAAGTAGGCCATGCTGGTTTTGGACAGTTTTCGGGGCCATTTAGCAGAACCAATAAAAGAACAAATGTTGCGATGGAAGTCAGTTCTGGCAATAATTCCTACATCGGTGCTACAACCTCTGCATTTATCAATTAACAAATCATTTAAAAGTCACCTGGGCTGCTTGTATGGGAATTGGATGGCATCTGGTTCACTGCCTCTTACAAAAGGTGGCAACATTAAGTGGCCCTCCACTGCACAAGTGGATAAAAAGTGAGTGGAATCTTGACAAACAAGAGCGCATCACAAAAGAACCCAAGAAGAATGGCATTTCATATGCAATGGATATCTCCGAGGACTATATGACATGGGATGCCAATTCTGATGTCATCCTCCATTGTCTAGGGGTACCATGCTAGCCTCTAGTTCCCAGGGTCATAAGTTCAAACCTGGCAGAGAAAGATGGATTTTTTGGAGCATAAAAACCCTTAGCATGGCTTCCTTCAGAAGTCAAGTAAAGACAGAGAAATTATTTGAGTAAATACGGTATTTAACAGTTTTTATGAATTATTACAAATCTGTAAGTCAGGGTTTCTCTGGGGAGAGAAGAAATTACTTTAAATGTTGATTAATACTTGTTTTCTAGGACAGTTATATTAGTTCATCTACAGTAACTTTAGTTTTTATAACATCCATTATATTATTAAATTAAACCATTATTATATCTTTTTCATTGCCAGTTAGGATGCAAACATAAGTATGATGAATGTAGGTACAAGTATATCCTCCAATATATGGACAAAACTTGAATTACTGCATTATTGTGTAAACAAAATACTTTAAACTGTGCATATTTTCAAGTTTTAATGCATATATTCTTTATTTTTCGAGCATATTTGCATAAATCTTAGTGCATATAAATCCACAGCCTATTTATAATACAAAATTATGGACGATTTACAAATTACTTTACCTGTTCAAGATCCACATCATCAGCCAGTTTCATGTTCTTTGTATGGATACGAAGAATTTCTAGTCTTCCTGTAGCATCTGGGATGCCAATATCAATCTCGCGATCAAAACGTCCAAATCGCCTAAGAGCTCCATCTATAGAATTTGGGCGATTGGTAGCTGCCATCACAATTACATGTGAACTTTGCTTAAGGCCATCCATGAGCGTCAAAAGCTGTGATACTATACGCCTTTCTACTTCTCCATGTGTCTGTAAAATGTAATAAACAAAAAAATACATTTGTTAGGATATCATTTAACCTTTGTAGTAAGAACTAGGTGTAAACTATTAATAATGGACCTGGCAGTTAAATGGTTTTCAAATTGCCAATGATCTGGCATGTAGTAAAAATGGTAACAGCCATTAGAACTCTATGCCCAAATCTTGTACAGTGGAATCTCGTTAGCACGTTCTTAAGTTTATTACGTTGAATTATAAAAGTCCTGGTACCAAATCACCAAATAACGTTTGCTTAGTGCGTTTTCCCGATCCCGCTTACTACATTTGAAGTTTGACGTCCTCATTCGCTCTTTTGGCCAATCCTTGGTCAGTCCAGTGGGAGTAGGCGCTTAACATGTTCAACGTTTGACGTCCTCCATTTGCTAGTTCGGTCAATCCTTGGTAACGGGGTGGATACCGGCAGCCAATCACATGCATGTATGTAAATATTTGTGTGACACGATTTATGTGGGTGGGATAGAGAATGCTTTATATTGGCATGGTAAACGCCAACTATAGTTTGTACTGTTGAATGTAGACCAAACATACATAGATTGTATTTTAACTTTTCATTTCCAATGAAAAAAAGAAAGTGTAGTAAATAACCAACACTAAAAATCCTTAAAGTAGATCACAATCCAAATATGAAACATGTGGATATAGTGCGGAAGTTAAACATTCCTCCATCAACCTTAAACATGATAGTTAGCAAACTAAATTGATTGAAACTGCTTTTAAAGAAGGGAAAAATGCTAAAACAAAACTTTCCTCTTGGAAAATAGGATCAGAAAAGGATCGGAATGAAATTTGTCGCAGGTAAAAATGCTAAAACAAAACTTTCCTCTTGGAAAGTAGGATCACAAAAGGATCGGAACGAAATTTGTCACATGGAAACACCGTCTAATTCATTTCTTAGAAAAACATAATGTCATTACTAATTCACAACATGGTTTCAGGAAACATTATTCTACTATTTCAGCAATAATGGAGTGCACATGTAATACAGTCAAACACCTAGAAAATAAAGAAAAAACTGCAACACTATTTTTTGACCTTACCAAAGCATTTGACTGTGTAGATCATAATATTTTATTGACCAAGCTGGAAGCATTTGGGATTAGGGGTCTAACTAGAGATCTAAATAACTCTTATCTTATTGGCAGAAAACAGGCTACTCAAATATATCATAAACAAGGAAACTTAACCAAAACTACTTCCAAATTTAAGTAAAATATGGAGTACCTCAAGGCTCAGTATTAGGTCCCCTTTTATTTATTCTCTATGTGAATGACATTCCTACCACAGACAATAGTAAAGTTATTTCATATGCCGATGACACAACTACTGTATGTTGGGATATTTCAACCGAGGAACTACTTAACACAATGACAAGAAACATCGACTCACTTTTTAAATTATTTAGGGAAAACAATTTAAAATGTAATATGTCGAAGACCAAACTAATCCAATTTAATCTAAGCAATTCTAACAATACGCATAATACTCTACAACTACCAAATTATAATATAGTTAGCTCAAATGTACATAAATTTCTGGGAATCATAATTGACCAAAAATTAACATGGTCAGAACACATTCAGCATATTTGTGGTAAAATTAGCAAGTCATTGTATTTACTTAGGTATTTCTCAAATATTCTTGAAGAAAGAGAATTAAAAATGATATACTATGGGGTCATCTTTCCTCATTTAATGTATGGGATAGAAATCTGGGGGTGTTGTACAAAAGCAAACATTGAGAGACTACTGAAATTACAGAAGAAGGCGATCAGAATAATGTATCAATTAAATCATAGGGATTCGTGCAGAAAATTTTTTAAATATAAACAAATACTTACAGTAATTTCATTATATGTTTATAAAGTAATAATATATGCATTACAAAAAGATAATTTGAGAAACAATGATATTCATCACTACAATACACGACATAACAGTGATTTCTTCAGACAGGGTTTTAGAATTGCAGTTAGTTACAAGGATCCTAAAGTAATGGGACAATTCCTATATAATAAGCTGCCAGATTTTGTAAAGCAACCTAATACAGCACATAGTTTTAAGACTAGGCTTAAGAGTTACCTAATAAATAAGGCTGTCTATACCATGGACGAATTGTAGTATGTAAGTTTGAATAAATTGTATTATAAACCTGTAATTACGTAATAAGTTACCATTTGACAATGTCAGAAACTGTATTTCAGTCTATTGACAATAAATGCATTATTATTATTATTACCTACCGTATTCAAATCGTTACTATCGTCTATTTACTCGTAACACGATGCACACACATAATTTTGTTTTCTTTTTTTAGCGGAAATTGTTATCATATGTGTAATAAAACACACAGCAAAGCCACTATTGTTGCTTCCATAATTCGCAATTTATTTTCTCAAAAACATTCATAACCTCAAAAATCCAAGTTGACCAACATAAAAGCTTGAATTATTTATTCTCAGGTTTTGTGTATCCAAATCCATTTGAACACATATTGAATTTAACATGGAAACACGGATCATATTCAGTATAAAATTGTACTTGAAATCTATTTCAACTGCCCATGGCGATGTAGTAATTATTAAATTTTATTACATAACTATATTCTTAAATTGCAGATTTTGTATTTTCGTTAACACGTTTTCCCACCTATGGCATCCAAATCCTTAGGTCCCTGCAAAAACGTACTAATGAGATTCTACTGTATTTAGCTTGTGTGATATGGGTTCCCTTTCCATCTTCTTTCAAAATCGTTTGAAGTCATCACCATCAGAAGATACAATGATGGAAGGAATTTTCTTTATGGTAAATTAAGTGGCTAATAACTAAAATAATTATACATATATGAAGTTTAATAGAGTAGGCAGAGTACATAGGGTAGTACACAACACATTTCTCTCTTTTGCATGGCCATTGACTGTCAAACTACTGATTTGACTAACTTGAAATGTCTATTTCGACTCCCAAGATTTTTGAGTCAATGGAAATATTTATAGTTCTTGTGTTTGAATTCAGAGAAACTGAGACTTGGAGGAAATAAAGTGCATAATCAAGAATGAAAAGATATAATTAAAACTGATATAATTAAAACCTTAGACAAAAATTTTAAGAACACTGGGCAATATTTAAAAGAGTAAAAAAATAAACGAAGATCAGATTGTTAAGAGGAAAGGAACAATTTATGACTATATACATAAGAATCTAGTAGTAAAGCAATATATAGTTTGTAACTTAAAAGTGGGCTGCCCATACGTCCTGTATGTGTAATGTCTCAGTACTTAATTATATCATGGTGCAACATTGTCTAAAATCTGCTTGGCTTGTTTGCACATTGCTTAACTTATTGTGAAATGAATTATGTAGAAACCACTGATGCACTATAACCATGACTGTAACCTTGCAAACCATGGAGTAGAAATGTATGGGGGACTAAGGGGGAAAAAATAAACTCAAATAATGTATAAGGAAAATTTTAATTGTAACCTTGGATTTCTGTGAACATCTCATTTCCATCAATCTAAAACCATAAAGTTTGAAGCTTATTTCTTTCTTCATGCTATTTGCAAAGCACATATTATGAATGCAGGATGACCTGGTTTGGGGAAAAATATGATTTGTATACATTTATGTGGAGCCAAACTTTTCTCCTAAATGCTTCAATGAGAGAGAAGTTTTCAAACTGAATCCACCTAATAGCATTAAGATTTACTTCACTGTGTGATTCAATCATAATTACAGCATTATCTTTTATTTTGAGAAATTCTGTATATCAATCTCATTCATGTAATGAAAACAGACCTGAGGAAGAAAATACAGCAAATCACTGAATTCACTTCTGCATTACCTTTTCACGCTTTGGAGCTATTGCATCAAGCTCATCAATGAAAATAATTGCTGGAGCATTTTTGTCAGCTTCTTCAAACGCTTTGCGAAGATTGCTCTCGGATTCACCAGCCAATTTACTCATGATTTCAGGCCCTGAAAAAGATTAATTGCAATTTTATGAACAGCCACCCATTTTGTTTGGTTCAACAGCAATAAATAAAAAAAGATATAATCTGCATTCCACATAAATACTTTGTGAAATTCTTAAGGTCTGAGACTGATATTAGTATTATTCACTGCAGGTTTTTATGGTTTAAAGACGAACAAAAATTCTTGCATGTACTTCACACACTGGAAAAAATAAGAGGATATAATGCAAAATTTCATTTGTATAATTTCTGCTGCAGTAAAATGTGAAGATATATTTAATTGCAGTTTCTCTTTCGTTTATTTGAATTACTGAACACACATGTCTATATTAGGAAATGGTTGTAATTCCCTACATGCAGATCTGTTCCAAAGCCAGCAGGAGTATTGTCAATTACAATGTGCTAAAATATTCTGAACAATGAGAAGGAATGTATTATTGCATTTCATTTCTATATTTGCCAAGGTTTAAGGATTTTAAAAGAACATTATTTCAAAGGTTTAAGAGACAAGAAAAACAATTTCTTTGCCAGTTGATCTATACTCACCATTAATTAGAAAGAAAAATGCTCCAGTTTCATTTGCTACAGCACGTGCAATTAAAGTCTTGCCAGTACCTGGTGGCCCATAGAGCAAAATGCCTCTAGGAGGCTTCACTCCAATAGCCTTGAAAAGACTAGGATGTCTGAGAGGCAATTCCACCATCTCTTTTATCTGAGCTAGTTGCTTACGGCAGCCTCCTATATCATCATAACCCACAGCATTAAGTGCCTCTTCTTCTTCCTATGGAAACAAATCTGTTTTAATAACAGTAACCCTAAAGACAAAAGCTTAAAAATAAAAGGTATAAAATATGTTACCAGTGGACAAACACAATGAGTTTATGATCCGACAAAAATATGAAAATTTCTTTTAACTGGGGGTAATGTCTACCAATGAGTGTATCAATAAGGTGATCCAAGGTATTATTCAAGTAATATAGGTACCAGTGATTATTTTGAAATAATGAGTGATCTACAACCAAATGGTTGCAGCTTTGAATATTAAAACTTCCCTGCACAGGAAGTTTCTTCTTCTTCTTCTTCTTCTTCTTCAACCATGGAGTGATCCAAGGTTGGCATGCCTAGGTCTGAATACTGCTGATTAAAATTAATTTCATATACAGAATAATAAATGATTTCTACAGCCCACTCAAAGGAACCTGAAAAATGCTTTCATAGGTTTCAATGTACGAAACCAATAATGAAAATCCAAGGGCAAATATTTTCTTACAGCTCCACCAAAAGATAACATTGTATTGTATGCCACAGAATTTGAAGCAAAAACAATGGACCTTGCAGTCGGGCACAATTGAGGATGAGAGGTCAACAAAATTGGCCAAAAGGAAACTGCTATGGAGGGAAGGGATTGCTTATAGAACTGGACACTTTTAGAATGGCTGTAAGTGAAATTTCCTACAAAATATGCATGCAAAACTTTAAATCATTTTTCTTACCTTTTTTTTCCACATTCTAAACCTAAATCATTAAATTATCTGCTAGCAAGCTGAAAGCAATGATAAAATCACGCATGGGAGTTTTGGTTACATTAATACTTTTTTAAATCAAAATAAAATGTCTAGAAAGGGCGATTTTAAAAAACTTCATTTTCTGGTGGATATTTTGTGTTGAATGTAATGAAAAATCCATGCTTGATATTTTTATAAATATAGCTCTGGTACTGTAAAAAATATTTCAGTAATTGTAGGATAAGTTAGATTTTTAAATAAGCAACATTTTTCAATAACTCAAAAAGCAATTGACCTACAAAAATGAAACTTTGCAAAACAACTTCTCATTATACTTCAGATATGTGCACGAAAACTCAAGCATCTAGTTTGAAAACTAAAACAAGAAAAAAAAAAAGAAATTTTGCACATAACCGATTAAGTTCATAACTACTGTCCATTCCAAACCAGAATTCCCTCTGATGTAAACATAACACGTGCTTCTGCTTGTCACGAACCCAAGAACACACTCTTACGCCAACATAAATAGTTCCTTAATACATGTATTGTACACTGAAATATTAGGGCAGGAAAGGTATAGAACTGCACATTTTATTGCGGTTATCATAATAACTTATTGATAAAGGTAATGGATATATACTGATGTTATTCTCTTGCATATACAAGAAATGCAGCAATGAATTTCCAGAGGTGCTATCTGAGAACCAAATAAACACTTTGTGTAACACAGGAAATATAATAAGTGAACAGGCATTCATAATAAGCAGGCACACGTATACTCAGCTAAGGTCAAATCTTGTGATTTAGTCAGTTGGTATTTGAGTTCTCATGGCAGACAAAGGTGTGTGGGGTGCGAATAAACTGTTCAAACACAAAAGTGGCAAACAGTTATAAAATGTGGTGAAAAGCAAATAATAATTAATATATTCAACTCACTATTAGAAAAATACCTGACACTTGCATTAGTGCATATTACGAAACTAATACCCGATTTTACAAGCGTTTCAGTAAGAAGTGTAACCAAAGCATGTAGGGAATATAAACACACTTAATAGAACATAGAAGAGGAGAATCCAATGTGGGAACTTGTTTTGCGTGCGACACTGCTGTGGAATTGTGGATAAGCTTGTCATTATTTTGGAGAGTAGTTCTGATTCCGATGTGGCAGTTGAGTCATCTTTGGTGTTGCACTTTTGCCCGAGGATTGTGATTAACGTAAGTAAAATCTTCATTTCGCATATTTATAAAATCGATTGTTACCTCAGGTTGCATTTTGAACTATGATTCTCACACAGGGCGCCTTTTTACAGATTGAAACGATGTTCAACCAGCACATGAGAGGGCAACAAGCAGCCATTAGGGGCGGGGGATTGCAAACTACTTTCACGCAGATAATACAAGAGTTTGTTTACTGTGAGAGGCACTCTGGTTTGGAATGGACAGTAAGTGTTAATACACACATTGGGATTATAACTGCGTTTGGAATCTTTATATCAGAAAAGTGGAACAATGAATTTATATATTTAAATAGTAAACTAAAACTTTTATGTTCCCGATACTTAAAGACTTCAGATTACAGCATGTCTTACCTCTCTTTTTATTGGATCACCTTCACAATGAATCACAGTATCAGGAGCCACTATGCAGTATGGCGAAGGGTCAGTCTCAACCACTTTGAACTCTACAGCCCTCATTCCTCCCCGAACAATAAAGGCATCATCTTTGTGAATGGGCCGATAAGCCTCAAGGAAATATGGTTTCAGATAAACTTCAAAAAGATTCCTGGAGGAAAAAAAAAATGACAGGTGAATGGTTTAAAGATCACATTTAAACACAACAGACCTTGTTAAGTGCCTGAAGACAAAGTTTCTGTTCTTAACCTAATCGTATCATATTTAAATGCCTACTTAACTAACCAAGAAATCACATTTAAATCCCCTAGCACATAACTTAAAAAATCATTTAAAATCAACCGATAAGAGGTTTTTGCTGAAAATTTGTGTGCACAATATTAAAAGCATAAACTCACCAGAACTGTTATCCCAGTACTACTGTTGTGTGTGATAGACCTCAAAACAATCCTCTAAATGAAGACTAACATCTTTTTTACTTACAATTGGGGTTAAGGCACCAGTTTTTGCTCCAGTACAAATGACTATGCAATTTTCGTACTTGAGACATCAAAATAATAATATAGGCCCTTTTGCGTAGTGTTAGGCCATTTTTTTCTGTCAGATTATTCAACTGCCTTGTTCTGTAAGCATTAGTTTCGTAATACGTTTAGTCAAACAATGGTTTCATGTATTCCGAAACAAATGCAAGCGCAGATGGCATCTGTGACACATACTTGTTCATTAGGCCTTTACAAACATCACTATTTGAAGTAAAAGATAGAGAACGGGGTTGTCAGCTTTAGTCCAATTCCAGTTGCACTGTTTTTTCTGCGTCATATTATGAAAGTGTTTTGAAGGCCTGGAGCATCATCATTGGTTTCATAATTACATTCCTTGCTGCTTTCTGCACTAGATTCATTATCATTGTCACTAGAACTTTCTTCAATCTCTGTTTCATATTCAGAAAAATCACCACTTTCACTATCATTCTCTAATACACTTTGTATCAGTTTTCTTAAACCCTCCTTGTCATTCACACACATTCTTTTTGCGACCATAATGGCTACTGAAGAGAGTGCAGGAAGAATAAAATTATTTTTCCTTGGTTAATACAGTTGGTGAGGTCATACTGCAGGAATTGCAAACATCACAATGTCGGCAGTTGATTCAAAACGTATACAAATGACATTTGTGAGAAGGAACCTAAACTATACCCCCGCTGCTGTATCTTTGCACTTGACAGTTCGTGTGGTTTCGCGTAAGGTTGGCTATATTGTGGTTGCGACGTTGCCAGAGTGGCTAGTAAACAACAATAGCTGATAGCTCTCCTTTCTATTGTGTCTAAGCCGCATACAAAAGTGTACGTAAGTAGCGAACGTCAATGAATAATAACTATTTCGTACTATTGTTAATTGAAAATAAGCGATATAAGCAGCTTTGGTATGGTTGGATACTCCTTTCTATGCTAATAGGTATAAATGTGTCTACATATGGCGTCTAATTGGTAAGCATCAAGATTTGTGACTGGACGAGGCTGCTTTCTTTTCTTCCCTGGAGTTGATAGAAATACCTGTTGCGTTCCAGATGGTTCAGCAATTTTGTCCTTTTTCTCTTGGAGTTCACTCCCTTGTGAATAACAGTTCTCGTGCTTAATCCAAGAGCTGCTGCAGTTCGTTGTACGGCTTTATCAGCAGGAATAGTGGGATTGCCATGAAGCTTCACGTACTCCTTTTCCTGTTCAAAGAATTCCCGGGTTCTCCTTAATAGTTCCAATGCCTGACTATTAAGTGACACACCTCGGCGCAAGGGATTTTCACTTCGTGAATCATCACTTGGCAATAGCGCCATTTTTCAGACATTGTCGCACTTAAGTTTTGTTTAAATAAATAATATGAATGAAATATATATATATATATATATATATATATATATATATATATATATATATAACAGATAAATATAAATAAATATATATATGTATAAACGAACAATAACCACAAATATAAATAACAATGAACAATATGTAGCTTGCAAAGAACAACTCGACACTTGTGCTAGAGATTCACAAACTGAAGCACGTGGTTGGGAATAGTTACATCCGGCAACAGAGCCGATTCTAGTTCCGGTTCTGCTTTGTCATCGACCATCCGGAATGCTGCCTTGTGATTGGCTTAGGAAGTCAAACGGTTGAAGCTTTTCATCTGTTTTTTTGCGAGTGTACCAACTTAATGCTAGCTGTCAAGTGCAACGTTACAGCGGCAGGGGTATACATGTAATTATGTACAACAATGCAGCATTGTGAGCTGAGCTTGTCATACAATTCGTATGCTAAAAAGTGTGTGCGAGCCCCTGGTCGTTAAATGATGCAAATGGGTTAACATACAAAAAAACTAGGCCTGAACTAGACTGGACAGCATGTGATCTACAACTACAGATACGCTGGCATTACATTTCCTATATACCTTAACTGCTATAATACAAGTTTGTGTGCATCACATTCAACTGATGCTGCCATTAGTCAACAATGGTTATAGTCTATTGCAGCATACTTATATTCTTTAAAATAAATATATAATACATCAATAATATTTCCCCACTGCTCTAATATCCCTAGGAATTCTTCTTTCTAAATATGACAACTTTTATAAACCTAATATCCTGTCCAAAATCACTTTAATGGATTTCAATGAACTTTTTAAAAACAAGTGAGGAAACAGATATTTAACACTCATTTTGCAGCTAATGCACACAGCAGATACATCAATGCTTCTATGAGAATGGAATTATTATTAGATTTTGACAAAGGAATCTGTCCAATTTAGGCACACCTGATTTAGTTGGAAACCTAGAACATTTTACAGATCTTCTTTTAATTTCCAATGAACTTGCAAACATGTTGTTTCTGGCAACTGATCATCCTTGAAGGTGTTGTGGTTTCAACTTGTTTAAATCAACGAAGCACATAATTTTACTGGTTTTAATCTTATGCAGAACAGTGTTACCTTAATCTCTATTTTCATATAATAGATATAAAAATCCCTATCCCTGAATGGATGAGTACTGCCTATAAATTTGACTTTCAAATAAACAGACAATGAAAAGCTAATTCAATTGTTACAGTTTGGATTGTTTTTTTAGTTTTCTGCTGGATAAATGAGCATATTTTAATTCTGCTGTGTCTACATATAACCTTGTAGCCTGTGCTATGATATGGTGTTATACTTACATTAACACTGTGTGCTTGTGTTTTCATTATTAATGGCTCATAATTTTCAAATGATTACTGATCATATGATGAAATACACAAACACTATATTAAGATTAAACACTTTCTTAAACTACGAACACTAAATTATTTAAACATGTCGACTATTAAACACCAGACATGAGGCATTCACTTCCAAGTATGCTACAAATATTTTGGACCTTTGCTTTGATTTTGTAAGGACAGTAACTGAAGTTTTAAGAAGTTTTTTTAATATTGAGAAATTTTTGTTTGAAAATTTGATATAATGTTAATAACTTACCCTGTAAGTCCTTCAACAGTGTCATCAATAGGCAAAACATGAATCCTTTTGCCATATTTCACATCTGGACAGTGCTGCACAGAAACAACATCTGAGAGACGAACACGTAAATTGTTTCTCACTACTCTGTTCATTCTGATCTTTTCATCTGGACATGTTTCATCTGAAAGTACTATGCAAACAGTTTCCTTCCTCCTTTTGCCCTTTAGAAGAACTGTATCTCCTCGAAACAACTGTAGCTCATCCATTTTGTGCTGAAAAAAAATGTGGATGTGAATTGAGAAAATATTTTGTTTCATTACACTAAGCATTATTCAAGCAACATTTAAAGTGTTATTAAACTCGGTGCCAATCAAGAAGGTGATTGACAGTTACTAACCACGTGGCGGAAAGCTTTAAATGAATGGGAGGGGATGAATACGTCACAGCAGTCGTCATAGTAACCATTAGAAGGACCAATTAGAACTAAGATGTTTCTATAGCAACGATAGACGCAACGTGATTGACATGACATGCCGGGCGAGCGACCGTTGAGTAACATGAACTGAAGTCTTATCTTCTGCTGTTGCTGCAGATATAAACAATTCCTCCTTTTAGCCCCAGCTTGCTTGTGTGTTTCTATCAGTTTAGAGATTGCCTGCGTACTGAAAAGTTCTTTTGCGTCATCCCATTTGTATGGTATTTGCCTTGTGTTACGTGTATTTGTGCGTGTGTGTTGTGTGAGCATTTATAATTGTGTTTAATGGATATTTAACAATGTCCAAAAATAGTGACAAAGATAGCGTAGCCAAACAAAAAACTGGGCGCACTCGGGAACAGAATAAGTCTATCAAGCGAGCAGCAGCAACAACAGCGATGCAAGCGATTCGGAAATCAGTGACATTTTTCCATTAGATTATAAACATCAATATTTCACAGGTATGTTTCTTCTGTAAATGCAGATCTTTACACTGATATATTCTTGCATGATCTATCCTCTGCACATAGATTCATTATTTTACAATTGTCTTCGTATACGAATATAAATAGTATCCGCTCTACAATGCAGGTGCAACCCAGTCTCCTTCGACACGCTCTCCACGTGGTCGCGATGAGCGCCAACGTCGCCTCTCTCGCTCCGCGAAATGTCAATCACCTTCTTGATCGGCGCCAGGTATAGCATACATATATGAATTTATAGCTTTTATGACTATGTGGACCCTCTCAAACATGTTTTTCCGTTTACTTTATTGTGAAGAATTGCCACTTTAGAGGAATACATTCCATTGAAGTGTTAGTCAAAAGTTAGAGACAGTGAAGTGAAACAATAATTTAATTGAATCTTGAGTCAGTGGACACACTAAAACTTCACTCGCTTGAAATTGAGTATGTTTCGAAAGCGCCGCTGGCTTTCATCTTCAGCTTTTTTCTGAATGAGCATGACGAGATTTTGGTCCATAGATGTAGGTGGCGTGGAAGTGGTGGCATCTGGCGTATCCATGATAAAACTGCATAGATTGTTGAGTGGCAGGATTTCAAAGTTCATTACTGTTTTCATCCATTTGATTATGTATATGTTTTCCAAAAACTTTTAGTTCTGTTGGATTGGTGGTGTATTTCAGGAGTCTGATTTTGGAGTTAATGTCGTGGTTTGTGGTCCAGAAATGATTTGCTATGGTAGTCCAAAAGGACTAAAGTTTGGGAAAATATATACACAATCAAATGCCTGAAAACAGTAATGAACTTTGAAATCCTGCCACTTAACAATCTAAGCAGTTTCATCGTGGATACACTAGATGACACCACTTCCATGCCATCTACATCTATGGACCCAAATCTCAACATGCTCAGTCAGAAAAAAGCTGAAGATGAAAGCAAGCATGCTTTCGAAACATTTCCAATTAATTTCTAGTAAGTGGAGCATTAGTGTATCCACTGACTCAAGATTCAATTAAATTATAAAATTCCAGGCTTATCAACTTCCTAAAATTCAAACCCATAAAACTTTCCCTCATTCAGCAAAGCATAATTTAGAAATGACATGCTATTTATAATCCATAAAACGTTCAGTGCAGTAAATGTATAAAAATTAATGCAAATTCCATTATAAGAATCCTTGAAGATCTAGTAGTACTGCTGCTTTGTCTCACATGCTGAAATTCTTCCTGGTACCAGTACATGTATTAAAGCAAAGAACATCACTTCTTAGGCTATACACAGATTTCTAGTCATTTTAAGCTTCATTACATGAATATAAACAAAAACTGCAACCAAAAGATTAGAAATTTATATCCTGCAGCCAAAGAACACACAAATCAAACGATTTACATGAAGTTGATTTTACAATTCACATCATCCATTTCGGAATGTTCATGCCTGTTTTGTTATTACAGGTCATTAGTGATGCAATAAAATTCTAAACCTGCATATATGCATTTTATTGCAATCCAAAGAAGGGGGACCATGATCGTGATGCACACACATATAAGCTCTGGGCTATCATAGCACATCAATTAGACCAGTAATTGCCATCTGTAATTTTAAGTTCTAATAACGAGTCATCAAGAACTTCCTCCGCACCTTGCTGCTGGCCACCGCTCGATAAAAGGCTGGCATCCGTAGATTTATCGCATTTGATTCCGACGGGACTTTATGATTATCAGCATTATCAGCAGCTGCGAGCACATGAGTTGTTTATTGTACTGGTTAGTATGGTCTACTATGCTGTGAGTTCTGACGTGTGCCTGAAGCGAAATCAATGTATTCTACAGAGGAACATGTATTTCTAGTGGAAAACGTTTTAATGAATGTGGAAATTATACTGAGAAAGTGAAACAAAATTTCGTTGTCAGGTTCCCTAACTCAAAACTACCGCGAGATACTGTGCGTGATTTAATTAATAAATTTCGGGAGTCAGGTTCCGTGCATGATGCTGTTAGAAGTGGAAGACCCAGTGTGCTAACAGAAGAGAAACTATCGGATATATCGGATAGAATGCTTAATAGTCCACAGAAATCAATAAAATATGAGGATAACCCAAAAACAATCGATGAGCTGAAAATGGCAATAGAAGATTACATAACATCTGTAACAAAAGAGACATTAATTACCATGTTTGAAAATAAATTAAAACGAGTGAATTTGTGTCTTCAAGAAAATGGTAAACATTTTCATCATCATCATTATTAAACAGGTTAGTTGCATATTATTTTTCTACATTACCTTTCATGCAGGAATATAGTGAACCTAGCAGTTTTCTTAACCAGTGTAACGCTATCACCATACGCTCATGCCAGCCAGTGCTGCCACCAGAATTCCCGACTCTAGGGGAATCGGGGTTACACGGGAGGTGCGAGCGACTTCTCGATGACCCGTTATAATACAATAGAATTTAAAGCCTTGTGATGTCTGTGGTGAAAATCTGTAACACTTTGAATCTCCCCACAAAGCCATACAAACACCACCTTTGATGTTAAGTCATAAAAAGGCCTCTGCTACTGTAAATTAACCACAAAAGTTGATCTTGAAAGAGTTTAGTTAGCCTTATACTAGAACACTACTGTTTTCAGAAATTCCTTCCCCCCACCCTTTTTCCTTTTGCAAATATGCTGTTTCCAAGACAGCCTGAGGAAACAAGCAACTTCCATCTGCACCATAGAACAATTGATTGATGATCACCTTTTAAACCCTTCCAACCTGTATTAAGTTTAATGTATAAACCCCATTAAATATCCAACTCTTTGATATTCAGAAGAATAGAAATACGATAAGATCCATACCTGTGATAAGGCAACCACTGAGTTGTCATCGTTAACAGCTTCCTCTACAAGCAGTCTGTTTGGACGATCCTTCTTACGAAGAATTGCAGTTGCAAGATCATCAGGGCTGCAAAATAAAACCAAGATTGTTACAATCTAAGAAAGGAGTATCATGCTTCACAAATTAATATGTTTCTCTAACATACACCAATCTTTTCCTACTCTGCATGTTTTTGGGTGCAGTATTTACTTGTGATAAAGAATATGTGCATAGTATATCATCATGTTCTGAGGTTTAAAAACGTGAGAAGTAAGAAATTTCAAGTTATGTGTAATAAATGTACAAAAATGACATGTAAAATAAATGGGAATTCCATTTTATAAGAATCCTTAAAGATCTGTTAGTACTGCTTCTTTCTGTTGCACCACTTCCTAGGCTATCAGATTTCTAGTCCATATTTTATGCTTCATAACATGAACTATATAAAAAAAAAAAAGTCACAAAAAATGGGAAATATATCCTGCATCCGTAGAATGTGAATAAGATAAATAACTCCTGTGAGGGAGTTGACTTTTCAATTCATATCATCCATTACTGAATGTTTGCAACCATTTACTGTCTGTTACTATAAGCGACAAATTTTAAATCCACATGCTATCATTTTGTTGCAGCCCTGTGCAAGGGAACCATACTCATGTTGAAGGATACACACACAAATAAGCTCTGTCATAGCATAGCATTGTATACCAATTATATTTCAGAAACTTACAAAAAAAAAAAACCCTTGGGAGGGGTAACTCATCTGGTCATGTATTCTCCCTCTCTATACCCTTTTCACTATAAGCTGAAAAGAGAAGTAAACAAAACCACGTGACAAGACAGCACCTCATTAGCTGGTGGGCAAACTATAACCTTCCCGCTAAGCATGTTGTCTCTTCCTCCACAAAAAACAGTTCAGTTCAGATCGTAACATTTTGTGGTTATTCTCATGCAGAGAAATTTAAAAAAACTCATTATTGTAACAGTTCAATTTATGAAACTAAATGTGTTTGTTCAGATTCACCTGTAACTAAATGAACCATTATAGCAGAGGTTGAAGAGGCTATGCGCAGGCGCTGCACTTTGTTTCTGGCTGAGAATCTTCTGCCACTGTGGAAAGCAAATGCGGGAAATGGAAAGACAATTGTGTTAAATGCTTGTAACAAATTCTGTGGAAAGTACTCATCTTTAATCGACAATGAATATGGTTGGCCATTGTTTAGCAATGATTGAACTTCTTTGTTAGAGATGCAGAATTGTTGGTTGGATAGCTTGGGTCGCGTTTGTTTTTTGTTGTGTTTTAACCTATAGTGCTAATCATTATTTAAATTGTTGACTCATAAAAGGTTAAAGCAAAGGTGGTATACTGATATTAGTCATTAAATGCCTGATGTCTAAAGTCTGAAGTTAAGAACCGTTTAATCCAGTACCTTTAATCACAGAAGCCGAACTGTTCAGGTACAAACTTTTGTCTACTTTTAGCATTGTGTGTTAAAAGTTTAGGATGTAAGGGAAAATATAGGAATAAGACATAAAATGTTTAAAAGCTAATGATCCCCAAGCTGCGCAGTATACTGTATTCACATTCTGTCTGAAGCAATTTTCTCTCATGGGTACTTAGTTCCTGTCATCCTCCACGTGGTGCTGCCATGTGCTCGGCGGAGTGATACGATTAAGTTTTGTTTACTTCTCCTTTCAGCTTATAGTGAAAAAGGTATAACTGCCTTGGGTGGGCATGCCTCTTCTACTCTGCCTCTGAGTCGCTGCTTAAGCACCACAAGCCATAATTTTGTTTTATTTTATTCTCACAAAATTGTTTCACACCAACAGTAGAGGCAGGACTAAAGACACAAGAGCATTGCAACAAAAATGCTGTGTTTGTACATTGCTGCAACAGGCCATGCAAAGAGCAAGGTGCAGCAGGTGTCAAAACAAATGTATGCATATAACCAGCAATAGCTTTTCACATACATGCGGTATTATCATGGGATATCTTCTAAAAGTTAATTCATATTCTTTAGGATATTTCATAGCCTTCACGCCCCCCCCCATCTCTCCCCAAGGAAAAAAGTTCATCGCGGGTTGATTTTCATAATACAAATTATTTCAATTGGAGTTTTACAAATAAAACTAGTGGCTTCAATTTTTTTACACAGAGATCAATCTCACATCATCTCGAAACTGTGCTCCTTAACATCTCTCTTACAGAAGTGGAACTGAGATTTTAGTTTTTGAGTTATCACGACGTAAACAAGGTCCTACTAATTTTTCTACACTACAGAATTGCTGTATTCACAAGAGTGATGTGACGCTTGTTTCCCACACATCAGCCCACTTCTTCAAGACCACTCATTGAATAACTCGGTAGCTAAAGGCAAAAGACAAGTAGAGTGGGGGCGATTTATCCCTCCTGAATACTTGTGCAATCCATAGACCGAGGGATTTTACTGAGTTATTATACTATAGCATGGTACGCACATTCAGTTTGTAGTATTAAGTCACAATATAATGCAATAGAACTTAATGCATTATGTCCATAGCACTGAAACACTTTGAATCTGTCCATAAAAGCTGTCAAAATGCCTCCTTTGCCATAAGGCCATAAAAAGGCCTCCAGATCCATACATTTTATGCGTAAGCAGTTGAACTTGGCAAATATGAGAGTATAATACTGTCTCAGCTAGTCTGTTAACTCATGAGCACCAGTAGGACAAATGACTCTTGTTGCCTTTTGGTTAAGTCCTGCCTTTAATTAGGCTTTGTAGTTTGATAATACAAACCAGTAGTGCAGTATTTCTATTGTGGAACAGTATCACAAAGGGAAAGATTGAAGGCATTTCATTCTCAGGCACTGAAGATGGGTACTTGTAGTAATATGTTTCAAACTAAAAATTTTACTGCTGCCCTCAAATATAATCAAGCAGATCACACTTTCCCTACTGCTTACCTATGGATGTATACATACTCTACCTAAAAATTCATTTAATGTTAAAGTTTCAGTAGGAAATGCATGATCTGAGGTCCACTGAATAATAACATATATCAATCAAAGCAAGAGAATGGGTAAACATGTGACTGACACATTACAGTTGCCTAGCAACCAGTAATTCACCAGTCAAAAGCAAATTATTGTCATAGCAACCAGGCATGCTATAACTATGTTGCCAGCTCTATCACATTATACCATATGCTTTGTTCATGACACACAACTGATACTTCTGCTATCTGCATGCTTATGTTTGGTATAAACAGATACTGCTGTTATTCTTGCTTTGATTACGATTCAGAGGTAGCGGAATGTCACTTGTTTATTGCTCTCTGTAATATATAGTAGTGAATGTGTGACCAGGTTTAACACAACTTGTGCAATTTATTGTCAATCATTGATACCTGACTTAAAAACATTTACAATAGTTTAAAATAGCATACCACAACAAAGTTTGTGTGTTTCAGTGTGTTCATATGTGCATTTCGGATGTGTAACTTTTATATTTAGAAAGTTATTTCATCACTAATGCCTGCATCGTTTCTCCATGGTCTAGGGCTACCATGCTAGCCTCTAGTTCCTGGAGGTTGTGGGTTCAAACCTGGCGCAGGGCAATGGATTTTTTTTTGGGGTGTAAAAATTCTTAGCGTGGCTTCCTTCAAGGAAAGTAAAGCCGGTGGTCTCATGTCACAGATTTATGGCATGTAAAAGAACCTCAAGCCTGATAAAGAATAATTTCCAGACTTTTACGACCAATATAGAATGGGATGCTAAGAACCACATTAGTTACAGAGCGTCCATAAATAAAACTCAATTTAATTTAACTAATGCCTGCAATCGTGTTACAGAAGCAGACAAAAACAAACTATTCGTGAAGGCCACAAAAATGTGCAGGCATGGATCTTCTTGTTAATAAACTTTGAAGTGGCTATGTATTTATTTTGGGTCTGGCATCCTTGCATAGATTTTGTCTTTTGTGATTGTTAGGCAATTGCGCAGTTAAGAAATGTGTAGCCAGTCTTCTGATTATACTGCAATATGCATATAATTTCAAGGAGTATGGGTGGCAAGGAGACTTCCAGAGGTTCTTAATGGTAAACAGACGATCTCGTGCAATGTTCAGACATCCAGCATATAGCACCGCATTTCCCTACATTTCTCTGCAAAAGTAAAATGAAACTATATGTAATCTCCAAGTAGAACTCTTATCCGTGGAGATACTATGCCACATTTTTTGTACTTTTCTTGCTCTCTCTGATGTAAGATGTGGGTAATCTGGGCATTACTGGATACAGTGTCAATAATTAAACCAACAACAAGAATATTCCAATCATAATGCGAACTCACAATTAATATCCTCCACTACCTTTGCTACATGGACCGGGGCGCTAAAGCAGCAACATTGGAATCCCTGCTCCAACTGTCAATCACCAACTCGTTGTAGACGAGGTTGTCTAATCTAATGTATCAAAATATATCCCACAGTGTGCTGAATTTAAATCTTGCAGTAAACATGCAAGAACAACTGGCAATGACACAGTACGCATAATGAAGGTAACAGCCGACAAGAATAAAACTTGCCAACCACCAAAGGTTTGTTAAACTGTGCAGAAATAATGCTGGGGTCCCTATGTTGCACGACTGTGGCTAAAAGGCTGTGCTTGATATGTAACGTAATCTTTGTCACAAATGAAAGCTCTTGTGCAGTAGCAAAATGTTTGCAACTTCAGGATCACATGCTTTCTAACCAATCAGCAGCAGTCTGTTTCAGAGTATGTTGCTTGTTAACAATGAAATCTGGCAATTTCAAAATATAAATTGATTCCACTGTGCGGATCCCTTTGGTTTGGATTGTAGGAGAATTCAGGTATAAGGTATGATTTATAACAGTGTAATGCATGTAAGTTTACCTTCACCTCCTTGTAACAAACTGTCTTTGTTTGTGACAGACTTAGCTAAAATGACCTCTTTGTTGCAGGAAGCATATGAAGTAATCCAGGCAATAGTTTCTTCCCCAAAATAGTAGACTACAATCACTATAGGGAACAGTGGATAACACCTGGCAGCCTTAATAGCAGTATCAGTAAGTCAGAGCAATCCGCTTTGCGCCATACTATGTTATAGTAATTGTATAGCGGAGACTGAAGAGCATTTAAGGAATAACATATTGCCATAGCCCTTGCCAATGAATGTATAAAGAGGCAGGTGAATTTGAAAAATCTTATTGGGAAAAATCAAACTCTGCCCTGAAAGACAAAGAATAAAATTCTAGCAGCCAATAATTAAGATACACCCCATTCCTCAATACTTATCCTTTAAGCCATAAGTGCAAATAAATGGCAGTACCTGAATTCCACCTAAAGATCTAAAAAGACTGTATGAATGCAGGAACTCAGGAGTTCACCATGTATGTCAATCTGAGGTGGGGGGGTCTCGATATGTAAACAGTGGAGAAAACCAGTTTCTCCTCTGGAAAGGATAGTTGGTAAAGCAGTATCCAACTGGCAAATGAACAAATGAAAGCAAACCCCTCAAGCAGAGGAAAGAAGCTTACTATGCACACATGAACAAGTAGGTAGCCAAAACAGTCACATTGTAATAAAGGACAGCAAAGGTTCAGCATAAGTTGGAAAAGATCAAGAGCCAGTCTAATGCCATGGTGATGAATAGACTAAAAATGAACGTTGTGCATGTGATTTAGATAATTCATCCATAATCAAGTTTCAATCGGATGAATGAGCAGTTAAGGCTTAAAACCAGGGCCTGATCAGTTCCCCGGTGTGCCATACAAAACCCTTAGACTATTAAAGATACTGGTTACACCTAACTTTAAGCTTCCTATCAAATATGCATCCTAAAAACTTGGTTCAGTCTGCAAATGTAAGACGTGGGTTAAGACAAAAGTTTTTCTTCAGTGAAGCAAATTAGCACAGGCTGTTTTCTTGGTGGAAAAATGACACACATGTTTTATTCTACAAATTTATAGGAGGTCGACAACTTTTAGGGATGGCACTCGAGGAGACAAGCCCTGCAGCACTATATTCTTGTGGTGAGAGATGAAACAAAACCTCGCCCACATGCATATGAAATCGCCATTCCTTCATAACTCTAGAATAAAAACAGATGATCCATGTATATCTCAATATTATGTATAAGGGCCAGCAATCCATTCATGGCATTTCTCTCGTTTGCTGTTTGCTATTTCCTTGGCATCTAGCAGGACTTCGGACAGCCGATTACCACTTGAAAAAGAACTGGCAACATGTCTAGCTGGTGTTCCTGGGCCAGATCCACTCAATCTAGTCCTCTGTTGTTACATGTTTTGCATCACGAAACTGTGGAAACATGTATTTGCAAAATTTACTTTAAACATGAATCTGCTCACTGTTTGTGCAGGGAATTTGTTGAAAGGTTTCCAAACTTTGTACCATCTACAAGAAAAACTATATAAGCAATGGTCCATAAATTTGAAGCTTTGGATTCGTGATAGACAAGAAACATTCTAGATCAGTTAAAGTTAAATTAAATTAAGTTTTATTTATGGACGCTCTTTAACAACTGTGGTCCTTAGCGTTCCATATTGGGAGTGAAAGACCAGTAATTTTGCTCAGAGGCCTCTTTATCAGGCTTGAAGTTCTTTTACGTGTCGTAAATTTATGACACGGGACCACCGGCTTTACTTCCCTTCCGAAGGAAGGCATATTAAGGATTTTTATGCCCAAAAAAATCTATTACCCTCCACAGGATTAGAACCCGCAACCTCGGGAACTAGAGGTTAGCATGGTAACCACTACACCACGGAGGACGACGTAGATCAGTTATAACACTAGAACAGCAGAGAGGTCATTTTGACCAGCTTTTAATTTTTAATGTCCTGTTTCTACTAAAATCGTTACCTCACACTATTGCAAGTTTGTGAGTTATCCTATGTTATTGCATAGATCATACATATAAAATTAATTTAAATTTGACTGAGTGGTTTTATTTTTATCACTACTTATACTTAAAATCATCAAGCAGTCATTTTGACAGCTAATATGTATAGTGTCAGTATATTCAGATTTATAGCATTATATTGTTGAAGTAATCTTGCTTTTAGCATTATTTTTGATGCACTGTGTTTTTGTCACAGTTATTGTGCCTGCAGTTGAAATTTGAGCTAAATATGCAACAATATGCTCAATAGCTACAGCTTGTGATTATTCATCATACAGTTTGAGTGGTATCCTGTGAAGAGTGAACATGTCTCAGCCAAAGCATTTATGTCGGCAACACTTTCTCGCAGATGAAAAAATGTGACAATTTATATTAATATCTCTGAAATTCTATGTGACACCAGAATTAGAAGATGGTTGTGTGCAGCAAGAATATCCCCCAGCTGACTGCTTGCAGAGTTTTGACAGCGAAGGCGAGCTATCTCAAATTTCATCTAAAACTCTCCAAACTGAAGGTATTATTACTATTACTGGAAATTACCATTCAATAAATTACGAACTTTTAGATCAAAATTTACAAGCACACTCATACAACTGACGTATGACTGTGTGGTCTCACTTTCTGGTTAGAATATAGCTGATTTACACAGAATTATAAATTATTATTATTGTTATTACTATTACATTTATTGGCATAATCGTTACTTTTTCAAATTGTGTTATCTATTATCGAAGAATGAAAAATTGAAATTTACACATCCTATTCTCTCACAGAAGCTGAACCTGGCCCAAGAGGAAATCCCGATACTTGTCAGGAACAAAAAGTACATCCTGAAGAAGCAGCACTTCCTGAACCTGATCATGTACCAATGCAGCCTCGCAGCAGAAGAGTATATGAAGCAAAGACTTCCCTACCTGATGCTGGCTCAAAATTACTAGGCAAGGATAAAATTATAACAGTAATTGAATTTTGATGTTACTTTGCGAGGTAGAATTGCTCAGCTAATGAAAGCCTTCCAGAAAGCATTGTAAAGAGACTATACCTTTTTCACTATAAGCTGAAAGGAGAAGTAAACAAAACTTAAATGTATCACTGCTGAGCACATGGCAGCACCACGTGGAGGATGATGGAAACTAAGATCTGTGAGAGGAAATTGCTTCATACAGTATATTGCGCAGCTTGGGAATCATTAGCTTTTAAACACTGTATGTCTTGTTCCTATATTTTGCCTTACATTCTAAACTTCTAACACAAAATACTAAGAGTAGACAAATAAAAGTTGTACCTGAACAGTTCAACATCTGTGTTTAAAGGTACTGGATTAAACTGTTTTTAACATTAGGCTTTAGAAATCATTCATTTAATAACTAATATCAGTATAACACATTTGCTTTAACTTTTTATGGGTTAACAAGTTAAATAACGATTAGCACTATAGGTTAAAACACAACAGAAAACAAATGCGACCCAAGCTATCCGAGCAACAATTTTGCATCATTAACAAAGAAGTTCAATTATTGCTAAACAATGGCCAACCATACTCATTGTCGATTAAAGGTGAATACTTTTCACAGAATTTGTTAAAAGCATTTAACACAATTGTCGTCTTTCCATTTCCCTTGTTTATGTTTTATACAGGGCAGAAGATTCTCAACCGGAAACGAACTGCAGCGCCTGCGCATAGCCTCTTAAACCCTCTGATATAATGGTTCATGTAGTTATAGGTGAATTTGAACAAACACATTTAGTTTCATAAATTGAACTGTTACAATAATGAGTTTTTTAAATTTCTCTGCATGAGAATAACCACAAAATGTTACGATATGAACCAAACGGTTTTTTATAGAGGAAGAGACGACATGCCAAGCAGGAAAGGTTGTAATTTGTCCACCAGCCAATGAGGTGCTGTCTTGTCATGTGGTTTTGTTTACTTCTCCTTTCAGCTTATAGTGAAAAAGGTGCAGTAGCACTATCGAAGAAAGGGACAAAATATAGCGATGGATAAATTTTTACCACAGTAAAACTTGGAAGGAAGTTGAAATATGAAAACACTAGTCTTGTTGGAACCATACGAGAAACTTACGAGAAGAGAAATTCCAGACACTGTAAAGGACATGAAAACTCCACTGTTTACATCTGTTCTTCTCAAGAATGGACACACTTCACTAACTGTACACCAAGGAAAGCAAAACAGAAATGTCCTACTGCATAGTACCATGCATTCAAATGTCAAAATAGAAAATAATGCAAAAAAGAGCTTCCTGACACAGCTTCTACAACAAGACAAAAGTTCTGTTTATGTATTTGACCAGATGAAAATTACTCTGTGCATTCATGGCTAATACATTCATTCATTCATTATCTGTTTACCCTCCTCTTATGTAGGACTTACACCCCCCAGGACTTACAAGCGGGTGCCTGGGGTCAGAGGCCCGTCGAGGAGCAGACACTCATGGATCAGACAGAGCATCCAGGATGGGTGATCAGCCCAATGCCTGGTATGGGATGAAGGAAGGAAGTAGATGAAACGAAATGTTGGTGAAATGGATGAAAGGAAAGGTGATGATGGAGCAGTTGGTGGAATGAATGGCGGGGGAAACCGGAGAACCCGGAGAAAACCCGCCCAGACACCGCTTCGTCCACCACAAATCCCACATGCAGGTCCCTGGGATTGAACCCGGGCCACCTCGGTGGGAGGCGAGCGGTCTAACCACTCGGCCACGGCGCCGCCCATGGCTAATACATGTCTTCCAAAATATCCTTGTTTTAGCAGCCATCAATTCATGGATCATTTTCAAGGGTGTAACAAGAAGTTTGATAAGTTGTAGAAATTATATCCTGAAGCTTGCAGAAGGATTACACAATGAGTAATGAAGCTCAGAAAACAGTCAATTAGCAGAAATGAAGAGGGAGATAAAGAAATGAAAGAACAAAGCAAAGAGCAGGAAGTACCGCAATAAGATGAGAGACAAGTGCCAAACGAAGAACTGTCGAAACAAGAGAAATGAAAATTGTGACAAATGCAAAGACAGTGTATGGGCCTTGCACATACAAAATAATAAAGAAATTAAATTATAAAGCATGTAAATAGAACATTTTCAAAGCTATTATAAGATCTAAAAGACGAGAGTGAAGTATGAGGAAAGTAAAGTGTGACATGTTTGTCAATGAAAATAGCAATGTTTTATATTTTTTCCAATTTTTCAGATATTTATCTATGTTTATGTAATCTATAGTAGGACGATACAAGAAATTACTTTTATAGTGTGATCTAGGAGCCGTAACTATAGAATTAGATGGGTTATGAACAAACAACTGCAAACCCTTGATTGCTATAAAGTCAATAAAATGAAATGTAGGAACATACAAATATATGAAAATGTAAAACTTTGATTTTATATATATATATATATTTTAAAAAATCCCCTGTAAAGTCATATTTAAAAGTGGATAATTCAGTGTTGTAATAACCTGCATTGAAAATGGTGCTAGCGATAAACTCAGAGATTTTCTAACCATAGGATATCAGCAGCAGTCAAAATGACTGCATCGGCAGTTATAACATTAAGGGAAAATAAACATTACATCGATGCCAGTTTAGAGTGATCGCCTCGAATATCACTAAACAAATTAGCTCAACAAAAAGGTGTATCTTGGTTTTCTGTGAGCAACTTGCATGTCTATTAAAACTGAAACCCTATCATGACACGCAAATGCAAGTGTTGAAACAAAATTATCCCGGTAAGCGAGCAAATTACTGCAGTTGGTTTTTTCCAATCTGTAATAAGTGGTTTCATTGATCCACAGTTGGTGTTTCTCCTATTAACCTTGGCTTCACTTAAATGGATGCGTGAACGCTAACACAACTATCGATACTGGGCTTCAGAAAAGCCTCTGCTATTGCATGAAACGTCTCACTATGACCTGAAAACTGGAGTTCGGTGTGTGGTAAGTGCTAAAAGAAGAATGGGACCTCATTTCTAATATGAAGCAATTAATGCAGAGCGATATTGGAGTCCAGTTCTGAGACCACTTTCCGATCATTTGGCAGAGTAAGAAAAATGTTATGGCAAGTTGCAGCAAGATCCTGCAACAGACATATGACTGCAGCAGAATCATTAAATGAAATAATAAGAGATGTTTCAGTGCAGAATTATGTGTTGATCTGTGTCCCCTCATCTCACCTAACAAAATGTCATTTTAATGTATGGGGTTCTTTGAAAGATCGAGTGTATCAATCTAATCCTTGACACTACAGGAATTTAGAGATAACATCATGCAAGGAATTGCAAGAATTCTTGCAGTTGAACTTAAAGAGGAGTGAACAATAACAGTTTTACGAGATATGTTGCCTGTTGGAGCAGAAGGTCAAGATTTCCAGTATCTACTTCAACGTAAGGATTTTAGTGATCCTGTGCCAGCACGATTTCCCTGGCGACTCGCTGTTCTCTCATGCAGTGGTGAGAGCCCGCAAATGGGTTACCATATAAATGACTGTGTGTGTGTGTGTGTGTGTGTGTGTGTATGTGGGGAGGGGGTCAACTAAGGGTTGGTGAAAGCCACTATGGAGATTTAAAAGATCCTGAGGTTTCTGTCACCACATCAGCTGCCCCTTGATCATCTGCTCTATCACCTTGCAAATGCAATTGTGAGGGAGATTTAACCTTAGTTGGAGGGCAAACAGTGATGTTTTCTAGGCTTGAGTATTGGGACAATAGCTTCACAACAGAAACAGGAAAGTTACTACTGTTGTGCCATATGCTGCTAAACACCTATTGAAGAAAATGTTTACTGTCATGGGAGGTATTGCCAAACATGCACAACATTGTCTGGTAACGGAACACTAAGAAGAGATTTTGGTATGCTCCAACTCCTGCATGACGAAAGCATTGTGATACTCAAAGATGACAGAGCAATGAGGTACTCCCTGGGTATCAATTGCAGTTTTAACAGAATGAAAAGGTGGTGATAGTAGTAGGTAATAGCAACAGCTGTTAGAGCAATGTTAATGTCATTCTGCTTGAAGGCTGGGTATCGCAGTTACCTTAGTGGCCACAAGATGAAGTTTATCCCAAACAACAGGACAAGATGTATTACAATTGAATTGAAAACATGGGCAAAAAGAGACTATCTTGCTATGCTACATGAGAGTTGAGTCCTGGCACACATATGCTTTAAGGAGATCGGGTTTTCAAGCCAAAGGCAAAGTTAAAAAAACCCTAAAAGCAGTTATAATTCATAAACTACCCCTCTGTCTACCATGGCAAGATCTAGGTTGGAAAGACGTTTGGAGCAGCAGAGCAATGGAAGTGAAGGATTTAACCACTTAGTCAAAACTGTCAAAGTTGGTCATTAAAAACTGTAAAGCTTGAGAAAAGACCCCAAACAACCTTGAGCAGTTGCAAGCAAGTATTTGAGATGTTGCACATGGTGACAAAGTAAACTAACGACGCATGGTTAACGAGTGCTAGATAGTTAACAATGTTCTCATGAAAATGGTGAGCAAATGATGAGATCCAAGTTGGACAGTGTAGCCGAGAAATGTTGGTTCACTGGTATTCAAAACATTCCCTCCAAGAAATGTCCAAGAATTGGGATTTATGAGCAGACTCTTCACCTTTCTGCTTCCCAGCCAGTTGTATATTATCTTTTAAGAAATTCATCCTAGTCACTGGGTCAAACTTTCATGGTGGGACCTGAAAGGTCTTAATGTTAGGTTCAGAATCACAATATACTGCTCGATCTTAGAAGCAAGAGGTTCAGTGCTGGAAGTGGACAAGGTGCCTGCAGCGAAGGAATGATGTATGGCAGGATAGATGTTACTTCTGGACCTCTGCAAAGCAGGTTTTCCTTAACCCAGGGCTCCTAGTTTATACACCCAAGTACCATGGGCAGTTAGGGAAAGAATCTGCTTGCACACACTTGCGATTCGCACAGGCACCGATGGCAATTATTACATGACAGCTGTGTACAACTGAAAAGTTAGTACTTAAAATGTTGAACCAATACTTTCCCCTGCCTTAGGCGAGTCCGCAGCCTAAATTCTGATGAATAGGCCAGCCAGCTTTGCTTCCTATCTGCACGGGTAAGCACTCTTTCTCTGCCAGATAGTTCATAAGCCACTTGAAGACTTCAGTGCGTGATGCTTCAAGCACTGGATAACTGTGGAGAACGGAGTCCACGGAGACCTTGCTAAGGTCTTCGTCTGGAATCCTGAGATGCTCCAGGAAATAACAAAATCACATACACATCTTAATAGCACCAGCTGAACGATCAAGGCCCTTCTGAATTACACTTTGAAATAGTTAGCTCTCCTTCGGGTGTGAAATAATCAAGTATCATCTGAAATGTATTGCTTTTTCTGAAACTCGTCCACATGTATTAACTTCGGGTGTGTGTCTACATAACCAAAGCCTCTGACAATGCAACCATCTGTGAACTCAGGCACTATTTGTGTATTAAATAGGAAAACCATGGCTTGTTCGATACAAATGCTGCCCCGGACAATATCTCCCTGCATGATAACAGGGATTCAATTGTCATCAGGAGTTACCAACCATTGCAATGGCCTCTCTTTAGGAATGCAGCTGATCAGTGGGTACAATGAAGCCCTACGTGATTTTAGCTGCAGGGACTGACTGAGGATGATTCCATTAATCATCACCCAGACTGGGCACTGTGAACTTCAGAATGTAGATAAGAAATAGAAAAGGGGTAAGAAAGAAAACAGTCCTATAGTACGCGGATCAATATGAAAAGATGGCATAACTAAATACATTACGATCAAGAAGGCTAGTACGAATGAATTCTCCTTCTCTTCTTCATGGATTAGGGAACATTCTTGTTCTGGCTTCACATCTGTCTCTGGCATTTCCTGGGTCAACCTTAATCTCTTTTCCTCTGGGCGTATAATTTGATGTTACTTTTGAGTTAAAATGAACAGGAGGCAGAATCTAAGAAAAGCAGAGAATGGAGAGAGGGTGAAGCTCTACTCTTGTTTACAAGAGCCCTACTTGTGCTCCATGGTCATGGCGAGGACGGATCCACTTCAACTGGCAAATCCTTTTTATTAATTTGAAACCATACCCAGGCAAATGCTAGTTGTGTTACCACAAAGTGAAAAGGAGAGTTTTTGTATGAAGTGTAGAATATAGGGGACACGTGTGAACTGTTCATGTATAAAGAAAGTTGTGCATCTACTACAGTTGGATTTTTTTCACATACAAGGACTCAGGATATTATTAATCAAAAACTTGACTGCCTTTCTGATCTGGCAGTTAGTATGCTAACCTCCAAATCCAGAGGTCCCAAGTTCTGTTCTTGGCTGGAGGGTGGGAATTTTTCTCCAGTCTATTATCCTCCATCCTTACTTGGGTTGGAAACAAGATTTTCAATGACTGGACGGAACCCCGCCTCCCAAAAGACCTATGGGCAATCTATAATAATTTAGGGGTATACCTTAATATAATTCAAGACTGCAAAGAGCAAATGGATGAAAATGGTGGTGACATTCTTCTACATTAGCTGTCCTGTTCCTCCGTAAAACAGAGGAACCATGTAGTGATACAGTGTGTTAAGAGAGGAAATAACACTACTCACTATCCAAGCTGGTTTATTGAGGCCATCCATACTTATCATTTACACCAAAACAAAAGTAATTTCAATACCTCAAAATATTCTATTTTGCTGATCATTAATTGTATCTTTGCTTGGATCCCTTAATTATACCTTTCCTTAGATAAACATTTTACCTGTTTAGTTGATGTATGAGAACTTCCTTTTCAACAAGTTGAACTCTGCATAATGTTCATCTATGTGGCCCTATTTCACTAACGTTTATTAAGATGTTAAATTCCTTTACTGCTGAAATAAAAATTATCTTTCACTGACTGATGTTACGTTTAACCGTGTTTCAGACCTTGTGTGTAAGTAATATATTTGGTCTGGTTTCTTAAGTTTCAGCAAATGCTAAAAGTTAGAAAATATCTGCCACATTTCAAGCTGCGCACTAGGAATTACTGCAATTGCATTTCTTAACCTTCTCCCCAAAAGATAAACAAATATTTAAAAAACATATGTAAAGCAAACATTTAACAGGATATTTATTTGAAGACAGTGAGGTTATGGGTGAATGGGTATTGACCTCTGTGTGTACTTCCAAGGAACGATTTAAATGCAGGATTGTTTACCTTGTGGATTGGAATTCCTGACTGGATCAATGCCATGGCAAGATCCGCACTAAACTCATTCAATGGCTGCTGCTTTTCAGATCTTGAAGCGAAGGCATGTATCAGAGCAGTTTGCTTAGGTTTTGACTTGCGAAGTTCAATGTTCTTTAAATGTTTGTTGCTCTGGATGTGCTGGTTTATTCTGTTTCTTTGACGCTCGTCATCAATGGCAATATTTACTTCGCCGAAGGCACATTGCAGAATGATGCCATCAGTTTCAATAAAGTGAGTCTTGAATTCTTCTGAAAATGCACACAACTTCTCCTTCTTAACCTTCGGCATGATTTTGTTGTGAAAAATCTGTTCTGATAAATCAAACAGGCTAAGAAGATAGTGCACAGTCGATAGATAGGAATGGTTAAATTCATGCTAGTGCTAACTGAATTTAAGTTTCAACTGTTGCAGCACCATTGTTTAAATTTTATTTGATTTCACAGCTGCTGGTTGTCCTTTGTTGCTGATGTTACTATTGTTGCTGGGTTGGCCATTGTTGCTGATGTTGCTGGGTTTATGAACTGTGGGTTGTCCTTTGTTGCTGATGTTGACTATTGTTGCTGTGGCTGACCATTGTTGCTGGGGTTATGAATATTTACTGGTAATTTCCATTAATAACATTTTAATATTTATTGACATTGTTTACATCTGCTTAAACAAAATCTTAAAATCCCATTCAAGAAGAGAAAAAAATTGTCTAATCTATTAAAAATGCAGATAAAAGTGGAGGCAAAGGTGCTGAAGCATGGAATAGAAGGATAAAGGTGCAAAAGATAGTAATCTCACAAAAAGGTGCAATAAACTGCGATTCTTTTGCTTCATTTCATGTCCACAAATGCATACATTGACTTGTCTGAATGAAAATAGCTATATTTTTGGAAAGGTGCTGGACCTTAAAATCCTTTTAGATCACTCAGAATGTTTTGAAAACCTTTGTTTCCACCATGAACTGTATGTCCATTGGCATCTGGGCAGGTGGTACCGGACAATTGAAACTTAGGGTAAGGTAGAGATGCCAGTGGACATACAGCTGACGATGGCGACAAACATCTTTGAAACATGTTCCGAGTGAAAACAATAAGTGAACTAAATCCACTCACAATTCCAATATATTAATGTGTTTTCTTACTCATCTCATTGGTTACTGGATATACATCCATTTACTGTGGATTCAACCATGTGAAAACTAAACTACATTTTCTTAAAAATATTTAGTGTACATATTAATACAATGACCAACTTGTAGCTTAAGCGAGGTGGTTTATAAAGTTCTCAAAATCAACAGAGGTTACCACTAGTGCAACCAGCTAATGTAATAATCAGTCATCCTTATCATGTATTGACTTTTGAACACTGAAAAAACCAAGATTTGAGCAGTGATTAAATATTTCGTTAAAAAAAAAAAAGGCATGAAAGCAAATTAAATTCATGCCTTTTTCAGAACAGACTGGGAAAGTCTCCCATTCATATTATGTTGTCAAGTGGACTAAGGAGTTTAATTTGGTAGAAAGAGCTTAGAAGTTGATCTGCGCAGTGGTCGACAAGATGTGTCATCACTCCAGAAATTACCCACAAAATGGTCTTGAAGGACTGCCAGCTGAAAGTACGGCAACTTGCTCAAGCTGTATAGGCATATATATTTTGATTGAAGAATTGGGCATGAAAAAATTATCTGCTAAATGGGTGTCGTAACTGTTAACACAGGGTCAAAAACATAAGAGTTCAAATGCCTGAACAATATTTGGCCTGTTTTCAGAAAAACACGCAAGATTTTTTGCACTGTTTTGTGACCACAGATGAGACATGGTCCACTACTGTACCCCAGAAACAAAACAGTCGAAGCAGCAGAAACACACTGATTCTCCAATACCAAAGAAATTAAAGGCAATACACATCATTTTTCTGGGATGCGAAAGAGATTCTGTTGATAGATTATCTTCCCAATAGTCAAACAATTATGGGAGAACACTACGCTAACCTCCTGGACCAACTACAGCAAAAGATACATGAAGGAAAGGCCAGATTTAGCAAGAAAGTAAGTTGTCTTCATTAGGACAATGCCACTGCTATGTCAAAAATTCATGAAACTGAGGTACCATTTGTGGTTACACCTGCCTTATTCGCCTGATATGGCTCCATCAGATTTCCATGTCTTCTCTAAGCTCAAAAGTTTCCTTGACAGACGGAGATTCTCTTCAAATGAAGAACCGATAGCCAGAATTGACAAGTGGTTTACAGACCTGGAGGAATCTAATTTTTGAGATGGAATAAAGGCATTGGTACATTGATGGACCAAGTGCATTAGTGTAAAGGAAGACTACTAAAAATAAAAATGTTACGAATGTGGCAGTTATTTTATAATCCATTCCTAGAACTTTTCAAACCACCCTCATATATTACAAATAGGTGCTATTTAATGTAGACTATGTTTAGCAGCAACTAAGGGGGGGAGACAAAATCACTTTACCGACGGTTTTAGTTACTGTGCTTGCCATGGAATCCAGTTACTATACAAGGTGTATCTAAATTATCTATCTCTTGCTTTAACTCAACTCATGAGATACTGTGTTTGATTGCTTACTACTTGACCTGATTAAGATATGCAGAAAACTAGTTCATTAACACTGATATTGATAATAGACTGTGAAAGGTGTGTATAAATGTTGCATGCTGGCAAAATCCATACCAGATATTCTGGATTTGAATTATCCCAGAGGAAACTGGGAACAAAACTCGTGCAAGAGAATCAGATGCAGACATCGGGTGGATTTTTCCAACAAGTGCTAGAAAATTTTAATTCAACATTCTTGTTAGTACTGATCTATGTAATCCTTCAAATACTTTGCTTACATGTGCTTATATTCAAATTGTAGTTAATAGTCTTCCCTCCTTGCACTGTGCAATGCACATCTTAAAACATTTTACAGCTTTAGATAATTAAGGAAATGCAGATGAAAACAGTTTGGTGTATATACGAGGGCTGATCAACAAAGACAGACTGATTTTGTTTTTCACACATGTTTATTACTCCAATTCAATGTTCACATGATCTTTTTCAAAGTAGTCCCCTCTTACATCAATGCACTTTTTATAGCATCTCAGCCAGTCCTTGAACACGTGCTGCAGACCATTCTTTGTCAGGTCCTTGAGAATCACCTCACTTTTCTTGAGCACTGCTTCAGAGTTCTCAAATCGAATACCCCTAAAAAAAAGTCACAGGGTGCAAGATCGGGGCTATAAGGTGGATGTGGTACACAGGTAATGTTGAATCAAGCCAGAAACTGCATGACTTGATTTGCGGCGTGAGGCTGTGCATTGTCATGAAGTCGGCACCCAGTCAGAGAAAGCTCTGGTCGTTTCTTTGCAATGTGCTTCCTCAGTGTAGCCAATACTGATGTGTAGTATGCTGCTGTAACAGTAGTGTGAGGGGGAACTGCATGCTGGTAAATCATTCCATTACAGTCAAAAAATGTGATCACCATCACTTTCCCTGCAGATGGAACAACTTTTGCCTTTTTTGGTGTTGGAGAACCTGGCGATTTCCACACTGTGCTGGCTGTTTTCCTTCAGGATCATAATGATGCAGCCATGACTCATCGCTGGCGATAATCGATTTAAAAAAATGCATCCCCTCTATCAGCAAAGAGGCGCAGCTCCTCACGGCTTGTCTCCATTCACACAGCCTTTTGTTTGGGAGTCAACAGACGTGGCACCCAACGAGCACAAACTCGGGTCATATGGAGATGGTCATGCATAATTGTAAACACACTGCCATATAAAATTCTCAACACTTCACTGAGGTTGCGTAATGTTATACGCCGATCCTCTCGGACAATCACAGCAGCTGTGTTGATGTTGACTTCAGTCACAGCAGAAGCCGAAACACCAGGCCCACTTTGCTTAACACTGACAAGTCAGCCTTCTTTGAAGTCCTTGAACCACCTAAACACTGTTGCATGAGGTAGTACATCTTCACTGTATGCTTGCTTCAGCTTTTCATAAGTTTCGGTGGCTGTATGGTTTAAATGAAAACAGAATTTGATTGCGCTGTACTGCTCCTCTCGCGTCACCTCCATTGTCTGGTATGCAAAATGCACGGAGGGTCTACAAAATAGAGCATTACTACCAACCTACCAATACAAGAGTGCTGCCGCCTACCAACATTATACATAAAAACCTGCTCTTTTCAAATATTTATGTTACAGATACGAAACTATCACGGAAGCTACAGGAATAAATCAGTCTGTCTTTGTTGATCAGCCCTCCTACATGTATACATGGTGTTTAACAGCTATTCAATACTATCAGTACACTATTAAGTAGGATTAGTGCTTCTGGACTGCAGCACATTTTGGTAAGTTGCTTTTAGGTGGTCTTCAACAGCGATGGAAGTGATGTCTTATATGTCCTACTGATGTCACTGTGTCATTCTTTAGCTCTAACGAAATGCTGGCGACATATGAATAACTAATGCCGCCAAAGCTGGTAAGATACTCAGCCTTAAAGCGTAGGCAAGGGATCGAGGACCCTCAGCCTCAAAGCGTAGCTGAGGGATCTGCGCGTCTAAAACTCGAATGATTCACATTTGCAGAAATTCCTTATTTCATGGATTTCACTTCTTATTTAGGTTGGCACTTCCCATTCAGCATCTGTTTTAGCGGGAAGATGGCTACATTTGTGTTCATATCGCAATTTTCCTATAAAAGTAAAACACCTAAAATGGGCGGGCAGGTGGGCACTAGGTATTGAGATCACATCTACTTATAAACTCACTCTTAAGGTAATTTACTCCATTCTTGCTTGCTTTTTTCAGCGTTTTTAATGAAGACCACCTAAAAGCAAAATAGCCTTAGTTTCATTCACTATCTAATCTGACCTGTACATATAAAGATAAATACATTTGCCTAATATGCGCACACAGGCTAGTTTTTTTTTCTCGTGAGTTCATACTAAATTATTTTCAAAGATAAGCATAATGTATTTCTATGAAAATTAAATGAAATTAATAACTTTCAGCAGTTTTTTTATTTAAAGACACACATATTAACAAATATGTGCCCTTAAATAATTGTTTCAATATTTGACCTTCAAATAAATGGCTCCCAAATTTGCTTTTAGTTTAATGAAATATCTGTTTTAGGGCTGCTGCTTTCCACGTTGTGTCTTGAGATTTAGTGGCAAAATTGGCCTTGCGGCTTAGGGCCCTCGATGTTACAATTTTGGCAACAGAATGCATATTAAAAAAACCCAATTCCGTAAGTTTCTTAAAATTTCATACCCCCTACCCGCATACGGAATAATGTCCATTTTTTATACTGACAGCTTACTTTAGCTCTTCAGTACTACCTTCAACATTACATTAATCTAATATTTATAAACTTTCAAAAGCATGCAGGCTTCAGCTTGTATGTATATATAACAGCAACCTTAAAACTAAAGTATCAATTATCAGAATAATTTTAACTTATATACAGCCATTACCGTTTTCAAATTTGATCACATTATCCTTGTTCAGGATAACTATATCTTAAAATTGCTGCTTTAAGAAGCATTTCTCCATTTACAAATTTTCTAAATTAAGCATAGATACAAGTTCCCAAAAAAAGACTTAATTTACGTGCAAATACGCTGAATTTTCCAATCACAATAAATGGGAGGGAAAAGTTGCGATTTTAAACTAACCTGACCCTTTGAATTATCTTCATTAGTTACTAAAAAAATAAATTTTGGGGGGTTTATTTTGGTGTGAGGCTATATTACCACTTCTGTAACAGCTGATTCTTTATAAACTTCTTTGGGCACGCAATTTCATGATTGCGCAACACGGTACTTCCCCGCATGCTTTGTATACACGCATCTAAAACGGATAGGTTTTTCTGACTGTAGAATATTCATTTTCCACATATATTCGATAGATTTCCTTTTTCTTACTTTCATTGAATATTTTTGAGCGAGTTCAATGGCCGGTTTCTTTGTTACGTTAGCATTTTTTAAAATGTGCAAACTAAGCAGCATTATACGAAATACAAAAGTCGGAGAAAAACACTGAATATGGTATTGCCCGGCACTTTATTCTTAACATCCTTTGAGTTTTTAAAAAATGAAACTGTCTATTTATGTGCAAATACTGAAGTCAACGGGGACTTTCATAACCCTAAAAATGCAATTTTGGTAACAATATTTCTCTGGCAAGTTTTAATTACAAAAAACACAACAGTATCAGGTATAGCTTTACGTAAACTAATTTGTGTTCCATGCCTAATATAAACACGAAATAATTTAAATGTATTCTATGATTCTTCAAACAATCAAGTAACGGGAAGATGACAGTGTAAATTTGATGCAACATTCAACAACGAGCATGTCAATATTTAACACATAGGCGTTTCATTACCACAAAAACGAATTTATAATACAAATAACGTAAATACTCTGTTATATTAACTTACTTTCTCCCTTCTGCCATGGTTTACTTCTTTTATCCTTCCTAAAGCTTCAGACAACTTTTCGGTAATTCCTAACTCGGCGAGTCACCAATCTCTACTCTCCACACATACAATGCGTCTTCCAACGTTGCCAGCTGTACTAACCCTGATATTAAATCGGAATACGTAATGAACTTGAAAGACAGATTTTGACCAATAAAATATGAGCAAAGACTTTCAGCAGTAATCTCCAAATCAATTAATTTCTTTAATTTGCTTCTTTATGGACAATTTACAGTTAAATGTTAAATTCTATAGCTTCTGTACTGAAAGCTGCCATTTCTGGCCAAATGACAATCTCACGTTATACTATCGTTTGTACGGTTCCTTAATTTAAATTAACTACTAATTGTTTAAAATATAAAATATTGCAACCATTAACATCTCTTGAAAGCATAAATTTTCCTAAAGTGCTGCAAATTTTGACAAAATGAAACTAGATCTAAGACAGTAACAAATTTAGCTGAACGCGCTCAAAACAAGTGACTGTCGCAATGCGCCCTTAAGGAATCGAATGCACTACACATATTATATAGAACAAGTGTGAACATTTATTTTGTGGATGGATGTGTGATTTTATCATTTATTTTCATCTTATATGTACATAATACCATTAACATTTGATGAAACGAAATTAACTGTGGTCCCAGTTGAGGGTTATAAAAATAGGTTAAATATGGCAATAGGGCGTGAGGAAGTTGAATGACGTCATTCATTTCTCTAGTCATATGTTTTTGATGTTTTAAAAATGGCTGGCGTAAAAGGTGATTTGGTAGTTTAAGTGTCAAGTTTTTTTTATTTGTTGTGAATTAATATCGCATGACAATAAAATCTCATACTTAGTATGGTTTTATTGCTTATTATTTAATAACAAGGATTTTGAATGAACCAAGCATAGCTTTAGTTTAATTAGGCTTAAGCTAATTTGTGTCACCTTTGTTGGTAATAACCATTATTATTGATATTTGGTAGCTGTCAACTGAAATAAATTGAAAGAACGATAGGTTCACCCAAGCCTCCATTGTTGAAGATACTAGAGCAGTCAAAATGATTTAGAATTTTATCTTGAATGTAGATTTTCATAGGTATATAATGATATCACCTAACATGTGAATTTCAAACCAACTCGGGATGCATTGTTTAGGATATCACTGCAACAATGCGTAATGCCGTTTAAATATCCCGGACACTATTGCGTATGCGGGTAGGTGGTATGAAATGTTAAGAAACTTATGGAATCGGGGTTTTCTAATACGCGGAGTTGATTATGTAGTATCCTGAGTTCTCATTCGAGTTTAGACGCGCAGATCCTACGGCTACGCCCTGTTGTCGTTCCGCAGCTGCTCCACTCCTCTTCTTCTAAAAAATATCCCTCGGCTACGCTTTGAGGCTGAGGGCCCTTACTCCCTTCTTAGGGCCCTCGATGTTACAATGTTGAAACCCGATTCCATAAATTTAATAACATTTCATACCTCATACCCGCATACGGAATAATGTCCAATATTCCTTATGCAGTAGTGGCTGGAAAATATATTCTGATTATATGCGTTGGTAACAGTAAGTAGATTAAACTTGACCAAAATCAAAAAGCTTTGAGAAATACAGAATAAGTCGCGGTGCATGTGTAGCAAAGTTTAAATAGTCCTTTGAGTGTTAATGTTCGAGAGATGCAATTCTCATGTTATTCTCCTGGAGCAATTTATTCTGTACTTTGGGTGTGACAGAAAGTTGCCTCGCTATTATGTCTGGATTCCTTCTGTGGCTTCTTCTGTGCTTGGCAGTCCTAACTTCCATTTGTATTGCATATGTTGATTAGAATTATGAACCTTGCATATTCTTGAGACTTGGGGGGGGGGAGGGGCATGCCGGTTGTGTGTTTTGGGTCTGTAGATCCTATTGAGAGCTATAAGTAGACATTAAGAACATTATTTTGGAGTTACATGTTGTATGATGTCATCAAATATTGCTTGACTTTGATTTAATATCCCAAAGATATCTTGCTGAACTGCAATATTCACAAGCTGTAAGATGAGTTTTTTTACTTTCTCTACTAGGTATAGTAAGTAGGGGAAGTTTGTATTCCACCCAAAAATTCGATACCGAGATTTCACCGGAAATACATGTTTTGAGACCCCCTGAATCCAAAAAAAGCATTTTTGGAAACATGTCCGCGCGCGCGCGTGTGTGTGTGTGTGTGTGTGTGTGTCTGTGAACAGCATAACTCAGAAACGAACAGTCGGATAAACACCAAACGGCATACGTGATAAAGTCGGGTCCCTGCGCTTACCTTCCATATCCACCAACTTCCACCTTCCCCTCCACGCAACATGGTTCCCCCACCACTGATGTTATGGCTCAGATGGAAGTGGGAGGGGTTGTCCACATGGTCAGTTTATTTATGTATCATTTAGTTATAACACAAATTACTTAAATGTAAATAATGATTGTAATATGAATATGCGCGTTTTTCATTAAGATTCTTCTGGAATATTTCCCTAGAGCATATGTATTCATAATTTTCATTGGATATTAAAATAGACGCTAATGTTGGCGCGTTTTATTAGCCAATTGCAGTTCAGTTATAATCTTTAGGCATATCGGTGTGTAGGAGTATAAATAGAGGCTAGGTTAGAGAATAAGGAATAGTTTGCACGCAAAAAGAATATAATTTATTTTATTTTAAAGAATTAGGCTAATGGCTGTAAGCCCACGGTGGCGGCAATTTCACCACACACTGATACGTGAAATTGTCGGGACCCTGTGCTTGCCTGCCATATCCACGTGAATGACATGCAATTTATTTTATTTCAAAGAATTGGGGCAAAGAAGGAATAGTTTGCACGCAAAAGAAATATAATTTATTACACTGTAAGGGAAGGGAGGAAGAAAGGAGTTTACATAATGAAAGGAATACAGTTTATTACACTGTAAGGGAAGGGAGGAAGAAAGGATAGTTTACATAATGAAAGGAATAGAGTTTAATTGATTTTAAAGAAGAAATGCCACTGCACCTTCGGTGGTAGCAAATTGACTTGTAACTTCGAAAAGATTCATGTCGAACGAACAGGACTAAATGTAAAAGGTAATCACGTGATCGCCAGTGCTGACGCCCATTATGGTGGGGGCTATCACGTGGTTAAGAGTAGTGGGGGCACTCTTCCCATTCGTGCGAGGAGAATGACGGGTAAGCGCACGGTCCCGACTTTATCACTATTACCCACCAAACTTGGTATTTAGGTTCAGTATCTTCCAGAGATGCGACACAAAGTTTTCAAGAAAATCCCCCCACCCCAGGATACCCTTTACATGGAAGATTTTTCGAAAATTTTAATTTTCTCAAAAATGGCTCCAACGATTTTGATTAAAATATCATATGTTTAAGATATTTTCTTGGCAAATAAAATGTATATGTTGAATTTTCTGGGAATGTCTCCAAAAGTATTCTTCATTGTGAATGACTTTTGTGTAACTGGTAAACCATAAGAGATAGACAAAATTTTACTACACAAAAGATGTACATCGCGTTAAAATACACAATTTATGTCATATACATTTTTGTTGTTGAGTGAACCATTTTCAAGATATTGCTTGTTATTCTCTTAAATTTTTCAGTACTTATTTTTTCAAATGGGAATTCGTTATTCATTTTTTTGTCTTGTATATGCAAAGAGTATTAATCTGTGGCAAAGGGAATGGTGCTGCATCTAGCAACCAGCTATTAAGAGATATGTATATGCTTAAACGCTACTGTATTTCTATATTGCCCTTGTAAATATATATTCCCCTTACATCTACAAGAAGATTAGCAATAGGATAGAGTCTGCAAATGTTTATCTCGATTAACATGAAGTAGATGGAGAATAAGCATTTGTAAAAATACTTTGTACAAGAGTAGAGAAAGTCATGTGAGTGTAACACATCAGATTTTTTTTATTGCATCCCTTTTCTAGTTTGGCTAATATTGCAACCTTTCTCATTCAGATGCTATTTAAAAATTGGCTATAGAAATCTATAGCAATTCATTCATTTCATATGATTATTTCAGTTTTCTTGGCTTTGTTGCAAGTACTTGTACCCCTTAGGTCAAATTGAGTATATTGAGGAGGCTGTTGTTTGTGTTTTTTACTTTGGTCCTGCGCACACATAATTTTTAATTTGGTCCTGCACATGTCATATAGTTACGAAATATGCAGCTAACTAATAACATTCCCATCATGCACTATATAAGAGAAGAAGAAAATTGTGGATAAATCTAAATCACTATTTCTAAAGCATACTTCTCAACTTCTATTATATATTTATCTTGCAGACTGTTATGCTTCTAACCTCTTTATAATGCATGCCTTGCTGTAGTAAGAGCTTGTACTAGGGTTGTCACCTGTCCAGTTTTGAACCTTGTTTTGTGTCCGGTTAGATACTAAAACCTGACAATGTCAGGTTTTTTATTTTTGCATGCTCATTAACTTTAAGACAAAGTACATTTTTCTTAAATGTATAGGCTTACTGCCTGTTAGTACCTGGAAAGATTGGTAACACTTACTTTGGTGAGGTTCGGTTATGATCACTTCACTTTGTGCTTGTTCTTCTGCTATCCATCATTCCATTTTCTCCCTTTTAGTGTAGTTACCAAATGGCTTGTTCGTAAGTGCTACTGTTGCAAACTTGTGAATCTTGAATTATCATACTATTTTGTAAAGGCTATGTCTACTTCAACAAAGAAAGTTTTTGTTGTTTCAATGACGGTTGATTGATGAGAAATATAGTGACTGATTTTGTAAAGAAAATTGATATGATATCTTTATTGAGTGTTGAGCTAATACAATACATTTGGGCATGATCAGCATCGAGTCCTGGCTCCTATTGCCGATCATACCCAAGCTTCCGCATTTACAAAAACATGTGTGTTGGGTTAGCTTCATATCACTAACAGTTTCTCATTTAAAGTCACTATACTGCTCAGTGTTCTTCTCCAGTTCCCATCTCCTTCCCTTACTTCCTCCGATCGTCTTTGAATCTCCACTATCAGTGGGAAATGGCAACTATTAGATGCAAATTTAGAGAATACTTAGAGAAAACCTCGGCTCGGTATTCTGCTGAAAGAGGTATAATATCCCTTGACTGCTTCTCGTTCTCATAGTTATAGTTACAATTACAATGATAATAAGCACATACCTTATAAGAGATGATGGAAATGTCATCCTCCTGTATCCACATACTTCTGGCATGTCAGGAAATTTGCATTCACACTCGCGAGTTCAATATCCAAAATTGAGTGAATTTCTAACCTGATGGTTTGTTTTAGTTCTTCCACTGTATGCGTGTTTGTTGCATATACTTTAATTTTCAAGTCCCCCCCAGGATAAAAATCATATACAGTTAAATCAGGAGATTGTGAGAGCCATAATCCTTATCTCAAAACATTTGCAAGATGAAATTTTGTCATCAGCAGTAGGCACAGTAACAGGAAAAATCAAGACTTACATTGAACATCAGTCAGCTGTTCAAAAAATTTGAACATAACATTTCTGCATCTGCTTTCATTGTTTGCTCAAAAAAAATATAGATCTGATTATTCTGTAGCCATCTATTAAACAAATTTTGCATTATGCAAGGGAATCTCAAGTGTAAAATCGGGTTCCTTTCTACTCTAATATCTGTTATTTTGCAATGAAACAGCCATATGGATGGATAGTGCTTCATCACAGAAAAATATTAAATATGGTTAATTATTCTTTATTTTGCAAAATCCAATTACAGGATTTACCCGAGTCGGATGATCACATGAAAAAAAATCTGATGTGTTACACTCACATGACTTTCTCTACTCTTGTACAAACTATTTCTACAAACGCTTATTCTCCATATGCTTCATGTTAATCGAGATGTTAATCTTAATGCTAATTTTCTTGTAGATGCAAGGGGAATTGCTAGACTTTAAGCGATAGTCAAATATTTTAAGAGCTGGTTGCTATGTGGAGTATTCCATTCTCTTTGCATTACCAGGACAAAAAAAATGAATAACGAATTTGAGAAAAAGTATAAGTATTGGAAAATTTAAGGGAATAACAAGCAATATCTCGAAAATGGTTCACTCAACAAAAAAAACATATAGAACATAAATTGTGTATTTTAACGTGATATACATTTTTTGTGTAGTAAAATTTTGTCTATCTCTTATGGTTTACCAGTTATGCAAAAGTCGTTCACAATGAAGAATACTTTTGGAGACATTCCCAGAAAATTCGAGATATACATTTCATTTGTCATGAAAATATCTTAAACATATGATATTTTAATCAAAATTGTTAGAGCCATTTTTGAGAAAATTAAAATTTTCGAAAAATGTTCCATGTAAAGTGTAATCTGGGGTGGAGGGATTTTCCTGAAAACCTTCGTGTTGCATCTCTGGAAGATACTGAACCTAAATACCAAGTTTGGTGTTTATCCGACTTCGTTTCTGAGTTATGGTGTTCACAGACACACAGACAGACAGACAGACACACACATGGACATGTTTCCAAAAATGCTTTTTTTGGATTCAGGGGGTCTCAAAACATGTATTTCCGGTGAAATCTCGGTATCAATTTTTTGGGTGGAATACAATACTTCCTATGCGTAGTAGAGAAAGTAATAAAGTGTATGCAACAAAATCCATATTGTGAAAGAACTAAATATATCAAAGTTTCCCAAAGAAGCTCTTGGAAATGAATATAGGATTATGGCATAGTGAACATAGTATCATTGAATGGTTCCTATGTTTTCCAAATTAGACTCAGTTTCTGTTATTGGGGGTACAACTGAACTGCTATGCTGTGTGGCATGGAAAGTAGAAAATTAGGAAAGCAAATCAGGCTATCCATATTCTGCCCACATTGGGCTTTGCCGACTTGGTGGGAATGTATGCATGCACACAAAATTCTATCTTTCAAAAGTTGCTAATTTCAAGTCTGACATGATTTCTAAAAAAATAAATTGTAAGAAGATTGAAAAATAATTATACAGAGTAAAAAACTGAGTTGATTAAGGACACAAAACAGCACTTAGTTTTTAAATTTCTTGGAAGATGTTTCAGAGCTAATTTCCTCCATTATCAACCAACATCAACTAATTTGGGCGAAAAAGCTGATCCATCCTTAGACTGCTCTGGTGGTGGTAGTAGGAATTTGTACGCATTGCTCTGTGGAATATTGAAATTGAATCTGTTCTTGTTCCTCCAGATGAAAATCTGTTTGCATGATGACAATTTTTGCTTTCCTCTTGTGTGTTTTGTTTTAATAGTTTTGGTTCCGGATTTATTTCGTGAGTTTTCATCCAAAAATGGGGAGAACTGCTGATTTTTCTAGATGTTCGTGTTTTTAAATCTAAAATGTTCCTATAATTATAGAGGTGTATAATTTTCCTTAAAAGATAGTGCTAAGTATTTAACACACTGACGAACAAAATTTAGAATGACATTCCAGCTCTTGCAATCATTTTCATTCGCCTTAGTGCTGTGATATGACTATCCTTGTTGTTATTTACTTTTGGCTTAGTTGGATGTTGGGCTAAATTGAACATTTTTGCATAAAGGCATCATGCCGATATTAACTGACTGAATGGAAAACTAGTACCTGTATAAAGCTTGTGATGTGATAATTTACTGAATTAATTTATCTTTGGGATGTCAGAATCATTTGTTACCTTCTCTGCCATATATGTAGTAGGTGGAGAAAGTCTTGTGTTCCAGCCAAAAGTTTGACATTGAGATTTGACCAGAAATACATATTTTGAAGCCTTCTGTATCCAAAATAAAGCAGTTTTAGAAAAACGAGAGAGAGAGAGAGAGAGAGAGAGAGAGAGAGAGAGAGAGGGAGGGAGGGAGACTTGCTACTGAAGTTCAAGATCTTTCGGGGATTCCACATAAAGATTTCCAAAAAAATAAGAAAATTCTGCCCCCTCCCCACCAAACTCTCCTATATTGAAAATATTTCATTACTTTCAATGGCTAATGATTTGGGTTAAAATGTATGTTTAAATTATGTGCGTGACTAATAAAATGTATATTATGGATTTTCTTCTAGGAGTGTATGAAGTCCTTTTTGTACTGAATGAATTTTGTGTACCTTTATGTAATTGGTAAAGTATAAAAGATAGACCCAAATCTTACTGGACAAAAAATGTATGTCTCTTTAAATCACCCAATTTATGTCAAATTTTTTGTGGGACTAACGACTTCCTTTGGAAGGGAAGTAAAGCCGTTAGTCCCGTGTCGTAGATTTACGGCACGTAAAAGAACCTCAAGCCTGATAAAGAGGCCTCTGAGCAAAATTATGGTGTTTCACGCCCAATATAGAATGGGACGCTAAGGACTATAGTAGTTAAAGAGCGTCCATAAATAAAGCTCAATTTAATTTAATTTTCCTAGGTACTCGTATTTATTTGTTTTTAATTTTAAAATAATTTATACTTTTTTAACTGTTACATCACCATTGTTTGTTTTTCGTGGTCATACAAAGTATGGATTTACAAAGCCAACATAAAGTAACCAACTTTTTAAAGATTTTACCATTGCTTCAGCCTCCAGTTTCCCTCTTGCACCTATAACAAAATGTGTAACACAACTGTTTTTGCAAGTGTTAAGCTCGAGTAGCATGAAGTAGATAGAAAAATAAGCTTTCTTAGAATAGTTTGTAGACGAATGTGCAGAGAAAGTCATGTGAATGTAACAAACGAAAAAACTTGTTTTCTTAATTTTTGGATTCATGGGCCTCTTACATGCATTTCTATCAAAATCTTGGTATCAAATTTTAGCACCAAATGCAATATCCTTTCTGCTTTAGATAAGCTTTAGAAAAAGTAAACATAGTTGCTAATACTTTTAAAATTGCAGTACTTAATAATTTTTTGGTGTATCAGCCTGTTTGCTAGGCACTGTTAAATCACTCATTATCAGAAGAGAGCTGTAATACTTTTATTTTGCAGTATGAGTTCATTAGGTTGCAATAACCAGAATTTCAGTTTTTCAGAATTCTCAAGAAATAATGTGACAGGGCAGGAACACAGCTTTTTGAACAGGAATCTATATCTTGATTTACCTCAAGGCTATATATTCGGTTGCCTTTGCATTTGGTAGCATGCATTCTTTTAAACAATTATGAAATTCAAATAAAATGTTTTGAAAAAAAATATTGAATATAGGGAGGACTGTAAGAGCAAAAGAGGTCACCTATGAAGCAGTATGCAGATACAAAAGTAGTACATGTGCTCAGTACATAAAAGTTGCAGATTTAAGTTGTTTAGCCCTTGTATCAACAAATCATGTTATGATTTTTAAACCTTTGGAAGTAAATTGATTTTTATTGTAAAAAAGAAAATCCTTGTAGACAAAGTGTTCTGTACCATATCATTTCTATGGGTAGTACAAGAGAATTTGGCTGTTTAGTGGCAAAGGATTCTTAAGAAAATAGTCATATGAATTAAAAGTTTGAATATTAATATTTTATATACATATATCTCTATACTTTAAAACATGCTCAGTTAAACTTTGAGTATAAGTCTCAATTTAAGCATTGAAGGGAAAAAAATGTGAGACCATGCTAAATCAGTATTAGATATATGAATCAACACCAAGGATGTCATGGAATGTATGACCAATAAACAGTTCATTTTAATTCATATGTGTAAATTTTAGCACACAGCTTTAAGGCCGTAGTACGAGGGCTGTCCCAGAAGTACCCGACTTAACAAAGAAAACAAAGACTTTTTTCCCAAAATCTTTTTATTTCTCTACATAGTCTCCTTTCAGCTTGATATTCTTTTTCCAGTGATGTTTAATAGCTTGGATATCCTGTTTATAGTGAAAACTGTCAAGTTCTGCAAAATAGCCATCAACTGCAAACTCCACCTCTTCACTGCTGGCAAATCTTTTGCCACTAAGCCATTTCTTCAACTTTGGAAACAGAAAATAATCAGAGGGGATAAGTCTGGTGAATAGGGTGCATGAGGAAGCAATTTGAACTTTAACTGATTGATTTTGGCCATTGCGATAATGGATGTGTGAATTGTCTTGATGAAACAGAATTTTCTTTTTCGCTAAATGCAGCTGTTTTTGCTTGTTTTCATCATTCAAATGCTGCAATAAGTTTGCATAATGCTCGCCATTGATTGCTTTTCCTTTTTATAATGAAAATTATCCCATGCGCATCCCTAAAAACTGACGCAATGACCTAGCCTGCAGATGGAACTGTCTTCGTCTTCTTTGGAGTCGATTTCTCCCCTTTCAATCCACTGTTTTGACTGTTTCTTCAGGTGTGAAGTGATGGACCCATGTTTCATCCATGGTTATGAATTCGACGCAAAAGCTTGGCTTTATTGCAGTGAAACATCGCTTAACACTCGACTGAAACATCCTCACGATACTGCTTTTGTTCCATTGTGAGTAAATGTGTCACCTATCTTGCGCACAGCTTTCTCATGTCTAAATTTTCAGGTAGTATGCGATGCACAGCACTTTTTGAAATGCCTATGAATGTATGCTAGCTCGCGCACTTTCAGTGGATGGTCATCATCCAATACCATTTTGTGGATTTTCTTCACAATTTCTGGCGTGATCACCTCATTTGGTCAACCACTGCGATGTTCGTTTTGGCAGCTAGTACAACCTTGCTTAAACTCAACCACCCAATATTTCACTGTTGTAAACGAAGGAGCAGACTCCCCCAGAGTAGAATCTAGCTCAGCTTTAATATTAGTTGGACTAAGACCTTTCAAATGAAAGTACTGTATCACAAAACGATGGTCAGTTTTATCCATGTTTACAAATTCACTGAGAGAGTTCACTATTAATGGCTGCCAAACAAATACTAAACAATGTTGCATCGTCAAACATCAAACTTAAGCTTTATAAGGGTGGTACTTTCTACCATAATCATTTGTTTGAAACAACAACTGCTATATATACATCAGGTTGGGTACTTCTGGAACTGCCCTCATATGTTGCAAGTTGATACTGTGCAGGAATACAGCTGCACATTATTGCCAGTGATAATGACAATTAATGCTGTATGTCACAGAATTGTTTACTCCAAGGAAGCAAGTCATGTCTAGAACTTTCAGTAAAAAAATTTCAATGATCTGCAGCAACTTTGCTGATAGAGATGCACAAGAACAACAAACAACATCATTATTGACCCAGAGTATGGTGTATAAATAAAATGTTTACAGCAGACTGTGATTGAAATGTTACACAGTATTTGTCTCTTATGTTTGGAAGCTATGTTGCCTGTTTGACATACAAAACTTTTAGCAGTATGGTGCATTTCCAAATTTTTAAAATTCTGCAATACAAAGCATGCTATGTGGCGTGGTGTAATTTGCCACCTTTGTGTGTTTTTTCATTTAGTGTTGTTAAGTTTTCATGTTTTTTAACTGACACTTTAACACAGTTGACCATCTTTATCATAGCTCAAATAATTTGGGGATATTTGGCTCCAAAAGAGCAGATCAAGATTATCTTCATACCAGATAGTACGAATGACATACTTATTCTGATCTGTACCTAACAGCATTAGAGAATGAAATGAAGTGCACTGTATTTTAAATGTAAGGTAAATGTAATCTCCTGATTGTCTAATCAGTTAAACATAATTGTTATTTTATAGATTATAAGCAATCTAGAAGTTATATGGTAACAAATATAGTAGGAGCATAAGCTTCTAGCAGCTTGTAAAAGGGTTATGCCAATGAAACCAACTCTTGATGAATTCATACTGGTTTATTTTTTGAAACTTGTTAAACATAAAGAAGTAAAGGACGATATATGATGACATACTGCCCAAAATAAATGCCTTGTTGCTTCAAACCTTGCCCCAGTAGTCCACTAGATGTGTTTTCAAATCAACATCCTTGAGAGCTTTTTTTTTCTTTTCAGTGGCCCAATGACACAGTAGTCACAGGGAAAGTTATTATACACATGGTAATGGTCCTCCCATTGGAAGAACTGAGCAAATCTTGGCACTTTCTTGTCATTTATGGCCTAACATTTGGCAGCATGACAAGAGAATGAATTACAAACATCAGCCCCAGTAATGGCTTCTGTTGCCAAAAACTGAATAACTGTACACTGAGTTAATTTGAATGAATCCATGTCATGATAACATCTGTGCATACACTATGTTCTGTTCTTTAAAACATAGCATAGCTTAATACCAGCTTCATTGGGGTAACTCTCATACAGCTGGTTAACTCACAGTCACCCAAGAACACACAATATACTGTTGATGCCGAGGGTCAGTTTTATTTTTAAAAATCAACGTTATATTTATTTATGATGTACTAATACGATTTTTTCTTTTCTTTTCATGCTTCTGAACTTTGGACCTCACAGCGTAAGTTTCCCTTTTGTAATATTACCATACTTTTATATTTACTTTTTCATTATTTCTTAAATGAAAAGCTTGGAAAAAAAGAGGAAGATTTATAGACAATAGTTATATTAAAACTGATATAACTTAGATCAATATCTTTTTACCATTGAGCTATGAAATTTAACATATAAAGCAGATCTCTGTAAACTTTGTTCTTCTGTAGAAGAAAAATAATATAAAGTTTAAAAACTCATTGTTTTCTGGTTTTTGTTTTAGGTTAGTAACTTTGGCATTTGCTGGCTCAATTGGCATGACATTGGTCATATTGGGTTGTGCATTACCTCAATACAAGTAAGTAAAAGTATTTCACTTTTCAAGTTAGACTTGCACTTTCATAGATAATTTTAATTTTATTCAATGATCACTTATTTTACTGGGTGAAAGGAATGAGGGGGTAATTCTATATATAGAGCCAAATGAAAATTTATATGACCTATAAACATTTACTCAGCAGATAAAATATGTTGTTGTTGTCGTCCACCAATGGCATTGGGGATTAATTGATCTGCATCATTTTCCCTCTGGCTTCCCAATATAAAGTCTGTAAGTTATTACTTTTAAGGCCTTTGCATTTGGCGAGATGCTGTTTGTTCAGGATGACATCTTCTTCACAGAGAGTGTACTTGGGTGCAGGTAGGCATCATATCTTGTAGAGATGTTCTGCGAGGCGATCATGGCCAGTTGCCATCCTAAATAAGGACACTGCAGTCTTCCTTGGCATGTTTTGTATATCAATCCTATCTTTAATATTCTTATAATCTTTATCTTTTAATTTATCTTCTTCATCAAGTCTGCTGTCTTTGAAATGTTGTTTAATGTTATGTAATTGTTTGTTTATTTATTTCTATTTGTCCTGAAGGTTTTATTTGTTGTATTGCACCTTTCTTTGCTAATTAATCCGCATGTTCATTGCCCAAAAGTCCGACATGAGCTGGGATCCATTGTAGAGTGACATGATTTCTAGTTTCAACTGCTTTAATTAGGCTTCTTATTTCTTTAATCAGATAAAATATTAGTCCACATCTTTTGGCAATACAGTTCGAATACAGAACAATAAATGCATGTCTTGCCTTATTCAAAGACTTGATAGAATAACAGTAGATTAACATATTTTATGCTTTTCACTTTGATTTGAGGTGTCTTGTCACAAACAGCATTTTGTTTTTAATGATTCATAATATCGGTTACAAAAATGCTAAAAGGGATGTGTTGCTGCCTGATTGGTATACATGCTCCCTACTTATATAGTACTGAGAGAGCCAATGAATTAAGAACTGCTTGCGCAGTGTTTTTTCTGTATGCATTATTGGTGCTTGCCGTCTGTGGCTATCATACAATAGCGTAGATGCAACCATACAACATGTTTAAAACTACTTTTAAAGGCTTGCTTACCAATTTGATGAAAGGAGGTGCTGAAATTGGCCACTGTTGTTGTTCATACATTTTTGGCATCTCTGACTCCATCACTCACCATAGTTCACATTGAGAAATGCAGGCAATTTCTGGCAGATATTTTGTTTTAATTCTTCCAGGGTGTATGGGTTTGTCTTGTATACTTTGTTTAATTTACCCCAGAGATAGTAATTGCAGGGGGTTAGGTCAGAGAACAGATGGGGCAGCAAGTATCTACTAATAATTCTGTCCTCAAACACATTTTCAATTAAAATATAAAATACTAGTTGACGTTTAAAAACACTAATTGCTCCACTTACTTAAAATTGAATCGAACATGTTTCGAAGAGGCGTGCTCATCGGATCAGCTGACTGAAGTCCACGCCAGGTAGCTCATCTCCCCCATCCCTCATTGCCCGGTCTATTATTCTTCCCATTGGTCAGTTGCAAGACATCACATATCATATTTCAAAGTTCATAATTCGATTTATGTTCTTAATGATAAAAATATTTTCCCATGCTGTTAATTCCCAATGGTTCTTAGCTAGTTTTAAAAGTTTGATTTCTTGGCTAATATTATGATTGCATGACCAAAAGTGATGGACTATGGCTGATTTATCTGTTTGTTTATATTTTATATTTCTGAGATGTTCCTTCAATCAGGTTTCTAAGTTTCTCTTAGTCTTTTTAAACATTGACTAGTGTTTATTTTTTTACATATTATTAATATGACCCATTGTTTTAAACACTTCATTTTTATTATCAATTTTATACACTTTCAATTGTTCTCATTGAAATATTGGCGTAATGGGATGTGGCAGAGACTTGTTGAAAAAAGGCAAAATCATGCTCCCTGTCTGTTAATTCTCTAAATAAAGTGGGGGCAAAATTGTATTCAACGCATGTAGGAGCGTCAGTTGTTGACTTGAAAAAATTGCCTCTATAACTATTTCTCCGCTCATGGCGCACCATACACCAATTTCTTCATCATGCAGGGGTACTTTATGAACAATATTAGGTTTGTTAGTGCTCCAATAACGATTAATTTGTGTACACACATATCAATGAAGGTGGAACTAAGCCTTGTCCGAGAAAAATATTAAATATGTGTCTATTTCCCATTATTTACACAATTGAGACTCCATTTGCAAAGTGTGCTTAATTACAGGCTCTTGGTTGAAGAACATGTGCCACATTTATTTTGTGTGGTTTTAACTTCAACAATTAAGTATGCCTGCCTCCTGTGAAAGACACTTAAGTGATTTTTTTGGGGAAGTCTCCAAATGACGACTGATGTCTTTGAAGTTTCTTCAGTAAGAACCCTAAGATGACTTTTAGATTTCTTAGATTGAACACTTCCCATGGCCTGAAATTTGTTATAAAGTGTATGGATTGTTGTACCTGGAACTTTTATACCTAGAAATCTGTAGTATTTTCACTTGACGAGCTGAGTTAACACACATGAATCATAAATACGCCATATCACTGTCAACTCAATACTGCAGAACCAGAGCAGAGCAGAGCCACACCAGTAGTGTGCTTTGAAAGCAGCAGCATCACGGATTCATGTGTCCAGTGAAAAAACATTGCGCAGTCAGTTCTTTGTCTCTCTCTTGGTACATACTTTTGTAAAGGTATGGGGCTTAGCCAAGAATTGCATGGCTTTAAGGAAGGTGGATAGATTTTCCAGTAGTTGGGACTAAATTGTTAAATAAAGTAGTGCTGCTTTTTTTTTTTTTTTTTTTTTTTATTAAAGTTAGTGAAAATATCTGATTTGTTGCATTCACACGGCTTTCTCTATTCACTCTTCTACAAACTATTCTTGAAAACTTATTCCTCTATCTACTTATTTTTAATTGAGATAAACCTTCATTACATATTTACCTATTTTGTTGTAGGAGTAAGAAGGATATAGTAGGCTATAGCAATTATTAGAAAAACAGGTTGCTGTGTTGGCTTTAAAATTTTCTTTGCATGACCACAAGGAAGGAGGGAAATAGTGAGTTACCTCTTCAAAAACTGTAAATTATATTATTTGTCATACATATATCTACATATGGTATTTTAATAAAAAAAATTCTGATGTGTTACACTCACATGACTTTCTCTACTCTTTTACAAACTATTTTTACAAATGCTTATTCTCCATATGCTTCATGTTAATCGAGATGTTAATCTTATTGTTAATTTTCTTGTAGGTGCAAGGGGAATATGGTAGGCTTTAAACGATAGTCAAATCATTTAAGGGCTGGTTGCTATGTGGCGCATTCCATTCTCTTTGCATTACCAGGACAAAAAAAAATGAATAATGAATTAGAGAAAAAGTATATGTATTGGAAAATTTAAGGGAATAATAAGCAATATCTCGAAAATGGTTCACTCAACAAAAAAAATGTATATGACATAAATTGAGTATTTTAATGCAATCTACATTTTTTGTGTAGTAAAATTTTGTCTATCTCTTATGGTTTACCAGTTATGCAAAAGTCGTTCACAATGAAGAATACTTTTGGAGACGTTCCCAGAAAATTCAAGATATACATTTTAGTTGTCATGAAAATATCTTAAACATATGATATTTTAATCAAAATCATTAGAGCCATTTTTGAGAAAATTAAAATTTTTTGAAAAATGTTCCATGTAAAGTGTAATCTGGGGTGGGGGGATTTTCTTGAAAACCTTCGTGTCGCATCTCTGGAAGATACTGAACCTAAATACCAAGTTTGGTGTTTATCCGGCTGTTCATTTCTAAGTTATGCTGTTCACAGAAACACACAGACACACACACGGACATGTTTCCAAAAATGCTTTTTTTTGGATTCAGGTGGTCTCAAAACATGTATTTCCGGTGAAATCTCGGTATTGAATTTTTGGGTGGAATACAATATTTCCCCTACTTACTATACGTAATAGAGAAAGTAAAAACTGTGAGAATAAAGGGTAGTGTGGGGTGAGGAATTTTTTTGAAAATCTGTGTGTCACATCCTTGGAAGACACTGAACGTAAATACCAAGTTCGGTATTTAACCAACTTTTCACTTTTGTGTTATGTTATACACACATGCAGACAGGGACCTTTTTCTAAAAATTTCTCTACTTCTCTTCTATAAATTCTTCTTATAAAAGATTATTTTTCTATTTACTTCTTGTTAATTGAGATACTCTCTCAGTACATATTTTGTTAAAGAATTTATTATAATATTTTCAAGATGTTGTTTGGAGGATTATACATAGAATAAATTTTTAAAAATCAACAGCTAAACTTAAAGATAATATGTTTAACCAAGAATTCAGTATTAAAGAATTGAATATTGCAATTAATAACCTAAAATCAAAGAAACCTCCAGGTCCCAACAATATACATGCAGAATTCATTAAACATTAGGAAAACAGTAAAATTAAGACTCCTAAACCTCTATAACCTATCATGGAATGCAAAAGTACCAGATAGTGGAAAAAAGCAATAATCCCTATTTTGAAATCAAATAAATTAGCAGATAATTTTTCAACTTGCCGTCCAATAGCATTTGCTAGTGTATTAGCAGAATCATGGAAGAAAGGATTTCCAACTGATCAAATTGGTTTTTAGAAAAAAAATAACTTAATTTCAATTAACCAACACTAATTTAATTGAATCTTGAGTCGGTGGATACACTAAAACTTCACTTACTTTAAATTAATGGAACTGTTTTGAAAGCACTGCTTGCTTTCATCTTCAGCTTTTTTCGACTGAGCATGACGGGAATTTGGATCCATAGATGTAGGTGGCGTGGAGGTGGTGTCATCTGGTGTGTCCATAATGAAGCTGCTTAAATTGTTGAGTGGCAGGTTAAAAGGATGTAAATCTAGAGAGAAAAAAAAAAGAGAAAAAATACTCTACTTATTGTAGGCAAGTAGTCGAGGAAGTAAAAATTAGCCTTTGACTTTTTGTATCCATCACTGTACCACTTTGATTTCTTCTTTTAAGTGCATGTAAGCAAGTTTCCAAGCTGAAATATTTATCTTTTTGTTCTGTTATTTTCAGTTAAAATGTTTTTTGGTAGTAGTTGCTTTCATTTTACACAAAACTTTCTTTGTGCAAATATAGGGCTGAACTGGCTTTAGTTAGCAGAAATTAAGTCTGTGGGCAGTGTTCAACGTATTCCTTCAGTGCAAATTTTCTCATCAACTGCACTGAAAATGTACAATTACCAAAGGTCTCCTTTATGTTCTCTCCCACTGACCTAATGTAGATAGAGGATGTGTTATTATTATTTAAATTGGAAGCACTATTAACAGTAAAGAGACATATTAAAACTGTGCTTAGTCACTTTTTTTAAAAACTTAATTCACTCATTGTTCAGTTAAAATAGGAACATTTCCAGAGATGTTCCTAATTCGAGAATGAACAGTGAATGAAATCTGTTTTTAAAAAAGTGACTAAGTAGAATTTTAATAAGGAGATATATCGTTTCCAGCAAAATATTGATATTGATTTTCCATCAGAAATGTATGTTTTGAGTTTCCTGGAATCAGTAAAAGCATTTTTAGGAAAAGGTTATGGTGTGTGTGTGTGTGCGTGCGTGCGTGGGTGGGTGGGTGGGTGGGTGGGGGTGGGGTGTGTGTGTGTGTGTGTGTGTGTGTGTGTGTGTGTGTGTGTGTGTGTGTGTGTGTGTGTGTGTGTGTGTGTGTGTGTGTGTGTGTGTGTGTGTGTGTGTGTGTGTGTGTGTGTGTGTGTGTGTGTGTGTGTGTGTGTGTGTGTGTGTGTGTGTGTGTGTGTGTGTGTGTGTGTGTGTGTGTGTGTGTGTGTGTGTGTGTGTGTGTGTGTGTGTGTGTGTGTGTGTGTGTGTGTGTGTGTGTGTGTGTGTGTGTGTGTGTGTGTGTGTGTGTGTGTGTGTGTGTGTGTGTGTGTGTGTGTGTGTGTGTGTGTGTGTGTGTGTGTGTGTGTGTGTGTGTGTGTGTGTGTGTGTGTGTGTGTGTGTGTGTGTGTGTGTGTGTGTGTGTGTGTGTGTGTGTGTGTGTGTGTGTGTGTGTGTGTGTGTGTGTGTGTGTGTGTGTGTGTGTGTGTGTGTGTGTGTGTGTGTGTGTGTGTGTGTGTGTGTGTGTGTGTGTGTGTGTGTGTGTGTGTGTGTGTGTGTGTGTGTGTGTGTGTGTGTGTGTGTGTGTGTGTGTGTGTGTGTGTGTGTGTGTGTGTGTGTGTGTGTGTGTGTGTGTGTGTGTGTGTGTGTGTGTGTGTGTGTGTGTGTGTGTGTGTGTGTGTGTGTGTGTGTGTGTGTGTGTGTGTGTGTGTGTGTGTGTGTGTGTGTGTGTGTGTGTGTGTGTGTGTGTGTGTGTGTGTGTGTGTGTGTGTGTGTGTGTGTGTGTGTGTGTGTGTGTGTGTGTGTGTGTGTGTGTGTGTGTGTGTGTGTGTGTGTGTGTGTGTGTGTGTGTGTGTGTGTGTGTGTGTGTGTGTGTGTGTGTGTGTGTGTGTGTGTGTGTGTGTGTGTGTGTGTGTGTGTGTGTGTGTGTGTGTGTGTGTGTGTGTGTGTGTGTGTGTGTGTGTGTGTGTGTGTGTGTGTGTGTGTGTGTGTGTGTGTGTGTGTGTGTGTGTGTGTGTGTGTGTGTGTGTGTGTGTGTGTGTGTGTGTGTGTGTGTGTGTGTGTGTGTGTGTGTGTGTGTGTGTGTGTGTGTGTGTGTGTGTGTGTGTGTGTGTGTGTGTGTGTGTGTGTGTGTGTGTGTGTGTGTGTGTGTGTGTGTGTGTGTGTGTGTGTGTGTGTGTGTGTGTGTGTGTGTGTGTGTGTGTGTGTGTGTGTGTGTGTGTGTGTGTGTGTGTGTGTGTGTGTGTGTGTGTGTGTGTGTGTGTGTGTGTGTGTGTGTGTGTGTGTGTGTGTGTGTGTGTGTGTGTGTGTGTGTGTGTGTGTGTGTGTGTGTGTGTGTGTGTGTGTGTGTGTGTGTGTGTGTGTGTGTGTGTGTGTGTGTGTGTGTGTGTGTGTGTGTGTGTGTGTGTGTGTGTGTGTGTGTGTGTGTGTGTGTGTGTGTGTGTGTGTGTGTGTGTGTGTGTGTGTGTGTGTGTGTGTGTGTGTGTGTGTGTGTGTGTGTGTGTGTGTGTGTGTGTGTGTGTGTGTGTGTGTGTGTGTGTGTGTGTGTGTGTGTGTGTGTGTGTGTGTGTGTGTGTGTGTGTGTGTGTGTGTGTGTGTGTGTGTGTGTGTGTGTGTGTGTGTGTGTGTGTGTGTGTGTGTGTGTGTGTGTGTGTGTGTGTGTGTGTGTGTGTGTGTGTGTGTGTGTGTGTGTGTGTGTGTGTGTGTGTGTGTGTGTGTGTGTGTGTGTGTGTGTGTGTGTGTGTGTGTGTGTGTGTGTGTGTGTGTGTGTGTGTGTGTGTGTGTGTGTGTGTGTGTGTGTGTGTGTGTGTGTGTGTGTGTGTGTGTGTGTGTGTGTGTGTGTGTGTGTGTGTGTGTGTGTGTGTGTGTGTGTGTGTGTGTGTGTGTGTGTGTGTGTGTGTGTGTGTGTGTGTGTGTGTGTGTGTGTGTGTGTGTGTGTGTGTGTGTGTGTGTGTGTGTGTGTGTGTGTGTGTGTGTGTGTGTGTGTGTGTGTGTGTGTGTGTGTGTGTGTGTGTGTGTGTGTGTGTGTGTGTGTGTGTGTGTGTGTGTGTGTGTGTGTGTGTGTGTGTGTGTGTGTGTGTGTGTGTGTGTGTGTGTGTGTGTGTGTGTGTGTGTGTGTGTGTGTGTGTGTGTGTGTGTGTGTGTGTGTGTGTGTGTGTGTGTGTGTGTGTGTGTGTGTGTGTGTGTGTGTGTGTGTGTGTGTGTGTGTGTGTGTGTGTGTGTGTGTGTGTGTGTGTGTGTGTGTGTGTGTGTGTGTGTGTGTGTGTGTGTGTGTGTGTGTGTGTGTGTGTGTGTGTGTGTGTGTGTGTGTGTGTGTGTGTGTGTGTGTGTGTGTGTGTGTGTGTGTGTGTGTGTGTGTGTGTGTGTGTGTGTGTGTGTGTGTGTGTGTGTGTGTGTGTGTGTGTGTGTGTGGAGAGGAAGGGAGAGATATAGAGAGGATATGAGAGAAAGGAGAGAGAGGTACCTTTGAATATTCTCACAAAATTTCCCCTATGCCAAGCTATCCTTATGGAAGTTTATTTTCTGAAAAATGGCTCTAATGGTTTCTTAAAAATATTATTACTTTCTCTACTACGTATAGTAAGTAGGGGAAGTATTGTATTCCACCCAAAAATTCGATACCGAGATTTCACCGGAAATATATGTTTTGAGACACCCTGAATCCAAGAAAAGCATTTTTGGAAACATGTCCGTGTGTGTGACTGTGTGTGTATGTCTGTCTGTCTGTATGTCTTTCTGTGAACAGCATAACTCAGAAAGGAACAGTCGGATAAACACCAAACTTGGTATTTAGGTTCAGTATCTTCCAGAGATGCGACACGAAGGTTTTCAACAAAATCCCCCCACCCCAGAGTACCCTTTACATGGAACATTTTTCAAAATTTTTCATTTTCTCAAAAATGGCTCTAACGATTTTGATTAAAATATCATATGTTTAAGATATTTTCATTACAAATTGTATATCTTGAATTTTCTGTGAATGTCTCCAAAAGTATTCTTCATCGTGAACGACTTTTGCATAACTGGTAAACCATAAGAGATAGACAAACTTTTACTACACAAAAAATGTAGATCGCGTTAAAATACACAATTTATGTCATATACATGTTATTCATCTTTTTTATCTCCTGGACATACAAAGAGAATGGAATGCGCCACATAGCAACCAGCTCTTAAAAGATTTGACTATCGATTAAAGCCTACCGTATTCCCCTTGCATCTACAAGAAAATTAGCAATAAGATTAACATCTAGATTAACATGAAGCATATGGAGAATAAGCGTTTGTAAAAATAGTTTGTGCAAGAGTAGAGAAAGTCATGTGAGTGTAACACATCAGATTTTTTTGATTAAAATACCACCTTATGTTAAGGTATTATAAGTAGAACTTTATCACTGTTGACTATAGTGACTTAAAACTACTGCCTTCCATACTTATTACCAATATCAGTGAGCTGTTTATACCTCATTGAAGGGCATCAAAGAGCTAAATGTCTATTCTATGCAGAATTAATACAATTTTTTGATAAAATGTATTTGGAGTATTAGTTTGGATTTCTAAAATGGAACAATAGTCATTAAACCTTGATAAATTAAAGGCAAGTAACCAATGTTTGGGTATTAAACAAGGAACTTTAATTATTTTCAGTTTTACTTTATCACTATATAATAGGTGGAGAATGTGTTGCAATTCACCCAAAAATTTGATACCAATATTTCACCGGAAATACATGTTTTGAGGGCTCCTTGAATTAAAAAAAAAAGAATTTTTAGAACAAGGCCTGTGTGTGTGTCTCTGTGAACAGCATAACTCAAAAACAAAAAGTTGGATAAGTACCAAACTTGGTATTTAAGTTCAGTATCTTCCAAAGATGCGACACAAAGATTTTCAAGAGAATTTCCCCATCTCCAGCTACCCTTTACGTGAAGTTATATATCTTGAATTTTCTGGGAATAGCCTGTGAGCTCCTCTTCATTCGGAAGATATTTTGTATAATCTTGTATAAATGGTAAATGTTAAGCGATAGACGAAACATACTAAAACAAAATGTAAATCTCACAATTGTAGCAATTGCAGAGACACAATTTATTTCAAATAAGGTTTATTTATGGCATAAGCCATTTCTGAGATATTCGTTATTAATGGTTCGAATTGTTCATTACTTGGTCATTCTCTTAAGTCCTGTCAACATTTAGTTGTTTCTTGTAATTGCATGGAAACAGTATGGAATTCTAAGACCAGTATATAGGGTCCAGTTCTTAAACATTTGGCTATTGCTGTTCTCTTTATATCTATAATGAAATCTGTAGTGTAGCTATTTCTGCAAAGGTTTATTTGGATTAAAACTTAGTGAATAGAAAAATAAGCTTTAATATTTGTATTTGTATTTTATTTCCATAATGCTACACAAAATTCTTACAAATTTTAATACATTACTTTGAGTTGCTATTTTTTCTTTCTTTGATCCATCATGCATTTTAACACCGTGGTTATTTATGCATGGTGGGTCGTAATAAATTCATATTGCTTTATTTTTCTAAACCATTTTTCTCTTATTCTCCCCATATATTCTCCTATTCTTTTTATATCCCTCTCCTTTTGTATTTTCATTATCCTAACTTTTAATACTTCTTTGTTAACATTCCCCCATTCTTTAGGTAAAAACTGATCTCTCCACAACTTAGTTTCTTCACATTCAATTATATAATGCAAATCATTATCTGCCTCTCCACAAAGAGGACATCTATTCAAATTCGCTCCCTTCCTATCTGCTCTTAGCCTATATGCACTTAATCTAGACCACTAATCTCTCACTAAACTATTACCTACATCCACATACTTCTCCCTTCCCCAGTCTACCTTTAATTGTCTATATAGTTCCAAACTTTTCTTTCCTTCCAGACTTTGAAATAATTCTTGTTTCTCTATATCTTCTACTCTGTTCCTCACTTCTTTCCAGAAACCTTTAACTAACCCCTCTCTCTCCTCCCATAAGTTATCCATTCCTATTTCCTGTAAAATTCTCCTTATTCCTTGAGCCCAGTTCATCCCATCATTGGATTTTTCTTGTATTATTAAACATTGCTTCAAGATATTATGCTCGTCCAATGATTTCAATCTATGCCAATATTTAAGTATCCTTTCTACTATCATGCCCTTCTACCTACTCTTCCCAACTCCAGCATTGCTGCTCCATTAGGCGATGAAATAGATTAACCTAACATACATTTAGAGAACGATCTATGTACTTTATCAATCATCTCCCATCCTTTGACACTTCCCCAAATCTCTGATCCATAGACCATTTTTACTTCAACTGCTGCTTTGCAAACCCTTTCCAAATAGTTTGTATACCCAGTAATAAATGATAGAAGGTAGAGAAAGTCATGTGAATGTACCACATCAGATTTTTTTGTTTGTTCCAAATGCATTCTAGGAAGCTACTTAAAGCCTGTTTAATGCATAAAAGTATAATAGTGATTTACTCTTGAACCACATATTTACTTCAGAAACATGTGATGAATTACATAATTTTTCATATTTTATTTAGTTTTAATTTCTGCTTAATTTATGGTTATTGTTGTATTTAAAAATGTAGTTCTGAGCTCAGAATATTCTTTTTCTTTAACTTATTAACTTCCAATAGGTATATGAAGAAATTTTTGCATGGACTGCTGTGATTTTTTTCCACAAATTGATAATGGACACACCAAATATTGACTTACTGCAAAGATTGGCTGTGTAGATGGTTTTAAAGGCACTTATTATAGAAGTAATTCTGGCTGTCCCTGGGGACCCTGTGGTCCCAGACAAGAAATTTTATCACAGGACCAGCAGGCCTGTTAAGCGTCCTGCGGGTATTGTCTACATAATACATTTGAATTTGTTGAAGTAGATTTGATTTGCTTCTCTCAGAGAGCCTCTGTTGCCTCAAATGGCATGATATTCATTATGATAGGTTCGAAACCATTATGTATAATGTAGAAAGCACATTTTGGGATCTTGATCATTATTGAGCAGAATGATTTCATACTTGTAGCAGTGCTAACAGTGCATACAACTGGTACAAAAAAATGAGTGGGCGTGCTAGAGGATTCTGGAAATGGCAAAAGATGTGAGACATTGGGTAACTACTTAGATAACTGGCAATAAAGTGTGAACAATCTTAGTGCTCTTACACATCTCAAAATCTGGAAATTTGTGCTATATCAATTCCTCCTCTTTAGAGATTCGTGTCATTCTGGGGAAGAGGAGGAAGATGTATTTTCTTATGATTCAATTCGAGACCCAACATATTTTTACTTTCTCTACTACGTATAGTAAGTAGGGGAAGTATTGCATTCCACTCAAAAATTCGATACCGAGATTTCACCGGAAATACATGTTTTGAGACCTCCTGAATAAAAAAAAAGCCTTTTTGGAAACATGTCCGTGTGTGTGTCTGTGTGTGTGTGTGTGTCTGTGAACAGCATAACTCAAAAACTAACAGTCGGATAAACACCAAACTTGGTATTTAGGTTTAGTATCTTCCAGAGATGCGACACGAAGATTTTCAAGAAAATCCCCCCACCCCAGACTACCCTTTACATGGAACATTTTTCGAACATTTTAATTTTCTCAAAAATGGCTCTAACGATTTTGATGAAAATATCATATGTTTAAGATAATGTCATGAGAAATGAAATGTATATCTCGAAATTTCTGGGAATGTCTCCAAAAGTATTCTTCATTGTGAACGACTTTTGCATAACTGGTAAACCATAAGAGATAGACAAAATTTTACTACACAAAAAATGTAGATCGCGTTAAAATACACAACTTATATCATATACATTTCTTTTGTTGAGTGAACCGTTTTCGAGATATTGCTTGTTATTTCCTTAAATTTTCCAATACTTATACTTTTTCTCAAATTCGTTATTCATTTTTTTATGTCCTGGACATGCAAAGAGAATGGAATGCGCCACATAGCAACCAGCGATAAAATATTTGACTATCGCTTAAAAGCTACCATATTCCTCTTGCATCTACAAGAAAATTACCAATAAGATTGACATCTCGATATCTCGATTAACATGAAGCATATGGAGAATAAGCATTTGTAAAAATAGATTGTACAAGAGTAGAGAAAGTCATGTGAGTGTAACACATCAGATTTTTTGAGTGATATTCACATCCCTGCTGAAGATGACTCAATCCAGTCTCCCTCAAATGATCCAAACACTGCAACTGATGTGCCAATGCTTCAGATTGCCTATACAACTTGGAAAGATCCAGCAGGAAATCACCTTGATTTTAAATACAATACAACTTCTGGTATCAATCCAGTGTATGCTGCTCTTTTAGTAGAGAGAAACCTGTTTGATTATGCACATCATTTCTGGTCTTCAAACCATGAAATCACTCCAAACATAAAACTCTTAAAACCGATCAACAACAGCAATGAATTGGACATCTGGGAAAAAATACATATTGTCAAACACAGGAATCACCCAATGAATTTCAAAATACTGCCACCCAACAGCCTTTGGAGGTTCATCAACCTGGTGCCAGAGAACACCACTAACCACATACTTCCCCCAGACAGTAACCGGCAAAATCAGTGGAAACAAGCTGACGATGGGAGCAAACTGTTCTCCTGAAATGCGTTCAAAGTAAGAACCTTTTACTGGTGTAGTGTAACAACCTCCAACTCTCTCTATTTTAAACTGTTTGATTGTTTTTCAGTATTTATTAATGATAGTGTTTAGACCACATGGTCAATCACACTAATATGTATGCCACACAGTATCTAATGTTAGATACTGATGTTTCCAGTAGTTCCAAGATTGCATATTTTGCAACCAATAGATAAAAATGATATGAAATTTTTAGGAATGGATATGGGATTGGCAAAAATGCCAACTGCGTGTCATCACTAGTCACAAAATTATCTTCAAAGTTGGTGTAATAGCTAAGGTCATGAGTAGAAACTATTTTGAGCTTTTACTGAAATTCTGCATTTCAGTGATGATGATTTTTATTCTGAAGGCAAACGTGGTATGTGGAAGGGGAAGAGTTGCAAATAATAAACAAGTTTGATTATTTGGGAGTGAGAATAAGTAGTAATGGGAGATGGAATGATCACAGGATAAGTGTCTTAGCTAAGGGAAGATTAGCAATGACTGCTATAAGAATATGCTTAAAGAAAATACCAGATATGCAAATTAAATGGTTGGAAAGGGTTACAAAGCTGTAGTTGAAGCAAAAATGCTCTATGGTTCAGAGATTTGGGGAAGTGACAAAGGATGGGAGATGATTGATAAAGTACATAGATCGTTCTGTAAATGTATGTTAGGTTTATCTATTTCATCACCTAATGGAGCAGCAATGTTGGAGTTGGGAAGAGTAGGTAGGAAGGGTATGATAGTAGAAAGAATACTTAAATATTGGCATAAAGAAATCATTGGACGAGCATAATATCTTGAAGTAATGTTTAATAATACAAGAAAAATCCAGTGATGGGATGAACTGGGCTCAAGGAATAAGAAGAATTTTACAGGAATTAGGAATGGGTAACTTATGGGAGGAGAGAGAGGGGTTAGTTAAAGGTTTCTGGAAAGAAGTGAGGAACAGAGTAGAAGATATAGAGAAACAAGAATTATTTCAAAGTCTGGAAGGAAAGAAAAGTTTGAAACTATATAGGCAATTAAGGGTGGACTGGGAAAGGGAGAAGTATGTGGATGTAGGTAATAGGTTAGTGAGAGAAGGGTGGGCCCGGTCTTGATTAAGTGCATATAGGCTAAGGGGAGATAGGAAGGGAGTGAATTTGAATAGGTGTCCTCTTTGTGGAGAGGCAGATAATGATTTGCATTATATAATTGAATGTGAAGAAACTAAGTTGTGGAGAGATCAGTTTTTACCTAAAGAATGGGGGAATGTTAACAAAGAAGTATTAAAAGTTAGAATAATGAAAATACAAAAGGAGAGGGATATAAAAAGAATAGGAGAATATATGGGGAGAGTAAGAGAAAAATGGTTTAGATAAATAAAGCAATATGAATTTGTTATGACCCACCATGCATAAATAACCACAGTGTTAAAATGCATGATGGATCAAAGAAAGAAAAAATAGTAACTCAAAGTAATATATTAAAATTTGTAAGAATTTTGTATAGCATTATAGAAATAAATATACATGTATACATACAATACAAGATAAGCCACTTACTGATACGCTTGTTGAAAAAGTTCAGGATGCTTATACATCTGGCTAGATGTACTGTGTAGATGAGTCATTAGTACCAGTTGGAGGGCATCTGATAATAAAATGATATATCCCGCAAAATGCACACAATTACGGGTAAAGCTGTTCACACTTTGTTGTGATAGTGGGTTTACATGGAATTTAAAGATATATCCCATAAAAGAACAAGATTCTGGTGGCTGTGTACCTATGAGATTATCATGATACTGTCTGAAAATCTTGTAAATACAGGTAAAACAACTGAACTGATAATTATTATAGAAATTGCTTAGCAGAAAAACTCATCTGGTAGGAATGCTAGAAGCTAATAGAATAGGTAATCACATGAATTAGTTTCTAAGAAATTGAAATCAGGAGAAATGATTGCCAAAGAAAATGATCATGGTATTTGTGTTTTAAAATGCAGAGGTCGACAAGATATTCTAATGATTCACAGTAGTAAATCTTGATTGTGAGTAAGTAAAGGTCCAGTCGAAAAACCTGTTGTGATAATGGATTGAAACTTGGGAAAAAGTTCTGTGGATGTTTAAGATCAAATGGCAAGCTACAACACAGCTCTGAGCAGAACAATTAAATGTGCATGTGCATATTTGGCAGAATTGTTGTAAATTTTCATCTTCTTGTAGCGGGAAATAGTTGGTCCTCTTGGTTGATGCCCTTGCTGCAGTGTTCTGGTCTCCAGCTACCTCTGCTCAGCGGCTGATGATTTTTCCATTCCTAATAAATTATCTATCTAACTAATTTCACTGGTCTCAGGGTTTTCGTAGGTGAGGCAAATTAAAATACACTGCATTTCCCTTAAAAATGGGTGGCTAGCTTTTCCCATTGTAACAATTCCCACTGTAGTAATAAATTAGGAGCTTAGTCTAACTGCACACTTTTCCCACCCATACGTACACACGTGCATCCATCGTCTAGAGAGTATCAGTGTGTCGACGAGAATCTATAAGAGAGTGAAAATCTGGGGCTTTCTTTCCCCTTTTATACCCAAATTTAGTGACACTCATCTTCGTGCCTTAGAGTGTAACAACATTTCTAATTGGTCCTCAGATTGCATTACCTTATTATGTATGGAAATATTCTGCTCCAAAACTTTTCGCGCACACGTCCCAGTGACGCGTCCGGAAGCAGATTCAATATCTCTGTCTTTTTCCATTCTGTATCTGTCTCTTTCTATTTCTAGTTATTGCTTCAAGTTCCTTGCTCATTAGCTTGGTGAAAAGTGGTGGGCTCTACCTAGAATTACCTTTTACCTGGAATTAGCTATCTCGCCCGTTCCTTACTTATCTAAGTTACAATCTGCTTTGTACATTGGCTGCTAAATATGGTAACATCTTTTTTGCTGAATTAAATTATTATGTACAATTCTTGTTTGATATTGATTTATATGTCTATATGTATATGTAGATGTGGTATATCCCCTTTCATCCTTAACAAAACTGTATATAACTCATCCATTTGTATCAGATTTTAGAGCAAAAATCATAGAAGCACTGTTATTCTCAAATGAATCTGCGAATGACCCTTCTCAACAGCAGCAGATATCAATTCTAGGAAAAGGAAATCTCTAATATGCATACCCTGAAGAAACATGATGGACCAGCTCATAAATGTTGAGAGCATTGTAAGAGATGTTACAAAAAGAAACTCAAAGAAAATTTATCAATAAACAAAGTCAAGAAAGTAACCACCTACTGTGAAGAATACTATGGAAAATCTCACTCTTGCTTGCAATGTATTGCCAATTTTCATAACTAAGCATTTCAAAAACACACTACACTTCATATTTGTGTAGTTTGTGTATTAGAACTAAACCCATTCTTTATGGTAATCATAACGAAACTTTTTCTTGCTACATTACTATGTTCTGTTGTGTGACTACACTTAAACACAATTTATAATAAAGCTTGTTGTTCATACTGATAAGATTTAATGATATTGAAATTTATATCTCCATAATCACTAATTTCAGCCTCAGTGGAGTAAGAATTAGATAAGGTTCACATACGTCCAGTTTGTAGGTACAAGTAAAATTTAGTTTTTCAATGGATCACTGACATATAGAAATCTTAGTGGTCCAAAAACTTAGCAGTCATATGGACTGCCACGGTCCGACAATTGCATACCAGGCTCCAGATAAATGGTGCTTAATGTGTTAATAACAGTAATTCCTTAGGTAAGAATTTTAGCCCTAGTTCAGTCTAGTGATAAGTTTTCAATATTGTTAAAAGTATAGGAGATATTAATTTTAGGCAGCAGCTTTAAGTGCCTCACTCTGTACATATGCTGGTTCTTCATTCTTCAATCCTTGTTGGTGTTAATTTGATTTTTGTTACCATGCTTTAATTAAATGATAGTATCCAATGGGTAACTTTTCACTGCTAATGATTGGTTGTGAATCACATGGAAAACTGATATATCGAGTGAGAATTTACAGCCCTTGCTGCTCTTTGTTGTTGTCAGCTACAGTTCAAGTTTGTTTATTCCCTCACAGCAACTTAATTGTGCTTGAAATGTGTTGTCTGTCTCCTGAATGATCTGGTTTTATTTCCTTTACCATGTACATAGTAGATAGAGAAAGTATGCATTTGACCCAAAAATTTGAGACAAAAAAATACATGTTCTGAGGACCCCTTAATAAAAATGAAAGCATTTTTAGAAAACGCTCTGTGGGGGTGCATGGGTGTGAGAGAGAGAGGGAGAGAGAGAGAGAGAGAGAGAGAGAGAGAGAGAGAGAGAGAGACTAAAAAAGAAACAAAAACTCTGATAAATATCAAACTTGGTATTGTAGAAAAATGAGTTGGAGCTCAACTCATTTTTTCTATAATTTCAAATACACATCTCTGTTACTAGCTAATCCAAATATTGTATAAATCAAACTTGGTATTTAAGTTCAGTATCTTCCAAAGATGCAACACGAAGAATTCCAAGAAAATCCTCTCACCCAACTACCCTTACATGGAACATTTTTCAAAATTTTTAATTTTCTCAAAAATAGCTCATAACGATTTTGATTAAAATATTGTATATTAAAGATATTTACATGACAGATAAATGTATATTTTAAATTTTCTGGAAATAGCCTTGGAAGTCCTCTTCATTCGAAAGGAATTTTGTGTAATCTTAAATAACTGGTAAACGTTAAGCAATAGACGAAAATGCACTTTACAAAAAATGTATATTTGTTTAAATACACAATTCATTTCAAATAACTTTTTTGTAGCATCAGCCATTTGCAAGATATCTGTTATTAATGGTTTGAATTGTTAATTCTTTGTCTTTCTTTTAAAGTCATGCCAACATTCAGTTGTTTCTTGTGGTTGCATGGAAAGAGTATGGAAGTTTAAGGCTAGTATATAGCGTCCAGTTTTTAAACATTTAACTGTCACTGTTCTATTTGCATTTATAATGAAATGTATGATGTAGTTACTTCCACAAAGGTTTTCTGGATTAAAATGAAGTAGATAGAAAAAAAAAGTCTGATGTGATAGATTTATGACTTCTACTTTCTATTGTTTATTAGTGAGTATATAAACTATTCTTTCTAAAGCTTGTTTTTCTGTTTCATTTTAATCCAATAAACCTTTACAGAAATAGCTACATTATACATTTCATTATAGATACAAAGGGAACAGTGATAGTCCTGGCCTTAAAATTCATACTGTTTCCATGCAATAGTGATAAATAAATAAAATCTGAATATCATGTCCTCGTTCCTAGGTTACTACATTGACATATATTCAAACTTATTGTGAGAAACAACTGAATATTCACAGGACTTGAAAAGAATGACCAAGTATGAACAATCCAAACCATTAATAATGCATATCTCAGAAATAGCTTGTGCCATGAAACAAAAAATTCTGTGAAATAAATTGTGTTTTAAAGAAATCTACATTTTTTGTGTAGTATGTTTTCATCTCGCCTAATGTTTACCAGTTATACAAGATTGTACAAAATTTCTTCCGAATGAAGAGGATTTCACAGGCTGTTTACAGAAAATTCAAGATACACATTTTATTTGTTATGTAAATATTTTGAATATATGGTATTTTAAACAAATCTTTGTAACTTTTTAGAAAATAAAATTTTTTGGAAAATTTCCATGTAAAGCGCAGTTGAGGGTGGGGGGATTTTCATGAAAATCTTTGAAAGAGACTGTTAAATACAGAGTTTGGTATTTATTCGACTTTTCGTTTTTGAGTTATGCTGTTCACAAGACCGCGCCCAGCCACATACATGCATATACACACATGGACCTTTCTTTAAAAATGCTTTTTTTCTGGTTTAGGGTGCCTGGAAACATATATTTCCAGTGAATACTCAGCACTGAATTTTTGGGTGAATTACAATACTTCTCCTATTTACTATACGTAGTGGAGAAAGACAAACTTTTCTGAGAATAGTTTTTGTACCCATTAGTAAATTATAGAGGTTAGAGAAAGCCATGTGAATGTAACACTAGCATGTCACATTATTACGGAGTTGTGTTTCAGCAGGTGCACTTATACACCTCACTAACCTGGCTGTATCCAATGCCAGTCAAGGAGCTATGTGTACTGTCAGGCATATAGTCTTTGTTAGGATTTTATTGCTAGTTTTTGTAAGGGTTATACAATTTTATTGCAAGCTTATCCATGTTTGCAATCAGAGATATTAAGATCATTTATGGTTTTTGCTTTTTTTTGTTGCACATGCCAGAGCTTCCGAACTTAAATTCATGGTTTCTGAAGAATAGAATATGTGTAAATTGGAAAGGGGAGAAAAGAGCAAATACTGTTTTAAATTTAAAGTGCATTGCATTTTTTCTTTGTTATCAGCGGTTATAAATAATAAAATGAGGTGTCTAAAATGAGGGTACTGTGAAAGTAGCCATTTGGAGGTGTTCTTTCTAAATTAAATGCACTAAATAATGCTAATAGTTTATTGGAAATGAATCAGATTTGAAAAGTTCATTCCATGACAGACTCCAATTGTGAATCTTTGGCTTTCAGCGTCAAAGCATTACCTGTACACTACTATTAAACTCAATTTAACTTTCTCATTAACTGTACAATATCTCCAAAACTAAGCATTGTAGAAAGAAATGTCTTGAATAAAAGTTGATATTGTGGGGGAAAGTGGCGTCCTCCGTGGTGTAGTGGCTACCATGCTAGCCTCTAGTTCCCGAGTCGCAGTTTCAAACCTGGTGAGGGCGATGGATTTTTTTGGGCGTAAAAATACTTAGCATGGCTTCCTTTGGAAGGGAAGTAAAGCCGATGGTCCTGTGTCATAGATTTATGGCATGTAAAAGAACCTCAAGCGTGATAAAGAGGGCTCTGAGTCAAATTACTGGTCTTTCATGCCCAATATAGAATGGGATGCTAAGGACCACAGCAGTTAAAGAGCGTCCATAAATAAAACTCAGTTTAATTTTAATGGGGGAAGGTAAATGCCATTAGTCGTGTTTTATTTGGAGGACATTGTAGTGGTCATTTTAGGGTTAATTTAAATTGGCCTTAATTATAGGTTCCTATTCAAAAAAATTAAATTGACCCTAAAATGACCATCATAACGTCCTCCAAACAAAACATGATTAATGGCATTTAGTTTCCCCCATAATATCACTCAACTTTTATTAAAGACATTTCTTCTACAACACTTAGTTTTGGAGGTATTGTAGAGTCTCAACTTAAATGGTCCACCCTGTGCATGTAACTAGCTAATGCAAAACAAAAAATAATTAATATTATATGCTGGTGGCATAGAGGTATGCTGCATGCACAAGTGCTTAACCCTAGAGAGGTGGTGCAGGGTATTTTCTGACCCCAGTCAGCTTTATTTGCAAGTTATATATAAGGATTTCGAATACCTGAACCCTGCCTTTCCCTTACCTTTCGCTGCATTCCTTGGCTTTTGTTAGAGGTCATTAGCATTGAAATATAGGTCATACATTCCTAGAATATAGGCTATTTGTGTTCTTCGGCTGAAATGAGGGCAGGAAATACCCCACGCCACCTCTCCCGTTGCCTGTTATGTGTCTCGTCTGCATATTGTTTCTGTAGTTACAGTGTGTTTCCAGCGGAACCTTCGAGAAGTTGTGCTTATAATATTTACGTATTTTTTAGTCTTAAACGTAGTGCTGTTTTTATATCAATATGTGTTATGAGGAACATCAGGCAAGGTTATTAGCCCTAATAAGGGAAGTGGAAGAAGAAGAAGCATTAGGTGGTGAAGGCAGCGAAACTGAAGATTGACTTGAAATACTGAGTTCAAATAGTGAAAGTGAGCAAAGTGCAGAAGAGGATTGAGTTACGGCATGGAAAATGGTTCAGCCGCCTCAAAATTAATGTACTCGCTCCCACAAGATAGTGACTCACCAGGTGTAAAATGTGCAGCTAAAAATGCAAAATCTCCTACAGAATTATTGCTTGAGAAAATATGGCATTTTATAAATGTAGCACAACCAGAAAATCAAGAAAAGGAATTGCCAGTGAAAAAAAGAATGAGGTGTAATGTGTGTCCGAGAATACAGACAGAAAGACAAAACTTTTGTATGTAAAATGCAAGCAGCAGGTGTGCAAAGACCATAGTGTAATCATGTGTAGGAGCTGTGTGTGAATTATAATATGAGTATCAACATATGTTCTTACTGTCGAGATGAAAAAACAAAAAAAAAACACACACACATTAACTGTGATACTTTATGATTATGAGTAAAGTGAACATATAAATATATTTTTTGTGCTGCGCATCCGTCCAAATTCCAAGGAACTGTCAATTCAAAGTTTTTGTTTTATTTTTTAAAGTAGATTTCTACAATGAACAGTTATTTTAATACATAATGTTTTACTCGGTATATGTAAGCAATAATTAGATAAATTTATTAATTCGGTCCATTTACAACAATCGTTTTATTCCTGGGGTCGCGAGTGATCCCGTGCCACCACTAATGTAAGACGTACATGCGCCACCTGTCTAGGTTAAGTGATCTGGAAATTACTGCAAACATTTTAATAAACGAACTCACTCAAATCATAGTAATATAAATATTAATAAAACTAAATATATGCTTATATCAGAGTACTTTATTTTAAACTGGATGTAAATATTAATGGAAAAAGGTTAGAGGAAGTAGAAACTATCAAGTATCTTGGAATAATGTTAGACAATAACCTTAGTTGTCATGCCGTTATTGATAAATGTTGTAAGAAAATAAATAGAGTTATGTATTTGTTAAGGCATATGTCAGCATATGTTACTTTTGTAACATTGATGTGTTATTAAACATTTATGGTGGTTTGTTTGTGAGTTATGTAACTTAGTGTATAACAATATGGGGAGCGTATTCAATGGAAATTATAGAGTTTTTTTCTTTCTTCTCAAAAGAAAACACTTTGCACTGCGTTGAAATTAAATATAAGAGAAAGTGTAAAATCAGTGTTTATAAAACGGAGATTACTTAACTTTCCTAGTTGAATTATTCTCAAAATGGCACTAAATATAAAGACAAATATCAAAATTAAATCAGAAAATCATAACAGTAGCACTAAAAATATGAATGGCTATAGTATGAATGAATTTTATTTGTATATCTCAATTTACCTATTTTTTTATACAAAATTTTTTCCTATATACCTATCTTACACTATGTACAGATTGTCTGGTTATTTCTTTCTCTACTACATATAGTAAATAGAAGTATTGCATTCCACTAAAAAATTTGATACCGAGATTTCACCGGAAATACATGTTTTGAGGCCTCCTGAATCTAAAAAAAAGGATTTTTGGAAACATGTCCATGTGTGTGTGTGTCTGTGAATAGCATAACTCAGAAACGAACAGTTGGATAAACACCAAACTTGGTATTTAGGTTCAGTATCTTCCAGAGATGCGACACAAAGGTTTTCAAGAAAATCCCCCCACTCCAGATTACCCTTTACATGGTACATTTTTCGAAAATTTTAATTTTCTCAAAAATGGCTGTAATGATTTTGATTAAAGTATCATATGTTTAAGACATTTTTATGGCAAATAAAATGTATATCTTGAATTTTCTGGGAATGTCTCCAAAAGTATTATTCATTGTGAACAACTTTTGCATAACTGGTAAACCATAAGAGATAGATAAAAGTTTACTACACAAAATATGTAGATCGTGTTAAAATACACAATTTATGTGATATACATTTTTTTGTAGAGTGAACCATTTTCGAGATATTGCTTGTTATTCCCTTAAATTTTCCAATGCTTATAATTTTTCTCAAATGGGAATTCGTTATTCATGTTTTTGTCTTGGATATGCAAGGAGTATTAATCTGTGGCAAAGAGAATGGTACTGCACATAGCAACCAGCTATTAAGAGATATGTATATGCTTAAAGGCTACTGTATTTCTATATTGCCCTTGCAAATAAAAACAAGGGGAACATAGTATGCCTTAAGTGACAGTCAAATATTTTTAGAACTGGTTGCTATGTGTAAAATGTAATTCTCTTTGCATGTCAAGAACATAAAAAAGAACAACGTATTCTCAGTTGAGAAAAAGTGTAAGTATTGGAAAATTCAAAGAAATAACAAGGAATATCTCGAAAATGGTTCACTTTACAAAAAAATGTTTGACATACACTACGTGATCAAAAGTACCTGGACACCTGGCTGAAAATGACGTACAAGCTTGTGGCGCCCTCCATCGGTAATGCTGGAAGTCAGTATAGTGTTGGCCCACCCTTAGCCTTGATGACAATGATCGCTCTCGCAGGCATACTTTCAATCAGGTGCTGGAAGGTTTCTTGGGGAATAGCAGCACATTCTTCATGGAGTGCGGAACTGAAGAGACGTATTAATGTAGGTCGGTGAGGCCTGGCATGAAGTCGGCGTTCCAAAACATCCCAAAGGTGTTCTATAGGATTCAAGTCAGGACTATGTGCAGGCCAGTCTATTACAGGGATGTTATTGTCGTGTAACCACTCCACCACAGCCCGTGCAGTATGAACAGGTGCTCGATCGTGTTGAAAGATGCAATTGCCATCCCCAAATTGCTCTTCAACAGTGGGAAGCAAGAAGGTGCTTAAAATATCAATGTAGGTCTGCACTGTGATCGTGCCACGCAAAACAGCAAGGGGTGCAAGCCCTCTCCAGGAGAAACACAACCACACCATAACACCACCACCTCCGAATTTCACTGTTGGCACTACACACGCTGGCAGATGACGTTCACTGGGTATTCGCCATACCCATACCCTGCCATTGGATCGCCACATTGTGTACCATGATTCGTCACTCCACACAACGTTTAGCCACTGTTCCTATCATGTAATGTTAACACTCCTTACACCAAGTGAGGCATCGTTTTGATTTTCCTGCGTGATGTGTGGCTTATGAGCAGCCACTCGACCATGGAATCCAAGGTTTCTCACCTCACGTTTAAGTCATAGTACTTGGAATGGATCCTGATGCAGTTTGGAATTCCTGTGTGCTGGTCTGGATAAATGTCTGCCTATTACTCTTTACGACCCTCTTCAAATGTCGGCGGTCTCTGTCAGTCAACAGACGAGGTCGGCCTATACGCTTTTGTGCTGTACATGTCCCTTCACGTTTCCACTTCACTATCACATCAGAAACAGTGGACTTAGGGATGTTTAGGAGTGTGGAAATCTCGCGTACAGACTTCTGACACAAGTGACACCCAATCACCTGACCATGTTCTAAGTCCGTGAGTTCCGCGGAGCATCCCATTCTGCTGTTTCATGATGTCTAATGACTACTGAGGTTGCAGATAATGAGTACCAGACAGTAGGTGGCAGCACAGTGCACCTAAGATGAAAAACGTATGTTTGTGAGGGTGTCCAGATACTTTTGATCACATAGTGTATGTTGTGTGTTTTAACGAGATCTACATTTTTTATGTAGTAAAAGTTTGTCTATCTCTTGCGGTTCACGAGTTATGCAAAAGTTGTTCAGAATGAAAAGGACTTTTGGGGACATCCCCAGAAAATTCAAGATATACATTTTGTTTTCCATAAAAATGTCTTAAACATATGATACTTTAATCAAAATCGTTAGAGCCGTTTTTGAGAAAATAAAAATGTTTGGAAAATATTCCATGTAACGGGTGGCTTGGAATGGGCGACTTTCATGTCGCATCCCTGAAACATATTGAACCTCGAGGCAGTATTTTTAACACTTAAATGATTTTAGTCAAATTATATAATAAAAAAATATAACAGCCTGCCTTAAAGCAATATGTATATGTAACAATATATAAAAAGTGTATATTACAGTCATTATATATGTTTATATTATTGTATACATGTAATGATGTTATCTGAATGTATTACATAATTTAATAATTGTAGGAGCTGTGAGAATAATAGGTTAAAAGTTGCTAACAATGAGGTAACAGTGAGGTAATAATGAATTTGAAAGTTTAACAATACTACTTGTAATTCTTGTAAGCAATAATGTAATTTTTGTGTCAGTTTAAAAAAATAGCCAATCAACAGCCAGAAAAAGATTTAGTTAAATGAAGGTATTCTATTGGACTAGTTTTAGCCAATCAGAAACTGAAATATAGCAAAATTTACAAATCTAGAAGCCAGTTGCTTGTAGACAGTGCTCATAACAGGACGCGTTGGTTGTAGGCAGGCGCGTGACACGTCCTAAAAAAAATGTAATACGTATTCAGTGTTAGACGAAAATAATTTACTTGTTAAAAAGTTCAAGTAACTAACAAAAGAATCTCACAGCTCTCTATATCAGTGAAGGGTTATTTAAATCGTGTCAAGCATTAATAAAAGCAGTGAAGTAAAAATTATAGTCTCTGTAAGCCTACATTCTTCATTCACACCACAACCCTGCAAAGAGAGACATGTCTCTAACAAAAATACTGACGCAGCCGAGGCAAACATAAATAAATATACATTTGAAGAAACAGTTAAATTATAAAGTTAATATTTTTTAAATTTGAGGTGAAGGCTACCGGAAAGTGGGTACTATACGTGTGGTTGCAACAAATTTCAAGTTCGGCTCCCCAACAGTTGAACTACAATACAACTCCTACTTCAAATCGGCTTTCCATACGTGGGGCACAATAATACACCATCTTCAAATTGACGCCCAAAACGTGGGCCAAATAATAAGAATACAAAAATATACCTGCTTCAACCTAAATATTAAGTTTGGTGTTTATCCGACTTCGTTTTTGAGTTATGCTGTTCCCAGACAGACAAACACACAAGACATGGACATGTTTCCAAAAATGCTTTATTTTTTTTTTTTATGTCTTGGACATGCAAAGAGAATGCAATGCTCCACATAGCAACCAGCTCTTAAAAGATTTGACTATTGCTTTAAGCCTACCATATTCTCCTTACACCTACAAGAAAATTAGCAATAAGATAGAGTCTGCAAATGTTTATCTCGATTAACATGAAGTAGATGGAGAATAAGCATTTGTAAAAATAGTTTGTATAAGAGTAGAGAAAGTCATGTGAGTGTAACACATCAGAAATTTTTTTTATGCGCTACCTCAGCTAGCATGGTGCCCAGTCCTTAAGCTCTGCAGGGTAGCTGTTTGTCCAACCTTAATTTTTTTATGTTTGTTTCTCCCCTTTTCTCTTTATCCTTCATTTCTTATATCCCTTACTTTCCTCATCCATTATTCTTGTGGTTTCCTTGAAAACTCCACCATGTTTGTATTCTGTTTTCTTCTTTCCCTGCTAACATTTTTATGGCTATAATTTTATCATGTAGTTTGTCCCACTTTTTCTCCCACATTTTTTGCCCCCATAGCATTAAATCTTTATATTCTGTCAGATAATGTACTGTGTTTTCCCTTCCATGCATAATTCAGGACAATTGTCTAATATCCCTCTTAAGAATATTGAACATGAAAATCCTTTTTCTGCTGCATATTACAATGGTCAATCTAACCTTCTCTTTTCCAGTTTATTTTTATGCGACTATAGTATAATAAATCATAGATTAAAATTTTTTGAAAATTATAAATTATAATTTGTAAAGGAATTATATTGTAGAAAAAACTTCCCAAAGAAATAAATCAATAACAAATATAAATATATTTAAGGAAAAACTACGTAAATATTTCATTGATAAGGCATTCTATACAATTGATTAATTTGTAACTAACTGATGTATTTCTGTTGTTTGAATGTACTTAAACATACATAATTGTAATTTTACACTGAAAATGTGTAATAGTAATAGGATTTTGTAACCTCTACAGGCAATAAATGAATCACATATGTTACACGCTTTCCTGTAGATGGAACTAACTCTGTCTTCTTTGATAACGAACATCTGGCTTCTGTTCCTGAGTTGGCTGTTGTTTCCAATTTGGTATGTGACAGTGGGACCAACTCTTACAGTTAATGAATGCGCAAAATTAAACCCGTTTTTGTCAATCTCTATTAAACACTGCTATGATATTTTCATATAGATGCATGTTGGATCTGCTGCTAGCATGCATGTTACCTCTCATGTACAGAAGTGTTTCATAATTTGCAATTCTTCGTATTAAATATAAGCTCCACATTGCATTGAAATGACTCGGCTATTTCTGCACTTCAACTTGCAAGACATCTAAAACCACGTCATATATGTGTTCAACAAACTCTGCTGCTGTTGCACTTTTTAGACTAACAAAAAGCTGCATCCATAGAAAGCTTAACTAAATAAGCTGTTAAAAATGATTCATTTCAGATGCTTAAGACTGATATACTAACACAAACAATTGGCTTATGATTTGCATGGCCACTTATGTTTGAGGCCAGGAAACTGTCACATAGCCCTTGTAGAAAACATTAGTGAAAAACCAAAAGCATTGCTTTGTTCTCAAAATTTCTGCTGCCTGTTCTTCCAAAGTAGTACAGAAACTGAAAATAAAATGTGTTTATGTTTCAGAGTTTGGTGGACATTTTTTGTGGTACTGTTCTATGTCTTGACCCCCCTGCCAACACTTATTGCCAGACGATACATTGAAAACTCAGGCTCCAGCAGTACATCTGCATATGAATTAGCCATTTTTATAACAATGGGTTTTGTGGTTTCTTCATTTGCATTGCCTGTTGTGCTGGCAAGATCACCTGCAGATAACCCAGTGGTAAGTAATATTCCAGAAAGCTTAATATTAGCTTCTGAAATGCTTATAGTTTTGTAAGAGAGACCAAGGCGTAAAACTGGCTTTTAATGGAGGTATTTGTGGGGCTGGCTAACAGTTACATTCATAACCTTTTTTATACTTTCTCTACTGCATAGCTGAGGTAGAGGATGCATTACATTCAGCTCAAAAAGTTGGTGTTAAAATTTTACTGGAGTTGTATGATATGTTTTGAGAACTCCTGAATAAGTGATGGTGTGATGGGGGAGGGGAAGAGATGTGATGTTTCTGCTGCAAGTCTGTGTGCAGCATCATTCAAAAGCCAAAGGCTGATTGATAAAGTTTTTCTAATCTAAGCCAGGTACATTTGAAGCATGTAAGGTGAAGAATTTTATGGGAATTTCTTCCCACTTCAATGTTTTTCTATTACTTTTTATTTTTTCAAAAAATGGCTGTAGTGATTTTTATGAAAATGTTGTCTGTGAGATACTACTGGGATTAATAAAGGTATATCTTAAACTTTCTGTAAGCAGCCAATGAAGCCTCTACATTTTTGTGAATGAATGAATAGTTTAGTTATTTCTACTAATTTACATTACAAATTTACAAAATGCATCACTGTTCCTTGGTTGCTTGTTGTTTTAGGATCTTATGTAACTAACACCCTGGTTGTTGTGTTATTCTAACTATACATTTTGTTACACAATACACTGTTATATGGTTTTCCCAAGTAAGATCATCTTTTCTTCCCTGTTTCTTAACTATCTTTATTGGTTTTTCTTTTGCCTTAAGTACTTTCCTCCATCACTTGCTTTACCCGCATGATTGCCAATTTTTCCAAAACTTCTTTTCCACCATTTCCAAAAATGTTTAGTGCCAAAAGTTCTGTCTGTAAATTGTCCCATTTCTTATTCCATACTTCCTCTCTCTGTTTCAACACAACCTGCTAAACAACCTAAGTCTTTATCTGTATTCCAGCATAATGAGCATGCTTCTTTTGTCACGTTAAGGTCACTTAACCATATTACACCTGTTCTGCCCCATGCAAATCCTTCCTTCTGTTCATTGCAAACATGCACATATTTTCCGCATCCCTATTCTTTCATTAAGTTTCTATAATTTTCAAAGTACTCTTTTATCTCCTAGACTACCCTATGTTTCTTGCATAACTATGTTGTCTATTCTTAGTTTTACTTATTTCACAATCTTTGTGTATTAATTATCTGCTGAGTATCTATGTATCTCTTTCATTCCAATTTCCTATTCCTGAGCTATTTTCTTTATTTATATTTCTTTCCTGTTTTGTCTTCTCTTGCATCCGTAAACAATCTTTGCTATATTTCCTTCTTTGCTTGAATAGATTTTATGCCAATATTTCAATATACGTTTAACTACTATACCTTTTTTAAACACTTCCCAATTCTTCTAGGGCTTCTCCATTAGGGCCTCACTAGGTAATACCAGGACCATTTTACAAAACACACTATGAATATGATCGATACACTCCACCCTTTCTCTGTAGCCCAGACTTCCATCCCATACATCATTTTAGAGTCCACAGTAGTTGAATAAATTCTCTCTAGCTAGGCTACGCTAATACTTGTATTTTCTTCAGACATGTTCTTATGCTAGTTAATTTTCCCTTGCCTAGTTCATTTTTCCTCTACACCTTCCTAGTACATGTCTGTTGTGCATTATTGTTTAGCCTTACCCAAGAGTCATTCCATATCAGTTCATCCAAGAATTTCGGAAAGTGAAACACCTCCCCTCGGATTTTATTGAAATGTGGTATAAATAAAGCTTTTATACATACATACATACATACATACATACATACATACATACATACATACATACATACATACATACATACATACATACATACATACATACATACATACATACATACATACATACATACATACATACATACATACATACATACATACATACATACATACATACATACATACATACATACATACATACATACATACATACATACATACATACATACATACATACATACATACATACATACATACATACATACATACATACATACATACATACATACATACATACATACATACATACATACATACATACATACATACATACATACATACATACATACATACATACATACATACATACATACATACATACATACATACATACATACATACATACATACATACATACATACATACATACATACATACATACATACATACATACATACATACATACATACATACATACATACATACATACATACATACATACATACATACATACATACATACATACATACATACATACATACATACATACATACATACATACATACATACATACATACATACATACATACATACATACATACATACATACATACATACATACATACATACATACATACATACATACATACATACATACATACATACATACATACATACATACATACATACATACATACATACATACATACATACATACATACATACATACATACATACATACATACATACATACATACATACATACATACATACATACATACATACATACATACATACATACATACATACATACATACATACATACATACATACATACATACATACATACATACATACATACATACATACATACATACATACATACATACATACATACATACATACATACATACATACATACATACATACATACATACATACATACATACATACATACATACATACATACATACATACATACATACATACATACATACATACATACATACATACATACATACATACATACATACATACATACATACATACATACATACATACATACATACATACATACATACATACATACATACATACATACATACATACATACATACATACATACATACATACATACATACATACATACATACATACATACATACATACATACATACATACATACATACATACATACATACATACATACATACATACATACATACATACATACATACATACATACATACATACATACATACATACATACATACATACATACATACATACATACATACATACATACATACATACATACATACATACATACATACATACATACATACATACATACATACATACATACATACATACATACATACATACATACATACATACATACATACATACATACATACATACATACATACATACATACATACATACATACATACATACATACATACATACATACATACATACATACATACATACATACATACATACATACATACATACATACATACATACATACATACATACATACATACATACATACATACATACATACATACATACATACATACATACATACATACATACATACATACATACATACATACATACATACATACATACATACATACATACATACATACATACATACATACATACATACATACATACATACATACATACATACATACATACATACATACATACATACATACATACATACATACATACATACATACATACATACATACATACATACATACATACATACATACATACATACATACATACATACATACATACATACATACATACATACATACATACATACATACATACATACATACATACATACATACATACATACATACATACATACATACATACATACATACATACATACATACATACATACATACATACATACATACATACATACATACATACATACATACATACATACATACATACATACATACATACATACATACATACATACATACATACATACATACATACATACATACATACATACATACATACATACATACATACATACATACATACATACATACATACATACATACATACATACATACATACATACATACATACATACATACATACATACATACATACATACATACATACATACATACATACATACATACATACATACATACATACATACATACATACATACATACATACATACATACATACATACATACATACATACATACATACATACATACATACATACATACATACATACATACATACATACATACATACATACATACATACATACATACATACATACATACATACATACATACATACATACATACATACATACATACATACATACATACATACATACATACATACATACATACATACATACATACATACATACATACATACATACATACATACATACATACATACATACATACATACATACATACATACATACATACATACATACATACATACATACATACATACATACATACATACATACATACATACATACATACATACATACATACATACATACATACATACATACATACATACATACATACATACATACATACATACATACATACATACATACATACATACATACATACATACATACATACATACATACATACATACATACATACATACATACATACATACATACATACATACATACATACATACATACATACATACATACATATAGTGCCAACAATGTGTATCAAATGTCAAAATAGTGTATACAATATTTTTCAATATATAGCCTGTCAAGGTTTATTTCTAGATGAGTAAATGTTGCTTGCTTTTAGGTATAATAAATGCATGATCATCTTAAAATTACAATATCACAGACATGAAATAAGCTTCATATGCGATTTTGTTTATTTGATTCCCCAAGGAGTGTTCTTTTAACATGACTGTTTAAAAAATAAATGCAATTAATAATTTCTTTCAAAATATGCAATTAAATCAATAAGGAATTTTTTATATGAAAATTATGTCTTTAAAAGCTGATTACATAAGAAGCAGAGGTGGAAACTAAATTTTGGTTCTGCATCTTAGGATTGTGTTCTTCAAAAATATGAAATATTATTTTGGTTTCTTATTGCTTCCACCTCTGTAGGACAAAATATATGTAACGTAGATAAAAATGTAAATTATTGATTACCATAATATTTAAATGTGAATCATCTTGCACCAAGCTCTTAACATAAACATACCTTAAGAATGTTGTTGAAAGGCTTTGAAAGAAATTATTTAGCTTCACAGATACTCATGTCACTTTTAGAAAAGCAATAATTCTAGCAGAACTTGTCACTAGACTATTTAATACATGTAATATATGTTGAAGTGGAACGTTGCATTCATCTTTGATTCAACTGGATGAACCATTTGGATGCATGAATTGCACTAGCAGATCTCCTTCACTAATGTTTAGTACAATACCATCATCAGTTTAGATCTTATATACAAGGGACATAACATTGTGTATGTAATTACTGTCTAAAGTAAAAAATCAAGGAGAAATGGTCATCTACGAGGGCTGTCCCAGAAGTACCCGACCTAACAAAGAAAACACAAACATTTTGGGAAAAAACATCTTTATTTCTCTACATAGTCTCCTTTCAGCTCGATATACTTTTCCCAGCAATGTTCAATAGCTTCGATGCCCTGTTCATAGTGAGAACCGTTGACTTCTGCAAAATAGCCATCAACTGCAAACTCCACCTCTTCATTGTTGGCAAATCTTTTACCACCAAGCCATTTCTTCAACTTTGGAAACAGAAAATAATCAGAGGGGGCTAAGTCTGACGAATAGGGTGCATGAGGAAGCAATTTGAACTTTAGCTCATTGATTTTGGCCATGGCAATAATGGATGTGTGAACTGGTGCATTATCTTGATGAAACAGAACTTTCTTTTACACTAAATGCAGCCATTTTTGCTTGATTTCATCACTCAAACATTTCAATAAGTTTGCATAATACTCGCCATTGATTGCTTTTCGTTTTTGAAGATAATTGATGAAAATATCCCACACACATCCCAAAAAACTGATGTCATGACCTTGCCTGCAGATGGAACTGTCTTTTCCTCCTTTGGAGCTGATTCTCCCCTTTCAATCTACTGTTTTGACTGTTCCTTCGTCTCAGGTGTGAAGTGATGGTCCCATGTTTCATCCATGGTTATGAATCAACGCAAAAGCTTGGGTTTATTGCAGCAAAACATCGCCAAACACTCGACTGAAACATCCTCACGACGCTGCTTTTGTTCCATTGTGAGTAAACGCGGCACCCATCTTGCGCACAGCTTTCTCATATCTAAATTTTCAGTTAGTGTGCGATGTACAGCACTTTTTGAAATGCCTGCAATGTCTGCTAGCTTGCGCACTTTCAGTTGATGGTCATCCAATACCATTTTGTGGATTTTCTTCACAATTTCTGGCGTGGTCACCTCATTTGGTCGACCACTGCAATGTTCGTCTTGGCAGCTCGTATGTCCTCGCTTAAACTCTGCCCCCCAATATTTTACTGTTGTAAACGAAGGAGCAGACTCCCCCAGAGTAGAATCTAGCTCAGCTTTAATATTAGTTGGACTAAGACCTTCCAAATGAAAGTATTGTATCACATAATGATGGCCTATTTTATCCATGTTTACAAATTTGCTGAGAGAGTTCACTATTAATGGCTGCCAAACAATTACTAAACAACATAGAATCTTCAAACTTCAAACTCAAGCTTTATAAGGGTGGTACTTTCTACCATAGCAATTTGTTTGAAACAACAATCGCTATATATACGTCAAGTTGGGTACTTCTGGGACTGCGCTAGTAGACTGGTTCTTTTAGCACCAATTTTATTTACTGATAAGGGCAAAAAAATTATGAAAATGTTTTATTCTAGGTATCCTTTTCCATTTAGAAAGCCGCTGTTCACACTTCACATGTACATCTACCACAATAGGTTCAAATATGAAATGGAATTTTGTGTTTTCAGTATGATTACAGCAGAACTCAGAAACACCACATTCTGATGTGTTCCTTTGATGATTGTTCACTGAGAGAATGTTGAAGACTAACTTTATTTATTTGTGCATATGGAATGCTCCAATGAGCTGATAGCTCTAAGGAGGGACTGCCCTGTACAGTGGACAATGGAGCTAAGCTACTATTATAAATGCAAAACAAACAAACAAACAAACAAAAAAAGACTAGATTAAATTACTATAAACCTAAATATGCTATTCTAGACAAACATTGGATGTAATATAAAAGCTATTTCTTTTTTTTTGGGGGGGGTTATTGTTACTTGAAATAAAGTCCATTGGTATAAGAAGCAATAGTATAATTATAAATTTACAGCTTAGCTGTGATATGCTCCACTGTGCCACTTGTCTCATTGCATGGTGATTTACTATGACTGGTTGAAAAAAAAGACCAAATTGCTGAGATTTCAAAATCACTTTTATGAGCACATAAATTTAAAAGTTGTTTTAAATTCTTATATTGGCCTGCACAGCCATCAATGAAGTAATGTAGCTCTGTCACATCTGGCAAATTTAATTCTTTGAAATTTACACTGTCTTCTTGAATTTTGTGGCCTATGAGGGTGGTCTGAAAAGTTTCCGACCTCAACATGAAGATGGCAGCACTTGTAAATAAAAGCTAGTGAATTTCGTTGTTCATCTGTTGACAGTTACTCACCAAAGTTTCAGCCATTTTGGACACTCAGTTGTTATGTAACAGTCGTTTGAGTGAGGTGATGTGAGTGTTTATGAAAATGGACCAAATCGAGTATCGAGCTGTTATTAAATATTTGTTTTTGAAAGGCAATACGCTTACGCAAATCAAAGATGAGTTGGATTCTGTGTATGGGGACTCTGCACCATCATTTACCACAATGAAATTTTGGGCAGCTGAATCTAAATGTGGCCGTAAGAGCTTGGGAGACGATGAACGTTCGGGACGTCCAAAAATTGTAACTACCGACGAAAACATCGCCAAAGTTCACCAAATGGTGCTGGACGACCGCCAAATTAAAGTGAGAGAGATAGCAGAGGCTATGAACATGTCAAAAGAACGTGTTTGTCACATATTAAATCAACATTTAGACATGAGAAAGCTGTTCGCGCATTGGGTACTGCGTTTGCTCACGTTTGACCAAAAACATGTTTAAATGAACATTTCCAACACACTGTTGGCGCAGTTTAGGTGCAATAAATCCGAGTTTTGGCGCCGATTAATTACTGTAGATGAAACTTGGATACACCATTATACGCCCGAAACAAAAATATAGTCCAAACAGTGCACTGCAAAGGGGGAACCGGCTCCAAAAAAAGCAAAACCTGCTTTTTTCGGCTGGGAAAGTGATGGCGACTGTTTTTTGGGATAGTCATGGAGTTATTTTAATCAGTTATCTTCAAAAAGGAAAAACCATTACAAGAGCATACTACACATCATTACTTGACAAGCTGAACGCAGAATTTGCGGAAAAACGACCACATTTGCAGAAAAAGAAAATCCTGTTTCACCAAGACAACGCACCGTCTCACACCTCAGCGGTTGCAATGGCGAAAATCCACGAATTATGGTTTGACTGCTTGACCATCCGCCTTACTCACCAGATCTAGCCCCAAGCGACTTCTTTTTGTTCCCTGTCCGCTCGGAGGACAGAGATTTTCGTCAAATGAAGAGGCAATCAGCTTCGTGAACAATTATTTTGCAGAGAAAAACGCCGAATACTATTTGGACGGGTTACAGAGATGGGAGCATCACTGGAAGAAGTGTGTAGAGTTACAAGTAGACTATGTTGAAAAAAAAAAAATTCTGAAAAAATGTCTTCTATCTTTATTAGGTCGGAAACTTTTCAGACCACCCTTGTATATCAACATCATGGTGAAGATCATCTGAAATAAAACTGGCTTAAAACACTGATAGTTTGACAAACAGAACTTTGTAGTAAATAATATCAGGGTGAAGTGTACAAGCGCCATGAGTCCAATGATATCCCTGTACTTCATCTTGAATTACAAATGAATAATTTCACTGAAGTCCACCAGAACAATTGCTATTTTAGAATGTAATGTTGATTTCAGTTTTTTTTTTAAAATATTGTAATTGTGCTTTTGTCACAAGTGAATGTGCTGTTAGCTTCTCTATTTTGTCCACTAAAAGTTCAGTAAAGCCTTCTGAACTACATGAGAGTTTTTTTACCTCTGTTTGGTTTACTAATATCCACTGATAATATTCATTGTTACCATCAGGGTTATATTCTTCAAATTATCCTTTCAACACGTGCTGTAATATAATTTTGTCTGGACAGTTTTCACAGTGTCTCAACAAACACTTTGCATTTTCTGGTCACATACCAATATATCAACTAGGTCACAATAAAACACTTTTAGTTGCACAGCACTGATTAAAAGTTTGATGTTCTGGTGAATAGTACACACATACACACACTGAATGGGTCCTACAAGATCCTGCTAGAAACCACTGTTTTGGTCTTGAGGCACAAAACTTAGAAAATCCCACTTTGTGCTTGGATATTTCTGTCTAAATTGGTGGCACAATTCTCTCAAATTGCATAACAATGATCTTTTTTTGAATATGTTCATTTTTATTTTTTCTCCCACTAACTTTGTCTTTCATGCCTAGTAGTTGTCTGAATGTTTATCATTCTGATAAAATTCAGTCACTAGTGTAACTGTATCAGAGGAAAGTGTCTTTCCATTTCTTTGATTCGGTAGCATTAAAATGCCTTTTTTCTTTTTGAAGTTTCTTTGACTACCCTATTATATATTCAGAAACAGTAAATTCGTGTGAAACTTTGTTTCTTGACCAAGAAGACAGAATAAGTGAGAGCATTTGTATCCTTGTGTTTCATCCATTTCTGGTAACTTTTGTTTAATTAAGTTCATTAATTCATCATGATCTGATTTTTGTTGCACTTTGAGAAAATGATTGTAACGTTATTTGCACCACGCTTTGGACGTCAATATGAAAAAGGTTTGTTGCTGCTAAGTATGGAAAGTCAGTTTGAAGGTGATGTATTATATTTCAACTGTTGGGGAGCCAAACTTGTAGTAGTTGCAACCGCACGTATGGTACCCAGTAGCCTTTGCTCCAATTTTTAAAAATATTAACTTTGCAATTTGACTGTTTAAGTATTAAATATTTATGTTTGCCTCGGCTGTGTCTATTTATTTTAGACATGGATATCTTGGCAGGGTTGTGATGCGACAAGAATGTAGGCTTACACAGATTATAATTTTACTCACTTCTTTTATTCATGCTTGACACGATTTAAATAACACTTCACTGATATAGAGAGCTGTGAGATTCTTTTTATTAATTACTTGCACTTTTTAACACGTAAACTATTTTTTCATCTCACACAAATACGTATTAAATTTCTTGAGGACACTTTTTGCGTCTGGTTAGTAACGCTGTTTGCAACCAACTGACCTCTAAATTTGTAAAATTTTCTCCTTTTCAGTTTCTGATTGGCTAATCCTACTCCAATACAATACCTTCATTTAACTAAAACTTTTTCTGGTTGTTGATTGGCTATTTTATAAACTGTCACTAAAATTTGGCTATTTTATAAACTGTTATAGTACTGTTAAACTTTCTTACTCATTATTGCCTCAAGGTTTACTCATTGTTAGCAACTTTTAACTTATTATTCTCACAGCTCCTACATTATTAAATTACATAATATATTCACATAACATTATTACACATGGATACAATAATATAAGCATATGCAATGACTGTTACATACATTTTACAAATTATTACATACGCATATTGCTTCAAGGTGGGTTGTTATTGAATTTACATATTATATAATTAGACTGAAATTATTTAAGTGTTAAAAATACTTTGATATTGTAATGAAAAGAAGCTAGAAACAGTGATGTGTATTGAATTTATTTAAAGGTGAGTCGGAATTGTTACACTAACATCACTTAAGTTTACTCACTTAACATGTTTCGGGAAACGGTTGTTCCCATCCTCAGAAGTTAATTCGACTGGCCCGTGTTGTTGGTGTTTCCGTTTTTTGGACTGGATCCTGTGGTGGTATCTTGTGGTGGAGAAATGTACTTCCAGAGCGGATTTGGTGGTGGCAAATCAAAATTCATTAGATGTGTGTTGTGTTTTAGAATGGTGATCTTCTCCCATGCATCTAATTCGGCTGCAAATTTGGCTGGTTTGACTAATGTAATATTGGGTTTGATGTTGTGATTAGTGATCCAAAAATGGTGTGAAACTGCAGATTTGTCCATTTGTTTGTATTTAATACATCTCATGTGCTCCTTTAGCCTAGTTTCTAAGTTTCTTTTTGTCTTACCTATGTATACTTTATTGCAATCTGAACAGTTGATTTTATAGATTCCAGCTTTTTTGTCTTGTGGAATGGGGTCTTTTAACTTGTTACAAAGTAATTTCTCTATGTTAAATTTGTTCTGTGGAGCTAGGCTGATGTTATGTTTCATGAAAATCTTCTTAAATTTGTGAAATGTTCCTGGGTGGTATGTGAATTTCTTGAACTTTAGCTCTTTATCTTGCTGGCTGAGATTTGTTGTGTTTCTGATGTGCATCTGTCGTTTGAATTTTGCAATTTTTTTGTCAATAGTTGCTTTGTTGTACCCATTATGTATTGCTGTGTCTACTATATGCTGGTATTCTAACTGGTATTCTTTTTTATTTAAGGGGGTATATACCAGTCTATGTGTTAGGCTGTTTAGTACTGCATGTTTGTGTGTGGTTGGATTGAAACTCTTATTTTTTATGTAATTAGTAGAGTGTGTTGGCTTCCTGTATATGCCAAAGGTTAGGTTCTTTTGTTCTCTGATGATTTTTAGGTCTAAAAATGGTAGCATGCCTTCTTTTTCTATTTCTATGGTGAATTTTATTGATGGTTCTGTAGGTTTAGTAAGGCTAAGGAGTCTTGTATGAACCTATTAGGGACAACAGCGAAGATGTCGTCAACATATCTGTGCCAAACTTTAAACATGTATGGAAAGGAAGTTGTTATGTGTGTTTCTAAGTAGCTCATAAATAAATCTGCCAAGAAGAGTAAAAGTGGGTTGCCCATGGTTAGACCAGTTGGTTGTTGATAGAACTTCTTATTGAAACTAAAACAATTTTGTGCAATGCATAAATTGGTAAGTTGTATGAGGTCTTCTATTTCTTTTTCAAGTAGGTTAGTCTGCTGTAGCCATTTCTTTAATTGACGCAGGAGTTGATCTGTAGGGACACTTGGAAATAGTGCAGTGACATCAAAGGAAACTAATCTGTCTTCTGGTTCGAGTTCCAGGGATTTTATCTTCTGTATTAAATCTTCTGAATTCATTATGTTTTTGCTATTGAATTTTGGTAGTGAAGAGAATCTCTGTACTAACCATTTTGCCAGTTTGTAGGTAGGAGAATCAATATTGCTGACGATTGGTCTCATCTTATTACCCGGTTTGTGTATTTTAGGTAGAGCATACATTCTTGGTAAAGTGGGGTGGTCTGGTTTTAATCTAGATTTATCAGTGTCTGTTATAGTTTTGCTTTCCTGGATGGTTTGATTGAAGGCTTTTAAATGTAATTTTAATGGGTCTTCTTGAATTTGTATGTAATTTTCTTGTTGCAGCATATTTTCTACTCTGGCAATATAATCATCTTTTTGCAGTACAACTAGTTTATTTCCCTTGTCAGCTTTTGTCTATACTACTGGTTTTAATTTTAATGTTTTGATCACATGTTTGGTTGGGAAATTGTTATGTTTATCTGCTTGTATTTCTTGGAGAACCATTTCACATTCTTTTTTTATAGTGGTTTTACTATTTTCATTTAGGTTGTAAGTAGCAATCTCAATGTCTGCGACTATTTCAGCGGTTGTTTTTGTGTAGCCAACACATGTTTTTAGGCCAAGGTTTAATACCGATAATTCCGCTTTGGTGAAAGTTACATTTGAAAGATTAATTACGTCTGGGTATGACGTCGTTTTTTCATTTTTTAGGTTAGGTTTATATGAATGTTGCTTCCGGCGTAGTATGTCTAGTTTTTTCTTTAATTTCAGCGTTTTTGTTTTCATCCTGTAGCTAAGAATAGTGAGGAATTTTGATTGCATGTTTTGCCAAAGTGGGTAGCCAAGTGTGTCCGTTAATTTAAGGTGAAGAGCATATAATTCCAGTTCCAATTTTTGTAATTTTGCGTAGTGGTTGTTTCTCTCAATTATTATTACTTCTTTATCGGCTGATGTTTGGTGTTTGCTGTTTTTGTCATATTTTACAATACTCCTTACAAACTTTGGTGTGACTTTGCTTTGTATGCATAGGTTTAAAAAACGGATGTCCGCAAATGTGTTTTTTCTCTTTTCTTCAATTTTTTGGTATCTTTTGATGTCACTTTTTATTCCACTGAAATCTGTATTGAAATTTAGGGTTTCTAATCTTACCTTGTTTTCTGCCATGACTTGTATCTTTTCCACGTGGTGGCCAATTATAAATTTTGCTTCTTGTGACTTGTTGGTCTTAAATTACGTTGATATTGTAATGAAAAGAAGCTAGAAACAGTGATGTGTATTGAATTTATTTAAAGGTGAGTCGGAATTGTTACACTAACATCACTTAAGTGAGGTCGGTTAAGCTTTTATTTACTTGAGAGGGTTTTAAATCTCCAGCTGTGTTTCAACTTTTATATATTCATTTGGTGCAGAATTGCCAGTATCTTGAGAGTTTTCATCAGTTTTTTCAATGATTTTCATGGCTATTTTTCTCATTGAGGGCATCACTTTTGATATATATATATATATATATATATATATATATATATATATATATATATATATATATATATATATATATATATAAGCATTTTTCACTTTTAACTGGTGAGCAAGGTAAGAAGAGACCATATACAAAGATTTTTTAGATGTTTTTCTTTTTTATAATGCTGTTAAAATGGGTTGCAACAGGGCAATTGATATCCTTCAGATAACGCTTGATAGACTTTCCAGTGACACATTTGATCGCCAACACATCAATTCCTCACACTTACTGAGAGTCTTTTAAATTTGCAAATCCCTTTTTCTTGACACAAGTTGTTTGACATGCTAAATTATGTAATTAGTCTATATTACAATTTACAAAATCACCATCCATTTTGATATTGTAGTATTTAAGTAATGTGCATAACAGCAAACTTGCCAAATAATGACTGTGCATAATTATATAACAATAACATCATAGGAAGGTACCAATTGAGGGAGGTAAGTATTATCAGGTTGAAAATCTTATAACATCTTACAACAGTACCGAGGAAAGTAAGCTGAAGTTCAGACTGCAAACCTAAACAAACAAACAAACAAAAAAAAAACAAATATATATAAAAATGCTTGAAAATTATAGGATATTTTTGCGAACTTAAAATAATCAGAAAGAAGAGAAAAAGTAAGAAAGCCAAAATGATTTTTGTAACCTAAGAGAATAACTCTTTTAAATGAAGTTATGAGAGGTTATACTCTTTGTTCCAACTCTGTTATTCATTGTTCAAGATTTTTTCTAAACACCTATATTTTACATTAAGCAGATTTAAGCTGAAATTAAAAAATGATTTCTTGACAAGATTTATTGTTGAGCATATTGTGTATTAGTTTAATCTCCAATATGAATAAGAAGATATATTATAAAGTAGGATAATATGTTTAATGAGCAAAAATATTAAATGTCAATTTAAAATTAGTGTGTCTCAGATATTACTAATTGGAATAATATAAAATGTTGTCGAGTGTCATACAACTACTCCAGGAACACTTATATCAGATTTCATCAAAATCTGTGATATTGGATACCATGCCTTGGATGAAATGACTCCTACATAGTCAAACTTCCGTACTACTTCAATTTCGTTATCCTCTAGCCACCATTTTTCATATTTTTAAAGTTTTGTAGTTTTGCAAACCATAATTTTAGATTTATTTTTGTTCACTTTTGAACACCAATCTGTGCAATATCTCATGGTTGCTTCTAATGCTTTGGTTAGCCCTCTAGGCATTATTGTGTTACTACTAGTTTATCCGCAAACTGCGGTCCTGGAATCTCTCTATTATTACTTATTGGACAATGTATCTTCACTCTTATAGAGTTTTATTTAACTGGAAGTTCTAAAAGACAGACAAAAGCTTTCTGTAGAAATAAAGTAAATCTATTGAAATAGAGAGCAAAAGTGCCAGAAGTGAACATTGTTATAAATTGGCTAGTAGATTTTAAAAAGAACAATCCATTCATATTCTTTTCGACCAAGGCTGGAAGGAGGGGAAGAGATATAGCTATCCTGAACTTTCCCACTCGGAGAGGAAAGCCATGTGTCAGTCAGAGCCAGGTGTGAACAGTTGACATTTTGGTGTTATATCTTCCTTATTATGCAATTGAATGCATACTCAGATTTAATATCTATTTTGCTCAAAATTGCTTTGACATGATCATAAATAGGAAACCTATCTCTATAGACCCCAGGTGGTATCAGGGATGTGCAATAATCTGTATAAATGAAGAAAAAATAGAATATTAAAAGATACAATATTTTATTGTACTAGTTAAACCATGGAATTGCCATAAAATTATCTGAAGATGTATTATCATCTAATTGTAGATCAATTACTAGTGGCTGACAGATTTCTGTTACACCTTTGAATGTTTGCAGGGCCCCACATGCCTGGGTAAGACTATACTCTGAGAGGTAGTCAGATATCTCAAAGGCTCCATTAGCGACACAGCTATCCATGTGCCATGCACACCATCGACATGTATTACATAATACCTTAGGGTTGGGGGAGTTGGTTTGCAGTTTCCTATTCATTATTCAGAGACGGGCCTGACTGAGCGTGTCTGTAGGTAGTCAACTGACGTGCTGGTCAGGTGCCGGCTGTGTACCACATGCTGACGCATCCGGGACACGCTCAAGGTCCAGTGTTAGGTGCTTACAGAAGGATTGCATTATCCTGTTAAGTATTATTGTGATCATTATCATCAATATTTCATTTGATATTATTTCGTTATCTTTTACAGATACAATGGGGAGCCTGCTTTTTCACTCTAGCAGGGAATGTGGTTGTCTACGGAACATTGCTTGGATTCTTCATGACGTTTGATTCGGATGAAACAGATTACAGCATGTGGTGATTTGGATATGCTTCTAGCGCCAAAGTACTGAAAAAAAGTTTTGTGATATCTTACATCATTGCAAAAACTGGACCTTTGTTTCTTAATGTCTCATTTCTTAATAAATGTAAAGTACGACATATTTCATGAATCATTGCCAGTGGTGACTAGATGAAGTATTGTTGTTTGATCAAATGGCCGACTAGCAGTGTGCAGACCAGAGGTATTCTTTAACACAGCAGCTCTTAACATCTATTTCTATAATTAGTAAGTTTATGGAACAGAATAAAAACATTTTCTTTGTAAATAACCTGTGAAGTCAGCATGATATGTTGTACTGTGTGAAGGTATTTTCTGAGGTCTTGGGTATAAGGATTATTTTTCTTTTGTAACAGTTCTTTAAAACCAGAGAGTTTGTTTTATGTTCTTAGTGAAAATGAAAGTCCTCATGTAGGTTATTTTTATCATTTTTAAAGTTGCTAAGCTTATAACTACAATACAAAAAGGCAAAGAAAGGTAATATTTATTTTTTAACTTTGTACTTCAATGACATAGTTTTATGTATTCTTACTTCATCTACTTAAGTTTCTTTAGTGATGGGGCTCATAACAGCTTGGAATAGAGCAGCATATTCCTGAGTTTCCTTATTAATGTTGCTATTCGGCACTAAAATACAACAGTGGCAACACCTTCTTGAAAAAAAAAAAATATAAAAAAGTAATCGATTCAAACAACAAGAAAATGATTTACATGTGTTCAGCTCTGTAATGAAGAAAAAAGAAAGGGGATACTTATTCCACCAAATAAAACAATCATACAGTTGAAATTGTAGGCAAGAGTTACGAGAGTATTTAGAGTATGAGGGGGTCATTAGAAGAGGGGACAAGATTTAGAACTTGTGGGAAATGCTGGACAGGATCTAGGAAATTTGCACTTAATGAATAGTTTATTATACATAACGTACTCAGAATTTGTTAACAGAGAGAGAAAAATCTAGGTGTTCTAAACTATTACATGCAGTGGAGGAAAAACTGGGTTTCTTAACAGCTAATACAACATTTTGGAGAATGTTAAAGGAGATATGTTTTGCATTAAAAATGAAAAATGTGAGGCATCTGGTAAAGGAATGCTGTGACATTGTTGCTTGAAGAGCTGTATATCTAAAAATTATTAGAGCAAATTCAAATGGACTAAAATCTGTGAGTACTGCTGAGACCTTAGTATGTTGTGACTAAATCTGCAAAAAAGGACAATAAATCAGAATTATAAGAACTAAAGGTGTTACTAGGCTTTGTAAGGAATCTTAACCCTTAAGGCTGGTTCACAACCGCCCGAGAACGTTACCAGAACGGAAACAGAAACGAGAACGGGAAGCTATGCACCATGCAAGATATTGGTTCACAACAGCCCGGTAACGAGAACAGGAATGCATATCGATCACAAAGTGAAAGTCGATTTTGCACATTGGGATTTCATTTGTTTTTAACTGACCAATGACATTTTTTCATCTACTTCCAATTTAGTCAAGCCAACGTCAAAATTTGATAGATAAACATTATCTAAATGCTTATCCATTACATTTCTGATGCCTCTATTTATACCAAGCTTTCATTCCTTTATTTAATTACATTAAAATTGTTTATTGTTCTTTTTTCATTTCTACTGGTTTTAGCTGTTCTTTGTAGCTTTTGCCATTGTTTCTTAGGTAATAGCCAGTTTTGAGTTGCATATAAACAAACTACAAATGATCCCTTCACCAGAGGAACCAACGCTGATTAGATTTGCGGGTGTCGGGATGAGGTTAGGAAGCAAATTTACTAGTAATGCCTTCCAGTTTCATGTTTCCAGCTTGCGACTATAGAGAGCACTAGTGGCTGTTTCATGTCACGGCAACCTAGAATAACCTCTAGAGTGAAGAGTCTAATATGCACAATAGGGATTTAATATGCCATGTCTGGGAACGAGAACGAGAAAGTTAAAATTTAGGCAACTCTTCTTTCCCGTTCCCAGGGCCTGGGAAGGCTTCCCGTCAGTTGTGAACACTCCCATTTGAATACATGTATTTCAACTTTCTCGTTCTCGTTCTGGTTACCGTTCTCGTTGGTTGTGAACCAGCCTTTAGGGTCTGCATTAAGTTCTGCTTAAACACAGAGAAATACAGGTTATGAACTTAGTATTTGAAAGTATGGCTAAACAGAACTTCAGAAGTAAGAAATCCCATGCCTGGTTGGTGGGCTTGGATGTATTACTTAAAATGTCCTGAATTTGTTTCTTAATTATTTGATTCTTATAGTTTTGTTACAGAATGCAAATCACCATACTTCAAATTTGGGTGCACATGAGTTGCAGGTTTTGTTGCATCTCCTACACTACTATTTCTTTTCTAATTCTGTGTTCTTTTTTTCAGACTATCTGCCCTTCACTTTCCTTGTTCTGTCCTTTTCTTGCCAACGAAAGCTTTCTTTGATTCAGAATTTAAATTTCTTCATGCTCATGCAAAGTATGCATCAATTGTCACTAGGATTCAAAAGTGCAAATGCTTCCATAAAGGAATTAATCTGGTGTGATGAAGATTTGTGATGCTAGGCATCAAGGATTTAGAATTCATTGCTGGAGAAACAGCATTGCATAACAGACATTTTACACTATGAATGTAAACATGTCTTCTCAGTTTTTAATTATTATATATACACTGCATGAGTCTTCTTATCCTGCGCATTGGTAACTAGGCAACCCTGCATTTTACAGACAAGGCGAAATGCAGGTGCTGACACCATATTCACCAGTCCGCACTGATTAGGGCTATGGTGGTGCTCGTTAGCATTCATAGTAGCGCAATGGTTAACATGCTGAAAAGTCACGGTGAGGGTAAGAAAATCAAATCATGCCTGCGAATAAATGAGTTTTTTATTAATTTTTTGCATTTATTTATGATGTTCATTAAAGCATATTCTAACATGTAACAATCTGTGTTTTAATGAAATTCACATAAACTAATTAAGTGAAATGACACGTGCCAAACTATCAGTTCTCGTTAAATTTACTAAACATAAAAAGTACCTTCAAATGGCAGTATTTGAACCTGGGACCTTCACCACTGAAGGCCAACACACACACTGTTGTGCTACAAGTGCAAATCACTGTATGCGCAGCAGTACAAAGCAGTCACTTCAGCCGAAATTGATATGATGCAATGCAGTGGACAGTGTTTACGGCATAGCCTGTACAACACCGGGACTGCATAAGTTCTCAATCTGCAGGCTGAGAAGACTTGCCCGGTATATGTATATAAAATTAATTGAAATTAATTATAGTTTTTAGAGATCAGAGCCTGCTCTTGGCAAGTTTTTTTTTTATTTTTTATATTAATATAGAGTCAACTGAAAAATTCAGTGCCACAGCTGGGATTTGAACATGGTTCTCCCGCTCCCCATGCAGGAGTTCAATTTTCACCACAATGCCACAAAAGCTGTAGATCCTATTTAATAATGACCCAACTTTACCATTTAAACTGAGGAAATGCTGTTTAAACAATACCACATATCTGTTAGCAGTGGTAATAACAGCAACTAATATTGCATAATTTGTAGTTTTCCGCAATAAATATCACTGAAATACCATACAAGTGTGACTTAAGTAATAGAAGTATGTGCTTCTGATATATTTCATGTTAAAACATAAAAAAAATGTTCCTTTATTGAATTAAAGTGGCCTTTAAAATTTTGAAAATCCTACAATTCAGGGTAATTGTTTCTGGGAAAAACAGAAAAAACACTGCGAAATCAAATGATAGAAAATATAGAGGGAAAATGTTCATCACTTAAAATAGTTTGATGTAAGATGAATGAAGGAATGATGTGAGAGAATGATAGATGGGATACACATTAATTGTAGTGAAAGAAAGCGCATAATAGTGAAGGACGGACAGAGAGAAACAAAGATAAGCATTCCTCTCCAAATTGCTCCAAAAGACGACACACTGTATTGGTGTGGTGCATCTGCTTTTTGCCAACTTTAGTAACTTTCTAGGCAGTGACCTTGAAGTGTTCTGAGAGAAAATGGTAGTCACTGATGAAAAGGTGCATGAAATTATAGAACCTTCTTGCCAGATACACTTACAACAGTTTCTCTGCCCTTGTCTCGATTTGCAAATGAATGCACGGAAGAGGAAAAACTATTTCTTTTATAACTGTATTGGAGGTGTACATTGTCTTTTTTTAAAATACTTTTTAAGGTACTTCTTTGATATCAAATAAAATGCTTCAGTTTTTCTATACTTTTTTTTGCTCCCTTGCAGCAGAAATTATTTGCTTGTAATGAATTTAAATGCATAGATGCTATATGACAGTTTAATAAAATCAGCATTGCACCATGCGGTACACAAAGAAAACAAGAAATGCACCTCTAATATTCAGTTATTGTAACACATCATTGCAGTGTCTCATAGCATAAATAAGTGATGTCTTCCCTAACTTAACAAAGTGGAATTTAACAGATAACTGTGAATACTCTAAATCGACTTAACCAATAAGTACAGGTGTGTTAGTTGGACTTATTTGAGAAAATATGTTGCTGATTATAAATATTGACCTAAAAGTTGTCTTTCCTTTTCTAAAATGTTATAACCTGATCTACAGTAATATATAAAGCAACTTAGCCAGGCTAATTCCCACTGTTGCATTTGCTAATGTGTGGTATTAGTACACATGTAGACCACAATAAATATTAATAAATAGCTTCTAATTTTTATGAGTTATACTCATTAGTGGAAAGCATTGCTTAGCTCTATTTAATCACTCTAGTCCACAAATGAAAGTGGCAGTACATAAAATATTAATTTACCTCATAATACGAGGTACGTCCAGAAAGTAAGTTCCGTTTGGTAATAAAATGAAATTGTGTACAGATACAGAAAAATTATTTATTGCACAAAATTCTACAACTCTTAAACTACTTTTCCACATAACTGCCGAAATTTTGCAGCCATTTGTCATAGCGTGGCACAAGTTTTTGTATACCTTCTTCATAGAAGTTTGCCGCCTGTGTCTTCAACCAGTTGGAAACATTTTCTTTCAGCTCTTCGTCATTGTTGAAGTGTTGATCGCCAAGGAAAGACTTGAGATGTAAGAACAGATGAAAGTCGCTAGGAGCGAGGTAAGGGCTGTACGGAGGATGGTCAAACACGTCCCAGCCAAATCCCTATAGGAGGTTTTGCGTCACATTTGCAGTGTGTGGTCGTGCGTTGTCGTGAAGAAAAACAACACCTTTTGACAGCAATCCTCGGCACTTATTCTGTATTGCGCGGCGCAATTTCCTAAGTGTCTTGCAATAAACATCTGCTTTGATTGTTTGACCACGCGGTAAGAAATCAATGAGTAAGATGCCTTTCCAGTCCCAGAACACTGTGCACATCAGTTTTCGAGGTGTCAAGATTTGTTTCGGCTTAACCTTTGCTGGGGATGAAGTGTGCCTCCATTCCATTGATTGCCGCTTACTTTCAGGGGTGTCGTAAGAAACCCAAGTTTCATCTTCTGTGACTATCTGTGTCAGAAATTCTTCGCCGCCTTCATCATAACGGGTCAAAAACTGAAGTGCACTACCCATCCGGTTTGTTTTGTGTTGCTCAGTAAGAATCTTTGGTACCCAACGAGAGCAAAGTTTACGAAATTTCAGTTTTTCGGTAACAATTTCATGAATTAGTGATCGTGAGATTTGGGGAAATTCCATAGCGAGAGCACTAATTGTAAACTTGTGGTTTTCCTGGATTTTGTCATCAATCGCATGAACCAGTTCTTCTGTAACCAAAGATGGACGCCCACTTCGTTCTCCATTGTGCACTTCACTACGTCCCTCATTGAACTGTAGGACCCATCTTCTTACCATTGAATCACTCATCGCATTTTGTCTGTAAACTTCGCAAATTTGCCGATAAATTTCAATTTGTTTCATTTTCCTAGCATTCAGAAAATGAATCACAGATCTGATTTCACAAGCGGCGGGATTTTCAATCAATACCGACATTGTAAACAAGCACAACAAAGCGTACGTGGCTGACAGCAATTTCAAAATGGCACACGTTTCTTCTCCTTGATACAGAGCGTCTACCGCGCATGTGCGGAACTGCGATTGCAGCGCTGCAGCGTAAAGAAATTGAAACGGAACTTACTTTCTGGACGTACCTCGTACATGCAGAATAATGGTACTAATAGTGGGAATTCTTAACATTCCATAGTTGCACCTCCTGCATCCCATTATTTGCCACATCAGATACATATTAAACCACCCACCAGATTACACTCACAATTTTATTACTTCCTTTCACTTTTTTTTAACCTCTATTACAGACTCCCTTATTACAAGCCATGAAACAACAAATCTAGCACCCATTTTACTGCAGTCCATTGTGGCTTAAAGGTAGAACAAGCTTCTCATTGCTAAAGCAGTTAATATTTGAAGCAGAAATATATTTTAATTAACAATCTTGAAGAATTTTTGCAGTGGCATAAGTCAAGGTAAAGTCTTTTGTCATGTGACCTAATGCTGTGAATACAATAACATGTTTTAGCACAATAGAGCTTTCGCTTCCATCACTGAATAGAATACCACCAATAGAACACACAAAATTAAGAACTTAGTTCAGATTACTGAATTTTGGGGTGTTGAAAAGGATTTGTTAGGAATATTAAAAAAAAATAAGAGTAATTCAGGATCCATCTTGTAGAATTTTAGAGTGGATGTAAATAATTTCAGTGAAGAGGACTGCCAGGTGCATTTGTCTTTTGAGAAGATGGATCAACAGAAATCAGCAGAACGTGTTGAGATTATGATTTTACAAACTTTTGACTTGTGTACACTTGATTTCCACAAGCATTTGTGTCGGTAACCTCTTACAGCAGAATAGAACATTTTGTTAAAACAAAAGTTTTTCATTTTTCTCTGTTCCATGAAAACACTATAAACATTCAGAATGCCATGCTACATTATCAGTGTTTTCACTATTAAAAAGTGATACATGCACAGAATATTGGTCATTACTCAGATATTAGTGCATATTTGGCACTCAAACTTGTTAAGATTGATGATAGGATGATGCTAAAAGCTCTAATTTAGATGTGCCAGTATGACTCAATTGCAGAGCCACAATGAAATTAAAATAGTAATATAATTACCAATTACAAAGGCATATTTGATTCTAAGGCATTTACGCTCACACAGAAAAAGTGGAGCACTCTTCTTTGTTTTCAGAATGAATATGAAAATTAATAAAAACATTCTTAAATGAAAAAGCAAATACTAAACATAAATTAACTTAATATTCAGATACACAAAAAAATGATTCATTTTAGTTTTTGAATTCAAGTAAAAGTTCCTTTTATTGAAGAATTTAATTATAATTAGGATTTGAACTTAGATTTAATTGTAATTACCAGACATCTGTGTTTATCAGAACACATGACCAGAATAATACACATTTCTCTGGGTATTGCATGTCTTTAAAAATGTAGGTTGGCACGAAATCATGTATTCAGTGCCAGTGAATGCTTCTGTTTTCTTAATTGGACTTCCTTTTTGGCTGTTGCTCTTTTTTTAGGGGTGCATATAATACAAGCCTATCAACATTCAAAGGAGTGTTGCCCATTAGTCCTGCTGGAGCATTGCAACATTTAGTATAGCTTGTAATGTAGAAGGTTGTGCTCAATGCTTGAGGGGGGGGATGGGGAGAGGGAGATCCAATGGGGTTAACAAACCATTATTATAAAGTTAACCAATATAGGTTTCTATGAGCTTAAATGTCTTTTTTAAATGCATATAATAAAGTTAATACTAACTGCATTAAATCCTCATCAGAGAATTATGTCACAATAAATAATGTGGAAATAGCATTCACTAATTTCATGCAGTGTTCATTAAGCTTTAAAAACACAGCATTTTTCAGTTGCAATATACCCATATAAAGAACAGTACATATCTATATACATGCCAACATATACAGTGCCTTATTTTCGACTCTTGGCCGGCAGCTTGACAGATGTGGCTGCATACGCACAGTGCTTCTAACTTGTTCCTGCTGTTCACCCTCCATTCTGAGCATCAGTGCATGTGACCGTTGCTAGCACGAGTTCGTGTTTTGTTCTTTGTGGTTAAGTGTGATAGTCCTGTTATAATGCCAAGTGCGTGCGTTTACTTTAGAACACTGCATATTCATGTATGATTCCTATGTGTGAACAGTCTTGTGGACAAGCGACATGGCTATTTATAGAGAGATTCCCCAGGATCTGTGTGCTTCACAGAGAGACAGTTCGTAGTCTTGTAAAGCGATTTAGAGAAACAGGTTCTGTTCTTGATAAGAAACCCAAAGTAACTCGCCATGTTCTTACATAGGAAAACACTTGATGAATAGACAGTAAACGGGAGTTTCACAATTCTTGGCTTGGAAAGCCACTAGACTTTTAAAATTAAAACCTTATAAGATAATCGTAGTTCGGAACTGCAACCATGTGATACTTGATAGAGTAAATTTCTGCAATTTTATGTCGGGTAACAAAGTTAATTTTTTTCACAGACAAAGCATGGTTTTCTTTAAATGGCAATGCATTGACACAATACAATAGGTACTGGAGTGCAGAAAAAGCTGATATTGTACGCGAAATGCCATTGCATGACCAGAAAATTGGTGTTTGACAAGCTGTGAATGCATACCGAATTATAGGGCATATATTCTTTGAGGATACAGTTAATGGACAGAGGTACAGGGATACAATAATCAAACCATTCCTGGAATATTTGTGTTACATTGAATGCACACAGGCATATTTTCAGCAGGACTGTGCTGCAGCACATACAGCTGATCTCCCATTGAAATTAATTATGGAAGTTTTTGAAGATAGTAAAGGACTGTGACCACCGTGCTCCTCAGACCGTAAGGTATGCGACTTTTATTTATGGGGGAACTTAAAAAATAAAGGTATGGGAATAATCTGCATACATTGGAAGAACTGAAAGACAATATCAGAAGAGAAATTACTGCAATTTCAGAAGAATTAATGCGTGTTAATGGAAATTTTCTTAAAAGGTGTGAGAGATGCATGGCAGCACGAGGACATAATTTCATGCCACCTTCTGTGATAAAGGTATGTGGTTATTGTATGCATGTAAATCCATGCGCTTGAATTGCTGGCACACTATGCACTTGAGTTCAGGATCTGTGAATATTCAACTCGGCCTGCAGCAGTGGGCCACAAAGTAGCTGGCCAGGAGTCAGAAATAAGGCACTGTAGATCAACATAGTATTGTCATTCATATGTATTTACTCCTTTTAACACGTCATTTTAAATTAATTTTAAAGGATTGACATTGTTAATTAAGACCTTTAGGCTGAGGGAGAAGAGCATTAGGTATTAAAATGCATTCATAGTAAAATCCTTTTTGCTAATGGGTTAATGCTGAAACTAATATAGTAGGTTTTCCTTTTGTAACAAATATCTTCGTTTGGTAGAAATTTTTCTTTATTACTTTCTCTAGCACTTACTTATTGTAGGTAGGGAAAGTATTCCATTCTACCCAAAACTTTAAAATTGAGATTTCTCTCGAAATATAAGTTTTAAGGTTTCCTGAGCATAAAAAAGCATCTTTAGAAAAAAGCTGCAGACAAGCATGTATGAACAGCATAACTCAAAATTGAAAAATGAGAGAAATACCAAGTATCGTATTTAAGTTCAGTATCTTCCAAGGATGCAAATGAAGATTTTCAAGGAAATTCCTCCTGCCCCCTTTGCAAGTAAAATTTTTATTCTGTAAAAAATTCCTGTAACAATTTTGATCCATATTTCTTTGATGCAGCATGCTTAAGGTATTTACATGTTTAATAAAATGCATATCTTGAATTTTCTGCAAATAGCCTGTGAAGTCCTATTAATCCAGAATTAATTTTATGTAATTTTGCATGTCTGGTAGGAGATTAACTGCACAAAAATGTAGATCTCTATAAAATATGCAGTTTGTTTCAAAACATATTTTCTTCTTCTGGTGTCAGCCATTTCTGAGATATTCATTATGATTGGTTTGAATTTTTCAATACTTTCTCATTTTAAGTGCTGTTACTATTTACTTTTTCTCATATGAGGAGCATCAGAGTAAAACACACCCAAGTCCTCCCGTGGAGAAATGCTTTTTGATATGGATTTTCCCCCTATTTCGATAGTGCGGAATTGATTTTGCAATCCTCTTTGTTTCTTATAACACTCCTTCCTATGGTAAAACGGTTTATAAATACAGTGTTTGGCTCAGAAAGCGACCAAGATGAATGGAACAAAATGCACAATTTTACAGAAACGAAGAATTGCTTACATGACACTGTATACATACATGCTTTGATTGCTGTGTTTGCATTCTGTGGAACTAGAAATACCACAAAAAAAAAATGCTGGAAGCTGTGCCATGTAGGTACTAATATTAGATTTCTTAAAGTATTACAGCATTGACAAGAAAATAATTGTAGGCTACAGTAGAGGTACCAGAAAGAGAATGAAAATGCCGGAAACAAAGAGAAGCAAAGAAGTAAAAATGAGGTAAACGGCTTTTGCTATGTCATTAAAATATATTTGTGGTCTTATACTCATGCAAATAAATGCAGTGGAATGCTGCAAAGGACACTGAGATGACTATGTTGTTTTGTGTATTATGCTCGTAAAAAAAAAAGAAAAAAAAAGTGAGAAGTATTAAGACCTTTTTTTCTTGCATTATCCATCAGATAAATTGATAAAGATCTAAACCTAATGAACTTTTGCCATCCCTCTATTCATAACTCTATTGAAATAGGGAGTTGCATTTGAGTGTATATCACAAGTCCAAGGTTTAACACTCCAAAGCGGAGTCAATGAAGCAAAGGAGGGGAATGTTGATACACTCTTACAGAAGAGGTTTGGAAGTAATTGGAGACTGAGTAAGCTGCAGTTTTGTGTGAAGGTTATGGATGAAGAGTCGAAAATTAGAATGAACAAGAATTTGACTGACTGGAGGAAGAAATCAGCATTATTTAAACATAGTTGACTTGTTGAAAGACAAGATGTTTACAGAAAAAGTGACAAATGAAATTTGAAGAATCAGTTTTTTTCCAAAAAAGTACACAAAGTATAAAACGGCTTTTTGTTAGTGGAATTAAATTGTTTATTAAAATATCATTAAATATAATTTGTTACCATTTTTCTTAATGCTCATGACAATATTTTCAGTATTATTGGTTCAAAATGCAGTAAGTCCATAAAATGTTTCATTATAAATATGGTATTAAACAAAAAATAATTCTGCTGACAGCATTTAGGAAAGTGGCATTTGCACTACAGTTAGGTATGAAGAGTTAAAATGCCCAATAAGTTCACGAGATATCAGTTTCTCCTCTCTTCTAAAAGCTTATTTCATTATGCGCTTAGTGCATTTTGATTCCATGTTCCTCATATGTCATGGAAAAGAGTATACAATTTGAAGACAAACCATAATGCAACAGACTTTTTAAGAATTAGATATTGCTTCAGCCTTCTCTATCCCCCCCTCCATTTATATACAACAAAATTTGTGATTAAACTATTTTTGCAGGCATTTATCTCAATTAGCATTAATAGATAGAAAAATAAGTTTTCGCCAGAGTAGTTTGTAGAAGATATATATATATATATATGATAGTGGCTGGAGAAAATCAGAAGTAACTCAATTTTATGTATATAAACATATGTTAGAAATAATATAGAGATAACAAATGAAGTGGCACTAAAGTCAGCATCCTCCCATGCAGTAATAAATGAGACAAGATGTGTATTGTTCCAGGCTTAACTCTGTAACAATAGTTGGCAACACTGTATAAATATAAATTTCAGACCAAATGGTAAAAATTGTCAAAGACTAACAATTTTAGTTTTTTGTGTAGTCTTATAATTTGGAATTTTTCATCTTTAACTTATGTATTCTACCATTTTAGCCACAGTACTTCACTTCACAGAAAAAACCATAACACCTATATTCTTTGGAGAAGAAAGATACATTTTAGCTTTTTTTGAGGGGACATTTTGTTTTATAAATTGGTATCACTTCTATGAACGGCAGTATCCATATGTCCAAGCAATGTGATATTTTGCTTTGTAAATATGTATGCATTTGGTTCTCCATTTTTACTCTGACCATATTTGCTCTGAATGACTTTGGATATAATTAACTTGATTTCTCAGGAACTATTGAAGATAGCTAAATTAAATTCTGATATAATAAAAGAAACAGCTCAATGGTGTTACTGATCTAATTTGGTGTTAATAAGTTGGTTAGTTTTATTTAAAAAATTAATTGCTGGTCAATTAAAGAAAAAGTGTAATTAAGAACAAAATCCTATCTTTTTTAATAAACCATATTGTACAAAAGTTGATCAGTGAACTCAAAAGGTATGCATCTTTATCGTGTAAAAATCTGTCTGATATCTTAATTTCTGAGATGATTCATGAAGTGCAAATTTTACATTGGCAGGATAGGGCTTTTAATCTCCCCTTATGCCCTGTAATGGATATTGGTCCAATATAAATCCTGCAAGATAATGGAGAAAAACCGCACTATGCCAGTATTGGGAATTTGATTAATAGGTCTTATGTTTTTGGAGAAACAGTTACGCCAGTGGGTTACTTAGAAGTGTTGCAAAATTTGTAGTACTTAAGCTGGAAAACAACCCCATTTAATTCAGCACTTAATTTGACAACAGGATGGAATTTCATTCTACTTTAGATTCTATGGAACTTCTTGGATAACACATTCAGAGTTAAAATTAAAATAAAATTGAGTTTTATTTTTGGATGCTCTTTAACTGCTTAGGTCTTAGTGTCCCTTTCTATATTGGACATGAAAGACTGGTAATTTTGCTCAGAGGCCTCTTTATTGGGCTTGAAGTTCTTTTACGTGCCACAAATCTACGACACAGGACCACTGACTTTACTTCCCTTCTGAAGGCAGCCATGCTAAGGATTTTTACGCCTGAAAAATTCCATCGCCCTCCGCTGGGTTTGAACCTGCAACCTTGGGAACTAGAGGCTAGCATGGTAACCACTATACCTTCAGAGGACGACATATTCTGAGTGGATTGGTTGCTGTGGGGCATTGATTGACGACCCTTTTCTTGTGATTTGATGCTATGTGACTTAATTAATGCAGAATTGTAATGTTTTCCATATTACAAAGAAAATTTGGATGAACTGAGAATGTCCACTGTAACTGTCTTTCATGTTAATAATGGGAATAAACCTTTATTCTATCATATTTGTGAATTGGCTGTAATTCATTGCATGAAATATATTGAGCAAGGTAGAAGACATTTGAACAACTTTTATCTTAATAATTGTGTAAAGTGAACACACTGGGTAAATAAAAAACAATGTTAGGTGAAATGGACCTTACTGCCATACTATACGCAAATGGAAGAGCCAGCATTTAAGGCTTCTGCTGTGTGTGCCAGAAGTTATTTTGTATCACTTTTTACTTTCTCTAGCCCTTACCTATAGTAAATATTACATTCCATCCAAAAATCTGATATTGAGATTTCACAGGAAATGCATGCTTTGAGTTCCTTTGGAATGAAGAAAATTATTTTAGTGAAAGGTCCGTGTAAATGTTTGTGAACAGTATAACTCATACATGAATAATATTATATTTAAGTCCAGTATGTTTCAAGGATGTGACCAAACATTTTCAAGAAAATCTCATGATAACTGCCCTCTACAAGCAAAAATGTTCATTACTTTTGTTTTTCTGAAAATATTTAAACACTTTGATTAAAATACCATGTGTATAAACTATTTTTATGGCAAAGAAAGTGTATATCTAGAATTTTCTGTGAACAGCTTGTGAATTTCTCTTCATTGTGAATGAACTTTGTATACTTTTGTGAAACTACAAGGATATATTCACAAGCCATGGCAACTATTATTTACTGAAAATGTGTCAACACAGCAATGTATTATATAATTTGAAAGAATGAATTACATGAACGTCTTAATGTTGTCAACTGCAGGATTCTGGAAGAGTAACATATCAAATATAACATTTTGAAATCATTGTTTTATTCTTGTACAATGTGCTTAACATCATTTGTAGCAGCTAACAAGTCACCTGTTTATGAGGGTTGATTCATGTTGATGTTTAACATCCTTCAAAGTAGTCTCCTATGTTGCCCATAGTTCGTTGTCATCAATACAGAAGACAAACAATACCATTGGCTGCATGAGTTTTGCTACTATGCACTACTTCACACCAAAATGCAGTTACAATATCTTGTGTGTTGGCAAAGCATTTCCCATACGATGGCTTCTTCACTTTAGGAATAAGTTCAAAGTCACAGGGACTAAGACTGGGGAATATGGAAGATGTGGCAAGATTTCCCTTTTCCAATGCTGTGAACAATGTGTAACTCTGTCTGCTGCTTGTGCTTTAGCATTGCCATGTAGAATTATAGTGTTGCCCAGCAGTTCTCTGTGTCTCTCTCGTACTGCACGACATAGATAATATCGCAGAAATTACACGTATACTGCGCATGTGCATTTACGTTTCAGCCCTGAGGAACTGGATGACATATGAGGATTGTTTGAAAAGTTCTCGGAATGACATGCTAAATAACAACAGACCTCGCCCAAAATATTTTTAGTTTTCAATGTAGTCTAGCTGTATACAAATGCATTTAGTCCATCAATGTTCCAATGCCTTTATTTGATCTCGAAAAAATAAGATTCTTCCAGGCCTGCAAAATACTTGTCAACTCCGGTTATGAGTTCTTCATTTGAAGAGAATCTCTGTACACCAAGGAAATTTTTGAGCTTAGGGAACAGATGAAAGTCTGATGGAGCCATATCAGGTGAATAAGGTGGGTGTAGCAACAATTCATACCTCTGTTCATAAATTTTTGCCATGGCAAGGACACGTGTGTGCGGGTGCGCACTGTCTTGATGGATAATTTTCTTCCTTGCTAAACCTGGCCTTTTTTCACGTATTTTTTGCCGTAGTTGGTTCAGGAGGTTAGCATAGCATTCTCCTGTAATTGTATGACCATTGGGAAGGTAATTTATCAACAAAATCCCTATCGCATCCCAGAACGCTGATGTCATGACCTTTCCGGCTGATGGTATTGCCTTTGCTTTCTTTGGTAATGGAGAATCATATTTCCATTGCTTTGACTGTTGCTTTGTCTCTGGGTTATAGTAGAGGACCCACGTCTCATCTATGGTCACATACCAATGTAAAAATTGTGTGGGTTTTTCTGAAAATGGGCCAAACATTGTTGACATTTGCATTCTAATGCGTTTTGATCCTGTGTTAACAGTTGGGCACCCACCTACAAGATAATTTTTTCATACCCAATTCCCCAGTCAAAACATGATATGCCTTTTCAGATGATATCCCTAGAGCATCAGCAATTTCTTGCACTTTGAGTCAGCGGTCCTCCAAAAGCACATCATGCACTTCTTTTGTGATCATTTCTGGGGAGGTAACACATCTTGGCCGACCACTATGTGGGTCAACTTCTAAGCTCCAAATTTAACCTCATTGGTCCACTTGGCAACAGTTACATACGAAGGAGCAGAGTCCCCAGTGTGTTCTGAAAATCGGCATGAATTTCATTTGCTTTCATACATTTCTTTATGAAGTACATTATCACTGCTTGAATCTCAGTTTTTTCCATCTTCAAAAATCACTACATGGTAACAAAAACAGTAAGGTGTCAGCACTACAGCTGTACACTCAGAGCACTGGTATGCCACATGTTTACTCAAGAAGGATGACTAATTATTACATCAGATCCAGATTGCACTAGCTCCGACCTCTGTTGGTGATTCTGAGAACTTTTCAAACAACCCTCACACTAAAACACCTTGACTGTTATATGCCAAAATTACCATCACCTTTGTGGGTGACGGGTTTCATCGTACTTTATGGTTTCATGGTGATCCAGGATGATGCCAATCATTGGATTGTTGCTTCAATTCAGGTTCTTATGCTCTTGCCCATGTTTATCAGTTGCAATAATGTGGGTCGGCATGCTTTTTCCTTCACGATCTTTTCAAGATTGATGGCTTTTAGCAGCAATCTTTTGCACATTTAAGTTTTTGCCATAGAATTTGGTGCACTGAGGAAGCAAGAATACCAGTATGCTGGGCTATTTCTATCATCGTCCAACACCTGTCTTCTAGGAGGCATGCTCAACCACAGCCATGATACATCTTTGTTAGGTGACAAAATGTTCACTGTGAGGCAGATCAGTCAATTTGAAGGCCTATACCCACCTTGCCACTGCATGATAGGCAATAGCATGATTACCCAATACTTGCCGTAGTCTGCATGACATTCTCTTCATTACAGCTGTGGAGAATGGCTCTCGTGAAGTACGAATGCTGTTCAACTTTAACTCCATTACACACCGCTGTCAACAGATGACTGATATAGTTGTAGGGGTTGTGATCATGTCCAGACTGGTGCTTTCAGACCCCACTTGGTGACATTACGAATTTCTCAAATGTATATAGTGAAGTTTCTGTGTTAATGCATTTTTGGGAAATAAAAAAATAGTTGCCATGAATTCTGAATCAACCTCATAGTATTAAGTGTTACACAAAAGCTTACTACACAAAAAAAAATGCAGATTTTGTTAAAACACACAATATATATCTGATAATTTTTTTTTCTTTTTGGGCAGGGGGATTTTTAGCATTTCTAAGATATTTGTTGTTATTGGTTTAAATTTTAAAATACTTAATGGTTTTCTGAAGTGCTAACATTTCATTCATTTATTTCGTATGATCATGCAATGAGTGGAATTTCTAAGTCAGCACATAGCAATTGACTTATAAAGATTTGATTATTGCTTCATCCTCGCTCATTGTACATGTAATGAAAGCATTTCTGCAAACTTTCATGTGTATTAACATGAAGTAAATAGAAGAACAAGGTTTTGCAAGAATGGTTTGTAGAAGAGTAGGTAGATAATGAAGTCTTGTGTAAGTATTACACAGAGATTTTGTACAATTGACACACTTTCAATTGAGTTTCCTCAAAAATAAAACGAATTTCATTATGATTTAGAATATGCATAATAAATTTTTTGGTTGACCACACTATAATGTGCTGATTACATGTGACATAACTGAACTATAATGCCATTCATTATACTACAGTGAATCATTATGATCTTACTCGGTGCCATGTGCAGCTTGCCTATATCTCTTAACACCTTCAAAGCAGCAGTTCACTGGGATCCATTCCCCAGACAAACAATGAAATATATGTATTTAAAATAAAACTTTGAATTGCCATCTCCCAACTACCTCTGAAAATCACCTCATTAACGGATGTTTCCTTACTCAACACATATCCACCAAACAATAACCAAGCCAGCCAGTCGGACAAATGCTGAAGATGGGCACAAAACCATTCCCGAAACACATACAAGTACTAAAGGATGTGATGTAGTGTCCCAACCACCTACCGTTTAATTAAAAAAATAAATTCTGTTCATTATAATTTTAATATTCTAATAAATTGAGTTCATTTCCTTTGTTTCCATATTGTACAATATATGTTACCTGCAAAAAATCAATAAATATGACTTGGACTCAATAGTAATACCATACTTGCAAACATGCTCAAGGTTTTGCTATCATGCTGCCATCCGATGAGTAATTACGATGAACAATGTCAAATCTTTTAGTAAAAACTTAGAAATTTGAAATTATAGTGTAGTCAACAAAAAACAGTCGTATGCAACTTTATTTTAATGATAATTAAGAAGCTTGTATGAAAATTATGAAACTCGCATCTTAAGCCCTAGTAGACGCGCTTTCAATACATACTAGTTTTGTTTCGGCAATCTCAGAGATTGGTTTGTTATAAGATTACTTCAAAGGATTTAAAAACTTTTTAATCATCCAAAATATGGGAGGTGGGATGTGGGTAACCTGTAAATGATTAAAAGCATACAAAAATGTTTATAAAAACAACTATATTCTACAAAAATATTAAGTTACAGCATTAATTGCATATAACTCAGGTAAATCTTCAGTCTTTAAAGAATTCACATCAACTTTGACAAAAATACAAGAAAAATTGAAATTCTTACATTAAACAATGAAAATGAGACCCTTAACTAGTATAGCCTTCATATATCATCTGATTATCCATGGACTCACAACTGAAAAGGCATCTCATTCGCAATGCTGACGACATTGCGCTTTACAAGCATGAAAGTGTTGTGCAAGTTTTCTTCTTTTTTCACATTTGTAAGCTACACAAGGCAACCTTTTTTTACTTTCTCTACTACGTATAGTAAGTAGCAGAAGTATTGTATTCCACTCAAAAATTCGATACCGAGATTTCACCAGAAATACATGTTTTGAGACCCCCTGAATCCAAAAAAAGCATTTTTGGAAACATGTCTGTGTATGTGTCTCTCTGTGAACAGCATAACTCAGAAACGAACAGTCGGATAAACACCAAACTTGGTATTTAGGTTCAGTATCTTCCAGAGATACGACACAAAGGTTTTCAAGAAAATCCTTCCACCCCAGATTACCCTTTACAAGGAAGATTTTTCGAAAATTTTAATTTTCTCAAAAATGGCTCTAACAATTTTGATTAAAATATCATATGTTTAAGATATTTTTATGACAAATAAAATGTATATCTTGAATTTTCTGGGAATGTCTCCAAAAGTATTCGTTGTGAAAGACTTTTGCATAACTGGTAAACCATAAGAGATAGACAAAATTTTACTACACAAAAAATGTAGTACGCGTTAAAATATACAATTTATGTCATATACATTTTTTTTGTTGAGTGAACCATTTTCGAGATATTGCTTGTTATTCTCTTAAATTTTTCAATACTTTGTTTCTCAAATGGGAACTCTTTATTCATTTTTTTGTCTTGGATATGCAAAGAGTATTAATCTGTGGCAAAGGGAATGGAGCTGCACCTAGCAACTAGCTATTAAGAGATATGTATATGCTTAAAGCCTACTGTATTTCTATATTGCCCTTGTAAATATATATTCCCCTTACATCTACAAGAAAATTAGCAATAAGATAGAGTCTGCAAATGTTTATCTCGATTAACATGAAGCAGATGGAGAATAAGCATTTGTAAAAATAGTTTGTACAAGAGTAGAGAAAGTCATGTGAGTGTAACACATCAGATTTTTTTTTTAGAGGCTTTGGTTTTATTGAAGGAATCAGTTTCTAAGCAGCATCCTTTCAAACCAGCAGAAACTGACATTGGCAATCCAGTGTTGTTCGCAATGCTTCTGTGTATCTGAGCAGAAACCAACCTATGTATGTAGTTTATTGTACACATTTCAGGGTGCAAATTACAAATTTTGTTACATTTATGTGTCATACCTCTACTTTAATATGTACATTGCTGGTATGTTTGTGTTGCACAGCCAGTATAGCTTCCTGGCAATCAGCACTCTATGCAACATTTACTTCTCTTTGCTAAACCTGATTTAAATTCATTTTATGTTATCTCTCTGCCCTGTTCTTCTCTTTGACTTTCCTCATTCATTTCTCTTTCATTTTTATTAAAAAAACCCCCTACTTTCCTGTTTCTTTCTTCCTGCTTGCTTGTTAACATTTTCAATGCAACTAAACCACTTCCCACATAATTCCATTTCTTGTCCCAGATTTTCTCTCTCCAGCTTTTAAATTTTCACATTCAGTTAGATAATGTTCTACTCTTTCCTCACCATCACCAAGTTCACATATTCCTTTATCATTACCTCTTAAGCCACTTAAGAATATCGTTCCCCAGCTAACCCTTCTTTTTCTCTTTTATTACATCACCCTGTCTTTCTCTACCCTATTCCTTTTTTATTTTCCTGTAAAATTTCAAAGATTTTTTTGTTTTCTATATTTCCTTATATCTCCTACAGTTGAAAATCCTCCACCCTTCCCTTACTTGAATCCAAATACCTGGACTGTTCCTTTCCCCTTGTAACCACATATAATTTTTGTTCCTATTTCTTCCAATGCTTTCTTCAATCCTGTTCCCCAACTGTTCTCATTTTTACTTTCTCTACTACGTATAGTAAGTAGGGGAAGTATTGTATTCCACCCAAAAATTTGATACTGAGATTTCACTGGAAATACATGTTTTGAGATCCCCTGAATCCAAAAAAAGCATTTTTGGAAACATGTCCGTGTATGTGTCTGTCTGTGTGTCTGTCTGTGAACAGCATAACTCAGAAACGAACAGTCGGATAAACACCAAACTTGATATTTAGGTTCAGTATCTTTCAGAGATGCGACACAAAGGTTTTCAAGAAAATCCCACCACCCCAGATTACCCTTTACATGGAACATTTTTCGAAAATTTTAATTTTCTCAAAAATGGCTCTAACGATTTTGATTAAAGTATCATATGTTTAAGATATTTTCATGACAAATGAAATGTATATCTTGAATTTTCTGGGAATGTCTTCAAAAGTATTCTTAATTGTGAACGATTTTTGCATAACTGGTAAACCATAAGAGATAGACAAATTTTACTACACAAAAAATGTAGATCGCGTTAAAATACACAATTTATGTCATATACATTTTTTTTCTGTAGAGTGAACCATTTTCGAGATATTGCTTGTTATTCCCTTAAATTTTCCAATACTTATACTTTTTCTCAAATTTGTTATTCAATTTTTTTTGTCCTGGACATACAAGGAGAATGGAATGCGCCATATAGCAACCAGCTCTTACAAGATTTGACTTCGCTTAAAGCCTACCATATTCCCTTTGCACCTACAAGAAAATTAGCAATAAGATTAACATCTCGATTAACATGAAGCATATGGAGAATAAGCATTTGTAAAAATAGTTTGTACAAGAGTAGAGAAAGTCATGTGAGTGTAACACATCAGAATTTTTTTTAAATCTGATCCCCCCATGTTTCTGCTCTATACATTATTCTTACTTTACTACAGCTGCATATACCCTCTCCAACTATTTTATGGACATTTCAAATATACATGTTCTTACATTTATCATAACCGCTTTGCTTTTTGCCACTATTTTTCCACTGTGAGCCTCCCAATTTCCATTACTACTTAGTCGTACCCCTAAGTAATCATATTCCTGGACCACTTCCATTTTTTTCCTCACTCAACTTCCATTGCTCATTTTTCCTTAATGTCATACCTTTTTTAAAAGCCATGATTTTGGATTTATTTATATTTAAAATTATTCCACAGTCCTCACAAAATTTTTGTATTTCATTTATTGCGTTCTGTAAACCTATCACTGTAATGGCTGCTACTGTTACATGATCTGCATATAACAGTCCTAGTATGTCTCTACTATAGCTAAGCAGTGCCGATTGCTTCCACCGATTCTTTCAGTTATGTTATCTGTAAAAAAGTTAAATATAATGGAACTTAATTTAATCCCTTGTCTTAAACCTAATTTTTGTTCTGTTACTTCTGTTATCCCCATTAAAAAACTTTACAGCTTTGTATATTTTCTCTACTTCTCCTATGAATTTCTCACTTACCCTTTTTATTCTCAATTTCATGTTAATGCTTCTCTATTTACTGTATCAAAAGGTTTTTCAAAGTCCATGTAAAACGTGTACACTCTTCTGTTTAGATATTTGTCCACCAATGATTTTATTATAAATATCTTATCCATTGTTCGTTTTTCTTTCCTGAAACCTACTTGAAATTCCCGCAACTTCCCTTCTTCCTCGGCCCAGTCTCTCAATCTGTCTGCTAGCTCCCTGTGTGAATTTTTCCTAGTATGGATAACAGCCTTATGCCTATATAATTTTCAGTTTTATTCACTCCTCCCTTCCCTTTATAGGTGCTACTATACTTGTTTTTCAGCTTGCTGGAATTTCTTTCCTTTCTTGTACTTTATTTAGTATCTTTGTCAAAATTTCTAACCCTTTCCTCTTTTCACAGCATTCCTTCCAAAATTCTCCTGGTATACCATCTGACCTACCCTCTTCCCTCTTTTGATTTTTATTAGCTATTGGTATACCTTTCTTTCTGTGAATCTGCCGTCCAGTTTCTCATTTTCCTATCCTGATTGAACTATCTTGGCCTTGTCTAAGCTTATTTTACTATCATTTTCTCTCAATCTCCTGAAACATTCTAGCCATTCCTTGCCGTGATCTCCATTTTTTCATCCCATTTTTACTTGACCTTTCTTATAGTTTCCTGTAATTTTTATTTTTCTCTGCTTCCTTTATTTTAGTAATTAAACTTTCCTGCCATTCTTTTCTTTTATTCTCTAATAGGTATTTATACTCCCACTTGCTGACCAACCAATTTTTCTTGCCCTACTCCCTTTCCAATCCTCTCCATCTCACCAAATCTTTATATACTTCCCTTTTGGCTTTCCTACATTTATTGTCAAACCAACCTTCTATCACTTGTTTGCCACATGTCCCCACTTGCATCCTCTTGGCTGCTCTCACCACCAAGTTTCCTAATAATTCTAACACTTTTTTGGTATCATTTTTTGTAAGCTCTAGCTTAATTCCTCTTTCTAATATCTTACTAACGTCCAAGTTTATTTCTCTTCTAAAGTATTCCCTCCTCTCTTCCTTCCATTTAGAGGGATTATATTTCTTTAATTTCACTGCCTCTTCTGATTTTATTTCTTGACCCTCTACTTGTGGGAAATGGCTGCTGTCCACTATTCATTCCCGACCTTGAACCTTTCCACCCTTTCTTGTTTCCCTTCACTCACCAATATGTAATCTATAATACTCTGCCCATTCACATTTGCGAATGTAAATTCTGTCTTTTTATCTCCCTCCATTGACCCGTTGCATATTTGTAGATTGCTTCTCTCACAAAATTCTAACATTCTTCCCTTCATTGTTTATGACGCGGTCTCTACTAGTCCTTTCCCTAAGCTCCTCCTCCCCCTTTCTAAGTATTCTCCTCCTTGTCTGCCCTTCTCTTCTCCAAATCTAGCATTCAGGTCTCCCACCATAATCAGCTCAATGTCTGATATTTGTTTTTAAAGACATCCATATCTTTCTCCAACTCACTGTACAAATTATTGTTGTGGAAATGTGAAGATACTGGCAGATTATAAACTACTCCAATGGCTGTTTTCGACACTTCTCCAATTCTTTGCTTGAATAATAACCGTATCACATTTTTACACTTACATTCCTCGCCTCTAAACAACTTTGGTTTCAATTCTGCCTTTGAAAATATTCCTAGCCCTCCTGATCCTCTACTCGTATTGCTTCTTCTTATTGCTATTTCCTCATTATATACATAACCTTTCGTTTCAGTTTTCTCTCTTCCTTCTAATCATGTCTCTGCTACTCCTATTATATCACCTCTTTCATCACCCTTTGTATTTCCCCATTTATCACTTTCTCCTTTAAACCCTCCTTATTCTAGAACATAATTTTCACAGATAAACCCTATTGGTCTTTATGTTTCTCTTTCGCTCTTAATTTCTTCCATAAACTCCTTTGCCTTGTTATCCTTGGTGATGGCACTTTCTTTGCGGATTCTTGCACCCCTCTTACTTGTATAATATTTAGATGAGAGTACTTGCATGAATTTTCTCCTGCTGCTGAGATTATCTTTATTTCCTGTGAATACAATTTGGCTATTTATTGCAGCAGTTTTTAAAATTGTGTTAAAGATAACCATGGGCCAGCATTTAGTAGGTCGAGAAAGCCATATCGTCCAACCATCCAGTTAACTGTGTCCAACCCTCCTTTTGTCCTGTGATAAAATGTTATAATATCAGGTTTCCTGCTGTCATCTAAAGTCTTCATCTACCTTATCATTATGAAAACTGGAGAGCAAAGTTACATTGCTCCCTTTCTTTGTGCAATATGATACCAAAGTCCCTTCTTCTTGAAAGCTAAATAAGGAATTGTTTGACATTCTGATAATGTCCCTAAATTGCTGAGGTAGTTGAGGTTTGTTTTTCGTCATCCTACCATGGATAATTTAATTTATTTTAAGTCACACATGAGGTTGAAATCAGTAAACCAGATATCAAATGCAATATTTTGACCTGTGTTTTCGATTGGTTTCACCAAGTGTTTGACTAAGTTTGAGGGTTTATTGCTCAATGAATAAGTCCCTTCAGGCTGTGTACCTGCATATACCTCCAGATTATATGTATAGTAGATTTTAGCATCTACTAAAGAAAATATTTTAATTCCATAGCAAGCTGGCTCTTTAGAATTGCACTGGTGAAACGAGAACCTTCCTCAGAAAGCAATCATTTCGTCGATTGTCATGTTCTGTGCTAAAGAATAATGCTTTTGGAAATTAGATGCATACTGCTGAAATAGATCTCTAATTGGTGCTAGTTTATCTGCCTGTTTTCTGGTGTGTCTTGCTGTGCCTCCCTTGAATCTCAGGCATGCAACAAAAACCCATCACTAAACGCAACAAAAAAAAAATCTTCTTAAACCCATCACTAATCTAAATGTTTCAATGCCGTCACAATCTGGTCCGCATAACTCTTCCAAATTCAAGTGGTTAGTTTTGTACACTCCAGCCAGATACAGAAGGCCAATAAAGCCTTTCATTTCTATTAGGTCTTTGGGTTTAGTGTCTGGTTCTCTGGCATTTGCCTTGAATGTTTGATGTATATTGGTTTGTATACTGAACAACAGTATTTAACCAGCTGCCATCTATAAAAAGATTCCAAATATCATAAACATCATTTATATTTCTCGTATCACCTTTTACGACAGGAAGATGTTGTGTGGCTGACGCTTCCTAGCCGTTTTCATTGGAGTTTTTTCCCAGTTTCAGGAATTTACTACATATGTATTCTTTTTCTGGTTTGCAATGTAATTATCAAAATTATTTTTGTCAGATTTTTGTCAGAACTGTGATTATCATCCCTTTGTTCGTTCCACTCCCTCTGTAATCTTGGGTCATCTGGAACATCAATGTCTGTGTCAGATTCTTCACTTTAAAATTACTGTGAGATTGTCTTCTTGTAACATCCTTAGCACCTCTTCCACATCATCTTTGTTGTTGTTATATCTTTTGTTTGGATGCATTAAAATTCTGAGAAAAAATAAGACAATTTTAGTCGCGGCAATCTCACGGTTCACTTTCAGTTTGTAATACAAATACTAATTCTTCTTATTTTACACATAAAAGAATTTAAAGAGCTATAAGCAAAACTTAAAATTGTATTTACCTCTTTAGTTGCGGCAATCTGTGAATTCAAAATGCTGCTGCAACAAACGACCTAACAATGGCAACATGTGACTCACATTAGTATGTTGTACCTGAGGAGTCAAGAAATAGCTGGAAGATAAATGCAATACTGTCAATGTTGACCAAGAGATAATTTAAAATGTCCCTTCGTGATCTGTCAGATCAGCCATGACTATTGCTGGGTTATTTACTACCATTACATTCTTGTTGCATAATATACTAAACCATTTCAGGATTCAATTCGTGAATTGCATAACATGCAGATATAATTTTAGGCATGATAGGATCAATATTGAACTTTACCTTTCATGTAATTTTCTGTGCATAGACCAAGGGATTTAATATTATGTATTTGTTTTAGTATACAGTTAACATTCTGTATACATAATTGGGGATTTAGATACTAAGTATGTTGTTTTAAAAACTATAAATAACTACTAGTATTTCATTAGTTTAATTTTGCAGTGCTAGTGATGTTATAATTTTTGTTGCAGAAGAATAGAGAGAAATTAAAAACTTTATACAATCCATGCATTTAACTTGTTGCATGTAATTAATTTTAAGCAGTGCAGTGAATCTACCATACATCAAGAATATTTTGCCTGGATGTTAAGAAATCAATTAACAATTAATTATGGTGAGTTGGGGCTGTAGTATCCCTACAACTCTAATGTATATTATGAATCAAAACATGTTTCAGGAGCAATCACCTTCATCCTCAGCTGATTTTGAACTGCAGACACCTCTGGTATTCATAACAGGTGTACAAAATCTTCCTCTTTCACACAGAAGGTCATAAAGGTGGTCCTTGTTCTTTGTGATGATCTTTTCACACACTGAGGACTTGTGATGGAGTTAAATATTGTTTTCTGTTTTGTGATCTGTACTCAAAAACGTTTGGCCACTGCAGAGCTTTTGGTCTGCTTCGTCTTATGAATCTGAAATGTTCATTTTTTCTTTTATCTCTGATGTACACTACGTGATCAAAAGTATCCGGACTCCTGGCTGAAAATGACGTATAAGATCGTGGTGCCTCCATTGGTAATGCTGGAAGTTAATATGGTGTTGGCCCATCCTTAGCCTTGATGACAGCGTTCACTCTTGCAGGCATACTTTCAATCAGGTGGTGGAAGGTTTCTTGGGGAATGGCAGCCCATTCTTCACGGAGTGCGGAATTGAGGAGAGGTATTGATGTAGGTCGGTGAGGCCTGGCACGAAGTCGGCATTCCAAAACATCCCAAAGGTGTTCTATAGGATTCAAGTCATGTCTCTGTGCAGGCCAGTCCATTACAAGGATGTTATTGTCATGTAACCACTCTGCCATAGCCCGTACAGTATGAACAGGTGCTCGATCGTGTTGAAAGATGCAATCGCCATCCCCAAATTGCTCTTCAACAGTGGGAAGCAAGAAGGTGCTTAAAATATCAATGTAGGTCTGCGCTGTGATCGTGCCATGCAAAACAACAAGGGGTGCAAGCCCCCTCCAGGAAAAACACGACCACACCATAACACCACCACTTCCGAATTTCACAGTTGGCACTACACACACTGGCAGATGACGTTCACCGGGCATTCGCCATACCTACACCCTGCCATCGGATCGCCACATTGTGTACCATGATTCGTCACTCCATACAACGTTTTGCCACTGTTCAATCGTGTAATGTTGACGCTCCTTACACCAAGTGAGGCGTCGTTTGGCATTTTCCTGCATGATGTGTGGCTTATGAGCAGCCGCTCGACCATGGAATCCAGGGTTTCTCACCTCACGCCTAACTGTCATAGTACTTGGAGTGGATCCTGATGCAGTTTGGAATTCCTGTGTGATGGTCTGGATAGATGTCTGCCTATTACCCTTTACGACCCTCTTCAAATGTCGGCGGTCTCTGTCAGTCAACAGACAAGGTCGACCTGCACGCTTTTGTACTGTACATGTCCCTCCACGTTTCCACTTCACTGTTACATCAGAAACAGTGGACCTAGGGATGTTGAGGAGTGTGGAAATCTCGCGTACAGACTTCTGACACAAGTGACACCCAATCACCTGACCATGTTCGAAGTCCGTGAGTTCCACAGAGCATCCCATTCTGCTGTTTCACGATGTCTAATGACTACTGAGGCCGTAGATAATGAGTACCAGACAGTAGGTGGCAGCACAATGCACCTAAGATGAAAAACGTATGTTTGTGGGGGTGTCTGGATACTTTTGATCACATAGTGTATATCAGGTTATTGTAAGAACTACAATACAACCCATAATCATATGGTGGTGATTTGTCTTTATAAAGCTGTTGGTTTAAATCCAAAATGGCATGAAGAGGACTTAAAGCACGAGTAAATTAATTATTTCTTTTAATCTATGGTACTGCAACACCCTGCAGAAGTGAGCAATCATGCAAGTCATACAAAGAGATGATATGGTCAGCATTATGTTTGCCCCAGCTGGAATGTTGGCTTTCTTTCCACAGATCATCACTTATTTTAGCTTCTCATGCTCCTCACTATGCTGAGAGGTCATCAGTCCAGAACATCGGCTCAACCACATAAGGCAGGGAACCAAAACACCACACTTCAATCCAATATGCTATGGCTCTGTATAAAATTTATTATTTCCAATCACATTATCTACCTGAATGATTTAAAAATAGTTTAAATTCCAGTTATGAGAAAACGTCTCTTTATACTAAGGCACTATTTTTACTTTCTCTACCATGCACCTAAAAGGTAGAGAAGATTTTGCATTCCGCCCAATAATTTGACGTCAAGATTTCACTGGAAATATATATTTTGAGGTCCCATGAATATAAAAAGTATTTTTAAAAAAAGGTATATCTGAGTGAGAGAGGGAGAGAGAGAGAAAACAGCATAGTTCTAAAACAAAATGTTTGAGATATACCAAACTTGGTATTTAAGTTTAGTGTCCTCCAAAAATGCCCCCCAGCCCAAACTACGTTTTACATGGAGCACTTTTTGAAATTTTATAATTTTTCATTAAATGGCTCATATGATTTTGATTAAAATACTGTGTATTTAAGATATTTACATAACAAATAAAATATATATCTTGAATTTTCTGAGAATAGGCTGCGAAGTCCTCTTCATTAAGAAGGAATTTTGTATAATTTGTAAACGTTAAAAAATAGACAAAAGCAGACTATATAACCAATGTAGATCTCTTTAAAACACTCAATTTATTTAAATAAACTTTTTTGTAGCAACAGTCATGTATGAGATATCCATTGTTATTGGTTTTATTTTTCAAAACGTCTGTTTTTTTTTTTGCTGCTGTTTTTTCAGTTGTTTCTTACAAAATCAATGAAAGTATTTCATAAAGGGTTATCTTAGCATGAAGTAGATAGAAAAATAAGTGTTTGTAAGAATATTTTGCAGAAGCTACATAAAAATAAAAATAATGTGGTACAAGAATCTTTTTCCCTTAAGCATATGATGAAAATCACAAGAATACAAAATAGTTATTCTCCCTTAAAAAGTACAATGGAAAGAAAACTAATAGGATATGTGTCAGAGGAAATTAAACAGAAACAAAAGACATGATTGTCTTTTACCATTCAGCCTCTTCAATATCTTATTGGAGACTTGGGCAAAGAATGTCTTCCAGAACAAGGGGAAAGTGGTAGTACAGTAAAGAAGAAAAAAATGCTGATATGGTAACACAAGCAGAAGAGGAAAGATCCTAGCTCAGTGAGGAGTATGGGATAGTAGAACAAGAAAGACTATGGTTAATGCAAGAAAACAAAATATATACCTGCAAATTTGAAATGAGATATGGATCAAGAGTTACAGCTTCATACGTTTGGGAGGCCTCTGAGCAAAATTACAGGTGTTTCACGCCCAATATAGAATGGGACACTAAGAACCATAGTAGTTAAAGAGCGTCCATAAATTAAAAAAAAAAAAAAAAACTTCATACGTTTGGGATGTACCACAACGTAAGCTGGGAAAGCATCAGGAGATAGTAATGGGAGGGGGGAACCTTCAGAAAAAGAAAAGAAGAGATTAGCAAAAAAAAAAGGTTCAGACAGAAGAAGATGCTAGATAATTGACAAAATAAATGGTTTGTGTGCAGAGATGAAAAGGAAAGTAGAAAATTAGCCAAGAATAGAAGAGATGGCTTTGTAGTGAAGAGGCAGCAAACTATGATGGATTGAATGCACAGAATTTATTAGTGTTTTTACTCTTTCTATTTATATCATATGCTCCATAGTCAGGGACGGATGGTGATTGAACTTGGTGGTTCACAAAGTTATAGGTAGCTGCAATTTCAATTAGTTAAAATAATAAATACTGTATCATCAATTTTGCTTTATAAATTTTAGTTATTAATAATTAGATACTTTCAAATGTCATCAGCACGTTCATTATAGATTTATCTGTAACTATGCTACTATAAGCTACAGTTTTTTGGGGAAGTCATGAAGCTTTATTCATGGATCTTTATTACGGCTTCACCAAAAGGAAAGCAAAATATGGCGTTTTTAATATCACAAACACATATCTAGTTATTTTCATATACATCACTGTAAAAATTCCTGTTAAAACATTTCGGTTTTATTTTAACAGCTGAGTGATTTTTAGATTTGGTGTAGGTCTACTAAGACATTTAATTTCCTTTTCCTTTCAAGTTTAATGTTGAAAAAGGTGGTGCTAAAGGAGACAACAGAATTAATTGTTTCTACGTATAGCACCGTTTACATGTATTTCATTAAGTCACTCTGAGTCACCAATCAAAACACAGCATAACCATGTGCAATGTATAGGCAAAGTAATGTTCTGTATCTGGATGGCCAGAAGTGAGGCAAATATTTGCTATAAAACAGGTGACACTGTTTATTTGACGAAAAGTCAAATGGGAATAGGACGATTGACGAAAGTGCTCGCTTGTTCATCATGCCCTATACCTAGACAAAATTGAAGGTGCTTTGTTGTATTTTTTTATTTGCCCCATGTTTTGGGAGCTGATTTTAAAGAAGGTTTATTGTCTTTACGTTGTTGTATTGTTATTTCAACTGTTGGGAGCCGAGCTTGAAGTAGTTGCAACCGCACGTATGGTAAAAAGTTTCGGTAGCCTTTGCCCCAAATGTACTTTCCAGTGGCCTTTGCCCCAAGTTTAAAAATATTAACTATGTAATTTGACTGTTTCTTTAAATATTATATATTTATGTTTGCCTCGGCTGCGTCAGTATTATTGTTAGAGACATGTTTCTCTTAACAGGGCGTGATGTGGCTGAAGAATGTAGCCTTACACAGATTTTTATTTTTAATTCACTCCTTTTTTTTATTAATTCTTGACACGATTTAAATATCACTTCACTGATATAGAGAGCTATGAGATTCTTTAATTAATTACTTGCAATTTTTAACACGTAAACTATTTTCATCTCACACTGAATACGTATTACACTTCTCGAAGACACATGTCGCATCCGGTTAGCAACACTGTCTGCTACCAACGCGTCCAGTTATGAGCACTGTCTACAAGCAACTGGCTTCTAGATTTGTAAAATTTTGCTATATTTCAGTTTCTGATTGGCTAATCCTACTCCAATAGAATACCTTCATTTAACTAAAGCTTTTTCTGGTTGTTGATTGGCTATTTTATAAACTGTCACAAAAATTACATTATTGCTTCCAAGAATCACAAGTAGTATTGTTAAACTTTCAAATTCATTATTGCTTCAAGGTTACCTCATTGTTACCTCATTATTAGCATCTTTTAACCTATTATTCTCACAGCTCCTACATTATTAAATTACGTAATACATTCACATAACATTATTAAACATGGATACAATAATATAAACATATACAATGGCTGTAATATACACTTTTTATATCTTGTTACATTCATATTGCTTTAAGGCGGGCTGTTATTATATTTTTTATTATGTAATTTGACTAAAATCATTTAAGTGTTAAAAATATGACTGCGGGTTGCCGCTGGGAATGCACTATTTAGCACCTGCAAACTATATATGCTTGCTGAAGTCCACTACATAATATCAGGCTGGAATGAGCCTGAAATATATAAACAGGATAGTTATTTACATTATAGGTAAAGCCAGGATTATGGTCATAGCACAAATGTGCTACCATTATTAAGAAGCTGCCCCTGTCTGTAATTTTTCTAAATAAGCTATGTCCCTCTAGAATTGCTATATGCCTCACCCAAGAGGGTGCTCCTTCCAGTTTGGGAACCACTGAGGTAAGTTTTTAAAGTTCCTGGGTCCTATGAGAGCCAGTCCCTTTTCCTTTTAATGAGACATCATTGAAAATTTGGCCAAAGTCTTTGATTCCCATTTATTTGCAGAAGGCTGCTACAAACATTTGTATTGAATTTTGTATTGTGCCCATAAATCGTAATGTTCAAATTTTCTTTATTAAGACCTTAATATTTCTTTATTGATTTTGCAGATACCTTGGGGAGCCTGCATTTTTACTCTGGCTGGGAATTTGATTGTATATGGAACATTGAAAGGATTCTGCGTTACTTTTTTGTCCTGGATGAATGGATGACAAGTTGTGGTTATTTGAGTGTACTCCTAATACCAACATACTGAAAGAAAAGAAGAAAGGGAGTTGTGATAACTTGTGTTGTTACAAAAACTCGATTTTTGCTTTTGACATATTTATCGGATGTGTTAATTTATGTTGAAGCATGAGATGTTTGATGAGTAATTGCTTGTAACGACAGGGTGAAATATTGTTTAATCACAGGACCAGCTAGCAGATGTACTGCCAATTGTATCTTGGCTTGTAAATTATTTCTGCACAGTCAGTATGAACATGTGATACATGAAGGTGCTTTCTGAGCTCTCAACACCAGGATTAATTTCATACACTTACAAGCTTTATAGTAGCTACTTTAAATTATAGAAAACATCCTTTTTACTCAGAATTCAAACTTGATGTAACTATTAGAATTTTGTTATGGTCATTCACCAAGAATCTTATCAGTGTTTCCTTTTACCTAACTAAAAGAACTTTTTGCAAAATTTTAAGTATTGTATTTAAGCATGTATTCTAGGGATCTGTTTTCTTGTTTCCTCTCGTTTCAATTCTTACATTTTTTTGAATGTAAATGCTTCATTTATGCAGCACTGAAGGGCTTGGGACTGGAAAGTGTGTATATGGGTTAACTTAAGTCACTGATATTACTGCACACTGTTACAAGTATAACAATGGCAACACCTTTTCCAAAAAAGGTGTCTCGAGAAGTGATACATTCACAAAGTCGGAAGATAATTTACAATGTACTCCAATTCTGTAAAGAAGAAAAAAAGAAGGGGTTACTGATTCCACTCAATAAAACAGTTATAAGAACAGCTGAAGCTGTAGGCAAAAGTGAGAAGACTGTTCGGAATATTGCACGAGAATGTGAGAGAGCTCTAGAAGAAGGAACAAGAATTAGAACTCCTGGCAAACATCGGACACGTTCCAAGAAATTTGTGCTTGGTGAGTTTGATAAGTGTTTGGTGCGCAGAACATATTTAGAATTTGTTGAACAGAAAGGCGAAATCCCAACTGTCCAAAAATTGCTAAGTGCAGTGAATGAGAAGATAAGTTATTTAGGAACTAAGGTTACATTTTGGAGAATGTTAAAAGATATGGGTTTCATGTTCAAAAAATGGAAAAACATGAGACCACTGTTAATGGAACGCAGTGACATTGTTGCTCGAAGAGCTGCATATCTGAGAGCTATAAGAATAAACGAAAATGGACCAAGAAAACCTGTAGTATACACTGGGGAAACTTCTATTCATTCCCAGTATATTGTGGCTAAATTATCTGCACAGAAGGACAAACTATCCAGAACATCAACAACTAAAGGTGTGGGACAGAGAGTCATTGTCGTTCATGCAGGAGGTGAAATGGGATTCATCAAGGGTGCTGAGCTGCTGCATTGTCCAAAATCCAAAACTCAGGATTACTGTGATGAAATAAATACTGCTGATTACATCAAATGGTTACAGAAACAGCTGATCCCAATCTTACCAGCCGGTTGTATTGTTGTTCTACATAATGCTTCATATAACAAGGCACAAGAATACAGAGCACCTACTCTTGTCACAAAAAAATCTGAAGTAGTGTCATGGTTGAAGAGAAATAATATAACTGTGGACGGAACACTAACCAAAAGAGAACTTCTTGAAGTTGTCAGAGCCAATAGACCTGAACCAATTTATACTGTTGATAGAATTTTACAGCAGCATGGATTTTCTGTTTTAAGGTTACCTCCATATCATTGGGACCTCAGTCCTTTGGAACTGATATGGGATTTGGTGAAGCAGAAATTAACAGTTCAAAATGGGAATTCCAGCTCACTTGTTGAACTTAAGGAACTTGTCCAGAGTTGTATTAATGAAATAACTGAAGAAGACTGGAGGAAAGAATGTGCTCATGTCAAACGAATACAAGAGGATTATTTGCACCGTGATATGCTTGTAGAAGAAGAGATTGAAAAGTACACAGCTGATGCTGATATTTGTAGTGATGAAAATGATAGTGAGGATGGGGTTAATGAACCAATGGAAGAGGACAGTAGTTCTGCTGATGCATCAGAAGGCAGTGCAACAGAATCAGCAGATGAATCCACTGATGAAGTTATTGTTGGTTTTCCGCCTTGTGAAGAAGTTTAACATATACTTCTTTGTAATAGTTCTTAAACAGGCAAGCATTTACTGATAGTGTTCAGGGTTTGGCAGCATCTCCTTCATTTCTTTTAATCACTGAGCTATGGATGCAACTACTCTACCAAGGCCCTCACCATAAAATGGCAATCATTCATGAAACCAATAACAAAAGTAGCAAAAATGCTAATTAATTGTTCTTTCACACAAGCCATGTCTATAACAAGGTTGGAAAGGTATTTGTGAATGCAGTAAAAGAAATGTGATGTTTTATTCCAGTAATATTATACTAGCAGTCTGCAATAAAATTAATTTTAATTGCATTATAGGACTTCTACCTAGGCAATCTCTAAGAACATTGGTATTTGTCTCATTTCTACACCTTTTAGTGTTTTAGATAGTCATATTGGTAGCTGAGATACAATGATGCTGTATAGCCTTACAGTGCACTTTTGTTTGATTCTTCAGTCTGCACTTTCTTTGGAATTAATAAATACAGTTTATGTTAACTAAGAACACACCATTGGTATCTGGTAATGTAATATTACCCAGATTCTATTGTAGGGTTATTCCATGGTATAGTTTTGTCAGTTGTCACAACTAACACCACATGTAGCACTCACACAGGTATATAGTAACTGTAATATTACCCAGATTTCATTGTAGAGTATATTTTTGTAATGGACGGGCCAGTTTAAAATAAAAATTATGACAATGCTTATCTAAGAAAAATGAGCAATAAATTTTATCATAAAAAACAAACTATAATTGGTTTTTACGTTTGCACTTCTATACAGGGAAAGAAAATTATATTCCTCATTTCATGTGACATTGGACAGTCATGTCATATGACATCCGACAGTCATAAATAAACATATAATTGCTTTATCAAAATTCTTCTGAGTTTGCATATACGAAGTCACATAAAATATTTTATTCTTTTCATATCGATTTGTCCAGCAAACCTAGCTAATTGTACGATTTGACTTCTAATGCTTATTTTATGAACAATGAAGAATCTTTGTCTTGGGTTTGAGTGGTTTAAACTAAATGATGAAGGGAATGCATAATGCTTAAGCCACTTATGTACTGAAATCGGACAAGTAAAGAGATAGGGTTTCCATTGTCCATATAATATGACTGCTCATTGTGATTCAACCTAATCAACAATGGCCCAAACCTTGTCTTATGAAGGGAAACATGATATGCATTTTGTTGTTAATTATTGATAGCACATGTACTAAAAATATGCAATTTTACATGATATGCTGTGATTCAATAATATCTGGAGAATAATATGTAATGCACTGAGGAGAAATTTTTGTATCGTTATTCTTTGTGTCGTGTTTCATTTACTATGGAATGATCCTACAGTTTTAAGCCTAGTTCATGTACAGACCATTCTTTTCATTACATTTGAAGGTATAGCCACTGTGTTCTGTTCCAATTGTCTTTCACACATTTATCCTAACTACAAACTGCTTGTAAGCATTGTAAACACCATGTTTTGTGTATAGAATATTGTGAATAGGTAAATATTTCTTTTGTTTGCTAAACACTTTTTGTGTAAATACATTACTGGCTCACTTCTTAGCATCTTGACTCCATCTTGCACTGGATCGTTTACATTAGGTTGCTTCAAATTTTAAGGCTGTTCTATAACTACGCACATAACCTACAAATACTTACTGAATGGTCTTGTTTTGTTTGCAGACAGAAGAGTTCATTTTATTAGAACTTGCTTTGGAAACAAAGGAGAAACACTAGTTTTCTTCACTTTCAAATGTATTCTGTTCTCTTTTTAGGTAGTTCAGCTTCATGGAAATATTTTGAATTCATATCATGTTTTGAATCCCTGAATTAAGGTTTTACTTTCTCTATTACGTATAGTAAGTAGGGGAAGTATTGTATTCCACCCAAAAATTCGATACCGAGATTTCACCGGAAATATATGTTTTGAGACCCTCTGAATCCAAAAAAAAGCATTTTTGGAAACATGTCCGTTTATGTGTCTGTGTGTGTGTCTGTGAACAGCATAACTCAGAAACGAACTGTCGGATAAACACCAAACTTGGTATTTAACTTCAGTATCTTCCAGAGATGCGACACGAAGGTTTTCAAGAAAATCCTCCCACCCCAGATTACCCTTTACAGGGAACATTTTTCGAAAATGTTAATTTTCTCAAAAATGGCTCTTAACGATTTTGATTAAAATATCGTATGTTTAAGATATTTTCATGACTAATGAAATGTATATCTCGAATTTTCTGGGAATGTCTCCAAAAGTATTCTTCATTGTGAACGGCTTTTGCATAACTGGTAAACCGTAAGATATAGACAAAATTTTACTGCACAAAAAATGTAGATCGTGTTAAAATACACAATCTATGTCATATGCATTTATTTTTGTTGAGTGAACCATTTTCAAGATATTGCTTGTTATTCCCTTAAATTTTCCAATACTTATACTTTTTTGCAAATGGAATTCGTTATTCATTTTTTTTATGTCCTGGACATGCAAAGAGAGTGGAATGCGCCACATAGCAACCAGTTGTTAAAACATTTGACTGTCACTTAAAGTCTACCATATTCCCCTTGCATCTACAAGAAAAGTAGTAATAAGATTAACATCTCGATTAACATGAAGCATATGGAGAATAATCGTTTGTAAAAATAGTTTGTACAAGAGTAGAGAAAGTCATGTGAGGTAACCATCAGATTTTTCTTATAGCGAAAACTTAAAAAGAGAAAGCCCTTTTCCTTGTCCTTCTTCTGCTGTACCTTCAGAACACATAAAGAACTTGCAATAAACTGTCCAATTGTGAATTGCAAAGCAAAATAAAATTTTACAGGAATATAATTGAATAAAAATTTGGTTCATGTTTACTACAGTATAAGAGCTCCATTTCACTAGTGGCTGTAATGTCACTAGTATCTCTATGACAACTCTAGAAACATGCCTTGCATTGACATGTGATAATATTCTGCTTAGACAGAAAGATTTGTTTGATTAAATCCAACTTAATTTTATTGCAAACTGCTGCTTTATTATTTGAAACATTTTTAGGGTAATATTGCGGTATATATTTGAATGAGATATGTATGTGTCATGTGTATTTACATGTGCATGTTTGTGTGATTGAAAGGAAGAAGCATAACTAACAGTTATTTTAAGTAAGCCGGCAAAGGTTTTTATAATAAAGATATTATATTTCTTGGTATCCAAGTCTTTATAAACTTTGCTGAAAAAGGCTTCTTTAGTTCACATTATAAAGCTAACATCTATATTGAATTCAAACCAAGTATTATTTTATAATATTTCAAAGTGTTCATATAAAAAAAAAGAAGTTTTAAAAGATGGGAAACTTTACCTTGTATCTCATTAGTTTAATTTCAGAGTGCTAGTGATGTGGAACATTTATTATGAAAGGACAAAATATACGAAGAAGTGAAAAGGTTTTATATAATTCATGTATTTAACATGTTATGTGTAATCTGTTTTGCTACACTTGTAAATAGATGAGTATTGGTCGTAGTTGAAAGTATTTGCTTTTTCTTTATTTACAAAATAAGCTTGAGAATGGTCTGATGCTGCAGTAGATACTTAGAGCACTAGATTGTTTATTTCTCGGAATGCTGATTTTTAGTTGGGGAACTGTACCACTTAATAAGCTCCACTTGCTTTGCTCAAGAATGTTTGATGTTGCTGAATTCTTATAAAATGTAGACAAGATATTGAAAACTACTGGTCTGTTTTCTCTGTATTGAACACCAATTTATGTTTCTCTTATAATGACAAGCTCCATCTGGAAAAAAAAATACTAATAATTATGGCATATTAGAATAAAAACACAGTGCTTCCTGGATTATCCTCAACCTCATCCTATTATGAGCTTTTAGGTGCAGAACTTTGCACCTTTTTGAGTACTGCAAAGAAATTTTGCAGATTTCTCTCAACCATTTTAATGTTTTACCTGTTATCACGTAAACTTCCAGTAAATCATAAAAAGTGTTTTTGCCATTCACATCTTTTTGTGCAGTTTTCAACAAATGTTTATAATAAGCACCTCTTTTGATTTTATTAAAATAGTTGCAATCTTGAACAACAAAGGATGCTGTACATGTTTCTATTCAAGTACAATTTTAGTGGTAGGTACTAAAATGAAATCTGATATGGTACAGTCATACAACTTTCTGTAACCATTATAAATTCAGATGCATATCTTGTATATTATTAAAGCATTCATTAAAAATGATTCTTCTATCCTCATTACTTTATTGATGATACAGTTTTGCTTAGAATTTATAAATTATTTAATACTAAGCAGTAATTACTTAAATACAACACGAGGAAACAATATTAAAATGTTTGAAATTATATAGAAAATTTGAGTTGTAGTTGAAACACTTAACATCATTTACATGTTTTACAACTTGGCCAGTTTAAACATGTAAATGATGTTAAGTGTTTCAATTCTGACTCAAATTTTCTATATAATTTCAAATTTACATCACTGTTACTAGCTTATCCATATGTTATACTAATTGAAATGTTCATTTGAAGCACAGGAGAATATATTCAAAAATCGTAGTAATAGAGGAGTAAATTCTCCATAACCACAATAATGAGCTCTTGCAAAAGAAAAGGGGCGGCGCCGTGGCCGAGTGGTTAGACCGCTTGCCTCCCACCGAGGCGGCCCGGGTTCAATCCCAGGGACCTGCATGTGGGATTTGTGGTGGACGAAGCGGCGTCAGGGCGGGTTTTCTCCGGTTTCCCCCGCCATTTATTCCACCAACTGCTCCATCATCACCTTTCCTTTCATCCATTTCACCAACATTTCGTTTCATCTACTTCCTTCATCCCATACCAGGCATCGGGCTGATCACCCATCCTGGCTGCTCTGTCTGATCCATGAGTGTCTGCTCCTCGACAGGCCTCTGACCCCAGGCACCCGCTTGTAAGTCCTGGGGGGTGTAAGTCCTACATAAGAGGAGGGTAAACAGATAATGAATGAATGAATGCAAAAGAGAAGAAAAATCAAAAACTTTCAAGCAACTTCTGCCATATGATGCAATTGTATTTTGGAAAATATAAACTTACAACATGATATATTTTGAAAATATCTGATATGAAAAAATATTTTGACACAAAATTGTAAATTTTAAAAAGCTCTACATGTTTTCAGGAGTAAGTTTCTGTCTCTCATGGTTTTCATGGTTTCCTAGTTGAACAAAATTGTACAAAAAATGGTACTTCAAAAAAACTATTAAGCATTTGAAAATTCAAAACAATAACAATGAATATTTGAAAGTGATTAATGCCATAAAGAATTTGACATAAATTGTGTGTATTAATAAGACTTAATTTTTTATGCAGTAAGTTTTTGCCTATCTCTTTTGGTTTACCAGTTATACAAAAGTATATAAAATTAATAAAGAATGAAGAGGATTTAACAACCAATCTTAGAAAGATCAAGATATAACTTTATTTGTCATGCATATATCTTAAACATATATTATGTTATTAAAAATTAATACTCTAGCTGGAAGAACTGTTCAAAGGATTTCTGTATTGCCCATTTTTGAGAATATAAAAAAATAACAACAAATATTCCATGCAAATGGTAGTTTGGGGTGAGGTTAATTTTCTTGAAAGTTTTGTATTGCATCTTTGAAAAGTGTTGAACTTGAATACCACATTGGTATTTATTACAAATTATTGCTCTCTCTTTCACATGCAAACACATAGATTTTTTTTCTAAAAAAGTGCTCTTTTTTTTTCTATCTTCTTTATTTTTTTAATTTATTCATGGGATGTCAAAACATTATGTGTAATTCCGGTGACATCTCGATATGAAAGTTTTGGGTGAAATATGACATTTCCTCTACTTACTATGGATAAGTGGTACAGAGTATAAAAATACCAGAAAAACTATTGATTATGGTTTTTTTACTTGTATAGATAATGCAAGCGCAATTGCACAAAATAAGTTTTAAGCTTTTCTTTGCCAATCCTTGTTTACTGGGCAAGTGGTTAACACAGAAATTGGTTCTTATTTTCCTTATCATGTAGAACTAACATCACAAGCTTAACTACAGGATATGAATATATACATGTTGCAAGGCTCAGTAATAGATGAGTACCATGTAATCATATTTTGTTAAGGCCTTCTAGAAACACTCTGTTTTACATACTAGGTCTCGGAAACTAGTATGGATCTCATAGTTAAGAAAGAAGTAAAAAAGAAAACTGAAATATTGTATTTAAGCAGATAACATTTCAATCAACTACTGAAGGTAATAAAAAAGGCTGCCGCTAAGTTCAATACATTTTGTGCATCTCCTGCTTATGTGATGTCGAACTGTTGGAAAGAATTCAAACTCAGATGTATGATGTGTGGACAGTCGTCCACAGGTTTGTTTGTTTGGATGTAAGCATATCTTTAAAGCAATGTTTTTTTTTTCTTTCTTTCTCAACGAACAAATGAATGGTGACTTAACATCAGATAAGTATGAAGTATTTGAAAATTCAAAGCAATTACAACAAATATCTTGGAAATAGGTAACAACACAAAATTTTTTGGCTTTGTATGTTCTAATCAAATATGTATACATTTTTTGTGCAGTTGTTTTTCTCTCTCTCATGATTTCCCAGTTACACTAAAGTATACAGAATTCATTCAGAATGAAGAAGAGTTCACTGACTGACTGCCTGCAAAAAAAACTCAAGATATAAATTTTTTCAAGCAAATTTCTTAAACATAATATGATATTTTAATTCAAATTGTAATAGCAATTTTTGAGAAAATAATGAAAAACTCAATCTAAAGGATAGGTAGTTTGAGATGGGGAGATTTTTTTAAAAATTTCATGTTGTATTCTTATAAGATGCTGAACTTAAATACCAAGTTTGGTATTTATCCGGCACACTTCTGAGTTATGCTGTTCACAAAAATACACACATGAGGCTTTTCTAAAAATTGTTGTTTTAATAATAATAATAATAATAATAATATTATTATTATTATTAAAAAAATGCATTTCTAAGCATACAAAATTAAGACATCATAACACTGTAACTAAACTAGAGTACTTCCTCATAACAGAAACATTAATTTTGAATGGAAAATGAGATATTGAAAGTATTGTGAAAAAAGAACCAAAATTATAAGATAAATTTTAGGTCCACATGTCACAGCTAAATAAAAACTCAGAAGTAAAAATGAAATAAAATATATGCAGACATTCACAGTGATATTAGAAAATGAAGGTTAATATTTTATGGACATATTAAAGAATGAACTCAAAACAGGCTCACAAACAAATAATGGAGTTCTATGAAAATAGAAGTAAAGCATAAGTAGATACTATGAAGTGGATTGGTGAAGTAAAAAGTGACTTAAAATTGGCAGGAATTATGCAAGCAGATATCCTAAACTGAAATATCTTTAAAATCAAAGTGAATAATTGGCAAGTTGATCAAGAGGACAAACCGAAGAAAAAAAACCCAAAGAGAGCTGTGGATTCAAAGGTAAACAAAGAAACGTCTCTAAGTACTTTTCAGTCATACATGAGCTCATTCACAAATAAAAAAAAAAATCTGAAGTGATACATTTGCATGCCTCTCTTTACCCTCTTAACGTTTATTAATGGGTATACAAACTATGCTTACTAAAGCTTATTTTTCTATCTACTGCATTTTAATCCAAATAAACTTTTGCAGAAATAACTACATTACACATTTCATTCTAGATAAAAGAGAATAGTGATAGTCAAATATTTAAGAACTGGATGCTATACACTGGCCTTAAAATTACATACTCTTTCCATGCAATCGGAGAAACAACTGAATGTTGACAGGATTTAGAGAGAATGACCAAGAAATAAACAATTCAAACCTTTTAATGATGGATATCTCAGAAATGTCTTACGCCACAAAAAACTTATTTGAAATAAATGGTGTTTTTTTTAAAGAGATCTACATTTTTTTTGTGTGGTATATTTTCATCTATCTTTAATGTTTACCAGTTATACAAGATTTATACAAAATTTTTTCCAAATGAAGTGGACTTTACAGGATATTCCTAGAAAATTCAAGATATACGTTTTATTTGTAATGTAAATATGTTTAATATACAGTATTAATCAAAATCGTTAGTCATTTTTTAGAAAATCAAACATTCCAAAAAATGTTCCTTGCAAAGGGTAGTCTGGGGTGGGGGATTTTCTTGAAAATCTTTGTGTCGCATCTTTGCAAGATATTGAACCTAAATATCAAGTTAGGTATTTATCTGCCTTTTTGTTTTTGAGTTATGCTTACAGACACACACATGGACCTTTTTCTAAAAGAGCTTTTTTGGATTCAGGGGCTTTCAAAATATGTATTACTGTTAAAATCTTGTTATTGAACTTTTGGGTGAAATGCAATACCTTCTCTACGTACTGTATATGTGGTAGGGGAAAGTGAAATTAATAATAATAATAATAATAATAATAATAGTCCTTGGCATATAAAAGTATAAATGATAGATATACAAGCTTAACACACTAAAACTTCACATACTTTAACATGCTCTCGGGATTGTTATCCCATCCTCAGATAACTCCCAGCTCTTCTCTAGTCTTGTCGCCCTCCGTGGTCAGTGGTACCATATGCCCGAGGTCGCGGGTTCAAATCCTGTGAGGGGCAATGGATTTTTTGGGCGTAAAAATCCTTAGCATAGCTTCCTTCATAAGGGAAGTAAAGCCAGTGGTCCTGTTAGATTTATGGCATGTATAAGAACCTCAAGCTTGATAAAGAGGCCTCTGAGCAAAATTTCCAGTATTTCATGCCCAATATAGAATGGGAGGCTAAGAACCATAGCAGTTAAAGAGTGTCCATAAATAAAACAGAATTTAATTTCTTCTCTTCTCTTATCCTCTCCTGGGGTTGAACTTCCCTCTTGTAGGACCAAGATATACTTCACTTCCCACACTTACACTCTCTAAGTTGGTCTTTGATTTAAGTAGTCGTCCTCCGTGGTGTAGTGGTTACCATGTTAGCCTCTAGTTCCCGAGGTCGCGGGTTCAAATCCGGCGGAGGACGATGGATTTTATCGGGCGTAAAAATCCTTAGCGTGGCTTCCTTTGGAAGGGAAGTAAAGCCATGGTCCCATGTCGTAGATTTACGGCACGTAAAAGAACCTCAAGCGTGTTAAAGAGGCCACTGAGCAAAATTACTGGTCTTTCACGTCCAATATAGAATGGGACGCTAAGGACCACAGCAGTTAAAGACCGCCCATAAATAAAATTCAATGTAATTTTTTACTTAAGTAATACTATATTGAATGTTATGGCCAGAGTACATTTTTATCACGATAAAAAAAATTCTGGATCACAAATTATTTATGTAATGCAGTCAGGTGCATCAACGTAATGTTAATAAAATAACAAACTAAGGCACAAAACTGATGATTCCAAAAAGTGCTTTTATACCATCTGGAAAATACTTTGCGTCTGATTACTACTGGATTACTGATAAAGCATTCTTTCTGTTCATCCCTGATAGTGGATGGTGGCCCAAAGCAAATACATGGAGGAATATATTACATACATTATAAGGGAGGATTCAACGCTGCGGCATCAGGGAAATGTTTGTGGATTTGACTATTTTTCTAATCTATAGTGAAAACAAATGAATGTCAGAAATTCTCTGCAGTGCAGTGATGCTGAAATCGGTGGAAATACGTTTGGGATCGAGACAAGTTTTGTTTTGGTAAGGACTATCTTAACCATATCTCAACTATATAAGATAACAAATCGTTACTAGATAATTTTATTGTAAAATACTAGGCATGTCTTGTTTTAGAGGCTCACTTCTTCAGGTTACCTACCTTGCATGTGGCATTTAAGCAGTGAATTCTTATTGGTTAAGTTAAAGCAGGCATTGTAATTGAAGATATGGAATTGGAATCCCCTTCGTGATCTTTTCAAATCTGCGTTATCCTGTTCAGTGTTAACTTGGTGTTTAATATTTGTTCGCTTTACCAGGGATAAGGAACGTAACAGAAATTGCATCAAGCCTCTAATTAGCTGAATCATCAGCATGGGGCATGCAAGCGGAACAGACCCAATCTATATGCGTGTGTAAACTGTCGCCGGTGCTAGCAACCCAAGTCTTTTACTATTTGCTTTACCCTTAAAGTAAGTTGTACAAGTTAGTGAAGGCCGGAATGGAATTTGTTTTCAAGTATCGAATACTGATTACACCATATCTCTTGGATAGTGTGACGTAGACATTCTCGAATCCACCATAGACGCGATGAAATGTAAAGTTGATTTCCGAATGATATATTCTGATAGCAGTGAGCATGTGCATTAAAAGAGTGGATATGACTAGAAATGCAAGATGGAATAATAATAATAATAATAATAATAATAAATATTCAAAGCTAAGTACTGACGTGGATTTTGCAGATCACGGCCAAATCTATAAATGATTTTTATTGTCTTAAATCAAAACTTGTTTCTTTCCAAGTTGAAAAAATCTGATAGTTACATTTACATGAGTTTTTCCACGCTCTATCGTTTATTAGTGCTTAAAATTATTCTTACGAAAGTTTATTTTTTATCCACTTCATTTTACTGAGATAAACTTTTGCAGAAATATCTAATTACACATTTCGTTAGGACGCAAATGGAACAGCGATAGTCAAGTGTTCAAGAACTAGATGTTAGGTATGTGCTGGCCTTAAAATTTCATCGTTACCATGGCATCGCGAAAAACAACTGAAAATCGACAGATCTTTAAAAGAACGACAAAGTATTGAACAATTCGAAGCATTAATGGATTTCTCGGAAATGGCTTACGCCACAAACAAGTTATTTGAAATAAAATGTGTGTTTTAAAGAGATTGCATTTTTGTGGATTATCCTCTATCGCTTAACGTGAAATTGAAATTGGGTTTTATTTATGGACGCTCTTTAACTGCTGTGGTCCTTAGCGTCGCATTCTATATACGGCGTGAAAGACCGGAAATTTTGCACAGAGGCCTCTTTATCAGGATTGAGGTTCTTTTACGTGCCGTAAATCTACCACATGGGACCACCGGCTTTACTTCCCTTCTAAAGGAAGCCATGGTAAGGATTTTTACCCCGAGAAAATCCATCGGGGTTTGAACCCCCGACCTCGGGAACAAGAGGCTAGCATGGTAACCACTACACCACTGAGGACGACTCGCTTAACGTGCATCAGTTATACAAATTATACAGAATTCCTTCCGGGTGAAGAGGACTTCACAGGTTATTCCTAGAAAATTCAAGATATGCATTTTGTCAAACAAATATGTTTAATATAATGGTATTTTAATCAAAATTATTAGAGCCATTTTTTAAAAAATAAAACATTTCGAAAATTTTCCATGTAAAGAGTTTGGAGCGGGGATTTTCGAAAATCTTCGTGTTGTACCTATGGAAGGTATTGAATTTAAATTCTAAGTTTGGTGTTTACCTCTCTTATTGCATGTAATGATTAGGCAGCCGTATGTGCTGTTGCATAATCATGCAATAAGAGAGGTGTTTGATGACAGAATAATTAGTGTTGATTTGTGGCCCCCTCGTTCTCCTGTCCTAACGAATTGTGATTTTATTTATGGGGTTCTTTAAAAGATAAAGTGTATCGTTCCAATCCTCGCACACATCAGGAACTTAGAGAAAACATCGTACAAAAAATAACAAGAATTTCTGCTGCTGAGCTTCGGAGAGTGAGCGAGAATATTTATACGAGATATGCTGCCTGTTTGAAAGCAGGTCAACATTTCCAGCATCTGTTATAAGGTAAGGAGGCGGCGTCGTGGCCGAGTGGTTAGACCGCTCGCCTCCCACCGAGGCGGCACGGGTTCAATCCCAGGGACCTGCATGTGGGATTTGTGGTGGACGAAGCGGCGTCTGGGTTCTCCGGTTTCCCCCGCCATTCATTCCACCAACTGCTCCATCATCACCTTTCCTTTCATCCATTTCACCAACATTTCGTTTCATCTACTTCCTTCATCCCATACCAGGCATCGGGCTGATCACCCATCCTGGATGCTCTCTCTGATCCATGAGTGTCTGCTCCTCGACGGGCCTCTGACCCCAGGCACCCGCTTGTAAGTCCTGGGGGGTGTAAGTCCTACATAAGAGGAGGGTAAACAGATAATGAATGAATGAATGTTATAAGGTAAGGATTTTAGTCCGCCTCTGCCGGCGTAATTTCCCGGGCGACTGCTGGCTGTCCCGCGCAGTATTTTTCCTGTCCGCGTCCTCGGCGCTCTTTGCCGTCATAGAAAGGCACGGATGAAACCATACAACATTTTTAAAACTACTTTTAAAGACTTTACTTAACAACTTTATGAAAGTGTAATTGAGGACAGAATCATTAGTATAGATTTGTAATCCCCCCTAAACCCCTGCGATTTCTACCTCTGGGGTAACTTAAAACAAAGCGTACAAGACAAACCCATACATACACCCTGGAAGAATTAAAACAAAATAGAGGTGCCAAAAATGTATGCACAACGACGGTGGCCAGTTTCAGCATCTCCTTTCATAAAGCTGGTAGTGTTAAAAATGTATGGTTTCATCCGCGCCTTTCTATTATTACGCTTCTAAAATCATTGCAAAGAAGAAATTTAAGCAAGAAATTTTCGTTTAGCTAATTTAATAATTCTCAAAGTTTTCTTAATTCAATTCCCAGAAAACTACATTAAATAAACTGCAATAGTTGATCAAAACAATGCAGTTTCTACGTAATGCGGAACAAACAACTATTAAGACGTGCAATTTCTTCGCTCTTATCAAATTCTAGCCTTATCTAGGACCGATTTAAACATCTCACTTGTAAGCAGTATAACTATTGCTTCACGCTGTATCGAAATCGATTTTCAAACTAAAAACAGCACCAGAATGGAGTTTTTCGCACCATCCTACTTTACATGCTGACCAACTTAGACGAGAAAACTAATTAATATTGAAATATTAATATATGCAAGATAGTACTTGATAGTCATATTATTAGCAGTATTGAAACACGAATTGCAGAACAATATTTGTGTCACATTGCAACACACTTGAGTATTTTACGCTTATTTAGTGTAAAGAAGAAATTTGGATAGAAATGTTCATTTAATTGTTTGACCTTCTAACCCCCTGATAAACAAAACACCTCAGCATTAAGATGTTTATATTACGTAATTAGCGGTATATCTGTTTACATATTGTCACGAACGTGACTGTGGAGATCAATATTATGTTTATTATTTTATATTAATTGACATTATTTTATTAACCTGTCACAAGTTTCTGAATTCATATAGAATCATATTTTATATTCTTAATTCTGCTCAAGTCTTAGTAAATTGTATATATGACAAGAAACAGTGGTTTACTACTTCCTTTGACATTTCAAAGGGATTTCACTATGCCATCATTTCCTCAGGGATACGTGTCTTTCTGCACGGCTCTTAGCTGCACCCTGTGGATCACATGATCCTTGGAAAGTCCAGGGTGTTGCCAGACCATATTTGGTAATAGCAGAATGAACCCCTCTAGGATATTCAACTCTATATAACCAAGCCCTCAAGCTCTGCTCGGGGGGACCTTGTGTTGTAACTTGGCCGGGACCGCTATGGTACCCGTTGACGGTCGCTGCACGGCCGCTCCGGATGGTTTCATTTGGAACAACTAGCGGCTTGACAAAGTGTTGAGTATTGGCTCTCCTCATCCACGACGAGACGTTTCTCAAGGCAAGCATTATAAAATAAATTGTTAATAATAATGTTAGCTAGTACCATCATCATCTCTGATCTTGTAAACCCAACTATCGCACGGTAGAAATGTAACTCTTTAGAATACAGTCAGATCGCTCTAGCCAAGCGTTTAATGATTGTCTTTACCTCTGTAACCCTCATTTAGCTATTCCCCCCAGTGTCAAAACTTAGCACGTGACAATATTGAACATAAGTAATATTAGATGTGATGATTAGACATGTAGATTCTACCTAATGCGGAACAAACTGCGATATATATTACCATACAGCTGAGAAATTCGATTTTCTTGCTGGTTTCGAAATTCGCATCTCATCAACGGCTCGGTCGTAAACATCATACTCGAAGGGAAATACATAGCTTTCTTTAATAGGTGCGTAAATAACTATTCTCATATGTAAGACGATCTTGCTGGAACAGAGTATTAAACACCTGATGTCTTACAATCATAGCTATTGTTAAAAAGCTTGTCTTTTCTATCTGCATTCTGGTAAGCACAATATGTTCGTATGTATGTTGGCTGAAATGTTTTCATTTAATATGCTTTATTGTTGCTACACTGGAGCATATGGGAGGCTTGGACGACAGCCATATATTTAAAAATCTGATGTGTTACACTCACATGAATTTCTCTACTCTTGTGCAAACTATTTTTACAAACGCTTATTCTCCATCTATTTCATGTTAATCGAGATAAACATTTCCAGACTCTATCTTATTGCTAATTTTCTTGTAGATGTAAGGGGAATATATATTTACAAGGGCAATATAGAAATACAGTAGCCTTTAAGCACATACATATCTCTTAATAGCTGGTTGCTAGGTGCAGCACCATTCCCTTTGCCGCAGATTAATATTCTTTGCATATCCAAGACAAAAAAATGAATAACGAATTCCATTTGAGAAACAGTTTTGAAAAAATCTGATGTGTTACACTCACATGACTTTTAAGCACATACATATCTCTTAATAGCTGGCTGCTAGGTGCAGCACTATTGCCTTTGCCAGATTAATACTCTTTTCATATCCAAGAAAATCTGATGTGTTACACTCACATGGCTTTCTCTACTCTTGTACAAACTATTTTTACAAACGCTTATTCTCCATCTATTTCATGTTAATCGAGATAAACATTTGCAGACTCTATCTTATTGCTAATTTTCTTGTAGATGTAAGGGGATAATATATTTACAAGGGCAATTTGGAAATACAGTAGCCTTTAAGCACATACATATCTCTTAATAGCTGGTTGCTAGGTGCAGCACCATTCCCTTTGCCGCAGATTAATATTCTTTGCATATCCAAGACAAAAAAATGAATAACGAATTCCATTTGAGAAACAGTTTTGAAAAAATCTGATGTGTTACACTCACATGACTTTCTCCACTCTTGTACAATCTAATTTTACAAACACCTATTCTCCATGTGCTTCATGTTAATCGAGATATCGAGATGTCAATCTTATAGGTAATTTTCTTGTAGATGCAAGGGAAATATGGTAGCTTTTAAGCGATAGTCAAATATTTTAACGCTGGTTGCTATGTGGCGCATTCCATTCTCTTTGCATGTCCAGGACAAAAAAAAATGAATAATGCATTTGAGAAAAAGTATAAGTATTGGAAAATTTAAGGAAATAACAAGCAATATCTCGAAAATGGTTCACTCAACAAAAGAAATGTATATGACATAAGTTGTGTATTTTAACGCGATCTACATTTTTGTGTAGTAAAATTTTGTCTATCTCTTATGGTTTACCAGTTATGCAAAAGTCGTTCACAATGAAGAACACTTTTGGAGACATTCCCAGAAAATTCAAGATATACATTTTATTTGTCATGAAAACATCTTAAACATATGATATTTTCATCAAAATCGTTAGAGCCATTTTTGAGAAAATTAAAATTTTCGAAAAATCTTCCATGTAAAGGGTAATCTGGGGTGGGGGGATTTTCTTGAAAACCTTCGTGTCGCATCTCTGGAAGTTACTGAACCTAAATACCAAGTTTGGTGTTTATCCGACTGTTCGTTTTTGAGTTATGCTGTTCACAGACACACAGACACACGCACACACGGACATGTTTCCAAAAATGTTTTTTTTTGGATTCAGGAGGTCTCAAAACACGTATTTCCGGCGAAATCTCGGTATCGAATTTTTGGGTGGAATGCAATACTTCCCCTACTTACTATACGTAGTAGAGAAAGTAAAAATTAAGGGAATAACAAGCAATATCTCGAAAATGGTTCACTCAACAAAAAAAAATGTATATAACATAAATTGTGTATTTTAACGCGATCTACATTTTTTGTGTAGTAAAATTTTGCCTATCTCTTACGGTTTACCACTTATGCAAAAGTCGTTCACAATGAAGAACACTTTTGGAGACATTCCCAGAAAATTCAAGATATACATTTTATTTGTCATGAAAACATCTTAAACGTATGATATTTTAATCAAAATCGTTAGAGGCATTTTTGAGAAAATTAAAATTTTCGAAAAATCTTCCATGTAAAGTGTAATCTGGGGTGGGGGGATTTTCTTGAAAACCTTCATGTCGCATCCTTGGAAGATGCTGAACCTAAATACCAAATTTGGTGTTTATCCGACTGTTCGTTTCTGAGTTATGCTGCTCACAGACAGACACACACACACAGACAGACACACAGACATGTTTCCAAAAATGCTTTTTTTGGATTCAGGGGGTGTCAAAACATACATTTCCGGTGAAATCTCGGTATCGAATTTTTAGGTGGAATACAATACTTCCCCTACTTACTATACGTAGTAGAGAAAGTAAAAAGCAGGTCCCTGTGTTCTGGCCTTTATATTGCATTCTCGTTGTATAACCTCACCATAAACAAAAGAATGGGCATCTCTATCCATGCAGAAATGTATTTCTTAAAATATTGTTTCTTTCCGTGGTAAAATTTAAACGAATGAACAGGAAATGCCCTGTAAACGATTAAAGCATAATTCAGAGAACTCTACTAAAATTCACTGACGGTGAAGAGGATTTCACAGGCTACTCAGAAAATTCAAGATAAGCGTTTGATTTGTAAGGTCAACATCTCAGACATGACATTTTAATCAGAATGGTTACAATAATTAGAGCCGCTTTTGAACAAAAAAATCTGATGTGTTACACTCACATGACTTTCCCTACTCTTGTACAAATTATTTTTACAAACGCTTATTCTCCATATGCTTCATGTGAATCGAAATATCGAGATGTTAATTTTATTGCTAATTTTCTTGTAGATGCAAAGGGAATTGCTAGGCTTTAAGCGATAGTCCAATATTTTAAGAGCTGGATGACATGTGGAGTATTCCATTCTCTTTGCATTACCAGGACAATAAAGAAATAAGTAACGAATTCCCATTTGAGAAAAAGTATAAGTATTGGAAAATTTAAGGGATTAACAAGCAATAACTCAAAAATGGTTCGCTCAACAAAAAAATTATATAACATAAATTGTGTATTTTAACGCGATCTACATTTTTTGTGTAGTAAACTTTTGTCTATCTCTTATGGTTTACCAGTTATGCAAAAGTCGTTCACAATGAACAATACTTTTGGAGCCATTCCCAGAAAATTCGAGATATACATTTCATTTGTCATGAAAATATCTTAAACGTATGATATTTTAATCAAAATAGTTAGAGCCATTTTTGAGAAAAATAAAATTTTCGAAAAATGTTCCATGTAAAGGATAATCTGGGGTGGGGGGATTTTCTTGAAAACCTTCGTGTTGCATCTCTGGAAGATACTGAACCTAAATACCAAGTGTGGTGTTTATCCGATTGTTCGTTTCTGAGTTATGCTGTTCACAGACACACACACGGACATGTTTCCAAAAATGCTTTTTTTTTGGATTCAGGGGGTCTCAAAAACATGTATTTCCGGTGAAATCTCGGTATCGAATTTTTGGGTGAAATACAATACTTCCCCTACTTACTATACGTAGTAGAGAAAGTAAAAAGTGCGAAACTTTTTCCATGTAAAGGGTAGTTTGAGATGGGACATTTTATAACAACCTTTGTGAGAAGTTCTATAAAGATGCTGAACTTAAATAGGAAGTTTGGTATCTCTCTCTCTCTCTCTCTCTCTCTCTCTCTCTCACACATACACACTTCTATAAATGCCTGTTTAGGTTCTGAGACGTCAAAACGTGTATTTCTGATGAAATCTGGATGGAAAAGTTAGAGTGAAATACGATACTACCTCTGCCTACTACAGAGAAGTGGTAGCGGAAGTAAAAAATGAAGGATTATCGAACGCACACGCAACCTACCTTTACCGCATTGCTGGTTTGGTGTGTTACGTTGGACATCCGCAGGCGTTATCGACAGATTACTGCAGATCCATCACATTAATCAATGGCTTACCGCAAACTAAATAGTTAAAGGTTTCCATATAATTACTCTAGGAATGAGATGCAGTGTGTGTAACGGCCACTCCGCTTTTCATCAAAGATAGCGTACAAGTGCCATCAGCATGATTAGAAAGTACAGCATCACCCTGTGAGGTAATAGCGTTCCGTTTTCACCGATACAGGTATACGCAGGCGGTTAATGAATAGCATAGATACTCACTGAATTTAATTAATTGAATAAGTTAAATAAGGCTACCGTAGGCGGACCGAGGAAGGGGCTGTGAGGAACTAAGCTTATGGTGTTACTTTACTTGGTAAAATAAAAACCAACACTTTTATTTCTGTAATATTTACTTAAACCAGATGAGCACCTATTCATTCAGAGTCAGTAAGTGAATTTATCGAAGCAGTGGATCTATTAACAAAAGATGATCTATTAACTCGAGAAGATAATGAAAACAGGCGGAATCAAATAGGTTTTACATTTACTAGTAAATAACTCATGAATAAGAACTGAGCTCCCAAACAAGGAGCAGCAAAAACGTACAGTAAAATGAGCAATCAAATGAGCTTTTTTATTACTTTCTCTACTACGTATAATAACTAGGGGAAGTATTGTATTCCACCCAAAAATTCGATACCGAGATTTCACCGGAAATACATGTTATGAGGCCCCTGAATCCAAAAAAAGCATTTTTGGAATCATCTCATTGCGTGTCTGTGTGTGTGTGTGTCTGTGAACAGCATAACTCACAAACGAACATTCGGATAAACACCAAACTTGGTATTTAGGTTCAGTATCTTCCAGAGATGCGACACGAAGGTTTTCAAGAAAATCCCCCACCCCAGATTACTCTTTACATGGAATATTTTTCGAAAATTTTAATTTTCTCAAAAACGGCTCTAACGATTTTGATTAAAATATCATATGATTAAGATATTTTCATGACAAATGAAATGTATATCTCGAATTTTCTGGGTATGTCTCCAAAAGTATTCTTCATTGTGAACAACTTTTACATAACTGGTAAACCATAAGAGATAGACAAAATTTTACTACACAAAAAATGTAGATCGCGTTAAAATAAACAATTTATGTCATTTACATTTCTTTTATTGAGTGAACCATTTTTGAGATATTGCTTGTTATTCCCTTAAATTTTCCAATACTTATACTTTTTCTCAAATGGAAATTCGTTACTCATTTTTTTTTGGTCCTGGTAATGTAAAGAGAATGGAATACTCCACATAGCAACCAGCTCTTAAAATATTTGACAATCGCTTAAAACTTAATCGCTACGCACATTGACATTGACATTTGTGTAGAAATCATTCCTTTCTTAATTATCCTAAACGAAAACCAGTTTCAGTAGGGGCACGATCTGAATCTCATACTCCCTTGCCAATTACCACCCAGTAATCTGTGATATAAAGGAAGAAAATTTGTGTTTGTATATGTATAGGGTAATTTAGGAAGCCACCAAATCGATTTCAATAATTCTTTCAACACTAAAACACTGTGTTCATCCCGACGGACACTAACTTATGTTTCTAAAGCAACTAAAAGAGAAAAATATGTGTTACATTCACATGATTTTCCCTACCTTCTACGCTTTATTAGTGGATATACTTAATTACTCTTACGAAAGCTTATTTTTCTATTTATTTTGTTTTAAATCGAGATAAACCTTACACACATTACACATTTCGTTATAGATACAAAGGGAATAGCGACAGTCAAATGTTTAAGCTATACGCTGGTCTTAAAATACCTACTGTTTCCACGCAATCGCGAAAAACAACTGAATGTCGACAGGACGTTAAAATAATGACAAAGTATTGAACAAAGCGAATCATTAATAACGGATATCTTGGGAATGGCTTAAGTCACAAAAATGTATTTGAAATAAATTGTGTGTTTTAAAGAGATCTACGTTTTTTGTGAGTACGTGTGTGGATATTTTTATAAAAATGGTTTTTATGTATTCAGGAGGCCTCAAAATATGTATTTCCGGTGAAATCTCGGTATCAAATTTTTGGGTGGAATGCAATATCTTCTCTACCTACTAGGTACGAGAAAGTAACAATTTAAGGCGTTCACTTGACTTCCTCTAGCCACTATTGTTATTACTTCTCTACTACGTATAGTAAGTAGGGGAAGTATTGTATTCCACCCAAAAATTCGATACCGAGATTTCACCGGAAATACATGTTTTGAGACCCGCTGAATTAAAAAATATACTTTTTCTCAAATTCGTTATTCATTTTTTTGCTGTTGTCCTGGTAATGCAAAGAGAATGGAATACTCCACATAGCAACCAGCTCTTAAAATATTTGACTATCGCTTAAAGCCTAGCAAAAACCCCTTGCATCTACAAGAAAATTAGCAATAAGATTAACATCTCGATATCTCGATTAACATGAAGCATATGGAGAATAAGAATTTGTAAAAATAGTTTGTACAAGAGTAGAGAAAGTCATTTGAGTGTAACACATCAGATTTTTTTATATAGCTTCTACTATGTGTTCTTGTAAAACCTGTTTTTTTTCTTCTATACAGTGCATATTAATCGAGATAAACTTTTGCGGAAATAGTTTCATTACATATTTCACTGTAAGTACAAAGGGGATGCAAGAGGCTGAAGTGACAAACAAATCTTTAAAAAAAGTGTGTTTTAAAGTGATGTATATTTTTGCTGTAAATTTTTTTATTATCTCTAACGGTTTACCGCTTATTCATTCCGTCCACCTCCGTGGTGTGGGTAAATGTGTCTGCCTCACATTCAAGAGTTCACAAGTTCGAATCTCGGTTGTGGTGAGTTAGCTGGATAAGGTTTCCGGATACAGAGGATTTTACAGGCTGTTCACAGAAAATTCAGGATGGTATTTATTTTATTAATCATGTAAATGTCTTAAACTATGGCATTTCAATCAAAACTGTTGGAGCCATTTTTGAGAAACTGAAATAAAGAGCATTTTTCCATGCAAAGGGTAGTTTGTTGTGGGGAATTTTATTGAAAATCTTCGTGTCGCATCCTTGAAGATGTTGAACTTCCGAATTCTCTTTTTTGAATCAAGTATGCTGTTCAGACAGACAGATATGAGCACTTTTCTAATTTGTTGTGTTCATGGGATCCCAAAACAATTATTTCCGGTGAAATATCGATATCGAAATTTTTGGTGGAATAGAATACCTTTTCTACATACTAAGTAATAGAGGGAGTATTGAAAGTGTTACAGAAAGTAATAAGGCAAATTCCGCTAATATTTCATTCCAAGCAAAACCTATACATAGATGGTCATGGTTTAGCAACTTTGAGAACCAAGAGATCTATAACAACTTGTATACAAGGTTCCCATTTAGACATTTTAAATTGATCCTAAAATAACGATCATAACGTCCTCCAAAGAAAATACGACTAATGGCATTTACTTTCCCCCATAATATCAAGCAACTTTTATTCAAGACATTTCTTTCTACAACGCTTAGTTTTGGAGATATTGCACAGTCTCAAATTAAATGGTCCACCTCGTATACATTCTGGCAGTTTAGAAGGTTATCAGTCTTCGTTCCGGATATGCTCCGAAAGGAATACATTTTTTCATATGATGACTTTCAATTAGATCTATGATTGCAGCAATTACAATTTAAATGTAAACAAAACAAAACAATCTGATGTGTTATGCTCACATGACTTTCTCTGCTCTTGTATAAACTATTTTTACAAACGCTTATTCTCCATATGCTTCATGTTAATCGAGATATCGAGATGTTAATCTTATCGCTAATTTACTTGTAGATGCAAGGGGAATTGTTAGGCTTTAAGCGATAGTCAAATATTTTAAGAGCTGGTTGCTATGTGGAGTATTCCATTCTATTTGCATTACCAGGACAAAATAATTAATAACAAATTTGAGAAAAGGTATAGGGGAATAACAAGCAATATCTCGAAAATGGTTCACCCAACTAAATAAATGTATATGACATAAATTGTGTATTTTAATGCGATCTACATTTTTTATGTAATAAAATTTTGTCTATCTCTTATGGTTTACCAGTTATGCAAAAGTCGTTCACAATGAAGAATACTTTTGGAGACATTCCCAGAAAATTTAAGATATACATTTCATTTGTCATGAAAATATCTTAAACATATGCTATTTTAATCAAAATCGTTAGAGTCATTTTTGAGAAAATTAAAATTGTCGAAAAATGTTCCATGTAAAGGGTAATCTGGGGTGGGGAGATTTTCTTGAAAACCTTCGTGTCGCATCTCTGGAAGATACTGAACCTAAACACCAAGTTTGGTGTTCATCCGATTGTTCGTTTCTGAGTTATGCTGTTCACAGACACACAGACACACACGGACATGTTTCCAAAAATGCTTTTCTTTTCGATTCAGGGGGTCTCAAAACATTTATTTCCGGTGAAATCTCGGTATCGAATTTTTGGGAGGAATACAATATTTCCCCTACTTGCTATACGTAGTAGAGAAAGTAAAAAGATTGGTATCAAAAGTCAGTACTACAAAGCATCTGGGTCTTGGATAATGAAAAATAAAAATGAGGAATCTAACGAAGAATGGAAACTGCTGATACCAGTGAAATAAAAAGAATATTTGTACTCACAATATGTCCATTACCGGATGTAGTAATTGATCTGTCACTACCAAGAAAACGAAGAATATTAATGAAGTTTGAAGCCTACATATTCTTCACTGGATTCTGTAAATGCATCTCCAATATTAAGCACTACACATGATGGTATGACGATTCCTCTTCTGTGCCTAATAACAGTCCATGAATCAATTCAGCTGTAAGCTGCTTATAGCAGACATTTTGGCAGTGAGTAATTTCTTTTTGTCTGCGTTTTGTTTTTAAGGCTAAATTATGCTTCACAGTGTTCAAAGCAAATTAATTACGATCTGTAATTAATTTGTGAAAAGTAGAGTGCTTTGTTATACAAATAAAGTCAACCTATACCAATTTTGTGTTTTTATACCGAAGTAACATAGACTTTCCTCATAATTATTCATTGCACCTACACCAGTGGATGGAGCCAGCACGCTTATCGGTGTTGACACTGTCTCGGAATTACTGTCATAATGGTGTAATTCTTCGTAATCGCAGTTTTTAGGTTTAAACTGATAAGGTCGGATACCACGTTCACTCATTTTAAAGGCAGATGTTGGATTGATGCCTATCACCTACATAGTATTAACTGGATCATGGGAAGTGATAGGTTAGTTTTTAGGTATTCTCTCTGTTTATAGAGATACATTTTAACTTCCTCTAGCCAAAATCACACGGGAACCTCATTTGCCATTTAAAGTGCCTAGCTCTCGAGGTCACGGGTTCAAACCCGACGAAGTGCGATGGTTTTTTTCGGGCGTAAAAATCCTTAATATGGCTTCCTTCGGAAGGGAAGTAAAGCCGATGGTCCCGTGTCGTAGTTTACGGCATGTAAAACAACCTGAAACCTGATAAAGAGGCCTCTGTGCAAAATTTCCGGTCTTTCACGCTAAGAACCATAGTAGTTAAAGAGTTTCCATAAATAAATAAACAAATAAATGAAAACTCAATGAAACTCGAAATTCTGCGTAGTGTTTATCTCGTTTCACAGCAGCTGGATGATATAATGATGCCACGCATATATTGAGGAAGCGGTGTAACGCGATAATAATCGATTTTAGAATGATTGGACTGCGTGTGTTGCTAATCCTTCCTGATGGCAGATTAACTAAGGTGATGAATGAAATATTCATTTTTGTGTTTCGTTCCCCTTTAATTTATGTAATGAAAAGGAAAAAATTAAGACATAAATGCTCAAACTTGTTAACAGAAACAGCTGTCTTGTATTGTTACACAATTCACGATACTATTGAGCAAATAAACCTGTTCTCCTTCCATCACAATAAGCAGCTGGTAACAGTGGTAATGTAACACTGGCAATGTAACTTCAGCTATTAATTCACAACAAAAAGAGTAATCGCAGATGGCCTTAATAAATACTATGTGTTGGAAGAGATTTTACAGCATACTCAAGAGACACCCTCTCAAGTACTGCTGTAATCAGAAAATATTCACCATACTTGTAATGTTAAGCGAATAGGAAAATGCTTCCCCCCCAAAATAAAAATCGACAGCGACAGTGCTAGTTCTTTGACAATTAAGATTGTTTTAATACAAGCTTTGATTGTAACCGATTTAACAAATTTATCACAGTTTGTTTTATTTAACGTCAAATATCAATATACAATAATTACTCACAGAGCTTTTAGATGTCTTTATTTTTAAATCTTAATTTATAAGCTTACTGATTAAAGCATAGTCTAAATTATGTCGGGTTCAATTTTGAAGTAGTGAAAGTACCTAAATATATATTTATGTATAAATTATTATTTACATTTCTAATGAGTTTTACTAATTAACAGTGCAGAAAGATCGATATTAGAAGGTCTAAACTTTCTACGAAGCAGCTACGATATCACGAGTAAAGCACAGCGTCCAGGTAATATGGGTAAAGATGTAGTTTTCATAAGAATTTATGAAATGTCTGGTGGCTTTTGTAAGTATGGGCACATGTGATTTGAGGAACATTTAATAGGGTCTGCTAATCCGATATATACTTTTAGGAAAACTCACTCAAGGTGTCATTGCAATTTAAAGAGAAGGCACGAAATATTTAAGACGGATAATACAGCATTTTATACGAAACAGAAAGATGTCCTCCCAATTTTCCCATACTTATGATTGCCATATTGATGTGGTTAAAATGTTGTTTCTTTTTTTGCAGTACAATTTGTGCCATTCTTTTTCTTTGTTTATTCTTATATTTTGGTTGTTGGTTTCTTCCCCTTTCCCATAATAAGAGAACAGGAACTATATTTAGGTAACCTAAGTAAGGCATGGATGTACGAGGAAGATATTTTGAGGTTAAAAATCATGTAATATTGAGTAACATACATATAATTAAGTCTGATGTGTTGCATTCACACACTTCCTCTATTCACTCTTCTACAAAAGCTTATTCTATCTACTTCTTGCTATTCGAAAGCTTAATTTCACATTTACACATTCGTTGTAGGTATAAGGTTACAGTAGGCTAAAGCAACAGTCACTTTTTAAAAAATCTGATGTGTTATACTCACATGACTTTCTCTACGCTTGTAAAACTATTTTTACAAACGCTTATTCTCCATCTACTTCATGTTAATCGAGATAAACATTTACAGACTCTATCTTGTTGCTAATTTTCTTGTAGATGTAAGGGGAATATATATTTACAAGGGCAATATAGAAAAACAGTAGCCTTTAAGCACATACATATCTCTTAATAGCTGGTTGCTAGGTGCAGCACCATTCCCTTTCCCACAGATTAATACTCTTTGCATATCCAAGACAAAAAAAAATCTGATGTGTTACACTCACATGACTTTCTCTACTCTTGTACAAAGTATTTTTACAAACGCTTATTCTCCATCTAGTTCATGTTAATCGAGATAAACATTTGCAAACTCTATCTTATTGCTAATTTTCTTGTAGATGTAGGGGAAAATATATTTACAAGGGCAATATAGAAAAACAGTAGCCTTTAAGCACATACATATCTCTTAATAGCTGGTTGCTAGGTGCAGCACCATTCCCTATGCCACAGATTATAACTCTTTGCATATCCAAGACAAAAAAATCTGATGTGTTACACTCACATGACTTTCTCTACTCTTGTAAATCTATTTTTACAAACGCCTTTTCTCCAAATGCTTCATGTTAATCGAGAAATCGAGATGTCAATCTTATTGGTAATTTTCTTGTAGATGCGAGGGGAATATGGTAGCTTTTAAGCGATAGTCAAATATTTTAGCGCTGGTTGCTATGCGGCGAATTCCATTCTCTTTGCATGTCTAGGACATAAAAAAATGAATAACGAATTTGAGAAAAAGTATGTGTTGGAAAATTTAAGGAAATAACAAGCAATATCTCGAAAACGGTTCACTCAACAAAAGAAATGTATATGACATAAGTTGTGTATTTCAACGCGATCTACATTTTTTGTGTAGTAAAATTTTGTCTATCTCTTATGGTTTACCAGTTATGCAAAAGTCGTTCACAATGAAGAATACTTTTGGAGACATTCCCAGGAAATTCAAGATATACATTTTATTTGTCATAAGAATATCTTAAACATATGGCATTTTAATCAAAATCGTTAGAGCCATTTTTGAGAAAATTAAAATTTTCGAAAAATCTTCCAAGTAAAGGATAATCTGGGGTGGGGGGAATTTTCTTGAAAACCTTCGTGTCGCATCTCTGGAAGATACTGAACCTAAATACCAAGTTTGGTGTTTATCCGACTGTTCGTTTCTGAGTTATGATGTTCACAGACAGACAGACACACACACACACACACACACACACACACACACAGACAGACACACAGACACACAGACAGACACACACACGGACATGTTTCCAAAAATGCTTTTTTTGGATTCAGGGGTCTCAAAACATGTATTTCGGGTGAAATCTCGGTATGGAATTTTTGGGTGGAATACAATACTTCCCCTACTTACTATACGTAGTAGAGAAAGTAAAAACGGATCGCTATGTGATGCTTTCGAAATTCAATGCTTTTTGCATGGCCTCTAGAATAATGACTGGCGATTGCTAAAGGTTTAATAATTTAAAATTCAAACTAATGTTAAAGAATATCTTGGAATAGGTAAAAACCACAAATAATCTATTTTACATAAATTGTGTACTTTAACGAGATCTACATTCTTTGTGTAGTAAGATTTTGTCATCTCTTACGGTTTAGCATTTATACAAAAGTCATTCAGAACGAAGAAAACTTCACAGGGTATTCCAAGAAATTTCAAGAAATACATTTAATTTTTCATGGAAACATATTAAACATATAGTGTTTTAATAAAAACATTAGAGCCATTTTTGAGTGAATAAAAATAACCGGCTATTATGTCTGTAGAGGGCCCACATGGAAAATGCGGAAGGAAGCAAGACATAATGGAATAAATTACCTTAGGAGCGAATATAGAAGTAGATGGTGCCCACCTACCCTCCCGTTTTAGGTGTTTTACTTTTATACGAAAATTGCGATATGAACACAACAAACGCAGCCATCTTCCCGCTAAAACAGACGCTTAATGGGAAGTGCCAACCTAAATAAGAAGTGAAATCCGCGAAGTAAGGAATTTCTGCAAACGTGAATCATTCGAGTTTTAGACGCGCAGATCCCTCGGCTAAGCACTGTCGTCGCTTTGCATTGGCCGCAACTGCTACGCTCCTCTTCTAAAAAACATCCCTCGACTACGCTTTGAGGCTGAGTATCTTACCGGCTTTGGCGGCATTAGTTATTCATATGTTGCCAGCATTACGTTAGAGCTAGATAATGACATACATTGACATCTGTAGGACATATAACACATCACTTCCATCGCTATTGAGGGCCCTCTAAAAACAATTTACCCAAATAACGAAACACTTTCCATGTAAAGAGTATTTTGGGGTATGGAGATTTTCTTGGAAATCTTACTGCCGCATCCTTGGAAGTTGGTGAACTTAAATATTAAATTTGGTATATAAAGGATATTACGTTTTTGAGTTATGCTATTCATAGACACACACACACATACACAAGGATCTTTTTTACTTTCTCTAGTACGTATAGTAAGTAGGGGAAGTATTGCATTCCACCCAAAAATTCGATACCGAGATTTCACCGGAAATACATGTTTTGAGACCTCCTGAATCCAAAGAAAGCATTTTTGGAAACATGTCCGTGTGTGTGTCTGTGTGTGTGTGTGTGTGTGTGTGTGTGTGTGTGTCTGTCTGTCTGTGAACATCATAACTCAGAAACGAACAGTCGGATAAACACCAAACTTGGTATTTAGGTCAGTATTTCCAGAGATGCGACACGAAGGTTTTCAAGAAAATCCCCCCACCCCAGACTACCCTTTACATGGAACATTTTTCGAAAATTTTAATTTTCTCAAAAATGGCTCTAACGATTTTGATGAAAATATCATATGTTTAAGATAATGTCATGAGAAATGAAATGTATATCTCGAATTTTCTGGGAATGTCTCCAAAAGCATTCTTCATTGTGAACGACTTTTGTATAACTGGTAAACCGTAAGAGATAGACAGAATTTTACTACACAAAAAATGTAGATCGCGTTAAAATACACAACTTATGTCATATACATTTCTTTTGTTGAGTGAACCGTTTTCGAGATATTGCTTGTTATTTCCTTAAATTTTCCAATACTTCTACTTTTTCTCAAATTCGTTATTCATTTTTTTTTATGTCCTGGACATGCAAAGAGAATAAAATGCGCCACATAGCAACCAGCGTTAAAATATTTGACTATCGCTTAAAAGCTACCGTATTCCCCTTGCATCTACAAGAAAATTACCAATAAGATTGACATCTCGATATCTCGATTAACATGAAGCATATGGAGAATAGGCGTTTGTAAAATTAGATTGTACAAGAGTAGAGAAAGTCATGTGAGTGTAACACATCAGATTTTTTAAAAAATGACTTTTTGTTTGTCTGGTAAAATCTCCGTTTGAAATTTTTGGGTGGAATGCAATACTTTCTTATTATAGGTATGAAAACTTTAGCTTCTTGAAAGTGTCGAATAGTTGGCTAATAATATTGAGATGCATTGAGAATTTCAACTTAATAAGGTTCTTTCTCCTTAAATTCATAATCATTTCATCCAATCACTTGAATCAATTGAAGTTTTAAAATTAATGTAAATGAATAAATTATTTTGAAATAGAGTAATAGTTAAGAAACAAGAATATAACAAATATTGTAGAAACACTAATATTCTTTTCAGACAACACTACACTTTTAGATTCAAAGTAACTTTGTCACGGGAATATGTAAGTAGCGTACGCCTTACATATTTATACTTTACTTGAATTGTAAATTAGATTCAGGTTGCTCCCTTCCCCTACATAAACAACAACCGTCATCCTGTAACCTCCATATCCCGTCACTATGTGGTTAAGCCCTAATTAGGGCAGGTAAACGCCTAACACACCTTCGGGTTGCCCTCAACCCGCCAACATATCGTCATCGTCGTCGTCGGTTGCTCCAAATAAAAAATCAAATCAAATTTACTAGCATTAGATTTACCATATTTTCTTTATCCTAAACTTTCCCATTTGATCTGTTTCTATCCTCCATGATGGAAACATAATTAGGTTGCGTTTATTTGAGTTAATGTATACAATTTTGAATTTTGAATGATAACTATAACTGAAAATCTTTCAAAACGTGAAATACTTTCATACAAAAGATCTCTCCCATATAAATCCAAGACAGGCATTTATGTGGAGCTTGCGTTCAAAACAAGGCAAGTCCACTATTGACAAAAAGTGAGTTTATGATGTTTTCAGTACAATTTTACTGAATGTCATTGATATCTGCAATGATTTTCAACGAAATCGGAACAAGTTCAGCAGAAAATTGTGTTTAAATTAAGGTGTTTTAGTCAAAATGAAACAAGTTCAGAAGAAACCTTGAATAGAATTATCACATTATTTTTCAGTCAATACAAAACAGTGTGTGTGTATTATTCATAATACTCTACAGTGTTTCAGTCAAAACGAAACAAGTATCTTAAACTTTATATTTTAAGAATAAAATGCACCTATTGTGGAAATGACGGTGTGACATCTGGAAGGTGTTCTAGGAATGCATTATTTGCCACTTCTATTCAAACAGTCTCTTCACCCTATAAGTTGGCACAGTATGAGCCCTTTAAGCACCTTTGTTTTAATAACATTTCCTTGAAAAAAGAACCCTTGTTTGTAAGGTCAGTAAAACAAACCTTGGGTATCCACTGCTTCGAATGCAAACCGTTCTTGTTAGAATATTTCAAAGTTTTACTTGTAACACGAAATACAAAAGAAATGAAAGAACTTTCGTGGATGCCAATTAAGTGGTGGTCAACAAAGAGGCAGTCTGCAGGTTGAAATATAGTTGAGAAAAAAGAATAAAAGGCGTGTGTACAATTACAACATATTGTATTATTTTAAGAGCTCTGAAATGTATTAATAATATTTATTAATAAGATTATACCAATTTTATATAATGCTAAAAGGCTTTGCAACTATAAGTCAACTTATAATTCTACTATATATTATTAATACACACAATTTTATTAAAATATATTATTATTTATTTAGAGGTATGAAAATCCAGAAAACCTGAAATTACAGAAATTTAAAAGACCGTGCAATCATAAAGCACACAACTACAGTAATCACTAATGCTGACATCATTAGCAATCGAAAAAATGGTGACAAAAATTTGGAATCTCTTCCGTTAGTGCATGCTATAAATGTAGAAAAAAGAATGGTGTAAAGCTTCTTGAAGAACAGTTTGGTAAACAATGTTTGCAGGATGAGTCTTTTTCTTGGTACAGAGATTATCTGTAGTGATGCCAAAACACCATATGACTGTGACGAATTTGACCAGACTTTTCATGTGTAAATTGCAGCACTCAAATACTGGGTTTATTCTGTGCAATGTTTTGAACTAAGATCAATAGTTTTTATATTTATTGACTATGCAGCTGCTATAGAAAATTCTTACATCCTGTATGTTTGTGAGATTTTTTTACTTTTATTATTTTTTGTAGTTTTTATATTCGTGCAGAAATGTATACGAATGTACAGTACAGGTTTAAATAGGTGACAAGAAATTGCACTTTAAACTTGTATGGCTATCATATTTATGTACGAACAAAACTGAACATGTCCATGCCAGTTTCAATCTATACTGAACAAGTTCATCTGTGCCAATAAAAACTGAAGCAGTCCAAAAGCTTTTTTTTTCTCAATAACTCAGGGCAATATTACTTAAACAAAATGTAGGTAACAATAATAAAATACTGTTACCTCCATATAACCACAAAATATCGAAATTATATATTAATATAAGGGCTTGCGGATCATTAGCTTTTAAACATCGTATGTCTTATTCCTATATTTTGCCTTACATCCTAAACTTATAACATAATACTAAGAGTAGACAAATAAAAGTTGTAGCTGAACAGTTTGGCATCTGTGATTAAAGGTACTGGATTAAAGTGTTCTTAACTTCAGGCTTTAGAAATCATTCGTTTAATGACTAATATAAATATAGCACTTTTGCTTTGACCTTTTATGAGTCAACAAGTTAAAAATGATTAGCACTATAGATTAAAACACAACAGAAAACAAATGCGACCCAAGCTATCCCAGCAACAATTCTGCATCACTAACAAAGAAGCTCAATTATTGCTAAACAATGGCCAACCATATTCATTGTCGATTAAAGGTGGCTACGTTTTACAGAATTTGTTAAAAGCATTTAACACAATTGTCTTCTTTCCATTTCCCGCGTTTATGTTTTCCACAGTGGCAGAGGATTCTCAGGGAAACCGGAAATGAACTACAGCGCCTGCGCATAGCCTCTTAAACCCTCTGATATAACGCTTCATTTAGTTATAGGTGAATCTGAACAAACACATTTAGTTTCATAAATTGAACTGTTACAATAATGAGTTTTTTTATTTCTCTGCACGAGAATAACCACAAAATGTTACGATTTGAACCGAACTGTTTTTTGTAGAGGAAGAGACGACATGCTAAGCGCGAAAGGTTGTCGTTTGCCCACCAGCCAATGAGGTGCTGTCTTGTCACGTGGTTTTGTTTACTTCTCCTTTCAGCTTATACTGAAAAAGATTTAGATATGCTATGCTCCTAAGTTTGCTTGCTCCTCGACAGGCTACTGACCCAAAGCTTTGGCTTGTAAGACCTTGGAGGTGCGAGGATCTGTGAAGGAGGAGGAGGAGGAGGAAGAAAAGGAATAATTTTTAACTTTATGTCAGAATACCACTTTAAAAATATTGTCACTTTTCTAGGGATGATACACCGTTACTGGCGTATTTCGCCAACTGAAATCTATTTAGTGTTCCACGTTTATATTATTCCAACCTTTAGTGTCAGTATTCGCTGACGTTTGCGCACAGTGTTGCATTTTTTTGTTTGGATCTCGTCGATCCTTTGCATTTTTACGTATGTTTGTGTCTGAAACTGTATTCAAATATCAATAAAATCAAATAATTTGGGGAGGGATTTATGAAACTAGCATATACAGCTGAGTGAAATGATTCACATGTGTTCGTGGTGTTTTCCAAGGAAGCTCTAACTTGAGCCCACATTTCTATTGGGAATTTTGAATAGCTCTCTATATAAATTCTAAGAAGGTAATCTGACATTCTTTTAATTCTAAATTAGATGGCTGAGACGTAAATAAGCCGGAGGAAAACCAATCGCTAACGTCTTCAGGTTTTAGAAATGCCAACCTAAGTAAATCACGCAATCCCCTTCCTTTTTGGGATTTACTTTTTTGAGAGAATGTGCTTAGACCAAGGTTTTGAATTTTCTTGTAACAGGTCGGACTGAGACGGAAGCGGTAACGAATAAGCCTTGCCACGATTTATGGACGGCTTTATGAATTAATACTGCGAAATTGCACACTACTGTTATAGGTTAAACATGTTAATTCAAATCAGAACATTTTTTTATCAATATGTGGATTCTGTTTTAATATTAACAAGGACAACACTAAAGGGGTATAATATCGATTTTTAAATCTATTAGCCAAAATTACTTCAGCATTGAAATGTTCCGTCCATGTTAACATTGACATACTCCTACAAAAAGTTCAAGTTTTTATCACAAGAGAGAAAAACTAATCGAAAGCGTACACCAAAAATGTTAAAGAAAGACTCTGCAGTCGGTATTTGAATGTCCACTCCTTTCAGTGCTTCGAGAGCTTCGTCAATATAATGCGGCAGAGCAGTTTGAGTTTTCCTCCTTGCGTTGGAAAGATTCCTTCCTATACACGATAGTCCTTTTCCTAAATGTTAGCAACAACTTCTGAATGTTCATGCAATGCAGCATATACTATTTTAGAGAGTAGTTTTAATTTGTTCCCTAGAGCTTTCCGTTTTTCAATGTTACTAACCTCATGAGGTACCCCCTTTTCATTAAACTCTTGATTGTGATTTGCTTTTACACATGTAACAGTGTCATTATTTTCGAATGTGTACGCTTTTCCCTTGCAGTTATTCATTGTAGAAGGCCAAAAACATTCTCCATTCTTTAACAGCTTCTATGTTTATGTACTTGAATCCATCAGCGAATTATTAATTCTTCCCATTTTGTCGAAGTTGTCAGCTTGACGTCCATTTCTGAATTGTTTATAAACACTGTCAGACTGGCTGAACACTACAGAAACAAATGACTTTCATAGAAAGCGAAACTGAGGAACGCTACACAAACAAATGACTTTCACAGAAAGGGAAACTGATGAACACTACACAATGACTTTTACAGATGCCCATAGTATGGAAACTGATGAACACTACACAAACAAATGACTTTCACAGAAAGGGAAACTGATGAACACTACATAATGACTTTTACAAATACTCATAGTATGGAAACTGATGAACACCACATAATGACTTTTACAGATAATCATAGTATGGAAACTGATGAAAACTACATAATGACTTTTACAAATACTCATAGTATGGAAACTGATGAACACCACATAATGACTTTTACAGATAATCATAGTATGGAAAATGATGAACACCACATAATGACTTTTACAGATAAGCATAGTATGGAAACTGATGAACACTACATAATGGCTTTTACAGATAATCATAGTATGGAAACTGATGAACACTACATAATGACTTTTACAGATACTCATAGTATGGAAACTGATGAACACTACATAATGACTTTTACAGATACTCATGGTATGGAAACTGATAAACATTACATAATGACTTTTACAAATACTCATAGTATGGAAACTGATGAACACTACATAATGACTTTTACAGATAATCATAGTATGGAAACTGATGAACACTACATAATGACTTTTACAGATACTCATAGTATGGAAACTGATGAACACTACATAATGACTTTTACAGATACTCATGGTATGGAAACTGATAAACATTACATAATGACTTTTACAAATACTCATAGTATGGAAACTGATGAACACCACATAATGACTTTTACAGATACTCATGGTATGGAAACTGATGAACAGTACATAATGACTTTTACAAATACTCATAGTATGGAAACTGATGAACAGTACACAAACAAATGATTTTCACAGAAAAGGAAACTGATGAAAACTACACAATGACTTTTACAGATACTCATGGTATGGAAACTGATGAACACCACGTAATGACTTTTACAGATACTCATGGTATGGAAACTGATGAACAGTACATAATGACTTTTACAGATACTCATGGTATGGAAACTGATGAACACCACATAATGACTTTTACAGATACTCATCGTATGGAAACTGATGAACACCACATAATGACTTTTACAAATACTCATAGTATGGAAACTGATGAACACCACATAATGACTTTTACAGATACTCATCGTATGGAAACTGATGAACACCACATAATGACTTTTACAAATACTCATAGTATGGAAACTGATGAACACCACATAATGACTTTTACAGATACTCATCGTATGGAAACTGATGAACACCACATAATGACTTTTACAAATACTCATAGTAAGGAAACTGATGAACACCACATAATGACTTTTACAGATACTCATCGTATGGAAACTGATGAACACCACATAATGACTTTTACAAATACTCATAGTATGGAAACTGATGAACACCACATAATGACTTTTACAGATACTCATCGTATGGAAACTGATGAACACCACATAATGACTTTTACAAATACTCATAGTATGGAAACTGATGAACAGTACATAATGACTTTTACAGATACTCTTGGTATGGAAACTGATGAACACCACATAATGACTTTTACAGATACTCATCGTATGGAAACTGATGAACACTACATAATGACTTTTACAGATACTCATAGTATGGAAACTGATGAACATTACATAATGACTTTTAGATACTCATAGTATGGAAACTGATGAACATTACATAATGACTTTTACAGATACTCATGGTATGGAAACTGATGAACATTACATAATGACTTTTACAAATACTCATAGTATGGAAACTGATGAACACCACATGATGACTTTTACAGATACTCATCGTATGGAAACTGATGAACAGTACACAAACAAATGACTTTCACAGAAAAGGAAACTGATGAACACTACATAATGACTTTTACAGATACTCATAGTATGGAAACTGATGAACACTACATAATGACTTTTGCAGATACTCATAGTATGGAAACTGATGAACAGTACACAATGACGTTCACAGAAAAGGAAACTGATGAGCACTACATAATGACTTTTACAAATACTTATAGTATGGAAACTGATGAACAGTACACAAACAAATGACTTTCACAGAAAAGGAAACTGATGAACACTACATAATGACTTTTACAGATACTCATAGTATGGAAACTGATGAACAGTACACAAACAAATGACTTTCACAGAAAAGGAAACTGATGAACACTACATAATGACTTTTACAGATACTCATAGTATGGAAACTGACGAACAGTACACAAGCAAATGTCTTTCCGAATATCTAAAACTGATGAACACTACAAAAACAAATGTTTTTCACAGAAAAGGAAACTGATGAACACTACACAATGACTTTTACAGATACTCATAGTATGGAAACTGATGAACACTACACAAACAAATGATTTTCACAGAAAAGGAAACTGATGAACACTACACAATGACTTTTACAGATACTCATACTATGACAACTGATGAACACTACATAATGACTTTTACAGATACTTATAGTATGGAAACTGGTGAACAGTGCACAAGCAAATGTCTTTCCGAATATGCAAAACTGATGAACATTGCACAAACAAATGATGCCCTGTTTGGGAAACCGATACACACCATACAAACAAATGGCTTTCACAATATGGAAAACTGATGAAACATAAATGAATGACTTTCACAGATACAGTATTGGAAAATTACGGAGTAAATTTATACCTGTATTTATTTTCCTCAAATTACAACTATTTTTTCTGTGTCAGTGAGCGGAAATCTTCTGCTGTTCCTCAAATTATGGTTCATGGTAAGCATATTCAGCGTTTAGAACTGCGAATAACGAAAATTGTAGCAAAATGTCTTTGAAATCCTCGCTTTAAATTTCCTGTAAACAAAACAGGACTAATATCCATATCTTGTACTCGTTAGCCAGACTCCATCGTTAAATACAGCGTAGCAAGTTTAACTTCATAAATGCTAATGTGGCGATGCTATGAATTAACGGGTTGTTCCTGCCCTCAGAGCCGTAATTACATTACACATTTTTTCTCGTTATATTTTATCTTTAAGCGACGTCTCCAAAATTGGAAAGTAATTTGCATTTGCGCGAAATAATTTTCAGTGGACTCAGTTACTTTATATTCAAGGTTCCGCAAAGCAGCCGCACAAAAAGTGAATGAAAACCACAGGAAAAGAATAAAAATGATATCAACGTGACTCACTCAGTCTCCCACCATCGCCTCCAATGGGGCATTATATATCTGCAGTCCGCTACCAGAATACTAATGCTTCTTCAAATGGGAGGATCTCTGTTATTAATCGTGTCATGTTTTAAAATTGGCTGGGACGTTGTATCTCGAGCCCGCAATTAAAACGTACGCCGTCCACGAGCTTGGAATTTCTGTTGAGGGTTATGTATGGCGGAATTAAAAGAAATCCAGGAATAAGTTAGAATAAAAGAGAAATTCATTTCGTGGCCGTATTGTGTTTGCATAGCAAGTTTGTTCCTATTGGCGAACGTTGAACATTTTCAGTGCATATCTTCCGCTTCAGTGGCCTTTCACGATCCACGCAGTTTCAAAGGGAACTAAGTAATGCCAGCAAACATTTAAATTGTATTCATAAATGCAATATTGTTTATTTGTGTTGATTACAATAGTACAGCTTACAGATAATCTTAAAGAATATGTATCTTGTATGAGTAACTGTGTTGATTATAAAATTTGGTAATGGTCTATTATTGGAAATTCGACTGTATAAAGCAGTCTAAACTAGGTAGAAACGAACAGAAATTAATCAAATACCAGTTTAAAATACTCTATGAATCAAATGAATGGAGAAACAGAATTTTATCTCAACTTTACAACATGTGACACAAGATCTTTTTCTATGTCCAACATCTGTGATAGATTTTTTCGAAGTACAGTTTCACATTCTTTGGTATAATTCATTCATCCATTATCTGTTTACCCTCCTCTTGTGTAGGACTTACACCCCCCAGGACTTACAAGCGGGTGCCTGGGGTCAGAGGTCCGTCGAGGAGCAGACACTCATGGATCAGACAGAACATCCAGGATGGGTGATCAGCCCGATGCCTGGTATGGGATGAAGGAAGTAGATGAAACGAAATGTTGGTGAAATGGATGAAAGGAAAGGTGACGATGGAGCAGTTGGTGGAATGAATGGCGGGGGAAACCGGAGAACCCGGAGAAAACCCGCCCAGACGCCGCTTCGTCCACCACAAATCCCACATGCAGGTCCCTGGGATTGAGCCCGTGCCGCCTCGGTGGGAGGCGAGCGGTCTAACCACTCGGCCACGGCGCCACCTTCTTTGGTGCAATATGTATTTATAATTATGGCTAATCTTGTCTTATAGTATGCCCGTTGAAAATGCTTATAAAATCAAAAGGAAAGCGAATAAATTACCTTAGGAGTGAGTTTAGAACATGATGTGGTCTCTTCTATATCTGGTGCTCACCTGCCCGCCCGTTTTAGGTAGTTTACTTATATAGGCAAATCGTGATCGGCCGCAACTTCCTACACTCCTCTCCTTCTAAAACACATCCCTGAGCGACGCTTTCAGGCTGAGGGCCCTCAATCTCTCGGCTACGCCTTGAGACTCAGTATCTTACCGGCTACGGTGGCATTATTCATATGTTGTCAGCATTACGTAGGAGCAAGCGTATGACATAGTGACATCTGTTTGACTTACGACACAATTTTCATCGCTGTGTGGCACACTGTAAGAGGAGATTATCGATAATTGTTTATTTGGACATTTTTTGTTGGAAAACGTTTTATTAACATAATTTAAGCCTCATAATTATTTAGTTATTTACTTACTGCGCATATAGTAGCCATATAGAAGAATGTAGGGCAGTCGAATTCTCCATCTTGCATCACTCAAAGTAATGCAGCCAACACTATTTTTGTCACTAAATTACACTAACTATATAATTATATACATTTTTCTAAATTATGCTAGCTATATACACTAAACACCGACTCGTTAATTTAACTACGCCTGGCCTAAACTTTAACTAAACCCTAATTACAACGCCACAGGTTAGACCTGCCTAATGTCTTCCATTAGTTCTTGGAAAGGGTCTGCTGAACGGTTCTTGATGTCAGGATGCCACAAATAGTGACACATGTGAGCATCTAGGTGTTCTCTGTATAACTGAGGTAAACCGACAGATCCGTCTTATTAATCGGATGTGCCATTTCTAAAAGTTTTATTATTTGCAAGAATATCTCCAAGAACATACAGAATTTCCTTCTTGCACTACAATAAAGTCTACTCCATTGCATGATCGTGATTGTAAAGTAATAAAACCCGAGAGAAAGTATGGTCAGGACTTTCAAAAAGCGACCGGTTGCTAATCGCTTCCAGATTGTTGTGCACAAGTGTGGGAATTATTTTAGAGGTTGGCTATGTTGTTGCAAATGAAGCATATGTTGGCTGCTATGCGAGAAGAAATAAAACTAATAGTCTTCGGTCGTTTCAGTTAGCTTGCGCATGCGCATTGCAGAACCCTGTATTGTAATTTTGTATAACTTCACCCGCCATCTGGTTCAACCTCAGAAGAAAACAGACCAAGATGGAGCCCATCCTACTTCAAGTTTCACCACGCAACAAGCGATGTAGTTACAGAAGCCTTCTGGTTCACCTTCAGCAGTTATGAAAACTACCACCTGAGGTCCCTCCAATCGTCCACATGGGTACATACATTTTGTGCTTTTGGAGCAAGATTCAGTCGTCTCCGCTGATGATGAGGCCTTGATAGCCTCGAAACGATCGTACATCTTTTACCACCATGATGTAAGTGAAGGCTTTTAATATTATTTCGACTCATTTATTTTATAAACACTTTTTCTCTTTATATTAACGGTTTTCGAAATGTTCTATGTTTACATTTTTCCCAATCGTGAGTGCGTCACATAACGGACATACTTGAAAGTTTGTGACTCTTTGTTTCAATTATTTTATCCTCGTAAGAACTTATTAACACGAATAAGCATTTACATATGTTACATATTACATTGGTGTGCAAAACCTAAGGACGAGATGGGTAATGTAACATAAAAAATGAGCTACTTGGTGGAAGTAGATGAAGGTGCGGGAACATGTTGCCAGAGGTCTCTCACACGTACACAGAAAGCTGGACGTCACATGCCGTGAGTGTAGCGAGCCTATAGTGCCAAATGGGTCTGGTCCCGCAACACGGGGCAATTAACGAAACAAGACAAGACGGTGTGTGGCTATTAGTGAGCTGTTACAGTGCACTGTAGTGCTGTTCTTCATTGCAACATAGTCCACAGACATCATTTAGATGACTTCACACGGGTACAAATTATCGGGAAACTGGAAGAAGGGCGAAGTGTGACGAGGTTGCTCAGGAGTTTGGAAATGCTCACAGCATTGCTTCACGTGCATGGGGAACCTTCCAAACCACAGGTACTGCTGTCCCAAGGAGAGGTGGTGGTCGACCACGCTCAACTACAGCATTAGATGACCACAACATTGTGCAACAGGCAAGAAGAGATCCATACCAAACAGCGGGTGCAATTGCAACCACATTTAACAGGACACTAGGCACGCAATATCACGATACACAGTGGCACGGCGACTACACAGAAGTGGTCTGTTGGCCCGACGGCCAGTACGTTGTGTTCCATTGACATCTGCACTTCGGCGGCACCGTTTGCGATGGTCCCAAGAGCATCAAAATTGGACCAACGAGGAATGGGGTCGCGTGCTCTTCTCGGATGAGAACAGATTCAGTCTAAGTAGTGATTCTCGACGTACCCTCATTTGGCGAAAGGTAGGAACACGTAATGAACCCAGGAACATCCTTGAACGTGATCGTTTTGGTGGTCCGGGTGTTATGGTTTGGGGAGGCATAATGTTGCATGGGCGCACCGACCTCCAAACCTTTGAACACGGTGCGCTCACTGGTTAACTTTATTATGATAGTGTACTCCTTTCCCATGTGCGTCTTTTCAGGGATGCAGTCGGCCCTGGCTTCATTTTTATGTATGACGATGCGCGACCGCATCGAACAGCGCAGGTGGAGGATCTCTTGGAACGAGAGGATATTCGGCGAATGAACTGGCCTACCCTTCCCCCGATTTAAATCCCATCGAACACTTGTGGGATGCTTTGGGGAGACGCATTGCATCACATCCACATGCACTAACGACCATCCAACAGTTGTCAACTGCGCTGGTGGAGGAATGGAACGTCCTACCACAAGAACTACTTACCAACATTGTGGCCAGGATGGAAGCACGATGCAGAACATGCATTGCTGTCCGTGGTGACCATACACCCTTTTAAGTACCATGTATCTGTTTCTGTAAATCTAGAAATCTATGTCATATTGAATTTAGTGTAGCTTATGGTCTATGGATAAAAGTGGTATTTCTGTTCGTCTCATTGCATATTTCGTTTAGTCGCCTACTGTAGCATACCGTAGCAGTTCTCTCTATGTATGATTCACGTTTCATTGAGTTATGTTACTTGGCAGTGTCACAGCATGCGAAACTTTCGTCCTTAGGTTTTGCACACCAGTGTGCATAAGCTGTTTACACATGTTGAAACCAAGCACTTCCTGTTTAACTTGAAATCATTCCTAAGCAAAAAATATAACGTAACATAACGCGAATAGAAAAATAACTTTTTTGTATGAATACTATAATATATAACGGATATATGTCATTGATAGAAAAAGTGGCGGGAATGTATCACGTCAGATTTTGTTACAAAAAGACTCCAATCGCTTTATTTTATTACAAGATGATGGATAACTGCCCTACCAGGAATTAGTAATATCTGGAAACATAGTGAAATTATGTCCGATATTTTCTTAGGGAGGAATGCACACACATCACACAGAAAAATTAACTGTTATGAGGTATACCTAAACGTAATGGATAACTTATTACAGTATTAACACAATTTTTCTCTTAGCGGGCGGCAAACTTCCATTCAACTGCCAGAATTCAACTGATAGAATACACAAACAATTTGCCATAATATTTGAGAGCGAACCTAGTAGACATGGCAACTGTCGTCGTATCTAAGGTCATTGTGTGGGCGGTCTAACTCCAACCTTACTGGCAAAAATATATATTGAATAATGCAACAAAATAAACGTAGCAAAATCAATTTTATGAGGCTACTACACTGTATAGCGGATTTATGCGAATTTGTTAGTGGTGGAGAAAGTTATGGGAATGTATATCACAATTTAAAAGAAAGTCACACACCTACAAAATACTACCTTCACGTTCCTGTAACGCCTATTATTACTTTCTCTACTACGTATCCTAAGTAGGGTAAGTATTATATTCCACCCAAAAATTCCCTACCGAGATTTCACCGGAAATACAAGTTTTGAGGCCTCATGAATAAAAAAAAAGCTTTTTATAAAAAGGTCCATTTGTGTCTGTGTGTTTGTGAACAGCATAACCCAAAAACGAAAATTAGTATAAATACCAAACTTGGTATTTAGATTCAGTATCTTTAAAAGATGCGACACAAAGATTTTTAGGAAAATCTGCTTACCCCAGACTACCCTTATATGGAGCATTTTTCGAAAATATTGATTTTCTCAAAAATGGCTCTATTGATTTTGATTAAAATATAATATAATTAAGATATTTTATGACAGTTTAAATGTATATATTGAATTTTCTGGGAATGTCTCCAAAAGTCCTCTTCATTCTGAATGGCTTTTGCATAAATGGTAAACCGTAAGAGATAGACAAAAGTTTTTCTTCACAAAAAAGTATATCTTGTTAAAACGCACAATTTATGTCATATACATCTTTTTTGCCGAGTGAACAATTTCCGAGATATTCCTTGCTATTTTTTTTAATATTCCAATACTTATACTTCTTAGTTTTTTTTCTTTTATGTCCTTGATATGCAAAGAGAACGGAATGCTTCACATAGCAACCAGCTCTTAAAATATTTGACTATCGCTTAAAACCTACTACATTCCCCATGCAGCTATAAGAAAATTAGCAATAAGAGCTCTCAATTAACATGAAGTAAAGGAGAATAAGCATTTGTAAAAATAATTTTTACAAAAGTAGAAAAAGCATGCGTGTGTAACACATCAGATTTTTTTTTCTTTTTAGAAAAATCGTCTATGGAAGAGAATGCAAAAGTATCATTATTTTTATATATCTTCACCAAAAGCTTGTTGATGTGGCATACTTGCGGCAATTTTATTCTACTCCGTTACATACAGATCTCTCTTGAGTTTTTCACATACAATTACCATAATGATAATAATAATTTCTGGTTTCGCGTTTCTGTGAATTAATTCCTTTCTCATGTGAATTTGGTCAACTTTAGAGGATCTTCAGTCCCAAGGCGTCCTCTTGTTATAGATTTGGACTCTAAGAATGGGATAAACAGTTGTTATCGACTACTAAATTTTCGGTATTGCCTATAATGTTTGACGCTTTTATTCGCTTCCTCAATATTTAGTGTTCCTATCATTTCTCTGTTGGCTTTCGTATGCAACAGTTTATTTTCTGCTATGCACATTTTTACTGACTCAATCCTTTTTGGTTCTTTTTTCGCTGTACCACTCTCACAGCTATATAATAAAATCGGATGGTCATTACTTTATAAAAGTTTAGGAGCGTGATTCTGTTATTTTATTGTTTCATCGAGCTGTCCTCTATTTTTTATTTTTATCTTTGACATGTTGCATGCACGTATATCGATTTTCGTTTTCAATTTTAGCTCGAAAGGCATTTGTTTCAGAATACGTCACTTTATTTACTTTGTGAGAAACAGTCTATTTATTGGCTCGCTATGAAAGACCACTTTCTACTTCCTTACTTGGGAAGTCTCTTGTACTGATCATCAACTCTACACCCTATAATATGTGAACCCATATTTGCATTTTCGGTTGGAAGAGATTTAAAATTAAGCACTATGGACTTGGTTACATAAGGCATGAGGAAACAACATCGAGCATTTGCTTACGGTACAAGTTCTTGAAATGGAAAGAAAGAAGGGAGGTTAGAAAACAATTGCAAACTTTCAAGCATGTTTTTTAGACAATACACTAATATTGGGAAGGGTGTAAACTTGCTACATGGAATATTTCGAAAAACGAAATATTACGTTTTGTTCTATCTCTTATTATTTTTTAGTTATACAAACTTTAACCGAATAAACAGGAACTTAACACGCTATTCACAGACAATTCAAGATATAAATTTTATTAGAAAGGTAGAATCAGACGACTGAAACATTCAATGCCATAGCCGGGATTTGAATCCGGATCTCCCGGTCTCCGTCCGGTTGCTCTAACCACTGAGCTATCATGGCAACATGCTAGCACAACATTAAATTCTGCAACTGATTCGCATTTTTTCCGGTAAACCACAAGGAAATCTCAAATTGTATTGAGATGACATACCCCAATGTCACTGAATTTTTCAGTCGTCTGATTCTATCTTTTCAACCTTGTTCAACACACGGCTTGTGTGGAAGAACAATTAATTCCATTAATTTACCTAACAGTGGTTAAAACTATGAAGCCCGGGACTTAAAGTACTTAAAAAATTGAAAGTTGCCGTCTTTATTTTGCTGGCTGTATCTTTTTTCGGGCAACTTGCGACACTAACGCTTCATTGTTTTACTTTCTCTATACTTTAAATATGGCGGAGTAAGTATTGCATTTTACTTAAATATTGAATTCTAGGTTTCATCAGAAATGCACATTTTGAGTTCCCTGAACCCCAAAAAATGACATTTAAAGACAAATATCCATATATATATGTGACAAATCTGTATACTCGCTAGTCTGCGAAAACGAAGAATCGTTAAACACCAACCTTTCTGTTTAAGTCATACATTTCTTATGGGTTCAATACCCCCAACCCCGAACGGTTTTCGTTACTTTTTATTTTACCAAAAATGACTAAAATATTTTGATTAAAAGTTTGAAATGGCATAAAGAATAAGGTGCCTATTGTGAGGTAGCTAGCAAAAATTGCTTATTTTATAGCACAAGAAAAACTCTATTTACTTTCATTTTTCGTTCTGAGTAATGAAGGGGGTTTTAATTGTTACGGCGGTTGCACCTCGTTTGGGCGTCAATTTGAAGCTGTTTTATACCACGCACGTAATGGATGCCAATTTGCGGGAGATTGTTTCAGGAGTGTTCGCCCCACGTACGGTACAAACTTTCCGGTGGCCTTCCCCCACGTTTATGAACCAAGTTTTTATTTTAATGATTATTTAAATATTATATATGTATGCCTCGGCTGCGTCATTAGTAATTTGTAGAGCACGTATCTCTTAACAGGCTGGTACAGCTAAAGAACAAGGCTTACACAAATTATAATTGTATTTTACTTTTTTTTTATTTATCCTTCACACATTAAATAACACTTCACTGATATATCCTCCTATAGAGCTGTGAGATTATTGTTAATAATACTGTTTAATAGGTAAACGTATATATTATCGTCACCGCAATGAATTTTAATGTCTCACATACATTCACTGACCCGTACCGAACCGAACTGCTTGGGTACGCTTTCTTGTAGCGTCTACCGTTTGAATTTGTACATTTTCTCTATTTCAAGTCTCTGATTGTCTAATCCTACTCCAATAGAATACCTTTATTTAACTTTTAGCTTTTCTAGGTTTTGATTGGCTATTATAAACTGTTTTAAATATTACATTATTATTGTTCCAAGAACTAATAGTAGCCTTTTTAAACTTTCTAATTTATTGTTGTCTCAAGATTACGTTATTGTTAGCAACTTTCGGCTTCTACTTTGTAATTCTGTTTGCTACGAAAGCAGCTTGCTTCTATTCTCACAGGCCCTACATTGTTACAGACGTAATACATTCACATAACATTTTATACACATACATATTAAAATAAACATAATACAATAACTGTAACGTACATTTTATATATTATTTTATACACATATTGCTTTAAGGCGGCTGTTATTATATTTTATATTATGTAATTAGACTGTTATCATTTAAGCTATAAAATACTGCCTCAGTAACGATTATAAATTCTGAAATCCCCAACAAATAATTTTGTTAATTTATAATATAACGAATCATATTATGTACAGTGAAAGAACATAAATATTTTTCCCACATGTATGATCGGTAAAATATATACACACAATTTTGCAAGTTCACTAACGATATAATTCAAAATTTCTGAAATTAGCTGGAGTCTTCTTCGGTGTGTTGAATTTTGTTTGGGTGGGAAACCATAAAACCTAAAGAAAAACTTGCTAGAAGAATAATCTGTGTGCATTCACATGGCTTTTACTCACTCTTGTACAGACTATACTTATGCAAGATTATTATTCTTTCTACTTATTAATACAAATAAACTTTCAAGTCACATTTACTCATTTCATTGTTGTAGGTAAAACCATAGTTCAAATTTTTAAAGAGCGTATCGTAATGTGATGGCTTTGAAACTCCATGCTCTTGTATGACCGTAAGAAGAAACGAATAGCAAGTTACCAAATTCAAACTATTAACAAGAAATATCCCTGAAGTGGTTAACTTCACAAAACATTTTATTTTACATAAACTGTATGCTTTAACAAGATCTATATTTTTGTGAGTTTTTGTCTATATCCTAGGTTTACCAATTATGCAAAAGTCTTTCAGAATGAAGAGAACTTCGCAGGCTATTCCAAAAAATCTGATGTTACATTCACATGACTTTCTCTACTCTTGTACAAACTATTTTTACAAACGCTTATTCTCCATATGCTTCATGTTAATCGAGATGTTAATCTTATTGTTAATTTTCTTGTAGATGCAAGGGGAATTGCTAGGCTTTAAGCGATAGTCAAATATTTTAAGAGCTGGTTGCTATTAGGAGTATTCCATTCTCTTTGCATTATGACGCAGTATTTTATATCACAACACTGAATGCCAGAGTGATTGTAGTGTAAATTAGCATTATTGTATGACAATGATTTGAGATGTTTGTTAATTATAAGCATTGTTAGGAAATAAGTTTACACGACCTCACTGAAACTGAAAATAAGAGCGGGCAACAATGAGCGAGGGGGTGAGTTGTTTATTAATTAGAAGAGGCAAACAAATGACGTCAGATTAGCGCGCTTTTCTGTAGAAATGGAGGGAATATTTTCCCTAGAGCATATGTGTTCGTAATTTTGATTGGATATAAAAATAGACGCTAATGTTGGCGCGTTTTATTAACCAATAGCAGCTCTGTTATAATGTTTAGGCATATTGGGGTGAGGGAGTATAAATTCCGTGCCAGAGACGGGTAACGCGCAGTTTGACAGAATAATTCACGAGGTAAACGTCGCTCAGTCCAACAGAATCATCAAAGGTTATACGTCGCTCAGTCCAACAGAATCATACAAAGGTTATACGTCGCACAGTTTAAGAGAATCGTTCACGCGTTATACGTCGCGCAATTCTACAGAATCTATCGCGTTGTAAAGTTAGTTATAAATGTAAAATACGCGAATTAATAATGTGCAGAAATAAGTGATTATAGTGATATTAGAAAATATAACAGTTTCAGTCTGGCGTGTATCAAGAGTCAATATGTGAAATTAATTAATTGTGACGGTAATAAAAGTGTAAAAAGAAATTCTTTTATAAGTGTTATCTTTCAGTAACAAATCCTTTCCGTTTACACACCCTGTTCAAGAGTTATGCTCGACTGAGTAGTAATAATAGCTAGCCGGAGCACAATGAACCCAAAATGCAAAAAAATAAAACAATAACAGGCGCTCAGAAATAGATAACACGAGTTACCGCGACAAATTGGCTCCCATACGTGGGGCAGATAAACATGAAGCATCTATCAACTACAAAAATATATTCTACTTCAATTACCAGGACAAAAAAAATGAATAACGAATTTGAGAAAAAGTATAGGTATTGGAAAATTTAAGGGAATAACAAGCAATATCATGAAAATGGTTCACTCAACAAAACAAATGTATATGACATAAATTGTGTATATTAACGCGATGTACATTTTTTGTGTAGTAAAATTCTCTGTTGCATCTCTGGAAGATACTGAACCTAAATACCATGTTTGGTGTTTATCCGACAGTTCGTTTCTGAGTTATGCTGTTCACAGACACACACAGACACACACACGAACATGTTTCCAAAAATGCTTTTTTTGGATTCAGGGGGTCTCAAAACATGTATTTCCAGTGAAATCTCGGTATCGAATTTTTAGGTGGAATACAATACTTCCCCTACTTACTATACGTAGTAGAGAAAGTAAAAATCCAGCCATGGAGATATCTTAAACATGTGATATTTTAACAAAAATCGTTAATTTTGAGAAAAAATAAAAAAAGAAAAAAATCGTTCCATCTAATAGGTAGTTTGGAGTGGAGGATTTTCTTGAAAATCTTGGTTTCGCATCCTTGGAAACTGCTGAACTTAAATGTAAAGTCTGGCATTTAAGCAAGTTTCGTTTTTGAGTTATGCTGTTCTCACACACACACACACACACACACACACACACACACACACACACACACACATATACATGCACCTTTTTCTGAAACTGCTTTTTTCAGGGAAATTTCGGGTGTATTTGTGTGGTTGGCAATACTTCTTCTACTATAGGCAAGTAGTAGAGAAAATAAAAAAAATCTGACGTGTTACTCTCACATGACTTTCTCTACTCCTGTACAAATTATTTTTACAAACGCTTATTCTCCATATGCTTCATGTTAATCGATATGTTAATCTTATTGCTAATTTTCTTGTAGCTGCAAGGGGAATATGGTAGGTTTTAAGCGATAGTCAAATCTTTTAAGCGTTGGTTGCTATGTGGCGCATTCCATTCTCTTTGCATATCCAGGACATAAACAAAATGAATAAGAATTTGAGAAAAAGTATAAGTATTGGAAAATTTAAGGGAATAACAAGCAATATCTCGAAAATGGTTCACTCAACAACAAAAATGTATGACATAAATTGTGTATTTTAACACGATCTACATTTGTTCTGTAGTAAACGTTTGTCTATCTCTTATGGTTTACCAGTTATGCAAAAGTCATACACAATGAAGATTACTTTTGGAGACATTCCCAGAAAATTCGAGATATACATTTCATTTGTCATGAAAATATCTTAAACATATGGTATTTTAAACAAAATCGTTTGAGCCATTTTTGAGAAAATTAAAATTTTCGAAAAATGTTCCATGTTGAGGGTAGTTCGGGGTGGGGGGATGTTCTTGAAAACCTTCATGTCGCATCTCTGGAAGGTACTGGACCTAAATACCAAGTTTGGTGTTTATCCGACTGTTCGTTTCTGAGTTATGCTGTTTACAGACACACACAGACAGACACACAGACACACACACACAGACAGACACACAGACACACACACATACAGACACACACAAGGACATGTTTCCAAAAATGCTTTTTTTGGATTCAGGGGGTCTCAAAACATGTATTTCCGGTGAAATCTCGGTATCGATTTTTTCGGTGGAATACAATACTTCCCCTACTTACTATACGTAGTAGAGAAAGTAATATATCTTTCGTTAAAATATTAGGGGACAGTCCATTTTCGGCCCCCATGAAAAATTGTGCAAGCGAACTCGTGGAAGTATGTTCCGAATATTGTTATTGCTCCAAGTGTAGCGTACCTAAGTTTTTAATGATTAATTTTATTCTATTTGTGACGTAAAGCCTAATACACAATATCTTGTGGTTCATTATTTTACAATAAGCAGCAGTTTTAATTAATACAATGGCCTTTTTGAACCACTTTAATGTTTTATTTGTCACCAACTTGATATCTACGAGGGGCACTATTTATATTTTGAGCCTAATAATTAAAACAAAGTAATTTCTGATTGAAAACTGCTTTATTGTTTTTTAAAATATTCTCCTTTATGATCAATACACTTTTGCATCCGTTTGAACCATTTGTTAAAGTATTTATTCCAATCTTCTTGAGACACCTCCAAAACATGGTTTTTGAAGGCATCAACGGCTTCTTCTGCCAACGAAAAATGTTGTCCACGCGATTTATTCTTGATGTTCGGCAACAAAAAGAAGTCATTGGGTGCCAAATCAGGACTGTATGGCGAATGACCCATCAATTCGATTTTTTGAGCCTTCAAATACTCTGTTGTTAGACGAGATGTGTGTGCGCCTGCATTGTGTTGTTGAAGAACGATCCTACGGTTCTTGTTGGTTTTCGTTACTTCACCGAAGACCTCCGGCAAACAAATGGTTGTGTACCATTCGGCATTGACCGTTTTACGTTCCTCTAAGGGCACTGCTGCGACATGGCCAGTTTTGCTGAAAAAGCAGGCGAACATTTGCATTGAGTGCGAACAACTTTTGTTGTGTTTGCTTCATCTTGAAACACCCATACAGTCGACTGCTGTTTACGTTCCGGCTCATACGCGTACATTCATGATTCGTCACCTGTTACAATCTTATATACATCTTTTGAGGCACCACCATTGTATTTCTTGGGCATTTTTGTACACATCGACACGAGCATCTGTTTGATATTCCGTCATATTATGTGGGATCCAACGAGAGCAAACCTTTTTCGCGGCTAAATAATCATGCAATTTTTTATATATGCTGGCGAAACAAATGCCTAGGGCTGCCTCAATCTCACAATATGTCGCATGACGATCTTTCATTATTGGTTTTTGCACAGCATTAATGTTTTCTGGCACAACTGATTTTGGACGACCTTCACGAACTTCATCATTGAGCGAACGGCGGCCACGATTAAATTCGTTATACCAGCGTTTCACAGTGGCAAAGGATGGAGCTTCGTCTTCAAATGTGGAAGTTATTTGATCGACGCACTCTTATCTTCATAATCCACGTCGAAAGTCGTAATAAATCATTTCACGAACATTTTCACAAGTTAATTCCATGTTTTTGTTGACACACACTTTTCAAGTTAGTGTAAACAAAACAAATGACACTCTATTGACAAAATGTTTGAAGTAGATATGGTCAAGAATGTCAAACTTTCCATTGGAAACGCCAGATGGCACCTACAACATTCAGGGTTGCCAAGGCTCAAAATATAAACAGTGCCCCTCGTATAGAGAACCTAATGAACAGCTTGTCACATGCCTCAGACTTGCAGCGCGCTCACACATGTGCTGTGATTAATACAGAACAACATAGTGTTCGCCATGAGAAGTCAAACGGGGAGATACTTAAATAGTGAAGGGTGGTTTACAGTTTCGCAAACAAGAACCTTGAGAATAGATGTAAAACTGGATTTGTACCAGGAAATCATGTAAGTTTTATTTTAAATTGAATAATTCAAATGCGACAGTGGAAAGTAACTTGGAACATACTCTTATAAAGGAAGCTGAATTAATTTTAAATAAAATAATTAAGTACGCCGCTTTATAGCATAGGAAATATTAAGTGAAAAGACTAGCAAAATTTGTTCAAAGTGAATTATGTTTTCACATTACAATATAAGTATACTTGATTAAAAAGAAGCGTTTAAGAAGCATGGCATTCACTAAAACTATATATTTAAATTCGAATTGTAGAATAAAAGAAAGGTTTCCAAAATAAATCGGCATAAACCAGCATGATTGATTGAATCAACATAAACTCTCATTGCTTTCAAGTTTATCGCATTGTAGGATGAGTACTAAATTCGTCTAGAAAGACGGGATGTGACAGAGGATGTTTCAGCGATGAAGTTCGATATAGGAACCGTCATGATACGTGATTAGTTATGGAGATTTATACTCGGAAGTCAAACGGGAAATAGTGGCTTTGAGTGTCAAGGAAGCACCAGCGGTCTAATGGATGTGATATGTAGTCATCATCACCGATAATGTCGACGGAAACAAAATCAAACTTATTCTTCTCAATTTCTGGATTCAAAAGGGTGGTACAGGGGTTGAGTTGTCCCACGTTGACGGTTTACGATTCCTTTAAAACAATGCAGAATTAATTAAAACTCTACTTCCTGGAAAAACTTTAGTAGAATTAACAGGTGGCTTCTTAAATCTCAAATAATGATTAAATTACTTTTATTGACCTCCTATGTTATTACGAGATTATTTTTGAAAAATATAGATATTTATGATGAATTCTCTACTTTACTCCTTATAACTGCATTCCATGATGACCTAATTGCAGACGAAACATTTCCTAATGTTCACGAAAAAGCATACGAAACATAACGGACGTTACATTTTCAAGTTCGTTGACCTCAGCCCCTGGCAGTCTTCCCAATTCTAGAAATGGTGTATATCTTTAAGAAAATATATTTTAGCAGTGAAATAATTAATGGAATACTTTAGTAATTTATACATACTTTTAGTATGATAAATACGATTGGATACTCTTACATTCTATCCCTATTTTCAATCTCTGATATACAAATCAACATTCTTTGGACTATCTAGAGGAACTTTGTATGCTTGTACTATAAGACCCGACGAAAATTATAAGGTACCTTGCAAAGTATAACAAAATTACCTCTAACTCTTCATCAGAAATCTGCACTGCTTAAACCACATGGTCAAAGGATTGCACAATTATAGAATAGGAATCGAAAGAAATCATAGGTTACGTTACAACTTCTATAAACCACTTAATCCTTATATTGAATTTGAGGCAGTATTTTTAACACTTAGATGATTTCAGTCAAATTATATATAATATAAATTCAATAACAACCCGCCTTAAAGCAATATGTGTATGTAACAATATATAAAAAGTGTATATTACAATCATTGTATATGTTTATATTATTGTATCCATGTGTAATAATGTTATGTGAATGTATTACGTAATTTAATAATGTAGGAGCTGTGAGAAATAGGTCAAAAGTTGCTAACAATGAGGTAACCTTGAGGCAATAATGAATTAGAATGTTTAAATGTTACTTGTTATTCTTGGAAGCAATAATGTAATTTTAGTGACAGTTTATAAAAAATAGCCAATCAACAACCAGAAAAAGGTTTAGTTAAATAAAGGTATTCTATTGGATTAGAAATAACCAATCAGAGACTTAAAATACAGAAATTTACTAGTCTAGGCAGTTGAAATCAGTTCAGTTGCCTGCAAACAGTGTTCCTAACCAGACGCGAGACACATCCTCGAGAGATTTAATACGTATTCTTGTGAGACGAAAAAATAGTTTACGTGTTAAAAAGTGCAAGTAATCATAAAAGAATCTCATAGCTCTCAATCAGTAAAGTGTTATTTAAATCGTGTCAAGCATTAATAAAAGGAGTGAAGTAAAATTATAATCTGTGTAAGCCTACATTTTAGTCGCACCACAACCCTGCCAAGACATCCATGTCCCTAACAATAATACTGACGCAGCCAAGGCAAACATAAATATATAATATTTAAAGAAAGAGTCAAATTACAAAGTTAATATTTTTTTAAACTTGAGGCAAAGGCCACCTGAAAGTACATTTGGGGCCTAGGCTACCGGAAACTGTTTACTATACATGCGGTTGCAACTACAAGTTCGGTTTCCCAACAGTTGAAATATAATACAACTCCTACAACAAAATAACTTCTTCAAATGATATAGTACTCGAAATTTTTAAAAGATACCCTTACTTTATTTTCAACTCCTTATATACTGCTTGGTGAAGTAGGACACACATTTGCGCAACGAAAATTATAGGGTAGCATACAACTTCAAAAAGCTACCCATACTCAAATTTTTCAACCCGTTATGTACAAATCGGCACTATTTAACCAATTTAGACAAACATTTGGACACTTAACGTTTTAGGTACAAGTTCGGTGCTTTTCCTCCAGACTATGGTCACCACACGGTTGCTCGCGCGCCGGCCGCCGCAGCTCGAACTCCCGCCGAGACAGTCATAATATTCCCACAACCGTCTCACGTTCTCATATTTATAGTTACAATTACAGTGATAAATAAGGACATACCTTACCATAAGAGCTATTGGAAATGTTGTTCTTTCTATCCGCGTATTTGGGCATCTTCTCAGTAAATTTTCATTCACACTCGAGAGTTTAATATCCGAAATTGAGTGAATTTTTCAACTGATGTTTTCTTGTACTTCTTATATTGTATGGCATTTGTTAGTACACCTTATTACTTTCTCTACTACGTATAGTAAGTAGGGGAAGTACTGTATTCCACCCAAAAATTCGATACCGAGATTTCACCGAAAATACATGTTTTGAGACCCCCTGAATCCAAAAAAAGCATTTTTGGAAACATGTCCGTGTGTGTGTCTGTCTGTGTGTCTGTGAACAGCATAATTCAGAAACGAACAGTCGGATAAACACCAAACTTTGTATTTAGGTTCAGTATCTTCCAGAGATGCGACACGAAGTTTTTCAAGAAAATCCCCCCACCCCAGACTACCCTTCAAATGGAACATTTTTCGAAAATTTTAATTTTCTCAAAAGTGGCTTTAACGATTTTGATTAAAATATCATATGTTTAAGATATTGTCATGAGAAATGAAATGTATATCTCGAATTTTCTGGGAATGTCTCCAAAAGTATTCTTCATTGTGAACGACTTTTGCATAACTGGTAAACCATAAGAGATAGACAAAATTTTACTACACAAAAAATGTAGATCGCGTTAAAATACACAATTTATGTCATATACATTTCTTTCGTTGAGTAAACCGTTTTCGAGATATTGCTTGTTATTCCCTTAAATTTTCCAATACTTATACTTTTTCCCAAATTCCTTATTCATTTTTTTATGTCCTGGACATGCAAAGAGAATGGAATGCGCCACATAGCAACCAGCGTTAAAATATTTGACTGTCGCTTAAAACTTACCATATTCCCCTTGCATCTACAAGATAATTAGCAATAAGATTGACATCCCGATATCTCGATTAACATGAAGCATATGGAGAATAAGCGTTTGTAACAATAGTTTGTACAAGAGTAGAGAACGTCATGTGAGTGTAACACATCAGAATTTTTTTTATGCGATCATCAAAGTCATGCACACACACAGACAGATACACATACATACATCCAACTTTTCTCTCTTTATAGTATTATAGAGGTGTGAAAGTGTAAAGTTTTAGGAACCTCAACCGCTCAAACGAAAATACATTCTACGTAACATTGTAATAAACACACCGATGAGTCGACCTACACTCCACAAATAGAGTTTCACTTTGATACTGCGTAAGACCTTCACAATTTCAAGCAGGAAAACATTACTTTTAAGTGTTGCTTTTAGCGTGTATAAGACATTCAGATTAGACAACAAAAATGATGTAAATTAGCGTAAACTAAAATATACATTATTAATGCAACATAATTGTATAACATTACTTTTATAAAAAAATCTGATGTGTTGCACTCACATGACTTTCTCCACTCTTGTACAAACTATTTTTACAAACGCTAATTCTCCATATACTTAATGTTAATCGAGATATCGAGATGTTACTCTTATTGCTAATTTTCTTATAGATGCAAGGGGAATATGGTAGGCTTTAAGCGATAGTCAAATATCTTAAGAGCTGGTTGCTATGTGGAGCATTGCATTCTTTTTGCATGTTCAGGACATAAAGAAACGAATAACAAAATCTCTTTGAGAAAAAGTATAAGTATTGGAAAATTCAAACACATAACAAGGAATATCATGGGAATGGTTCACTCGACAAGAAAATGTATGACATAAATTGTGTATTTTAACGAGATCTACATTTTTTGTAAAAAAATTTATCTATATCTTACGGTTTACCAGTTGTGCTAAAGCCATTCAGAAAGGAGAGGACTTTTGGGGACATCCTCAGAAAATTCAAGATAAAAATTTCATTTGTCATGAAAATATCTTAAACATATGATATTTGAATCAAAATCGTTAGAGCCATTTTTGAGAAAATAAAATTTTTCGAAAAGTGTTCCATGTAAAGGGTAGTCTGGGGTGGGGGGAGTTTCTTGAAAATCTTCGTGTCGTATTTGAAAGATACTAAACCTAAATATCAAGTTTGGTATTTATCCGACTTTTCGGTTTTGAGTTATGCTGTTCACAGACACAATCCACATACACACACACGGACCTTTTTCTAAAAATACATTTTTTGAATTCAGGGGGCTCAAAACATGTATTTACGGTTAAATATCTGTATCGAATTTTTGTGTGGAATGCAATACTTCCCCTACTTACTACAGGTACGTAGTAGAGAAAGTAATAATGTAAAATATTTCCAGGGTAGTTAAGGGGCAGAATACATTTGAATGCTACAGCTTCAATAGCAATTCCAGGCTCAATTCTTGCTCAGCGCTTCATTCAAACATTTGGAACCGAATTAGAATTTTCCACCACCGAAACAGGAAGCGAATATGATGCTAGCAACTCCGTTCCCTTCAGCAGTTAGTGACGTCTTGTTTATACCGAGTCACCATCAAGGATGACATCTGTACTCTCGGGAAAAAAAAGCAGAAGTGGAAAAACATAGCCACCAGCACCTAGATCAGGCCTGGGGAATTCGTAAAGCAGGGATATTGTGATGTAAACCCCATTCCACCTAAAACTGGTTTCATTGTGCGGTCGGCAGCACCAGCAGTACACAGCTAAGCAGAAATTATGGGGTGGGTACTGTAGGGTGGGATTTGTTTGCGCTCTTAGGAGCCCAAGTTCCCCAGGTCTGACCTAGATTTATGCAAGTTTTGCGTCAAAGAGCGGCTGGTCGAAAAATAAATGTCAGTGAATCATTTCATTGCTGCCTAAATTATTTTTCTATACGAGTCGTCCTGTTATGTTATTATTTAATATATGTTAAATATGTATTTATATATTTTTATTCTCTTCTCTATCGCTGGTAGACAAGCGTGCATGTGTGTGAACAAGACAGATCAAAAAGTAAACTGGTATAGACACTAACATTTAGAGTCAAACATCAAAGGATGCAGAGCGAAGATTTAAATTCAATTCTCTCATTCCAAACATTCTTTTAAATGGAAGTATTTTTGTTGTCTGTTTTTTTCAAAAACTCTATTTTGATCAAAGTAAGTATATATGTTTGGGATATTAGAATGATGAACATAAGATGAAGTAGATAGTATCTTTACGTTATTTGCCCCACGTTTTGGCGTCAATTTGAAGTAGATTGTATTGAAGGAGTTGTATTATGTTTCAACTGTTGAGGAGCCGAACTGGAAGTACCGCACGTATGGTAAGAAGTTTCCGGTAGCCTTCGCCCCAAATGTACTTTCCGGTGGCCTTTGCCCCAAATATTTAAAAAAATATTAACTATGTAACTTGACTGTTTCTTTAAATATTAGATATTGATGTTTGCCTCGGCTGCGTCAGTATTATTGTTAGAAACATGTTTCTCTTTACAGGGTTGTGGTACGACTGAAGAATGTAGGCTTACACAGATTGTAATTTTACTTCACTCCTTTTATTAATGCTTGACACGATTTAAACAACACTTCACTGATATAGAGAGAGCTGTGAGATTTTTTAATTAATTACTTGCGCTTTTTAACACGTAAACTATTTTTTTTGTCTCACACAAAATACATATTATACTTCTCGAGGACGTATCTCGCCTCCGGTTAGGAACACTGTTTACAACCAACGCGTCCAGTTATGAGCACTGTCTACAAGCAACTGACTTGATTTCTACCGCCTAAATTTGTAAATTTCTGTATTTCAAGTCGCTGATTGGTTATTCCTAATCCAAAAGAATACTTTTATTTAACTAAAGTTTTTTCTGGTTATTGATTGGCTATTTTATAAACTGTCATTAAAATTACATTATTGCTTCCAAGAATTACAAGTAGTATTGTTAAAGTTTCAATTTCATTATTGCCTCAAGGTTACCTCATTGTTAGCAACTTTTAACCTATTATTCTCACAGCTCCTACCTTATTAAATTACATAATACATTCACATAACATTATTACATGTATACAATAATATAAACATTTGCAATGACTGTAATATATACTTTTTATATATAGCTACATACACATATTGCTTTGAGGCGGGCTGTTATTGAATTATATATTATATAATTAGACTGAAATCATTTAAGTGTTAAAAATACTGCTCAAAGTCATAGTCTGAATTTTCTCTAAATAATGCGGAGTTCTGCTCTTTCTTACCGAATTTTATACAACTAGTAAAACATAAGAGATAATCAAGAACTAATTAAAGAAAAAACGAAGAACTCGTTAACTTGATGTCGATTTATTTTCTTAAACATTGGCATTTCCAGTGTATGTTTAGTTTTTGCAGAGTTTGAAGCTTGCTTTGATACGCCACTCGTGCAGCATGTTCGACGAAATGGCGAATTTTCTTTCTGCATAAGCTCATAACTAGGCTAAGGATCCGGGACAAGTTAGCAACCGATGTATGTGCAACCTTACATTAGAATTTCGTAAACACAGTAGGCACTGTTGATGTAAACAAAGTTGCCAATGCGATGCCTTAGTTGCTACTGTAAACAGTGCAATTGGTATAGTAATGGTAGAAAATGAACTGAGACACACATCGGGATGAGAGACAGAAGTGTGTTGTACCTCTAGTCACCTCCTCCACCCTACCTGATGCACAGAATGCTTCACTTCATTTCGCTCTTAAGTTGTCCTGGATCCGATTCCCCGTAAGGGAGGGGGGTTCGATCCCTTCAGCTGCCGTGGTGCGGGCGCTGCGAATCTTTAGCACTCGTGGTAGTTTTGGCGTTACTAGAAGTACGCTGGGCCAAACGTCCGAGCCTCACCCTTGGGGGTGTCGATTGGATTGGGTTGGGCTCGGCGGTTCTCGATACCCATGGGAGATTGCATACTTCTGGACGGTTTCCCGTCCAGGCGGGGTTGTAAGACGCCTCAAGTCCTCCGGTACTGCCCTGGATAACCGGTAGACAGGTGGTAGTGACTGTCGGTCCTACCGAGGTTCTTCAGTAGTCTTCCCCTTCGGAGGTTGACGTGTGTAAGTGGCATATCTACTTCCACGCTGTAATGGGGGGTCGGTTTTGGGCAACCAGGTGCCGGCCCATGGAAAACCTCTCGGGGGTGGGAGTGTCACTCGGATGATGCCCGCTCCCCTGGGTCACGTGGGGGCGGAGTCCCCTGTGTCTTATGTCCCGGTTCCTTGGCAACAAATAAAATTCAGCTTGGGGTGTAAATGCTTGAATATTGTCTCCACTTCGTAATATAAAATCATACATAAGGAGACGCTTTTATCGTGACTGATTTAGAATGGATAGAAGAATTACTTTTCCTGTGAATAAGGAATTTCTGTTAAATAGTAATGGTGCCGGCGCTGCGGACCCTGAGTACTCGTGGTACTTCACTGACGTTACTGGAAGTGCGCTGGGCCAAACGTCCGAGCCTCACCCTTAGGGGTGTCGATTGGATTGGGTTGGGCTCGGCGGTTCCCGATACCCATGGGAGATTGGATACCTCTGGGCGGTTTCCCGTCCAGGCGGGGATATGAGACGCCTCAAGGTCCTCCAGTACAGCCCTGGGTAGCCGGTAGACAGGTGCTAGTACCTGTCGACCCTACCGAGGTTCTTCGGCAGTTTTCCCCTTCGGGGGTTGACGCGTGTAATGGGGAGTCGGTTTAGGTAACCAGGTGCCGGGCCATGAAAAAGCTCTCTGGGGTGGGAGTGTCACTGGGTCACGTGGGGGTGCAGTCCCCTTGTGACGTATGTCCCGGATGCTTGGCAACAAATAAAATTCAGCTTGAGGTGTAAATAGTTGAATATTGTCTCCACATCGTGATTTAAAATCATATATAAGGAAACTTTTTATCGTGACTAATTTAAAATGGATAGAAGAATTACTTTTCGTGTGAATAAGGAATTCCTGTTAAATATTAATGGGTGAAGAAATCCACGTTTGTTACAGAGTGACTTCCTTTTATAGATATTGTAAAGAATATTCAAAAGCCTTTGTACGAACCAGAACACAATACGCAAGTATAAATAGAGAAATCCGTACAAATGCTAATTATTGCACTGCAGTAGAACTACGACACTGTAGATTACAGCTCCTAAAGCAATTTTCATTTAAGTTAGTAGCAGGGTAAGGACCAATGACATATCTTTCACATCAAAAAGGATATCACCTTAGAAACAATATTTTTCATTATATAAATTTTACAGTATCTCACCATAATATTAGCAGCTGTACTCTTATTTAAAGTAATGCATTGTTATAGGCAGTCTTAGCTTCATAAAATGGGGAGGAAAATATTGTTTTCTTATAATAATTCAGATTTCCTGGCCGTAATTGCACAGTTACTTCAGAAAAGGTTCACATTTTATTTGAAATATGATAGCATTAGTTATTTCCGAAATATGTGTATGTAGAGCAGGCTAAACAATGAGAATGCTTACACCAGAAGCCAAATAAGTCGTCTAACTCCTCGCTGAATGCTGTCGTGGGAGGTGTGTCTTTCACAGAGTGTAATTCGCCTTCGCTTATTTAAGTAAGATAAGGTCGTCATAGGCCGTGGAAGGAGAACTCATATCTTCGCCTCTATTCCACCTCTCCTTTACGAGAGTCGTCCTCCGTGGTGTAGTGGTTACCGTGCTAGCCTCTAGTTCCCGAGGTCGCGGGTTCAAACCCGGCGGAGGCCGATGGATTTTTTGGGCGTAAAAATCCTTACGGCACGTAAAAGAACCTTAAACCTGATAAAGAGGCCTCTGAGCAAAATTACCGGTCTATCACGCCCAAAGTAGAGTGAGACGCTAAGGGCATAGCAGTTAAAGAGCGTCCATAAATAAAACTCAATTTAATTTCTCCTTTACGAGTTCTAAGTCATTGTCTTAACGCCTTAACGACTTCTGTTTTACTAAACAATCTATCTGTTCGTTATCTAATCTTACTGTAAACTCAGTATTTCTTGAGTTCTATACTGTACATTCTAGGTCGTGTTAATACACAATGCGAAAGCGGAAATGGTTTTCTATGAGTGAATTCGGAATAGTTATAGCGAATGGATTCATACTTACAGTTTAATTACAGCTGTGGAACAATACAACATGCTTGCTATGAAATGCCCCGTCTTTCCTTTGCATAGCGCTGTCCGACTTGTCTTATTAGAATAGTGTCCCTGGAAGTGTGTATTAACGGAGTTATACCTTGTACGCAAAAAGAGAAAATTGCAAGATTAGTATAGTAGTGGTATTTATTAAGTGCTTAGCATTACATTAATTGCATACCACAATCGCATGGGTCATAAGACCGTACATGCTCTCTAGAAAAATACCTGGTCTGTATACGTGGCTTGCAGAATCGACCAGAAACAAACTGTGTATAATCACCACATTATATGCATACATATAAAATTGAAAAACACTCTGAATCACACACGCACACACAAGTGCTCAAGCACCACATATATTTAAAGAACATTTACATAAACACTTTATCTACACACACACACACACACACACACACACACACACACAAACTGCTCAAGCACCACATATATTTAAAGAAAATTTACATAAACACCTTATCTCTTAGTACACGTACTTCCATTAAGTATGTGCCCAAGCTTGGCCAGTTTTGACTGTTCAGAATCAAGTCCCAGCATGCTGCCCTCCGTCTGTTGGAAGCCAAAAATACTTCCGGTAATCATTTTTTCCTAATACTCTCCGTCTGCACGCATGCTGCCAAAATATGCGTCCAGTCTTCTTGTTCCCCGCATATTGGGCAAATCCTCCTGTCATCATCATCATCATCATCATCATCATCATCAGCAATCTTGCGAGCTTTCCACCCTCCCAACCTAAGCCATGCTATTCCCATTCTCTGTTTTATACCTAATTACAAAATATATGTTTCCATACCCCACCTGGTTTTTATTTTATTTTGTAGTTCCAATATTGATCTTTGTCTACATTCAGACTCTATTTTCTGCCTGTGTTTACTAGAGAAAAACGTAATTAGAAGAGTTTAAGACCAGACAAAGCATGCCCAAACCTTGCACGAATCAAGTATCCAAAATACTTAACCTTAACCTTAGTTTGTTGATAAGACTAGTACTGTAGCTACATTAGTTGTTGAGTGAATCGTTAGTTGTAACGAATTTGCCTTTGTACAGCGCACGTGCCGTTGCTGCAAGTGATGCATTTAAGGGCATTCATGTACATGACAATGGCAACATCGTTACTATTTGCTGGCATCGTAGCGTTTCGAGTTATCAAAAGCTATGTTTTCACTCTGGAGTAGTTTAAAGGACCTTAGCATACACAGCTCGGTGTGAAACTAAGTCATGACATCTTCATTATGCTTCCTGGCAAGCATTAGCTTTCTAAACAGTGGCGGCTCCTGCGGAAAGCTTGAAAACGTTGTTACGTCTACATGGATCACAAACGGATTTATATTGTGGGGTTTGAAGGAGTATGAATGCCTCATTGTTGGAAAGCCAAACTTGAAGTTATTTATTAGAGTGTTGGCCCCACATACGGTACAAAGTTTCCGGTGGCCTTCGCCCCAACGTTCACTTTCCTGTGGCCTTCGCACCAACTTTGTGTTTTAATGTTTCTTTAAATATTATATATATATATATATATATTTATGTTTGCCTCGGCTGCGTCAGTATTAATTTGTAGAAACATGTATCTCTTTGCAGAGGATGATGCGGCTAAAGAGTGTAGGCTTACACAAATTATAATTTTTTTACGTCACTCCATTTATTAATCCTCACGCGATTAAATAACACTTCACTGATATAGAGAGCTGTGAGATTATGTATTAATTACTTGCACTTTTTAACACATAAACTTTATAATATTCTCGCCGTAATGAATTTTTGTCTCACACTGGATACGTACCGAGCGAATGAACTTCTCAGGTATATTGCCTTCTAGCGACTGGTGTTTACCGCTTAAATTTGTAAAATTTTCTATTTAACGTCTCAGATTGGCTAATTTTACTCCAATAGTATACTTTTATTTAAGTTTCAGCTTTTCTGGTTGTTGATTGGCTATTTATAAGCTGTCGCGGTAACTTTCGTGTTATCTTATTTGCTGAGCGCCTGTTATTGTATTACTAGTTTGAATTTTGGGTTCTTTGTCCTCCGGCTAGCTATTATTACAAGTCGAGCAAATCTCTTAAACAGGGTGTGTAAACGGAAAGGAGTTGTTACTAAAAGATAACACTGATAAAAGAATTTGTTTTTACACTTTTATTGCCGTCACACATTATTAATTTCACATATTTACTCTTGATACACGCCCGACTGAAACTGTTATATTTTCGAATGTAACTATTATCACTTATTTGCCGCACATTATTAATTCGCGTATTTCACAACTTTTAACTAACTTTACGACGCGAGAGATTCTGTAGAACTGCGCGACGTGTAACCCTCGGATGATTCTGTTGATCTGCGTGACGTTTGCCTTGTGAATGATTCTGTAGAACTGAGCGACGTGTAACTTGTGAATGATTCTGTAGAACTGCGCGTTACCTTTTTTTTGTTACTTTTTTATAGGGGCGGCACCACGCCCGCCACCCCCAGTGACGATCATCCTGAGAGGCTACATCGTCTCCCCATGCACATGCTGTTAGTAAACTAATCATGCGTGTCTAGGGAGACAGGGTGCTATGTTAGTAGAGGGATTTCATGCAGTTAGTGGTCGGGTTCCGCGTTAACACCCCGGTTAGTAAATACCTTAGTCTGTGCAGCACCCAGGGGGAATAGATGGTGTTAGTAGGTTAGTGGTTTAGTAGTTTGGTTATAAAGGGGGGTAGAAAGTTATTAAGGTATGATGTTAGAGTAAATTAGGATCGTCTACATGTGGCGCTATGTGGGTAGGATGGTGGGGGCAGGAGTCTGAGCGTTGTGAAATACCAGTAGTGTAGAGTTCTGCTGAGCTTGTTGTTGCTGTTGTTGCTTCGTGGACCTGATTTCGATGGTGTTCTGTACGGTGAGCTATGATGAGTTGCCTGAAAGCAGGAAGGCTTGTTGCGTTAGTCATGGTTTATGAGTCTCAACAAGTGAACTTTAGCATCGATGATCGAGTTGTCATTGTTTAAGGATCGCTCAAATAGGTGGAGCGGGGTTTTGTGCCTCTGTAAGTCCGGGCCATAATTGCCTAAGTTTGAGATAAGTGCGTTTGAGTTTCGAGAGGTCTTGGTGTAAAGGTCGGAGGCTAGCTTCTTGACAAATTCCTCAACAGTGTGCATGTGTAGTTCTTCGTATAATTTGTACGCAGGTGCTATTCCGGGTACTCCGGTGATGATTCGTAGTACCTTGTTTTGGAAGCTATTTAACTGCTTAATATAGGTTGCGGCTGCGTAGCCCCAGACTGGGGCGGCGTAGGTAAGTATAGGTCGTATTAGCGTCTTGTACAATGTAAGTCCAAGTCTAGGTGAAAGATGTGAACCAGTTCGGAGGAGTGGATCAATTTTTCGCAGTTGAGCTTGTGCTTTGTGTCGGGATTGCTTTATGTGTTCGTTCCAGGTGAGACCTTGGCCCATTATGGCGCCGAGGTACGTGACTTTGTTGGTCCAGACGATGTTTTTGCCCAATAGTTGAAGTGGGGGCAGAGCATGGGTTGCTTGTCTGTCGGTTGTGCGCTTCGTGAAAACTACTGCTTGACACTTAGATTGATTGGCCTTGATGCGCCATTTGGTGAGCCAGTCTTCCAAGTCGGTGGGAATGTTTGTAGTCTGTTACGTAAAAAGAGTGGCTTGCCCGATTGAGCAGCAACAGCTGCATCGTCAGCGTAGAGGTAGAGGTTAGCGTTTTGGGTCTTAGGTATGTCATTTATGTAAATGTTGAACAGGGTGGGTCCGAGGAGACTGCCCTGGGGGACGCCCGCCTCGATGGGACGTGTTGTGGAAAGCGTGTTGTTCACGGCTGAGACAAATTTCCTATCTCGCAGGTAGTTGGCAATAAGTTTGAGCATAGAGTCAGGTACATTGATCGTGTTGAGTTTACGAAGGAGTCCAGGATGCCAGACCCGGTCAAAGGCCCGTTCAATGTCCAGGAAAAGTACCCCGGTGGATTTGTTCGTATTGAAGCCGCGTGTGATATATTCTGTGATTCGCAGGAGCTGTAAGGTAGTTTAGTGCTGTGCTCGAAAGCCAAATTGTTCCGGTATGAGGATGTCATGTTTTATGAGGTGTGAATTTAGACGTTTGAGTATGATCTTTTCAAGCAGCTTACTTAAGGAGTTTAGTAGACGTATGGGGCGATAGTTGCTGGGGTTTGTGTGGTCTTTGTTCTTTTTGGGAAAGTGTAGTATTTTGGCCTTTTTCCACCGCTGTGGGAAAAGGCCGCTGTCAAGAACAAAGTTATAGATTTGGGCTAGTCGTTTCACAGCCGAGGGCGGTAAGTTTTTGAGTGCTACGTGGGTATGGTGTCCAGTCCAGGGGCCTTCTTTTTTGGTAAGTGTTGAATTATCCAATTGACTTCGGCTGGTGACGTTTTGCGAACCTTGTTATGTGTGGTGGCCTTGTGTATGTCACGTGTTTGGGCTTCCGTATCAGCAGTACGGTGAGCACGGAGCCAAGTTCGGTGTCAAAAAGTGTTCAAGAGCATCAGCTAGTGCCTCCGCTTTCTCTGAGTCTGAGGTCGCTATGCTGTGGCCTGTGTGAAGGGGAGGAATGGAGGTGCGTTCGCGCGTTAAGCACTTGGCAATGCGCCAGAGTGACGTGTGGTCGGAGTCCAGATTTTTAACTGTCGTCTCCCATTGTGCAGTTAGGTATTCCGCGGAGCGTTTTCGTATTTGAGTGTTTAGTTCACGTAAGTTCGTCAGAACCTGGGGACGGCGGGAGTGTTGCCATTTGCGGCGCATTTTATTGCGAGCGTCTCTGGCACGGAATTTATACTCCCTCACCCCGATATGCCTAAACATTATAACAGAGCTGCTATTGGTTAATAAAACGCGCCAACATTAGCGGCTATTTTTATATCCAATCAAAATTATGAACACATATGCTCTAGGGAAGATGTGCGCTCCGTTTCTAAAGAAAAGCGCGCTACTCTGACGTCATTTGTTTGTCTCTTCTAATTGATAAACAACTCACCCCCTCGTTTCATTGTTATCCGCTCCTATTGTCAGTTTCAGTGAGGCCGTGTAAACTTATTTCCTAACAATGCTTATAGTTAACAAACATCTCAAATCATTGTCATACAATAATGCTAATTTACACTACAATCACTCTAACATTCACAATGTTGTGATATAAAATACTGCCTCAAATCACCGAGTGGCATGGCTCGGGCGGCAAAGTCTGTTGTCCGCATTCGGGAGATCTCAGGATCCATTCCCGGTGACCTCTAACTCTGACCATGGGGTTTTTCGTGGTTTTCCCCTGGTCGACAAGGCGAATGTTGGGGTGGTGTATTTTACTACGATCTCTCCTTTCTCCCATTTCCTCTCGTTTCATCTCCATTTCACATTTCAGGTCCTGCGGTGGCAGGCAAATGGCGTGGATGCTTACGTCAGATTGAGCAGTCCCGCCAGTTAGGGTCGCTGCGTCGCCCTCTTGAGGATTCCTTGCTCACTGGTGTGCGGGTGGTCAAACTGGAAAAAAAAATCTGATGTGTTACTCACATGACTTTCTCTACTCTTGTACAAACTATTTTTACAAACGCTTATTCTCCATATGCTTCATGTTAATCGAGATATCGAGATATTAATCTTATTGCTAATTTCCTTGTAGATGTAATGGAAATTGGTATGCTTTAAGCGATAGTCAAATATTTTAAGAGCTGGTTGCTATGTGGAGTATTCCATTCTCTTTGCATTACCAGGACAAAAAAGAAAAAATCTGATGTGTTACACTCACATGACTTTCTCTACTCTTGTACAATCTAATTTTACAAACGCCTATTCTCCATATGCTTCATGTTAATCGAGATATCGAGATGTCAATCTTATTGGTAATTTTCTTGTAGATGCAAGGGGAATATGGTAGCTTTTAAGCGATAGTCAAATATTTTAACGCTGGTTGTTATGTGGCGCATTCCATTCTCTTTGCATGTCAGGACATAAAAAAATGAATAACGTATTTGAGAAAAAGTATAAGTATTGGAAAATTTAAGGAAATAACAAGCAATATCTCGAAAACGGTTCACTCAACAAAAGAAATGTATATGACATAAGTTGTGTATTTTAACGCGATCTACATTTTTTGTGTAGTAACATTTTGTCTATCTCTTATGGTTTACCAGTTATGCAAAAGGCGTTCACAATGAAGAATACTTTTGGAGACATTCCCAGAAAATTCGAGATATACATTTCATTTCGCATGACATTTTCTTAAACATATGATATTTTCATCAAAATCGTTAGAGCTATTTTTGAGAAAATTAAAATTTTCTAAAAATCTTCCATGTAAAGGGTAGTCTGGTGTGGGGGGATTTTCTTGAAAACCTTCGTGTCGCATCTCTGGAAGATACTGAACCTAAATACCAAGTTTGGTGCTTATCCGACTGTTCGTTTTTGAGTTATGCTGTTCACAGACACACACACACACACAGACACACACACACACACAGACACACACACAGACACACACACAGACACACACACGGACATGTTTCCAAAAATGCTTTTTTTGGATTCAGGAGGTCTCAAAACGTGTATTTCCGGCGAAATCTCGGTATCGAATTTTTGGGTGGAATGCAATACTTCCCCTACTTACTATACGTAGTAGAGAAAGTAAAAAATCTGATGTGTTACACTCACATGACTTTCTCTACTCTTGTACAATCTATTTTTACAAACGCCTATTCTCCATATGCTTCATATTAATCGAGATATCGAGATGTCAATCTTACTTGTAATTTTCTTGTAGATGCAAGGGGAATATGGTAGCTTTTAAGCGATAGTCAAATATTTTATCGCTGGTTGCTATGTGGCGCATTCCATTCTCTTTGCATGTCCAGGACATAAAAAAATGAATAACGAATTTGAGAAAAAGTATAAGTATTGGAAAATTTAAGGAAATAACAAGCAATATCTCGAAAACGGTTCACTCAACAAAAAAAATGTATATGATATAAGTTGTGTATTTTAACGCGATCTACATTTTTTGTGTAGTAAAATTTTGTCTATCTCTTATGGTTTACCAGTTATGCAAAAGTCGTTCATAATGAAGAATACTTTTGGAGACATTCCCAGAAATTTCGAGATATACATTTCATTTCTCATGACATTATCTTAAACATATGATATTTTCATCAAAATCGTTAGAGCCATTTTTGAGAAAATTAAAATTTTCGAAAAATGTTCCATGTAGAGGGTAGTCTGGGGTGGGGGGATTTTCTTGAAAATCTTCGTGTCGCATCTCTGGAAGATACTGAACGTAAATACCAAGTTTGGTGTTTATCCGACTGTTAGTTTTTGAGTTATGCTGTTCACAGACACACACACAGACACACACACAGACACACAGACACACACACAGACACACACACGGACATGTTTCCAAAAATGCTTTTTTTGGATTCAGGAGGTCTCAAAACATGTATTTCCGGTGAAATCTCGGTATCGAATTTTTGGGTGGAATGCAATACTTCCCCTACTTACTATACGTAGTAGAGAAAGTAAAAAATCTGATGTGTTACACTCACATGACTTTCTCTACTCTTGTACAATCTATTTTTACAAACGCCTATTCTCCATATGCTTCATATTAATCGAGATATCGAGATGTCAATCTTATTTGTAATTTTCTTGTAGATGCAAGGGGAATATGGTAGCTTTTAAGCGATAGTCAAATATTTTATCGCTGGTTGCTATGTGGCGCATTCCATTCTCTTTGCATGTCCAGGACATAAAAAAATGAATAACGAATTTGAGAAAAAGTATAAGTATTGGAAAATTTAAGGAAATAACAAGCAATATCTCGAAAACGGTTCACTCAACAAAAAAAATGTATATGATATAAGTTGTGTATTTTAACGCGATCTACATTTTTTGTGTAGTAAAATTTTGTCTATCTCTTATGGTTTACCAGTTATGCAAAAGTCGTTCACAATGAAGAATACTTTTGGAGACATTCCCAGAAATTTCGAGATATACATTTCATTTCTCATGACATTATCTTAAACATATGATATTTTCATCAAAATCGTTAGAGCCATTTTTGAGAAAATTAAAATTTTCGAAAAATGTTCCATGTAAAGGGTAGTCTGGGGTGGGGGGGATTTTCTTGAAAACCTTCGTGTCGCATCTCTGGAAGATACTGAACGTAAATACCAAGTTTGGTGTTTATCCGACTGTTAGTTTTTGAGTTATGCTGTTCACAGACACACACACACACAGACACACACACACACAGACACACACACAGACACACACACAGACACACACACGGACATGTTTCCAAAAATGCTTTTTTACTTTCTCTACTACGTATAGTAAGTAGGGGAAGTATTGCATTCCACCCAAAAATTCGATACCGAGATTTCACCGGAAATACATGTTTTGAGACCTCCTGAATCCAAAAAAAGCATTTTTGGAAACATGTCCGTGTGTGTGTCTGTGTGTGTGTCTGTGTGTCTGTGTGTGTGTGTGTCTGTGTGTGTGTCTGTGAACAGCATAACTCAAAAACGAACAGTCGGATAAACACCAAACTTGGTATTTAGGTTCAGTATCTTCCAGAGATGCGACACGAAGGTTTTCAAGAAAATCCCCCCACCCCAGACTACCCTTTACATGGAACATTTTTCGAAAATTTTAATTTTCTCAAAAATGGCTCTAACGATTTTGTTTAAAATATCATATGTTTAAGGTAATGTCATGAGAAATGAAATGTATATCTCGAATTTTCTGGGAATGTCTCCAAAAGTATTCTTCATTGTGAACGACTTTTGCATAACTGGTAAACCATAAGAGATAGACAAAATTTTACTACACAAAAAATGTAGATCTCGTTAAAATACGCAACTTATGTTATATACATTTCTTTTGTTGAGTGAACCGTTTTCGAGATATTGCTTGTTATTCCCTTAAATTTTCCAATACTTATACTTTTTCTCAAATTCGTTATTCATTTTTTTATGTCCTGGACATGCAAAGCGAATGGAATGCGCCACATAGCAACCAGCGATAAAATATTTGACTATCGCTTAAAAGCTACCATATTCCCCTTGCATCTACAAGAAAATTGCAATAAGATTGACATCTCGATATCTCGATTAATATGAAGCATATGGAGAATAGGTGTTTGTAAAAATAGATTGTACAAGAGTAGAGAAAGTCATGTGAGTGTAACACATCAGATTTTTTGGATTCAGGAGGTCTCAAAACATGTATTTCCGGTGAAATCTCGGTATCGAATTTTTGGGTGGAATGCAATACTTCCCCTACTTACTATACGTAGTAGAGAAAGTAAAAATGAATAACGAATTTACATTTGAGAAAAAGTTTAAGTATTAAAAAAATTAAGGGAATAACAAGCAATATCTCGAAAATGGTTCACTCAACAAAAAAAATGTATATGACATAAATTGTGTATTTTAACGCGATCTACATTTTTTGTGCAGTAAAATTTTGTCTATCTCTTATGGTTTACCAGATATGCAAAAGTCGTTCACAATGAAGAATACTTTCGGAGACATTCCCAGATAATTCAAGATATACATTTTATTTGTCATGAAAGTATCTTAAACATATGATATTTTAATCAAAATCGTTAGAGCCATTTTTGAGAAAATTAAAATTTTGGAAAAATGTTCCATGTAAAGGGTAATCTGGAGTGGGGGGATTTTCGTGAAAACCTTCGTGTCGCATCTCTGGAAGATACTGAACCTAAACACCAAGTTTGATGTTTATCCGACTGTTCATTTCTGAGTTACGCTGTTCACAGAAACACACACGGACATGTTTCCAAAAATGCTTATTTTGGATTCAGGAGGCCTCAAAACATATATTTCCGGTGAAATCTCGGTATCGAATTTTTGAGTGGAATGCAATGCTTCCCCTACTTGCTATACGTAGTAGAGAAAGTAAAAATAGGGACTTCTGCGCGTCTTTGTAGGCCTGTCTGCCTGCGGACCTGGGATCTCCTCCGGTTCCTGCGCCTCATCCCTGCCTCCCGGAGGTATAGCCACAATACATCAAGATGGTCGCACTGCGCGAGGTGTCCTCCTCCGATGAACACATCCAACGGCTCAAATCCATGGAAGAGGATGCCAGCAGTAACGTAGGAAGTGGCCACTGATGTTTGGGTGAGTGCTTCGAGACAATTAAACTGCGGCTTCTGTGGTTAACAAGTGTGAAGTATAGTTTGCTTATAAATGCTTTCTTTGCCTTCGTCTTTGTCTTCGTCGAAGTATTTCATTAGGCTTATCTTGCCCAGTCCGCTTCGTGATCATTGTAACACTTTTTAGAAAAAAAGGTCCTTATTTGTTCATTTCGTATCTAAGCTCACATTCTAATATGATGCAATCGAAAGATTTCAGAGAATTTTCTCTGTCCCAACCGACATTAACTGAGAGAATTTGTTGTGGATGAAGTGTTTTTTTATTAAAATATGAGTTTGAGGTATCGGGATGACACATGCAAGGTGTAAATATGTGTATAAAGTTGAAGGGAGATTATTGAATTAACTTTAGGTTAGAATCCTGAGGGTTTTAGCAACAAAAAGTAATAAAAATTTTTCTCCAATTACGGATTTAAACAAAATAAGTATACCGAGCGGGATGGCTCAGGCGGTAAAGTCTGTGGCCCGCATTCTGGAGGTCTCGGGTTCAAATCCCAATCTGTCTGAGGTTTTTTCGTGGATTTCCTCAGTCGCCAAGCCAAATACCAGATTGGATATTTAATACCACGACCCAAAGTGCCATCTTAAGTCTAAAACAATAGTAAAATGTGTGCCAAAACCACCCTCCCAGGAGAAATATACACTATGCGACGGGCATGTATCAAAGGAACGCTGCCGAATGCGACAAAAAGACGTGCAATGATCAACGTAGTAGTTCTGCAACTAGTTCAATACAAAAAGAAGAACCAGCACAAGTTTGGACTCACATAGTAGGTCACGCCACGAGACCCGTCGACTGCGCACGCGCAAAACATTCTCGATCTGCTCGACATCTGCTCCAACGTGCTGGGTAGCAGGACGAACCAGTCTGTCTTCACCGAGGGAAACAAGCAGGATCACGTCAGATAGAGGCATTCGGCACGGTACACAAAATTCTCTTTCGGCTAAATATATTTAAAATTCTCTTTTGTAAATGGGTATCGGTAAAGATTTATCGTCGGATAGATATAATTATTCTTGGCGTTTAACTATTAATCTATAAATGTGAGAGCAGGAAGCAAATTGTAAAAAATTGTAATTGAATAATAAATATGGAAACTGTAAACGCTAAAATGAAATAGTGAATGAACAAGGGTTGATAATTGTAACCATTTGTGTGATATTCACGTGTTGAGTTATTAAAGTAAAGAATACGGTTGTTAATTATTTTTATGAATATATCTTCAAGCCATTATTCCTTGTACAATCCATGTGATCTTGGGTCAAAGTATTCGCTTCAAATGGAAAATAAGTGGTAATAGTGAATGCTATGCCATCTATCTGCACGGCATGAAGCAGGGGTTACAGGGATGAGACCTTGTAGGCTAACTGTCCGCCCTTCTTTGTGAGGGCGGCGGTTAGACTGGACGGCACCCTAATGCCATCTGCACAGCATGGAGCAGGGGCTACAGGAATGAGACCTAGAAGGCTAACTGTTCATCACATATCGTTCAAAGATATGTCCACCAACAGATCCGTCGGGATATGACCAAGGAGTTAAAGCAACGTAAAGTAAAATAGAATTAAAAAAAATGTATTTCGAAGTTGAATCTCATTTATGGACAATGCTTTGATATTTTTAAGTTTTCTTAATAGGATACTTAAGGCAATACCGTAAAACAGAAAACGTCTAGTTATCAGTTTTTCATAAAACTCTCAATATTGATAAACGCAGTGCTTGACACTTGAAACCTAACATTTAATTTGATATTAATCAATGACTATATGTCATAATTACGCTATACTAAACAGAAAGAAGGAAACACTTTCTCGACAGCATTCTCTTTAATATTATGTTATGAAAAACTAAACGGAGTTCATTGTACTCAGTTTATTTCCTTCTAATTGGGAAAAAAAACTCATATGTACTATATATATATACCCTAAATGAGAATCCCTTAATGTAACTGCACTAATTCTGCTTCCGGCTTGTATATAGAATTCTCTGTAAAACCGTTGTGAGTTCCTTTGCTATTTCAGATTTTTCTATACCCAAGCATATTTTTGCGTTTGATGATCCATTTTTCTTCCTATAATAATGGAAGCTGAGCCAAGCCAGTTCTCTTTCTATACTTCCCTGACAACATACAATAAATTAAGGTAATTTATGACTGAAATTTGAGGAAGTTAGATAAATAATTTCCTTATTAATTATATCTAACAAAAAGTCGTCCTGTATTAGAAATCAACATTCGTCCGTTTTCAAATTTCTATAAGGTAAGTGGAATATGTGTGTAGGAGAGAGTGGATTTTTATTTGATTTTTTTCTGTATTCAATATTTTTTCTATTTTTATTTGTGTAAAATGCTGTTTCTTGCATAAAATGTTTTGCCCAGCCTAGTTCCAAATTTTGAACATTCTAGGGATAAAGGAAAGTTCCACAAGTATAAGGATGTTATGTTTTTGATTAGACTCTGTTTTCTAAAAAAGTTATGGCATAAAATTAACAATGGTCTTATTTAATATTTTACACAATAATTTGACATATTTCATTGATTTTCTGCTTTCCAGCAAAATTTGAACACTTCCTTATGTGAAATCGTCAATGCCATAGGTAGGAATTTTTGTAGACTGGATTTTAAAGAATTCAAAATTTAAATTAAGAACACTTTTTTCTTTATTTTTGGATCGCATGGTACAGTAACCAAGGATATTGTAAATTGGAGGTCAAATATGGGGTAGTTAAATTATATTCGAACCCGCTCGCGGCCTCTCTCTACTGCGCGAGACAGCCGGCAGTCGCCGGGGAAATTACGCTGGCAGAGGCGGACTAAAATCCTTACCTTATAATAGATGCTGGAAATGTTGATCTTCTACTCTCAAATAGGCAGAATATCTCATATAAACATTCTCGCTCACTCTCCGAAGCTCAGCAGCAGGAGTTGTGATGAATCGCTTCATTATGATCAGAAAATTGGAGTGTGGTGTGCGATAAGTGCTAGAAGAACAATAGGGCCCATATTCTTTGATGAAAGAATAAATACAGAGCGATATCAGAGGTTAATTCTGAGGCCATTTTTCAATCGCTTGACAGAAGAAGAGAAATCGTATGGTTGGTTCCAGCAAGATTCTGCAACAGCACATACGGCTGCCGAATCATTACATGCAATGAAAGGTGTTTGATGACAGAATAATTAGTGTCATTGTACCAATCCTCGCACACTACAGGAACTTAGAGAAAACATTGTGCAAGAAATCAGAAGAATTCCTGCTGCTGAGCTTCGGAGAGTGAGCGAGAATATTTATACGAGATATGCTGCCTGTTTGAGAGCAGAAGATCAACATTTTCAGCATGTATTATAAGGTAAGGATTTTAGTTCGCCTCTGCCGGCGTAATTTCCCCAGCGACTGCCGGTTGTCTCGCGCAGTAGAGAGAGGCCGCGAGTGGGTTCGAATATAATTAAACTAATATAAAACGGTCAAAGCTCCTCTTCAGCGTATTATGTACGGGTCATCATTATGAACACAATGTGGTTTTAATAGTACCGAATGTTTGGAAAATTTTATCTTATTTTTATCAATGTTGGTAATTTAAGATGTTTCATTTTCTATTTGTTTTTCGAGTACAACTATATTTTATACTGTTACTGAAATTAGTATATCAATTTGTTACCCTGTGACATTTAGCAAGCTCAACTTTAACCAGATTAAACAAATCAAAGAACGAAGGTTAATATTAACTTTATAATATTACACGCATTTTAAATATAATTTACGGTATTGAATTTAACTTACAAACATCAATTTTGAAGATGCGCCAGTAACACAAAGTAGAGAATGGTTGTTGCTTTACCAGAGCTATATATCAGAAACATTTTTATTTTACAATATAAGTAGAGTTATTTCCTATTATATATACTCTTATACATACAAAGAGGTATGTAAAAATATTTAACATTTTCATCTAATATATTATCAAAGTAATTGAGCGGGATGGCTCAGGCGGTGTCCATGGCCCGCATTCGGGAGGTCCTGGATTCAAACCCATGGGGCCGACCAATCTGATTGAAGGTTTCTTTGCGGACTTCCTCAGTTGCTAGGCGAATGCTGGGTTGGATAATTTGATCCGCAAATTTTCGTATTATCCCTTTCATCAGAACATTTCGTTTCTTTCTTCTTGACGCCATAGCAGCCATTGGGCTGATCATTCATCCTGGATATGCTATGATCCAGTTTGCTTGCTCCACCCTACTGACCCAAGGCATTGGCTTGTAAGTCCTTGGGGGGTATAAGTCTTACCAAGAGGAGGGTAATCCGTTAAAGAAGAAGAAGCAGAATATTATCAATGTAGAACAAACACCTACTACTGTAAAATATACATCGTATATATCTGATTGCTCAAATATATTCACACGTTTCTCAATGATCCTAGCTTATATGAAATCAGTAGCAGACAATATATCATTAAACCTGCTATCTTTGTAATTTACGTGGATAACGACCTTTTATATATTTTTATAGAAACTGTCGCAATAAATGAAGGATTTAGGATTATTACTGATCATACCTGCAGATATGTTGTATATTGATATATGAAAAATGCCAGACGCTGCAGTTAATATTTTGTGTTCAAAAACAAAACAAATATCATGAAATGCCTGTGAGTTTCGTCAGTAACCATTGGAATGTCGTAAAAATTACTTTTCCCAAAAGTTTCATGCTGTAATGCATTTGCAATGGTATATATTAAAATAATATAAAAATGGAAGATAAAAAATGTTTCAAGGTTATTAAAACTTAGGACAAGGTTGGTTATATACGAGTACATCTGAGGTGCATTCCTACAGGTTGTCAGGTCAGTTCATGTCGAAGGTCTACCCGGAGCCTAAGCTCTCCTATAGGGAAAGGTACTCTCCTCTCCGTAGAGCTTTCCTGGAGTCTTAAAAGCCTCCCTTTACGCAGGGACGGAAGGGGATACGCCACTTAGGCGCGTCAACTCCAAAGGGAAGATTACCGAAAAGCCTTGGACCCGATCGAAGGACTTAGGTGTTTCACAACCTCGTCAAGACATCGCCCAGGCATACCTAATCTCCCATGGGTTTCGGGAACTACAACCTAACCGAGTTCAACCCAATCCGAACAACTTCCTTCCGAGAGGTACAGTCAGATTAAAGCTCTCACTTAAGGGATTCTTATATTGTTTGGCACTTAAAATTAATTCCATACATGTAAATGTATAATTAAAGGCCTTAAAATTTTCAAATGCAGCACTACATGTAAGTCCATGTGCAGTACTACACGTGTTAAGCACTTTAGCACGTGATAAAATGTTAAACGTTTATGCTCTGAAAATTCAATCATAAGCCAACAAAATGTCAAAATGAAAAGGGCAAGCTCTTGCCAAAAAACAAATGAACGAATAAAGGAGTGTTCTCTGAGAATGGACAAAGCTGTGCAGTGGCCACCACTGCAGTAACCACGACTAGCAAAATGTGAGGAAGTAAATGGCTTACAGAGTCTAGCTGAGAAGTTTCCGTTCCATTTAAAACATGTTATTACCGCCACGTTGCCTTTGAGCATAGCCATGCAGACAGGATACAAAACATTCCATTTAAGACCAGCTTCGTTCCATTTCCCATGTTGACCAAATGATCGCAGATAAAGCTTCATTAAGCAACAACGTTGATTGAATTTCGCAATAAAGGGAAAGCAGAGGTTCTCTACCTTTTCTTCACATAAATACCTTCTGGCAACCAATTTTAATTAACCGCATTTCCAACATCGGTCTATCAAGCTTCGTGGGAGATAATTATATACCTGTTTGTGCGCATATGTGTATGTATGGGAGAAATCTTCCCTGGGTTATTTTTATAAAGCGGTTTAACTTCGTAATTATGACAGGAGTTTCTTGTTAAACTAAAAGCATAAAGGTTTCACATGGTTCACGCATGAGATACTAAACAAACCTAATTTTACGCGTGTCAGTATGGATATTTTTGCATGTGGGGGTGATCATTATGTACATCGAAGCATAGAGCTTTTGAAATTTTATTCATAATGTCATTTCAGTTTTATATATTAACTTTATTCTTTTCATTTTATTACTTCGAAGAATAACTGCCATTTACTTTCTCTACCGCATGCCTATGGAATCTAGAAGAAGCACTTTATTCCACTCAAAAATTCGAAATCGAGATTACATTGGAAATAACATAGTGTGACCGCGTGCGCGGCGCTAGCTGCGGCCGACGGACAGTGCCTCCCGGGCCGATACCTGGGTGGGGTCTGCGACGGGCGAGTACGGAAACAGTAGATAAAAATCTGATGTGTTACACTCACATGAATTTCCCTACTCTTGTACAAACTATTTTTACAAACGCTTATTCTCCATATGCTTCATGTTAATCGGGATATCCAGATGTTAATCTTATTGCTAATTTTCTTGTAGATGCAAGGGGAATTGGTAGACTTTAAGCAATAGTCAAATATTTTAAGAGCTGGTTGCTATTTCGAGTATTCCATTCTATTTATATTACCAGGACCAAAAAAATATGAATAACAAATTCCCATTTGAGAAAAAGTATAAGTATTGGAAAATTTAAGGGAATAACAAGCAATATCTCGAAAATGGTTCACTCAACAAAAGAAATGTATATGACATAAATTGTGTATTTTAACGCGATCTATATTGTTTGTGTAGTAAAGTTTTGTCTATCTCTTATGGTTTACCAGTTATGCAAAAGTTGTTCTCAATAAAGATTACTTTTGGAGACATTCCCAGAAAATTCAAGATATACATTTTATTTGTCATGAAAGTATTTTAAATTTATGATATTTTAATCAAAATCGTTAGAGCCAATCTTGAGAAAATAAAAATTTTCGAAAAATGTTCCATGTAAAGGGTAGTCTGGTGTGGGGGGATTTTCTTGAAAACCTTTGTGTCGCATCTCTGGAAGATACTGAACCTAAATACCAAGTTTGGTGTTTATCCGACTATTCGTTTCTGAGTTATGCTATTCACAGTCACACAGACAGACACACACACGGACATGTTTCCAAAAATGTTTTTTCTGGATTCAAGGGGTCTCAAAACATATATTTCCGGTGAAGTCTCGGTATCGAATTTTTGGGTGGAATACAATACTTCCCCTACCTACTATACGTAGTAGAGAAAGTAATAGACAGCGTGTTCCGGAACCTTCCTTTCGGGGTGTTCTAGTAGGATATTTTTCTCCAAAGCTCCGCTTTGTATGCGAGGCCTGCATAAGGGAGTGCTGTCGGCAGGTTGAGTCGTGTTGAATTAAATCGAGTGTTGGGTTCTGAGAAGTGACAGTGCAAGTGGAGTTTAAATGTGGGTTGTAACTCAGCAGTCAGGTGTGAGTCGTGCAGTTCAGCAATTCAGTAGTGATTTGCTTCACGGATCAATCAGTTGTGCTATATTCTGAGTATGTGCCAAAGTGACTAAAAAGTAATGTTTGTGCTACATTGAGTGCCTGGTGATAAATAGGGAGGATTTAAACTCCATAAATAAAGTTAACACTTTTTACTTTCTCTACTACGTATAGTAAGTAGGGGAAGTATTGTATTCCACCCAAAAATTCGATACCGAGATTTCACCGGAAGTATATGTTTTGAGACCCCCTGAATCCAAAAAAAAACATCTTTGGAAACATGTCCGTGTGGTGTTTGTGTGTCTGTGAACACCATAACTCAGAAACGAACAGTCGGAGAAACACTAAACTTGGTATTTAGGTTCATTATCTTCCAAAGATGCGACACGAAGGTTTTCAAGAAAATTCCTCAACCCAGATTACCCTTTACATAGAACATTTTTCGAAAGCTTTTATTTTCTCAAAAGTGGCTGTAACGATTTTGATTAAAATATCATATATTTAAGATTCTTTCATGACAAATAAAATGTATATCTTGAATTTTCTGGGAATGTCTCCAAAAGTATACTTTATTGTGAACGACTTTTGCATAACTGGTAAACCATAGGAGATAGACAAAATTTTACTACACAAAAAATGTAGATCGCGTTAAAATACACAATTTATGTCATATACATTTATTTTGTTGAGTGAACCATTTTCGAGATATTGCTTGTTAATTCCTTAAATTTTCCAATATTTACACTTTTTCTCATATGGGAATTAGTTTTTACTTTCTCTTCTACGTATAGTAATTAGGGGAAGTATTGTATTCCACCCAAAAATTGGATACCGAGATTTCACCGGAAATACATGTTTTGAGACCCCCTGAATCCAAAAAAAGCATTTTTGGAAACATGTCCGTGTGTGTGTCTGTGTGTGTGTGTCTGTGTGTCTGTGAACAGCATAACTCAGAAACGAACAGTCGGATAAACACCAAACTTGGTATTTAGGTTCAATATCTTCCAGGGATGCGACACGAAGGTTTTCAACAAAATCCCCCCACCCCAGGATACCCTTTACATGGAAGATTTTTCGAAAATTTTAATTTTCTCAAAAATGGCTCTAACGATTTTGATTAAAATATCACAGGTTTAATATATTGTCATGAGAAATAAAACGTATATCTTGAATGTTCTGGGAATGTCTCCAAAAGTGTTCTTCATTGTGAACGACATTTGCATAACCGGTAAACCATAAGAGATAGAGAAAATTTTACTACACAAAAAATATAGATCGCGTTGAAATACACAATTCATGTCATATACATTTTTTTTGTTGAGTGAACCATTTTCGAGATATTGCTTGTTATTCTCTTATATTTTTCAATACTTATTTTCTTAAATTGGAATTCGTTATTCATTTTTACTTTCTCTACTACGTATAGTAAGTAGGGGAAGTATTGCATTCCACCCAAAAATTCGATACCGAGATTTCACCGGAAATACATGTTTTGAGAATCACTGAATCCAAAAAAAGCATTTTTGGAAACATGTCCGTGTGTGTGTCTGTCTGTGTGTCTGTGTGTCTGTCTGTGTGTCTGTGAACAGCATAACTCAAAAACGAACAGTCGGATAAACACCAAACTTGGTATTTAGGTTCAGTGTCTTCCAGAGATGCGACACGAAGGTTTTCAAGAAAATCCCCCCACCCCAGACTACCCTTTACATGGAACATTTTTCGAAAATTTTAATTTTCTCAAAAACGGCTCTAACGATTTTGATTAAAATATCATATGTTTAAGATATTGTCATGACAAATAAAATGTATATCTCGAATTTTCTGGGAATGTCTCCAAAAATATTCTTCATTGTGAACGACTTTTGCATAACTGGTAAACCATAAGAGATAGACAAAATTTTACTACACAAAAAATGTAGATCGCGTTAAAATACACACTTATGTCATATACGTTTCTTTTGTTGAGTGAACCGTTTTCGAGATATTGCTTGTTATTTCCTTAAATTTTCCAATACTTACACTTTTTCTCAAATTCGTTATTCATTTTTTTTATGTCCTGAACATGCAAAGAGAATGGAATTCGCCACATAGCAACCAGCGTTAAAATATTTGACTATCGCTTAAAAGCTACCATATTCCCCTTGCATCTACAAGAAAATTACCAATAAGATTGACATCTCGATATCTCGATTAACATGAAGCATATGGAGAATAGGCGTTTGTAAAATTAGATTGTACAAGAGTAGAGAAAGTCATGTGAGTGTAACACATCAGATTTTTGTCTTTGATATGCAAGGAGTATTAGGGAGTGGTGCTGCACCTAGCAACCAGCTATTAAGAGATATGTATGTGCTTAAAGGCTACTGTATTTCGAAATTGCCCTTTAAATATATTATCCCCTTACATCTACAAGAAAATTAGCAATAAGATTAACATCTCGATATCTCGATTAACATGAAGCATATGGAGAATAAGCGTTTGTAAAAATAGTTTGTACAAGAGTAGGGAAATTCATGTGAGTGTAACACATCAAATTTTTTAGAACCATAATGACCACACACGCAAATTTAGGATTAGTTAAACAAAACAATCCAGATGAACACAATCCACGAGCAATTATTAAAACAAAAGCTATATAAAATCCTCAAATGTTTAATGTCATTAAACCTCTTAAGTATATTTTCCCAGTAACTGGTGTTCTCATTTGTTACATTGGCGTCAGAAGTGGGATACCCTGAGCTAAAAAGAAGAAAAAAGAAAGAAAAAAGCATTTTTATAAAAAGGTTCGCGTGCACTTGTGTCTGTCTGTGAACAATATAACTCAGAAACGAAAAGTAAACTTGGTGTTCAAGTTCAACATCTTCCAAGGATACGATCCCACCCAAACTACCCTTTACGTGGAGAACTTTTCAATATTTTCGATTTTATTAAAAATGGTAGAATGAAGGTTTAAGATATGTAACTTTTATTTTCCATATAAATATATAATTCTATGTTGGGTGTGAAAGACCGGAAATTTTGCTCAGCGGTCTTTTTATCTCTTACGTGCCGTAAAACTACGACACGGGACCATCGGCTTTACTTCCCTTCCGAAGGAAGCCATTCTAAGGATTTTATGTCCGAAAAATACCTATCGCCCTCCGCCAGGTTTGAACCTGCTACCTCGGGAAGTAGAGGCTAATATGGTACCCTAGACTACGGAGGACTAAAATTTAGCATGAGATGGAAGGTTATCTTTACGTTATTAGCCCCACGTTTAAGTACCAATTTGAAGGAGGAGTTGTATTGTAGTTCCACTGTTGGGGAGCCAAACTTGATGAAGTAACTGGTCCACGTATGGTACAAAGTTTCCGGTGGCCTTCACCCCAACGTTTAGGAATCAACTTTGTATTTTTATGTTTCTTTAAATATTATATATATTTATGTTTGCCTGGGCTGTGTCAGTAGTAATTTGTAGAAACATGTATCTCTAAGCAGGGGGTAATGCGGCTAAAGAATGTAGGCTTACAAAAATTATAATTTTTACTTCACTCCTTTTATTAATCCTTCACGCGATTAAATAATACTTCACTGATATAGAGAGCTGTGAGATTATTTATTAATTACTTGCACTTTTTAACACGTAAACTTTATATTCTCGCCGTAATGAATTTTATATGTCTCACACTGGATACATACTGCTCAGGTACATTGCCTTCTAGCAACTGGGTTTAACGCTTAAATTTGTAAATTTCTCTATTTCAATCTCTGATTGGCTAATCCTCCTCCAATAGAATACTTTTATTTAACTTTCAGCTCTTCTGGTTGTTCATTGACTGTTTTAAAAATTACATTATTGTTCCAAGAATTACTAGTAGTATTATTAAACTTTCCAATTCATTATTGCCTCAAGGTTACCTCATTGTTACCTCATTGTTAGCAACTTTCGGCTTCTATTTTCACAGCTCCTACATTGTTAAATTACTTAATACATTCACATAACATTATTATACATGTACATAATAATATAAACATATACAATGACTGTAACATACGCTTTTTATACCTTGTAGTATACACATATTGCTTCAAGGCGGGCTGTTATTATATTTTATATTATATAATTAGACTGAAATCATTTAAGTGTTAAAATACTGCCTCAAGCAATGCCTCGGATATCGATCAATCACGGTCGTTTATTTTATAATATGTTTGCAAGTTTGAGATCATATCGGATGAAACGTCAGTATGCAGTTATTAATGCAGTTATTGACAACAGTTTCAAACGTGATTCAGATAGGAATACAGGAGTAACAATTAATAAAAGCAACAGATCACGCAAATACATCTTCGCTGAAATCGTATCTACAGAAAATCAACGGCAACATTTATCAATTCTGGAAAAAATTATGAAATCCTACTGCCCCAACATCACTTCAGTTTCCATTGCGAAAACCAGCAGATTCCTTCAGCTTTGAAAATTGTGCTTTTAATCAATGTATTTATAAATAGTGTCAATTTCCAAATAAATTATGTTCTTGAAGAAAAGTATGTCTTTATTGTTTACATATTTTAGCTTATCTTAATTTTGAGATGAACTATTTTCTCATTCTAACTGTTGGTAGTATTGGTTGGTATTGGTATTGTTAATTTGTTACGCCTTGATCTGACTGCTGATGCAATTGTGATTTTATTTTAATCAACTCAAGCAAGAAAGTAATTTATAGTTTATATAATCTGTTACATTTTATTCTTAGAGTAGTTTTATTAAACCCCATTCGAGATTCGCACTCGCGAATCTGTTTATAATCGCGTAACTCCTCGTGAGATTACCAATAATAAAACCTGATGCTCGAGTTGTATTTATTTTAATTAGTTAGCAATTAACTACAAATGTAAATAAGTGATGTTAATGAAAGTGAACAAGTCGCCGAGGTACTCAGGGTTTCGTTCGCAGCTCTCTAGCTGAGGGTCCATGGTTTCATTGCTGGCTCTGGCGTGATGATTTTGTTTGCCTTTCCAAGTCTTCACCTCTGACAAGGCAACGCGGCTCGGAGTGTACGGTAAAAGCTGCATGTCCTCTCATTCCATCGCCTCCTCATTATCACCGTACCATCGGCTGTAACTGATGCTCAATGCCGCCAACTAATATATGGGTACAGTCATCATAAGGATGGGTGGAACGAGATTTCCCCAAGGTCATTAACCATATAGTCAATGCCTGTAATCTAGTCAAAAAACAAAACTTTCACTAGGAATAAATATACTGTTTTATTTTAGCATTTTAACTCTTTGGCAACTGAAAGACAATACTCTATAATAGTGATTAAGTGTATAAACAAGCTCCAGTGTTAAAATATTTTACAATTTGTGGCCCTCTGATAGTTTCCATATGACACACTGTGATTTTTATTTATGGAAAAATATACAAAGTCTATAAGAATAACCTGAATAGAATAGAAGATTTAAAATAAAATATTACAACAGACTTTTCCAAAATCACACCTCCGGAGCCTATGGATGTTCACAGCAATTTCATGCGTAGATGCATTGCTGTTAGGGAGTTCATTTTCAACAGCTCATATCTCACAGGGATCACTATCACCAGTTTTCAATATAATTATACACTTTTTAAATATGATTTTAGTTTTCAGTAAAAAATCATTACTTTATGCACGGAGATGTCAGTCTCTCTCTCTTTTTCCGCCTCTGTCCCCCAACGTGCGGTCGCGGTCATACAGACCGCAACCCAAGTATTCTCCCGTACTAGTTATATGACTATCTGCATACTAATATTTTCAAAGATGGCCGTGTTAATCTTACTGAGTTGCTCAGCGTTACAGATGAGGTGGGATATTCTGCTGTTGTAAAATGCTTAAAACAAAAATTGCTGGCTTGGCCTTTACGACGCGAGAGATTCTGTAGAATTGCGCGACGTATAACGCGTAAATGATTCTCTTAAACTTTGCGACGTATAACCCGCGAATGCTTCTGTTGAACTGTACGACGTGTAATGCACGAATGTTTCTGTTGGACTGAACGTTACCCGTCTCTCGGCTTCATAATTTATACTCCCTCACCCGATATGCCTAAAGATTATAATCGAGCTACTATTGGTTAATAAAACGCCACTCGATATGCCTAAACATTATAACAGAGCTGCTATTGGTTAATAAAACGCTCCAACATTAGCGTCTATTTTTATATCCAATCAAAATTAGAACACATATGCTCTAGGGAAGAAATTCCCTCCATTTCTAAAGAAAAGTGCGCTACTCTGACGTCATTTGCTTGTCTTTTCTAATTAATAAACAACTCACCCCCTCGCTCATTGTTATCCGCTCCTATTGTCAGTTTCAGTGAGGTCGTGTAAATTTATTTCCTAACAATGCGTATAATTAACAAAGATCTCAAATCATTGTCATACAATAATGCTAATTTACACTACAATCACTCTGGCATTTACAGTGTTGTGATATAAAATACTGCCATAAGAGATTACTTACTGAATAGGAAAATCTGTATATGGTGTAGCAGGTAGTGGATTACATAATCTACAAAACTAACATCATGCAGTACTAATATAGTGGCTGACCGTAATATACACGTGCGTGAAGCCAGGTTTCAAAGCTTGTTGTATGTTATGGATTACACTCTTAAGACTTTCGTTCTCCACGAATTTCTGCACATAAGCCAACAACATTCCTGGTATTTAACATCTTTAATCTGTTATATGGATTCTAAGCTGTATCACGTCTGCGTTCCATTGTTTCAGAGCATTTGAAACTGTGTAGACAAAAAGGATGAGTGTATGTATGTGAGGGACAAAAGATTTCCCCCTTTTCATTTCTTTTTAAGGAATTTAATTCAGTTCATTTTGAAACTGACAGATCGTGTTGAAATCTACCTAAAGGTTAATAGAATTTACTCTGCCCCACCATGTTTTCATTTCCACATTCCGCTAATGAATTTCTTGTGGCAAATGTTTTTGACAGTCGCCACTACGTAAATCTCAGCGAGAGTAGAAAGAAAACAAGAGCAGAAGACCGCAGGAGGGGGTTGGAAGAAGGTGACGACCCTCTCTTTCTATTTTCACTGTATTAAGAACAAAAACTTCATTCTACTGCCAAGAGAAAAAGAAGTCATAATGTTCCCTCCTGCTATTCGAGCAAAAAAGTTTTTGTCCCAAATTTGGCGACCAGGCACTGAGGGCCTACTTTTGTAAACCTTTCTGCAAGAGATAAACTTACGACTTACTGTGAATCAAATATTGTTCTGTAATTATTTTCATTCATTCATTATCTGTTTACCCTCCTATTATGTAGGACGTACACCCCCCAGGACTTACAAGCGTGTGCCTGGGGTCAGAGGCCCGTCAGGAGCAGACACTCATGGATCAGACAGAGTATCCAGGATGGGTGATCAGCCCGATGCCTGGTATGGGAGGAAGGAAGTAGATGAAACGAAATGGTGGTGAAATGGATGAAAGGAAAGGTGATGATGGAGCATTTGGTGGAATGAATGGCGGGGTAAACCGGAGAACCCGGAGAAAACCCGCCCAGACGCCGCTTCGTCCACCACAAATCCCACATGCAGGTCCCTGGGATTGAACCCGGGCCGCCTTGGAGGGAGGCGAGCGGTCTAACCACTCGGCCACAGCGCCACCGTTTTGTAATTAATATTTTAAAATTATTATAATATTAATATAAGGTGTTCACATGCTCAGACGAAGAGCTAAAGCGGAAACGAAGGAATAATGGGAGAAAAATCGTGTTTGTGTGTGTGCGCAGCATAACTCGAAAACAAAATGTCGGACAAATACCAAACAGCCAGCATCTCTCAAGGATGCAAAACGAATATTTTCTCGAAATTTTCTCCACTCCACCCAGTACTACACATGCAAAAAATATGGCTGTCACAATAATTTGATATACCTACTTCCATATATTTACTTTTGAGGTTTGGCGTGACAAATAAAATGTACATTTGAACTTTGTGAATAGTTACCAAATATATTTCATTCTCAATTAATTTTATATAACCTGGAAATTATAAGAGGTAGTCGAACATTTTGTGAAAAAAAAGTAGAACTCGTTAAAATATGCAATTTGTGTCATATACCTGTTTATGGTTTAGCCGTTTAGAAATACTTCCTGTTTTTCATTTGAATTTCATAATATTTTTAGTAATGCAGTTTTGAAATGTTATGTCCGACGTTTTATTCCTCATCAGTTCAAACAAAACTTAAGGAAGACTTGCATATTCAATTGCATTTTTCAAAACGGTAGACTAGCGCTTCCAGCCTCTATGTGTCTACATACTTAAACAACCTAAAATCATATCTTGCGAATCTGTCATAATTATGAGGAAATTAGAGAAAGTCCTGTGATTGCAACTTATCCGATTTTTGCTTCAATGCCTGATAAGAGAGCTTGAATTATTGGGTCATTTTATTTCTCTTGTCATCCTAAATACAATTCATGGCCTTCTCGATGATAAAATATGTAATTCTTACTAATTTTCTCTTAAGTTTAGGTTGTTATGGATAAAAGCTTTGAATGATAGAATTTTGTAAAGTTTTTATTTTATTTTACTATCATCCTATGCTTATCCAGAGTTAAAACCAGAGAGTTTTAGATAGCAATAGAGCAATACGCCTTAGTGATATAAGAAATAAACTATAGAACTGTCTTTTCAGCTGGTGAACTTTTCATAGCAGGCAGTGCTTGAGTATTTGATATCCTATGCTTTAAAACTATAGGGTTGCGCAGAAAGAATATCTTGATATGTGTGGCATAGTACGGAGGCATTGTATGCGACTGCGCGGTGTGTGTATGTGGAATGAAGTCAGTTGCGTGGACTGCAGAGCACCGCTCATTCGCTGTGGAAACTTATTTAACAAATAATAACTCTTTATTACCGTTATCGTCGCCAATACAGACTGAGACGTCACGATGAAGCTCCTAATCGCAAGATGGGTGAACCAATTTTGTATCACTCCATCTAGCCTTAAGATGAAAAGTCCAGGATGCCCAAGGTCGCAATGAACTTCTGCGCGGGTGGAGGAAGCCCGCCAAGCTTTCATCTGCAGTCCTCAGCGTTCCGCTGTCAGGCATGCTTTAGCGCTAGCAATATCGTGTCGTTCCCTGCAGCGTATCATATGATGATCTATACTTCCACCCCTACAAGATACGGGTTGTGCAACAACTGAACGAACGTGAAGGAAGTTTGCAGTGGACTTCCTTTGTCGCTTAGCAGCTGAACTGCAGATCTTGAGCAACTTAGTGATGTCTGGGAGGCCCATTTTGAATTAGCGGGTGTGTGAAGAAGCACAATTTCCAGTACTATGCACCAGGTAACCCCACGTGCTACATGAAAAACCGCTCCATAGCGAACGTGTGGCAGTGTGGTGTGTCGTTACTTCATCATCATAGGCCCTTATTTCTTTGAAGACAAAGTTACTAGTGATCGCTATGTGGATGTGGTTAACGTTGTTCTTCTTCCAGCGCTAGCCAACCACAACCTACTTTACATATGGTTCCAACAAGACGGGCAACAGCTCATACGGCTCGACGATCCATGGATATATTGCGGTCTGCATTTCGAGGCTGATTAATTTCCAGATTTGGAGATGCCCTCTGCCCAGCACGGTCGCCAGATTTGACTACCCTGACTTCTTCTTATGGGGGTATCTGAAGAGTGAAGTCTAAGCTATGAGGCAGTATTTTTAACACTTAAATGATTTCAGTCTACTTATATAATATAAAAAATATAAACAGCCCGCCTTAAAGCAATATGTGTATAATATAATATATAAAGTGTATGTAACACTCATTGTATTATGTTTATATTATTGTGTACATGTATAATAATGTATGTGAATGTATTAAGTAATTTAATAATGTTGGAGCTGTGAGAATAGAAGCCGAAAGTTGCTAACAATGAGGTAATAATGAGGTAACCTTAAGGCAAATATGAATTGGAAAGTTTAATAATGCTAATAGTAATTCTTGGAACAATAATGTAATATTTTAAAACAGTTTATAAATAGCCAATCAACAACCAAAAAAGCTGAAAGTTAAATCAAAATGTTTTCTATTGGAGTAGGATTAACCAATCAGAGGCTTGAAATAGAAACATTTACAAATTTAAGCGGTAAATGGCAGTCGCTAGAAGGCAACGTACCTGAGCAGTTCATTCGCTCGATACGTATTCAGTGTGAGACGAAAATTCATTACGGCTAGAATATTATAGAGTTTACGTGTTAAAAGTGCAAGTAATTAATAAATAACCTCACAGCTCTCTACATAAGTGAAGTGTTATTTAACCGTGTGAAGGATTAATAAAAGGAGTGAAGTAAAAATTATAATTTGTGTAAGCCTACATCTTTAGCCGCATCACCCCCTGCTTAGAGATATATGTTTCTGCAAATTAATATTGACGCAGCCGAGGCAAACATAAATATATAACATTTAAAGTAAACTTGGAGTGAAGGCCACCGGAAAGTGAACGTTTGGGCGAAGGTCACCGGAAACTTTGTACCAACAGTGGAATTACAATACAACTTTCAAATTGGCACCTAAACGTGGGGCAAATAAAAACGTAAAGACAATTCACCTCCTTCAGTTACACGCCCTCAAACATTGATAGACCTTAAGGACCGAATGCGAGACGCCGTGCAGGATATCCCCGTGGACATGCTACAGAATGTGATGCAGGCTTTTGTTCGCCGCTCGGAGGAATGTGTAAAATGTAATGATAGTCATTTGCCCGGTGTCATATTCAGGAAACAGTAACTGTTGTCTCTAATGCCTAAATGACACACCTTTACCTATGTTTTCATATGTTAAAACAAATTGCTGTGCTGCTTCCAATATGCTGGTATGTTTATATCCTACTATTCTTTCTGCCCAACCCTGTATTTAGAGCTTGTATTACGGTCTCCGGTTAACAGCTGAGGTTTTCTAACTTGTAGTTATTGTTACCTGCTGGTTAAACGGAATGCCCCGCAAGGTAACTGTAGGGTAGTTAACCTGATGTTATTAACAACTTGGTATGGTTGGCAGCATTTTCGTCTGTGATTTCACGCCACCTAAGTGGAAACTTATAACATTAGATCTTTAAAATATACTTTCTGCTGTAATTTTCTTAAGCTCCCAATCTGATTTCTGTGTATAATAAAATATAAAGTTTGTATTAAATTAGACTGAGGAATTTCGCGATTAATATGGGTCGTTTCTAATGGCTGGATGTATTCAGAAACATAATAAAGCACACTTCTTGTTAATATTACGATTTTTATAATTTAGGTAGCGGCACATTTCTAAGGGTTATGCTGTTAGTTTAGTTCGCATTGGAATAAGTTAAGCGGTTTTGGTGTGTTTAAAAAATAATTATTTGCCGTTAACATACACTGCCGTCTGTGAAAATTGCAACATCAAGAACGAAACGCATGAATTCAATGAATTTAGTACCATAGGTTAGGTACATGACAAGTAACAAATTATAAACATTTCAAATCTACACATGACCTTTGAGCCCTAATATTCAGTATTTGGTGTGGCCTCCATGCGCTGCAATTAGATCTGCTATACGCCATGGCATTGAATCAAAAAGGTTCTGAATAAGCTCCTGAGGGATTTCCCTCCACACAGTTTGTATTCAAGCCCACAAATCCATGACACTGGTTACTGGAGGACCGTGATGCACCAGGTGCCGACCAACCATATCGCAGACATGTTCGATGGGCGACATGTCAGGCAAACGTGCAGGCCAGGGAAGCAATGGTACCCATCGCTCTTCGAAGAAGGTTTGTACATTCCTACGCAATATGTGAGTGGGCATTGTCTTGTTGAAATGTGGCCTGTGGAGATGCTTGAAGCAGGGGGGGGGGATTACCTCAGGCTCTACAACCACCGTTAGGTACCGGTTGCTGTTCAAAATACCCTCAATTCGTAGGAGGCGAGATTGGTTATTGTAACTAATGGTGCCCCAAACCATCATACCTGGTGTTTGTCCGCTATGCCGCTCAACAATGCAGCCCTCCAGGTTGCGCTCACCACGGTACCGCGGACACGTATGCGGTCATCACTGTAGGACACGTTGAAGCGGGACTCGTCCGAAAAGACTACATCTTGCCACTCAGCACCCCAGTGACGGTGTTCACGTGTCCATTGCAGTCGGAGGAGCTTGTAGTTTCTGGTTAATGGAAGCCGACGTAATGGCATACATGCATACATACATGCAACCGTTGATGCAGAAAAGTTCACACCTGTTGCAGTCGGGCCAACACTGTGGATGCAGCTGTACGGTCCGTTATGGCCATGCGGACAAGATGACGATCATCCCTTGCTGTGGTCATGTTCCGTGGTCCAGTACCCGCTCTTCACTACGTACTATCCACTGCTTCCACACACGCACCACTGTCGTAGCAGCATGCCTGTACGAGCCGAAATGTCACGGTATGATAAACCCGCTTCCCGGAGACCGATCATTTTGCTCCGTTCGAACTCGCTCACATGCTGATATGGCTCCCTTTGACGTCGATGAGGCATACTGGCACTTACTTATTGTTTCCACCTTGTTTGAAATCTCTGCACTGACTACACTGGGCGCAACACTGACCTTGTCGGACCGGCACGAGAGGGCTCTGCTTGGTCTATGTTTACCCCCATCTCTCTACAAATCTAATCACTTATGCTTGCACACTCTTCTACACTTCCACCAAGTTTGGAGTTATTCGGGAAATTCTTTCTTGGTGTTGCAATTTTCACAAACGGCAGTGTAGTTCTTGGAGGTAGAGTAAAATGAAATAGCTGTACGTGTAGCGTAGTTTGAAAATAGGTTAGAGCATTTCGGAGTATTAGGTTAAGTGGGATTTCACTCTCAATATAATTTAGGTTAATGGAAAACTAATTTTGTATATAAGAACGCGTTGGTAGCGGAGAATGCTAGAGTCTGTCTGGATTCTAACATGCGCTAACTGGTATTGTATTAGTGTTGTTGTTAAAACATTCGAAACGGGTAGAGAAGGTTTACCTGATGTAAAAGTATTGTACTCATTTTATTTTTACCATATGTTTGATGGCACAGAGTTATTAATCGCAAGGCTTACTCCACTACATTGAAATTTGTGACGGTTACATTTAAGAAACCATTTCGACAAGTGTGTTGAGTCAAAAAAAAAGATGATAAACTCAGGAAGAGGTTGTAATGCTGCTATAAACTATTACAGAGCATAAGTGTGACAGAAAATAGAGCCATAGCGCAGTTTTATTAACCTGATTCATTTCTCAATTTCCTCATTCCTCCCCTCGAATTTATTTTTCCGATCTTATTCCTGTTATAAAAATAATCTTCGAGCATGTATCTCGGCATCAAATGAATAATGTAGGGCTTTCGCTAAATTAAAACATTTCAGAATATTAAATTATATAGGTTTCGCTGTTAACCGCTATGTGTAGTGTGAATGAAGTTATTAATCAATGCTTATGTTTAGAAGAAAACTTCCACAAACATACAAAAAATGGAAAGCCTACGTTAAGTAGGATTTCGCCATTATAATACACTTATACGAATTTTTGCTTTTGGCCCCCTAGTAGGTTAGTAGGAAAATGACATTTTGGAATATAAGGTTAAGTTTGACTGTTATTTTTTAAAGGTTACTTGTAAAAACAGGTTAGAGGCACGGATATCGGGTTAATATCAGTTGCTTTATACTTAAGCAAACACCACTTTAATTTACGTAAAGGAAAAAAAACCTTAAAAAATAAAACGATATATAAACTATGTCTAAGAATAATGCTGGAGGCATTATGAGCAGAAATTGAGGCAGCATTTTTAACGCTTAAATGATTTCAGTCTGATTATATAATATAAAAAAAATAACAGCCCGCCTTAAAGCAATGTGTATACTAAAATATATAAAAAAGTGTATGTTACAGTCATTGTATAATGTTTATATTATTGTGTACATGTATAATAATGTTATGTGAACGTATTACGTAGTTTTAACAATGTAGGAGCTGTAAGAATAGAAGCCGAAAGTTGCTAACAATGAGGTAACAATGAGGTAACGTTGAGGCAATAATGAATTAGAAAGTTTAATAATGCTACTAATAATTCTTGGAACAATAATGTAATATTTAAAACAGTTTATAAATAGCCAATCAACAACTAGAAAAAACTTAATTTAAATAAAATTATTCTATTGGAGTAGGATTAGCCAATCAGAGACTTGAAATAGAGAAATTTACAAATTTAAGCGGTAAACGCCAGGTGCCAGAAGGAAACGTTCCTGATAAGTTCGCTCAGTACGTATTCAGTGTGAGACATATAAAATTCATTACGGCGAGAATATTATAAAGTTTACGTGTTAAAAAGTATAATTAACAAAACTCTCACAACTTTACAGGAGGATATATCTGTGAAGTGTTATTTAATCGTGTGAAAGATTAATAAAACGAAATTAAATACCATTATAAGTATTGTAAGCCTTCATTCTTTAGCCGTTCCAGCCCTACTAAGAGCTACGTGTTTCTACAAATTAATACTGACGCAGCCGAGGCATACATATATAATATTTAAAGAAACATTAAAATACAAAGTTGGTTATTTAAACGTTGGGGCAAAGGTCACCGGAAAGTGAACGTGGGGCAAAGGCCACTGGAAAATTTGTATCGTACGTGGTTGCAACTACTTCAAGTTTTGGCTCCCCAACAGTGGAACTAAAAAACAAATTGAAATTGGCGCCCAAAAATCCTTCTTCAAAATGCAATAGAAGATAAAGAAGCCAGTGGAATTTTCGCCAATCTAATAACGTTTACGAAATTCATCCTTGCCCCAAACCTGGAAATTACTCTTTCAGAAGTCTATAATTATTTTCACTTACCTCCTGTTATATAAATATTACTCTAATATTTCGCCTTGAAATCCCTATCGACTATCAATCGAGGCCGAAGGTGTGCCATTTTTGTATGGTTACCTCTTAGTTAGTGTTGAGGATGATTGTTGCTTCTCGTATGGAAAGCCAATTTTAAGTAGGTAGTATTGAAGGAGGAGTTGTATTGTAGTTCAACTGTTGGGGAGCCGAACTTGAAGTAGTTGCAACCCCAGTTTACTCTCCGGTTGCCTTTGTCCCAAGTTCAAAATATCAACTTTGTAATTTGAAGTTTTCTTTAAATATTATATATTTATGTTTGCCTCGGCTGCGTCAGTATTATTGTTAGAGACATGAATTTCTTTGCAGAGAGTGATGCGGCTAAGAATGTAGACTTACACAGATTATAATTTTTACTTCACTCCTTTTATTAATTCTTGACACGATTTAAATAACAATTCACTGATATAGTGAGCAGTGAGATTATTTATTAATTACTTGCACTTTATAACTCGTAAACTGTTCTTGTCTCACACTGAATACGCATTATAATTCTCGAGGACGCGTCTCGCGTCCGGTTAGGAACGCTGTCTGCTAGCAACTGACTTCTGAATTTGTAAATTTTGCTCCATTTCAGTTTCTGATTGGCTAATCCTACTCCAATAGAATACTTTTATTTAACTTAAGCTTTTTTCTGGTTGTTGGTTGGCTATTTATAAACAGTCTCAAAAATTACATTACTGTTGCTCCAAGAATTACCAGTAGCATTATTAAACTTTCTAATTCATTATTGCCTCAAGGTTACCTCATTGTTAGCAACTTTTAACCTATTATTCTCACAGCTCCTACATTATTAAATTACCAAATGCATTCACATAACATTATTGAACATGTACATAATAATAAAAACATTAATACAATGACCTTTACATGAATTTTATATATCATATTATACACATATTGCTTTAAGGCAGGCTGTTATTATATTTTATATTATATAATTTGACTGAAATTATTTAAGTATTAAAAATACTGCGTCAGTGTCCTAACCACTACCCGAGATGATGGTTAGTTCATCGCTAAGAATAACTCCCGGGTAGCTGATAACCGAAGGTCGTAATTCGAAAATTTGTCCTGACTCCCAATTAACGTCTAATCGGAATCTTAACCGGAGACGTAACGGAGGCCTTTAATGGCCCACTTCCGTGATATGAGGTTAGCGGTCTGCTTCATATTCAAGAGTCTCTAGTACGAATCTCGGTTGGGGGGAACTGTTTGTATGAGGTATTTTCCGGGTTTTCCCTTATCCTCAGAAGATGAATGTCGGATAACACGAAGCTCTCATTTGAGCATCTTTGCACCTATTTGATTCATTCATCGTCGACATGATTTGAACGACGTTAAGATAAAATCTTGCATATATACTATTTTGGTTCTCGTATTTTAAACAAACTCTCTGGAAACGCGTTTCGGAGGAAGGGAAATTAATTTGTATACGCCTCATCTTCAGGAAAACCATTTAGGAAGCAATTATCCATTTCCAACAATATCGCTGTAGATGTTAAAGTTGGCGTATAAACATAACAAATAAGAAACGGCCCTAGTAATATCGTATTGGTAAATGAATGTATTTTTACTCTCTCTACTACGTATAGTAGGTAGGGGAAGTATTGCATTCCACCAAAAATTCGATACCAAGACTTCACCGGAAATATATGTTTAGAGACCCCCAGAATAAAAAAATCTTAGAAAAAGGTCCGTGTGTGTGTGAACAGCATAACTCAAAAACCAAAATTCGAATAAATAACAAACTTGGTATTAAGGTTCAGTATCTTTCTAAGATGCGACACAAAGATTTTCAAGAAACTCCCCCCACCCCAGACTACAATTTACATGCAACAAGTTTTGGTTTTCTCAAAAATGGCTCTAACGGTTTTGATTAAAATATCATATGTTTAAGATATTTTCATGATAAATAAAATGTATATCTTGAATTTTTTGGAAATGTCCCCAAAAGTTATCTTTTTTGTGGATTGATTTTGCATAACTGGTAAATGTAAGAGATAGACAAAGTTTTTCTATGCAAAAATGTAGATCTCGTTAAAACACATAATTTATGTCATTTACATTTTTTTGTGGAGTGAACCACTTCCGGTATATTCCTTGTTATTTGTTTGAATTTTCCAATACTTACACTTTTTCTTAAATGGGAATTCGTTATTCGTTTTTTATGTCCTAGACATGAAAAGAGAATGAAATACTTCACATAGCAACCAGCTCTTAAAATATTTGACTATCACTTAAAGCCTAGCATATTCCCCTTGCACCTACAAGTAAATTAGCAATAAGAGCAGAGCAGAGAAAGTCATGTGAGTGTAACATAAAATTTTTTAATTAATTGCGCTAGTTCAGGAAATTATTTTCTAGTTTTGTAAATGCACAGCTATTTTAAAGTGCAGTTTATCCATCGGTAACCCGTGGATTATTGTTTTATTCTTTACTATTAAACCTTTCGCATAGGCTTGTTCCAACAACAGTCCCTGACAACTTGAGCATGCACATTTTTAGAAAAACGTCGGCGCGCACGTGCTTGCGTGTACGTGTCTGTGTGTCTGTGTGTCTGCGAACAGCATAACTCAAAAACGAAAGGTTGGATCAACACCAAACTTGGTATTTTAGTTCAGTACCTTCTAAAGATGCGACAAGAAGGATTTTCAAGAAAATCCTCCCAACCTTAAATACCCTTTAAATGGAACATTTTTCGAAATTTTTTATTTTCTAAAAATAAGTTTCACCATTTTGATCAAAATACCATAGATTTAAGATATTTACATGATAAATAAAATGTATATCTTAAATTGTCAGGGAATAGCCTTTGAAGTCCTCTTCATTCGGAAGGAATTTTTATAGTCTTATATCACTGGTAAACGTTAAGCAATAGACGAAAACGTACTACACAAGAAATGTAGATCGCTTTAAAGCACTCAATTTATTTCAAACAACGTTTTTTGTGGCATCAGAAATTCCCAAGATATCCATTATTAATGGGTTGCTTTGTTCTTTTAGTGCTCTGTCGACATTCAGTTGTTTTTTGTGATTGCACAGAAACAGAAAACAATTTTAAGATCTGCGTATAGAGTCCAGTACTTAAACATTTGGCTATCTTTGTTCCCTTTGTATCAATAACGAAATATGTAATTTAACTATTTCTGCAAACGTTTATGACGATTGAAATTAAATAGATAGAAAAATAATCTTTCGTAAGAATAACTAAGTATACCCAGTAATAAACGATAGAGGGTAGAGAAAGTCATGCGAATGTATCACATCAGATTTTTCATTTACCACCACCCAGTTTCAAATGCCTCTAACTAGCAAACAAAGCAAATCATCCTTCAGATGTGAAATGAACGATATGCATATTATCATCTTCAGAAACGACACGGATAAATGGACTCAGAACGAGAGTTTCGCGAATCTACCCTCTCTAAATGAGGTTTTCTCCAGGTTTCCTCGGTCCTGATTAATGACCAATGCCGGGAATGTACTTTAAACTTAGGCCTGAAACATTTTCCTTCCCAAATTTGCTTTCCCAATTATTTCATTGCAGATTCTACCGCCGTATTCAGTAGAATGGGGGTGAAACACTACACCAAAAGTCCATTTTTTGTATATATACAGAATGTTTCAGAAATACTTTTACAAACTTCGGGTATGGGTTCCGTACAACACAAGAAGGAAAAAAGTTCATATCCTTTATTTTCTCGTTAGGAGGTGTTCAACACAGTGGTACACTTACAACACACAAAACTCATAATAAATGCTCGAAATGTCCTCTTGCTTCTATGCATGCCTGTACTCGTCGAATCATGGAATGTCGCACCCTGTCAAAAACTCCGGGATGGTGTCGAATGGTTTCGCAGGCTTCCATGACACGTCGATGAAGCGTTTCTGCATCCGGGATGGCTGCTCCATAAGCCAATGATTTAAGATGCTCCCAGAGGTAAAATTCCACAGGATTGAGGTCGGGAGAACGTGCAGGCCATGGAACTGGTCCTCCTCTGCCTATCCATCGATCATGGTAGATACCAGTCAGTGCATCTCGAACAATGCGATTAAAATGTGCCGGAGCCAGGCATTTATCATTTATCAGTAAGGCGACGATAAACAGCGACAAGGTTGGATGACTCGGTTGTCTTCTGTCTGGAAACTCCATCTGATAGAGCCGTGCAGCCTCGCGTCCATTACCATTCGCGCGACCATACATAAAAATCATGTCTGCCTGTTCACGAAATGAATATCAAGCAATGGTGGAACGAAACACGTGCAGTTAACTCACTACATGTACACAATTGAAACGTTGAAGACAGACTAATGACAAATGACAAACGTAAACAAATTTCCATGGCAACACTTCGCCATCCATCGTATGTAGTACAGTGGGTCAACGCCTTCTTTGAATGCATAGAGAAATGAAGTTTTGAGGTTGGACCCCGAAGGCCGTTGAACTCACACTTTCATTGTGACAGGAATAACGCGAAAACCAAGGATAATGGGACATATGTTCGTATGAACTTTTTTCCTTCTTTTGGTGTGAGGAACCCATACCCGAAGTTCGTAAAAGCATTTCTGAAACACTCGGTATATATATTGGTTCTCGTAAAAAACGCATCTTTAGAATTTGCATAAATAGCGGTATTAGTTTCTTCGAAGCTTATAAACTTAAGTCCTTTATGCAACAATGAATTAAACTCTCTTCAGATCTTTTCGCCTTAATATTAGAAACTCAGTCCCGTTTCACATATGTCATCTGAATCTGTACTTTGGTGCACGTTGCCTTGACGTTTCAAAGTTATGAAACTCCCAGGTTCTTATGCTGTACGATCTCATTAAATTAAATGCAGGTTTGTCTCTGCGTGGCTGTAGTACGTACACAATTATTGATTTAGGAAGCATTACGGTAGAAAAATAGAACATTTAAAGCTGGCTTTAATCCCAACCTTAACAAAGCATCTGGCTTTCCTCCCACCCTTTTGTCGAGTTTCTTTCTCATTCTACGCTGGCAGCCACCGTTTACATAATTGCCATTTTCCCTGAAAACTCATGGTTGGCAGGCGAACCTATAATATGGGGAAAAATAATGCGCCCTGATTTGATTATTTGGGAACACAGGGAGGATATTGAGGAAGGAAACGAAGGGTTTGAGAACTGTTTCAACAATCGCCTTCCTGTCAAGCTCAAATATTGTCCTGCTATCACACTTAGTGCATGCTAGATTTTCAAAAGAGGTTCTAACTCGTGGAGAGGGGAGAGAGTGAGAGTGAATTTCGCTCTCGTTCATGAGGGAGGCTGTCACTAGAACAGGAGTGTCGGGAAAATTGTTTTCTGGACCGACTTTAAGTGGGTGGTTCTCGCGATGGTAGTCACCTGTCAAGCATTGCACAGTTTTGTTTCAGTGCCCAAAGGTTTAAAAAAACTCGAGGAGATGGCTCCGTGGTAAAGTATGAAGCTCACATTCAGGGGGACCCAGGTTCGATTCTGGTCGGGTCGGTCTTTCTGATCATGTCTTTTTTGTGGTTTTCCCGCGTCGATAGACGAATAATGAAATGCTTCCCACACTCCGAACTTCCTGTCCATCATTTCCTTGCAACTGTTTCACCTCATCTGTTTAAGTTTTATAGGATCTGGCGACGGCAGTTTGTGTGTTGCGGCAGGACGGCGAAATATGCGCTCTGGAAAGTTTTCTCCCTAGGCTTTGGCGGGACTGCTGGTGCCCCATTCCTGGGAGCTGTCTCGACTGCCAAAGAACCCTCAGGTTGCGAGTGACTTAGGAGAGCTAGCCAGGGACAGGATTGGCGTCACATTGGAATCATTAGGAACCCTTCCTTGATAGCGCATATCGTCGTCCGGATCTGGCCGCCCTTCGATCTCCCCTTCATCACTTTCTCCCATGGGTCATGTTGGAAGCAAAAAGTGGCCAACTATGCTATGGGTGCGGTGCTATACTTCAGTTACTGGAGGCTCCTTGAAATCCCTAGGTCGCAATAATCTTTGACAGGTTTCTTTTGCATGTAAATGTGAAATGTCTCCGTCAGGAGCGAAGGCGGTAATTGACAGTTGTCGTGCGTCAGTGGCCGCGGACACGTGTCGGTTTGGTACCAACCGGACGACATATTAATTGGTTCTTAAACGTTAATGCACTATTCACGCATACAAGAGCTATTTGTTTTTCAACCTCTTATAGGACATGGTATCAAAACCTATATGAATAGAAAAATAATTTTATTGACAAAAGTTAATTAAATCTATGATGTACTTTCAATATAATCACCACAAATACTCAAACATTTGTCGTACCTATGTACCAGCTTTCCAATAACCTCTGTAAAACATTTACCACTATCTCTTGAGGCAGGTCTGCACGGCGTCCTTAAGCTCATTGGAGTGGAAACGCTGTCTTCTTAACCATTTGTTTTTATTCAGCTGTGCAAAAACGTGAACGTTGCTCGGCTAAGTCTAGACTATAAGGAAAGTGATCATGAACATCTGCACCATACCGTCGCTAATAAATATCTCACCACGGCTCATTCTGCTGCATTATGCCACTCTGTATGTAGAAATATAACACTGGGTAACTCGTACTTCATGGGGCAGTCTATGGTAATGGACATCTTTACTTGCCCATGGCCAACCTTAAGTGACCAGTTGCCGTAGGAGGCAATAGGACAGTAAATCACGTTTTTTGTCGCCCCATCTCCGATCTCTAGTCGAGTAACCTGCCGGCGCCATAGGAGGTTGAAAAAATAGCTCTGGTATCTTACTTTATTCTTCGTCACTGGATTTTCCTTCAGAGTCAGAACCCTGAAGATGTACGCACAATGCAATACATTTATAGCTTGAAATGACTAAATTTCAATATTAAACAGCAAGCAAGTTCAAACCAACACTGAAACGGACTACCACTGATGGCTAGGAAGAATGTGACTATGATGTGGCTATGTGTCGCAGAGATTTTGTTACTGCGTGGCAAACCTTCGTTCTTAACAGAAATACGAAATATCTAAGAATTTGTTCACTAACACTCTAGAATTCCTTGGCTGGCAAGCCAAGACTGAGGGCGCTAAGGGATGTGCGGTGGTTTCTGAAGAGAGTGGAGGGAGGATGGAAAAAAGCAGTATGTCCAACATCTACACAAACAGTTTCCCTGCGATCCCAGCGCTTTGGAGACCTTACTTTTGGGATTATCCTCGTACTTACAAATTGGAGACACAAATTTCAAGGGAAAATATGTTTTAATTGTAATGGTGCTCAATTATAACCATAAAAAGCTATATAAAATCATAATTTAGTGCTATGTACTGCCAGCCAGTTGTTGATAACACGCATTCGGGCTGGCTTGGCTGTATGACTAGTGGTCAACTTGCCGCTGTTTCTCTCCTTCCTCACAGCGCAGGTTTTGCTTCCAATAAAATGCCGAGCCAGCACGCATAGGCGTTATCAGCAGCACGTGGCAAGAGCGTATCACTAAACTGTGATGCCATATCGCGCCTTTTCATTTGTTAACACTTAAGTATCGTGGAGAGCCACAATTCTGTGCATATGGCAGCGCAACTCATTTGGCGTTTGGTGAACATTCTCCGAATCTAGAGTACTGGGGGTGAGATGCACTTCTGTAAGCGAGTGCTCTTATTCATTGTTCCTTAACCGCCACGGTGTTGAATCAAAGTGAAAGAATGTTTTACCTAGTTGCGTTTTGAATTCGAGCTACGCACTCGGAGTAGATACCGACATTTCGGAAGGTACTCTTTCTTACTCGTAACAGCCAACAGAAGTGAACATGCGCGCCACCAACTGCATGACGTCAGATTTCACTGACCGCCCGCGCGGGTTTGGCGTGTTCGGGTTTCTTTTGCCAGTGAGTTAACCATACCTGCGCTTGCACCCGACGCTATTGCATTGATATTACTTTCTCTGCTACGTATAGTAAGTAGGGGAAGTATTGTATTCCACCCGAAAATTCGATACCGAGATTTCACCGGAAAGATATGTTTTGAGGCCCCCTAAATCAAAAAAAAACAGTTTTAGAAACATGTCCGTGTGTGTGTCTGTGTGTCTGTCTGTCTGTCTGTCTGTCTGTCTGTGTGTCTGTGAACAGCATAACTCAGAAACGAACAGTCGGATAAACACAAAACTTGGTATTTAGTTTCAGTATCTTCCAGAGATGCGACACGATGGTTTTCAAGAAAATTCCCCCACCCCAGATTATCCTTTACATGGAACATGTTTCGACAATTTTAATTTTCTCAAAAATGGCTCTAGCGATTTTGATTAAAATATCATATGTTTAAGATATTTTCACGACAAATGAAACGTATATCTCGAATTTTCTGGGAATGTCTCCAAAAGTATTGTTCATTGTGAACGACTTTTGCATAACTGGTAAACCATAAGAGATACACAAAAATGTTACTATACAAAAATTGTAGATCGCGTTAAAATACACAATTTATGTCGTATACATTTTTTGTTGTTGAGTGAACCATTTACGAGGTATTGCTTGTTATTCCCTTAAATTTTCGAATACTTTTTCTCAAAGGGAGATTCGTTATTCATTTTTTTATGTCCTGGGCTTACAAAGAGAATGGAATGTGCCAATAGCAACCAGCTCTTAAAAGATTTGACTATCGCTTAAAGCCTACCATATTCCCCTTGCATCTACAAGAAAATTAGCAATAAGATTTAACATCTCGATTAACATGAAGCATATGGAGAATAAGCGTTTGTAAGAATAGTTTGTACAAGAGTAGAGAAAGTCATGTGAGTGTAACACATCAGATTTTTTTGCATAATTTTCTCCAGTACATACTTAAAAGAGGAGGTATTGTACTTAATTTAAAAATTGGATAACTCCCTTTAGCTTTTATGATCATATAAAGTCCTTTTACTCGCAACAACTGAGGTATATGTCATTGACTATAGGTGCTGACTTTGAGTTTATTAATTTTCGTTATGAAACACACTCATGTTCATTTCTACATACATACATATATACTTCCAAACTCTATGGAGGGTAGGAAGTGTTTCTAATGATAGAAACATTTCCGTTCAGCCAAAAATCGAATAAGGACCTCTGGGTTGAGAAACAGAACGCCCATTACTTGACCACGGATGCAGTCACAAGGTGAAAAATTGTGCCCACTTCTGGCTTACGGTAATGAAGATATTACTTTATTTTGACATGTGGCCCGTTCTCAATATGTAAATTTTGCTTAATATAGGTACTCATCCCCTCAATTTCCAAGGAACGTGGGATGCAAACAGTTCTAATAGGTAAGTTTTGCTAGAGCTATCCGGAGCAGAAACTCCCTTTGAAGACCCAAGAAAGGGTTGGGTTTTCCATTAGGGTCAATACCTGGTTTCGTTACACCTCACCCACACCGATTATGCAGTGATGCAGGATGGAAGTGGGTGAGCCAATTACGCCTTCAATCCAATGGGAAGACTTCCGAAAAACCTCGATGTGGGCAACGGAGTCTAACTTGCTGTCTATCAGCTTTCCAGATGGTGCCGGAGGACAGAGTCTACACAATCCGCCGAGACATAACCGCTCAGATGAACCAATTTCAATGAATGTCGGGACCATTTGCCCCATCGAGACAAACCCAATCCGAAAAGAACGTCAGAAGTACTAAGAGTGCTAAGGGTTGGCAGCATCTACACCAAAAGCAGGTTATCGAGACCCAGGAGGGAAAATAGTAATAATAATAATAGTAATAATAATATACGATAGAAATCAAACATAACGACAAAAATGTGCTGAAAAGAGATAAAGGGTATAAAGAGAATTAATTTATAAAATAAAAAGACGCCCGCTCTGTAAATTCATACTAGAGAGGGGTTTTGTTGAAAAGGCAGAAAAGCAATTTTTGTTTTACTCGAAAGAGAAGCAGATGTACCTGCTATCGGCGACAAGAAGTCTACCGGAAGTTTCGCTTTTGTACTTTGGCTCGGACGTGTAGTTTACAATGGTTTCAAAGCTTAGCAGGGTCAGAAAGTATACGTGTCTTACCTACGATCTAAGAATATTCGTGGGAAGATTTTAAAACTCAAAATAAGCTGTAAGAAGCAGACGGGAAAGTTGTCAAAGTGGGGGTAGCCAATAATAAAATCATGAAACAAAAATGATAGCCAATCAAAGATAGCGTATACAGCACATGATACGTTTGAACTTAAAACGGAACGAAACATAAGAAAGGTGGGGGAAAATTCTAAGTTTGGCGAAAGGCGTGAAAAAAAGAAAAGAAACGCCGAGCACACATTCCGGTACAAACTAACCACGAGGACGGTTGATGAAACAAAATAAGAAGAAAATAATCAGTAAGTTTATAGTGTGAAAATGAAGTTGTGAAATCTAGGCAATTCGAGGGCTAGTCGGAGGAACACATAAGTAGCGACTTCGAAAGTGATGACAATAATAACAGTGGTTTTGACGACGAAGGTGGCGGGTGGACCAGATAGGAATCTTCGTAACAAAATAAAGTAATAACTCAATCTTCGCCGGCAGCATTATTAATATTTTCAAGACAGTGTCACCACCCCTGAAAACCAGAGCCTCAGCTCTACCAGAACAAGCTCCTAATCCCTGCCATCCATAAATCGAACCCGGGAATCTGAGTCACCTGAAGCGACAGCAAGGAACAACACAGATGTGTCAAAGGTCAGCGTCACACCACTGCAGCTGAAGGAAGGTTCTAATGGGTATTAGCACTTAATACCCATTTTCTGGGAGGAGAGTTAATTTTGTAGACATTAACGATAAATACCTACAATATTGCTGCATATAGACATCCGAATATATATTCTGGAAACACCTTGTAGCTTTGCTACTAATTCATTTTGCGAGTTGCTCTGAATCACGTATACAAATATTTAGCTTCTGTCGGGGTCATTCATGGACGTCCAGCTCTAAGTGCATTCATTACAGACCCATGCTTTTCATGTTTGTCTTTGAGATCACGCAAAGCCTGATGCGACAGTAAATTTTAGATTAAGGTAATCATTGCTGAATTAAATATGACAGTCGCATCACTTTTGTAAAATGTTTTCTGTGCAAATATTGTCTTTGCTTTGGTCAATGCAATGCAAATTATACGCAAAATTAGTAAGAAAGTGTTTGTATAATAATTAAAACAATAGAATACTCAACAGTGTTAATTATCTACACTTATATCCACATATACTAATCTGCATTAACTTACGAGAGAAAACGTGTTTGCTTGTGAACAGTATGACTCAAAAATTAAAAGTCATTTAAATAACAAACTTTGTATTTAGACCAGCATTTTTCTAAAATACAACACGAAGATTTTTACAAAATCACTCCCCTCACCTCATTCTTGTTAACTTTTATTTTCTCGAAAGGTGCTAACGATTTGGATTAAAATATTATGTTTTAGATAGTAGCATAACAAATAAAGGATGTATATTGAAATTGATATAAAAAGTCTCTTAAGTATTCTTCATTTTCATTCAGTTTTAGAGAATTTTACGTAATTAGAAATTATAAAAATAGTCAGAAACTTACTACAAAAATTAGACCTTGTTAAAATGTGTAAATCGAGTTAAGCAACTCTTTTTGTAGTCTTGGGCTTACGAGAAATTTCTTGCTGTTTATTTGAATTTTACAATATTTTAACAATAAACTTTTGAAATGTCATTTGTTTTGTTTCTCGTAAAACAAATAACGAGTATGTAATATCAAGGACAGCATATAGCAACCTTCTGTTTAAATAGTTAGCTATCATTGTTGAGGCAGTATTTTTAACACAAATAATTTCAGTCTAATTATATAATATGTAAATTCAGTAACAGTCCGGCTTAAATCAATATGTGTATGTAACAAGATATAAAAAGTGTATATTACAGTCATTCTATATGTTTTGTATTATTGTATACATGTTCAATAATGTTATCTGAATGTATTACGTAATTTAATTATGTAGGAACTGTAAGAATAATAGGTTAAAAATTGCTAACAATGAGGTAACAATGGGGTAACCTTGAGGAAATAATGAGTAAGAATGTTTATAGTGCTACCAGTCACTATTGGAGCAACAATAATGTGAATTTTGAGACAGTTTAAAAATAGCCAATCAACAACCAGAAAAAGCTTTAGTTAAGTGAAGGTATTCTATTGGAGTATGATTAGCCAATCAAATTGAAATGCAGAAATTTACAAATTTAGGCGGTAGAAAAGAAGTCAGTTGCTTGTAGACAGCGCTCATAACTGGACGTGTTGTTTGTAGACAGTGTTCCTAAGCGGACGCGAGATGTGTCCTCGAGAAATTTAATACCTATTCGTGTGGGACGAAAATAGTTTACGTGTTAATAAGTGCAAGTAATTAATTAAAAAAATCTCACAGCTCTCTCTACATCAGTGAAGTGTTATTTAAATAATGTCAAACATTAATAAAAAGAGTGAAGTAAAAGTTATAATCTGTGTAAGCCTACATTCTTCAGTCGCACCACAACCATGCTAAGACATTCATGTCTCTAAAAAAATATAAATACTGACGCAGCCGAGGCAAACATAAATATATAATATTTAAGGAAACAATCAAATTACAAAGTTAATATTTTTAAACATTTGGGGCAAAGGCCACCGGAAAGTAAATTTGGCGCGAAGGCTACCGGAAACTTTTTACCATATGTGCGGTTGCAACTACTTCAAGTTCGGCTCCCCAACAGTTGAACTACAATACAACTCCTACTTCAAATTGGTTTTCCATGTGTGAAACAAACCCTTATTCATTGTAATCTCCTATAGGTGTAAAAAAATGTGTATTTTTGGGGGGGATTTTCACGGGTCGTCAGCGAATGCTGGAGTGGTTTCCTTAAGCCCCCGAATTTCCTGTCCCTCCATTTCGTTGCATTCATCGTTTCCTTCATCCTTCATTCCGTCGGCCTCTTTCAGGTTCGGAAGTGTCGGCGATGGTGTTTCGGTGCCGCGTGGCAGGGGAAAAGGATGCTCTATGCGAGATCTCTCCGTTTCTCGGCTTTTGGCTGGCTGCTGGGTTATCCGACCCCTCTTGAGGGGCGTTGGACCTCCTCTGTGTGGATTGGTTCGCCTGTCCATCTGCCGGGGTGTGTACATCTGGAAACTTAGGGAACCTGCTATTGGTTTGCCGTTGCTCCTGGATCCGACCGCCCAGTGTCTCCTCTCGCCTCATTCCCTCTCTCGGGAATGCCTCCTCATGAGGCGTAGGTACCATATTCCCTCTGAATCGGTGCCGAGTGCCCTCCGTAATAGAATATAACATACAAAACTTTGTTTACATAAGCGATAATCAATTGTTCTTTTACACAAGCAGTATGTAGGTTAAAGTTGGAAGGTTATAATGAAACTGGAAAGTTCAATGCCATTCCAGGATTTGAATCACGGATCTTCGACTTGCTGCAGCTAACTGAGATACCATAGCTACCAACATGCCGGTACGGCATCAAATTTTCCAACTGTCTCACTCTCTTACAAGTGCTTACGAAACTGTAAGTCCCCTTGGAGTATTTTTAAGGAGAACGCCTTGTGGTTTACCGGAAAATATGAGTCAATTTTAGAATTTAACATCGTACCGGCATGTTGCTATGGTAGCTCAGTTTCCTAGAGCAGCGGCACGCTAATCCGAAGATCCAAGGTTCAAGTCTCGGCTGTGGCATTGCATTTTTCAATGTAATTTTACCTTTCCTACTTTCTTACATAAGGGTTATTAAAGGTTTTGCCACAAGTATCGCATACATATATCACCTTATGGGCATATTTGATTATTTTGTTTCGCCTTGTCTTTTGTTGTCCTGTGCCGTGGCGCTGTGGGCTAGAGCATGGAGCTCGGGTTCACGGCTACGAATGCGTCCGGGTTGATCCCACCCACGGGAGTGCGAATTTTAAGTTTAGGTATGGAACCGGAGCCCACTCAGCATCGTGAGGAAAGTGAGGAGCTGCGTCAGGCAGCGATCCCGGCCATGGGGGAAAAATTCTGGCTGGATAGATGCGTGATGCTGGCTTTATCACCTCCGCGTTTCAGTTGGTTGATCGCCCACATCTGCCGTGAGACGTGGGCCTGAGGGCGGCAGTCGGGTTGGTTGGTAAGCCAAAGCCGTCTTCGCAGCCATGTTCTTTTATGACTCCCAATCATTCGTGTTATAACATGCACATCTTATTTTATTTATCCTTTATTATTTAGTTATTTAGAAATTGGAATTAGAAGCTGCTTCGTAGCCGCCTTTTGTCGGGAAGAACGGTGCTTTTTATTTGCGAAAAAATATCAAAATCGTATGAGTGATTTCTGAGTGATTCTTTTTTTAAAATATCAGCAGAGATTTCTAGAATATCTTTGAAAATACCTAACAGTGAGTAGAGAAAGTTTGTGTTTGTAACCCAAATTTTTACTTTCTTTACTACTTAGCTAAAGTAAGAAGAGGAAATATGGCATTCCACTCAAAAATGTGATATCGAGATTTTACTGGAAATACACGTTTACAGATTCCATATTAAAAAAAAACTCAGTTTTAGAAAAAGATGTGTGCGCGTGTGAATAGCTTAACTTGAAAGGGAAAAATGAATTAAATGCTAAACTTGATATTTAAGTTCACCATTTTTCAAGTATGCGATCTGATGATTTTCATGAAAATTCCCTACTCCAAGCCACCCTTTACATGGAAGAATTTTTATTTCTCAAAAATGACTAAGATTTTAATTAAAATATTACACTTTTAAGATAATTACATGGTAAATAAAATGCATATCTTAAATGTTTTGGGAATATTCTGGTAAGCACTCTTCAATCTGAATGACTTTTGTGTAATTGGTAAACCGCAAAAGATAGACAATTTCTTACCACCAAAAATGTATATAGCGTTAAAGCACGCAATTTATATCAGATAACCTTTTTCTTGTGGCGTTAACGATTTCCGAAGTATTCTATATTATTAGTTTGAATTTTTAAATACGTACACCTTTTTCAAGCTGTAAGTCACTATACGTTTTTTCCCGTGGTCATGCAAGCAACATGGAATTTAAAAATCTGACTATCGCTTTAGCCTACTATATCCTTCTTACACCTCTAACGAAATGTGTATTGAAAGCTTACCTCAATTAATTAGAAGCATTAAGAAGATTATGATTTTGTAACGCTAGTTTGTAGAATAGTGGGTAGAAAAAGCAATGGGAACTCTACACATCAGAATTTCTTTTGCTAGAAAATAAAAATCGTTACAAAATGACACTAAAGATTATAATGTGAAGTGTGCTCTACTCCTACACCCATATTCCTTCTTATAAAATAACCTCTTGTTTGTTTCCATGTCAGCACAATTTTAATATTCTTTTCTTTGAAGCCCTAAAATGAAATTGTTGTAAATCTACATATACTCCCAAGTAATGGTTTTTTATTTTCCTGAAAACCTTCTTTTTATGCTTTAAAACCGTTAATCCTGGGAGCCATCTACTATGGCTCCAACATTACTCGCCTATTAGTCACTATACCGCACTGTTGTAACTAAGGGTAACAAGTACCAGTAAAAACATTTCGCTAAGCTACACTTCAAGAGTTTGGTAGTATAAAATGTGAACTTTAATTACCTAAGTTGGCCGTATTTGCTTTGCAAAGAGGTTGCCGTTGTTTATTCATAACTTGATTAACACGTAGTTTCCATTTTCAGCTGGTTTTTCTGGCTCTGTTTATCTGATGCTAGTGTCCCCGTTTTCTCAGTTGCTCTCAGGCAGTGTCCCCTAATGTGTACCTTGTGAGTGCTCCAGTTAAGATGCTTTCCGTGTTGCGTCCAGTCAACTGGGGCTTGGTTTCATTTTCGCCATGTGTAAGTTTAGGCATGAATAAGCAAGAAAGACGCTGCGCCGTGGGCTGTGCAGCAATATCTTTATATTCTATTCATTTATATACTTTCCTTGCTGTATCCGCACACCACCATCTACTACGCCTGACCTGAAATATGAAGAAAATAGTTAAATGAGGAGGCGATCCAATGACAGATAAACATCCATCCCAGCATTCGCATAGAGACCAGAGAAAACTAATTAAAAAGTTTTGATCAAACCCAATTACGAAACGCATACAGGGTTATTCAAAAAGAAGGAACAGATTTTAAATGTTCATTTTTAATGAACCACAGTAGATAGTGACACATACCACACATCATTGAATAGAGGAAAGTTCAAAGTTTTAAGCCCCCACCTATTAGTTCCATTCAGTGCCTACAGTGGCGCTAGGTTTGTTTATGAGAAAATGGCAACGCCACAGGAAAACTCGTTTTGTGTGCTGCAGTATGCAAAGAGTGAATCCATTGTTTCATTGCATCCTGCATTTCGTTGTAAGTTCAACAAAGAGGCGCCTCGTCATAAAAAATTTACAATTGATACAATAAATTCGTAGAAGAGGTTTGCGTATGCAAACGGAAAAGCAATGATCTCCTCGCATAACAAATAGTGCTCATTTTGAACACACAAAATAACATTTTCAACTTTCCTCTATTCAGTGATGTATCGCATGTGTCGCCATCTATTGTCGTTCATTAGAAATAAATATTTAAAGTGTGTTCCTTCTTTTTGAATAACCCTGTATTTATATTTTCTGCCTATACACAATTTCTTTTCTTTCTTTCTTTTTTTATACCAAGCAAGGTGGATCAATAACATCTGTGGCTCGCTTTCGGGAGGTCGCGGATTCAAATCCATGTACCGGCCGGTCTGACTGACGCTTTTTCGTGGTTTCCCTTGGAAGCTAGGTAAATACCGGATTGGATATTCTACATCACGTCCCAAAATAGATGGTTAGGAAGGCGACTACGCAATTAAGTCCATGTGTCAAGCACCACATTCATGGCGTACACATTCAAAGGCAGTTCCACGATCCAAGTCCACAATCGCTGAAAATATAATAAATATGTGATACAGGAAGGCGATTATGTAACTAAGGCAATCTATCTAATACCTGACTCAGGTGAATCAACCAACCTAAAGTAATCTCACGATAAGACTAAAAAGGCAAAGAGGCATAAAACAATAAAATGTTATAGATATTACTTTCTGTTATTGTAATGGTTATTTGTAGATGTTAAATAAAGTGGAACTATGGACCAATATATTCTTTAATTGTGCTCTTCAAAATGACTTACGTAGGAGAAGATACTTCAAAATCAAAACTGTTCCAGCAGAATGGAAGTTTTGCGACCTGATCTCCCCACAACGTAATGATTTGAATGACTCATAAGTTTCAAAGTGCTTGAATAACATTTATTGTAGTTAATTATACAGTATTGCAGAGGCAGCAAAAATAGAAATCTGTATGCCTTTATTTTATTTTAAAGATAACTGCAATGTTAAGAAATAAATATGTATTCATAGTGAAATATTCATTAAAGTGCCAGGTTCTGAAAAAAGATATGCATATAAAATTCCTGAGACAGTTTATTGCTTCACTCAATAAGAACGGAAATTCTATTAGGAGATAAAATCTTGGAACAGGTGTTACATTTCGAGTACCGTAGCTGCCATATAGTTTACGACCAAGATCAGAATATAAACAAAAGCTACAAAATTTCCAGGGAGTCTGTGGAACAGTCAAATAAACCTTTAAAAATAATGTAAGATAAGACACACAACAAAAATTTTATACAGATGTGGCAACACCAGTAACATACCTTGGAAGTAAAGCCTGGACTGTCAAAGAAAAAGACAAACGCAAGATACAAGCAGCTGAAATGAGGTTTCTGCGTTCAGTCAAGTGTTGTACGAGAGAAGAATATACAAGAAATGAGACAATTAGAGAAGAACTGAAGGTAAAACCGTTATTACAGCAAATAGAAGAGTATACAGAAAAACTAGTTAAACAATTAAATCGTATGCCTGAAGAAAGAATACCTAAATAAGCCCTATGTTATGGGCCAAGAGGACGAAGTCCAATTGGATAACCAAGGAGATGTCATCAACAGATATGAGACCGCCTAAACCCTGAATGAAGAAGAATAATAATAAGACGGCTTAATATTCTAGCAAACTTTTTATTATTATATCATCTCTACTGATGAAAAACTGAGAGGTGCCGAAAATGCACGTTTTAAATCCAAATAAAGATTTTTCAGGAAAAGATAAGCTCTGAGAGAGAGGGGGGAGAGAGGGGGAGAGGGAGAGGGAGAGAGAGTGCGCATAAATAAGTCGTATAAAGTCATAAATATACACACAACGTATGTCTTGGTAACTTTTTGTCTTGCGTTCTGGTATTTACTACAAATTTTAGAAAACAATCCTAACAATTGCAAGTTTTTCACAGACCACTCTTAAATTTCTATCAAATTCGTACAAATTACAGCCATGGATATGAAAAACGAATTATACGAGTATCTGGAAATGTTAAGGGACATTTAATAAATTTGACGTTTAGATAAACTAACTTGCTTACCGTAAACTGAACCACATTTGACATTGCAGCGTTTAGGAAACTTCGTGTCGTTACTAGTCTTTGGTCTCACCCTGTAGTTCACTTGGCATGTAAATTGGGAAGCAGGCTTACAAAGCACTGACCAATAGCGGAAAAAGCGGAGTTAGACGGAAGTTATTTTCTGAAGTGAAGCAGATGAAAATGAAAACGCGGGCATGGCTTCGAAGAGGGATGGAAAGTAAGGAGATGGAAGATGAAGAAAAAACGGGGAGAGAATTGGATGCTGCAATAAACAGAGTGAGGTTGGGTGGGAGCAGTTGAAGTGACGCCAGGAGGGTGTGGGGGAGGGAGGGAACTATAAGAAGACAGAGTTCTTTCCAAAGCGGATGAAAATGCAAACAGAAATCTGGTCCGAGTACATGCGGTTTTATTTATTCCTGTTTGAGAAGGCCGTGAGCATTGGCTACAAATGGAACACCATTTATTCTACAGTTCTTCTGTTTTCTGTAAACTTTTCTGTATGCATGTCTTTATTGAATTTACCAGCGCAGTATACCTTACCTCATTATATAATGTACAACATTCTAACACAGTAACCTACATTTTCATTCTCCCTCCCGCAAACATGTGGTAGAGGAGGTATTGTGTTCCATGCAAAATCGATATTGTGATTTTTTGTGTGTGTGTATGTACGAGAGAGAGAGAGAGAGAGAGAGAGAGGAGGAGGAGAGCGAGCGCAGTTTTTACTAAAAAGTCTTACCTTGTTAAATGTGTGTAAGTAAATGCTGATCGGATGCAAGCACTGATGGCAGGACCTTTAGCATGTTTGCGAGTAGTGCAACATATGCGGCACTACTGAGTTTACGCGTATTTATTTATTTTTGCAGGTAACCTGAAAGCAACACGTATAGAAGCAAGGGAAATAAGCTCAATTCATAATAATATTAAAATTACATGAACAGAACTTATTTTATTTTAAATACACATTTCATTGTTTATCTGGGGAATGGATCCAAGTGGAATGTATGAAGTTGGGATTGCTGCTTTGAAGGTGTTTAAAAGATATGGGGCATAGCGGAGCTGCGCGCGCCGCCAATTAAAATCACACTGAGTCGCTGAAGTATTATGGATGCCATAACAGTTCAGTTAGGTCACATGTACCTAAACAGGTAGTGTGGTCGACGAAAATGTACAAATATCGTTAGATTTCAGTTGCGTTCTGGTATTAAGTAGATATTTTAGGAAACAATCCTAAATATTGCACGTCTTTAGTAGCCTCCCTAATAAGCTGCTACTTCGTCTGCCTTTCATGGTTTAGGCCCTTAGACTGTTCCGATCTCTCTTCCATCTTATAGGGTAGGACGGGGTAATTCCGATAGGTTAGCGTAACATTTTTGCTGAAAATACTATGTTACAATGTACCGAGCATTCAAGTAAGCACACAAGTAGTACACTATTATGGCTCAGGATGGGCATAATATCACTATCATTAATGAAAATCCTAATGATGAAATAAGGCTATCAGAATTAGCCGCCGAATTGAAAATGGAGAAATTCCAAGGGGCTAATTGGATATGACTGTGGGGCAATTTGCATAACAATGAATACAGTAAATAATAGCTCTACTTTAGGATTCTGAAACAAATTTATTCTAGAAATTAAATATATATTTATATTATAATATATTAATGTGGAATTATGAAGAGTTAACAATTCCTATGAAATGTGAAGCATGGAAAAAAGCTAAGAAATATAAGGATTAACAATTCTTGAATTCTGAACCTATTTAGAAGCATTTGCCACAAATAAATTGTTTCCTTCCTTCAGCTCCCAGACATCTTACATGGAAACAAACCTGGCATTTATGGTAGCGAATCCAGTCACCTCTCAGAACAGACTATTTCGAGTAGTCGCTGACACTGCAGAATCCACATTTATAGTCATTTACGTTGGAATCAATAGCATTATAGTCTTCACTAGGCGATAAGTCAATGAATTTGTTTGATTGTTTAGCTTCTTTTTCTTTTTGTTTGAAATGTTGTCATTCTTATTTTTACTACGTATAGTAAGTAGGGGAAGTATTGCATTCCACTAAAAAATTCGATACCGAGATTTCACTGGAAATATAGTTTTGAGACCCCCTGAATCCAAAAAAAGCATTTTTGGAAACATGCCCGTGTGTGTGTGTGTGTGTGTGTGTGTGTGTGTCTGTCTGTGAACAGCATAACTCAGAAACGAACAGTCGGATAAACACCAAACTTGGTATTTAGGTTCAGTATCTTCCAAGGATGCGACACGAAGGTTTTCAAGAAAATCCCCCCACCCCAGACTACCCTTTACATGGAACATTTTTCGAAAACTTTAATTTTCTCAAAAATGGCTGTAACGATTTTGATTAAAATATCATATATTTAAGATATTTTTATGACAAATAAAATTTCCTGGGAATGTCTCCAAAAGTATTCTTCATTGTGAACGACTTTTGCATAACTGGTAAACCATAAGAGATAGACAAAATGTTACTACACAAAAAATGTAGATCGCATTAAAATACACAATATATGTTATATACATTTTTGTTGTTGAGTGAACCATTTTCGAGATATTGCTTGTTATTGCCTTAAATATTCCAATACTTATACTTTTTCTCAAATTCGTTATTCATTTTTTTGTCCTGGTAATACAAATAGAATGGAATACTCCACATAGCAACCAGCTCTTAAACGCTTAAAGCCTAGCAATTCCCCTTGCATCTACAAGAAAATAAGCAATAAGATTAACATCTCGATATCTCGATTAACATGAAGCATATGGAGAATAAGCATTTGTAAAAATAGTTTGTACAAGAGTAGAGAAAGTCATGTGAATGTAACACATCAGATTTTTTTATTACTTTCTCTACTACGTATAGTAAGTATTGTATTCCACCCAAAAATTCGATACCGAGATTTCACCGGAAATACATGTTTTGAGACCCCCTGAATCCAAAAAAAGCATTTTTGGAAACATGTCCGTTTGTGTGTCTGTGTGTGTGTATGTGTGTGTATGTGTGTGTATGTGTGTCTGTCTGTGTGTGTGTGTGTCTGTCTGTGAACAGCATAACTCAGAAACGAACAGTCGGATAAACACCGAACTTGGTATTTAGGTTCAGTATCTTCCAAGGATGCGACACGAAGGTTTTCAAGAAAAGCCCCCCACCCCAGACTACCCTTTACATGGAACATTTTTCGAAAATGTTAATTTTCTCAAAAATGGCTATAACGATTTTGATTAAAATATCATATATTTAAGATATTTTTATGACAAATAAAATGTATATCTTGAATTTCCTGGGAATGTCTCCAAAAGTATTCTTCATTGTGAACGACTTTTGCATAACTGGTAAACCATAAGAGATAGACAAAATGTTACTACACAAAAAATGTAGATCGCGTTAAATACACAATTTATGTTATATACATTTCTTTTGTTGAGTGAACCGTTTTCGAGTTATTGCTTGTTATTCTCTTAAATTTTCCAATACTTATACTTTTTCTCAATTTCGTTATTCATTTTTTTTGTCCTGGACATGCAAAGAGAATGGAATGCGTCACATAGCAACCAGCGTTAAAATATTTGACTATCGCTTAAAACCTACCATATTCCCCTTGCATCTACATGAAAATTACCAATAAGCTTGACATCTCGATATCTCGATTAACATGAAGCATATTTAGAATAAGCGTTTGTAAAAATAGTTTGTACAAGAGTAGAGAAAGTCATGTGAGTGTAACACATCAGATTTTTTAACTGAATTTGTTTCCCACGAAATTTCATCTCTCTCTTACCTTAACTGCTACATTTTCTGGTGATGTGCTGTGGCATGCTCCTTTCTTAGTTTGAATTCTTCTCTTGATCACACTCTTTACAGGACTAGGAAGGACCTCTGGAACGGTTCTTTCAGGCATTACACCCAGAGGGGTTTGTGAAGTGCTGGGCTGTTTGAACATTGGATTCAGTTCATTTAATTTTAATTTAACCTTTGTATACAGGGTCGTATGTTGTACTTTGAAAACTTGACTTGCGCCTAGTAATGATAGATTATCCTCTATTACAGATAAGATTGCCTGTTCCATAGCTTCTTTGTCCCATTGTAGCCGTAAATTCTTCCTTTTGTAATGTCGTACCATCTGAAAATTGGAACGAATAATTAATAATTAATATAATAAAAATTACTTTAAAACATAGGCCCCAATGGAAATAAGTTACATACCAGAGAAACAAATATGTATGATATCCGATTAACCCCACCGATTGTTATCGAAATAGTCCCACAACACATGTTACCGGTCACGATGTAATTCTTAGACTGTGCAATAGACAGCGCCACCGTATACTATAATAGTTCGCAAAATACCAAGGAAACGTTCACTCCTTAAAGCAGTACGAAAAGTACACGAGATCAGCTAAAGCTTAAGTTTTCTGATCAAAATATTGCATGCTACTATTGTACGGTATTCCTTCTTACCTTTGATTAGAAAAACTGATGTAGCGTCTCTTTTAATAGCCGATCTGTTCAGAACCCAGCGCACACGTTGATAAAACTCCGTCCTTAACTGTGAGACTGGTAACTGCAACATGATATGTTTAGTAGTGGCAGTGCATGCGTGAGAACTTCATATTATCCAAAAAGCCCCGTTATCCGAATTCCACCGCCCTACCCTAAGCAAACATTCAGGAGGGGCAGGTAAAAATCTCGCATATCTGTTAGGAAATAGGTTTAGAGTGCCAAAAGAAATACTTACCTCACAATCCGCTTTGTGGTGTTTAGGAGCGCCAGGAAGTAATCAATAATTAACTACTTTGACCATCTCTGTAAATGGTACTACTCTTGATTTCTTTCCCGGATATGGTTCATGTATAAGATCCCAATTACTGCGAACTACCGGTCGTAGATTTACAATCAGTTCTGTAGACATCATTATTGCGGATTTATTAGTGTGAATATTGTGAGTGTTATAAACGTAAAAATGCCAACATTCTCCGATGCACGCTTTTTATTATTTTTCACACTTGTTCCGCTAGCTCTATTTATTCGTAAAGGAAGCATTGAAGTAGGTTGTATTGAAGGAGGAGTTGTATTGTATTTCGACTGTTGGAGAGCCGAACTTGAAGTAGTTGCAACCACACGTATGGTAAAAAGTTTCCGGTAGCCTTCGCCCCAAGTTTAAAAATATTAACTTTGTATTATTACTGTTTCTTTAAAAATTATATATTTATGTTTGCCTCGGCTGCGTCAGTCGTATTGTTAGAGACATGAATTTCTTTGCAGAGAGTGGTGTGGCTAAGAATGTAGACTTACACAGGTTATAATTTTTACTTCACGCTTTTTATTAATTCTTGACACGATTTAAATAACACTTCACTGATATAGAGAGCTGTGAGATTATTTATTAATTACTTGCTCTTTTTAAACACGTAAACTGTTTTCGTCTCACACTGAATACATACTAAACTTCTCGAGGACGCGTCTCCCACCCGGTTAGGAACACTGTCTACTAACAACTGAACTAATTTCTACTGCCTAAATTTGTAAATTTCTGTATTTCAAGTCTCTGATTGGCTATTCCTAATCTAATAGAATACTTTTATTTCACTTAAGGTTTTTTTTGGTTGTTGATTGGCTATTTATAAACTGTCTAAAAATTACATTATTGCTGCTCCAAGAATTACCAGTAGCATTAAACATTCTAATTCATTATTGCCTCAAGGTTACCTCATTGTTACCTCATTGTTAGCAACCTTTGACCTATTGTACTCACAACTCCTACATTATTAAATTACGTAATACATTCACATAACATTATTAAACATGTACATAATATAAACATTAATACAATGACTGTTACATACATTTTATGTTATTTATACACATATTGCTTTAAGGCAGGCTGTTATTGTATTTTATATTATATAATTAGTCTGAAATCATTTAAATGTTAAAAATACTGCCTCAGCATGTACATATCCTCCCGATTCAAATATCGTAACAGGTATTTCTGCCCCATGGGGTCAATACATTTTACTTAGTCATACTCTTCTCTCTCCCTCTCTGTCCTCTTTAACTGATTACCCTTCTCTTTATAAGACTTACAATCACAAGGACTTGGGCCAGCAAACTCTAGATAATGGCATTTTCAGGATGGGTGATCAGCCCAATGCCTGGAATCCGGCGAAAAAGAAGTAAATTAAATGTAGTGATGAAAGGGATAATAGGAAAATTCGCGGATGTTATTGTCCAACTCAGCATTCGCCTAGCGATCGAGTAAAACTGCAGAAAGCTTTCGGTCAGATTGTCAGTCCCGGTGACTTGAAACCGCGACCTCCCGAATGCGAGTCGCTCAAATTACTGCGACGCCACCACAACCATATTCAAAATACATAAAACACTCGCGTAGACTATGACAGATTGGATAGCCCGTCAGCAGCTTGCCTGCCATTAGTCGATGACGTAACGAAGGGCTACGGCAAGTTATGATGCTCTAGAATAACGAGTAGTAAATGGCCGTGACGCGTACTGTAATTCTTCGCAAATTGTATAATTCTGCATAATTATATATTTAGCAATGCTGTGTCCAACAGTATCAGAAAATCGAACATTTTTATCTGTCTCTCCTGAATGTTAGCATAGGTCTTCCTAACGAGCTCTCCCTTTCGGTTTATAATCTAGCATATTTCTTGGTAGCCTGCCTACTTGTATCCATTCTATTAATATGAACTTTCCATTTTTGTTTATGTTGTTCGGTAATTTCCCTTATTGGTCTAATATGTAGGTCTTCTGTTAATTGGCTAATTTATTCCATCTTGTTACTCCCTTGACAGATCTCAAAAATCCTCATATAATCTACTCTTATAATTCTATCAAATTAAAATTACATACATGAATATTTATTTGGCATTTGTTAAGATTCTTTAACAATTTAATGCGTCCGACGTAAAATCGTTTCACTACATACATCAGTGTGAAATCTGCAATTTGCAAAGATACTTCAATGAGTGGCTTTTTACCGTTACGTTTTGCGATAATATTTAAATTTACGAGATTCACAAGTTTTTATTTGCATTTAAAGGTAGCTTATATATTGAATTAATTTTCCAAAATATTCTGTCATTATAAGGCACATCCGAAGGTCTGGGTTGATTTAAGAAGTCTCAATAAACTTAAAATAAAAAAGTATGATGATGTTCCTCAGTCAAGTTGCAGATAGTTAAACATTTACTTTAGGGTTAACCAGGTAGATCAACTTGTTAATACCCCAATAGAATCGAACCCAGGTCTCAGGTGTGACAGGTGATAGCACAAAATATTTATTATACGTTATTCGCGTTTTGGTCACTGCTCTGGATTGCCAAAAGGTTATTCCGCTTTCAATGACAATAAAAACTAAATAAAAAAACACCGTATCTATTTTCTATGAACCAGTTTTTACTTTCTCTACTACGTATAGTAAGTAGAAGTATCGCATTCCACCCAAAAATTCGATACCGAGATGTTTTGAGGCCCCCTGAATCCAAATAAAGCATTTTTTGAAACTTGTCCGTGTGTGCGTCTGTGTGTCTGACTGTGAACAGCATAACTCAAAAACGAATAGTCGGATAAATACCAAACTTGGTATTTGAGTTTGATATCATCCAAGAAAATATCATTTCAAGAAAACCCCCACCCCAAACTACCTTTTACGTGGAACATTTATTGAAAATCTTTGATTTCTCAAAAATGGCTCTAACGATTTTGATTAAAATATCATACGCTAAGATATTTACATGGCAAATGAAATGTCTATCTTGGGTTTTTTGGGAATGTCTCCAAAAGCCCTCTTCATTCTGAATGGCTTTTGCATAAATGGTAAACTGTAAGAGATAGAAAAAATTTTACTACACAAAAATTATAGATCCCGTTAAAACATAATATGTCACATACACTTTTTTTGTCGACTGAAGCATTTCCGATATATTCCTTGTTATTTGTTTCAATTTTCCATTACTTATACTTTTTCCCAAATGGGAATTCTTATTAGTCTTTTTTATGGATATGCAAAGAGAATGGAATGCTTCAATAGCAACCAGCTCTTAAAAGATTTGACTATATCTCTAAGCCTACTACATTCCCCTTGTATCTAGAAGAAAATTAGCAATAAGATAATTTCTGCAAATGTTTATCTCGATTAACATGAAGTAGATGGAGAATAAGAGTTTGTAAAAATAGTTTGTACAAGAGTAGAGAAAGTTATGTGAGTGTAACACATCAAATTTTTTACTTTCTCTACCATGTACATAGTAGGTAGAGAAGGTATTGCATTCCACCCAGATATTCGATATCAATATGTTATCGGAAATACATGTTTTGACATGACTTTCTCTACTCTCTATTTTTTTTAATTTATGGACGCTCTTTAACTGCTATAGTCCTTAGCGTCCCATTCTATATTGGGCGTGAAAGACCGGTAATTTTGCTCAGAGAGCTCTGTATCAGGCTTGGGGTTCTTTTACGTTCCGTAAATCTACGACACGGGACCACGGCTTTACTTCCCTTCCGAAGGAAGCCATGCTGAGGATTTTTATGCCCGAAAAAATCCATCGGCCTCCGCCGGTTTGAACCCCTCTATCGTTTATTACTGAATATACAAATTATTGTTACGAAAGTTTATTTTCCAATTTACTTCATTTTAATCGAGATAAAACTTTTAGGAGATAGCTGCATTACATATTTCGTTATAGATACAAAGATAATAGCGATAGTTAAGTGTTTTAGAACTGGACGCTACCCTCTGGCTTTAAAATTCCATGCTCCTTCCAGACATTGCGGGAAACAAATGAAAATCTATAAGACTTTTAAAAATGGCTAAGTATTGAGCAATTCAAACCATTAAAAACGGGTATCTCTGAAATGGCTGAACTTCGTCTATCGCGTAATGTTTACTAGTTATGTAAGATTAAACAAAATTCCTCCCGAATGAAGAGGACTTAAAAGACTATTCCCAGAAAATTCAAAATATACATTTTACTTGTCATATAAATATCTTTCATATATAGTATTTTAATCTGAATCATTACAGCCATTTTTAGAAAATTAAAATTTCGAAAAATTTTTCATGTAAAGTCTAATTTACGGTGGGAGATTTTATAGAAAAGATACTGAAATTAAATACTAAGTTTGGCGTTTATCTGAATTTTTGTTTTTGACATACACACATACACACAGACCTTTTTCTAAATTCATTTTATTCAGGGGGCATCAAAACGTGTATTTTCGGTGAAATTTTGGTGTCGAATTTTTTAGTAGAATGCAGTACCTTATCTATCTACTAGGTACCTGGTAGACAAAGTAAAAATTGATTAGACACCTTCTCTCAGCACATGTGTACCCAGTTGCACTGATGCTGACAGATAAATTGATTAACACGTTACCTTGTTTCATTGCTTTACAATCGAGGTTTCAGACAGATAATGATAAATTCTCTTCTTTGTAATATATGAAACATATCTGCATTTTAAATATGATCTTATTTTCGTGTGATTCATGGGTTTAACTTCAAAGTTTTTTAGCGATACTCTATGGTTCTTCACCGCAGTAGTAACGACAAGGCACTTTTTAGGACAGCCTTTAAATCAACTGTATTTTAGGTGTCAATTACTTTGGAATTTTATTGTGGTTTTCCCGTATTCCTGAGAAAGATCTAGGACGGTCGAAATATTTTAGGCTTTAAACATCTTCTTTATTATTCGAAGGTTAATTTTGATAGTGAATGTTTTATAAAAACAAAACGGTGTTCTCAAGTCTACTGCCCGAATTAACTCGCCAAAACATGGCATATTTAATCATTGTACTAACAGACAACTTCAAACGTCAGAGGTATACTAATAAATCAACCACAAACACACCTACACACTCAAAAGTAAGATAACATTGTGTCAATGGGCGGTATAAACGCGCCATTATCGTACAGACACCAACCATGACTAGCACCAACCATGAGGAATGGGAGAAAAAAGACCACGTGCAGCAGCATTACGAACACTGCTGAAGGTAGGCATATGGCAATGTGTCTATCCAAGAGATACTACAAGCCGGCTACGGAAGGGAAGTGAAGGTAGTAGTGTAACCGCATATTATTGTCGTTTTGCTTTACCGGAAGCAGAAAAAACACACAAGGAATTATGCATATGAGACGGATAGCCTTATATAAGAGGGCGAAATATCTCTTTTTCAATATGTAATGATTGAATATGTTACTTATGCACAATAAAAGACACTATATATTCAAATGTTACGGAAGACCAAATATCAAAACTAGCTAAAATAAGGTTTGTCTCAAAATTTAGGGTAGACACAGTCTATCCTCTATCCCCTGACATTAAACTTGTTGAGTGTTCTTAAAATAATTTGTATACCAACAATATACATTCATTTCGTTAATGGTTGTTATTCAACTCCAAACTATCGTCTTTTATATAAAACAATTCTGACGCGATACATTCACATGACTTTCTCTACCCTCTATCGTTTATTAGTGGGTATACAGATTATTCTTACACAAACTTATTTTTCTATCAACTACACTTCAATCCAAATAAAACCTTTGCAGAAATAGCTACATTACACATTTCGTTATAGATACAAAGGGAATAGTGATAGCCAAATGTTTAAGAACTGGTATATGCTAGACTTAAAATTCCATACTGTTTTCATGTAATCACGAGAAACAACTGAATGTTGACAGGACTTTAAGAGAATGACGAGGAAATGAGTAATTCAAACGTTTAATAACAGATATCTCAGAATATAAAAAAACTTATGTTAAATAAATTGTGTGTTTTAAAGAGATCTACATGTTTTGTGTAGTACGTCTTTGTCCGTCGCTTAACGTTTATCAGTTATACAACATTATACAAAATTTTTTCCAAATGAAGTAGTTTTCACAGCTATTCCCAGAAAATTCAAAATATACATTTCGTCATATAAATATCATTAACATATACTGTTTTATTCAAAATCGTTTGGGCCACTTTTTAGAAAATCAAAGATCTCGAAAAATCTTCCAAGTAAAGGGTAGTATGGGGTGGGGAGATTTTTTTGAAAATCTCCACATCGCATCTTTGGAAGGTACTGAACTTGAATTCCAAGTTTCGTGTTTATCCGATTTTTTGTTTTTGAGTTACGCTGTTCACAGTCACACAGACAGATCGACACACTCACGGACCTTTTTCTAAAAATGCTTTTTTGGATCCAGCGGTTTCAAAACATGTATTTCCGGTGAAACCTCGATATAGAATTTTTGGGTGGAATACAATACTTCCCCTACTTACTGTATGTAGTGGAGAAAATGAATATATAGTTCTGAACGTTCCACTTGAAGTAGGTATTTGCTTACGTAATATATTTACGTAATTTATTAAGCTTCATGCATTGGAAGCCTACTTGAAGAAGTATTGTTCTTGGAGTTTACTTTGTTTAAGAAATTTGCAACACGCTTTGGGCGTCGGTTTGAATTTGATTACGTAATAGTTACTGTTAGCAGCAATATGCTGCTAGGAATGAGAAGCTGATTTAAAGATGTGTTTTTGTTGTTACACTCCAAGTTTTACACTATAATATTTAACTTTGTTATTAAAACTGCTTCTATATATTATTTGTTTGAATTTGCCTCGGCTGCGTCAGTAATGTTTGTAGAGTCATGTATTTCTTAGGCAGAGTGCGGTACGACAATAATTGTAGACATACACAGAAATTTAGCTTTTAAATTCACTTCTTTTATTAATCTTTGAACATTTTAATAAAGCACTACACTTTTTAAGAGCTGTGGGATTCTTTAATACTTTCACTTAGCTAACGCGTAGACATATTTTACGATTCACACGTAATATTTCTGTAGAGAACACATCTTCCATCTTGTCACTACCAAGGTTTGCCGGCAACTGAACATTATTTCAACCGTTAAACCCGTAAGCTTCGGTATTTCGAGTCTCTGATTGGCTAATTCCAGTCCAATAGAATATCTGCATTTTACTTAAAGCTTTTCTATGCTGTTGATTGGCTAATTTTAAACTGTTACTGAATTTTAAATTATCCTTGCTCTAATCATGACTAGTAACTTTCAAACTCTCAAACTCATTATTGCTACAAGGTTACCTCATTATTATCTCATTGTTAGCAACTTAAAACTTATTATTCTCACAGCTCTTGCATTATTAGAGTGTGTAATGTATTCACATAACATTATTAAAACATGTTTACAATAAAAATAAGCATTCGCAATGACTGTCACATACAATTCAAATAATTATTACATACATATTGTTTCAAGGCGGGCTGTTATTGAATTTACTTATTATAAAATACAATTGAAATTATTCAGGTATTAAAATACTGCCTCACATTCCTCAATAATAAGCGGTCTTTATGACCAAACCAGGGTAGTGTGTGTTAAACAAGTGAACGCGTTAATAAAAGGTTAAGAAATTAAAATCATAATTTTCTACTATATACTGTAACAACATACAGAGACGTAACTTTAGTTGGGTATTCTTCCTCTGAAATGCGATACACTCTGCTGCGGTCTAACGGCTTTCTGTTTTCGCAGCATATCATCTGTTGTCTCTTCATCCAAATGACAAGTTTTATTTCGCTCATCAGTTTCCTCATTAAACCGCTGCTCTTAAGAAACTCAAGGGAAATGAGGTTGAAACTTTCCAACTCGTTATGGCGGAATTTATACCGAAATATCGAGTTCCGGCTTACTGACTTGAGCTATCTCCGCTATACCAGAAATCCTCAAGTTCCGTATAATTTGATTTTATACAACCCGCAGTTCGTACACAACTTAGAAACATAATTTCCAGTTCGCATCTAGAATGTGACTGGGTTCCGATGTAGGAGTAGAAGTAGTAGTTAACATACTTTAAATTCGGCGTTAGGATCATTTTAATGTATGAGCGCTATGAACAGGTTCTGTACAGATTGCAAACAACCCTACAGTTCTCAATCTCCACCATAGATAATTTGGAGAAAGCACATACAGGCCAAATTGCGACAATGCAGGTTTTCGATTCCTTCGTTTCTAAAAACGAGTAGTGTTTAATACCCGTTATTACAGCATACGGCACCACAGGCGGTGAATACCGATGATACAACAAATGAAGTGATAGTTGGGAAAGGGAATTTGGAAACGAAACGTTCCAGGCCTAATATTAGAGTATCTCCCCGGAATTTACCAATTATGAGGGTTGAGGAAAATCTGGAAAAACCCTCAGTCAGGGACGGCGTTCATGGCGGGATTTGAACCGCAGACCTCCCGATCACGAGTCCATATCTTAACGTACTAGAGTTTCTTTGCTTTGTTGTTTGCACTTAGGTTCTCCTCAGAACTCGGGAGGCACAATGAGAAGTACAAAACCTGAGAATTGGTTCACATTTAATTCGTTAACTTTCGTTTTTACTTTCTCTACTACGTATAGCAAGTACGGGAAGCGTTGTATTCCACCTAAAAATTCGATGCCGAGATTTATCTGGAAATATAAATTTTGAGGCCCTATGAATCCTCAAAAAAAGTTTTTTTAGAAAAATGTCCATGTATGTATGTGTATGTGTGTGTGTCTGTTTGTGAACAGCATAACTCAACGAAAAGTCGGATAGATACCAAACTTGTTATTTAAGTTAAGCGTCTTCCAAAAATGCGACGCAAGGATTTTAAAGAAAATCCCCCACCCCAAACTACCTTATATGGAGCGTTTTTCAATATTTTTATTTTAGCAAATAAATGCTTTTGGCTTTAACGATTTTGATTATACATACCATAACTTAAAGATATTTACATGACAAATAAAATGTGCATCTTGAATTTTTTGGGAATACCCTTGAAGTCTCATTAGTAAAGAATATTTTTAAATTTATTTGTTTAAGGTCGCTTAAACAGCTTGTATAACTGGTAAACATTAAGTGAACGACGAATCACAAAGATTGTAGATCTCGTTAAAACACAGATTTTATTCCAAATAACTTTTTTGTGTAGAAGATATTTCCAAGATATCCGTTATTAATGGTTCATTTTTCTTAATAATTGACCATTCGTTTTAACTTCTGCCCGATTTTTAACTGTTTCTCGTGATTGCATGGAAACAGTATGGAATTTTAAGGCCAGCATATAGCGTCCAGTTCTAAAAGATTTGTCTATCGTTGTTGCCTTTGTATCTATAACCAAATATGTAATGTAGCTATTTCTGCAATGGTTTAGACAGTGAAATAAACTTTCGTAAGCTTGTGTACACACTAATAAACGATAGAAGGTAAAGAAAGTCATGTGAATGTATCACGTGCGATTTATTTCCTACTTATGATTATTTATTTTGCTCAGCGTTTTCGCACTATTTCTATGCAACTGCTCTACAGATTATTCATAAAAGGTTTATTTTTCTATGTTTTCTGTTAATATTAGTAAATGTTTGCAGACATGGTTTCATCGCATGTTTTGTTGCAGTTACATAGAAGTGTATGAGGTTAGGGCAACAGTCAAATGTCTTAAGCCTATATTTTGGCTCTAACATTTAATACTCTTTGCATGACCTCACAATAAACAAAAGAACACAAGGAGAGAGCATTGCTTAAGACATCGAAAACTTGAATGAACTCCAGGAATATTTTGAAAAGGGCTAATGCTGCGAGTAAGCTTATTTGACACAAATCATAACATAAATGAGCTCCACATTTGTCTTGTAGCTTTTTTAATGGGTCGTAAGTTATATAAAATTCAGAAAAGTAAAGAGGACTTCATAAGTTATATGCCAAAATTAAGATTTACATTTTATTTATGTAAAAAGCTGCAAAATGTGATATAATAAATCATAATTTATATTAAAATGACAGAAGTGATGTTTTAATGATGTAGTTGAGACACTACTTTTGAGACGAGTCCTTAAAAAATTTTCAGTGCTTATGACGTACAGAATTCTCTTTCATAGAATGTTCATTTTCGTTGCTTTTAATAAATAAATAAATAAATAAATATTAACGTATGTAGTGTTGAAATTGGTAAAAGAACTACACTAATTGCGAGGTCATTTCTGTAGGAATAGTTAATAGACTGAAAAGATGGAGGGGGATTTCATGAATGTGAACCTGTGAAAGAAATATGGAATAAAGTAATGAAGCAATGGAAGAATTAAGTCAAGCAAATAAAAGTAAGGTTATGAAAAAGAGTATAGAGAGTTTTGTTCATGGAAAGCAGTAAATTTGTAAGAAATTATCGAAGATATTAACATCATTTATTGCTCATATGTCGGTGAAAGTAGCATCCCCATTGTGAACATTACAGTAGGTATTGTTTGTTAGACCATAAAGCACTGAAATGAGACATAGTATTTAATAGAAATAATTACTGCCATTTTGGAGAAAACAAGTAAGGAAAATCGTTCCATGTAAAAGGATATTAATGGATGGGAGATATTCAAGAAAACCTTTTAAAGTCTTAAATGGTGTTTGCTTTAAGTATGAAATTTGGTATTTATTTCATTTTGCATTTTTGAGTTGTGCTGCTCTTTCTCTCTCTCTCACATACGAGGCGTGTTTTTAAAGTAAGTACCGTTTTAATATTTTGCCGCTGCAGTCGTGATTTTGAGCATGTACGATCACTTCCTCCATTCACTAGGAAGCCAGACGCATCTGTGAGCGATAGTCTATTTATGTTTTCCTGTTGTTAGAGCGTTCCGAAATGTTCAAAACAATCCAACGTACCGCCGAATGTGAAGTCAGATCAGTGACTCGCTTTTTGAATACGAGAAATGTTACGTCAGCAAACCTTCATTGCCAATTATTGTGCGCGGCTTATGGGGAAACAATAATGAGTGACAATGCTCGGCAACACAGCCAAACAAACTCAATGTCTGATCGCATATTTGGTTGGGAACAGTTCGGATTTGACACCAAGCGATTTTCATCGTTTTTTCATCTGAAGAAATTTCTTGGTGGTAAACATTTCAACGACGATGATGTTATGAAACAAGAAGTGCAGACTTGGCTTTCATCACAGGCGGCATCATTCTTTGATGTGGGCATACTCCCATTACAAGTGCCTGAATACCGGCGATGACTATGTGGAGAAGTAGTGTAAGGGTAAGGTAATGGATGATAATAAAGCATTTTGAAAATAATGTTCTGTTATTCTTAAAAATTATCCGTACTTACTTTAAAACCACGCCTCGTACATACATCCAGCCTTTTATCAAGCTATGTGTTTTGTTTGTTTTTTCTTTATTCAGGCACTTCATTATTGGCGAAACCTTGATTTCGCATTTTTGGATTGTTGGGTGGAATAAATAATTCCAGTAATTGTGATCCTCTGTTCTGTGATTTTCTGCATAGAAGATGTAATGCGATATACATGGCTAACGTAACGCGCTTTGTGCATAATTAGCCCCATATGTGTACGATATCTGGGAGTACATAAAACATGTGTGTACACTACGTGATCAAAAGTATCCGGACACCTGGCTGAAAATGACGTACAAGTTCGTGGCGCCCTCCATCGGTAATGCTGAAGTCAATATGGTGCTGGCCCACGCTTAGCCTTGATGACAGCGTTCACTCTCGCAGACATACTTTTAATCAGGTGCTGGAAGGTTTCTTGGGGAATGGCAGTCCATTTTTCACGGAGTGCGGAACTGAGCAGCGGTATCGATGTAGGTCGGTGAGGTCTGGCACGAAGTCGCCTTTCCAAAACATCCCAAAAGTGTTCTATAGGATTCAAATCAGGACTCTGTGCAGGCCAGTCCATTATAGGGATGTTATTGTCATGTAAACACTCCACCACAGCCCGTGCAGTATGAACAGGTGCTCGATCGTGTTGAAAGATGCAATCGCCATCCCCGAATTGCTCTTCAACAGTGGGAAGCAAGAAGGTACTTAAAATATCAATGTAGATCTGCGCTGTGATCGTGCTACGCAAAGCAATAAGGGGTGCAAGCCCCTCCAGGAAAAACACGACCACACCATAACACCACCAACTCCGAATTTCACTGTTGGCACTACACACGCTGGCAGATGACGTTCACCGGGCATTCGCCATACCCACACCCTCCTGCCATCGGATCGCCACATTGTGTACCGTGATTCGTCACTACACACAACGTTTTGCCACTGTTAAATCGTGCAATGTTGACGATCCTTACACCAAGCGAGGGGTCGTTTGGCATTTTCCTGCGTGATGTGTGGCTTATGAGCAGCCGCTCGACCATGGAATCCAAGGTTTCTCACCTCACGCCTAACTGTCATAGTACTTGGAGTGGATCCTGATGCAGTTTGGAATTCCTGGAATGGTCTGGATAGATGTCTGCGTATAACCTTTCCGATCCTCTTCAAATGTCGGCGGTCTCTGTCAGTTAACAGACGAGGTCGGCCTGTAGGCTTTTGTGCTCTACATGTTCCTTCACGTTTCCACTTCACTATCACATCAGAAACAGTGGACCTAGGGATGTTTAGGAGTGTGGAAATCTCGCGTACAGACTTCTGACGCAAGTGACAACTAATCATCTGACCACGTTCGAAGTCCGTGAGTTCCACGGAGCGTCCCATTCTGCTATTTCACGATGTCTAATGACTACTGAAGTCGCGGATAATGAGTACTAGGCAGTAGGTGGCAGCACAATGCTCCTAAGATGAAAAACGTATGTTTGTGGGAGTGTCCGGATAGTTTTGATCACATAGTGTATATCCTAGACCTCTAATCACACTAACACAGTTACTGTGAATTATGTTCTGTATATGTAGTCATCCAGCCATGGGAGCCGCGCTTAGAACGCGTTTTCTCCAATTCTGCACTTAATACCCATTTTAGTCCCACTATAATGGCTAGAAGCGTTTTTTAAACTGCACAACATTCATTTCCTTCATATTCCAGTCACATGCATTACAAGAAAACAGGTGATAATTTTATGCTTTTGAGTGAGCATAGCCATTGTTCCTAACATTTGTATTCATTTGGTGAGCGAGATTTATCTACATGGCAACCATATAGTGGATAAGCTTGGCAATATCGACCGAATAGAATTCAGGACATTACATGTTAATATCTCGAGAAATTATTATAAGGAACTATTGGATCACGTTCTTAACGGAGCTAACATGTACAAATGTAAAGATGCGCAGAGCTGGTTCAATTGCAGTAGCTACTCAATACGTCCTAATATCATGAGAAGGATAAACTTCGGATCCATCGGTAATCAATGGAATGAAGTATTGAATCAGTTGACATTCATACAACCAAGATAACTAAGGACTGGGATAAAAAAAATGTAATGTGATACCTTCACATGACTTTCTTTATCCTCTATCTTTATTAGTGGGTATGCAACGTATGCTTACTAAAGCTTATTTTTCTATCTATTGCATTTTAATCCAAGTAAACCTTTGCAGAAATAGCTACATTATATATTTCGTTATAGATACAAAGGGAACAGCGACAGTCAAATGTTTAAGAACTGAGTGCTATATGCTGGCCTTAAAATTCCATGCTGTTTCCATACAATCGCGAGAAACAACTGAATATTGAAAGGACGTTTAAGAAAATAACAAAGAAATGAAAAGTTCAAACTTTTAATAAAGGCTTATGCCACAAAAATTATTTTTAAATAAATTGTGTGTTTTAAAGGGATGAACATTTTTTGTGTAGTATGTTTTCGTCTATAGCTTAGTATTTACCAGTTATACAAGATTATAGAAAATTCCTTCGGAATGAAGAGGATTTCATAGACCATTCCCCGAAAATTCAGGATATACATTTTATTTGTCATGTAAATATCGTTCACACATGAAATTTTAATCAAAATCTTTAGAGCCATAGTGTAGAAAATAAAATATTTCAAAAAATTTTCCATGTAAAGGGCAGTTTGGGGTAGGGGATTTTGTTGAAAATCTTTGTGTTGCGTTCTTGAAAGATAGTAAACATAAATACGGAGTTTAGTATTTATCCGACTTTTCGTTTTTAAGTTGTTATGTTTACAGACACACACACGGACATATTCCCAAAAATGCTTTATTTGAATTCCGGGGCCTCAAAATATGTATTTCCAGTGAAATATCTGTATCGAATTGGGTGTTATACAATACTTCCTCTACTTATTCTAAGTACTTAAGTAGAGACATTAAAAATCTAATGTGTTATACTCACATCACTTTTTCTACTCTTGTACCAACTATTTTTACAAACGCTTATTCTCCATTTACTTCATGGTAATCGAGATAAACATTTGCATAAATGATTATCTTATTGCTAATTCTCTTAATTTTCTATAGATGCAAGGGGAATATGAGGGCTTTGAGCGATAGTCAAATCTTTTAAGAGCTGGTTGCTATGTGGAGCGTTCCATCCTCTTTGCATGTCTAGGACATAAAGAAAAAAATAATGAATTCCCATTTGAGAAAACGTATAAATATTGGAAAATTTAAACAAATAATAAGAAATATCGGAAATGGTTCACGCGAAAAAAAGTATGTGACATAAATCGTGTTTTAACGAGATCTATATTTTTTGTGTAGTAAAATTTTATCTATCTCTTACGGTTTACTAGTTATGCACAGAAGATTCAAGATATAAAATCATTTGCATTGAAAATATCTTAAACATATGTTATAATCAATATCATAAGAGTGATTTTTGAGAAAATAAACTTTGAAAAATATTCCGTGTAAAGGATAGACTGGGGTGGGGGAATTTTCTTGAAAATATTCTAGTCGCGTCTTTGAATGATATTGAAGTTAAATACCAAGTTTGGTATTTATCCAACTTTTCATTTTTGAGTATACTCCTCACAGACACACCGACACACACAAACACATACACGGATCTTTTCTAAAAACTTTTTTTATTCAGGGGACAACAAAACATGTATTTCCGGTGAAATCTCCACATCGAAATTTTGGGTGGAATGCAATACCCCTACTTACTATAAGTATTAGAAAAATCTGATGTGTTACACTCACATGACTTTCTCTACTCTTGTACGAACTATTTTTACAAACGCTTATTCTCCATCTACTTCATGCTAATCGAGAAAAACATTTGCAGACTCTGTCTTATTGCTAATTTTCTTGTCGATGTAAGGGGAATATATATTTACAAGGGCAATATAGAAATACAGTAGCCTTTAAGCATAGACATTACTCTTAATAGCTGGTTGCTAGGTGCAGCACCATTCCCTTTCCCACAGATTAATACTCTTTGCATATCCAAGACAAAAAATGAATAACGAATTCCCATTTGAGAAAATAAGTATTGAAAAAGTTAATGGAATAACAAGCAATATCTCGAAAATGGTTCACTCAACAAAAAAATGTATATAACATGAATTGTGTATTTTAACGCGATCTACATTTTTTGTGTAATAAAATTTTGTCTATCTCTTAAGGTTTACCAGTTATGCAAAAGTCGTTCATAATGAAGAATACTTTTGGAGACTTTCCCAGAAAATTCAAGATATACATTTTATTTGTCATGAAAATAACTTAAACATATCATATTTTAATCAAAATCGTTAGAGCCATTTTTGTGAAAATTAAGATTTTCGAAAAATGTTCCATGTAAAGAGTAATCTGGGTTGGGGGGATTTTCTTGAAAACTTTCGTGTCGCATCTTTGGACGATACTGAACCTAAATACCAAGTTTGGTGTTTATCCGACTGTTCGTTTCTGAGTTATGCTGTTCACAGACACACAGACAGACACACAACAGACACACACACACGGACATGTTTCCAAAAATGCTCTTTTTGGATTCAGGGGGTCTCAAAAGATATATTTCCTCTGAAATCTCGGTATCGAATTTTTGGGTGGAATACAATACTTCCCCTACTTACTGTACGTAGTAGAAAAAGTAAAAAGTAAAACTCTGTAGGTTCTTCAAAATCAAATATGCGATCATTGTGAATGAACTAAAGAAGGGTGATAGGGACATCTCTCCGGCGAGACATTTTGCGTATTTCGTATTTCACTGTTCGTTAGCGCTGTTTGGATCTGTAGCAGTAAGCCTCATATAAACGTGTTTGTTTTATCGTGCGTTCGTTTTGTTTCTCTCCAAAACAGCACAGGGCTAGTAGGTAGGAGCAGATGGCGCATAATCGGCTTCGGTAGTCTGGTAGAATACTAAAAATCTGCTTACCTTTTTCAAAATAGATGCAATTTCAATATTTTTACTCTTTTTTTGTAGAATATAACGACGTAAGGCCCAACCCAGTTGTGCTAAATTTGTGAAATGTTCTCGCCGCTTTGGTTTGAATCGAGCAATAGTAACATCCAGTTTCTCCTATGTTAACAACACAATGCCTGTGTCTCGGTTTGTTCTTTCCATCCCGACTTTCCATGTATTTTCAAACTACATATGTTATTTTTCAGATGAATGAACCGTCCTGGAAATTTCCTGAAATGTATTCCTAAAAGTAAGCGGTCTGATCTTTTGTAAATGAAAATTCACATGAAGTGAATTTCTGAGTTATGGCAAACCGAAGAATGAAAGTCAATAGCTCTCCTGCAGGAGCATTTATTGTGAATTTAACGGATCGAAACCTGAATGTATCTTTCTTTGGTCCACAGCTTTAATCGATTAACACATCGCTCCGCGGTAAGGTGTGCAACTCGCATTCGGGGGTCCCAAGTTAATTTGGGCCGGTCACACTGACCTCAATTTTTACTTTCTCTACTACGTATAGTAAGTAGGGGAAGTATTGTATTCCACCCAAAAACTCGATATCAAGATATCACCGGAAATAATGTTTTGAGACCCCCTGAATCCAAAAAAAAAATCATTTTTGGAAACATGTCCGTGTGTGTCTGTGAACAGCTTAACTCGGAAACGAACAGTCAGATAAACACCAAACTTGGTATTTAGGCTCAGTATCTTCCAGAGATGCGACACTAAGGTTTTCAAGAAAATCCCCCTACCCCAGATTACCCTTTACATGGAACATTTTTCGAGCATTTTAATTTTCTCAAAAATGGCTCCAACGATTTTGATTAAAAATCATATGTTTAAGATATTTTCATGACAAATGAAATGTATATCTCGAATTTTCTGGGAATGTCTCCAAAAGTATTCTTAATTGTGAACGACTTTTGCATAACTGGTAAACCATAAGAGATAAACAAAATTTTACTACACAAAAAATGTAGATCGCATTAAAATACACAATTTATGTCATATACAATTTTTGTTGTTGAGTGAACCGTTTTCGAGATATTGCTTGTTATTCCCTTAAATTTTCCCTTTCCCTTTTTCCTTAAGTTTTCGTTTTCGTTATTCATTTTTTTTGTCATGGATATGCAAAGAGTATGAATCTGTGGCAAAGGGAATGGTGCTGCACATAGCAACCAGCTATTAAGAGTAATGTCTATGCTTAAAGGCACAATTTCTATATTGCCGTTGTAAATATATATTCCCCTTACACCTACAAGAAAATTAGCAATAAGATAGAGTCTGCAAATGTTTATCTCAATTAATATGAAGTAGATGGAGAATAAGGTTTGTAAAAATAGTTTGTACAAGAGTAGAGAAAGTCATGTGAGTGTAACACATCAGATTTTTTTGGAGGTTTTCGCTGGTTGGTGGGCAATGCTGGAGTGCAGTATGTAATGCCGCGAATTTTCATGTACCCCATTTCTTTATCCTGTTTTAGGTTAGAAGGATAAGGCGAATGGACGGTAGGCGAGGCGTGGCGGTGGGATTTTCTTTGTGGGACAGTCTGCCCTGGCGTTCGGTGTCTCAGAGAGTCCTTTCCGTGGATGTTACATCTGGAGACGTTTGGGACTCGCCTGTGTTCGAGATCTGGTCGCCTTGTCTGCCCTTGGCTTTACCCCTTCCTCCTGGAGATTTACACAAGTACAGTAGGGACTGTGCGCTTAAGTGGCGAAATTCTCCCCCGCCTACTGAAAACCAATTCTTCCGAACCTAAATAGGCACTGGTGGGCCTTATCAGCGGCAATGCATGTTCTTGACTGTCAGTGTGTGTAGCCGTGATCTGTTGGCCTCGGGTCAAGTCCACCTCGAGAAAAAGAAGACGATGGTCTGTTATGTAACGCAACCTGTAGCTTTGCAATTTCGGTGGAACTTGCTGCTAAATTATCCTTGCGTATCGGAGAATTGGACTTTGCTTCTGTCCTGATTAATGCGTAAACTAAAAAGCATTAGTTACGAGGACTGTCCCAGAAGTACCCGACCTAACAAAGAAAACACAAAAATTTTGGAAAAAAACATCTTTATTTCTCTACATAGTCTCCTTTCAGTTCGATACACTTTTCCCAGCGATGGTCAATAGCTTCGATACCCTGTTTATACTGAGAACCGTCGAGTTCTGCAAAATAGCCATCAACTGCAGACTCCAGCTCTTCACTGTTGGCAAATCTTTTAGCACCAAGCTATTTCATCAACTTTGAAAATAGAAAGTAATCAGAGGGGGCTAAATCTGGCAAATAGGGTGCATGAGGAAGCAATTCGAACTTTAACTCATTGATTTTGACCATGACGGTTATGGATGTGTGAACTGGTGCATTTTCTTGATGAAACAGAACTTTCTTTTTCGCTAAATGCTGCTGATTTTGCTTGATCACATCATTCAAATGCTACAATAAATTTGCATAATACTCGCCATTGATTGCTTTTCCTTTTGAAGATAATAAATGAAAATTATTCTATACACATTCCAAAAAACTAAGCCATGACCTTGCCTGCAAATGGAAATGTCTCATCTTCTTTGGAGCCGATTCTTCCCTTTCAATCCACTGTTTTGACTGTTCCTTCGTCTCAGGTGTAAAGTGATGGACACATATTTCATCCATGGTTATGAACCGACACAAAAACTCGGCTTTATTGCAGCAAAATATCGCTAAACACTCGACTGAAGCATCTTCAAGATGCTGCTTTTGTTTCATTGTCAGTAAACGCGGCACCCATCTTACGCATAGCTTTCGCATGTCTAAATTTTCAGTCAGTATGGATGTACAGCGCTTTTTGAAATGCCTATGATGTCTGTTTGCCGCGCAGGTAATCGGCGGTCATCGAATACCATTTTGTGGATTTTCCTCACAATTTCTAGCGTAGTCACCTCATTTGGTCGACCACTGCGATGTTCGTCTTGGCAGCTTCTATAGCCCCGCTTAAACTCTGCCACCCAATATTTTACTGTTGTAAACGGAGGAGTAGACTCCCCCAGAGTAGGAGCTAGCTCAGCTTTAATATTAGTTGGACTAAGACGTTTCAAATGAAAGTATTGTATCTCATAACGATGGCCAGTTTTATGCATGTTTACAAATTTGCTGAAAGCGTTCACTATTGATGGATGTCAAACAATTACTAAACGATGTAGCATCATCAGACTTTATAAGGTTGGTGCTTTCTACCATAGTCATTTGTTTGAAACAACCACTATATATACGTCAGGTCGGGTACTTCTGGGAGTGCCCCCGTGTGTAAGGCGTTCGAAACATATTCTGCTTTCAGACAGGCTTAGGAACTGGTGAAGCTATTACTGAAAACTCGAGAATTTCTGAAATGAAGATGATTATGCCATCGATCTAGATGTGGTTAATTAAAGAGGGCCAATTTGATTATTCTGTCATAGAAACAGTTTGTAATACTGCCACAGATTGAGCTGCAGGTTGTACTATCTTGTAGTGCTATCGGCACATTCTTGTAGTGATATTTCTTTGAAAAGAGGGCACCGAGCGAGTTGGCACGCGGTAACGTGTGTGACTCGCATTCAGGAGGCCCCGGGTTCGATTCCCGGCGACCACCCACTCTGAACCATGGATTTTTAGCGGTTCCTCTGGGTCTGCTGGTCCATGCTGGGGTGGTTTCGTCTCTACCACATTTTCTTTCCATCTTTTCCCTTTCTTTCTGTTTCCTTCTTATCTTTCAGGTGTGTTTATAGGTTTTGGGGCATATGGCGGTGCTGGACAGATAGCGTGGATGAATGCTCAATGGAAAGAGTGCTTCCCATGCATACCAGAGGGCTGCTTGATTACCGGGTCGTTCATCGCGCTCTTTCGACGCTCCAGCAGTGGGACAGGTCTGCAAGTTTGGGAATGTTAGGGACTTCCACGCGTCTCTGTGATCTATCTGCCTACGGCCTGTAGCCTCCTGTGATTCCATCACCGCATCCCTTCCTCCTGGGGGTGGCAATAGATGTGTGCAGGTCGCAACGCGCGAGGTGTCCCCTTCCGTTGAATTACATCTACCTTTGAAGAAAGGACGTAGTATCGGCAACAGACTCCCGTTTCGTATAGTAAGGGCTGTATCTGACGAGGTGGACCCGTGTTAAATCCTGACGTTATGTAATCGAAAGAAAAACATAAAATGCTTTACAGTATTATTTCTCAGGGATGCCGGTCTATAAAATCTCCAAAATGCACAATTTCAGTCCGATTCATTTGAAATTTTAACACAGTCGTCAACGTATAATGCATAATATGTACACCAACTTTCATACATATTTTTACTTTCTCTACTACGTATAGTAAGTAGGGGAAGTATTGTATTCCACCCAAAATTTCGATACCGAGATTTCACCGGAAATACATGTTTTGAGACTCACTGAATCCAAAAAAAGCATTTTTGGAAACATGTCCGTGTGTGTGTCTGTGTGTCTGTGTGTCTGTCTGTGTGTCTGTGTGTCTGTGAACAGCATAACTCAGAAACGAAGAGTCGGATAAACACCAAACTTGGTATGTAGGTTTAGTATCTTCCAGAGATGCGACACGAAGGTTTTCAAGAAAATCCCCCCACCCCAGACTACCCTTTACATGGAACATTTTTCGAAAATTTTAATTTTCTCAAAAACGGCTCTAACGATTTTGATTAAAATATCATATGTTTAAGATATTGTCATGATAATTAAAATGTATATCTCGAATTTTCTGGGAATGTCTCCAAAAGTATTCTTCATTATGAACGACTTTTGCATAACTGGTAAACCATAAGAGATAGACAAAATTTTACGACACAAAAAATGTAGATCGCGTTAAAATACACAATTTATGTCATATACATTTCTTTTGTTGAGTGAAGCGTTTGCGAGATATTGCTTGTTATTCCCTTAAATTTTCCAATACTTATACTTTTTCTCAAATTCGTTATTCATTTTTTTATGTCCTGGACATGCAAAGAGAATGGAATGCGCCACATAGCAACCAGCGTTAAAATATTTGACTATCGCTTAAAACCTACCATATTCCCCTTGCATCTACAAGAAAATTATCAATAGGATTGACATCTCGATATCTCCATTAACATGAAGCATATGGAGAATAAGCGTTTGTAAAAATAGTTTATACAAGAGTAGAGAAAGTCATGTGAGTGTAACACATCAGATTTTTACTTTCTCTACTACGTATAGTAAGTAGGGGAAGTATTGCATTCCACCCAACGTTTCGATACTGAGATTTCACCGGAAATACATGTTTTGAGATCCCTGAATCCAAAAAAAAACATTTTTGGAAACATGTCCGTGTGTGTGTCTGTGTGTGTGTCTGTCTGTGTGTCTGTGAACAGCATAACTCAGAAACGAGCAGTCGAATAAACACCAAACTTGGTATTTAGGTTCAATATCTTCCAGAGATGCGACACGAAGGTTTTCAAGAAAATTCCCCACCCCAGATTAACCTTTACATGGAACATTTTTCGAAAATTTTAAGTTTCTCGAAAATGGCTCTAACGATTTTAATTAAAATATCATACGTTTAAGATATTTTCATGACAAATAAAATGTATTTCTTGAATTTTCTGGGAATTTCTCCAAAAGTATTCTTCATTGTGGACGACTTTTGCATAAGTGAAAGTAAACCATAAGAGAAAGACAACATTTTACTACACAAAAATGTAGATCGCGTTAAAACACACAATTTATGTTAAGATTTGTTTTGTTAAGTGAACTATTTTCGAGATAATGCTTGTTATTCCCTTAAATTTCCAATACTTATTTTCTCAAATGGGAATTCGTTATTGGTTGTTTTTCTTCGATTTGCAAAGAGCATTAATCTGTGACAAAGGGAATGGTGCTGCACCTGGCAACCAGCTATTAAGAGTAATGTCTATGCTTAAAGGCTACTGTATTTCTTGCAAATACAAAACAAGGGGAACATAGTACGCCTTAAGCGATAGTCAAATATTTTTAGAACTGGTCGCTATGTGTAAAATGTAATTCTCTTTGCATGACAAAAGATCGTTCCTGCAAATGTTTATCTCGATTAATATGAAATAGATGGAGAATAAGAGATTGTAAAAATAGTTTGTATAAGATTATAGAAAGACATGGGAGTGTAACACATCAGTTTTTTTTAACTGTTTGGAAAAATCACTTCACACTATATATTTATTTTTGAAAAAATATGCAGTTAAACTGTTTAATGGTGTATTAATGCATTTTGGAGAATACTTTTTAATTATAGCACTAATTTGTGAGAAAATTAATCTAAAATATGAGACTTAAATTTTTTGCTTAAAATTTACAGAATACAAGTATTATTCTTTAATAACATCACAATAAACATAACAAAATTCATATAATTTTGTATCCTGTTATCTAAAAGAAATCATACAAAATTTCATTCAGTTATACCGTAAATTACATCGTGCGGAACAATTTGAAAATGGGAATGTGCCGACAAATGAACACCCGAGAAAAAAAAGCTTAAACATACAGCGCTGAATAACATTGTTTTAGACTTTACATGGAATAGCATTTAGTGCTTTTACAGGCCCTCTTTCGTATTTTTTCTGGCCCTCTGCAGCTAATATAATATTTGAAGATTCCTGTAGCCTCTCTTGATTGGTTTGTTTACTTTAATGTAGATAAAACTTATACATTTTATTACAATATTATAGGAGGCTAGGGTTAAAGGCAGATATTTAAATTGCTGTATGAAAGCTCGTACAGATATGGAAGCTACAAAACTGAAATACAAGCTTTGTAGTGTTTAATAACACTAAAATTTATATTTATGAATTTTGGCAATTTTTGACTTTTTTTTCCAGACGGCTTAAATGAGAAATATAACTGCATACACGTGTCTAATCAGCGGCTTGTTCATCATTTTTTCACAAGCAAATTAACAATTTACTAGAAACTTGGCAGCATTATACCGGGTGTCCCAAAGTACCCTTATCGACCGTTTTTCTCTAAAAATAAAAGGTACTTGTTACTCGTAAAAGCAATTTGATATCCAAAACCTATGTAAAGAATCGATTGGTGGTATTTCCATTTTCCGGAACAAACCGGAAGTGCTCGTGGTCAAACTTTGAAATTTTAAATGGGATTGTTTAAGTTTTCATAGGATAGTACTTTTAAAATGAAACAAGTTTTACTAAAACGTTTTTTTATATTTTCTAATGTTTACTCACAAATGGACGATGGACTTCCTCGACAACGTTTTGCACCAGTTGCTTGATGGTGTTCCTCTGGCTGTACGGTTACCGATGTTGCTTCAACAGGCTGGCTGTTCGACTCACTGTTCGCTTACGGCTCGGCAAGTTCTTGAGTTGTTTTCTGGACGGTGGATTGGATGAGGAGAACCAGCACGTTGGCCGGCGCGATCTCCTGACTTAACACCAAACGACTTCTTCTTATGGGGGAGAATAAAGACATTGTCTATCAGTGCGTCCTACAACTAGACAAGATATAAAAGAAAGAATTCGAGCAGCTTGTGCGTCTCTCAGCAGTGATGAACTTCTCCGTTGCCAATAATAATAGGAGTAAATCACAGCTTTGTGTAGCACAACATCGTGGACATTTTGAACATTTAGAGCGAGTGTTCACAATCATTACCTACGGTACGTACAGCATTTCTCAGAAGATGTCATTAATTTGTTTACTTTTGTCTTTCATTTATGAGTAAACATTAAAATATAGAAAAAAAAGTATTGGTAAAGGTTGTTTCATTTTAAAAGCGCTATCCAACGATAACTTAAACAACCCATGTTCCCATTTAAAATTTCAAAGTTTCAGGAGATCGGGCCGGCCAATGTACTGGCCCTCCTCGTCCAAACCACCGTCCAGGAAACAGGACTTGACGAACCCTAAGTGAAAAGTGAGTCGAACAGCCATCCTGTTGAAGCCACATCTGTAACCGTACAGCCAGAGGAACACCATCAAGCAACTGGTGCAAAATGTTGACGAGTAAGTCTATCGTTCACTTGTGAGTAAACATTAGAAAATATAAAAAAACGTTTTAGTAAAACTTGTTTCATTTTAAAAGTACTATCCAATAATACCTTAAACAACCCATGTTCCCATTTAAAATTTCAAAGTTGACCACGAGTACTGCTACTTCCGGTTTGTTCTGGGAAGTGGAAATACTACCAATCGACTCTTTACATAGGTTTTGGTTATCAAATTGTTTTTGTGAACAAGTATGTTATAGTTTTGCAGGCTGATACTTGTGCTCTGGGGCATCCTTTAGACACTGCAATTATAACAATAAGCAATACTATTGTTTCCTGAAAATAAATTAAATCCAGTTTTAGTCTGATGTTAGAAATGCATTATACTGCCTTTTAATTTATGTTTTTCCCTCTGCGAATTATTTCTGTCAGATTTTTAGTGAAGTTTGAATGCTTTTCGTATCTTTTGTCATATTGGAGTAAAACTAGATTAAATTGACTTTTATTTATGGACGTTCTTTAACTGTGGTGGTCCTTACCGTCCCATTCTATATTGGGCATGAAAGACCGGAAATTTTTGTTCAGAGACCTCTTTATTAGGCTTGAGGTTCTTTAACGTGCCGTAAATCTACGACACGGGACCACCGGCTTTACTTCCGTTCCGAAGAAAGCCATGCTAAGGATTTTTACGCTCGAAAAAATCAATCGCCCTCCATCGGGTTTGATCCCGCGACCTCGGGAACTAGAGGCTAGATGGTAACACATTGGAGTATAAGATTAGATTACACAATAGCATAGCATCAAAATTCTGAATGATTGCATCTGTGGTGGAGTGGTCAGCGTTCTGACTTCTTAATCCAGAGGCTTTGGTTTCGATTTCTGCTGAGTTAGGCATTTTAATTAATTAGAATAATTCCATCCCCTCAGTGTGTGAAAGTATGAAAGTAGGAGGGAATAAGAGTGAGTTTCTTAGAGAAAATAATACAATCAAAGCTTAACACTAAATACACACAGAATAAGTTGTTTCTAAGGTAAAAGCCGTCACAGGAATTCGGGGTTACACAAATGACGGATTTGGGGGAACAATATCACCGAAAGTGGACTTCATTTTTACTTTCTCTACTACGTATAGTAAGTAGGGGAAGTATTGCATTCCACCCAAAAATTCGATACCGAGATTTCACCGGAAATACATGTTTTGAGACCTCCTGAATCCAAAAAAAGTATTTTTGGAAACATGTCCGTGTGTGTGTCTGTGTGTGTGTGTGTGTGTGTGTGTCTGTGAACAGCATAACTCAAAAACGAACAGTCGGATAAACACCAAACTTGGTATTTAGGTTCAGTATCTTCCAGAGATGCGACACGAAGGTTTTCAAGAAAATCCCCCCCACCCCAGACTACCCTTTACATGGAACATTTTTCGAAAATTTTAATTTTCTCAAAAATGGCTCTAACGATTTTGATGAAAATATCATATGTTTAAGATAATGTCATGAGAAATGAAATGTATATCTCGAATTTTCTGGGAATGTCTCCAAAAGTATTCTTCATTGTGAACGACTTTTGCATAACTGGTAAACCGTAAGAGATAGACAGAATTTTACTACACAAAAATGTAGCTCGCGTTAAAATACACAACTTATGTCATATACATTTCTTTTGTTGAGTGAACCGTTTGCGAGATATTGCTTGTTATTTCCTTAAATATTTCAATACTTATACTTTTTCTCAAATTCGTTATTCATTTTTTTTATGTCCTGGACATGCAAAGAGAATGGAATGCGCCACATAGCAACCAGCGTTAAAATATTTGAGTATCGCTTAAAACCTACCATATTCCCCTTGCATCTACAAGAAAATTAGCAATAAGATTGACATCTCGATATCTCGATTAACATGAAGCATATGGAGAATAGGCGTTTGTAAAAATAGATTGTACAAGAGTAGAGAAAGTCATGTGAGTGTAACACATCAGATTTTTCTTTTGGAAGGTGGGTACTGAATCAATTCGAAGTCAAGGCGATGGGTAATTGACATTGCCGCTGATATATTGTCCTGATGAAGATAAATATCTTTCTGTTGTTTTCATAGAAGTTTTCCTAATTGAATTTTTGCTTTTTGAAGCAAAGAAGTAAGGCCCCTTCATTCGGTCTTCTTGGAGGAATCAATCAATGCCATCCTTGGGAATTGAAGCTTTAACAGACTAGTGTGTTATCTCGCAGTTTGATTTTGCCAAATGAAATCCTTTAATGCACCTTGACAGTAACTTAAGGAGAGCATTTTTCTGTAGCACTTCCAGCTTGTTCCCACAATTCCTTTGAGAGTTATACTCATTGCATTCTGACTTATTAAGCTAAATAGTAAATAATCATTCAAATTATATTCGTTTAACAAACACAGATATTTGAAACGCTCGTATAAAATAATCCAAGCTTCATTAAACTAAGAAAACGTTTTAATGTTAGATTTATTTTAAAAATAAGGACTGATTTGTAATGAAATTAGGACTATAAGAAAGGGACGAGATCTTACTATAGGGAAAATGTACATCTATTAATGTGAAATTTATGTCAAATAAAACTTTAACTGCCTCTGTAGTCGATGGTCAGCATTCTGACTTCAACCCAGCGATCCAGTTTTCGATTTCCCGCTGGGCCATTGGAAGATTTCTTTAACTAGAATCTTTCTGTATCCTCCGCAGTGTTTAGAAGTGTGAATATGAGTGTTTCAGTATTAAAAGTTAAAGAAGGGGCTTTACAAATAAAACAATTTTAAAAAAAGTTCTTTATGGCCTTAACCATTTCCGAAACATTGGCTAGTTTTTCGTTTAAAAGTTCCAATATTTTAAGTAGCACACTTTGAATAAGTAATCTACGTTTACTTTTTTACTTTCTCTACTACGTATAGTAAGTAGGGGAAATATTGCATTCCACCCAAAAATTCGATACCGAGATTTCACCGGAAATACATGTTTTGAGGCCTCCTGAATCCAAAAAAAGTATTTTTGGAAACATGTCCGTGTGTGTGTCTGTGTGTCTTCTGTGAACAGTATAACTCAGAAACAAACAGGCTAATCTAGGGAAGGGGATTTTCTTGAAAACCCCCCTACCTTAGATTACCCTTTACATGGGACATTTTTCGAAAATTTTAATTTTCTCAAAAATGGCTCTAACGATTTTGATTAAAATATATTTAAGATACGTTCATGACAAATAAAATGTATATCTTGAATTTCCTGGGAATGTTTCCATAAGTATTCTTCATTGTGAACGACGTTTGCGTAACTGGTAAACCATAAGAGATAGACAAAATTTTACTACACAAAAAATGTAGATCGCGTTAAAATACTCAATTTATGTCATATACATTTCTTTTGTTGAGTGAACCATTTTCAAGATATTGCTTGTTATTCCCTTGGGTTTTCCAATACTTATTCTTTTTCTCAAATGGGAATTCGCTATTCATTTTTTTGTCCTGGTAATGCAAAGAGAATGGAATACTCCACATAGAAACCAGCTCTTAAAATATTTGACTATCGTTTAAAGCCTACCAATTCCCGTTGCATCTAGAAGAAAATTAGCAATAAGATTAGCATCTCGATATCTGGATTAACATGAAGCATATGGAGAATAAGCGTTTGTAAAAATACTTTGTATAAGAGTAGAGAAAGTCATGTGAGTGTAACACATTAGATTTTTTTACACGCTGTGCAAAAGTATATTTTTTTTCATAAACTAGAGTCTTAATTTTTAAGAAATCTGCAGAAAACAATCTGAATATTGATTAAAATTATAAATAAATGTAAAGTACTGTTGGAGCAGTATTTTCCTCAGCATTTCATTAATTTGATTACGTAGAGAGTTATAAGAGCGATAAATCTAACTGCAGGAAATTATAAATTATATTATATAAATTAATCTTTGATTACACAACTTGCATAATCGATGTTTCTCCTCTCAACAGCAATCTGATATAACTTATTTAATCTTTATAGTTATAAGTGTTACTTCTGTTATGTTGTAAACATATCTATGGATGTTAAATGGTATGCATAAGTATAAAGTATAAACAAAATAAAAACTAAGATGCCGTTAGTCTGCTTTTGCGGGGTTCTCTGTCGTCTCAACACTCTTTATGCGATTATGCATCAGACCAAACGTTGTGGGGTAAAATAAGTTTAGGAAATATTTATTAGGACGTACAGGGAGTAAATAAAGGTACTTCATAGCTAGGAAGTAAATAAAAATAATCTGATGTGTTACACTAACATGACTTTCTCTACTCTTGTACAAACTATTTTTACAAACGCTTATTCTCCATCTACTGTTAATCGAGATAAACATTTACAGACTCTATCTTATTGCTAATATTCTTGTAGATGTAAGGGGAATATATATTTACAAGGGCAATATACAAATACAGTAACCTTTAAGCATATACATATCTCTTATTAACTGGTTGCTAGGTGCAGCACCATTCCCTTTCCCACAGATTAGTACTCTTTGCATATCCAAGACAAAAAAATGAATAAGGAATTACCATTTGAGAAAATAAGTATTGAAAAATGTAAGGGAATAACAAGTAATATCTCGAAAATGGTTCACTCAACAAAAATAAATGTATATGACATAAACTGTGTATTTTAACGCGATCTACATTTTTGTGTAGTAAAATTGTGTCTATCTCTTATGGTTTACCAGTTATGCAAAAGTCGTTCTCAATAAAGAATACTTTTGGAGACATTCCCAGGAAATTCAAGATATGCATTTTATTTGTCATAAAAATATCTTAAACATATAATATTGTAATCAAAATCGTTAGAGCCATTTTTGAGAAAATTAAAATTTTCGAAAAATGTTCCATGTAAAGGGTACTCTGGGGTGGGGGGATTTTCTTGAAAACCTTCGTGTCGCATCCTTGGAAGATACTGAACCTAAATACCAAGTTTGGTGTTTATCCGACTGTTCGTTTCTGAGTTATGCTGTTCACAGGCAGACACACAGACACACACACGGACATGTTTCCAAAAATGCTTTTTTTGGATTCAGGGGGTCTCAAAATATGTATTTCCGGTGAAATCTCGGTATCGAATTTTTGGGTGGAATACAATACTTCCCCTACTTACTATACGTAGTAGAGAAAGTAATAAGCTTTAGTATGAATTATTTGCAGGCAAATAAGAAAGTCGCATGTCATTAAATGTGAAACCAAAGAGTGTTCTGATTTTAAATAAAAGCAGGGTGTTCACACTCTTAGCGAGAAAAACCTCCGAGGAGATATGGGAAAATTGACAAGTTTTAGCGTCTTACTTTGCTGTAAGAAGGAAGGGAAGTATCCAGCAGGCGCACGTAAAATCCTTTCCTTGACTCATTAGGAGGAGGAGGAGGAGGAGGAGGAAGAAGGGACATGGGAAGCTTGATGTCATGCTCTTTATCACGCTAGTGACCTGGTGGATATCCCATACACAGTGGACGGGCCGAGAGACAGGGAGAGTGGCAAGCCAGCGAGCCTGCCTGCCCCAGGACTCTCGCCAATCAATATGGAAAACGCGACACAACGGAAGGTAAAATTAAAAGACTCGTTCGGATTGGACCGGAGTTTCCTAAGGTGTATATACCAAGGTGTCTGGTTGGTTCCCACCCCACTCTATCTCTGTCACTCTCTGTTGGAATTGTAGGTGAAGCACGATGAGTTTCACAGATGGAAGATGCACAAACACACGCATAACATCCCCCCTCCTATCCCCTCGTCATTTCGTGGTAATGAACTTCAAGTTGGGGACGCATCCAAACTGTTGTGCGAGTACCTTACTTAAATGGGGCATGAGATTATAACGAGTTGACGACTGAGCAGGAATGCAAATCATTAAGGTTCAGACTGCTGCCATATTGACCTCTAAAACGCTGCAGTCATCTGTTTCATCGATCTTATATTGAGGATGGTTAAATCAAAAGTTCGCAGCGAATCCATTCAAGCGCATTCGGATTAAATGGAACTGTAATCGTTTCCCCATTTCTTTTTTCGAAATAGAAAAAGCTCAGGATTTATGTTCGTAGCCTGCAGGCTCTTTGCCAAAAGTACCACCCTCCTCTTTTTTACAAACATTTATCATGTACAACATCTCTCCTCAATATAACATTAATGCTACACTCAATTAACACAGATTTCCATGGAGGGGAAGAAGGCACGTGTAAACTAACATTATAGAATAAAATCCATATACTCAGGCACATAAGATACGAGTGTAGGTAACAAGTTGTTTTTCTGCTTTTACTTACTGGAACTAATTTGTAATATTTATTTTTAATATTAACTTATTTTTACTTTCTCTACTACGTATTGTAAGTAGGGGAAGTATTGTATTCCACCCTAAAATTCGATACCGAGATTTCACCGGAAATACGTGTTTTGAGACCCCTTGAATCCAAAAAAAGCATTTTTAGAAACATGTCCGTGTGCGTGTCTGTGTGTGTGTGTGTGTGTGTGTGTGTGTCTGTGTGTCTGTGAACAGCATAACTCAGAAACGAACAGTCGGATAAACACCAAACTTGGTATTTAGGTTCAGTATCTTCCAGAGATGCGACACGAAGGTTTTCAAGAAAATCCCCCCATCCCAGATCACCCTTTACATGGAACATTTTTCGAAAATTTTAATTTTCTCAAAAATGGCTCTAACGATTTTGATTAAAATAACATATGTTTAAGATATTTTGTATGACAAATAAAATGTATATCTTGAATTTTCTGCGAATGTATCCAAAAGCATTCTTCATTGTGAACGACTTTTGCATAACTGGTAAACCATAAGAGTTAGACAAAATTTTACTGTACAAAAATGTAGATCGCGTTAAAATACACAATTTATGTCATATACATTTCTTTTGTTGAGTGAACCGTTTTCGAGATATTACTTGTTATTCCCTTAAATTTTCCAATACTTATACTTTTTCTCAAATTCGTTATTCATTTTTTTATGCCTGGACATGCAAAGAGAATGGAATGCGCCACATAGCAACCAGCGTTAAAATAGTTGACTGTCGCTTAAAACCTACCATATACCCCTTGCATCTACATGAATATTACCAATAAGATTGATATCTCGATTAACATGAAGCATATGGAGAATAAGCGTTTGTAAAAATAGTTTGCACAAGAGTAGAGAAAGTCATGTGAGTGTAACACATCAGATTTTTAATATTTGGACTGTTATATTAGTTTTATTGCAAAATTTACCACTCTAAATAACAATTCAATTCTTACTTTAGCTTAACAAGTACTCGTAAATTTAGTTATTGATGGGGAGTTTAAAATCAGATCTAATTGCATTTTAGATTTCACCATTTCACCCTCTAGCCACCGCTCTTAGACATTTCAAATGACACTCCTATAGTTTGATAATTATTTTTGTAAAACATTTATTTGTTAGCAATTATTCACTTTCGCTCTTATTTGTTGTCTTCTATTGCTTTGGTAACTTGGAAGCGTTTGAATTTGAGCAAAGAATAATTAAATCAGTTCGATGAAAACACTGCTTCTTTTGGCAAATTCCATACATGTAATAATACAATTTACTGAATTTAATGTTCAAAAAGAGCTCCGTTGTAACAGTAATACAGACTATTTTTGAATATCACGAACCATTTTGTACTTGACAATTAGTCTGCGACTTTAATCTATAGAGCTTTAATGAACAATGCATCACTACCAGTTATCCGACAGGTGTAAAGTTATTAAACCGTCACAGAATGCATTTTCAAAACCCCAATTGACTGTTTTATATAGCATCGACAAGCTCTAAACTTGCTACATAGCACAATTAAAGCAAGCCTGTACATAGTAGAAATGCTTTATGATAACTACTTCACTCTTACTACGTCACAATACTTTTACCAATAAAACGATACTTAATGACATGTATGAACCAATTATGACGGCTTATCTCCACAATTTTTATCGCCTCCCTAGCATATGTTTCTGTGTTAACCATACGCTACTATAATAATACTCAGCGATCGTCATTTGTTTCCCGGTTAGACAGTCAATTGAAAATGGCGCTTAGAAATTTACTAATTAAGTTTTACTGTATTCATTTATTCTGATATTTATAAATTTTCTTCTAATCGTTAAATAGTCAACAAAATTCCACGGAGTTTTGGTTTTCACTAGAAAATAAAAATCTTTAGTGAGATAACTTCAAAGTATTGTTCGTGAGTGCTGGAAAGGTTATCTTTACTATATACTACTACTACTACTACTACTACTACTACTACTACTACTACTACTACTACTACTACTACTACTACTACTACTACTACTACTACTACAAAATATAACACTGTTTTGAAATATTATGCATTCTTCATGCTTCTTAATTTTAATTCCTTTTTAGTTTTATTATTTTTTCCCCTTTAATTTGTAAACTTTATTGTATCGTATTGAATACAGTTTTGCTAAACATGGTTGAACAAAATCACATGGAAGGTGTATATGGGTGCTACCCAGCGGTAGTCCCAGGTTGGTTGTTCGGTGAGGAGCAAGAGGAATGTAATTATGACGTAGTAGAGGATTGTGGTGTTGGATGCATGGCCTGTGCAATTCCTTATAGCCAGTGCGGAGGATAGGGATAACTTCTGGAACTCCTAAATCGGCATGCAGCGTGGTGTTACAAACGTACCAGGGTACTCCAGAGACCAGGTATAGATATCTGTTTTGGATAAAGTAACTGTACTGACATGTGGATTAAATGAGGGGCCTGTAAATAAGACATTTGTAGTGCGGAGATAGTAGAGAATATGCAAATACTAAGTGTGTTGCTTAAATTAAATTAAGCTGTTTACTTATGGACGCTCTTTAACTACCATGTTTCTTAGCGTCTCATTTATATTGGACGTAAAAAACCGGAAATTTTGCCCAAAGGCCTCTTTTATTAAGCTTTAGATTCTTTTACGTGCCGTAAACCTACTACATGGGACCGCCCTGCTAAGGATTTTTATGCCCGAAAAAATCCATCGCCCTCCGCCGTGTTTGAACCCAAGACCTCGGAAACTAGAGGCTAGTATGGAACCCCAGACCACGGAGGACGACAGGTTTTTGGTTCACGAATTATATGGCGGAGTTTCTGCATTAAGCTGGTAATACGAAGGTTCCAAGCAAGCTTGCTGTCCAAGGTAAGGCCAAGATATGTGGTAGATTCTGATGTGGAAATTTGAATTACTTCCATAAAACAGGATGGCGAATGGCCATTCGTTTGTATGTGAACTTGGCAATTATGACTTTTTGGGGATTCTCAGGACGCGCTATTTTTCACACCACAGGTGAACATTGTCTAAGGAAATTTGCATCTGAGTAGCCATAGAAGAGCAGGTCTCCATATTCAGAGTAGTGACATCATCAGCAAAGTGCGCAATAGTAAGAAGAGGATCAGAGGGGAAATCAGAAGTGTATATGAAATAGAGAAATGGTCCCAGAACCCTGCCTTGTGGAACAACAGAGTAAATTGCAATGGACTGTGATTGCACAATTTCATATTGGACTGTAAAAGTGTGTTAGCTGAGGTGAGATAGAGCTGTTCTGCATAGTGTATTGAAAATATAGGCTTGTAGTTTGAGGAGCACAGCTTCATACCATACTTTATCAAAAACGTTTTGGATATCAAGAAATAGCCCAAGACATACTAATTTACTTCAATGGTGTCCAGTATTATATAAGAATTCTATTTAACTGTTGCGTACAAGAATGACGAGATATATGATTCCTTGAAGATTAGTAGGTAAAGGAGGTAGTGGTAATCGTTCAAATAATTTATAAATTAAAAGTAGAAGACTTATAGGACGACAGTTGCTAGATCATTTCATGCTTTTTGAGGTTTAGGTACCCAAACAACTATTGCATGCTTCTGCTGCTGAGGGTAATATGTGATTGTATGGCGTTGAATATTTGTGTTAGGGAAGGCATCGAATAAAGGTTCGATCAAGTCATGGCCGGAGCTTTGTTCATTGTGTTCGTTGTATAGGATTCTTCACTTGAGCGGGAATGAAAAAGTGTGGAAAGGCGACGACGGTTGTAAAGGCTGTGAAATATTATTCTGCGCTTAGTTATAAAAGTCAGTGTCACTTATAGGATTAGGTTGGAACTGATCGCAAAGTATTTAAGACAACATATGCCCTTTTACTTCTGGAGTTGAAAGCCATTTATTTCAAACGTTAGGGGAGATATCCTGTTAAATTGTTTAATCAGTTTTCTTTCATAAGGAATCGTCTTGTGAATTAAGCACTGTTAGCTGGCTGTTAACAGCAGCAGATCGCTCGGCCTTTAAAGGTTTCCATTCTCTACTGCCTCGGTTGTAATTAGTTTTGTATGGAGGATACCTGGTTCTTTCCCATACTTTTCTGCATTATTATTACTTTCTCTACTACGTATAGTAAGTAGGGGAAGTATTGTATTCCACCAAAAATTCGATACCGAGGTTTCACCGGAAATACATGTTTTAAGACCCCCTGAATCCAAAAAAGCATTTTGGAAACATTTTCGTGTGTGTGTGTGTCTGTCTGTCTGTGTGTCTGTGAACAGCATAACTCAGAAACGAACAGTCGGATAAACATCAAACTTGGTATTTAGGTTCAGTATCTTCCAGAGATGCGACACGAAGGTTTTCAAGAAAAGCCCCCCACCCCATATTACCCTTTACATGGAACATTTTTCGAAAATTTTAATTTTCTCAAAAATGGCTCTAACGATTTTGATTAAAATATCATATGTTTAAGATATTTTCATGATAAATAAAATGTATATCTTGAATTTTCTGGGAATGTCTCCAAAAGTATTCTTCATTGTGAACGACTTTTGCATAATTCGTAAACCATAAGAGATAGACAAAATTTTACTACACAAAAATGTATATCTCGTTAAAATACACAATTTATGTCATATACATTTTAGTTGTTGAGTGAACCATTTTCGAAATATTGTTTGTTATTCCCTTAAATTTTCCAATACTTATACTTTTTCTCAAATTCGTTATTCATTTTTTTATGTCCTGGACATACAAAGAGAATGGTATGCTCCACATAGCAACCAGCTCTTAAAAGATTTGACTATCGCTTAAAGCCTACGATATTCCCCTTGCACGTACAAGAAAATTAGCAATAAGATTATCATCTCGATTAACATGAAGCATATGGAGAATAAGACTTTGTAAAAATAGTTTGTTCAAGAGTAGAGAAAATCATGTGAGTTTAACACAGATTATTTTATACAGCAGAGTTGTGTAGTGCATGGAGAGGTAAACATTTTGTATATGGTAGGAATACGTGAACTTGCTATGCTTGTGGCATATTGGATATTCCGCGTCAGATCATTTATAGCTCTCTCAATATCATGTGGCGATTTAAGACGTACTTGTATACTAATTAGTATATGAAGAACAGATGTTTAAAGATTCCAGTTGAAGGAATATTTATTGAGAGTGGGAACATTGCGATCAGGAGTGTTCACCTTGAAGCTGAGTAAAGCAGGGTACTGGTCGGCGCTTAATCCATGTAAAACTGCTGCATTTGAGCATACGTTGGCTACGCTCTGTCCTATAGGGAAGTCTAAAAGGTTCGGTGGACCTCCATCTCTGGATAATGAGATGACTCGACTGGGTGCAGCGTCTTTAATCGGAGTTGAGAAACTGTAATGTAATAGTTTTTCTCTTGAGTTGATGTTCGAACTGCAGTGCATGTTTGCTATTTAAGTCCCCTCCAAGTAAAAGTGTGATTTCATACGTGTGCTACGTCCAAGAAATGTGCTGAGTTCAGTTTATTTGATGGAGCAGAGCAAAATGGACCAAATAAATCTGTCTACTGTTATAATTTATTTTTATGCGACAGGTTTGAATTTCGGGTTCTTTAATGGGCTGAAATTCGTCATGTATTAGAGATCGCTGTTTTTTTAAGTTCTTTACTTTAAGTTGCTTTAACTCACAAAGATCTATTCGCGACTCTTGCATTAGTACAGTAGCGTTTGAACATTAATAGATTTGTGGGAATATACATACATATGACATCAGTTGTAATAAACAGATAATGATTTTCTTATATGGACAATACAATTAAACAACTCTTATAATTATACTACAATTGTTTTAACTTCCATTATGCAGTTGTATGTTTTATAAGAACATTATAGATAGATAAGGTATCTTTATTGGTTTCAAATTATTAAAGTTATTTCACAAGTATTTAGTGCATGGGTCATTGACCGTACATGCATATTTAAGATACAATAGGGTGACAAAATAAACAACAGAGAAATAAAACAGAACAAAAAGAAACAAGAAAAAGGGAAATAGAGATAAATTACCTTTGTCTAAATGAAAATGACTGACAATTCTGTAGGAGAATCTGCCCATTTTGTGATTTGGATGAGGACTGGGTACATATTTTGGCGGAATGTGCACAGTGGGAGAACCAGCGAACAACTAAACTGAAGGAAAAATTCTTAAGTCCCTCAAGAAAGAGATTGGCATGTTGGGATCTACTGGCTGACCAGAGGAACTGGCAAAACATGGGAAATTTTTTGCTAAAGTGCGCGAAGCTAGGTAAGAACATTATAATCAAATCGCTGTTTTGTTGGTGTATATTTTAGTTATTTTAGCACATATGCTATTTCCAGCATGTGGTGCTAAGTCCCTGAGTAGGGTATTCAGGAGATGCTGGTGACTCTGAATTTGGTAGTTCACAAAATTATTATATAATTTCAACTTGTCAAAGTAATAAACACTATACCGCTAATTTTACTTTATAAATGTTAGTTATTAACAATTATAATTTGAAAATGTCATCAGAATGTTCATTATACATTTATTTGTAACTGTGCTATTATAAGCCATATTTTTGGAGGGAAGTCATGAAGATGCTATAAATCATTCACACCGTCTTTTATCTAGGGATCTACAGTATGTCTTCATCACCAAATAAAACTCAAAAAGAGAAACAAAACTTTAAAATCGCAACCACACATCCAGCGATATTCTTATGTGCATCGCTGTTAAAGTTCGTGTTAAAACATCTTGGTTTTTATTTTAAAAGCTGCGCGAGATTTAGATTTGGTGTGTCTCCAATACTTTAATTTCCTTTTCCTTTCAAGTTTAATGTTGAAAAATGTTGTGCTAAAAGAGACTGAACGGAATTAATTTTTTCTATATATCACCGTTTACATGTATTTCACTAAGTCATGCTGATCCAGCGATTGAAACACAGTACAAATACGTGCAACGTACAGGCAATGCACTAGTATTGCTCAGCATATGGATGACCGAAAGTGAGGCAAACGTTTACTACCAATAGATGACGCTGTTTATGTGACGAAAGTTAAAGCGAGCTTCCTATTCCATGCTCTCTGACTATTTGGTTAACCAAAAACATAGACCCTTATGCCCCTCACTTCCCTTCCACACTCCCTGGTTGGTTCGTTATGTCCTATACCTAGCCATTGTATGACTGTAAATTGTAGCCGCGAATGTACTATTTGGCAACTGAAAACAATATAGCGCTTGCTGGAGTCCACTATACAAGATCAGGTTGAAATGAACCTGAAATGTGTAAACAGTATAGTTATTTACATTAAAGGGAAAGTCAGGATTATGGCTCTAACACAAATGTGCTAACATATTAAGAAGCCGCCTCTGAGGCTATTTGTAACGCTTCTGAAATGTATTTTTTGATAGTATGTATATTAGAGATATTAAACGCTTTAGAAACGCAGATGGCTTTGGTCGAAGGTCTGTGATAAAACTATTGAACAAAAGCTGCTCATGACGAAATAGATTCCTATACTACTAGCAATGGAATTGAGTTTTATTTATGGACGCTTTTTAACCGGTCTTCAGCGTCCCATTCTAATATTCGGCGTGAGAGACTTGTAATTTTGCTCAGAGACCTTTTTATCAGGTTTGAGGTTCTTTTACGTGGTATAATTCTACGACATAGGTCCAACGGTTTTACTTTCCTTCCGAAGAAAGCCATGTTAAGGATTCTTACGCCCGGAAAAACTCCATCGCCCTCCGCCGGGTTTGAATACTTAACCTGGGGAACTAGAGGCTAGCATGGCAACCAGTACATCACAGAAGACGACTATACTGCTTGCGCAGAGCTATTCGATAAACATGGATGATGAATTCTTTATCGTACAAACTACCATCCTACTATCGTACAAACACTATAATAGCTGTATTTAACGAAGTATTATTTTTAGTCCCATATGCTTTTATTGGTATAATGCAGGGTTATTTAAAAAGAAGGAACAGACCTTAAATATTTATTTCTAATAAACGACAATAGATAGTGACACATAGAACACATCATTGAATAGAGGAAAGTGCAAAGTTTTAAGCCCCACCTATTAGTTCCATTCAGGCCTACAGCGGCGCTGTGTTTGTTTACTAGAAAATGGCGACGCCACAGGAACAGTCGTTTTGTGTGCTGCATTATGAAAATAGTGAATCCATTGTTTTATTGCAGAGTACATTTCATTGTAAGTTCAACAACGAGCCGCCTCGTCATAAAAAATTACAATTGATTCAATAAATTCATAGAAGATGGTTCCGGAAAAGCACTGGTCGTCCTCGAATAACAAATGGTGCTCATTTTGAACACATAAAGTAAAATTTTGAACTTTTCTCTGTTCAGTGATGTATCGCATGAGTCGTCATCTATTGTCGTTCATTAGAAATTTAAAGTCTGTTGCTTCTTTTTGAATAACCCTATATATATATGACACGATATTTTAACATCGTCGTTAATAGTCCTTGCTGTTGCGTCAGCTCTATAAGGTCACAGAATACGTCTCTCTTTCTCCCGGCCTAGAGAAGGGAGCTTGCTGATAATTCGTATATAGAGCAGGCGAATAAAGGGAAAGAAGAAATTACTAAGAAAAGGATTAACGAGTAATGCGTGTTGTAATTTGTACATTTTCAGTTGTATAGCATAATGCAGTCCTAACCATTCCTCTGCACTCTTTACTCCTACTTTTGGAAAATGCTGCTGCTATAGCTTTACGTCACTATACCCAGGGATGTTACACATAAGCAAAGGCACTGTGATAGATGTCTGATTTAACAGAATAGTTTCAAAGAGGTCCTATTTGCATGATTCGTCTATAGTATTCATTTTACTTGTATGTAATGTTTGTGGTAAGATTTTGGCGTATATAGGAGAGAAGCAGAAGAAAATTGACAATCTAATTTTTTATGCTATAATAAATAACTCATTTTAAAGAAAAACAAGGAACAGTGGAACGCTATTTTGTAATTGGTTTAACTCTCTCTACTGTGTAAATAGAATAGCAATTTTATTTGTTTGTGAAATCTTTTCCCAAATACACAAATACAAATAGTTTGTTATTGAAAACGTCCTTCGTATTTTTACTTTCTCTACTACGTATAGTAAGTAGGGGAAGTATTGCATTCCACCCAAAAATTCGATACCGAGATTTCACTGTTTTGAGACCCCTGAATCCAAAAAAAGCATTTTTGGAAACATGTCCGTGTGTGTCTGTTAGTCTGTGAGCAGCATAACTCAAACGAAAAGTCGGATAAACACCAAAGTTGGTATTTAGGTTCAGTATCTTCCAGAGATGCGACACGAAGGTTCTCAAGAAAATTCCCCCACCCCAGATTATCCTTTACATGGAACATTTTTCGAAAATTTTAATTTTCTCAAAAATGGCTCAAACGATTTTGATTAAAATATCATATGTTTAAGATACTTTTACGACAAATGAAATGTATATCTCGAATTTTCTGGGAATGTCTCCAAAAGTATTCTTCATTGTGAACGACTTTCGCATAACTGGTAAACCATAAGAGATAGACAAAATTTTACTACACAAAAGATGTAGATCGCGTTAAAATACATAATTTATGTAATATACATTTTTGTTGTTGAGTGAACCATTTTCGAGATATTGCTTGTTATTCCCTTAAATTTTCCAATACACTTTTTCCTAAATGGAAATGCGTTATTCATTTTTTTTGTCCTGGTAATGCAAAGAGAATGGAATTCTCCACATAGCAACCAGCTCTTAAAATATTTGACTATCGCTTAAAGCCTACCAATTCCCCTTGCATCTACAAGAAAATTATCAATAAGATTAACATCTCAATTAACATGAAGCATATGGAGAATAAGCGTTTGTAAAAATAGTTTGTACAAGAGTAGGGAAAGTCATGTGAGTGTAACACATCAGATTTTTAATCCTAATTCAGTAGGTTTAGTAGACTAGGCATATGAAAAAGAAGCTTTTGAGAGACCTCCCTCATAATTTAACTCATCTCCCGACTGTTCACTGCTCCTGTTGCTTCGCACATATTTGTTTCAGCAGTTGTACTCAGGCCACCGACCTCTGCATCACTGCAGTTTCATGAGCGGCAGAGGGACGCTTTGAGGTCTCTGCGGAGAAACTATAACGTCGCTTCGTCTGTTTCCGTCCGTACATATGAAAAAACCTCGCCACCTGCTCCATCCATGAAATTGGGCTTTTATACCAGGTGAATCAACTGCTCCAAGGTTCTTTACTTTAATACAACCTGATAAGCTTCAGATACAACTTAGATATACCTTCGTTACCCGCTTTACTGCTCATTACAATTGGCTCCACACCCATGGGAAAAGGGTTTAAGGGGTACAATAGGTCTATCTCTACAACATAGTCCCCATTATCAGTTTTATAGGCGATCTGATAAACAATGTAGTTTTCTACCTGTCTCCGAAACCGCCTAGTAAGTAAAATATCTATTACATGCATACAATGTCAAAATCAGCGTAAAAGAAAATGTAGAAATTAAACAATTACAGAAACAGCGAGGTGCAACCAGTTAAGAGAGACACATTTACTCAGAATGGGTGCTGTAAGGTAATCACAATAAATTAAATGTACAGAAGAGGATTTGCGAGCTGGGGGGAGGGGTTTCCTATGGGACTAAATTACCCATTTATAAATTGTCAATTGTAACTTTTTATGTGGGAAGTGATTACAGGCTTATTGTCAATTCAATTCATTTGTATTTCTGTATTTTTCTCTGTTCTCTTTCTTTTTCGGCCTCATTATTGTAAGTGGGGGGGAGATGTGGCATATTATTAATTTTGTCATTACCAGACGTACTATTGTACTGTATTATTGCTACCAGACGTAGCATTAGTGGGATAGTTATGTTTGATTTGACGGTCTTTCCTTTTGGCGCGGACCACGCCAAAGAGAAGGAACTGTTTGAAATTGTCTGGTATGACGTCAATACTGTCTGGCTTTAGCTAGACACGGTTGGTGGGTGCAAGATAACGTGACTCGAGAGTAAGTGGTCGTTGGAACCAGTCGTGTGTGGCCGGTCTGCCTGCGGTCTGTGGCATCTCCCTTCATCCTGTTTCCATTGTTAACTAATGTAGATAAGCCAAACGTTTTGTGAATAAATCCCAGGTAATGTGTGTTATGTAATCTTTCAATGTAATGTAAAATATTTACGCCTTCCTCTTAATTTTACACACCAAAGTCCTGAACTTTGTGCTGCCAGCGAGTTGTGCTCCCATGTGCATGTTGGGGTGAACTAAATTAATCATTTTCTGGTAACTTTTTTGGCCTTTCACCCCAACAGGTAACAATATTTCAATTCTGGAATGTATTACATTTGATGCGCCATACATATTAAGATGTACAATTTGATTAATAATGTTTAAATGCCTAATACAGGCTTGAGGTCATCTTAGAAGCCTGTGTCGCATATACAGACTTTGGAAATGGAAATATGATTTTATCTTATATAAATATACTATTTACTATTGAACTTTATACGTTGCAACTTTGTGTATACAACATTGAAAGATTGGAGATTTGTCAAAATGCTCCATGGCCCCATTCCACACTCTGCACAACTCATAATGGTGATGTAATTCAGCCCATGTCCATAGTAACATCGGAGGGATGACGTTTTGGAAAGCTTGAGTAAGTTTTAGGTTCAGATCATAAATGTTGCTGGGTTTTGGTGAATAGACAACGTCTTTAACAAAAACTCACACGAAGAAGTCAGGAGGGGTCTGGGGATTTTGGGGGCCAAGAAATTGGTCTGTCACGACCATACCACATACCTCTCATGCACACTGAGGAGGTACACCATCTTACTGGAATACAATGCTCATATTGTTATCTTTCTCAATCTGCGGCAACAGAAACATATTCAAATATACGCAACATATTTCAATAAGATCCATAGCGTATTTTCTGAAAAGAAGTGCAATACACTGTATTGCAGATCATTCCACACCATAGTTAACTTTTGGACTTCATCTTTCAAGCTCACAGGAGTCATGTGGATTTTTTTTTATTTATTCCATAGATTATGCACTATTTTACAGTTGTATATTATGTTTGTAGTTTTATAGCAATTAAATTAGTATAATTATTTACATTTTACATTGTTGATGGATGTGGTGAATACAATTTATAAAACACTTGTAATAACATCTTTTACCAATATTTTATACAATGACTTTATAAATACTATATTAAAATGGTTTAAATGAAGTTTCAAACAGTATCTTCTGCAGATTAATCGAGGACAATTAAAGAGTAAATGTTATATTGTTTTTTCAGTTCCACAAGGGCACTTGAGATCCTTTTGTATGATAATATGAAATCTTTGGAAGTATGTACCAAATTTGCCGTGACCAGAAACATATTGTATTAGTATAAACTCAGGGAAGAATATTTTACAGTTTAGGTGACTGTATATCAGGGAAAAATATATTTCTTGTTATTGAGCATTTGTTGCTGTTTATCCACAGTGAATTCAATATATTTATTGTCTGAATTTTGTACTGGTTTTGGTCTTGATATTGAACATTTGTTGTAGGCATACTTGTCATTACTGGAAGCTGCTGCTTTTGCTAGAATATCCGCACTTTCATTCCTAACATTCCCGACATGTCCGCTTATACATGCAATTAAATATTTTTATCATATGCTACAAGTTTTGATATAATTCCTGTGGCTATTGGACGTAAATTATACGGAAGACAATGCATATAGTAGCCAGTTTGTATATTGCTATGAAAATTTCTTTGACTTCTGAGTAAACAACAAAAGCACATTCAACAATGTCATCTCCGTTTGCTCTCTGTGTATAAGAACCATCCGTGTAGACGCGAACTTCATGTCTAAAATTGCACTTTCCTTGATTAACAAAATATCTATAGTCACACGGGTGTACTTCTGATAAGAAGTGCATTTTCCTCTCAATCTTAAAATCTTGTTGAAATATTTGAGAACTAAATTCTACGTTATTTTTTTAAATATGTCATTTCAGATTATGCAATGGCTGTTATATAATGGTACAATACCTTCTATTGCTAAGGCTGCATTTCGTGACCTGTAGTGCAAAGCCATGTTGTATTTGAAGAAGCTTTTTTGGGCCCATTCTTTATTCAACACATGCTGGTAGGCAGAAACACAGTACAGTGCCATTGGTTCCGCTGCTCCATGATAAATAATACGCAAGGCTTCTGAGTTGATACCCCATGTAGGTTTATTGCTCGCACCAAAGCTGTTTGGAATTGTCTTGCTATTTTGACCAAGTTTCCTAGATGTGGTTTGAAGGTAATTTTCTGATTAGCTATTACTCCAAGATAAAATAAACAGTCAGCCAGTTTTTTCCCATTGTACATGAGAATATTTAGTGTTAAAATTTGTCTCTTCCTAGTTATCATCATTCCCATTGTTTTACTTGCATTGAATTGGAGTTTATTATTACAGCCCCAGTTGTATATAGTATCAAGCGCAGTGATTACAGCTTTTTCTAACGCACTTTGATCATGCGTAGACGATCATCTGTGTATGCCATACTACTACAGTTTTTGGATAATGCCAGGCATAATAGTTCGTCATATAAAATAGTCCAAAGTCCTGGGCTACATGTTGACCCTTGGGGACAGCCTTTCATCAGGTCTTTTTCAATAAGCGAATTACCTAGTGTAAGCTGTACTTTCCGTCTGGAAAAATAGTCTTGTACCATTTTATGTAACTTATTAGGACAGTTTTTATTCTTAGTTAATTCATTATCTTCAGCCACCAGACATTGTCAAAAGCACCTGATATACCCGTAGATATTAGAATACCTATGTTTTTACTATTTAAAACTTCTCGTGACCATGCAATGACTTTCGAGACAGGCACCTATGTTGATTTTTGTGGAGTGAATCTATATTGGTTTTCATTTAATAGACTGTTACTGTACATGTGATACATTATTATGTCTATCACAAGTTTTCTAACATCTTGCCTAAGACCGGTAAAGTGCAGATTGGTCTGTAGGAACTTGCTGTAGGTATAACTTGGGAAAGTGACTTAGGAATAATTTTCACAATGACAATTTTCCATAAATCCGGAATACATGCAGCTGTAGGCATTTATTGTAGACATTCAATAGGGGAGTTGGACATGAGCCATGCATTTTACTTTTGCCCAAATATTGCAGTCTTGAGGTTTACTCTCCCACTGTCATTAGAAGTCACTTTATCTTAAATAGTAATTCGTTTAAGAAGCCGACATCATCTTCATCCCTTGGCACATCATAGACGAAAAGTTGAGACGAGCTTCATGATCTTCATCAAATAGGTTTTGTAGATGTTGTAAGTGATATGGTCACAGTTTAAGGTACATCTCTGCTTACAGTCGTCTTAAACTTTTCATGGGACTCCTTGATATGCCTGCTTCTAAGCACACTACACATACCATACTCACTGGAAATTATTTTAACTTGTTAAACTCTCTCAAATTTACCACACCAAGAGGGAATTGTGCTCGCTGTTGATTTGTAGTAGGAATTTCAATTATCTAAGCTTTTCATTTGTCTTTATGCATTGTTGATTTTAATTCTTGCCATGCACGAAAACTCTCATCTTTTAAGTAAAATAAAAATTACCAGTAAGAAATACCTCCTACAAACACATTAGCTTTTATAATCATTTTTAATATTAAGTATCCATACTCAAAGGATCACCCTGTAGATTAGAGTTATTTAAAAGGGGTTGAGATTCCATACAACACCTAGTTGAGAGGTAATAATGACTGAGTGATTCGAAACCTATTTAGTAGGAGCTTAACTTCTCCTCCCCTTTAATTTATTACTTTTCAATTGGGTTTGGATATTTCGGAATAAAATATCGTATGACTATTATAAAAATCTGATGTGTTACACTCATATGACTTTCTCTACTCTTGTACAAACTATTTTTACAAACGCTTATTCTCCATATGCTTCATGTTAATCGAGATAAAAATTTGCAGACACTATCTTATTGCTAATTTTCTTGTAGGTGCAAGGAGATTGTTTTAGGCTTTAAGCGGCAGTCAAATCTTTTAAGAGCTGGTTGCTATGTGGAGCATTTCATTCTCTTTGCATGTCCAGGACATAAGAGAAAGGAATAACGAATTCCCATTTGAGAAAAAGTATAAGTATTGGAAAATTCAAACAAATAACAAAAAAAGACATAAATTGTGTGTTTTAACGAGATCTACATTTTTTATGTAGTAGCATTTTGTCTCTCTCTTACGGTTTATGCAAAATTGATTCAGAATGAAGACGACTTTTAGGGACATTCCCAGAAAATTCAAGATATGCACTTCATTTGCCATGAAAGTATCTTAAACATATGTTATTTTTATCAAAATCGTTAGAGCCATTTTTGAGAAAATAAAAAGGTAGTCTGGGGTGGGGGGGTTTTCTTGAAAATCTTCGCGTCGCATCTTTGAAGAATACTGAACCTAAATGCCAAGTTTGATATTTATCCAACCTTTCGTTTTTGAGTTATACTGTTCAAAGGCACACAGACACATTTTTCTAAAAATGATTCCGACTACCTCAAAGCGTGTATTTCCGGTGAAATCTCGATATCGAATTTTTGAGTGGAATGCAATACTTCCCGTACTTACTATCGTAGTAGAGAGAGGTAAACGTTTACAGCGGTTACGATTTTCAAGTTACTTAAGAAAGAACCAAATCTAATATTCCTGTTTACATTTAAGAAGCAATTATATTGAATAATAAAATATTTTCCTATAGCACTACGTTAGTAACTACATAATCATAGCTAACAGAAGATAAGAAATAAATAAATAAAACATACGTTATGACGGAAGGAGCTTAAATTTTGATCTTGAGGTCCATTTAGAGTATTTTTGGAACCGTAATCCATACGCGCACAAGGCACACTGAGGAAAAGTTTTATAAAGAGATTTTTCTGTAGCATCTTCTTTTACATCTACGCCCACTTATTGCTTTTTAAAAGCTTTTTGAAGCTTCTTTACATTTGTGCAATGATTGCTGTGTAGGCACATGAACGAATAAATGTATCACAGGGAACTTATCTTCAGAGAACATGTTTGTTTGACAAAAGGGGCGATGTTTTTCCATAAGGGTATGATCTGCGGGTTACGTGATACAGAAAATTATGGGCAACTGATTCACGTGGAATACACAAGTAAGAAGAAAATTTGTTGATACACATTTCAAATTTATTTGAAATCACTACTGAATTAAAATTAAGAATCTCCTAAGAATTTTTATTTTAATTTTCTATGGTGTTTGTAGGAAACATATCTACTATTATTGGTTTGGTAATTATTAGTATACTTAATACCATTATCTTCGATATGTTTTCATGAACAACTGTTTCTGAAATTAATTTGTGTCCTTCAGTAATGCAAGAAGTTCATCTCGAAGGTCTATCCGGAGCCTCAACCAGGGAAAGGAGCCAACCAGGTGGCTATCCTCTGAGGCTTTCCAATAGGGCAATACCTGGAGCCTAAAGAGCTATCCCCCACTTCGAAGGGATCGAAGTGGATACACCATTTACGCGCGTCATTTCCAAAAAAAACTGAAAAAACTTGGCAGGACGCCCAAAGATCTAGCGCGTCATTCTCAGCTCTCCAGACAGGTCCCGGTGGACAATGAAGTGTTTCAAAACTCCACCTAGGTATCGCCCAGAAGTATCCAATCTCCCAGGGTTTCGGGAACCACTGCCTCGCCGAGTCCAACCCAATTCGAACAACTTTTACGGCAGAGACTCATATATTAGCCCCGACGTAGTTCTGAAAGGTCAGAAGTACGTGCACTCGCTTCCATTTATGCCATCACCGCAGCTTCAGGCGACATTCTACTGACCTTCACAGGTGGAGTGTGTGTAGCAAGGAAGAGATGTGTGTATCTGTTTACTTTTTTGCCCATGCAGTGGTGTTCTATTTTATGTGCACAGTTCTAAATTATTCACATATGAGTGTATTACTTTGAGCGATAGCTTTACTCTTCATACTTGCAATAACCATGTTTTGCATATCTCCTCGAAAAATATTTGTAAGGGCAACACAATGTAAAACTGAAATAGATTATACTTTTTACTCTCAAAGAGGACACATTTACTAGACATTATTGGAATCCTGTGACCAATCCAAATATAGAACTAAATAAAACACTGTTTTGCAAAATTTCTCCATTCTCTGTGGTGTTGGGGTGATGTGTCTGCCTTACATTCGAAATGTCCTGAGTTCGAACCTCGCTTAGGATGAGTTACTCGGATAAAGTTTTTCCCGGGATTTTCCCTTATCCTGAAAAGACGAATGTCGGGTGACTTTAAGCTCTATGGACCCCGGGCTCATTGAGCATCATTTCATTCATGGTCCGATATGGCCTAAAAGGTTAAACACACAATTTTTATGAACTGTGCCGTTTTCGCCTCCCCCATGGTCGTGGCTCATGCAACCAGCACGTCATAATGCCAGGGTGATGACGTCATTATAGCCAGAGAAAGCCAACGTCTACAATTTCAAACAATATATTGTCAGGTATGACGTAAGACATCAACTCATCACGTAATACATCAGGCACGATCGTCATTGGCTGGGTTGCGACACGCCACTGATGCCAGCGCCACATCTTCTTCGACGGGGCCACGAACTCCCGGGCAGGCAGAGAAGAGAGGTCGCATTTTCGCCAGGGACCGAGGCGGACCAACTAGCCATCGTGACAGCGAGGTTCGGCATAATTCACCAAGGGTTATTTCGGCCTTTTCTAAATTATCTTTAAAACCTTCTTTGGTAAGCTTTTCAAAATTCAATATTTAGCTCTTGGGGATTTTCCAAATTGTTTTACGGGAGAAGTATTGACATTGCATTTCACGTAACTTTCTTGTATTCGTTACTTTGTCATATATTCTTTAAATGTACATGGCAAACGGTCCAGAACTAAATGAAAGATAACTTCGACACATTTCTCACTTACTGAAATAGGTTTTAGGACTGTTTCCCAAAGTGCCCACTAAATATCGCAATACAATACGGGAACGCACAGCGCACATTTTCAGTATTACTTTCTCCACTACGTATAGTAAGTAGGGGAAGTATTGTATTCCACCCAAAAATTCGATACCGAGATTTCACCGGAAATACATGTTTTGAGATCCCCTGAATGCAAAAAAGCATTTTTGGAAACATGTCCGTGTGTGTGTCAGTGTGTCTGTCTGTCTGTCTGTCTGTCTGTGTGTGTCTGTGTGTCTGTCTGTGAACAGCATAACTCAGAAACGAACAGTCGGATAAACACCAAACTTGGTATTTAAGTTCAGTATCTTCCAGGGATGCGACACGAAGGTTTTCAAGAAAATCCCCCACCCCAGATTACCCTTTACATGGAAGATTTTTCGAAAATTTTAATTTTCTGAAAAATGGCTCTAAAGATTTTGATTAAAATATCATATGTTTAAGATATTTTCATGACAAATAAAATGTATATCTTGAATTTCCTGGGAATGTCTACAAAAGTATTCTTCATTGTGAACGACTTTTGCATAACGGGTAAACCATAAGAGATAGACAAAATTTTACTACACAAAAAATGAAGATCGCGTTAAAATACACAATTTATGTCACATACATTGTTTTTGTTGAGTGAACCATTTTCGAGATATTGCTTGTTATTCCCTTAAATTTTTCAATATTTTCTCAAATGGGAATTGGTTATCATTTTTTTGTCTTGGATATGCAAAGAGTATTAATCTGTGGGAAAGGGAATAGTGCTGCACCTAGCAACCAGCTATTAAGAGATATGTATATGCTTAAAGGCTACTGTATTTCCAAATTGTCCTTGTAAATATATATTCCCCTTACATCTACAAGAAAATTAGCAATAAGATAGAGTCTGCAAATGTTTATCTCGATTAACATGAAGTAGATGGAGAATAAGCGTTTGTATAAATAGTTTCTACAAGAGTAGAGAAAGTCATGTGAGTGTAACACATCAGATTTTTTTATGTATAAAATTGGCAAAGTATCTTATAATTGCATGAAATATATCGGAGTTATTACGAACGTAAGGCTTAAATATTTGTAATGAAGGAAATAACACGACAGAAGAAAATATCACACAAGATGTGCCGAACTCACCACTGTATTTGACTCCTGAGAGAAACAGCTAATCACATTTAGTCTTCCAATCGTAGAGTGAGAAGACGCGTTCCTTTTCCGCTGTGCCTGCGCTATAAAAATGAACCGCAGAAACGGTGCGTTTAATATTAAAGAGCGTGCGCCAAGATTCACAGCGTTATCTTGCTTGCTCTAGCTTTTGGATTACCCTGTAACTTAACTGCCTCTTCGTCATCTGTCCAATTTGTTACCTCCCACATACGTTTGCTTCAGGTACAAATTCCGGGCGTATGCGGCCCTCTTGCTCATTAATTTAACAGGTTTTTAGCCACCCACGTTTCTACTCTGTTTACCCAGCCAACCACATAGCTTGTCATATATTTAGTACTCACTGACGTACTTATCTTCCACTTCCACCTGCAGACCAATTCATTCATCTAACCAGCTATTTACCCGCCGTAATCTATCCTACATAAACATTTAGTCTGTCCTTTGCACGCACACAACTCCTAATATCTCATACGTAAAGTTAGTGTTACAAGGTTGGAGCTCTAAGCGGGAAAAGAAGTGCCCACTTCTTAGAAAATCAAATTGTAACGACTACACAGGTCGTTAGAAAACTAGAACCTCTTGGTTTTAAGCGCCAATTGATATAATCATTTACAGATCATTTGTTCTTCTCTATCTCTTACATTTGATCTAAAAAGTCATTAATTGCGATGTCACCAAAGTGTATAAGTTGTGTATCGTAAATGTTTTGAAGCAGCTTCACAAATACGAAAGTTAGTGTTTTATTACGGCATCTTTTAAATAAAACACGAAGATTTTATACAATTTTCTTATACCAATCAACCATTTGCACGTAAATTGCAGTTGTTTTCATTTTCTCAAATACGGCTAGAACAATTTTGGTTAAAGTGTCATACGAGGGTTGTCCAGAAAGTAACCTCCGTTCATGCATAGCACGAAAAGTAGTAGGGGTAGCGCCGCCATTTCGACATCAGCGTGCGCAGTGGCTGAGTACGCTTCTAGCTGTGCAAGGTGGAGCATCGAACTGTCGCGTGTTTGCTAGTTATAACCTAACAACATGAGCGGAGAAATAACAAATCTCGCCAAGTGTGAAGTGCGTGTGAAGTGTGAAAAGGCTAATAAGAACAATCCAAAACAAGTGTGATGATCTTCTGACATCTGGTGTTTTTGCACGACAACGCTCGCCCTCACACAGTAAACAACACAAATGAACTTTAGGCCAAGTTCAAATGGGACGTCTTTGACCATCCCCCGTACAGCCCCGACTTGGCTACTAGCGACTTCCACTTGTTCCTATACATGAAGAAGTGGCTTGCAGTTCAGCGCTTTGGCAATGACGAAGAGCTTCAAAACGCCGTGACAGGTTAGCTTAGTTCACAGGCGGCAGAATTTTATGCAGAGGGTATTTCAAAGAAAGGTATGTTAAGTGTTTGAATCCGACTATGAAGAAAAATAGAGAAAAGCTGTAGTTTTCAGATGTATATAATAAAACTTTGTATGTATACCGGTTTCACGTTTATTTCTAAACGGAGGCTACTTTCTGGACAGCTCTCGTATTTTAAATAAAAGGAATTAAATTTGCACTTTGAATTTTGTATATATATAATCTCTAAGTAATCTCTGTTGTTATTGAATTTTGTATGATTAGAACACTGTAGGAGTTTAAAGTTTAAGCTAGGAACAATAAAATTTGAAGTTCGGCTAGCCCCGAAGTTCAGTTAGTGGAGAACTTGCTTTCTGTGCGAGGGGTTCTGGGTTGGATTCTCGGCTAGGGGTGGGTGAGAATTTTTCTCTAGTCAAGATTATTCCCTTACCTCCTAATATCCTCCTCCCCTATGATCTAATATACAAAACCCAACAAATGTAGAAATCCGATAGTGCATACCAGTTAACACCATTACCGATAAGACAATATGTTCCAAAAGTAAAAGGACGCGATATGACCATGGCAGTTAAAGGGAGGTATAAATGGACCAAAATAAAAATAGAGAGTTCATTGAAATAAACAATTTACTTCAAATAATTTTTTTCTAGCAGCAAACTAACAAGCAATCCTTGTTATTTTATATTTTGCATGAAAAAGTTCGAAATTGTCTAATATGAAACGATTTCTAGGCAGAAATTTATGAGTAACAAAGTGAATAGATTAATAGCTTCTATATGGATAGTACAATAATTAAGACACACACACACACACAAATTAATTAATCAAGGTACAAAAAAGATATATGGTTGCTACATAACTACTTTTAGAAAACGCATAAAAATACTAAATGTCGAACATTATAAAAAAATCTGATAGTTTACATTCGTATAACGTTCTCCACTCCTATCGTTTATTAGTGGGTAGGCAAATTATTCTTACGAAAGATCTGCTTCAATTTATCGAAATAAACCTCAGAAGAAATAGTTACGTTACACATTTCGTTATAGATACAAAGGGAACAGCGATAGTCAAATATTTAAGAACTGGACGCTATATGCTGGCCTTAAAATTCCGTACTGTTTCCATGCAATCGCGAGAAACAACTGAAAATCGACGGAACTTGAAAAGAATGACAAAGTATTGAACAAATCGAACCATTAATAACGGATATCTCGGAAATGGCTAATGGCATATCAGAAATATTATTTGAAATAAGTTGTGTGTTTTAAACATATATACACTTTTTGTGTAGTACGTTTCCGTCTATCACTTAACGTTTTCTGATTGTACAAGATTATACAAATTTCCTCCCGAATGAAGAGAACTTCACAATCTAGTCCCAGAAAACTCGAGATATACATTTTATTTTCTATAAAATATCTTTAATATGTGATATTTCAATCAAAACTGTTAGAGCCATTTTTTTAGAAAATACAAAATTAAAACAAAAATGTTCCTCGTAAAGCGTAGTTTGGGGTGGGGCAGTTTCTTGATAATCTACGTGTCACAACTGTATGGATGAACCTAAGTACCAAGTTTGGTGTGTGGTCCGACTTTGTTTTTGAGTTATGCTCTTCAAAGCGCGCGCGCGCGCACACACACACACACACACACACACATGCACTCAGGACCTTTTTCTAAAAATACTTTTTTGGGTTCAGGGCGCCTCAAAACGTGCATTTCCGATGAAATATCGATATTAAATGTTTGGGTGAAACAATACCTTCGTCATCTACTATGTACGTGTTAGAGAAAGTAAAAACTACTAAGAATGTTGCATCTTGAGTTCAAGTATGTGGAACCTTGTGGTAGATTATACTTCAAAAAACAATCGAGGTGTCACAGGCGGAAGCGCGTGTAACTCGCATTCTGGAGGTCGTGGGTTCGATTCCCCCGGCCGATCTACCTAGTCCATGGGTTTCTTCGGGGTTTCCCCACGTCGTTAGGCGAATGCTGGGAAGGTTAATTACATCCCCCGAATTTCCTGTCCCTCCATTTAACCTCCTTTCTCATTCCACTTTACCTTTCATTTGCTTGGTTGTTTCAAAATTGCAAGTGTCGGCGGGAGTCTTGGGCGTCGCATGGCAAAAAGGATGATCTCTGTAACATTTCGTCCTCCACAATGGAGGCGGTCTCTTTTCCCGGGTCCCCCAGGGAGATGTGCGACTGCCGAGGGGAGGGGAGCCGTTGTACCAATTGCCACTGGGGAGTTGCAACCTGGAAAATTTAGGGATCCTGGGTCTCTGCTTGCTGTCGTGCCTCCAGATCAGGCCGCCTTCTGTCTCCTCTCACCATACCCCTCCCTCCCTCCCGGTGAGCCCCGTTAGGCACTAAAGATCTCCTTAGGTCCGGTGCTAAACCTCCCTCCGATCTTGGTCATATGTCAACTTCAAAAAAATATAAGTTATTCCTTGGTCTATTGGAAACAATATGAATTATTTAATGGCTGTTCTGGCCTATAATATCTAATAAGACGGCTATTGTTAATGCAGTTTGTTTGTATATTGGTAGTTTGGTTCAAATTTATAGCTTTTTCTGTTATATTATTTATTTATTATTATTATTATTATTATTATTATTATTATTATTATTTGCTTGTATTTTGCGTCACAACAAAAGTTTAAGCTGTAGCAAATATTCAGTCAGAAGCATAATTTTTGTGCATATGCTTCACTATAGGTGAATAGTAGTTTTGTAATGGTTTGTGCTTGCATTTGTACGGAAGAAACTGGATTTATATTCCCCTTCAGATATTAAGCTTTCTACCTTATTAAGGAATTTAATTAAAGATTATTAAGAGGGATTCTTTTAGAAGTAGAAAGATGAAAATTCCACGAGAATGAAAAAAATCCCACGTTCTACAAGTTACGTAGATTATTTAATTTACAAACCATAATAAAAATTCATAATAAACAGTTTTACAAAAAAATCTGAAATGTTACACTCACATGACTTTCTCTACTCTTGTACAAACTATTTTTACGAACGCTTATTCTCCATATGCTTCATGTTAATCGAGATGTTAATCTTATTGCTAATTTTCTTGTACATGCAAGGGGAATTGGTAGGTTTTAAGCCTTGGTCAAATATTTTAACAGTTGGTTGCTATGTGGAGTGTTCCATTCTCTTTGCATTACCAGGAAAAAAACAAATGAATAACGCATTTGAGACAAAATATAAGTATTGGAAAATTTAAGAGAATAACAAGCAATATCTCGAAAATGATTCACTCAACAACAAAAATGTATATGACATAAATAGTGTATTTTAACGCGATCTACATTTTTTGTGTAGTAAAATTGTGTATCTCTTATGGTTTACCAGTTATGCAAAAGTCGTTCACAATGAAGAATACTTTTGGAGACATTCCCAGAAAATTCGGGATATACATTTCATTTGTCATGAAAATATCTTAAACATATTATGATACTTGAATCAAAATCGTTAGAGGCATTTTTGAGAAAATTAAATTTTCGAAAAATGCTCCATGTAAACGGTGATCTGGGGTGGGGAGATTTTCTTGAAAAACTTCGTGTCGCATCTCTGGAAGATATGAACCTAAATACCAAGTTTGGTGTTTATTTGACTGTTCGTTTCTGTGTTATGCTGTTCACAGACACACAGACACACACGGACATGTTTCCAAAAATGCTTTTTTTTGGATTCAGGGGGTCTCAAAACATGTATTTCCGGTGAAATCTCGGTATCGAGTTTTTGGGTGGAATACAATACTTCCCCTACTTACTATACGTAGTAGAGAAAGTAAAAAGAATGTGTATCGGGTATGCAACGGAGGGGAAACCTCACGCACTATGACTTACGTGAGATCTAATGCGGCTACCAAGAATGGATGAAGTGAAGGTACCACAGGAGGCTACATGCCACAGGAGATATGCCACAGAGACGCGGGAACTTTCCTTGCATTGCCGGCTCGAGGACCCGCCCCACTACTACAGCTGTCCCGAGAGAACTATGAACCCCTCCAACCAGATAGCCCTCAGTGTTCATGGAAATACTTAATTCTTGGAGTAAGCATCTGTGGCATCTGCCCGGCTCCACCACACGCCACGAAACCTGAAATATGAGAAGGAAACAGAATGAAAGGGTAATGAGGGAAACGAAATCGTGGTAGATGAGAAATATCCCCAGCATACGCCTACCCAGCAGGAAAAACCACGAAACGCCCAAGGCCAGAATTGCAGGTCGACGGGAATCGAACCGGTGACCTCCCGAATGCGAGCCTTACAGGTTACCGCGGATCCAACTCCCTCGGCCAATGAATGTGTAAATGTGTAGTACAGGTTTATCTCCATTAAGAAGAAGAATAAGCTTTTGTAAGAATAGTTTGTAGAAGAGCGAATAGAGAAGGTCATGTGAATGCAACACATGATTTTAGGAGCGAAACGTATAAAATGTTGATAAGGCACCTGAAATGTAATGCTTTGTATACGTTTGCAATCTTGTTTCCTTCGTGAGTGACGACGAAATGAAGTATGTTTGAGTCTTGCTTCCACCTACAGTAATATGTTTTTGTGTGATGCTGTACGTTGCTTGCTGAAGCGAGTGCGATAGGAAGGGCAGGAACTGCGCCTCGACGTCTTATAAAGATCGGCACTGAACTGAAGTTATTAACAACGCGCAACCGGTGGCTACATCCCACAATGTACAACTGGCTCGATAATAACCATCCTGGAAAGGCAATAAGAACGAGAAGGAAAATACAGATACTCGCTGTTGTGTTAGCTCTGTACCAGAAAACAACAAACCCAAGCTTTGATATCTTTCACATCAGTAAGTCTGATATTAGATAGCCTTACAAGGGAATATCTCAGTTCGAATCGGAAAACTCGCAACTTCAATATTACCATGAGTGCTGATAGGTTTTCGTTAATTTAAATGAGGTTAGCAAACGCTTCTTGTCATGGTAATCATTTCGAGACCACGACAACAAGCATAAGTTTGAAAGTCCAATTAAATTACCTAAGAAAACATAAGCAAGAGAGGGGCTCGGTAATGATTACAGTGCAAGATATATGCCATTTTTTCGTGTAATGATTGAAGTGGCTCACCTGTTTCATCTCTTATTATGCGACATTAGATTTTGTAGCGCTTTTATTGTATTCTGAATTCGCAAATCATCAAATCTCGCCATGTTAAAGTTTGTACCATCCGTAAAAACTGAACAGAAAAAGTCATAAAAATAGGATTCTTAGATCCCTAGTAGAAACGAAGTAGAGACTATAGGAATAAAAAAATCTGATGTGTTACACTCACATGACTTTCTCTACTCTGGCACAAACTATTTTTACAAACGCTTATTCTCCGTATGCTTCATGTTAATCGAGATGTTAATCTTATTGCTAATTTTCTAGTAGATGCAAGGGGAATTGGTAGGTTTTAAACGATAGTCAAATATTTTAAGCGCTGGTTGCTATGCGGAGCATTTCATTCTCTTTGCATGTCCAGGACAAAAAAAAATCTGATGTGTTACACTCGCATGACTTTCTCTACTCTTGTACAAACTATTTTAACAAACTCTTATTCCCCATCTACTTCATGTCAATGCAGATAAACATTTGCAGACTATCTTATTGCTTATTTTCTTGTAGATGTAAGGGGAATATATATTTACAAGGGCAATATAGAAATACAGTAGCCTTTAAGCACATACATATCTCTTAATAGCTGATTGCTAGGTGCAGCACCATTCCCTTTCCCAAAGATTAATACTCTTTGCATATCCAAGACAAAAAAAATGAATAACGAATTACCATTTGAAAAAATAAGTATTGAAAAATTTAAGGGAATAACAAGCAATATCTCGAAAATGTTCACTCAACAAAAAAAAATGTATACTACATAAATTGTGTATTTTAACGCGATCTACATTTTTTGAGTAGTAAAATATTGTCTGTCTCTTATGGTTTACCAGTTATGCAAAAGTCGTTCACAATAAAGAATACTTTTGGAGACATTCCCAGAAAATTCAAGATATACATTTTATTTGTCATGAAAATATCTTAAACATATGATATTTTAATCAAAATCGTTAGAGCCATTTTTGAGAAAATTAAAATTTTCAAAAAATCTTCCATGTAAAGGGTACTCTGGGGTGGGGGAATTTTCTTGAAAATCTTCGTGTCGCATCCTTGGATGTTACTAAACCTAAATACCAAGTTTGGTGTTTATCCGACTGTTCGTTTCTGAGTTATGCTGTTCACAGACAGATAGACAGACACACACACACACACACACACACACACACACACACACACACACACACACACACACACAGACACGGACATGTTTCCAAAAATTCTTTTTTTGGATTCAGAGGGTCTCAAAACATGTATTTCCGGTGAAATCTCGGTATCGTATTTTTGGGTGGAATACAATACTTCCCCTGCTTACTATACGTAGTAGAGAAAGTAAAAATGAATAACGAATTCCCATTTGAAAAAATAAGTATTGAAAAAGTTAAGGGAATAACAAGCAATATCTCGAAAATGGTTCACTCAACAAAAAAACATGTATATGTCATAAATTAAGTATTTTAACGCGATCTACATTGTTTGTGTAGTAAAATTTTGTCTATCTCTTATGGCTTACCAGTTATGCAAAAGTCGTTCACAATGAAGAATACTTTTGGAGACATTCCCAGGAAATTCAAGATATACATTTTATTTGTCATAAAAATATCTTAAGCATATGCTATTTTAATCAAAATCGTTAGAGCCATTTTTGAGAAAATTAAAATTTTCGAACAATGTTCCAAGTAAAGGGTAATTTGGGGTGGGGGTATTTTCTTGTAAACCTTCGTGTCGCATCTCTGGAAGATACTGAACCTAAATACCAAGTTTGGTGTTTATCCGACTGTTCGTTTCTGAGTTATGCTGTTCACAGACACACACACACACACACACACACACACACACACGCGCGGACATGTTTCCGAAAATGCTTTTTTGGATTCAGGGGTCTCAAAAATGTATTTCCGTGAAATCTCGGTATCGAATTTTTGGGTGGAATGCTATACTTCCCTTGCTATACGTAGTAGAGAAGGTAAAAATGAATAACGAATTTGAGAAAAACTTTTAAGTATTGGAAAATTTAAGGGAATAACAAGCAATATCTCGAAAATGGTTCACCCAACAAAAAATATGTATATGACACAAATTGTGTATTTTAACGTGATCTACATTTTTTTTGCAGTAAACGTTTATCTATCTCTTATGATTTACCAGTTATGCAAAAGTCGTTCACAATGAAGAATACTTTTGGAGACATTCCCAGAAAATTCTAGATATACATTTCATTTATTATAAAAATATCTTAAACATATGATATTTTAATCAAAATCGTCAAAGCCATTTTTGAGAAAATTAAAATTTTCGAGAAATGTTCCAAGTAAAGAGTAATCTGGGGAGGGGGGATGTTCTTGAAAACCTTCGTGTCGCATCTCTGGAAGATACTGAACCTAAATACCAAGTTTGGTGCTTATCCGACTGTTCGTTTCTGAATTATGCTGTTTACAGACACACAGACACACACACACACAGACACACACATGGATATGCTTCCAAAATTGCTTTTTTTGGATTCAGGGGGTCTCAAAACATGTATTTATGGTGAAATTTGGGTATCGAATTTTTGGGTGGAATACAATACTTCCCCTACTTACTATACGTAGTAGAGAAAGTTAACAATGAATGAGGTGAAAAAATATGATTATTGCATTCAAGTGATCTTCCCTATTCAAACTTTGCAAATATTCTTACAAAAACTTAGTTTTATCTACTTATTGATAATCGAGATAACATTACACATTTAAAATAAGAAGAATGCATATTAGCCCACAACGATAGTAAAATTTTTTCAAAGCTGTGTGACCACGAAAAAAAAGAAAGAAAAACGAATATCGACTTCCCAATGTGTAAAAATCCTATGAGTTGCATTCATATGATTTTCTCTACTCATTCTTCTATAAAGTATTCTTACAAAATCGTATTGTTCTATCTAATTCTTATTAATACAGATGAACTTTCATTACTCATTTATAATTTCGTTGTAACTAGAGAATGTAGTAAGGCTAAAGCGATTGTTAAGTCTTTTAAAAGCTATGTGAAGGAAGAAATAAGGAAAGAAGAACGAATAGCGATTTACGGTTGAGAGAACTATAAAGATTTGAAAATTCAAACTAATAACAAATATTTCGGAAATGCTTATCATAAAAGATTTCCATTTGAGAAATTGTGTGCTTTAACGACATCTGCATGTTTTGTGTAGCAAGATTTTTCTATCTTTTACGGTTTGCCAACTATACAAAAGTCATTCATAATAAAGAGCATAGTAGTATTAGTCCCGGATGAGCCAATTGGATTAACGATAATCCTGCCGCTAGGGGCGCTAGTGTCGCTAGTGTCGCTGCGTGGGCGGCAAGTTTGAAAAGCGCCCTGAGCGGGAGGATTATCGTTATTGCAATTGGTTCATCCAGGACGAGTTAAAAGAATTGAGGATTAGGGAAAGGTGAAGGAGAAACAGGAAGTGACGTGGAGTGTTTTGATTGGTTCGTTAATTCGGGTGGAAGATGAAGGAAGGAAGATGAAAGAGTATGGAGGTCACGTGATGGAGAGGAGCGGGGTGGCGAGGTGTTGTCTGTGCGGAGGTTGGGACTGAAAGAGGGGAAAGATGGCGAACGAGGGATAAAAAGTATAACAGAAAGTGACGTGTGAAGTTGTGATTGGTGGGAATAAGAAGTGATGTTATTGGTGGAAAGGAACAAATGAAAGTTGTTGATTGGTAAGAATAAGAGAGATTATGATTGGTGGAAAGAAAAAAGGTGTGGGAGTGGGGTATGTTGGAGGTGATGGAAAAGGTAAGTTTTGCTACCAACAACATTTGCAAAAGCCTATCCAGAATTCATCAGCAATTTTAAATAACTAGTGTTTCGGGGTTTTCTCTGGTTGGTAGACGAATGCAAGCTGTTTCTGCTTTTTCATAGGTTTTCCCAAAATTGAAAATGCATATATATTGTAACACAAATGTGTGCAGTGCAAAAGAAAATAAAATTAAATAAGCACACACACACACACACACACACCCGTTGCAGTTGCCATACTTATATTATTCGTCTTTTCCTTTTTTTCTTTTTTTCTTTTTGTTTTTTCGTTTTTTTAAAAAATAACTAGTTTTTGAGGGTTTTCTGCGGATGGTAAACGAATGCAAGCTCTTTCTGCTTTTTCATAGGTTTTCCCTGGTTGGTAGGCGTTTGCTGTGGTGGTTGACGAAGGCGTTTCTAATTTTCGAGGTTTTTCAGGTTTTTAGTGGTTGTCCCTGCCCGGTAGGCAAATAATGAAGTTTTACCTTGTCGGCGCACGGATACTAGGCACATACTCGCACAAACACACACACATTTAATAGTAGCGTGTAGCAAACTGTTTTTGAAAAATGCTTAACCAGCTTTAAGATCAACCAACATCACTACGCACTGATATACCTAGGTTTTTTAAAGCGGTACAGACGCCCTTTGCACAGACGTAATTTAACTATACCAAAAACCTGGTACTGGGCCATCGTAATGGTCGCTAGCGTACGTAGGAGCAGGGTTCTCATTGCCGGTCGAAAGCGGTCAAAAAAGTGTACTATCTTGTTTTCATGGGTTTTCCAGATCGGTAGGCGTTAGAATACTCTTAGAGCTTTTTTCAGGTTTTTCGCGGTTGTCCCTGTCCGGTGGGCAAATGAGAACGTTTTTCTATAATGTCGTCGTTTTGGCTTGTGGCGCACGGATACTAGGCACATACTCGCACACACACACACTATAATAGTAGCGTATAAAAAATTTAACAAACAAAATCTACACAATGACAAAATTGAAAATGTATATATATTTTAACACAAAAGTGTGCAGTGCAAACGATTTTCTAGCCCCTAGTGAATGTAAAATTGCGTTTACTTCACTTCTTTCAAACTGCTTAAAAATCATATAAATGGTTGTTTCACGTCATAATAAGCCTATATATACCAAGAATACTGAGTTTTTAAAAAGTCAATAAATTGGATTTTCTAGCTCCTAGTGAGTGTAAAATCGCGTTTACTTCACTTCTTTCAAACTGCTTAAAATTCATATAAATGGATGTATTACCTCATAATAAGCCTCTATATACCAAGAATATTGAATTTTTAACAAGTAAAGAAAATCGATTTTCTAGCCTCTAGTGAGTGTTAAATCGCGTTTACTTCACTTCTTTCAAACTTCGAAAAAATCATATAAATGGTTGTTTCACGTCATAATAAGCCTATATATACCAAAAATACTGAGTTTTTAAAAAGTCAAGAAAATGGATTTTCTAGCACCTAGTGAGTGTAAAATCGCGTTTACTTCACTTCTTTCAAACTGCTTAAAATCATATAAATGGTTGTTTCACGTCATAATAAGCCTATATATACCAAGAATACTCAGTTTTTAAAAAGTCAAGAAATTGGATTTTCTAGCTCCTAGTGAGTGTAAATTCGCGTTTACTTCACTTCTTTCAAACTGCTTAAAATTCATATAAATGGATGTATCACCTCATAATAAGCCTCTATATACCAAGAAAATCGATTTTCTAGCCCCTAGCGAGTGTAAAATCGCGTTTACTTCACTTCTTTCAAACTGCTTAAAAATCATATAAATGAATGTATCACCTCATAATAAGCCTCTATATACCAAAAATACTGAGTATTCAAAAAAGTCAAGAAAATCGATTTTCTAGCCCCTAGTGAGTGTAAAATCGCGTTTACTTCACTTCTTTCAAACTTCGAAAAATCATATAAATGGTTGTTTCACGTTATAATAAGCCTATAGATACCAAGAATACTGAGTTTTTAAAAAGTCAAGAAATTCGATTTTCTAGCTGCTAGTGAGTGTAAAATCGCGTTTACTTCACTTCTTTCAAACTACTTAAAATTCATATAAATGGATGTATCACCTCATAATAAGCCTCTATATACCAAAAATATTGAGTTTTTAAAAAGTCAAGAAAATCGATTTTCTAGCCCCTAGCGAGTGTAAAATCGCGTTTACTTCACTTCTTTCAAACTGCTTAAAAATCATATAAATGAATGTATCACCTCATAATAAGTCTCTATATACCAAAAATACTGAGTATTCAAAAAGTTAAGAAAATCGATTTTCTAGCCCCTAGCGAGTGTAAAATCGTGTTTACTTCACTTCTTTCAAACTGCTTAAAAATCATATAAATGGTTGTTTCACGTTATAATAAGCCTATATATACCAAGAATACTGAGTTCTTAAAAAGTCAAGAAATTCGATTTTCTAGCTGCTAGTGAGTGTAAAATCGCGTTTACTTCACTTCTTTCAAGCTGCTTAAAATTCAAATAAATGGATGTATCACCTCATAATAAGCCTCAATATACCAAGAATACTGAGTTTTTAAAAAATCAAGAAAATCGATTTTCTAGCCCCTAGCGAGTGTAAAATCGCGTTTACTTCACTTCTTTCAAACTGCTTAAAAATCATTTAATGAATGTATCACCTCATAATAAGCCTCTATACCAAAAATACTGAGTATTCAAAAAGTCAAGAAAATGGATTTTCTAGCACCTAGTGAGTGTAAAATCGCGTTTTCTTCACTTCTTTCAAACTTCGAAAAAATCATATAAATGGTTGTTTCACGTTATAATAAGCCTATATATACCAAGAATACTGAGTTTTTAAAAAGTCAAGAAATTCGATTTTCTAGCTGCTAGTGAGTGTAAAATCGCGTTTACTTCACTTCTTTCAAACTTCGAAAAAATCATATAAATGGTTGTTTCACGTCATAATAAGCCTTCATATACCAAAAATACTGAGTTTTTTTCGTACTCACCTATAAGAGATAGAGGGTAGAGGTCATACGAAGGTAACACTTGAGAATTTTTATTCTGCAGTTGGTGTTACTCCTTAGAAAGGAAGTATCTGCTGATTCTATTTAATTCTTACATTTTACATAACACGTATGCACGGCACAACACAAAAACACTACACACGACACTCATAGTTTTAAATATTGCACTAGTGGGGGTGCAAGCTGAACCACTATTAACAACAGGTAGCAAGCGTTAGTTCTGCTCACTTTAGTATCGGAGAAAACAGTAAAAAAAAGAATCATTCTCATGTACAGCACTACGTGCAAAGACCCTGTGCTGATGTGTGTGTAAAACGAGCGTGAGAAACGGATGTTCGTCAGCGATAGAATCGTTTAAATGCAGTTTTATTGTCGATGGTAGGGATCGTGCAGTGGCGGATCGTGACTGCGTTTACAATTTGACAATTTGTGGCGAAATAAGGCATTTAACTCGACGCGTATGCTGAAACTGCGGTTGCGAAAAGCGAGCTTATAAAAACCCGGTGCCAAGAGCAACCGGCCGTAGTGAGAAACGGGAGCGATAGTGGATTTTTCTATAAAATCGTTCTATTTGACGAAAAATAGTTTAAAATAAACACAAAATAGTAGCAGCACTTTGCAGGGAAAGAGCGATCAGTGCATTCGGACGATAAGATGGAGCCGCAACCCGGGGGAAGTCGCGATGACACCTTGCAGCCTACGTTCGAAATTATAGGGCACAAGCAGAGGACGCTACCAAGGCTTTTTTCCGGCTTTACAGAGTCTCAAATTACCGTAAACCCGGTCCCCAGAGATGTTAACCCGGAGCAATGGGTATCGCATTTGTTTAACGATATTCTAAACTTTGCGATACAGAACCTGTTAGAAAACGAACCCGGATATTTAGGCATATCCATAACAGACGAAAAGGAGACGTCTAAAGCCTTCAACATGAGCGTGAGGCGCGTAGAGCAATTGAATGCGGATGTCATTGTTGGAAGCATCGAAAAAGTAATGCAAAGTAACCAACAATTCTTGCTAAGCGGGCCTCTTCATGTAACGTTTGTGTGGACCAAGGAGGTTTCGGGTTCGTGCCACCAACCATGCGATGCCTGTAGGGACAATAAAGGCATTGTCGAAATAGCCAACAAAGACAACTTGTGTTTAGCAAGAGCCATTGTTGTAGTTAAAGCCAAAGTGGATCGCGACGTCAACTATAAAACGATGACGCGCTCCGACTATCTACAAAAATCGAAGGCCGTAGCCTTGTGTGCGAGCATCGGTCAAGGCCACGACAGCTGCACGATAGATGACGTCAGACGCTTTGACGCTGCGTTAAAGCGCTACGCTGTGACGGTGTTTGGCGATCATACGGGGAAGCACGTGCTGTACGCGTCGGATAAGAAATGCGATAAATACATCGACGTCATGCTCCACGCCGGGCACTTTAATGCTATCGTGAACCTTCACAAGTGCTTTGAATGCAAATGGTATTGCCGCCAGTGTCATCATCCCTCGGCACACAAAAAAGAATTTCATAGGTGCGACGTCAGGTGTGCTAAATGCCATCAGCAGTGCGATGCGCGATTTGACGCCTACATACGCTGCGCCGAGTGCAACAGAGATTTTAAGGGACCGACATGCTTTGCAAACCACGCAAAGAAAGGCGTTGTTTACCCAAAGGCGCTGTCGGTGTGCGATGTAGAAAAGGTGTGCACGTCTTGCAATAAGCTGGTGAATGCGAGGCACAGAAAAACCGCGCACCAGTGCGGGGAAAAGTACTGCAATCATTGCAAGTCACACGTGAATTCTAGCCACATGTGCTATATGCAGCTGTATGCCACAAAGAACAAAAGAAACCGGTACGTGTTTGTTTATCGACTTTGAATGCACGCAAAACATTCCATATACCGGCAAAAAGGACACATACGAGCATGTACCTAACTTGTGCGTGTTGTACCAAGCCTGTTCGCTGTGCATCGACGAACGCCACAAGACGGCATACTGTACCGAATGCGGTTGCAAAGAATGGGTGTTTATGGACGAGCCCGTGAAGCAGCTTTTCGAACACATCGCGCAGGCGAGGTTCGAAGCCTGGGACGTCTACGTCGTGGCGCATAACCTCAGAGATTACGACGGGCAGTTTTTATTAAAGTACATGGTGGTGCAGTTAGACTGGGTGCCGGAGCTCACCATGAACGGGAGCAAGATCTACAGGATGAGGTACGGTGACGTCACATTTCTAGACTCGCTGAACTTCATACCCATGCCACTCTCCCGCTTTTCCAAGACCTTCGGATTGAAGGAATGCAAAGGTTATTTCCCGTACCTGTTTAACACGAAGGAAAACGAACAGTACGTGGGTTCGATTCCCGACAAAAGGCATTAATGTCCGGAGGGCATTTCGGCGGAGGGTCGGAAAGCCTTCGAGCAGTGGCACGAAGAAAAGGCGTCCTCCGGATAGTCTTCGACATGAGGGCGGAAATGGTGGCGTATTGCAAGATGGACGTATTTCTACTCAGCCAGGGAGTTTCCAAATTCAGAAGGGAATTCTTGGACGAGAACGGAATAGACCCGTTCAGAGAATGCGTCACCATCGCGCAGGCGTGCATGTGCGTGTATAGAAAGCGCTTCATGCCGCTTAAAAAAATTGCGCTCTTGCCAGCGGGCGGGTATCGACTAGCGGACCGGCAGTCTCGCGCCGCATGCATATGGCTAACTTGGCTAGAGATGCAAAACCGCATCGTCATCCAGCACGCCATGCGAGGACGCGAAGTTGAAATCGTGGGGCACAAGGTGGACGGGTACAGAGAGGCTGAAAAAACCGCGTACTTTTCCACGGGTGCTTTTACCACGGCTGCAGGCGGTGCTTTCACAATCGCCATGCGCCGATATACAACTCGGGACACGAAACCATGACCTCCAGGTTAGAGAGCACCGAGAAGGTCACGGCCAAGATCAAGGCCGCCGGTTACGCCGTGGTGGAAATGTGGGAGTGCGAGTTTAACGCCGCGATGAAGGCCAACCAGGACCTGGCGCGCCACGCAAGGGACTTTCCGGTACCCGAACCCCTGAACCCCAGAGACGCCTTCTACGGAGGTCGCACCAACTGCAACAAGACGTACTGCGAGGCAAAGGGGGATAGCAAGATCTACTACTACGACGTATGCAGCCTGTACCCGTACGTGAACAAGACGAAACCCAACCCCGCGGGCCACCCCAAAATCCACTTGGATCGATTCCCGCGCTTGGAAGACGTGGGGGGGGGTGGGTTGGTGAAGTGCGAGGTTCTACCGCCGCAACACCTGTACCACCCGGTGCTACCGGCGCGCATCAGCGGCAAGCTCATGTTCCCGCTATGCCGCGCTTGTGCGGAGGCGGAGAACCAAGACGAGTGCCACCACGGAGAGCGCGAGAGGGCGTTGTCGGGTACCTGGGTGATCGACGAGATGAAGGTCGCCCTGGAGGAGGGGTACCGCCTCCTCCGGGTCCACGAGATCTGGGAGTACGACGTGGTGCGGCACGAAACGACCACCGGAGCCAAGGGTCTCTTCGAGGACTATGTGAATCAGTTCTTGAAGATCAAGACCGAAGCCTCCGGCTGGCCCTCGGATTGCGACGACCCTGCCGCAAAGCAGCAGTACGTGGAGCAATTCTTCGAGCACGAAGGCGTCGCCCTGGATCCCCAGGCCATCGCCACCAACCCCGGCAGGCGGAAGCTGGCCAAGCTGATGCTCAACAGCTTCTGGGGCAAACTCGGGCAGAGGGAAAACCTCCCCACGTGCGAGCTGGTGGACCGGTACGACCGCCTCCTGGAGCTGCTCAACGACCCGGGCGTGGAAGTGCAGACCTACGTGCCCGTCACCGACCGGATCATGTACGCGGTGTGGAGGTACTGCGAGCAGTGCCGCAAGGTCAACCCCGCCGCCAACGCCGTCCTGGCGGCCTACACCACGGCTCACGCGCGCCTGGTGCTCTACTCCTACCTGAAGAGGCTGGGAGAACGGGTCTGCTACTTCGACACCGATTCCGTCGTCGTCGCCGCCGCTCCGGGTGACTGGACGCCTTCCGTTGGACGCCTCCTGGGGGACATGACGGACGAGCTGGAGAAGTACGGGCGGGGCTCTTACATCGCCCGGTTCGCCTCCACGGGGCCCAAGAGCTACTGCATGGAGATCGTTTGCCCCGAAACGGGCAAGACCTTCTCGGTGTGCAAGGTGAAGGGGATCACGCTCAATTCGGGCAACCTGGAGCTGGTGAACGCCGAGGTGATTCGCGACACGGTGCTGAGGGACAACGACCGTGCGGTGAAGCTGACGGGCACGCAGATTTCGCGGAAACCGTCTTGGACGGTCGTCACCGAACCCAGCTCGAAGACGTTTAGGATGGTGGTCAACAAGCGCGTTCTCGTCGGCGATCACGATTCCTATCCCTACGGGTTCAAGAGGAACGCATAAATGAGACGTCTAGAGCCGCGCCAAAGTCATTTCGAACCGGGCGCCCCTGAGGAGACGATGCCCGGTCCCCGGGACCTGGGTCGATTCGAGTTTCCCAGCACGATGCTGGTGGCGGGGCCGTCGCGCTGCGGGAAGTCGACCTTCGTGAAAAATCTGTTACGCCACGCGCACCGGATTTTCGACGTGCGCCCAAGGAGGGTGCTGTGGTGCCACCCTCCGGAGTATTCGCCGAGACTCGAACCCTCGGCTCTGCGTTGGGAGACCCACGCGGGCATACCCGAACTTGCTTCGGTGGGCGAGAACGACCTCGTCGTCCTCGACGATCTGATGCTGGAGGGTGGCGGGAAGGACGTGTCCAATTTTTTCACCAGAGACTCCAATCACAAGCGCTTCGGCATCGTCTACATCCTGCAGAACGTGTTTCCGCAGGGTCAGAAATATCGCAACATCTCTCTGAATGCAAACTACGTCGTGGTCTTCAAGAACAACCGGGACAAGATGCAGATCGAGAGACTGTGCCAGCAGATCGAACCCAGGAATTCTAGGTTTCTCTTGGAGGCCTTCGAGAAGGCTACCGAACGCCCTCACGGGTATCTCGTGTTGGACTGCACTCAGTACACGCCCGCCCGATACAATTAACGAAAACGCGTGCTGCCGGGGGAAAACCTCTCTTATTTCGTACCCAACTGAGACCGCCGAGAGGACTCGGGTTCGTTTCGTTCTATATTATCACGGCAGGGTCTTACCCAACTGAGACCATTCATTTTAAATAAAAAGTACCGCTTTGGGAGCGAACGTCATTATCGCGCAAGCATGGCTAGAGGTAGGTTAAGGCTTGCGACGCTGACCAGTCCTCGCATAGCGAGACAGCACGGTAATTTGACGGCTCTGGCCAAGGCGAAGGCCCCTCTGCGCAAAAAGTTGTTAAAAAATGCCGATGGCGATCTGATCAAGGCCATTAGCGAATGTATGCTCAACGTGTGCAGAGGTCACGTGCAACTTCCCGCAAAGTGCTTGGGTCGCCTAAAGAAGCACAAGGCTTCTTGGAGAAGTTGACGGATAAACGGGTTCCTCTGAAGAAGAAGAAGAGCATCTTGGTTCAAAAAGGAGGTTTTTTGCCGGCATTTCTCCTACCCGTCTTGGCTTCGCTTGGCGGCGCGCTAGTGTCGAAATTAACAGGATGAAGTACGGCAAGCAGATCCTGGTTGCACCGCAACGGAAGACCGTCGATAAGCTTCACGCTATATACCGCACTATATCCAGATTGGCTAAAGAAATTCAGAACCTGCAGAGCGCAAAGCTCTCTGCCGACGAAAAGTGGCGGCTCGTAAAACATAAATTGGACAACTACCTCGATCTCGTGGTACTAGTCAGAAAGCCCTTCCTCGGCGACGACGACGACGACGATTACGAAGACGTGCACGAACGCGTGCCGGTGAAGCAGGAGGTCGAACCCCGAACCATAAAGGTCAACCTCCTCTCGCCTCGCAAAAAGAAGAGGGCAAACCCTGCCACTCCGAAAAAGAAATCGAAATCGCCTTCTGCGTCGTACCATTTTCGCAAGCGCATATGGCAACCCCTGTACAGGTAAAGCATGAAGGAATGGAAGGCGCTAAGGCGATACTATGCCAAACCGCAACACTATGCCGGTTTGGGTACGGTCAAGCCCCTTCGAAAGGCCACGGGTGCGTCTAAGGCGAACATCGAGTCCTTCCTTCAAACCCAGGACAGTTACACTCTGCACAAACCGGTGTGAAAGCGGTTCCCCACCAGATATTATCACGTGACGAATATGGACGATCTTTGGGAGGCCGACCTAAACGTCATAAACAGCGTGAGGGAACATAACAAACCTTACGTGTACATTCTGACCGTTATCGACGTATTTTCCAAATATGCTTGGGCCGTACCCCTGAAATCGAAGCTGGGTACCGAGGTTGCGCAAGCGTTTCGCTCCATATTCTCCCAACGCGTCCCCAGGGTCCTCCAAACGGACAAGGGAACCGAGTTTACCAACAAGACTTTTCGCGACCTTCTGAAGAAACACGACGTGAAACATTACACAACCAAAAATAACGTTAAAGCCAGCGTCGTGGAGCGCTTCAACCGCACCTTAAAAACCAAGATGTGGAGGTATTTCACGCACAAAATCAGTTACAGATACCTGGAAGTCCTTCCGGCCTTACTCGAGTCGTACAATAGCTCGCATCACAGGTCCATAAAAATGGCTCCGAAGGACGTGAACGAATCTAACATTTTACGAGTGTAGCGCAATCTCTACGGAAATAGGACCCTACCTCGCGCAGGGAAACCCACATTTTCCGTGGGCGATCACGTGCGCATCTCTAAAGAAAAAATGAAATTCGACAAGGGCTACGAGCAGAATTGGACGGACGAAATATTTCGGATAGCCGAGGTGGTGCGCGGTCGGCCAGTGGTATATAAGTTGAAGGATCTGGCCGCAGAAGCCATAGACGGCACATTTTACACCGAGGAGCTACAAAAGGTCGCGCTACCTCGGACGTTTAAGGGTCGAGGGCGCAACAAGCAGGTCTTGGTAAAGTGGAAGGGGTATCCGGCAAAGTTTAACTCGTGGGTTCTGGCTTCCACCATCGATTCGTCATGATTAAGACCAAACCCTTCTCCATCACTCTCGTGAGCAACGCTTCCATGGAACACTTTACCGACAACACCACGGCCAGATTTTCTAACATCCTGCCCGAGAGAATCGTTCTGCAGGGAGAATGGGAGGTCGCCCTGCAAAAGGTCAGGTATCCGGTGAAATTTTATATCCTTTCGCCAGACGATGCCCGTCTCGTGGGCACCAAGTACACCATGACGCTCCTCCCCACGCATTCCAAATTCAGCCTGCAAATGCCGCAAGGCATCGTGCACAATCCCAAAGACTTGGTGAACCTCGTCAACGCCGTTCTACTCGAACACTTGCACGTGGAAAACTTCTTCCTCTTCGACGAGCGCAAGAAGACGGTGGGCGTGAATGCCGCCGTCGCCCATCCCGAACCACTACCCGACATTCCGTTCGACGGGATTGTGGAAAATGTCGCGCGCACGGTCGTACCGTACGCGGTCGGCGAATACGAAGCTCTGAACGATGCGCCCCACCAGAGACCCAAGCCGAAACCGAAACCGAAGCCCCCGGCTTCGGTGCAGCAGAAACCCGCGGCGGCTCGTCCCGTCAGACCCAAACGAGACGTTTCAAAATCGGAGGACCCTCCGGGACCTCTACACCGCATCCACAGTTTGCTCTTAACGCCCGCTATGGCAAAAATGTTGGGTTTCGAGCCCTACGTCAACGTCATTCTCGAAAAAGCTGCTAAACACCCCGTAGATCCTTATATGGGGTTTCCTTACGAAATGTTCATTTATTGTAATCTAGTGTCCCTGCAAGTCGTGGCGACACCTTCGCCCAAGTCATAGAGAGCGCGGCCGTGGAATACGAAAGAAGCAACAACACTTACATGAGCGACGAAAAGACGTTTTTTCCCCAAAATTGGGTACCCTTGATTCAGCAAGACTTCAAGACGGTCAACATAGATTTAAGGAACGGTTACGGCGATCTCTTGCCATTCGCCGACGGATTTTCCTCTACTATGGTTCTCGCTTTTCGTCCGAAACAGGCGTAATGGACGTGCACGCCGTAACGCGGTACTACCTCAATCAGACCGGTGGCGCGTTCCACCATCGCGATTTCATTCTCTACAGGGGCAAGCGCTACCAAAGAGGCAGCGGTCTCTTTTCAGCCCTCGGAGGACTCTTCAGAAGGTTGCTACCGTTTTTAAAGAGCGGAGCAAAAGCAGTCGGAAAGGAGGCCTTAAAGGCGGGCGCGCACGTTCTGTCCGATGTGACTGTGGCGGGAGCAGCGCCAAAGCAAGCGCTCCAACGGAGGCTCAAGGAGTCCGGATACAATTTAAAGCGAAAAGCCGAAGAAAAGCTCGATGCCATGCTCGGTTCCGGCGCCAGGCGCCTCAAGAGAATAAAACCGAGCAAATCCAAAAAGAGCATGCAGTCCAAGCTGAAACGCGGTAGGCGTAAGGTGCAAGACGTATTTTCGTAATGGCAGACGCGGCCGTCGACATGAGTTCCGAACTGGACCTCTTTACAGAGGTACCGGTTCAGATGAGCATCGAGGAGTCACGGTTCCTATACCTAAACCCTCAAAACACTTTAATGAAAAATGCCCCCATCACCTTTCATTATTCCGGAAATGCGGACGATTACCTAGACTTGACCTACGTCGTACTCGTACTCATGGTGCGCATTGTAGATGACAAAGGAGAGGCCTTAAACGCTGACGCTAACGCCACTCTGGTCAACAACGCCTTAAATTCCCTGTTTCAACAGATGGAGGTAACCCTCAATAACGTCATCGTCTCCATGCCGCAAGCCGGTTACCCCTATAGAACGTACCTCGAGACGCTTCTCAATTACTCCGAAGATGCCATGAACACCAAACTAAAATCTACCCTCTGGAGAAAGGACACGGCAGGCATCATGGACACTTTTATCGCCAATGCGGGTTTTCAGTGGCGTCAGGGGTTTACCAAAGGGAGCAACGTCGTACAGCTCATCGGTCCTCTGTCCAACGCTCTTTTTAGACAGGAGAAGCTGCTTTTGAACAACGTTAGCATGACCGTCAAGCTCACTCCCGCCTCTCCCCAGTTTTATCTGTTTTCCGACGTAGATACCTTTAAGGGGTACGCCGACATCGTGTCTGCCACGCTGCGCTTAAAATCGGTGCGGCCCTCGCCGACCATAAAGCTCGCGCACCAGGCCGTGCTCGCAAAAGGCAACGCAAAGTACCATCTCAAAGACGTCAGCTTTCACGCTCTCAGCATCCCCAAGGAGTCCAGGGCAATGACGTTTAGCGACGTGTGCGTAGGGCAAGTTCCCAGGAGAGTGGTAGTAGCCATGGTCACCGACAAGGCCTATTCCGGCCATTTTAACTCAAATCCGTACATCTTGAAACATTTTAAAATGAACTTCTTTCAGCTCTACGTGAACGGGCAACCCGTTCCCTCCCAACCTCTGCAACCCGACTTTACAAAGGGACACTATTTGCAATGCTTTCAAACCCTGCAGGACGGCCTAGGCATTCATTTCAAGGACGAGGGACACTCCATCTCCAGAGAAACCTACCCGCAAGGGTATACGATAATGGTTTTCGATCTCACTGCAGACATGAGCGCTAACGCGTCTCACATCTCGGGTCAGCGCCACGAAACCGTCTCTATAAGCATCGGTTTTGCCGATAAATTGACAGAACCGGTCATACTTCTGCTGCTAGCGGAAATACATCGCACGGTCGAAATCGACGCCAACCGATCCATTTTGGTATCATGAACACCTTTCAAATTCAACGGTTTCTATCGACATGCCCCTCTACGCGCTCTCACTTTTTAGGCGTCTACCCCTGCGATAAACTACCCGTACTTCACGGCATTCGAACGCCTCCCTTGGCGCTAGTGGCTAACACCGACCCCAGCACCAAATCCGGGCAACACTGGGTTTGCATCTTTGTGGACAAAAACTCGCATGCAGAATATTTTGACAGTTACGGCATAGGACCGCTTTCGCCCCATTTTCTCCGGTTCTTAAATTCGGTCTGCGGGACGCGGTGGTCCACCAACGCCAGAAGGCTGCAAGGTTTCGACAGTACCACTTGCGGTCATTACGTCATCGCCTACCTCACCCACCGCTGCTCCGGCTTACCTAAGCATACATTCTTCTCAAAATTTCACGTCAGCAATCACGCGCATAATGATGTCGTCATTCGCAAAACGTTCAAAGACGCATGCCGCGCAAAGTGCTCTGACGCTCAGCAAACTTGTCAACCCTTGAAGGTGAGTACGTGTGTGTGTGTGTGTGTGTGTGTGTGTGTGTGTCACTATTCATCACATCTAACCTAATCCATCGTCTTGCACGTGCTTTCAGAAGACGCTCCTGCTCATATAAAAAGCAACGTCACGGTGCCGCTCGCCTCATTCAGAGTGTACCATGCAGCACGCGGATACAGTCATGCTGCCATGCAGCACGCCGACCAGGTAGGTCCGCACCTATGTATTAGCTTGCTTTTTTCTATCCCGTTTATCTCTCTATCCCTCACATTATTATTATTGTTTTGTGTGTTCCAGTATAACCGGATGTCAAACCCCGACCTCCTCAAAACCCGGGGAAAAAAGGAAACTACCCATCTTCGACCTCCAACAGCATCCCGACAGCCCTGCTCCGCCAGCACAGTTCCAACACAGTGCAGTTGTGAGTCCTCTGGCGGATATCTACTTCCTCAACCCGCAACAAACTAAATTCGTCAGTGTGGGATTCTCCCCCCAGCCGCCGCACCATCTCGTCGTCACCATTGCCAAATGTGGACAGCACAACGCAGTCGTCATGAGTTCCTCGCAGTGGCCTGAACTCGTCGAAGCCATCCCCATCATTCACAAACGCTTGAATGACCCACAGGAACGTCTACAGCAATTTCAGTTCAGCGACAGCGTCACCATCGTGTTTAAGTTTGTGTTCGGAAAGCTAAAGCTCGTTTTCAAAGACCCGCAAGGCGCATCCGTTACGCTCAACCAACAAGAATGGCACGTGTTGCATACCCTGCAGCGCATCATTACCGACATCATGTATCACAAAAAGAAGGAAGAGACGGACGTGCAAAATCAAATCATGGCATACCACAAGTACATGCTTCACAACCATGCCTCCAACGTTCCCTTACATAACATGAATTTCACGCAGTTCACCAAGTACATACGGTGCGCCAATTTTAGAACATTCCTCGAGGTTCATCATTTCCTCAACACCCATTTCGCACTGCGCATCTCACAAAATAGTCCTTAGTGCGCATGTATTTCTACCAGCGTTCCAACCGCACCTCACCCAAACATCTCGCGCCCTTCGCTCCCGCATCATGGGTTACAGAAATTACCTGTCGGTGTACTACCATGACAGTAAGATGTTTAAAAACTTCGAGGTGGACGGTCACCCCTATAAAAATACACCTTATGCACTTCGCTTCGTCGACAGCACCTACGACGGAAAATCCGTCTCCGCCAGAGTTCACAGCTGCGAAACCAAAATTCATTTTGTGCTATCTAACATGTGCTTCAACGATATACAGTTCAAAGCAGATAAAGAAGACGCACAACATCAGTGGTTCCAATTTGTGCCCGCAAGAGCTTTATACATCGTTTTCTACGAACAGCAATACATTTCCACAGACAAAATGCAGCAAATGTTAAACGAAAACCCCATGTGCTACGGCACGTGCTTAGCGGTGCATTTGGGTCGCGAAGCATCCTATATCATACCCGATCACATTCACGGTGTTTGCATGTTCAGCACCGTTCAAAACAGAGTTCTCCTCCAAGTCGAAAACCGTTAAATCAACGGACACAGTGTTTTTCCTGCGGATGTTGTGCAATAATCGCTAAGCGCTTCCGGCGGATGTAGTGAACCTCCAACGAACGTTTCCCCCACCAGTGCTTCCCCTGATGTGGTAATTCTCCAACCAACTTTTCCCCCACCAGTGCTTCCCCCTGATGTGGTCGTTTGCATGTTCAGCACCGTTCAAAACAGAGTTCTCCTCCAAGACGAAAACCGTTAAATCAACGGACACAGTGTTTTTCCTGCGGATGTTGTGCAATAATCGCTAAGCGCTTCCGGCGGATGTAGTGAACCTCCAACGAACGTTTCCCCCACCAGTGCTTCCCCTGATGTGGTAATTCTTCAACGAACTTTTCCCCCACCAGTGCTTCCCCCTAATGTGGTCGTTTGCATGTTCAGCACCGTTCAAAACAGAGTTCTCCTCCAAGACGAAAACCGTTAAATCAACGGACACAGTGTTTTTCCTGCGGATGTTGTGCAATAATCGCTAAGCGCTTCCGGCGTATGTAGTCAACCTCCAACGAACGTTTCCCCCACCACTGCTTCCCCTGATGTGGTGTTTCTCCAACGAACTTTTCCCCCACCAGTGCTTCCCCTGATGTGGTAAATCTCCAACGAACTTTTCCCCCACCAGTGATTTCCTGCTTCCGGCAGTTGGGTTATATTTATGCACGCGCATTCTTTTCCCCTTCATTCGGTGCTAGCCAGCCGTGGGGGAATGCCAGGACCGACGTGTAAAGACTTCCACTGCTCGTTTTGCTTTCACCAAACGTGCAGCTGCGAACTTAAGCACCGTCTCACCCGCCTGTGCACGCAGTGTCAACTCGGTTTCTACGAAGACCTCGATCATCTCAACAAGCAAATTCAACAATTCCTTCGAAGGTACTCCGCTAGAAACACCACATGAACTGCTTCATCGTGCTCTTTCGGTATCTCGATAACGGACGAAGAATCCACCTGCTACTGCCCAGGGAACGCCAAGTGCTGCTGCAGAACGGCATATATATCTTCGAACGTTATCCCCCAAGCGACGTCAACCTTGTGTGGAACCAACTTCCCACAGACGCACAGGTAGTCTGCGCACCTTATCGCAGGTGTAAACAACACTACAACCTTCCTCATCAAACCACTCATATAGACGGTCCTCCCCCGTTTATCAAAAACTGCCATCTGTGCCGTCATAATGTCACAGGACGCCCTTAAAGAGCTAGAAGAACTTTCCAGCAGCGCCCACACTCTCAGCGTATCTACGCTTCAACAGCACGTACCATATCGTGTCGTCGGCGTCAAAACAATCGACACCGTTCACGGTACAAAGCTCGTCGCCAAACTCGACAACGACACAGAAGTTTTCCTACCAACAAGATTTGCAAAAGCCTCTCCAGAACTCATCAACAAACTCAACTCTACCTCATTCTGCATCATATACGCAGGCGAGGAAAAACTACGCAGCGGTTTCAAACGTCACATCGTCACGTTCTCCCCATATAACCCTAAATAATGTCTGACGAAACCTATCCCGTCCCCGTGGGAAACAATCTTAACCTACAACTCATTCTCAACGCAGCTTCACCTATCCGTATCCTCTGCATCTCCAACTCCTATTTCCGCAACAGCAGAGTTGTCACCATCACACTCGACGTCCAAGGGTCTCACGCCATCCACGTCAAATGCGTACCTACCAAAGTGCACCAGCATCAACAAGACGCACTATGCATCATATACCTCGGCAACAGCAACATTCCTGCTCTAACCAACAAAGTCACATCCACAGGATGCTTCTCAACCAGCCATTACAACGAATTTACCATCCCCATCTATATACCAACCTTCACCGAGTTCGTCAAGAAGGTTTCTCTCACCTGCTCGTCACCTGCATCACCAAACCTATCCACCAATTTACCGTCGATAGCAGCAGCAGCGATGACGAGGACTCAAAGTGCACCACGTACTTTAAAATCATTGTTGTGCGCGAAATCTGTGTGTCCTAGTGCCTCAACAAGCTATGAATTTTAATGTGCTTTTTTTCTCCTAATATTTCTTATATTGTCCATTTATTGTATTCATATGTTAATCTCCTGTAATCAAATAATCCATTATGTTATTCTCAAACTATGTATTCATATGTTAAGCAAATAATACATCATGTTAATCTAAACTATGTATACATATCTTTATCCAATGTACTGTATTCAAATTATAAATAAAGAAAACAGTCCCGGATGAGCCAATTGCATTAACGATAATCCTCCCGCTCAGGGCGCTTTTCAAACTTGCCGCCGCCGCCGTCGCACGCAGCGACACTAGCGACACTAGCGCCCCTAGCGGCAGGATTATCGTTAATCCAATTGGCTCATCCCGGACTAATATTACTGAGCATTAACAGCCTATTCTCATAAAATTCAAAATATACATTTTATTTGTCATGAAAATAGCAGTAATACATACGATATTTTAATCAAAATCGTTAGAGCCATTTTGATGAAATAAAAATGTTCCAAAATGTTCCATATAACGGGTAGATTAAGGTGGTAGATTTTCTTCCAAATCTTCGTGTCGCTCCTGAACTTAAATAACAAGTTTTCGTGTTTTACCGCATATTGTTTTGTATTCACACACACACATTTTAGCAGGAATAACCAAAAGTGCACAAATTAATTTTTCAGCATGATTACCGGCAGAGATTGCACACACAGAGACCTTTTTCTAAAATGTAAAACGTGTATTTCCGGTGAAAATGGTATCGAATTTTTGGATAGAGTGTTATACTTCTACTTATTAAAGTAGAAGAAAAAGTAAAAATCTATCAGTTATTAGTTTCTGAGCACCATGCTTTAAACTACTGATTAAGTTCAATTCTAATGTGAAATTGAGTTATTATTTATGGACGCTCTTTAATTGCTATGGTTCTTTAGCATCCCATCCGATAGGAGGGCGATACTGAAGAATTTTAAAATGCCATGTTCCTAAAAACAAATGAAATTCTTACTTTCTCTACTACGTATAGTAAGTAGGGAAAGTACTATCTTCCACCCAAAAATTCGATACTGAGATTTCACCGGAAATATATGTTTTGAGACCCCCTGAATCCAAAAAAAGCATTTTTGGAAACATGTTCGTGTGTGTGTCTGTGTGTGTGTGTTTGTGAATAGCATAACTCAGAAACGAACACTCGGATAAACACCAAACTTGGTATTTAGGTTCAGTATCTTCCAGAGATGCGACGCAGGTTTTCAAGAAAATTCCCCCGCCCCAGATTACCCTTTACATGGAACATTTTCGAAAATTTTAATTTTCTCAAAAATGGCTCTAACGATTTTGATTAAAATATCATATGTTTATGATATTTTCATGACAAATGAAATGTATATCTCGAATTTTCTGGGAATGTCTCCAAAAGTATTCTTCATTGTGAACGAGTTTTGTATAACTGGTAAATCATAAAAGATATACAAACGTTTACTACACAAAAATGTAGATCGCGTTAAAATACACAATTTATGTCATATACATTTGTTTTGTTGAGTGAACCATTTTCGAGATATTGCTTGTTATTCCCTTAAATTTTCCAATGCTTTTTCTGAAATGGGAATTCTTGTTAATTTTTTTACGTACTGGATATGCAAAGAGAATGGAATACTCCACATAGCAACCAGCTCTTAAAAGATTTGACTATCGCTTAAAGCCTACCATATTCCCCTTGCATCTACAAGAAAATTAGCAATAAGATTAACATCTCGATAACATGAAGCATATGGAGAATAAGCGTTTGTAAAAATAGTTCGTACAAGAGTAGAGAAAGTAACACATCAGGTTTTTTATATTTGATAGCTACTTCCTAATATTTAACGGGTTGATTGTCGTGTAGCTTGTTCGATTTTCTTTAATAGTTTCTTAATTATCATCATTTAAAGATTTTGTGTTCACCCAAAAATGAATTTTACCAGAGATCATTTCTGGGCTATGATTTTCTTACGATTTTAAATCGTCATTAGCGCCTAAACATGTGACAGTCGGCTTAGATATTAATTTGGCGAAGACGCCCCATCCCAGGCAGCAATTTATAATTGGTACTGCGAATTCAAGAGAGATCCTTATTTCAGTGATGAATTTCGTGACGAACGCTCCAGAACTGCTGTTACTGACGAAACCATTGCTGCTGTTCGAGGAATGCTTGAAGAAGATCGACGGCCATCTTATGAATTTATCCGGGCGGCATTGAGCATTGGTATGAGTAAAATCCAAAACATTTTACATCAACAGTTAGACGTGAAAAAATTTTGTTGTCGTTGGATTCCACATAAACTGACTGCCGATCAAAAACAACAACGCAGTGACTGCTTCTGTGGTCTGGTGATTAGCATTCCTACCTCCAAATCCAGAGGTCCAAGGTTCGATTATCGGCTGGAGGGTGGGAATTTTTCCTTAGCCAAGATTATTCCCCATTCTCGCTAGAGTCAGGAAGCATGAATGACAGTTTGAATGTGTCTGTGTGAATTTAATGCACCAACCAAAAGTAATACACTCCACAGATTAACAGCACAGTAAGCGAGTGAATATCATTGCTGATGAGCAATTATTCCAAAGGCAAAACCGCCGATATGACCTTATATGTTAAAGGCGGCACATAAATGGAACATTAAAGAAACCCAAAAACAAACAGCGCCGTGAATGCTGCAGGAAAAACTCTGGGAAAGTTCCAAGACGGCACTTCAAGTTTGATTGGAATATCGTTATTTGTGATGAATCTTGGATTTATTATTATGATCCTGAAAAGAAAAGTTAAGAGGCTCAATGGCTATTTTAAACAGAACCTAAGCCTGCAAAGGTCTGATGAATTCGCTGTGATAGTAAGAAGATAGTTGCTAGTTCTTTTTCTAAAACTAGCTATATTGCTACTGTAGCATTAGAAGATAGACGTACCGTTACTGCCGTTTGGTAAACAAATGTATTATTTTTAATTATTGTATATATAATTAATTTAAACTAATTATACTTCTTTAGAAACTTAACCCGGTTTCGGCATGTTTTAATAGAGAGTCAACTGAAAAATTCATTGCCACAGCCGGAATTTGAACACAGTTCTCCCGCTCTCCGTTGAGGCAGTATTTTTAACACTTAAATGATTTCAGTCTAATTATATAATATATAAATTCAATAACCTTAAAGCAATATGTGTATATAACAATATATAAAAAGTGTGTATTACAGTCGTTGTATATGTTTATATTATTGTATACATGTAATAATGTGATGTAAATGTATTACGTAATTTAATAATGTAGGAGCTGTGAGAATAATAGGTTAAAAGTTGCTAACAATGAGGTAGCAATGAGGTAACCTTGAGGCAATAATGAATTTGTAAGTTTAACAATACTACTTGTAATTCTTGGAAGCAATAATGTACTTTTTGTGACAGTTTAAAAAATAGCCAATCAACAACCAGAAAAAGCTTAAGATAAATAAAAGTATTCTATTGGGCTAGGATTAGCCAATCACAAACTGAAATATAGCAACATTTACAAATTTACAGTTCAGTTGCTTGTAGACAGTGCTCATAACTGGGCGCGTTGGTTGTTGACAGTGTTCCTAATCGGACGCGAGACACGTCCTCGAGAAATTTAATACGTATTCGTTTGAGACGAAAAATAGTTTACGTGTTAAAAAGTGCAAGTAATTAATTAATAAAAGAATCTTACAGTTCTCTATATCAGTGAAGTGTTATTTAAATTGTGTCAAGAATTAATAAAAAGGAGTGAATTAAAAATTATAATCTGTGTAAGCCTACATTCTTCAGCCTGCTAAGACATCCATGTCTCTAACAAAAATACTGACGCAGCCGAGGCAAACATAAATATATAATATTTAAAGAAACAGTCAAACTACAAAGTTAAATATTTTTTTAAACATTTTGGGGCAAAGGTCACCGGTAAGTATATTTGGGGCGAAGGCTACCGGAAACCGGGTACTATACGTGCGGTTGCAACGAACTTCAAGTTCGGCTCCCCAACATAAGAACTACAATACAACAAAAATAACTGATTGGCTCCCAAAACGTGGGACAAACAACAATACAACTCCTTATAAATAACTACTACTTTACCGTGCGGTTGCTCTACTCATTGAGCTACTATGACGACATACATTCCCCAATTGACTCAAGTTGTTTCCCAGACAGACCACTTAGGTATCTCAGTAGAAATGACAATCTCAATGGCGACCTGCCATTGCAATTACTTACTGGGCGCTTATGGCTTTCTTAAGGTTTTATTTTTAATTATATATAATTAATTGAAATTAATTTTAGTGACCTTAGCGTGGTCTTAGCATGTTTTTAATATATTAACTGAATATATTTTTAATATATCAACCGAAAAATTCAATGCCACAGCCGGGATTTGAATACGGTTCTCCCGTTCTCCGTACTGTTGTTCTAACTATTGAGATACTGTCACAACATTTGTGTCTATGTCATGACAACTCATAGTAGCGTACAACAAAACTTACTACTGAGTGTCTGGTTGCTCTAAAGGTCAATACCATGAACCTTCCACCATGTAACCCTAACCTAGCACCTTGTGATTTCTCTTGTTTCCAAAAATTAAAGATAAAATGCGTGAAATCCCTTTTTTCGTCATCAGATGGTGGAACACTATAAAAACCTGGTTCTGAAGTGCTTAGGAAGAGTGGCATCACTGCTTTAAGGATTGGTTTAAGTCGAATGAAAAATATATTGAATTTAAAGGAGAATATTTTGAAAAACAATAAAATCATTTTAAGTTTTTAAAGCCAATCCTTGTTTTATTTATCTAAAAAAAATTACATTGTCGCATTCGTAATGTGCGTGATAGACTTGAAATTTTATTCAGAGGCCTCTTTATCAGGCTTGAGGTTCTTTTATGTGCCGTAAATCTACGGCTTTACTTCCCTTCCAAAGGATGTCATACTACGTATTTTTTCGCCCGAAAAAATCTAGCGCCCTCCGCCTTGTTTGATTCTGATTAGTGAACAAGACATCACTGAGACCGTACGGTGTTTGAAAGGTGCTTGCCTGTAATTACATCTAACGTCAAAACTTTCTCTATAATGTCATTTCAGGTGACTAACAAATAATTACTTGTATATAACTGTTATAACCGTTGCCGTTACATCGCGTTAGGGATTAGCAATAAATGAAAATTGTTAAAAAAATGGTAAAAAGGTTTCATTTTTAGAAAATTATTACGTGCGATTCCACTTATCTATAGTAGATAGATGAAGTATTGTTGCATGTATATGTGTGTGTATTGTCACGACAGACTCATTATTGCGTCATTGGCGACACTATTGTTGGGGTAATTCTTTCGGCTGGGGTTTTGAAGTTTTGTCTGGCGTGGCGAGGGTTAGAGTGGGGGGAATTGAGTATGATTCCTTTGTCGTTTGTGTGTTAGCGTCACTTCAGGTCGAGTGTCTGGTGTAGAAGCGTGTATGAGCGTTCAACTTCTTCCTTTTAATCTTGTGTGTGTGATGTAGGGTTATCGTACTATACTGAATAATCCAAAGGTAATACGATTAATGTGAAAACTCTGTGTATTTTGTGATAACTATCCCACGCCTGCTCTGAAATGTGTTGTTAAAGTTTCTGCTAGGGTAACTAAAATATAGTATCTAGCTGCAAACCTTTTGGCCTCACCCCGGTATATAAAAATATTACATTCCACGTTGAAATTTGGTATTTCACCGAAACTGTACATTTTGAGATTTACTGAACTTCAAGAGTATGCTTTTAGTTTTGGGGTGGGGATTTAATTGAAAGTCTTCGTGTCGTATCCTTGGAAGCCGCTGAACGCATACCATGAAGCTTTTTTCTAAAAATGACTTTTTTATTTGGGGGCCTCAAAACATGTATTTGCGCTGAAATTTTAGTATAAAGTTTTGGATGAATGCAATATGTACTGCCTATACGTATAAAAGACAGGTGATAGAGAAAGGCCCACCCCAAAGAATAAATTTAAATAGTTGAAAATAATCATTTTCGCAGTCAGCGTTATTTATATGAACTACAGTAATACTTTACAACAAAATAATTGGGGAATAGGTTCCTAACAGATTTGACTGTTACTTCGGAGATTTATCTCAAGTGAGAGCAAACGCTTCCAAAGCAAGGAAGGTTTTGCTTCCAACATATACCGGAATATCGAGCGATTAAACAAGGCATATCAATGAGCTTGTTTGATACTACAGGGGTATTAGTGAGTAAATCGGCTTTCAAACTGGTAATTAGCATCCCTTAAGCTTAGGATATTATTTAGGTAGGCATATGTCTGTTCAAGATGACTTCTATGTGCTGTGGTAGGGCTGTTGGAGGCTTGAGGACTACTCGCTTCTGGCAGTGAAGCATCTAATGCGAGGGTGACACTGAAAATGTTAGAAAATCAAAGGAGTATTAGTTTAAACACGTTTAACTGAGTTTTAGGGTTTTTAAAAATATTCCGGTTTAACATCAATACATTTTTGCATTTCATGAAACCAGTACTTAAAGCAATTAGGCCACACTTCCTGAGGTACTTTCTAAACCAGATTTTTATAATGTTGCACTGCTTCATCTAATGACGAAATAGTATTCGGCGCATTTTATCTTTAATTTCTGGAAACAAAAAGAAACCACAAGATACTAGGTCAGGACTATATGGTGGAGGGTCCATGGTGTGACCTTAAAGGAATCCAGACATCAGTAGTTAGGTTTTACTTTCTCTATGTACGTATAGTAAGTAGGGGAAGTATACCATTCCACCCAAAAATTCGATACCGAGATTTCACCGGAAATACATGTTTTGAAACCCCCCGAATAAAACAATCCGATGTGTTACACTCACATGACTTTCTCTACTCTTGTAAAAACTATTTTTACAAACGCTTAATCGAGATAAACATTTGCAGCCTCTATCTTATTGCTAATTTTCTTGTAGATGTAAGGGGAATATATATTTACAAGGTCAGTATCGAAATACTGCCTTTAACCACATACATATCTCTTAATAGCTGGTTGCTAGGGGCAGCACTATTCCCTTTTCCACAGATTAATACTCTTTGCATATCCAAGACAAAAATGAATAACGAATTCCCATTTGAAAAAATAAGTATTGAAAAATTTAAGGGAATAACAAGCAATATTTCGAAAATGGTTCACTCAACAACAAAAATGTATATGACATAAATTGTGTATTTTAACGCGATCTACATCTTTTGTGTAGTAAAATTTTGTCTATCTCTTATAGTTTACCAGTTTACCAAAAGTCGTTCACAATGAAGAATACTTTTGGAGACATTCCCAGAAAATTCAAGATATACGTTTTATTTGTCATGAAAATATCTTAAACATATTATATTTTAATCAAAATCGTTAGAGCCATTTTCGAGAAAATTAAGATGTTCGAAAAATGTTCCATGTAAAGCGTACTCTGGGGTGGGGGATTTTCTTGAAAACCTTCGTGTCGCATCTCTAGAAGATACTGAACCTAAATACCAAGTTTGGTGTTTATCCGACTATTCATTTCTGAGTTATGCTGTTCACAGACAGACACACAGACAGACAGACACACACAGACAGACAGACACACACAGACAGACACACAGACACACAGAGACACACACGGACATGTTTCCAAAAATGCTTTTTTTGGATTCAGGGCTCTCAAAACATGTATTTCCGGTGAAATCTCGGTATCGAATTTTTGGGTGGAATACAATACTTCCCCTACTTACTATACGTAGTAGAGAAAGTAAAAAGCATTTTTGGAAACATGTCCGTGTGTGTGTCTGTGTGTGTGTCGGTGAACAGCATAACTCAGAAACGAACAGTCGGATAAGCACCAAACTTGGTATTTAGGTTCAGTATCTTCCACAGATGTGACACGAAGGGTTTCATGAAAATTCCCCACTCCAGATTACCATTTACATGGAACATTTTTCGAAAATTTGAATTTTCTCAAAAATGGCTCTAACGATTTTGATTAAAATATCATATGTTTAAGATATTTTCATGACAAGTGAAATGTATGTCTCGAATTTCCTGGGAATGTCTCCAATAGTATTCTTCCTTGTGAACGACTTTTGCATAACTGGTAAACCATAAGAGATAGACAAAATTTTACTACACAAAAAATGTAGATAGCGTTAAAAACATAATTTATGTCATACACATTTTTTGTTGAGTGAACCATTCTCGAGATATTGCTTGTTATTCCCTTAAATTTTCCAATACTTATACTTTTTCTCAAATGGTAATTCCTTATTCATTTTTTTGTCCTGGTCATGCAAAGAGAATGGAATACTCCACATAGCAACCTGCTCTTAAAATATTTGACTATCGCTTAAAGCCTACCAATTCCCCTTCATCTACAAGCAAATTAGCAATAAGGTTAACATCTCGATTAACATGAAGCATATGGAGTATAAGCGTTTGTAAAAATAGTTTGTACAAGAGTAGAGAAAGTCCATGTGAGTGGAACACATCAGATTTTTCTGACGGGACGTTACGTTGTCATGTTGTAACATTATTGTTTATTTGGGGTGTTTTTCACAAACTTTCTCAAACATTTACGGTAAACAGTACCAATTGGCAGCAACCTTAGTGTATATTGTAATGGCCCGTTTTAGAAAAAAACCAGCAACCATCTTCTTACCAACGCTACGAATTCGTCGGACCTTTGTAGGTGAACGAGTTTTCTTTTCAGGATAATAAAATGAATACAAGATTCATCACCAGCAACGATATTCGAAACCAAATTTGAATTGCCGCCTTGGCATTTTTCCAGAGTTTCTCTGCACCAATCAATGTGTTGTTGATTTTGATCGGGAGTCAGTTTATGTGGAATCTATCGACAGCAGTTCTCTTACGTCTAACTGTTATTAGAAAGTTTTGGATTTGACTCATAGCAATTCCCAAATTCATAAGATGTTTGTTGATTTTCTTCAAGCATTGCTCGATCATGAGGAGTATTTTTAACACTTAAATGATTTCAGTCTAATTATATAATATATAAATTCAATAACAGCCTGCCTTAAATCACTATGTGTATGTAACAAGATATAAAAAGTGATTATTACAGTCATTGTATATGTTTATATTATTGTATACATGTGTAATAATGTTATGTGAATGTATTATACAATTTAATAATGTAGGAGCTGTGAGAATAATAGGTTAAAAGTTACTAACAATGAGGTAACAATGAGGTAACCTTGAGGCAATAATGATAAGAAAGTTTAATAATGCTACTAGTAATTATTGGAGCAACAATAATGCAAACTTTGAGACAGGTTATAAATAGCCAATCAACAACCAGAAAAAGCTTTAATTAAATGAAGGTATTCTATTGGACTAGGATTAGCCAATCAGAAAGTAAAATGGAACAAAATGTACAAATTCAGAAGTCACTTGGTTGTAGACAGTGTTCCTAACCGGACGTGAGATGCCTCCTCAAGAAATTTAATACGTGTTCAGCGAGAGACGAAAAATAGTTTACGTGTTAAAAAGTGCAAGTAATTAATAAAAAAATCTCACAGCTCTCTATATCAATGAAATGTTATTTAAATCGTGTCAAGCATTAATATAAAGAGTGAAGTAAAATTATAATCTGTGTAAGTCTACATTCTTCAGTCGCACCACTCCCTGCTAAGACATTAATGTCTCTAAAAAATATAAATACTGACGCAGCCGAGGCAAACATAAATATAATATTTAAAGAAACAATAAAATTACAAAGTTAATATTTTTAAACTTGGGGGCAAAGGCCACCGGAAAGTACATTTGGGGCGAAGGCTACCGGAAACTTTTAACCATACGTGCGGTTGCAACTACTGCAAGTTCGGCTCCCCAACATAAGAGCTACAATACAACTCCTACTTCAAATCGGCTTTCCATACGTGAAGCAACAACCTACTTCAAACAGCGGCAATATTTTCGTCAGTAACAGCAGTTCTTGGGCGTTCTTCACGAAATTCAACACCAAGAAAAAGCTGATCTCTCTTAGATTCGTTGTACTAATAAATTGTTGCCTGGGATGGGGCTTCTTCGCCAAATGTATTCGTTAGCCGATCTTCATATGTTAGGCGTTAATGACGATTTAAAATCGTAAACAAATCATAGTCTGGAAACATTCTCTAGTAAAATTCATTTTTGGGTGAACACAAAATCTTTAAATAATGATAATTAACAAACTATTAGCGTAAATCGACAATCTACACGATAATAAACTCGGAAAATATTATAAAGTAGTTTTCAAATATAAACAAATTTGATTTGTTTTTCGAAACATGGCGTTCTAAAATGTTCAGTATCACCCTTGTATAAAAGAGTGACAATTTAAATATTGTGCACAACATTGTCTTAAGTGAGTAAAGAAGGACTTGTCCAGAAAAAAATTGCGTATGCTTTGAAAGTTAAAAGCCATTTATATTCATACTTGTACTTGATTGAAGACATGTGCAAGAACGTAGATCAACAAGAAAAGATAGAATATTTGAAATTAAAGTCAATAAAATTGATTTTAGGAATTATTACGAAAACAGTATAATCACCACAACATGTTTGCAGTAATACCAAAGGGCTCAAGAGACAAGTTGATTTAAAATTTATGATTTGAACAGAAAATGGATATACTTACGCAAATATTCTTTGTTTTCAGAAAATGGCGAAGAACTAGCTGAAGTGAGTAAATCAAGCAAAGTCTCCATAAAGATTCAGCTCTACTCTACTATTTGAATCATATGGGTAAGTTCAAATATAATCCCAATGCTCTACTGATAATGTCAGCAATATAAGCTCAGCAGCTATTTTAAGTATCACCCCAAAGATTACACTATTAAATTGCTATTTAAACTCTGGCGTTTGATATTGCAAGCTTAACTTACGTAATGAGTATCGACGTGCTGGAAATATTTGAACGACGGAATTTTACATTTAACACATAAGGATTTAGATTAATCTCATTATAGATATGGATCAGAAACGGTGAGTTTAGCACCACGGATAGGGAAAGGAATATTGCACCCACTAAACACAGAATACGAAGGGAGCCAGGGGGGGGCCGATAGGTCCAGCGTATCGGGATCCACAGACAGGTTCGGACAGAAGGTTTACATGCCAAGGAAAAATCTGATGTGTTACATTCCCATGACTTATTCTACTTTGTATCGCTTATCAGTTGCATATTCTTACTAAAGCTTATTACTTTCTCTTCTACGTATAGTAAGTAGGGGAAGTATTGTATTCCACCCAAAAATTCGATACCAAGATTTCACCGGAAATACATGTTTTGAGGTCCCCTGAATCAAAAAAAGCATTGTTGGAAACATGTCCGTGTGTGTCTGTGTGTCTGTCTGTGAACAGCATAACTCACAAACGAATAGTTGAATAAACACCAAACTTGGTATTTAGATTCAGTATCTTCCATAGATGCGACACGAAGGTTTTCAAGAAAATCCCCCAACCGCATCCCTTTACATGGAACATTTTTTGAAAATTTTAATTTTCTCAAATATGGCTCTAACGATTTTGATTAAAATGTCATATGTTTAAGATGTTTCATGACAAATAAAATGCATATCTTGAATTTTCTGGGAATGTCTCCAAAAGTATTCTTCATTGTGAACGACTTACGCATAACTGATAAACCATAAGAGATAGACAAAATGTTACTACACAAACAATGTAGATCGCGTTAAAATACACAATTTATGCCATATATAGTTTTTTTTGAGTGAAATATTTTTGAGATATTGCTTGTTATTCGCTTAAATTTTCCAATACTTATTTTCTCAAATGGGAATTCGTTATTCATTTTTTGTCTTGTATATGCAAAGAGTATTAATCTGTGGCAAAGAGAATGGTGCTGCACCTAGCAACCAGCTATTAAGAGTAATGTCTTTGCTTAAAGGCTACTGTATTTCTATATTGCCCTTGTAAATATATTCCCTTACATCTACAAGAAAATTAGCAATAAGATAGAGTCTGCAAATGTTTATCTCAATTAACATGAAGTAGATGGAGAATAAGCGTTTGTAAAAATTGTTTGTACAAGAGAAGAGAAAGTCATGTAAGTGTAACACATCGGATTTTTTTTATACCTACCCTCATTTTATTTCAAAGAAAATTTTGCAGAAATAACTACATGACCTACACATTTCGTTAGAGATACAAATGGGAAAGGGATAGTCAAATTTTAGGAACTGGACGCTATATGCTGCCTTAAAATTCCATACTACTCCCATGCAATCGCGAGAAACAGCTGAATGTTGAAAGGACTTTAAAAAATGACCAAGTAATAAAAAATTCGAATCATTAATAATAGATATCTCATAAATGGCTGAAGTCACAAGAAAATTTATTTGAAATTAATTATAATAAGTCTCTAAAGGGATTTACATTTCTTGTGTAGTACTTTTTCGTCTCGCTTAACGTTTACTAATTATACAAGATTATACAAAATTCCTTCTGAATGAAGTTGACTTCAAAGGCTATTCCCGGAAAATTGAAGATATACATTTTAGTTTTCGTGTAATTATTATTAATATATGGTATTTCAATCAAAATCGTTAGAGCCATTTTTTAAAAAATAAAAGGTTTCGAAAAATGTTCCATGTAAAGGGCAGTTTGCAGTGGGAGGATTTTTCTGAAAATGTTTGTGTCCCGTCTTTAAAATGTACTGAACCCAAATACAAATTCGGTGTTAATCCGAGTTTTCGTTTTTGAGTTATGCTGTTCATAGACACACGAACACAGACACACACGGACCTTTTTACTTTCTCTACTACATATAGTAAGTAGAGGAAGTATTGTATTCCACCCAAAAATTCGATACCGAGATTTCACCGGAAATACATGTTTTGAGGTCCCCTGAATAAAAAAAGCATTGTTGGAAACATGTCCGCGTGTGTGTCTATGTGTTTGTGAACAGCATAACTCAGAAACGAACAGTCTAATAAACACCAAACTTGGTATTTAGATTCAGTATCTTCCAGAAATGTGACACGAAGGTTTCCAAGAAAATCCCCCCCAACCCCATCCCTTTACATGAAACATTTTTCGAAAATTTTAATTTTCTCAAAAATGGCTCTAACGATTTTAATTAAAATATCATATGTTTAAGATATTTTCATGACAAATGAAATGTAATCTTGAATTTTCTGGGAATGTCTCCAAAAGTATTCTTCACTGTGAACGACGTTTGCATAACTGTTAAACCATAAGAGATAGACAAAATTTTACTACACAAAAGATGTAGATCGCGTTAAAATACACAATGTATATCATATACATTTGTTTCTGAGTGAATCATTTTCGAGATATTGCTTGTTATTCCCTTAAATTTTCGAATACTTGTTTTCTCAAATGGGAATTCGTTATTCATCATTTTTGTCCTGGTAATGCAAAGAGAATGGAATACTCCACATAGCAACCTGCTCCTAAAATATATGACTATCGCTTAAAGCCTACCAATTCCCCTTGCATCTACAAGAAAATTAGTAATAAGATTAACATCTCGATATCTGGATTAACATGAAGCATATGGAGAATAAGCGTTTGTAAAAGTAGTTGTACAAGAGTAGGGAAAGTCATGTGAGTGTAACACATCAGATTTTTCTAAAACGTTTTTTTATTCAGGGGCCTCAAAACTTGTATTGCCAGTGAAATATCGGCTAATCTAGTTCTAGCAAAAATAGTGTTCTGCTCAATGCACATGTCCCACGCTTAACCCTACTTTCCTTTATTGTGAGAGAAAACGAAATGAGAGACAGGCAAGTTCGTGGCAATGGTTAACCGACCCCTGCATTCGCCAAAACAAACCGAAAAAACACTAAAGTAACTGTAGATTACGTTGGCTGATCCAGCGTAATTGAAGCCGACACCTCCCAAATGGGAGCTTCAGACCCTACTGCGTGAGTACCATGCTCGGTGATATTCCGATGTAGGTGCGGTAAGTGCATCATGGAGAACCAGGAAGGATTTGAAAATACGAGATGAAGACGAGGATTCATGTACACACGTACAATAAAATAGACAAAACAGTAGACAGATTATATTACCATTACTGAATGCAGGGAATTCAAATTTCTACTATGACAGCATGAATGGTAAGTGGATCAAAAAACACATCGTCGAAAAAATATTGTAACGTTTCGGCATTCTAACCACTTACCCGTGATTCCTCGGCAACTTCTCTCTCATTGCCGTTCAGCGGGATTGCCGCACTATTAGGCGACATGTGCTGAATGAATTGTAACGAACCGGAGGATGGTTTTCTGACACCTCATAACGGTGAACTAAAAGACAAGCACGCCCATACACCTTATGATAAATAACACTGTTTTATATTAAGGGAGTTATATTCTGCATTTGGTTTTAGGAAACAGAATTTCATGATTCGTGTTGCGATTCTATAAATGGGAGTTTGAAGTAGATTTAAGGACAAATTTTAAATGTGGTTGAAACCAGTGCAAGAGTTAGTTATGGAGGCCCCTAGGACATGCTCCAATTTTAGAGGGACCACTACAAGCATGAAGTTGAAGTTTTATGTATTGGAGCTTGAACAAAATGTGTTTTGGTTAAATCGGTATAAAATTAAGGATAGTTAACATAAAAAGCCTTCGAATCAGGATTGCAGCTGAATATTTCTCAATGAAGCCTAAAGACTTTGAAACTGCTAGCTAAAATAAGTCTGCAATTAGAATTGACTGCAAACAGGCGAAAGATAATTAATGCACTGTTTTTTTTATGTCTATGTGGTTAACACACATAGGCATTAGAAGTGGAATACACCATAATGGAGTCCAGAACAGTGGCCGAAACGTTAACTTTTTATAGATTAAAACCGTAAAGCATTTTGTGTGGTGTAATGGCTTATACTCTTATTTGTCACGCGGCGGACCGAGATTCAATTCCATTTTAATCTACCTTATTAAGACACATACGCTAAGCGTGTCTTTAATTATTTGCATTTAAACTAAGGATATTGCGTATGCATTTAAATTTATCTCTCCTTATTAAATAATACCAACATAACCCATAATGGTGGCGAGTTTTTCGTGCGTACAGACGGGCAGGAGAACGACAAATTGACACTAGCAAGTGCTCCGCAGTAAGGTACGACCTAAAAAGATTAGTGTTTTCTAAAACCAAATACAGAATATAATATCCTTAATATAAACAGTGTTATTCATCATAAGGTGTATGTGCGTGCTTGTCTTTTAGTTCACCGTTATGAGGTGTCATAAAACCATCCTCCGGTTCGTTGCAATTCATTCAACACAAGTCGCCTGATAGTGCGGCAATCCCGCTGAACGGTAATGAGAGAGAAGTTGCCGAGGAATCACGGGTAGGTGGTTAGAATGCCGAAACGTTACAATATTTTTTCGACGATCGATTTTTGATCCACTTACATACAAGTGCGCAAATTTGCATTTTGCAAAGCTACTTACACGGGTGAGTTATCACCGTTCTGTGGTACGACAAGATGTTTTGTAGATCTCTGAAATTACGCAACGTTTCATTTGCTTCTTATAATAGATTTTGTATTGTTTTAAGTAGTGAATATATTTTAGTAGATACATTTCCTAATTACCCTGATGGTCGTACGATGATTTTAGAAGTCTCAGTTCCTGGCAATAAATTAAAAAATGTAATTATGTCGTTCAGTCGAGCTGCAGAAATCTATTTAAGGAGTCAAAAAGTAGATTAAATATTAATATCCCGTGAAGAATTGAAACCTGGTATCTCGCATGACAAACGCGAGCACAAACAATGTAACTTACAGAACTGTTTTGAATAGAAGTCAAATGCATTATGTTTCTTCTACTACCCTCAATTTCGGTATGGTTTTATATTGCTTCTAACTTCTATAAATATGAAATAATAATCATAATAATAAAGTAATAATAACAGGTATATAATCTCTCGTCGTTAGCAGTCTAATTACTTGTGTCTTTGGTTGCAGTATTTGTTTTTGAGCTGAACAGAGTTTCAAAGCTTCTATCCTCGATTCGTAAATATTCAACTGCAGCCTCTATTTGAGGCCTTTTACCTTAAATACTCGTAATTTGAAACGATTTCAACGAAGTATGAAATATATACACAGATGTTGTTAAAAATGCCGTCTAACATCCCATCTACAGAGCGTCGGGGTAGCGCAGTGGTTTCGTTTCCAGCTCTCGTACTGAGGGTCAGAGGTGGAAGAGATTTTAAGTCGGTCCTATTCCATGCCTTCATCTCTGACTTACTCATGTGAAGTATATCCAAGGCACAACGTGGTTCGGAGTTCACGGTAAAAGCTGAGGGTATTCTCGTTCTTATAGTTCCAGTCATCGCTTGACGGAATGAGATATCCTCAAAAGGTGGTAGGCCATATGGGTTCGTTAGAAACGACATTTCATCTACACAGGTGCAGGTTCGTCTAAAACCGAACATTTGCAGAATCTACATCTAAATTACCTTTACTTTGCTACCAATTTCAACCAAATTTGAAGTGTGCCAATACATTTGTTCACACGTTTGTATATAAAAGTTCACCTAAGAAGTGAATATTTTTTGTAGGCTCTCCAATTAAACCAGGGACAACCAACTCCCAAGCACACCGTACCTGTACTGTACGCACGGTGCTGAAGGTCCCTGGTCAGTGCCGACGAGGCAATCGCTACTTCACGCAGTTCCGGTAATCTGTAGTTGCGTTACCGTGTAACTATTGATAGGATAGTAGAGAAGGAATCAGTCACAAACTGTGTTATACATTGTTTAATATTCCACTTATGCTTGGTATTAAATTATAGACAAGTAACACAATACAAATCAATTATGGCATTTAGTCCTATACAACCAAATGATAGCATATACATGCAATATCTTTTACTATAAGAACGAAACAGTACTTTGTTAGGTAAATTAGCATAATTTTGATTCTGTAAAAGTTGCACAAATATAAAATAACAAAATAAAACTTACTATACAGTGATAATATTACAAAGAAGACTTCAAATTAAACGAATATAAACTGTGTAGCGAATACATGTTTAAAGTAAGAATTTCATACATCCAGTTCTTCTCGGTAGATACTTGCTTTATGTCATCTTTTGGTTTTCAAAATATTTGCCACATTTGGAAACAATGGAAGGCTACTCTGAATCTTTAGTGCACACCTTAAGTTATGATCACCGATGTTGGCTCTCTGAGGGTCTTTATTACGTTTCATACTTGAAAATAAGGCTTCACATATATAGGTCAAACCAAACATTGCAATAATAGATGCCACAAGCCTGTGTAAACGAGGGAATCTTGATTTAGGAAATCGACTGTAGAAGTCTAGCAAACTTCACCTGTTTCTGTAACTGTCACTAACTCAATGCCACATTTCAAGGTGATAAGCTGTAGTGAACATTTTTTGGAGTATCATAAATATTCATGCTAAATGGTGTAGCGAATAAAAAAAAAAACAGAAATCTTTAATCAAATGCATGAGAAAGCAAGTGCAGATTTTCGATACATCTCATCTCTAGGAACCTGGAAAATGACAAGGATCAACATTTGACAGTAGAGTTTCCCATAATGCCAGCATGTTTTTTAAAACTTCCATACTAAAGAATATACCTGTGATTAATTTTTTCTCTTGAAGTGATGCATTCAAATCATCTTCACTTATATAGGCCATAAATGCAAGTTTACACTTCCACTTAACATTTCCGAGATCTGCAATAGGTTCTCCACATTTCCAAGAACAAACGTACCCCCTCCTATAATTCGAAGAACTACGTAAAACTTTGCTTCGACTGAGCCATCTAAATTCTGTATATGATCTATCACCATACTCATGCTCCAAAGCTTCTAAGAAGCTTTTAAATTGTCTGTGCTTTAGGCCGTGAGACCTCAGTTTGTTTACAACCTTCACTATCAGACTCATTACATTGTTTACATTCACTTTTTTGGGACACAAGCTTTTCTGTTGAACTATGCACTGGACCACTGTAATTTTTATATTTTTAGGGGAGTCACAACCCGCTGTGCGAACCAACCATAGCCGGAACACCATTGATGACTGCCGATGAAAGTGTATCCCATGGGATCCCTGCATTCTCCACAACTTCCACTACATAGTTCAGAATGTCTGATCCTGTTGTTGTGCAACGAATTCTCTTGCTCTTTCAATAAGTTGTCCGTAAAGATTGCCCGCGAGATCTTGAATTCTGCGTGATACAGTAGGAGGTGACGGACTTACACTCTCGACCTGATAAACATTGACAGGGGTGAATTTACTGGCAGCTACAAGCATACATCGTTTAATAAGTGGACCGTCCGAAAATCAAACTAAACGACCTGGCAATTTCTAGTGCTATCTCGTAACTCACATATACTTAGGTTTCTGCCATGTCGCCATTGACATTTTTTCTGTTCGTTTTCTTGCGATGTGACTCTTTCTCTGAGCTTTTGAATCTTTGCAGTGCGTTCTTCATTTTCAGGAGCTGAATAATCATTAGCATGTAATGTATTAAAATAACCTGAAGATTAAGTCGTTTCAGCACTAGCAATTCTTTGTGACAAATTACACAAATGGTACCACCACACATTCCATGAAGTACGCAGCTTCCCATTCAGGATTGAAATAATTTGTTGGCTTCAGCTTTAACGAATGCCCCTTCATTTCAAAACGGCGCGATGTACTGATCACCACTGCTACGGAGGACGATGCGACCGCTCCCACTGCGCACATGCACTTAGTCAGCACACTGCCGTATGCAAGCACATGCACTGCGGCAAGTGGGTTGGTTGTGGCTGATCTAAACTATATTAACTTTGCACCGATATCAACCATAGCTGAAGTCTGTGGAAAAATTTCTTCAAACTCCTAAGTCCATGCTAGTTAGGGAGCTACTTCATGCACACAAATGGATAGACGATAAAGTGACGTTAAAAGGTAAACCACAGTAGTATGTGCACCAAAAGCTGATGTGCAACATTAATACGGGTTTTTGTCTTCATTGCAAATTCACCTGAGTGGCATATAATATATATGTATTTTATATGTACAAAAATAATTTGTTTATAGAAGTTACGTATGTAAATTAGTATAAATATCTGCCTAGAAGAGGTCTCCAATTAAACACTGTTGACCTGTTTACGGAACCTGAACTCAACTATTCATATCAAAGAGGGTTTTTGTGAGTGACGAGCTCGCACTAAGGAAAGGGGGAAAATCGCACAATGTCAAACATGTTACAGAGTAGGTACCAAGCTTCAGTCTGGCAAGACTTAGCTGCGGCAGCATTATTCTCTCTACCACTTGTAAAATTTGAACGTCATCAAGTTAGTATGGCCACATTACCAGTTGTGGGTACAATTCTCTCTTCTCCTGCCTTCGGTGAGACAGCTGTTTGCTAATTTTCGACAGGCAGACGCCTCTTAAGCTCAAAGAAACCACATCTCGGCTAACACGACCATCAGACACTGAGATCGGTCGTGCACGCTACCTTTTATCGACATTTCGGTAATGTATTTTACGGAATTATTTCAAACTTATAAATTACGCGTAAGTGGTGATACGGTGACCCCAGTAAGACCTTCATTGGGTTTTGATAGGAAGATGCAAATGGCTGAATGGGTCAAAGTTTAGGCTCACATATAAACGTGATGTCGGCTTTTAGATTGTTAACTGTTTGAATAGAAGTTGATAATTACGTGGAAAGACAGTGAATATGAAGTGAATCATAACAGATATTACTTATAAGTGCCCATTTAGACACTTGTGCCTGGGTTTTTCAGCTATGTTATGTATATAACTTAAAATGACGCCCAACATATGTATTTAGAAGTGGCTGTTGATGATTGCTATATATTGGTGTAAAAGCATTTCGCTGCATTACAATACCTACGTATAAATAGCTCATTTTTGTTTATTTTATCACTGTTATATTATATATTTGTATTGCATTTTTATAATTTTGAGTATTTATTTACGTATTACTTAACACTGGCTTTCACCGAGCAGGATGGCTAAGGCGGCAACGTCTTTGGCCCACATTATTGAGGTACCGGGTTCGATTCCCGCTGGCCTCCCACTCTGACCATAGATTTTTTCGTGGCTTTCTCTTGGTCACTTAGGCGAATGCCGGGGTAGTGTAACCTACCACGATTTCTCCTTTCCCCCCATTTCTTCTCATTTAATCTCTCCCTCTCACGTTTCGGGTGTGTCTTGGGGTCCCGCGGTGCTAGCGGTGTCGGGTAGATGGCGTAGTTGCTTGCGTATTGTAAATATTTCTCCCCGTGAACGCCAGAGTGCGTTGTCCCTTCCGTTAGGATCACTTCGTCGCCCTCTCTCGGGATTCTTCGCCTTTACTGGTGCGCGGGTGTTCAACCTGGAAATATTAGGGACTTCTGTGCGTCTTTGTGGGCCTGTCTGCCTGCGGACCTGAGACGGCTCCTTCACCTCATCCCCGGGTGTGTAGCCACAATATATCAAGCTGGTTGCAGTGCGCAAAGTGTCCCCCCTCCGATAAACATATCCTACATCCTATTTGACTTCCTTTGTGTATATCTTCCCCTCACTAATAGATCTACATCTAGGATATTATCCAGAAACTTAAAGTTTTAAGAACTTACCTGTTGTACTGGTTGCCGCAAAATGAGAAGGTTCTAAAGAGGAATTACCTGCTGGAAGCATGTTACTTTCAACAGCAGCTAGCATGGCTAGTCGCTAATATACTCTCATGAAAGGTGGTCACGAAACATAAAACAAGGAATATTTCGGGAGCGACTTATGCTAAGAAAAATTACATATGTTAATAAATTCTACTATTCTAGTATCATTTGTGAATCTGTTATGGTTTCCCAGTCTCACGGAATCAGACAGATCAGAATGAAGACAGAAAATATCAGATAATGTATTTAATTTGGTACGCTATTGTTTTAAAGCTATATTATTTGCTATTTTTTTTTAAAAAGGATGTTTTTCATTTAAAGAGTGTTTGGTGTAGGAAAAGTGAAAATTTTGAGCTTTCATCAGAAAGACGCTGGAATTCTTTACGAAGGTTCGTATTTATCCCAATTTTTGTTTTTGAATTACACTACATACACACTAGACACAGAGCGTCGCGGTAGCGTGTATGACTCGCATTCCGGACGTCCCAGGTTTGATCCCCAGCGACTGCCTACTTTGATCGAGGGAGTTTTCGTGGTTTCCCCGGTTCGGCAGACGAATGCTGGGCGTTTTATTCTTTACTACGATTTCCTTTCCATCATATCCCTTTCTCACGATTCCTTCTCATCTCACAGGTGTGCTTATAGATTCTCCGTAGGGGAGGGGTTCCGACCCCTTCAGCTGCCGTGGTGCGGGCGCTTAGCACTCGTGATACTTCTGACGTTACTAGAAGTACGTCGGGCCGAACGTTCGAGCCCCTCCCGTTGGGAAGCCGTTCGGATTGGGTTAGTCTCGACGGGGCAGTGGTTCCCAATACCCATGGAAGTTTGGGTACGTCTGTATGGGTCTGCATACAGGCGGGGTTGTGAGACGCCTCAATGCCCTCCGGTACCGACCTGGATACCGGTAGACGGCTTGCTAGAATGCTGTCGGCCTTACTGAGGTTATCGGTAGTTTCCATTTCGGGATGACGCGCATAAGTGACGTACTCACTTCCATCTTCCGCGTAAGTGGGAGGCCTTTTTAGGAAACCAGGTATTGGCCTCATGGGGAAACCCTCATGGCCTGGAGAGCTACTCGGTTGGCGCTGGACCGTGGGTATAGAAGGGGGACTTGGGCTCCGGCTCTTGTCCTGGTAGACCTTCGCTCAGCATCAGCATGTGCTTATAGATCTCGGGGCGTATGGCGGTGCGAACAGACGGCGTGGATGCATGCTCACTTAATTGCTGGGTCGTTTATCGCCCTCTCTCGGCGGTTGCATCAGTGGGACGGGTCTGCGATCTTGAAAATGCTGGAATTTCCGTGCGTCTCTGTGACCTGTAGCCTCCTGTGGTACCTTCACATCATCCCTTCCTCCCGAGGGGTGGTAGCCGCAATATATCTGTGCAGGTCGCAGTGGGTGAGTTGCCCCCTCCGTTGAATGACCCCTACCTCTACAGACACTAGAGGTAGGAAAGGGAATTATAGGTTCAGTTATACAGTTCCAAGATATCAGTCCTCGAACTGTGTGTTAACTTGATCATTCTAGAATCTTTCATTAGCGATTCCAAAAGTAACACTTTAAAGGGGATATACCATACATATATAAGAATTGTACAGTAATAATACAATTCACCAAGAAACATGTTAAAATATTCAACATCCAACATTTGTACAGAGCAAATTGTAAGAATCGGGCGAGCGAGCAAATTTCAGGTAAAACACAATTCTAAGTAGAGCACACCTTTCACCAAGCCAACGAGCAGGAAACCGGTAACGGTAAGGAGAAATAGAAAGAGGCAGATAGAGAAAAGAAAAAGACGGAGATATTGAACCTGCTTCACAACGCACCAGGGTGACGAATTAGGAGTAACATATTCTCATACATGTCAAGGTAACACGGTCTTAGGATCAATTAGAACCGTCGTTACATTTTGAAACGCAGAGGTGAGTGTCACTAGGCTCAGGTACATAAGGGCAAACAAGGCCCCAGACCCCTCTCTCTCTATCTTCTAGAATTTTCGTCGACACGAAGTGCTACGCTGTTAGCGACAGATGCACGTGTGTATGCATGTGGGTGGGAGTGCGTGTTCAGATAGTTAGGCTCCTGACTTATTTAAAGTGGTGGGATTGGAATAATGGGAAAAGCTAGCCGCCCATAAATATTTAAATTGTGAATAAAGTAAATTTATTAATGGAAATGAATTATATTTTTAATTTGTCTCACCCACGATAACCTTGAGAACCAAGAGTTAGATACATATAGGGAAAAGTTAGGAATGGAAAACTCAACAGCCGACGAGCATCCATAGCCGAGGAACAACACTGCAGCAGATAGCATCAACTCAAGGACCGACGATTTCTCGCTACAAATAGCGCCCAGCAACTGTTTCCCGCTACAACTTTGATCGTAGAGAGCACGGTGTGTTACAATTCAACAATTACAAGCATGATGATGCGAGATCTTGGAACCGACCTTGTTTCCCAGAGGGCAACCCCACTAGAAATCTTCCGGTCAGTCAGATTTAATAGGTTTATAAGCTTTTGCAATACGGATGAGAAAGCCAATTATCCGAAATGACGTTTTGGAACATACATTCATTAGCATCACGCAAACTGATACACGATGGTTATTACTATGACGGACATGTATTACTTTAACATGAATTAAGTGAGCAGTAATCATAAAAGCATATGAATGTATTGTTGGTAACGGAGAATTACGAACTCGCGCATGCATAGATGAAAGGCTAGCAGAGAGGGAGGCATCGGTCATCCGTTACCGGGATGAATAATTACGACTTAACGCGAAAGAACGAGTAAGGCAAGTAACGTACCAAGAATATTTAACGATTACGTTGTGAATAAATACTCGTGGGCGTACTTAACTTTTTTGAGTGGTTGTTTGCAACTTCGAATTTTTATTTTCTCCATCACGTACGTAGAAGACAGGGGATGTATTGCATTCCATCCAAAATTCCATATCGAGGTTTCATCAGAAATGAATGATTTGAGGGCACCAGAACTCCCCCCCCCCCAAAAGCATTTTAGAAAAATATCCGTGTGTTTGAGTGTGTGTGTTGTCTGTGAAAACCATAACTCAAAAACGAAACGCAGTATAAACACCAGTATTGAAGTTAAACACACTTAAATAAAATCTGATGTGTTACACTCACATGACTTTCTCTACTCTTGTACAAACTATTTTTACAAACGCTTATTCTCCATATGCTTCATGTTAATCGAGATATCGAGATGTCAATCTTATTGCTAATTTTCTTGTACATGCAAGGGGAATTGGTAGGTTATAAGCGATAGTCAAATTTTTTAAGCGCCGGTTGCTATGTGGCGCATTCCATTCTCTTTGCATGTCCAGAACATAAGAAAATGAATAACGAATTTGAGAAAAAGTATAAGCATTGGAAAATTTAAGGGAATAACAAGTAATATCTCCAAATGCTTCACTCAACAACAAAAAAATGTATATGACATAAATTGTGTATTTTAACGTGATCTACATTTTTTGTGTAGTAAAATTTTGGCTATCTCTTATGGTTTACCAGTTATACAGAAGTTGTTCACAATGAAGATACTTTTGGAGACATTCCCAGAAAATTCGAGATATACATTTCATTTGTCATGAAAATATCTTAAACATGATATTTTAATCAAAATCGTTAGAGCCATTTTTGAGAAAATTAAAATTTTCGAAAAATGTTACATGTAAAGGGAAATCTGGGATGGGGGATTTTCTTGAAAACCTTCGTGTCGCATCTCTGGAAGATACTGAACCTAAATCCCAAGTTTGGTGTTTATCCGACTGTTCGTTTCTGAGTTATGCTGTTCACAGACACACAGACACACACAGACACACACACGGACATGTTTCCAAAAATACTTTTTTTGGATTCAGGGGGTCTCAAAACATATATTTCCGGTGAAATCGGTATCGAATTTTTGGGTGGAATACAATACTTCCCCTACTTACTATACGTAGTAGAGAAAGTAATACTATACAAAGATTTTCAAGAAAATTCCACCATCCAAAGCTACTGTTTTCTAAAGGTATGTTTAAGAAGTATAATTGACAAAATCTACATCTTGAATTATTTGGGAATATACTGTGAAGTCCTCTTTCTTCAAGAACTTTATATATTCCAGATATCCGTATTATTGTTTTGACGTTTTTAATGCTAATCTTTCAAACTGCTGTCGCTATCCACTTGTTTCTCGAAATGTCATGGAAAGGCTAAGGCCAGCACATAACGACTAGCATTTAAACATCTGACTATGATTCTGTTTCCTTTTCTCCCTTGGAAATGAATCATAAGATTTTCTTCTATTTTTGGTTTACGATAACAATGTTTAATTTTAAACTAATATAACGTTTAATGTTAGTATTATTATATTTTATATTTTTTGTATCTACTACGAAATGTATAGAAGAAACTATTTCTGTAAAGGTTTATCTCGATTAGCATTAAGTAGATACAAAATAAGGTTTCGTGAGAATATTTTGTGTTGTATATTGTTTGTTGTGTATAAAATAAACGATTGTGGGTAGAGAAACTCATATAGATGTAGCACAATAGCTTTGTTTGGAAATAAACCGGAAAAAGAAAGCATGTACTTCACACAATACACACAAGCGTATCATTTCCCCAAAAATACTTTATTTGGGTTTAGGGGACCTCTAAATGTGTATTTCACATTAGGTTTTTGATTGGAATACCTGGACGCAACTGTTAAGGAAACAAATTTAAATGCGTAGCCTTTACTTGGCAATGCTCTACAGAGAATCTCGACCACGAGGGGCAGATAGTGGCTTAAGCTGGGGAACCTTTGCTGACGTGCCTGTACTTACTATTCGTTTAGTGCCCTTTTAACTCTGCAACTTGGGGGATGTTTAAAGTTGGAGAAGTTGCTGAACGTATTACTCCCAAGCGACTCACTGGACGTCGTCGTTCTGACCAAGTTGGTCTTCTTCTAAACACGTCACTTAAATGACAGCTAAGGCTCCCATGGGAGTCACGGCGCCACTTTGTGGCTGGCCTGGTCCGAAGACGAACAGCTACTGTTGTTTTGTATTAGGAGGCTGAAGTAGACTGCTGTTGTCCCCACTCGATCACAGAAGCGTTGACATTCATAACTATAATTCTGATAAACTCGCTTCCTTTTGCCAACCAGAGAGGATAAAGGCGAAGAAAAGCTAAAGGGAAAGTTCCTTAAAGGAATATTTGTTGCTTCACGTATGGAAAGCCAATTTTAAGTAGGAGTTGTATTGTAGTTCAACTGTTGGGGAGCCTAATTTGAAGTAGTTGCAACCGCACGTATGGTACCTGGTAGCCTTCGTCCCAAATTTAAAAATATTAACTTTGTAATTTAACTTTTCCTTTAAATATTATATATTTTTGTTTGCCTCGGCTGCGTCAGTATTATTGTTAGAGACATGGATTTCTTTGCAGGGAGGTGGTGCGGCTAAGAATGTAGGCTTACACAGATTATAATTTTTACTTCACTACATTTATTAATTCTTGACACAATTTAAATAACACTTCACTGATATAGAGAGCTGTGAGATTCTTTTATTAATTACTTGCACTTTTTAACACGTAAAATATTTTTCGTCTCACACTGAATACGTATTAAACTTCCCGAGGACGCGTCTCGCGTCCGGTTAGGAAGACTGTCTACAACCAACTGACTTCTGAATTTGTACAATTTGTCCTATTTCAGTTTCTGATTGGCTAATCCTAGTCCAATAGAATACCTTCATTTAACTAAAGCTTTTTCTGGTTGTTGATTGGCTATTTTATAAACTGTCACAAAAATTACATTATTGCTTCCAAGAATTACAAGTCGCATTTAAAGTTTCAAATTCATTATTGCCTCAAGGTTACCTCATTGTTTCCTCATTATTAGCAACTTTTAACCTATTATTCTCACAGCTCCTGCATTATTAAATTGCGTAATACATTCACAAAACATTATTGAACATGTATACAGTAAAATAAACATATACAATGACTGTAATATACACTTTTTATATATTGTTACATACACATATTGCTTTAAGGCGGGCTGTTATCATATACTATATAATTTGACTGATATCATTTAAGTGTTAAAAATACTGCTTCATATTAAGGCAACCGATCGGTGGAAAATGAGAGCAAATGGTCAGAGAATAAATTTTTAGCTTTTCTACGTAATATTTATAATTTATTTTGGAAATTTTTGATATTGCTACTTTTATGATGTGTGAAATTGAGGCCGTCACGTGATAACTTAAATCTATCTTACTATGGGCCAGCATTATAAATGAATGAATGATTTATTGTCTACTTTGAACTTACACGCAATTTATACAAGTTTACAATACAATGGAATTGCTTATTATTTCTCTTCGCCTGATATTTAACATTCTGTTGTATATATAATGGGGAAGTATAATTTTTCATTATTTACTTATTTTGCTTAGTTACCCTTTTTCGGTATCTTCTTCTATTGTTTCACATCTCTTTTAACCACTTAAACCTAATTTTTTCTAAATATTTTCCTGCTTTCTCCATATATTCAATTGATCTAGTATTAAAAATCTTCCTAACTTTTATCTCTATTGGTAAATTTTTCCATTTCTATAGTATTAAATTCTCTCTTACTTTATCTGTGTCCTCGCATTCCAGAATATAAGGTAAACTGCATGTAATCCATTACATTTAGTACATCTCTCGCCCCTTCTCCCTGTTAGACCACTTAAATTCGTTACACCTGTCTTTGCCCATGCATACCGCATCCTGGCCTCTTTGTGGCATTCTTCGATGTATCTTTCTTTTACCCCATTCCGTTTTAAAATATTTATAATCTAGGAATGACCACTTTTCCTTGAACCTACTTATAATTTCTTGCTTTTCAATATCCTACACTAATTTCTTTCCAGAAATCCTTACTTTTGTTGTTTCTTTCTGCCCATGTTACCCCCATTTCTATTTCCTCTAACGTTGTCTGTATCTTGTGCATCCAAGTTTCTATTTTCTCCATTTTCTCCTGTACAACCAAGCCTTGCTTTAGTATCTCATTTTCCTGCAGTAGCTTTATTATGAACCTTTCTGCCATTTTGCCTTTGGCTCCCACTCTCCCTAGTTCTGCTTGTGCTATTCCATTCGGTGAACTCCTTGGTAATCCCAGGTTTATTTTGAAAAAGTTCATATGGGTCGCATTATGTCACCCAACTTAAAATTGAATTTTCTCCGTTATACGTTTTTAACTGTCTGTCAGCGCACTCTTTTCGATGCTCGTTTTAAGTTATTACTGTGGCAGTCTCCCTAAGACATGATAATTGAAGCTTACTGTGTAATATTTGTTAATATGTACATATGGTATCTTTCATTGAGCTCCTAATTTCAAACATGTGCACAAGATTTTTTAAAAATTAAGAATCCGCTGAAAGAAATAAAACAAATATTTCCTCTCTGACTTTTATTGTTAATACATTTTAGTATGTATTTATTATTTTAATTTTCATTACAAAAACTGAAAATTGCAACGTGAGGAGCAGTTTTGGCAAATTATTGTTATTTTGTTTAAAAATGTCAGGGTTTGGAAATCACCTCAGTTACAAACACAACTTTTATACCAGTACCTCTAAAATATACGTAATTCAAGGTAAAGAGAAACTAAACCAATATATTTCAAACTTTTTATATATATATATATATATATATATATATATATAGTAAATTCATCAACGGTCGTCTTAACACCGAAGAGTAAAAACTATATAGAACTGGATATATACTGGGTTGTTCATGTATGGTAATAACATATTTACGATTAATTCTTCATAACAAAATAATACTCTAAGTATGTATGCAAAACATTTAAAACCAAAAGGAAAAATATGTTAAACGGCTGAAGTCAGTAGTAAGTCACTTTTTGAAGTTGTGAATGAATATTTTGAATGTATGTGTGTCTTAATATATATATATATATATATATATATATATATATATATATATATATATATATATATATCAACCAATTTAAACTATGGAAGGTGTATCGTTTGTGTAATGCACTTTTTACTAGTCATATATTTTTACTATAAACTTTTTCAGTTATTTGTGGTAAAGAATCTATTCTACAAAAGTAACACACAATTCTCTACATTGCACTATTCCTAATATTTTGTAAACCTCTGATGTGAATATTATACAAAATGCCTGAAAAGTGATTTCCAATTTCTGAAAATGCTGTAAAAATGGCATGGTACATAAAATGGATAGGTATCTTAAATGTTTTGGAGTAGACCCTTTGAACGATTTGATTTTGTCGATAAGTTTACGATCGACGTAATCAGGAGCATCTAGACAAAAATAAAACTATAGAAGAATTTTTATTTCACAAATGAAAGATTGTATGAAGCTTAGAGGATATAAATTATTTCGTCCCAATACAAATATTGTCCGAGACCTAACCTGTCTAATCACTCAACTCCATCACTTTCACCGTCTTCTGGAATATATTTTATTAAACCAGTGAAGCGTTTGAAGAAAAGTGTGGTATCTTTATTTATCCAGTTTGATTTGGTTATATTACTATCCATGGCATTTTGATGTTATTAAAAGCATTACAGAAGCTATGGAATTTTTTTGAATATGAATTTTATTTGTTAGGGAAACAATAATTAGAAAAATAATACGTTGATAAGAAAGACGGTTACAATAACTGATTAAAATCCAGCGCTTATTTACGTTTTATTGCTCGAAAGCAGTATGGTACGCCAAAAGTGGGATAGTCCAGGATGTATTCTGTAACGAGAAAACGTTGTGCATCATTTGTAGCTAGAAAACGTTGTTCCTCTGGTTGATGCCCTCTGCTGCAGTGTTGTTGTCTCTGGCTATTGTTTCTCAGCGGCTGCTGATTTCTCCATTCCTAATAATTACCTATCTAACTAATTTCACGGATCTCAGGGTTTTCATAGGTGAGGCGAATTGAAGTGCAGTGTATGGTTTATTATTATTATTATTATTTAGTTTATTATCAAATAAATACTTATGGGTGGCTAGCTTTTCCCATTGTAAGAATTCCCGCCATAATATTAATTAGGAGCTTAATCTAACTGCACACGCTTCCCACCCTTATGCACGCACGTGCATCCGTTGTCCAGAGAGTATCACTGTGTGTCGACGAGATTCTATAAGAGAGTGAAAATCTGGGGCTTTCTTTCCCCTTTTATAGCTAAACCTAGTGACGCTCAGCTTCGCGTCTCAAAATGTAACGACATTTTTAATTGGTCCTCAGACCGCGTTACCTTATTGTGTATGAAAATATTCTGCTCCAAAGTTTTTCGCATACGCGTCCCAGTGACACGTCCGGAAGCAGATTCAGTATCTCTGTCTCTTTCCTTTCCATATCTGCCTCTTTCTATTTCTGGTTATTGCTTTCAGTTCCTTGTTCATTAGCTTGATGAAAGGTGGGCTCTACCTAGAATTATCTTTTATCTGGAATTAGCTAGCTCGCCCGTCCTTTACTTATCTAAGTTACAATCTGCTTTTTCATTTCTAGCTAGATGTTCGTGCTGAATTATATTATTATGTACAATTATTGCTTGATATCGATTTATATATATATGTGTGTGTGTGTGTGGTATATCCCTTCAACTCGCTAAGAAAGAATAATAATAATAATAATAATAATAATAATAATAATAATAATAATAATAAAGAGCGGACCTTAGAAGCGAATATTTGTCGAAGTCCAAATCCTTTCCGCGGCCGGTTCACGGTGGTTGTTTTAGAACACGTGCCTTAAGCTTTGTTCTGTTGTCACCTTTCATATTGAGTCCCAGCTGCTGAAACTGCGCTGACAATCGAGTGGTTATAAGCAGGTATGCACTAATGAGGCCCACGAAGTTCGTATCTCGAGCGTATTCCATTATTTTTTTGTGCAAAGCATTGTGAAACGCAATGTTTAATACTCATATTGCAATATAATTTCCAATTGATAAGACTTTAATTTCAAGGCATTTATGCTCAAATAAAAACTGAAACACTCTCCTTTTCGTTTTCAAATTAAATATTATGTTCCTAAATGAGAAAGCAAATAAAAATAGAAATTAACCTAATATCGGGTGCGTAAACCCTCTGTTTCTATTATTGCCCTCATTCTACGGAGCAGGATGATATCAAATGACTAGTCAAAATTTCACGAGAGGATACCGTATTCTGCATTCTGTATTTGACCACACGAAACCTCTTTTGTCTTAAGTTATCTTGCAGGCCAATTTGACTTCAAAACTTTCTTCACCTCTGCCCACACATTTTCAATAGGATTCTAATCTGGTGAGCAAGGAGGCTATTGCATCACTGTGGTATCTTGATTTTGCAAGAACCAGTTTGAAACCTGCTGACTTGTGTGGACAGAGTGGTATCCTGCTGGAATTCAATCATTACATCGGGATATATAGTTCTTACAGAAGGAAGCATTATGTTTTTGAGGGTGTCTGTATTATGGTGGCTTTTGAAATGCCATCAAGCTGCCACAACACACCTGGACCATCGTGACATCCAACCCCAACATGACATAGTTACGCAAACCTTGGCGATCCATTTGTGCCACTGTTATGCGTCGTAACGTTTCCTCTGGGGGGTAGACAATTACTTTTCCCCCATTTGTAGATGAAAATGTGACCTCTTCTGTGAATATAACATATTCAAGTTATGGTTGGCATTTTCTTTTGGAAATGCGGGGCGACATAATCTGTGATCGTCTGTAAGACGCTGCTTCTTAGCTGCCGATCGAGCAAAGAGCCCTGCTATATTCCATCGACGCAAGACTGTACAGTTCGACCTAGGGAAATTAGAATTACATCTAATTGTAGGCACATGCTGGAAGGGATTACTGTCTGCCTCTTTTAAAAGTGTGGCATCCTGTTGAGAAGTGGAAAAAGTTTTCGACCCGAATCAGGTCGATAGAGGCAATTCCTGCCCTTCACCGCACCCACCTCGTAGCTTTAAATATAAGGACTTCAAGTGCTCTTGCAGCCTGGACACAGAGTATCCAGAAACGTACACTAACGCAAGGAGAGATCTCATTGTAGCTTCGTCTTTATGTGTGCGCCCAGCCATGGGAAAAGTCAGTATGACTACTAATAGATCATGCAGAACTACATGATGTGCGCACATGATCACGCCAGCGCCATTCATAGCTGAAGAATGAGAGAGAGAGAGTTTGCACATCCAATATTAAGTCAATTAAATATTTGGTTTAGCTTTTCACTTTAGAATTGTTAGTAAATGACATTCATTTTGAAAATGAAAGGAGTAATTTGTTTGTGCGTTATGCCTGATTTTTATGTCTTAAAATTAATATCATATGCATGGAAAACATACGAAATTTAACGAGCGAAAATTTTAATAATAAAAAATACATATACTGTTCCAAGGATTCGAATCCAGGTTGTTCCAGTTACGAAACACATGCCTTTCACCGCTCGGTTACCATGAAAACAATCCAGCTGAAAGGCATCTCCGTACTTATCGCTTACTTTGAAAAGGAACGTGGGGTGGTATTAAATCGTGTATTGTGAACGCAGCGTCAGCAAATGCTTCCTATGTTTTCCGAATAAAACTCCCTCTCTGGCTGTTGCTCATTACTTTGTCTTAGGCTGTATGTGAAGTGCTACTTTTTCATTGGATTTTACATTATTGCGAAACCGTTAGAGATAGCTACAGCCAAAGAGAAACTGTTAGCTCACTGGACATAAAGTTTAGTAAAATAATGTATATATTTTTTAGCAATAACTAATACATTCGTTTATGAATGTTTAAATTCGTAAAGTTTCTGAATGTATCGGTTAGTGTTACGAAAATTTGACAGGTTTCTCAGCGTTTGCATATAACAAAGCATTTATTACATAATTGATGATATAATTGTGATTAACAGCAAACAAACAAAATGCTTATGCGTTTCTGTAGGGTTGCAATGGTGTGCTGAAAGACAGAGATTGTCTGCCTCACAGATTTTTCTTTCTGCAATGTTTACGTACCATTTTTACTTTCTCTACCACGTGCATAGCATGTAGGGAAGGTTTTCCATTCCACCCAAAAATTCTATACCGAGATTTTACTGGAAATACACGTTTTGAGGTCCCTGAACCCCAAAAAATCATTTTTAGAAAAAGGTCCGCGCGTGTTTGTGTTTCTACAGGGTTGCAATGGTGTGCTGCTAGACACAGAAAGCCTTGTGATTGTCTGAATCACAGATGTTTCTTTGTGTAATGCTCGCGTACCATTTTTACTTTCTCTACCGCGTAAATGGTAGTAGAGAAGGTATTGCATTACACCCAACAACTCTATACCGATATTTCACCGAAAATACATGTTTTGAGGCACCCGAATAAACAAGAAGCATTTTTAGAAAAAGGTCAGCGCGCGTACCTGTGAACAGTATTACTAAAAACGAAAAGTGGGATAAGCACCAAACTTGGTATTTAGGTTTAGCACTTTCCAAAAAATGCAACATAAATATTTTCAAGAAAATCCTCCCATACCAAACTACCCTTCACATGGAACATTTCTTTCGAAATCTTTGATTTTCTAAAAAATGGCTCTAACGCGTTTGACTAAAATACCATATATTAAAGATATTTACATAAGAAATAAAATGTATATCTTGAAATTTCTGGGAATAGCTTTTGAAGTTCTTTTCATTCGGAAGAAATTTTATATAATCTTGTATAACTGCTAAACGTTAAGGGATAGACAAAAACACACTACAAAGAAATGTAGATCTCTTTAAGATACAAAATTTATTTCAAATAACCTATTTTGTGGCATCAGCCATTTCCGAGATAACCGTTATTAATGGGTTGAATTGTTAAATATTTAGCCATTCTTTTCAAATGCTGTCGATTTTCAGTTGTTTCTTGCGATGTTATGAAAAGAGTTTTAAGGCCAGCGTGTAGCGTCCAGATGTAAAACATGTAACTATCGGTGTTCCCTTTGAATCTATAATGATGTGTGTAATGCAACTATTTTCGGAAAGGTTTATCTGGATTAAAATTTAGTATATAGGAAGATAAACATTTTTAAGAATAATAATTTGTATACCCACAAATAAGATATAGAGGCTAGAGAAAGTCATGTGAATGTAGCATATAAGATTTTTAATATTCTAAATTTGTAGGTATAAGCTCCAAGTTATAACATTAAGAATGTCAATTATGATGTGATCAGTAATTAAAAAATGCTTTTTTGGATTCAGGGGTCTCAAAACATGTATTTCCGGTGAAATCTCGGTATCGAATTTTTGGGTGGAAATACAATACTTCCCCTACTTACTATACGTAGTAGAGAAAGTAAAAATGCACATTATAAGGTTTTAATGTTTTTTTCTCGATTATTACGCCTAAATCTGTAAACAAACCACTTTATTCTTCTCACTTGCCTAGAACTCTCTTGAGCTTACAGGTCCTTATGTCCATTATAATGGATATTTAGCAAGAAGCTTTAATCACTGTGTATAATCAATTATTTTATTAAATGAGTCAAATAAAATATTGAAATAGAATTTTTTACTTTCTCTACTGCGTATAGTAAGTAGGGGAAGTATTGTATTCCACCCAAAAATTCGATACCGAGATTTCAGCGGAAATACATGTTTTGAGACTCCCTAAATCCAAAAAAAGCATTTTTGGAAACATATACGTGTGTGTGTCTGTGAGCAGCATAACTCAGAAACGAACAGTCGGATAAACACCAAACTTGGTATTTAGGTTCAATATCTTCCAGAGATGCGACACGAAGGTTTTCAAGAAAATCCCCCCACCCCAGATTACCCTTTACATGGAACATTTTTTCGAAAATTTTAATTTTCTCAAAAATGGCTCTAACGATTTTGATTAAAACATCATGTGTTTAAGATATTTTCATGACAAATTAAGTGTATATCTCGAATTTTCTGGGAATGTCTCCAAAAGTATTCTTCATTGTGAACGACTTTTGCAGAACTGGTAAAATTTTACTACACAAAAAATGTAGATCGCGTTAAAATACACAATTCATGGCATATACATTTTTGTTGTTGAGTGAACCATTTTCGAGATATTGCTTGTTATTCCCTTAAATTTTCCAATACTTATAATTTTTCTCAAATTCGTTATTCATTTTCTTATGTCCTGGACATGTAAAGAGAATGGAATGCACCGCATAGCAACAAGCGCTTAAAAGATTTGACTATCGCTGATAACCTACCATATTCCCCTTGCATCTACAAGAAAATTAGCAATAAGATTAACATCTCGATATCTCGATTAACATGAAGCATATGGAGAATAAGCGTTTGTAAAAATAGTTTGTACTAGAGTAGAGAAAGTCATGTGTGTGTAACACATCAGATTTTTTAATGTTATTTTTATTTAAGTACAAATCCTGCTAGTAATGTTAACATGCACGCACGCCGGTGACTATTTATTGTTACGTGGTCCATCTCATCCTTTATCATATACGTGGTGGCATTGCAGCAAGGATTCGAAAGTAGTTAATCTTGACACTGAAATCCTGGTCAATTATTTTCTGTACTTTAGCCACATGAGTTACAAAAATAAGAAAGTCAAAACGTGTAGTTGCAAATTACAGTGAAGTTTGATAAACGGTTTTGGTAAAAAAATAAACATTGATTGAATGAGTTAATGAAACAAAGTGGTAGCTGATGGGCTTTCGCATGTAGACGAAATTAGGGACAGTATCTTACCGTTTTATCGAGATTTGTTAGACTTTCAACATTAATAAGCTTCCAGCACAAAGGGTCATATTTCACCCAGCTAACTGTCCTAACTTTAACAGGCCTACCTCTGTGTGTTACTTTGGAGTTAGTTTGAGAAGATGATGCACTACATCAATCATCTGAAACGGTGAATCGTGTATTATCATGTATAGGTGATGAATGTAACAAAATACTAATGAACGAAGTTTTTATGCAAAAAAGTTAAATAATAAGCCTCTGTATGGAAAACCTGTTTACAAAAATCCCTTATATTTTATGGCGTTAATATAAAATATTTTTATACCCGCCTATTTTTTGCCTGAAAGCAGTTTTAAACACTACAGTCTTGGTAATTTACAAGATGCGAAAACGACGTTTTACATTTACATCACAAGTAGACGTTTGTTATTAATGAGCTTATGGGAAGAAAAGAATAAATGCTAATTTTCAAATAATGCCGCATTAAATTAAAGTTCAAACCAAACAATTTAAACACACAAAGAATATTCCGTAAATGGCTAGTACAAGAAGAATATGCAAGGTCTACCCGGCATGCACCGTAGCACATGCCCTCTCCAAAGGCCCAGGGTCGGTGCCATCCGGGTGGCTCTCCAAACCGTGGAGTTTTCCCATGAGGCCAACACCTGACAATTGAAAAAGGCCCCCAATTGCATGGAAAACCATACAGACGTACCCAATCTCCCACGGGTCTCGGGAACCACTGCCCCGCCGAGTCCAACCCAATCCGAACAACTCCCTTCCGGGAGGGGTTCGAATGTTCGGCCCAGAAAAATTAGTTGATTAAATTGTATATCTCAATGAGCCCTATCCTTTCCTGTATAACTTTTGGTGTATCTCTTTTGTCTTCCTACTTATATAAAACTCAGTGAGAATAACTAGATTATCGTAAATATTTAGATCAAGTTCAAAATACAAATGCTATCATCCTAATTCAAAATATGGTTATCCTTAGACTGTTTTTGTGAAAACAAAAAGTAATTAAATGCTTTCCGTGTAAATGTTATTAAATTTAGAGTAGTGGTACTACCATGAAAATGTTCACTTTGCATTCGAGGATATACTGAGATTATATAAGAGTTTTGGTATTTATCCAGTTTAAACACACACACGCTCGCGCGATAAGTTTTCTAAAAATAATGTTGTTTATTTAGAACACTCCAAACGTGTATTTTTTGTGAAACTCTGATATCGAATTTTTGGCTGGAATGCGAGTACAATTCTTGATGTAATTAGTATAGGTATGTGGCAGAGAAAGTAAAAAAGGAGCATGGCTACCTTTAAAAATGAGGTTAGTAAATTCCTAGAAAGCAAAAGATCGTCGACTGTGTAATGTGGGAAATATGTCGGGACGATTAAAGCCTTGGGATGTTCAAAGAGTCTAAAATTTAATTTTCTGAATGCTTGGTTGAATGTTTCCCTTAAAATTAGGCGCAGTGAGCGAAGAACAAGCGAAACGTTTTCACCACGATATTAAGAAAATGCAAAGAAGACACCAAGGCAGGTGGAAGGTTATACATTGGGAGAATAGTGTTGGGTGAAATGCAAAGGAGATGGAACATACGCAGCTTTGCCGTCATGAGCAAAGCAGCATAAGGTATTTGACAAAAGGAGTTCTTAGTTACAAGAGTATGATAGGTTTTGCAAAACATATATCTTGAGGAAGGTTTGTTTCACGTATGGAAAGCCAATTTGAAGTAAGAGTTGTATTATAGTTCAACTGTTGGGGAGCCGAACTTGAAGTAGTTGCAACCGCACGTATGGTAAAGAGTTTCCGGTAGCCTTCGCCCCAAATGTAGGTACTTTCCGGTGGCCTTTGCCCCAAATGTTTAAAAATATTAACTTTGTAATTTGACAGTTTCTTTAAATATTATATATTTATATTTGCCTCGCTGCGTCAGTATTATTGTTAGAGACATGTTTCTCTTTGCAGGGTTGTGGTGCGACTGAAGAATGTAGGCTTACACAGATTATACTTTTTACTTCATCACATTTATTAATCCTTGACACAATTTAAATAAAACTTCACTGATTAGAGAGCTGTGAGATGATTTTATTAATTATTTGCACTTTTTAACGTAAACTATGTTCGTCTCACACGAATACGTATTAAATTTCTCAAAGACGGATCTCGCGTCTGATTAGTAACACTGTCTGCTAGCAACTGACTTGATTTCTAGCGCCTAAGTTTGTAAATTTCTGTATTTCAAGTCTCTGATTGGCTATTCCTAATCCAATAGAATACTTTTATTTAACTTAAGCGTCTCTCTGGTTGTTGATTGGGTATTTTATAAATTGTCACAAAAATTACATTATTGTTGCTCCAAGAATGACTAGTAGTATTATTACACTTTCTAATTCATTATTGCCTCAAGGTTACCTCATTGTTAGCAACTTTTAACCTATTATTCTCACAGCTCCTACATTATTAAATTACATAATACATTCACATAACATTACATGTATACAATAATATAAACATATAAATGACTGTAATATACACTTTTTATATATTGTTACATACACATATTGAATTTATATTATATAATTAGACTGAAATCATTTAAGTGTTAAAAATACTGCCTAAATCTTTAATTCCAAATGATATGCTTAATTTCATCATCTTTTGCTATCAATAACGCTGCAATAGAGTAATAGACAAATCTGGCCTCAGCTTTAAATTCGAAACATAGCTAAATTAAGCTAGCGGAGATTTTTAAGAGGGTTCTTATGAGCCTTAATTTCACAAGCCTGTGCACTTAGCGTCAGAAATTTTAAACACTTGGGCGATATTTCGTTAAAAGAAAGGTTGCATATGGAAGGGGAACTACATGTAAGCGAATAGTATTTGGAGTACTCGGAACAGAAATATTTGTTCCATAAAACATTAAAACGCTTATTTATATTGTGGCGTATGCACAGATAATAGGATACACGACTCTCTGGGCACCGAGATCCGAGACGGCAGTTTGTCTGTGAGTAGGGGTAAGTCAGAGGGAACTAAGTCTTAGGGAAGGGGTAGCGTCAGTGACGCTTGAGGTTTAGCGTGTGTGTTTGAGAGAGAGTCAGTAAGCAAGCCCCGAATAGGAAAGACTTAGAACTGTTTTCTTCGTGCTCAGGCACGATGGCCTCGTCGACAGACATTGGGCTGATAATGTAAGTATCTGTCTTTATCTCAGTAAACTGTTAGCCATCTATTTGCTTGTTTGGTCATTTATGGTAGTATAGTGTCCTTCCTCTCCCGTAAGCCAGGTGGTGTTTTGGAATAATGAGTATTTTTGTATTTAACTTAGCTGCGTTCCCCGTCGTAGCCTCGCCATGTGCAGATCTTGTTTAATTTACCCGTACCTCTTGCAAGCGAGTGTTCCCCCGTCTGGTTTTTGAGTAGTATATTGTAGAGAGGCTACGACAATATTTTACTGATTCTAACTGCGTTAATACTACAAGGAGCGGAAACGTAGGCATTGGGTAGGAAATAACCAATCAGATTGTTAATTATAGAAACTAATTTTTGCAGTGAGTTTGCTGGCGGGCATAAAAAATAAAGAATGCATTTAAACCTATTTTAACATTGAAGACTGTCTTTTGATACAAAACTAAATTGTATTGCATAAAGAGGCACACAGGCAACATTTTGTTCAATATTTATCCAGAGTAAGACTTGATATTGTTAAAGGGATGGTACATATCAACCACTTTTGAAAGAGTGCCAAAAAGAATGTCGAAACGGATCCAAAAAGAGAGTGTTGCTGAAAACATATGACCAAAAATATGATGTGTTACACTCACATTACTTTCACTACCCTCTATTGCTTATTAGTGGGTATAAAAACAGTTATTACTAAAGCCTATGTTTTCTATCTACTTCATTTTAATACAAATAAACTTTTGTAGAAACAGCTACAGTACAAATTTCGTTATGTATCAAAGGGAACAGAGATAGTCAAATGTTAAGAACTGGACGCTAACTGCTGGCCTTAAAATGCAAACTGTTTTCATGCAATCGTGAGAAACAACTGAATCTTGAAAGGACTAAAGAATGGCAAAGTAATAAACAATTAAAGCCATTAACAGCGGATATCTCGGAAATGGCTGATGCCACAAAGAAATTTTTGAAATAAATTGTGTGTTTTAAAGCGCTCTAAATTCCTTGTGAAGTACGTTTTCGTCTATCGCTTAACGTTTACCAGTTACATAAGAATACAACATTCCTTCCGAATGAAGAGGACTTCAAAGGCTATTCCCAGAAAATTCAAGATGTATATTTTATTTGTCATGTAAATATCTTTAATATATGGTATTTTAATCAAAATTGTCACAGCCATTTTTAGAAAATCAAATATTTCGAAAATGTACCATGTAAAGTGTAGTTTAGGGTAGGGGGATTTTCTTGAAAACCTTCGTGTCGCATCTCTGAAAGATTGAACCTAAATACCAAGTTTGGTGTTTATCCGACTGTTCGTTTCTGAGTTATGTTGTTCACAGACAGACACACACACGGACATGTTTCCAAAAATGCTTTTTTTGGATTCAGGGGGCCTCAAAACATATATTTCCGGTGAAATCTCGGTATCGAATTTTTGAGTGAAATACAATACTTCTACTTGCTGTACGTGGTAGAGAAAGTAAAAAAGTATATTCCAGTGGGTAAAATTAGTGATTCATTTGTAGTGTTTGTTTTAGTCTGTAAAATAAATGAATAAATATTTCACAGATAGGCAGTATTTAAGCTATAATTCAAAATAAATATATCCCTTGTTCCAAGGCACTTGCAAATTCAAAAAGGTGACTTCGCTGATAATATTTTTAGGAAGTGAGTTTAGAACGGAATTAAAATAGCCAATTTGAACAGTTTAGCCTAGGATACTATGCCGATTTTTTCCCCCTGGACATTCGATATATGGAAAGCTAAAGGGAAATTTGCGGCGCTTATGATTCCGGTTTTCTGTTATGCCTCTTTTGTTTTGATCGTCCGGACGTCTAGCGAGAGAGAGCTAGGGAGTTCGACTTGTGCGACGGGGCAGCGAAGGTGTTTTACCTTTTAATGTGTGTAATTGTGGTATTGCATGTACAGGTATGTGTTTGGTTGTGGAGGTTAAACTATAAAGGTTTTATTTGGTTCTTGTTGGAAATTGCTTTGATTTTTACATTTTTTTAAAGCAGAGTGCTCTCTTTTAGCTTCAGGTTTACATTATTTTCTTATTTCTCCTTTTATAACCTGCAAGCCCAGTTCAGAATTCGCTGCATATGTAAAGTGTGTTGTGTTTCGAAACGGCGATAACGTAGGCAGATTTTGGTGCAATTTGTTATGTTGCGAGAAGACCAAGTCAAGACTGTTTATTCCTGCTGCTGTTGACCTGAAGCGTGCCTTTAGCTGAATTTTGGTATATTATTTCGTGAGAAATACTTCAGATTAGGAATTCGCGAAATTATTTCGAATCTTAAGTAAGAGAGCTTTGGAGTTTTTTATTCTCTCTCTATTGCATATTCTTGTCACGCTTCACGTCGTAATAATTGCTGTATAACTTGGAGTTTCCTTAATGCTTTTAGTGTACGTTATACATTATTCCTATTAAATAGAGCATATTGTTGAAATTGGTCAGTTGTTCCCGACCCTAGCTTTAATTCATTGCATTTAGGGCAGTTTCAGAACTTTCCCCAACGTTAATGATTCTGAGCGTGCTGTGCTGGACACAACACCAATGCATTACCTTATTGTAGTTAAGTACTGAAGTTATTTACGAAGCCTTTATGAAACGAGTCCTTGGTTTATCCTGAATGACGCGACCCGCGGCCGCAGATCTGACTCTTAGTAAGCATCAGGTTAAATGACCTCACTTTGTGGCTATCTAGCTTACACGCCTACGGAAGGTAACGGCAGCTCAGTATTAACTTGTTGGGCATGGTGTATAGTGCAAATAATATTATGTAAAGCTGGCTATTGATTGCCTTTACTGTGTGTAGTGAAGAAGATGATTTGTTGTGTCACGTATGGAAAGCCAATTTGAAGAAGTATGTATTGAAAGAGTTGTATTATATTTCAACTGTTGGGGAGCCGAACTTGAAGTAGTTTGCAACCCCACGTATGGTAAAAAGTTTCCGGTAGCCTTCGCCCCAAGTTTAAAAATATTATTTCTGTAATTTGACCGTTTCTTTAAATATTATATTTAGGTTTGCCTCGGCTGCGACAGTATTATTGTTAGAGACATGTTTTTCTTTGTAGGGTTGTGGTGCGACTGAAGAATGTAGGCTTACACAAATTATAATTTTACTTCACTCCTTTTATTAATCCTTCACATGATTAAACTAACACTTCACTGATATAGAGAGAGCTGTGGGATTCTTTTATTAATTACTTGCACTTTTTAACACGTAAACTATTTTTGTCTCGCACAAAATACATATTAAATTTCTCGAGGACACTGTCTACAACCAACGCGTCCAGTTATGAGCACTGTCTACAAGCAACTGACTTCTAGATTTGTAAATTTTTCTATATTTCAATTTCTGATTGGCTAATCCTAGTCCAAAAGAATATCTTCATTTAACTAAAGCTTTTTCTGGTTGTTGATTGGCTATTTTATGAACTGTCACAAAAATTACATTATTGTTGCACCAATAATGACTAGTAGCATTATTAAACATTCTTACTCATTATTGCCTCAAGGTTACCTCATTGTTACCACATTGTTAGCAACTTTTAACCTATTATTCTCATAGCTCCTACATTATTAAATTTCGTAATACATTCATATAACATTATTGAACATGTATACAATAATATAAATATTATACAGTGACTGTAATATACACTTTTTATATATTGTTAATACATATATTGCTTTAAGGCGGGCTGTTATTGACTTTATATATTATATAATTAGACTGAAATCTTTTAACTGTTAAAATACTGCCTCAGTAGTCAATCATGACATACTTGTCAGAGTGCGTTTATTAAGTTGTTAAAACGTTTAAACAGACTGGATAAATATCCGACTAAAGGAAACGTAGACTAGACCTATAATTCTAACCGAGACAAAGTTAGACGAGATAGGGGCTGTCTTAGAAAGAATTCCAATGCCTTCTCGCTCTCCACATCTAAATCCATGTGATTAATTAATTAATATATATGTTGTTACATGCTGGGCAGATAGCCTAAACGTTCGCATGAAAATTAGATTAATTTTGAGTACCGAGCACGTAGAATGAGGGGACGTATACTTAATTGGCTCCGGAGGACCGAAATGTGGTGTGTAGGTTAGAGGAAGACGTGGGTTTTTGCTACACAAATCCATAACAAAATCTACTCTCACATTCCTAGATTTATTTACCAAGCGTTTGGGGTACCTACATTATTAAAATAGAAGGTGGGAGGAGATGTCCACTGATCCAAAGCTCGGCTTGCACACGCGGTCCGTTACTCACGGAATCCTAACTGTGAGTGACGCTATCCCTCACTATTCGTGGCTAGCAAAGCCACCAGCCAAGAGTGATTAAAACAACAATCTGTCTGGAATGACAATGTTTAACAATAATGTAACCACCAAATTATTAATATCCCACATCTGCCCCCCACTTACAAACATTAGGCGTCCCCCCGAAGAGAAAAAGAAAGTGCGAAAATACAAGTGAAATTGGAATATGAATTATTTGTAGTCCACCAGACATCCCCCCAGGGCGCACAAAATCTCTTCTGAACACTGGAAGTCCGGTGCACAAGGAATGGCGAAGGAAATTTCTCATTGTTTGTAGCAGATCGAAATATATGTTACAGCCGCCGAAGAAGTAATGCAGGCCCAGGCAGAACTGAATAGATAATGTGACATACTACTGTTTGTTACGCTGAGATTAATAAGGCACCGACACGACAAAGCACAGAGGAATCTGCTGCGCAGTCCCATGTGCCTGTTGTGTGTCGATGGGCCCTGTCGACACAGACGTAGAAAGAAGAAGTGTCTCCTAGAGTCGGTAGGGTGCCAAACAACTATCAGGCACTGATGGTGTGTTACGAACGCTATGCAGGGATGGTTGATCTGCTACTTACATTCTTGTCATGAACTGTAGGTCTCCTCTACTCTGGAGGGGCACACTGGTGTCTAACGGGATTGTATCTGGAACAATATTCAGGGAAGCATCAGGACTTACAAAATGTATAGAGAAAGAGAAACACATAAGTTACAGAAAAAGGCAGGGGACATCCAAAAACAAATTAAACTTAAACCTAAAGCAAGGCCTTGCAAAAATAATACATTGAGCGCGCTGTTATTTGATTCAATTAAGTGTAACGTAAAACAATCTGGAACGACAATGTATAACAATAATGTAATCCCACAAATTATTAATACGCCACAATATATGGGAAATGGTTGAAGATTGAGAAAGGTTAATTTTAGGAGGAGTTGTATCGTATTTCAACTGTTGGGGAGCCGAACTTAAAATTCGTTGCAACCGCACGTATATTAAACAGTTTCCGGTGGCCTTCGCCCCAAATGTATTTTCAGGTGGCCTTGCCCCAAGTTAAAAAAAATATTAACTTTGTAATTAAACTGTTTCTTTAAATATTTAATATTTATGTTTGCCTCGGCTGCGTCAGTATTATCATCAGAGACACGGATGTCTTGGCAGGGTTGTGATATGGCTAAGAATGTAGGCTTACACAGACTATAATTTTTACTTCACTCCTTTTATTAATACTTGATACGATTAAAATAACACCTCACTGATATAGAGAGCTGTGAGATTCTTTTTATTAATTAATTACACTTTTTAACAAGTGAACTTATTTTTTGTCTCACACGAATACGTATTAACTCTCGAGGACGCACAAGCAACACATCCAGTTATGAGCACTGTCTGTAGGCAACTGAAATGATTTTAACCGTCTAAACTTGTAAATTTCTGTATTTCAAGTCTCTGATTGGCTATTCCTACTCCAATAGAATACCTTTATTTAACGAAAGCTTTTCCTGGTCGTTGATTGGCTATTTTAAAACTGTATCAAAATTTACATTATTGTTGCTCCAATAATGACTATTAGCATTTAAACTTTAAAATTCATTATTGCCTCAAGGTTACCTCATGGTTAGCAACGTTTAACTTATTATTCTCACAGCTCCTACATTATTAAATTACGTAATGCATTCACATAACATTATTGAACATGTATACAATAATATAAGCATATGCAGTGACTGTTACATACATTTTACAAATTATTACATACACATATTGCTTCAAGGCGGGCTGTTATTGAATTTACATATTATATAATTTGACTGAAATCATTTAAGTGTTAATAATACTGCCTCAAGATAACTTTTATGCAGCAAATCTGCATGCCAACGATTAACTAGAGGACAGTATATGGCGTGCGTTTTCAACTCTATTACAGAAATTCAAGTGTCAAATATTAAGATTAATTAGTGACAGACTTGTGTAGATAGCATTATTTCGAACAACTTTTATAAGTAAAGGTAAGCATAACATTGTTTTGCTTCATTAGCGTTATATACTGGAAAAGCTGGAGCTGGTTCGCCGTTACTACACAAACAGATTGATACAGTAATGCAGTGAGAGTGGCGGACCGGCATTTTCAATGTTAACTGAAATAAACATATTCTTTTATGTATTTAGCATCAAAGCTTTACCTTAAACTTACACATTCTTATTTGTTCTACAACGGCAACGTACCTACATTTATACAGTAGTGAAGTGGACTAAATCTAAATAAATCTGATGTGTTACACTCACATGACTTTCTCTACTCTTGTACAAACTACTTTTACAAACGCTTATTCTCCATATATTTCATGTTAATCGAGATATCGAGATGTCAATCTTATTGCTATTTTTCTTATGATGCAAGGGGAATATGGTAGGCTTTAAGCGATAGTCAAATCTTTTAAGAGCTGGTTGCTATGTGGAGTATTCCATTCTCTTTGCATTACCAGCACAAAAATATGAATAAAGAATTCCCATGTGAGAAAAGGTATAAGTATTGGAAAATTTAAGGGAATAACAAGCAATATCTCGAAAATGGTTCACTCAACGAAAAAAATGTATATGACATAAATTGTGTATTTTAACACGATCTACATTTTGTGTGTAGTAAACTTTTGTCTATCTCTTATGGTTTACCAGTTATGCAAACATCGTTCACAATGAAGAATGTTTTTGGAGACATTCCCAGAAAATTCAAGATATACCTTTTATTTGTCATGAAGGTATCTTAAATATATGATATTTTAATCAAAATCGGTAGAGCCAATTTTGAGAAAATTAAAATTTTCGAAAAATGTTCCATGTAAAGGGTAATCTGGGGTGGGGGATTTTCTTGAAAACCTTCATGTCGTATCTCTGTAAGATACTGAACCTAAATGCCAAGTTTGGTGTTTATCCGACTGTTCGTTTCTGAGTTATGCTGTTCACAGACAGACACACAGACACATACACACACAGACACACACGCGGACATGTTTCCAGAAATACTTTTTTTTTGATTCAGGAGGCCTCAAAACATGTATTTCCGGTGAAATCTCGGTATAGAATTTTTGGGTGGAATACAATACTTCCCCTACTTACTAGTAGAGGGAGTAAAAATGCTGGGATTAAGACAGAAAAACAAATAATATTAATCCATATAATCGTTTTCCTTCTGTAAAATATAAAAAAATGAACTTGCATTAGTTTTAGAAGTAAGCGGTCGGTATTTGTCATGTTACTGGCGAAATCATTCAGCCATAATCCAAAAAGCATGGTTTTGAGGAAAATAACTTATATGGTTTTGTCAATTTTTTTGAGTTTAGACCTTTATTCCACCCTAATTCTGAATTGCTTTGAAGAAAAGTTTGTTGCAATATATCTAAAATGTGAATGGTTGCTTCTTCTATTAATCATTATTGGATTTAACATGTCTTTCTAGTTTGCTCTATGCAATTGTTTCAGAACTATGTCTCAAGTATTGTTGTTCCTAAAAGTATCTTAAAGTATGGATCTAGGAATAAACACACAAATTTTATTTTCTCAGCTAATCCTTTGGTATTTTTCAATGTCTCTTTTGTTCATTCTTTGTTAGTCACTCTGTAGATGACTCGTCTACATTTATGAAGAGAGAAGATAACCTATAATTACCATACTATTTGCTATACAGTCGAATCGTTATTACATGTATTATGTACTTTCGATGAAATAGCGCACATCCATATTTACAAACTCTAATTCTGGTATAGAGTTTATCAGATATATTAATTTTCACATAATCTGCATTAATGCTCCTGATTAAAAACAAAGTACATTTGCTGATAACAAACTATTTAGGTTAAGAATATGCACAAATCTTAAATTAAAGTATTTAAATTTAATATATTTGCGAAACCATATTACTTTGGTGGAGAAAAATCGTTAGTTATTTTTAATAAAATGAAATCTTTCTTTGTATAGGAGATTTGAGTGATAGGATATTATTTAATGTAAACCTTAACTTATTTTATGGAGTAGAGATGATAGAAGCGAATTAAATAACACTATACCATTTAGTAAACTCATTTTGACCGAGGCTTCGTAACGCATGAACGCATGAATAACGAATTCCCATTTGAGAAAAAGTATAAGTATTGGAAAATTTAAGGGAATAACAAGCAATATCTCGAAAATGGTTCACTCAACAACAAAAAATGTATATGACATAAATTGTGTATTTTAACGCGATCTACATTTTTTGCGTAGTAAACTTTTGTCTATCTCTTATGGTTTAGCAGTTATGCACAAGTGGTTTAAATGAAGAACACTTTTGGAGACATTCCCAGAAAATTCGAGATATGATATTTTAATCAAAATCGTTAGAGCCGTTTTTGAGAAAATTAAAATTTTTGAAAAAATGTTCCTTGTAAAGGGTATCCTGGAGTGGGGGATTTTCTTGAAAACCTTCGTGTCGCATCTCTGGAAGATACTGAACCTAAATACCATGTTTGGTGTTTATCCGACTGTTCGTTTCTGAGTTATGCTGTTCACAGACACATACATAGACACACCTACGGACATGTTTCCAAAAATGCTTTTTTTGGATTCTGGGGGTCTCAAAACATATATTTCCGGTGAAATCTCGGTATCGAATTTTTGGGTGGAATACAATACTTCCCCTACTTACTATACGTAGGAGAAAGTAAAAATACACTTCGTGTGTGTGTGTGTGTGTGTGTGTGTGTGTGTGTGTATGTATATCCCATGGAAGGCATTTACACAGAGCATGGTATAGTTAAACATTTAAAGACTCCTAAGAATTTGCGAAGTGATTTTAGTAATGCATCTAGAGTCATCCATGCGGTATGGAACAGAAGGGTAAGTTTTTGAATAAAAAAATCGAGCTTTACACAGAGTTAATAAAACTCAGAAAATTACTCCCATTCTATTTTCATGCTGCGTATATTTCATAAAATATTCTTTCAGTTGTACTCGCTTGTTGAAAATAGTATAATTGGAGTTATTAATGTTGCCTTTTAGTCCATTCAGCTGCAGGTAGAAAGCGGTTTGTGGGGAGGGAATAGCTGACCCACAACACCATGGCGTTATTGTGTTTCTGCCGTGATTCTCTCCTAATCCAGACTCCTTATTAAAGGCCACTCGGATTTTAATGACTTTAATTTAAAACTGAGAATGAGAACAGCGCGTGTTTCCAACTTTCTTGCATAAAATCTAAAACAAGCTCCGAGCACTTGAAATATGATTTTGAACCGGAAAGAGCACACTCTCAGAAGAAAATAACGACCCTGTGGGAAAGGATTTTGAATATCCGGACCTGTAACAAGCAACGACAGATCTCAAAGTTATATATCGTGACAAGATAAAAGGAATTCCGGTGAAAGAAAAATGTCTTAGATAAAGCGTGGCTCTGTGACCCCCTCCCCCACAGGACATTTCAAGAAACGAACAAGAACAAAACTGCAGGAATAACGTAAGGACAAAGAAAAAGGAAGAAGAAACAATTTTTGACTTGCGAAAAAAATCTTATCTTGTATAAAGAGTTCAGTGAATAGACCGATAAACCACACGTTTTCCGACATTGAGAAGGAATTGGTTTACCATGATATCAGTTTTCTTTTCTTAGGACTTGTTTTTCCTGAAATATGAGTATAAAACCCTGAGGTATGTCAGCAGCCTTCGTTTTGAATCATTTCAAAAAAACCTTATCCATTTGATTCAGAAAACCACAACATGAGCCTTCATTGCACCTTCTTGCCATTGGTTTAAAATTCTGTTTTTTATTACAAAAATCTCTTAAATGCCAAAAATAAGGTGTTTTTGCACTAACACTTTGCGGTAAACAGAACATTAGCCATGATATTTTATTGAAGGGACTGTTGTTTACTGTAATGCAACTATTACTAGAATGTGTGCTTTCTTTGTCTACTGCTTACATACAATAAATGGAGGATGTATTCCATTCCACCGAAAAATTGGATAGTGATATTTCACCGGAAATGCACGTTTTGAGGCTTCCTGAATTCACAAGAACATTTTTAATTTATCTGACACGTATCTAGTAGGTAGAAAAGACATTGAATTCTACCTAAACTCGATATAGAGACTTTATCGGTTCTGAATCCAAATAAAGCATTTCTGAAAAATGTCTGTGTAAGTCTGTATCTGTTTACGCGCGTGTGTGTGTGAACAGAATAACTAAAAACAAAATGTCAGATAAACACCAAACCTGGTATTTAGGTTGAGTATCTTCCAAAGATACGACACCAAGGTTTTCAAGAAAATCCATTCATCCAAGCTACCCTTTACATGGAACATTTTATGAAAAATCTGATGTGTTACACTCACATGACTTTCTCTACTCTTGTACACACTATTTTTACAAACGTCTATTCTCCATATGCTTCATGTTAATCGAGATATCGAGATGTCAATCTTATTGGTAATTTTCTTGTAGATGCAAGGGAAATATGGTAGCTTTTAAGCGATAGTCAAATATTTTAACGCTGGTTGCTATGTGGCGCATTCCATTCTCTTTGCATGTCCAGGACATAAAAAAAATGAATAACGAATTTGAGAAAAAGTATAAGTATTGGAAAATTTAAGGAAATAACAAGCAATATCTCGAAAACGGTTCACTCAACAAAAGAAATGTATATGACATAAGTTGTGTATTTTAACGCGATCTACATTTTTTGTGTAGTAAAATTTTGTCTATCTCTTATGGTTTACCAGTTATGCAAAAGTCGTTCACAATAAAGAATACTTTTGGAGACATTCCCAGAAAATTCAAGTTATACATTTTATTTACCATAAAAATATCTTAAACATATGATATTTTAATCAAAATCGTTAGAGCCATTTTTGAGAAAATTAAAATTTTCGAAAAATCTTCCATGTAAAGGGTAGTCTGGAGTGAGGGGATTTTCTTGAAAACCTTCGTGTCGCATCTCTGGAAGATACTGAACCTAAATACCAAGTTTGGTGCTTATCCGACTGTTCGGTTTTGAGTTATGCTGTTCACAGACACACAGACAGACAGACACACAGACAGACACACAGACAGACATACAGACAGACACACACACGGACATGTTTCCAAAAATGCTTTTTTTGGATTCAGGAGGTCTCAAAACATGTATTTCCGGTGAAATCTCGGTATCGAATTTTTGGGTGGAATGCAATACTTCCCCTACTTACTATACGTAGTAGAGAAAGTAAAAATGGCTGTAATGATTTTGATTAAAATAGTATATATGAAAGATATTTATATAACAAATAAAATGTATATCTTTAATTTTCCGGGAATAGCCTATGAAGTCCTTTTCATTCGGAATGAATTTTATATAATCTTCTATAACTCGTAAACGTTAAGCGATAGACGAAAATGTGCTACACAAAAATGTAGATCTTTTTAAAATACATACACTTTATTTTAAATAGGTTTTTTTGTGGCATACGCCATTTCTAAGATATCCTTTTTTAAGGTTCGAATTGTTAATTTATTGGTCATTCTCTTAAAATTCCTGAACATTCAGTTGTTTTTCACGAGTGCATGGAAACGGTATGGAATTTTAAGACCAGCATATAGCGCTCAGTTTTTAAACATTTGACTATAGCTGCTCCCTTTGTGTCTGTAAGAAATATGTAATGTATTCTTACGACACATTTCGTTATAGATACAGCATTACATACGATACATTTCGTTATAAGGGAACAGCGATAGTTAAATGTTTAAGAATTGGACGCTATACGCTGGTATTAGAATTCCATACTGTTCCCATGCAATCACAAGAAATAACTGAATGTTGACAGAAGTTTTAGTGAATGACCAAGAAATGAACAATTCGAACCTTTAATAAAGGATATCTCAGAAATGGCTTATACCACAAAAACACTTATGTTAAATAAAGTGTATATTTTAAAGAGATCTACATTTATTTGTGTAGTACGTTTTCGTCTATCGTTTAACGTTTACCATGTATACAAGATTATACAAAAATTTACAGGACTTTACAAGCTATTCCCAGAAAATTCAAAATATACATTTTATTTGTCATGCAAATAGCTAATATATGGTATTTTAATCCAAATTGCTAGAATCATTTTCAGAAAATAAGAAATTTCGAAAAATATTCTATATAAGGGGTAAATTGGGGTGGGGATTTTCATAAAAGTCTTCTTGTCGCATCTTAGGAAGATACTAAACCTAAACACCAAGTTTGGTATTTATCCGACTTTTCGTTTTTGAGTCATGCTGTTCAGACACGTACGTGCACATGAACCGTTTTCTAAAAATATGTTTTTTTGATTCAGGGGGCCTCAAAAATGTATTTTCGGTGAACTTTCGATGCCGAATTTTAGGGTAGAATGCAAGACCTTTTCTAGCTACTATGTGCGTGGTAGATAAGGCGAAAAGGAATATTGTATATAAAACGTTTTACACAACTGTCTGCACTTTAATTCTTAATATTCATATTTAAAGGATGGCCATCTTGATGCTACTGAATTGTTTAGTCTGTGGAATGCTACATTTGGTACATGAAATGTTTATTTATTATCCAGTTGTTGTAAAATGACAAAATGTAGAGCAAAATTCCAAATCTTAACGAACTTGGGTGTAAGAGCAATTAAGTTACGTCGAATCGAGTAATTTAAATGTAGAAATGTGAAGAAGATGTTTTGTTGGAGTTGTTTATTTATTTAGCTCCAAGTATGGACGACAATTTGAAAAAGGCTAGATTTAGCATCACGCTTTGGGAGCCAATTTGAAGAAAGGTCGTTTGTGCGCCACGTATGGAAGCCAATTTGAAAAACGGTTAATTTTTGGAGGAGTTGTATCGTATTTCAACTGTTGGTGAGCTAAACTTGTAGTAGTTACAACCGCACGTATAGTAAACAGTTTCCGGTAGCCTTCGCCCCAAAATGTACTTTCAGGTGGTCTTTGCCCCAAGTTTAAAAAAATATTAACTTTGTAATTGGACTGTTTCTTTAAATATTTAATATTTATGTTTGCCGCGGCTGCGTCAGTATTTTTGTTAGAGACATGGATGTCTTGGCAGGGTTGTGGTGCACCAAGAATATAGGCTTACAAAGGTTATTATTTTACTTCACTCCTTTTATTAATGCTTGACACGATTTAAATATCACTTCACTGATATAGAGAGCTGTGAGATTATTTTTATGAATTACTTGCACTTTTTAACACGTAAATATATTTTTAGTCTCACACGAATACGTATTAAATCTCTCGAGGACGCATCTTGCATCCGGCTACAATGACTGTCTACAGGCAACTGAACTGTTTTCCATCGCCTAAATTTTTAGATTTCTGTATTTCAAGTCTCTGGTTGGCTAATCCTAGTCCAATAGAATACCTCCATTTAACTAAAGCTTTTTATTGGTTCTTGATTGGCTATCTTTTTAAACTGTCTCAAAAATTTACATTATTGCTGCTCTAATAATGACTAGTAGCATTTAAACTTCCTTATTCATTATTGCCTCAAGGTTACCTCATCGTTAGCAACTTTAAACCTATTTATCTAACAGCTCCTACATTATTAAATTACGTAATACATTCACATAACATTATTGAACATGTATACAATAATATAAGCATATGCAATGACTGTTACATACATTTTACAAATTATTACGTACACATATTGCTTCAAGGCAGGCTGTTATTGAATTTACTTATTATATAATTTGACTGAAATCATTTAAGTGTTAAAAATACTGCCTCAAATGTTGTAACTTAAGATTTACCTGATGCATCTAATTATGGAAGGATACGTTGGGTGGCTGCTCATCATTGAGTCTGTTTTATTACTAAATAAATATTGGAATTCTAGTGTGTCTATATCTCTGCATCTCAGGAACTCTCGAACTCTGGAAGTTCCTTTTTATTTTTAATTTCCTCAGTCGATAGATTTTAGAGCGTGAGATATTTAAATATCTTTGTAAGAAAAATTAAATACTTTTGCCAGGTTAACGTTTGTTATGGATCTTTTCAGAAATAATTTAATACACGAGTTGAATCTTAATTTCTCTTCCTGATGGCATTTAAAATTTCTAAATATATACAATTATTAGTAATTTTACGAGAGTTTTACTTTACTTCACTTTGTTACACGTTATTTTAATTCTCTGCGAGGAGATAAAAAATATACATGTTTCGTCGCATCTAAGGTCAGCGGTACTAATTCTCGTCAGCAGAATAATTCCTATCTAGTATACGCTTCTCTCGCGAAGGATAATGCATGTGATCTTCTACGGTACAATTCTCCCCTCTTAAACCTTTAAATACATGGAATATATCTTAACTCTCGACTCCCGAAGAGTCGGATTTTCCAACGCATTTCTGCCGCTACCGGTTCTAGCAAGCCGGTACTCATCGGCAGTCAACTCGCGTCTCCTCTGGCATCGTCTTCTTGCTTGTGGCGTTATTTCTATACTTAGCTTGTTCCTCATTTGCCTTGTTGCTAGTCTATGTATTTTTAACCTATTGCGGGTCTTCTTTTCTTCTCTAACTCTTTCATTTTTGTGTTTCACCCTATACTTTCCGTTCTATTTCGCCTTTTAAGTGCATTTTTTCTTCTGAACCACGACCCACGCTTTCGTCTCATTTTTAGTTATAATGCGCAACAATAATCTTTTACTATGAACGTTACATATTAATTCTGTCTTGACGCTTTCTGGTGCAACTTTATATGAACTCTTACTTCTATTTTCACTACTTTAAATATTTATATTGTGGCGTTTAAGTAAATTCATTGTCATTACCACACGCACATAGAATTATTGGGTGTCTTTGATTTTTGGGCTTAAGGATCGCTCCTTTGGCGCGGAACCGACAAGCAGAGGATTTTGTTTGAAATTCGTCTGGTATGACGCCAACCCTGGCTGGCGTGACTAGAGACGGGGGGATATAGATAGCGTCACTTAAGAGCAGTCGTTGTAGTAGGACGTGCGTGTGGTTAGCCCACGGCTTCGGGTCATCTCCCTCCATCCTCGCTTTCTAGTTCATAATGTAGAGTCGCCAAACGTTTGTTAATATATTCCAGGTAATGTGTGTTATGTAATGTTTTGTGTAACGTAAAATTCCAGAATTCTTCTAAATTTTACACACCAAGGTCCCGGTCTTCTTGCTGCAGCGAGTTGCGTTCCCCATGTGCATGCTGGGGTGAACTAAATTTATTAATTTGGCCCTCCAACCAGCATGTAACAATATTTCATTTAGCTAGATACTTAATTTTTCTCCTAGCTATTTTGCATAACTGATGACATAGTTGCATATTTTTTGGCGTTCATTCAGTTTCCGCTTCAAACCTAACCCTGCTCCGTGCAAATTTTATTGTTTCGGGCTTTCAAACATCTGCTAGGTCATGTACTTAAGACTGTGGAAGAGGAGGTTGTCATTTGTGTAAAATGAAACGCTGTATTTGGTGTAGTAATGGATGTGATCTATAAAACGGATGCCATTTGATGCTGATGCAATGCAAGCGAATATCCTTGCAGGCAATGCCGCGAGTTAAGCTTCTCTCATATACGTGGAAAATATAATAACAAATGAAAACAAATAAAAAAGGAAATACATTTTGATTAATGAACATATATTGTAGAACTAAAATGTTATGTAAGTAATAAGTAAGTACACAAACAGCTGCTGCCAAATTCAAGGAAACGTAAATGAGGCTACTTTCCTGTCAAAATCATTTGGTTCCAACGCCCATGAAACCGTAATGATGATAAATAGGATGTTGTCCACCTAACTCCACTAATGACACTTACGAGAAATACTTAATATTGAATTTTGCAGTTTTCTTGGAACGGGAGAGTAATATTTTATAGTTAAGATAATATATCTTATTTATCGGTTGAATAAAGAGTTGCTACTATGAAACGACCAGTAATTTATCATTTAATGTAGTCTAATTTCATTAATATGCAACGCAAAGTTGTAGAGCTTAAAAACTGTTTACATTGAGATATACTTAATAGAAGCTAATCTGAAAATTCTGTACTCTTTAAATTACTAATACGAGTTCTTTAGTTCTGTCTTTGAATCTACTTGTAGAAACAAGCGCACTTGCAAGTTCTGGCGAGTTATCGAAGCCGTCTCCCTGATCCCATCACCCTCTAAAAAACAGTATATTTTAGGAGGAAAAGTGTTGAGTTTGAACACGAAGTTCGATAACACCCATGTCCCGAAATGTAGGGCTTCCAAGAGATGGTAGGAATTCAATATTGGTAAATTCGAAACTACTAACTTTTCAACTGTGACTTCGCTTTCTTTGCTTAAATAAAAAGAGCCCACATCAATACGATCGCGTTCTCTCTTTTTTATTGGCTGATGGTGCGTGTTAAAGCTTCACTGCGACACACGAGAGAGAGAGAGAGAGAGAGCAATAGTAGAGTCATCTGCATATTCCCAAGATTGCAACTTCTAACTTTGTTGTTATTTTCTTGTACCCTGGCGCTTTTCATATTGCTAAGACGTAGATTTAGTTACTCCCTTCTCTTTCGTGGATCTCTTTTTCCTTGACTACGTGCACTGTAGAGATGCCAGCGAGTCTTCGAACATTGCGCTTCTGAAGATTAACTTTTATCGTACCTTGAAGAAACTATTGGAAGTTTATTACTAGCTTATAAGCGAATCTTATAGGTGATACAACACTTCAGATCAAGCGGGGTAGCTTAGTGGCAGTCTTGGGAGGTTCTGAGTTCAAATCCCTAAGTGGCCGACCATCATACCCTGGACATCAGGGTCCTTACGTACTGCAAACTTACTTCTCATTATTTTCTTGCGGTGGAACGGTGGTGTGCAGCGTATGCGGCAGAAATAATTTAAAGAGGAAACTTTCTATTCTGGAATCGATACCCCGACCTGAATCTGTCCTTGTGAGTATTGGGTGGTACTTGAGGACCGGAATAAACAATCACAGTGCTGAGCTTGCCACCAAAAGATATGATTACTTTTGGTATTGCCTCATCCCTCCCCTTCCTTCTGGAGGTAGAAGTGACAATACCGTTGAAATTCTCCTCTGTAGATACCCTTTACTTATGCATGCACTTCAGATCATACTTATTTAATTATCATACAACAAATTGTTTCATTTATGTATAGCGCAAATCTGGATAAATTAACATGGATAAAATATATGTGAAAGTCCTTATAGATTTTTATAAACCCAAAGTATGGAATACTTTCGAGAGGAGGCAGTGTTTATCAAATCGGGGGAAAAGTTCATTAAATATGTCTCCTAATATTATTGTAATCCAAATATTGTGACTTTGTCCGCATTTTCAACTGTCACTGTTTCGGTTCACCTTCACTATGATGCAGTAATTTGTATCACAAATTATTTAAATGTAAAGAATGATTATAGTATGAATATGCATTTTTATGTGACATTGATTTGAGATGTTTGTTGATTGTAATTATTGTTGGGAAGTAAGTTTATACTGCCTTACTGAAACTGTCAATAATAGCGTGCAATAATGCAGCGAGGGGGTGAGCTGTTTATCAATATTGGAAACGAGGAAGTTACGTAATATTGGCGCGTTTTTATTTTAGAATCTTCTGGAACATTTACCTAGAGCATATGTATTCATAATTTTCATTGGATATAAAAATAGACGCTAATGTTGGCGCGTTTTATTAGCCAATTGCAGCTCAGTTATAATCTTTAGGCATATCCGTGTAGAAGTATAAATAGAAGCTAGGTTAGAGGTAAAGTCCTTCGGTCCGTCAGTTCATAAAAAATATTTGTACACTACACATCGTCTTCCCGTCAGTTCATCTAAAATATTTGTAAAGTACACGTCGCCTTAAGTCAGCCAGTTCATCAAAATTCTTTGTACACTACACGTCGCATTCCCGTCAGTTCGTCGAAAATATTTGTATGATACACGTCGCCTTCAGTCCAGCAGAAATATTACACGTCGGCTATCGATTCACAAGTTACGCGTAGCAGAATTATGAAAAATCTAAAGTGTTGTAAAGTTAATTATACAAAAAGTTGAAGTACGCGAATTAAGAGTGATCAGTAATGAAGTTATTATAACAGTTTCAGTTTGGCGAGTGTATAGACCAATGTGTAAATGTGATAGTAAATGTGTTCGACAATAAAAGTGTAAAACAAATTCTTTCATCAGTGTTATCTTTGGATAACAGACTCCCTTCCGTTTACACAACCTGTATAAAGAGAAGTGCTTGACCAAAAAGATCGTAGCTAGCCGGAGGACAGAGAACCAAAATTAAATAAAATAACAGTAGCATTCTTTCAAATGAACACTAATACTGCCGCAAATTGCTAACACCAGATGGAGCTAACAAGCCTAACAAATGAATCACGTCACAAGATGGATTCACCACGTGGAGTAAACACAAATACACAAACATTATAAATAATACCGTCACAAATTGGCTCCCAAATGTGGGGCTAACAAATACAAACATATACAAACAAATAAAAATATAACAAATTAACCGTCGCAAATTGGCTACCACAACATGGGGCTACAATTAATGTTAAATAAATAACATTAATAATAACCACTTCAAATTGGCTACCAAAACGTGGGGCTACACAATAATGTTAAATAAATAACATTAAACTACTATCAAATTGGCTCCCATACGTGGGGCAGTTAAAATTATGTAACCAAACAAAACAAAAAGCAGCACAATATAAGATCTTCAAGTTCTAATAATTTACGTAAAACATATTACGTAAGCACTAATGTTACTTCAACTAGGAGTTCACGTCACTAATGTCACTTCGTCTAAGGTGAACTAGTTCGATTGTTCCGCAGTGGCACTCTCTGCACGTCACAACTGTCGTCACCAATTCGCTCGGAGAATCACTCACTGACTGGCTCACTTGAATTCACAGCTACAGCACCTCGCTCTCGGCTCGACTCCTGACTGCCGCGAGAGCGCTCGCTTATATACGGCTGCAGAGTTCTTGGAAAGTCATGCAGAATGTTCTGGAAAGCCCGAGAACGACAAAAGGATGCAGAACGATCACCTTATGGCTAGAAGGCCTTCCTGGAATTGTTTACATCGTCTGGAAACTGTTCCCATAATCTGCCGGCTAGTTTTGCGTTGAAGGTCACGACATCGGCGGTTGGCTTCGTCACATTATTAAGAAGGCTTATCGTTCTTTTCAGAACAAGTTACTGTAGACATATAGGGGATGCTTTTAAGAAAACGAAAAAAATTGGCCTTAAAATTAGGTTTTAGGTTAGCAATATTTTAAAATCTTATATTTGAAGAATAACATATTGCTTAGTTTTTATTCACTGTATGAAATCTATAATGTATAAAAAAAGAATAATAAAGCATACAGCCTTTTGTCTTTGCAGTTACCTTTGATGATACATTTGATTATGCGCTGCCTTTCGGTGCTTGGATAGCTGCTTGAATTCTACGTTGTCTCTAGATCTATGGGAGTGCGGAAAAAATACACTGATGACACGACGTTGATACAGTTCTAGTGTTTAACAGTAGACTTTGGGTTTGGTTCTCTTTTGGAAGTAATTATTTGAAAAGAAGAGACATAAATGACATTGTTTTTATGTATTTCAGATGTGAACTCTTTACCCCACCGCATGTTAGACGACCTTCCTCCCCTTCTTACGCATTTCTGACCCATGGGTTTTTCATGGTTTCACTGGGTCGGTAGGCGAATGCTGGGGTGGTTTCCCTTCTACCACGACTTTCCTGCCCGCATTTCCAGTACCCATCATTTCTTTTATTGTCGGTTTCAGGGTTTTAGGACCAGACGACGTATTCGGCGAGTTGGGGTCCGAATTGTGGCTGCGCGCTTTGTAGAAGTTTCTACTTTGGTGTCGTTGCGGGACTGTTTAGTTAGGGCCCGCCTCTGATTGAGCCCCACCAGATGGGGGCCTCCGGGGGTTGTGGGTGAGCCCGGGTGGCCTAGAAGGTATTCGAATTGGAAACGTTGTGCCTGTCGTCATCCGGAATTGGTCGACCTTCAAGTCTCTACCCTCATCCATCCCTCTCAGAGCCACGGTAGAAACAGAAATGGTCGTTGCGGCTTATTTGCGTGCTCTGCCCCGGTTGCGGTGGGCTCCTGCATTCGTCCGGACCGTTTCCTTTACATTTTACCCCACAAAATGTGAAGAACCTGTAATTTCATAATTTGTAGCTCACAAAGATCATGCAAAACCAAGACAATAACAATACCCCACCATTCCTCAGGATACAAATGGAAAGTACTGAATATAAGTAACACGTTTGGTATGAATACTAATTTTCGTTTTTAGATTATGCTGTTCACAGATACACAGATGGATCTTTTCTAAAAGGCTTTCTTTTTCGATTCGGGGGCCTAAAAACGTGTATTTCTGTTGAAATTCCGGTATCTAATTTTTGGATGGAATGCAATACCTTCTCTACCTAATATGTAGGTGGTGGAGAAATTAAAAATATGATGTGTTACAGTCACATGACTTTCTCTACCCTCTCTCGCTTATTACCGGGTATACAAGTTATTTTTACGAAAATTTATTTTCCTATCTACTTCGTTTTAATCGAGATAAAACTTTCCGGAAATAGCTGCATTACACATTTTACTATAAACATAAAGGAAATAGTGATAGTCAAATGTTCAAGAAATGGACACTATGTACTAGCCTTAAAATTCCATACTCTTTGCGGGCAATCGCTAGAAACAACTGCATATCGAAAGGACTTGAAAAGAATGGCAAAAATATTAAACAATTCGAACCATTAATAACAAATATCGCGGAAAAGACTAATGCCACAAAAAAAGTTATTCGAATAAATTGCGGGTTTTAAAGAGATACATATCTTTTGTGCAGTATATCTTCATCTATCGTTTAAGTTATACAAGATTAAACAAAATTTCTTAACGAATGAAGTCGACTTCACAGGCTATTCCCAGAAAAAGTAAGATATAAAGTTTATTTATAATGTAAATACTTTTAATATATGGTATTTTAATCAAAATCGTTTAGAGCCATTGTTTAGAAAATAAATATTTAGATAAATCTTCCATGTAAGGGATAGTTTAGGGCGTGGGAATTTTTTTTTGAAAAACTTCGTGTGGCATCCTTGTGAAATACTGTAAACTTAACTACCAAATTTGTTATTTATACAAATTTTTGTTTTTGATTTGTGCTTTTTACAGAATGTGGGTGGTTATGAAAAGACAAGGCGTCAAAGAGGTTTACATAAATGCCGTCAGAAATTTGTACTTAGGAAATGGGTTTGTTATAAAAAGGGATCAAGCTGTGTAATAGTTTCATGTTGATGAAGGCCTCCGTCAAGGAAGTTGCCTTGTGCCCACATTGTTTAAAATCTGTCTATCTGAGGCTCTAAAAATAGGAGAAGCAATGTGGACATGCGGTACAGATAAATGAAAAAGAGAGAAGAAAGTGACATAAAGAATATGCTTAGAAAATTGCAAGAATAATACCGATATTGGGGCCTACAAATAAATTAGCTAAGACTGAATTTATGGTGGTTGAAGATGTAGGAAGTAACATAGGGATGGAAATTGTAAAATATTTTAAACACAACTAACGCAATAGTAGCACATGAGTGTCAGATTTAGTTACAACCACGAGCACAAAAATCTAGGCATTCATGTTTAGTCTACTTATTACTTTCGCTCTACGTATAGTAAGTAGGGGAAGTATTGTATTCCACCCAAAAATTCGATACCGAAATTTCACCGGAAATATATGTTTTGAGACCCCTGAATCCAAAAAAAGCATTTTTGGAAACATGTCCGTGTGTCTGTGAACAGCATAACTCAGAAACGAACAGTCGGATAAACACCAAACTTGGTATTTAGGTTCAGTATCTTCCAGAGATACGACACGAAGGTTTTCAAGAAAATCCCCCACCCAAGATTACCCTTTACATGGAACATTTATCGAAAGTTTTAATTTTATCAAAAATGGCTCTAACGATTTTGATTAAAGTATCATATGTTTAAGATATTTTCATGACAAATAAAATGTATATCTTAAATTTTCTGGGAGTGTCTCCAAAAGTATTCTTCATTGTGAACGATTTTTGAATAACTGGTAAACTATAAGAGATAGACAAAATTTTACTACATAAAAATGTAGACGGCGTTAAAATACACAATTTATGTCATATAATTTTTGTTGTTGAGTGAACCATTTTCGAGATATTGCTTCTTATTCCCTTAAATTTTCAATAATTATTTTCTCAAATGGGAATTCGTTATTCATTTTTTTTGTCTTGCATATGCAAAGAGCATTAATCTGTGGCAAAGAGAATGCTGCTACACCTAGCAACCAGCTATTAAGAGATATGTCTATGCTTTAAGGCTACTGTATTTCTATATTGCCCTTGCAAATACAAAACAAGGGGAGCATAGTACCCTTAAGCGATAGTCAAATATTTTTAGAACTGGTCGCTATGTGTAAAATGTAATTCTCTTTGCATGTCAAAAGATCGTTTCTGCAAATGTTTATCTCGATTAATATGAAATAGATGGAGAGTAAGAGTTTGTAAAAATAGTTTGTACAAGAGTAGAGAAAGCCATGTGAGTGTAACACATCAGTTTTTTTATTTTACAAACCTACATTAAGTAGAGATTTTTTGATGCCACATTGCAACCCTCTCTGTTACATTTTGTCCCATTAAAATAATAACATTGCTTTTTACCAAGCTTTTAGAGATATTTCTTTTTGTATTTCATAGAAAATTTTGTTCGCTGTGTTATAAACCGGAGGCTATCAGAAGTAGCGGTTTCCCTATTGTACGGCATATTTCATTTGAAATATCACTATATGAGCTTAGAACAGGTTTTTGTTTTTGCCACTCTATGAACTTACGATACATTTTGTTCTGAGTGGAGGTATAGATCTTATATGTTTTAGAAAAACGCTAACATTTTATTAATGGAATTTCAAGTAATTTGGATGTTTCGAAGTTACTAACATTTCTGATAATTTTCTATTGTGACTACATAAACCATAATAGCGTAAATTATGGACTAAAGAAATATGAAACCAAAATTTGCGTTTTTAAAAAGTTTGTATGTATATGTTACTTTTCACGCAAGAATGGTTTTGAAACCAGTTGTATAACATAACTTACCTGAGAATTAGGTAAATAGGCTATATATTGTTTATTATTCGATTTGGTTTTTTTGGGGAGGGAGGGGGATGTTACACAATAAGAGTTTATACGCATAATGTTTCTGACAAGTTTTTTATGCAAAAAAAGTCGATGAGATGAATAGTTAAGAATGTTATGCCAATTTTTCGTTACTATTATTCGTGTATTTAAACTGATTGTTACCAGAAACACTATAACTGCGGCCGAATTGCAAGCACAGGGAAGAGACACAATCAGTGTACTGTTAAACCTCTCAATTATATTTTTAGTTTTATTTAAGCCAAGAGTTTTATTTCCGGTTTCCAAAACGTCAAACAACGAACATTGCAAAGAGCGAGATGGTGAGAGGGCGGAAGAGATGGTGAGGTGATGATGAGGAAGAGAGTGGAGAGGCGAGAGAAATAGAAAGAGGAAAGTGAGAGGGGAAACAGAAGGAGAGAGTGAGAGGGATATAAAGGAAGACCTATATAGAGAAATGAAGAGAGAAGTAACGAGAAATTGAGAGGGAGAAAGACAGAGAGGATTCTGCTGATTTGACGCAAAAGTGCTCAAAACTGTGGGTTCGGCTAGTGTTATATAAAATAGGATTAGTTACCAATTAAGTGAGCTCCAAGTACTCTTTATGATGGAAATTATGTGAGTTATTGTTAAAATATGTTTTAATGAATATCTTTGTAAACAATCCTAAAAGTATTAATTTTTAAGTCGATGTTCATTACTACCCTTAAATTTATACCTATATTTACCGAAATTGAACTTCGTCTGGAAGTTTTGTTCAAACACTTAAATATAAAATTTAAACCCTATACATGTAGCAGTTTGTTAAAAATCGTAAGGTATCAATATAAACTACCGTTTGGGCCGACTGTAACCCATATGAAAGTGTTTACAATTTTTTTCAAACTTGTGAAACATTTATATTCCATTCGTGCAGCGGGTTGTGAGTTGTTCCATGCAGACCAACTAATTGAAGCTAGCAGATACTCCGCTACGTAAACACTCCTAAAATAACTGCAATATAAATACCACTTTGTTTACTTTGTTTTCTACATTGCGGATAATACATTTTTGTTTACGCCGTATGAGATTGAAACTCTTGTACCGATAGGAAGGGATACATAAACCTTTAAACCGATGAAAGACAAAGAAAACACTGCCAGTGGAAACTTTTTTGAGCAATTTTCTTCTATAGATTTTTATAGATTTGTGTAAAACACTTCAGAAAAAAATCTGACGTGTTGCACTCACACGACTTTCTCTACTCTTGTACAAATTATTTTATAAACGCTTATTCTCCACCTACTTCATGTTAATCTTATTGGTAATTTTCTTGTAGGTGCAAAGGGAATATGGTAGGCTTTAAGCGATAGTAAATCTTTTAAGAGCTGGTTGCTACGTGGGCATTCCATTCTGTTTCCAGTCCAGGACATAAAATAATAATAATAAAAAACCAAATAACCAATTCCCATTTGAGAAGTATTGGTAAATTCAAACAAATAACAAGGAATATATCGGAAATGGTTCACTCCACAAAAAAATGTATATGACATAAATTGTGTGCTTTAGGGAGATTTCATTTTTTTTGTAGTAGCATTTTGTCTGTCTCTTACGGTTTACTAGTTTGCGATAGTTATTCAGAATGAAGAGGGCTTTTTTGTATACCAGAAAGTTCAGAATATATATTTCATTTACCATAAAAATATCTTAAACGTATGATATTTTAATCAAAATCGTTAGTCATTTATGAGAAAATCAAACTTATCGAAAAATATTCCATGGGGTGTGGGGAGTTTCTTGAAAGTCTTCGTGTTGCATCCTTGGAAGATAGTAAACTCAAGTACTAAGTTTGGTACTTATCCGACTTTTCATTTTTGAGCAATGCTGTTCACAGGCAGACTGACAGACACACATGCACGGATGTTTCCAAAAATGCTTTATTTGGATTCAGGGCGCCTCAAAACATGTATTTCCGGTGAAATGCAATACTTTCCCTACTTGCTATACGTAGTAGAGAAAGTAAAAAGAGAAGTTTGGCAACTGCACGTTTCCGCTGAAGGAGAACGATAGAAGATTCCTAAGGCGATACCACAATACCTAGGTAGAATGTGAGCTGAGTTTGCTCTTTGCATTACTAGGTCAAAAAAATGAATAACGAATTCCCATTTGAGAAAAAGTATATGTATTGGAAAATTTAAGGGAATAACAAGCAATATCTCGAAAATGGTTCAGTCAACAAAAAATAATGTATATGACATAAATTGTGTATTTTAACGCGATCTACATTTTTTGTGTACTAAAATTTTTTCTATCTCTTGTGCTTTACCAGTTATGCAAACGTCGTTCACAATGAAGAATACTTTTGGAGACATTCCCTGAAAATTTAAGATATACATTTTATTTGTCATGAAAGTATGATAAATATGATATTTTAATCAAAACCGTTAGAGCCATTTTTGAGAAAATTAAAATGTTCGAAAAATGTTCCATGTAAAGGGTAATCTGGGGTGGGGGATTTTCTTGAAAGCCTTCGTGTCGCATCTCTGGAAGATACTGAACCTAAATACCAAGTTTGGTGTTTATCCGACTGTTCGTTTCTGAGTTATGCTGTTCACAGACATCAGGCAGATAGACAGACAGACAGCCAGACAGACACAGACACACGCACGGACATGTTTCCAAAAATACTTTTTTTGGATTCAGGAGGCTTCAAAACATATATTTCAGGTGAAATCTCGGTAGAATTTTTGGGTGGAATGCAATAATTCCCCTACTTACTATATGTAGTAGAAAAAGTAAAAATATATTAAATGTGTTAATGTAAACTTGCAAAAGCAAAAGCCAAAAAGATACAGTGATCTTGAAATATAACATACAGAATATTAAAAAGGGTATATTTTTAGTTAAACATTCACTAAAAAGTGATAAAGGTAATGCATTTTTATTAGTTATTTAGTTAGAGCTAAGATAAAGCACATTCGTTTTTTACTTTAGCTACCGCGTACACCCAAAAATTCAATACCGAGAGTTCACCGGAAATGCTTTTGAAATTCCCTGTATGCAAATAAAGAATTTTTCGAAATACGTCCGTGTGTGTGTGTTTATTTGTGTGTCCGTGTCTGTGAACAGCATAAAAGTCGGATAAGTACCAAACTTGGTATATAAGTTCAGCAACTTCTAAAGAATCGACACGAAGCTTTTCAAGAAAATCCCCAAAATACCATATTTTATACGTATTTTGACTAAAATGCCATATATTAAAGATATTAAAATGACAAAATGTAGAACGTGAATTTTCTGGGAATAGGCCTTGAAGTCCGCTTCATTTGGAAGGGATTTTGTATAATCTTGTAGCTGTAATTTGTAAACTTTAAGCGATAGACGGAAACGTACTACACAAGAAACGTAGATCTCTTTAAAACACAATTTGCTTCAAACGAGCTTTTTGTAGCCTAAGCCATTTCTGAAATATCCATCATTAATGGTTGGAATTGTTCATTACTTTGTCTTTAAAGATAAAGTCCTGTCAACATTCAATTGTTTCTCGCGATTAGATGGGAACAACAAGGTCAGATATAGCGTCCAATTCGTAAACATTTGACTATCGTTCTTCTCTTGGTATCTATCATGAAATATGTGATGTAACATTTCTGCAAATGTTTATTTGGATTAAAATGTAGTAGACAGAAAAATAACCTTTAGCAAGAATAATTTGTATGCTCACTAATAAACGATAGAGGTTAGAGATGGTCATGTGGATGTATCGCATCAGATTTTTTTCGTTGCAATATGCTGTTTCTGAACAAGTAATATGTTAGTGATGCTATTCATTGTGACCATATATCCTTGTAACCGCTTTCTGGAGGCGCACCAGGTCAGTCAGCTGAAGTTGTTGCAAATCGTTAATCGCAGAGAAACATTCATTTCTACGAAACAAAATTATAACTTGAGCGAAATTAGGAACTTATGTTTTATTGCATTTCACCCAAAATTTCATTACCGGGATTTCACCGAAAGTACACGTTATCAGACACTGATTTCAAACAAAGCATTTTTAGACAAAGGTCCAAGTTGGCGTCGATATCTGTGAACTGCATCACTCAAAAATTAAAAGTTGGTTAATTACCAAACTTGGTATTTAAGTTTTGCTTTTTGCAAGGATGCGTCACTAAAGTTTTCAAGAAAATTCCGCGTCCAAAACTACCCTTTATGTGGAATCACTTTCGAAGATTTTGATTTTCTTAAAAATGGATCTAAAGATTTTGAATAAAATACCATATGCTTAAGATATCGTATGAAAAATGCAATGTATATACTAAATTTTCTGGGAATAGCCCGTGAAGTCCTCATTCTGAATTAATTTCTATAAATTGTAAACCCAAAGACACAGACAAGAGCTTACTAGACAAAAAAAATGTAGATCTCGTTAAATCACACAATTTATGTAACATAAAATTTGTTGTGTTACTAACCATTTCCGAGATATTCGCTATTATTGATGTGAACTGTCGAATGCTTTATACTTTTTAAGTTGCAAAATTCTCGTGGTCATGCATAGAGAACGGAATTTCAAAGCCATCACATAGCGACCCTTTCTTAAAAGATTTGACTATCGCTTAAACCTACTGTATTCCCTTATCCTCCTTGTACGTACAAGGAAATATACACTGCCGTTTGTGAAAATTGAAACACCAAGAAGGAATTTTCCGAATAACTCCAAACTTGATGGAAGTATAGAAGAGTGTGCAAGCAATAAGTGATTAGGTTTGCAGAGAGATGGGCTACCGTAGGCAGAGCAGAGACCTCTCGTGTCAGTCCAAGAGAGTCAGTGTTGCGTCCAGTGTGGTCAGTGCAGAGCTGTCAAACAAGGTGGAAACAATAAAATGAGTGCCAGTATGCCTCGTCGACATCAAAGGGAGCCATATCGGCACTGATTGAGCTAGAGCGGGGCAGAATGATCGGTTTCCGGGAAGCGGGTTTGTCATACTGTGACATTTTGGCTCGTATAGGGAATGCTGCTACGACAGTGATACGTGTATGGAAGCAGTGCATAGATGAAGGTCGTACGCAGGGAAGAGCGGGTACTGGACCAAGGAACTGACCACAGCGCGGGATGACCGTCATCTTGTCCGCATGGCCATAACGGACCGTGCAGCTTCATCCACAGTGTTGGCTCGACGCTGGAGCACTGCAAAAGGTGTGAACTTGTCTGCATCAACGGTTCGTCACCGTATGCTGCAGGTTGGACTGGTTGCATGCATGCGACTTACTTCGGCTTCCATTGCCCAGAAACCACAAGCTCCTCCGACTGCAATGGGCACGTGAATACCGTCACTGGGGTGCTGAGTGGCAAAATGTAGTCCCGCTTCAACGTGTCCTACAGTGATGGCCGTATACGGTCCGGCGTAACCGTGGTGAGCGCAACCTGAAGGGCTGGATTGTTGAGCGGCATAGCGGACAAAGACCAGGTGTGATGGTTTGGGGCGCTTTTGGTTACAACAACCGATCTCGCCTCCTAGAAATTGAGGGCATTTTGAACAGCAACCGGTACCTAACGGTGGTACTCCCCCTGCTTCAGGCATCTCCACAGGCCACATTTCAATAGAACAATGCCCGGCCACATATTGCGAGGAATGTACAAGCCTTCTTCGAAGAGCGGCGGGTACCATTGCTTCCCTGGCCTGTACGTTCGCCTGACATGTCGCCCATCGAACATGTCTGGGATATGGTTGGTCGGCACCTGGTGTGTCACGGTCCTCCAGTAACCAGTGTCACGGATTTGTGGGCTCGAATACAAACTGCATGCAGGGAAATCCCTCAGGAACTTATGCATATTTTTTTATTCAATGCCACGGCGTACAGCAGCTCTAATTGCAGCGCATGGAGGTCACACCAAATACTGAATATTAGGTCTCAAAGGTCATGTACCTAACCTGTGGTATTAAATTCATTGAATTAATGCGTTTCCTTCTTGGTGTTGCAATTTTCACAAACGGCAGTGTATAATAGATCCATTTCTGCAAATGTTTATCTTGAATAGCATGAAGTAGATAGAATAATAGACTTTTGAAGGAATGGTTTGTTGAAAATAGGTAGAATAGGTCATTTAGATGCAACATTATACTACTCTTACATATTTTTAACCTTTCCATGTATGCATTATAGTACCACGAAAGCAAAAGTTACCTTTACTGTTAAAATAAGTTTTTAAGTAGCAAACCTGCTTTACAATTTTTCGTTTGTCTCTGTACTCCCCTGAGTTGATTACTTACGAGTATATTAGATTTCTGCTGCTAAGATAACAAGAAAAAACTGATATACGTTTCTCTATTCACGCTCTGAACTAAGAAACCCCTTTCGTTGTTTGCTTGTAGATGAGAAGCAAGTTCATGAGTTACAAACAAAAAAGAAGCCCAAGCAAAAACGATAAGCATCCCTTTGGATCAGACCTAAAACATGACAGTATCTGACAGCAAAAATCCAGACACCAAGTGACAAAGTTGTTCAGAAGTTTGCGAGACTTCCAGGCGCTCGTAAACACGGTTCTATGTTCAGCGGGCGAATAAAAGAAGAAAAAGCGCAAGAGACAACTTGTTTACTATCGGAATTACAGACTAACTTGGAAACATAACACAGCCACAAGAAATTAATCCTGCTGCTTCGATGTCGCTCCTAAAATGAAAGTTTACAACCCAAGTGTAACTTATGTTGAACGTTCAGCAAAGCAGAACTATTTGCAATTAAATTAATATGGCGCTATTCATCATACATGAGCAAAGTTAGCAAAATAGCGCTTAAGGTTTCACAACTTGGGTTTTCCCAGCTTTGGGCCTCCAAATCGAAAAAGCCCGCATTCAAATCATGTGCAATCCACCATAGATTTTCCGTGGCTAGGTGAACGCTGGGGTGGACTGTAATATACCATGAGCATTCTCGCCCTGAAGAAGTGTGGTTTGTTGTTATTTGCCCCACGTTTTGGGAGCCAATTTTGAAGAATGTTTGTTGCTGCTACGTATGGAAAGTCAGTTTGAAGATGATGTATTGTAGTTCAACTGTTGGGGAGCCGAACACTTGAAGTAGTTGCAACCGCACATATGGTAAGCAGTTTCCGGTAGCCTTGGCCCCAAATGTATTTTCAGGTGGCCTTTGCTCCTAGTTTAAAAAAATTAACTTTGTAATTTAACTATTTCTTTAAATATTATATATTTACGTTTGCCTCGGCTGCGTCAGTATTATTGTTAAAGACACGTTTCTCTTAGCACAGTTGTAGTGGGACTAAGAATGTAGGCTTACACAGATTATAATTTACTTCACTCCTTTTATTAATGCTTGATACGATTTAAATAACACTTCACTGATATAGAGAGAGCTGTGAGATTCCTTTGTTATTATTTGCACTTTTTTACACGTAAACTATTTTTCGTCTCACACGAATACGTATTAAATCTCTTGAGGACACTTTTTGCGTCTGGTTAGTAACGCTGTTTTCAACCAAGTGAACTGATTCCAACCGCCTAAACTTGTAAATTTTTGTATTTCAAGTCTCTGTATTTGGCTAATCCTACTCCAATAGAATACCTTCATTTAACTAAAGCTTTTTCTGGTTGATTGATTGGCTATTTTCAAACTGTCTCAAAATTTAAATTATTGTTGCTCCAATAATGACTAGTAGCATTTAAACTTTCAAATTCATTATTGTCTCAAGGTTACCTCATTTTTACCTCATTGCTAGCAAATTTTAACCTATTATTCTCACAGATCCTACATTATTAAATTACGTAATATATTCACATAACATTATTACACATGGATACAATAATACAAACGTAAACAATGACTAACATACATTTTTATATATTGTTACATACGCATATTGCTTTAAGGCGGGCTGTTATTGAACTATACATATTATACAATTAGACCGAAATCATTTTAGTGTTAAAAATACTACCTCAGCCCTCATTCGCTTCCATTCCATTTCCTCGTCGATTTTCCAAGATTGAGGTCGGATTTGATCTTCCAAATATAGAACATAGAACTAATATAGAGATTACTGAAGAACAACTTGAACAAATTAAAGTTTTAAAGTTCGATAGCGGATCATAACCTTTCAAGATTATAAAATAGCAGTGATTCTGCGAAGAAAAGCAGTTTTGTTTCATACTATACGGAATTTCAGGTTTTTTCGTCTCCAAATAAGTACGGGAAATTTAACTTTTCCATTCACTTACTTTCCGTGCTCCCATAAATATTTTAGTATTCTCTTCAACTGTTTACTCAACAACTTAACTGAAACTCGTGACTGCGTCCATGTCCAACATAATATTGTTACATGCTGGGTAGAGGCCTATAGTTTCACATGGAAAATTAAATTAATTTTTAGTACCCAGCACATACATTGAGAGGACGTATACTCACTTAGCCGCAGAGGACCGAAACATGGTGTAGAGATTAAAAGGAAGGCGCCGGTTTTTCACTGCAAAATTCATAACACAAATCTATTTAGATATTCCTAGCTTTATTTCCCAAACGTTTGGGGTTCCTACATTATTAAATATGAAAGGTGAGGGGAGATGTTCACCGATCCAAAAGCCGGCTTGCACGCACGACCCGCTTCTCTCTCAGTAAGACAGATGCTATATCCCCACCATTCCTGGCTAGCAAAACTACCAGCCGGGAGTGAGGTCATAAAAGAAAACAACAATATGCCTGGTAATGACAATGGAACCCCCAAATTATCAATATGTCACAATATATAGTACAAATTTAACCAATATAAAAAGTATTTCGACATAGTGTGAAACAAAATATTGTACGTAACTGCAGGAAAGAGTTTTTTCACTTCGGCCATAAACATCTTGCTCGTCTTCACTTTCCTATGCAGTTACTTAAATATCTATCAATAAACGACCTTCTAGTCCTAATAAGTGAGTTCCACCTTAAAGTTGTTAATCTCAAATACCACAAATAGATTTCATCTTAGAAATCCGCCAAAGAGTCACGCGACATGGGGTGGTTTTGTGTGTTATGTAAGACGGTAACCTCTCTGAAGAGGTAGTTCCCTTCTATAGGCTAAAGAGAGACACTTGCGATCGGAAAAAACACTTCCCGCAGCTTTTACTTACTTTAAAAGATAATTTTAGACGCTAGGGACATCAGACACAAATACTTCATTTCATTGATTTGATTTTGCCATAGCAATGTTATTCTCGAGTGAATAAGCTGCTCACAGTCTTGGCTTTAAGTACGGGAGGGCTGCAAATCATTTGGCACACGAGGATTTAGTATTTACGGGACAAGAATTATGCGTTTATCTCAGTGAATAGCTTTCACAAACAAGTGTTTACCATCAGCGAGGAACTTGGATGGTAAGTTGGAGATCGGCTGCATTTCAGCAATAGCGAAAATGCATCATTACGACGTGATCGTTGCACCGTCAGCAAATGCATATTTCTCTTGTGCCTCAACACGTTGAAATCTTCTTTCAATGCTGTACTGACATTTGTAGGAGCATTTCTAACAGGACATCATATAGCTCTTGGGACAGATTACTGGATGGTAGAGGAGTGTAAACTAAGTATTTCAGGGAGCGTCTGATCGGAAAGATGATTATTTCAAAATCCACGAGATCCCCAAGATTAAAGAATGGGCATAATAACTATCTGCAGAGACGGCTAGTTTATGAAGCGTTATTAGAAACTGAAGAAAACCTGCTTACCAGAATAATAGCTACCAGAAACATTTTATAGGGAGTGCAAAAGTCATGCATTGACGTACCCCATTTTGACTCTTTCAGCAATAATAGGCTTAAACGATATCTGGCAAAGGGGTAATGAAAATACACACAGTGCCGTGAAAAAAGTACAAAAGACGACTATGTGATATAAACAGCTAGAAAATAGAGTCTGAATGTAGACAAAGATCAACATTGGAGCTACAAAATGAAATAAAAACTAGGTGGGGTAAGGAAACCTATATTTTGGAATTATGTATAAAACATAAGACGGGAATAGCATGGCTTAGGTTGGGAGAGTGGAAAGCTCGCAAGTTTGTTGATGATGGCAGGAGGATTTGCCCATTATGCGGGGAACAAGAAGACTGGACGCATATTTTGGCAGCATGCGTGCAGACGGAGAGTATTAGGAAAAAGTTATTACCGGAAGTATTTTTGGCTTCCAACAGGCGGAGGGCAGCATGCTGGGACTTGATTCAAAAACAGTCAAGACAGTCAAAACTGGCCAAGCTTGGGCACATGCTTAATGGAAGTACGTGTACTAAGAGATAAGTGTTTATGTAAATTTTCTTTAAATATATGTGGTGCTTGAGCACTTGTGTGTGTATGTGTGTGTGTGTGTGTGTGTGTGTGTGTGTTTGCGTGTATGATTCAGAGTGTTTTTCAAATTTATATGTATGTATATAATGTGGTGATTATAAACATAGTTGCTTCTGGTCGATTATGCAAGTTACGTATACAGACCAGGTATTTTTCTAGAGAGCATGTACGGTCTTATGACCCATGCGACTGTGTTATGCAAATAATGTAATACTAAGTACTTAATAAATACCACCACCACCACTACTACTACTACTACTACTACTACTATTACTACTACTACTACTACTACTACTACTACTCTTTCAGCATTTACAGTCAGATGTACGTTATCGGTAAAATAAATAAACTTAGGTTTTATGTATACCAATGGCCCACACAAGCCGTAGTAAGTTAGTTCATACCGGATAGCGCGGATGCCAAAAGGTTTGCCTAAGCACAACTACGAAGGGATTCCATACTGACAGAGAGGAACCGCTAAATGAAAGACCAATGCTTGAAAACGAACACTTTAACTGCTATTTATGGTTCCAGAGCTCATTTGGTAGAGAAACTGCCTGCTATATGAGGTGGTGTTGCGGGTTCGATTCCTGACTGGGCTTCAGAGGATTATCTTTAAACAAAAACATTTCATGGTCTGCCCAGTCTGGTGTTTGAATGTGAGAGTCCTATGTGTGTGTGAGGGGGGCGTGTTATCTTATTTAATAAGCTATTCGCTCATATAACAAGAATTTAGAATTGCCGCTTGACGCAAACCTGAGCACACGTGTTAAGTAATTTAGTTCTATAACAGATTACTTTACACTTAGCACAATCACATGGCACCAATTGGTGCCGCAAAGTTAACAAGATTAAAAAAATCCTATTTTTATTATATTTATGTACCTACAAAGTGCGTTAGAATTAAATTATTTTACATTAGTGCATTATTCATGATAAGCATGTGCAAACACATGCTCGCCTTGGTGGACGAATTGATGTAAAGGCCACTCAGTTTGGAATGATCCATTATTTCTCAGTATTATCTCTGTACGCCCCCCAAATGGTGCGCAGAAGACAAATGCCGGCTATGAAAATGTTTAGAAAACCGCCTTCGACATTAGCTGCATTTTGGTGCGTCTTCACACACATCGTAGCCATATCCATGTACATTGCCTTTTTGTCTGAATGACCTGGCTCGAACTGCAAACAGCGACCAGGTGACGCTTATCGGTACGAAACTACCACATAATCATCTACAGGCAGGAGCACCACCTCAATGACATTTCGCGTTGTACCTGCACTGTCCCTTTGAACATCAGTGATGCGGCAATTTCTTTTGCGCCTATGTATGCGGGAAACATAAAACTGCAAACGACGGCTTATTTGGGCCACCTGGTATATATCACTTGAGCTTTTGAAATACGTTGCTTAAATGGGAGTAAGTTTAACCTTTGAAATTTGTTTGACAAACAGTTTTGTTTGGCATAATTCATATGTTCAAACAAGATCTTTAGAATATGGTCTTTCTCATCGTTTCGCGTATAGAAAGAATTGTATTGTATAGAATTCAATTAGAATTAGGAGGATATAGCGATTGCGCACAAACAATTCGAGATAAACTACCCGCGAATTCACGCCCTAAATCTTTAGGATCATATTCCGCAGAAAAATTGGATAATAAAGGTTTATGACATGTATGTTCAAGTTACAGACGTAAAATGTTAAACAATTTAAACGCGCGGTATTAGATTATAGTTAGGCGCTAAGCAATTAACGGCCTGCTATTCATAATATCTGCAGCACAGGCGAGAAGGCGAGAAAATGTGGGAATGTAAGAGAGGGCAAGAACAATGGCAAGTTTACCTTTAGACAGGTAGCCGGGCCAGGTGCGTATATGCTATCAACAGCAGGCTATCAAGTGTATGGCGCTTAACTATGATGCGATATCGCGACGTACTATTGGTTAATATGCTATTAGTACATATGTTTCGTAAACGTTTTGTCTGCAGAATTGGAGATTTAGTGCAGGAATTCGTAGAGAGCGTATATGTGTTATTGTCTTGATACTATATCAAACATATTTTAATCAAGAATATTAAATTTTTGAAGAAAAATCTGTAATGAAACAAAGTTGTTTGGGATGAGAAATCCGTATAAAATTTTTCATCCTTAAAACGAGACCTATTTAAATATTCATCCACTGTTTAACTCTTCTTTTGTGATTTATACCTACTGTTCTTAGATAGGTTGACAGGCAAATATACACACCCAAAGTGATCTCTTTTTATAAGGTTTATCTTTCGTTTGTTTTTTTATTTCAGGGGTATAAAAGCTCTAATTTTTAATGAAATTAAGATTCTGAATTTCTGGGCCTAGCGTAGCTTTGCCTGTGCCATAGGGGAAGTAAATATTAGTAAACCCAATGCAACATAAGCAAACCAAAGCGTTTCAGTAGCACTGTTAATGCACCTCGTGGAGTGGGGAAATATCGTATTTGATTTCCAAATTGCAAACGAAATTATCTTGGATGTCAGGCAAAATTCTGAACAAAGGACTCCTGACTTTACTGTGCATCATGAAGTAGTAGTTTTATTATTACGTTGTTTGCACCACGCTTTGGGAGCCTTCACCCACAAAATTTAAAAATATTAACTTTGTAATTTGACTGTTTCTTTAAATATTATTTATTTATGTTTGCCTCGGCTGCGTCAGTATTATTGTTAGAGACATGGATGTCTTGGCAGGGTTGTGGTGCGACTAAGAATGTAGGCTTACACAGATTATAATTTTACTTCACTCCTTTTATTTATTCTCGACATGATTTAAATAACACTTCACTGTTATAGAGAGCTGTGAGATTCTTTAATTAATTACTTGCACTTTTTAACAAGTAAACTATTTTCGTCTCACACGAATACGTATTAAATTTCTTGAGGACACTATTTGCGCCTGGTTAGTAAAGCTGTCTGCAACCAACTGAATTGATTTCAATCGCCTGAACTTCTAAATTTCTGTATTTCAAGTCTCTGATTGGCTATTCCTAATCCAATAGAATACCTTCATTTAACTAAAGATTTTTCTGGTTGTTGATTGGCTATTTTATAAACTGTCACTAAGATTACATTGTTGCTTCCAAAATCACAAGTAACATTTAAACTTTCTAATTCATTATTGCCTCAAGGTTATCTCATTGTTACCTCTTTGTTAGCAACTTTTGACCTATTATTCTTACAGCTCCTACATTATTAAATGACGTAATATATTCACATAACAACACTGAACATGTATACAATAATATAATCATATACAATGACTGTAATATACACTTATTATATATTGTTAAATACGCATATCACTTTAACGCAGGCTGCCATTGCATTTATATTTTATATAATTAGACTGAAATCATTTAAGTGTTAAAAATACTGCCTCAATCCTTAATCAACTCTTTCTCTTGTCTGTGGTGATTTTTATGATTCAGATCGTCACAAAATAATACAAAAATAACACCGGCAACTGTTTCTAAATTAGGGTTACCAGCATAAGCAGAGAAGCCAGTGGAAATTATACAACGCGGGAAGCGTTATATAACGATGCTCCTTTCATCTGTGTACAGAAATCGAGGAAACAAAAGTATGTTAATCGGGTAGAAGAAATTCAGTGTATCAGAATTGTACATTCCTAGTTCTGGAAACTAATGAATATGGCATGGTTGAAATTCGGCACCTCTACATGCTGAAAAGACAGAATCCACCCTGTCGCAAATGCCATTAATTTCTGAGGAAACAAAAATAATCTTTTATTAGCATGCATTTTAAAAAGCAGTGGTACCTAATACCGGACGTGCATAAAACGTACGTATTTGATAAGGTACGAAGGAAGATTATGGGGTTGATGATCATGATGGTATGTACAGGATGGACCATTTAAGCTGAGATTGTACAATATCTCCAAAACTAACCATTGTAGAAAGAAATGTCGTTAATAAAAGTTGCTGATATTATAAGGAAAAGTAAATGCCATTAGTGGTGTTTTGTTTGGAGAACGTTATGAAGGTCATTTTAGGGTCAACTTAATTTTTACTTTCTCTACTACGTAGAGTAAGTAGGGGAACTATTGCATTCCACCCAAAATTTTGATACCAAAATTTCACCGGAAATACGTGTTTTGAGACCCCCTGAATCCAAAAAAAAGCATTTTTGTAAACATGTTCGTGTGTGTGTGTCTGTGAACAGCATAACTCAGAAACAAACAGTTGGTTAAACACCAAACTTGGTATTTACGTTCAGTATCTTCCAAGGATGCGACACGAAGGTTTTCAAGAAAATCCCCCACCCCAGATTACCCTTTACATGGAGGATTTTTCGAAAATTTTAATTTTCTCAAAAATGGCTCTAGCGATTTTGATTAAAATTTCATATGTTTAAGATATTTTCATGACAAATAAAATGTATATCTTGAATTTTCTGGGAATTTCTCCAAAAGTATTCTTCATTGTGAACGACTTTTGCATAACTGGTAAACCATAAGAGATAGACAAAATGTTACTACACAAAAAATGTAGATCGCGTTAAAATACACAATTTATGTCATATACATTTTGTTGTTGAGTGAACCATTTTCAAGATATTACTTGTTATTCCCTTAAATATTTCAATACTTATTTTCTCAAATGGGAATTCGTTATTCATTTTTTTTGTCTTGGATATGCAAAGAGTATTAATCTGTGGGAAAGGGAATGGTGCTGCACCTTGCAACCAGCTATTAAGAGACATGTATGTGCTTAAAGGCTACTGTATTTCCAAATTGCCCTTGTAAATATATATTCCCCTTACATCTACAAGAAAATTAGCAATAAGATAGACTCTGCAAATGTTTATCTCTATTAATATGAAATAGATGGAGGATAAGAGTTTGTATAAATAGTTTGTACTAAAGTAGAGAAAGTCATGTGAGTGTAACATATGAGATTTTTTTTAAATGGGAACCAACATCTTCTGTACTATTTTCTCATTAGAAAACGCTTTATAAAAAGCTGTTTAGTTTGTGCTGAGGAATAAGGAAACAAAATAAAAAATGTTGTTCCAAGTTACGAAACGTAACTTTATCTTGAAATGACTATCCATGGATGGTACAACCATTCATTGCGCTCTTCGTACACAGCCATTCTGATTTTTCGTTGTTATTTACGCTGGTGAAAGAACAATTGCAAAGTGCTTTATGCTAATGCTGTTTAGTTTTTTATGAAGAGCGATAAAATAACTTAAAGGTATGTTTCCATTTAAAAAAATCTGATGCGTTACACTCACATGACTTTCTCTACTCTTGAACAAACTATTTTTACAAACTCTTATCCTCCATCTATTTCATATTAATAGAGATACACATTTACAGAAACGATCTTTTGACATGCACAGAGAATTACATTTTACACATAGCGACCAGTTCTAAAAGTATTTGACTATCGCTTAAGGCGTACTATGTTCTCCTTATTTTGTAATTGTAAGGACAATATAGAAATACAGTAGCCTTTAGCATAGACATATCTCTTTATAGCTGGTTTCTAGGTGCAGCACCATTCTATTTGCCACAGATTAATACTCTTTGCATATCCAAGACAAAAACATGAATAACGAATTCCCATTTGAGAAAATAAGTATTGAAAAATTTAAGGGAATAACATGCAATGTCTAGAAAATGGTTTACTCAAAAAAATGTATATGACATTAATTGTGTATTTTAACGCGATCTACATTTTTTGTGTAGTAAAATTTTGTCTATCTCTTATGGTTTACGAGTTATGCAAAAGTCGTTCACAATGAAGAATACTTTTGGAGACATTCCCAGAAAATTCAAGATATACATTTTATTTGCTATGAAAATATCTTAAACATATGATATTTTAATCAAAATCGTTGGCCGTTTTTGAGAAAATTAAAATTTTCGAAATGGTAGTCTGGGGTGAGGGATTTTCTTGAAAACCTTCGTGTCGCATCTCTGGAAGATACTGAACCTAAATACCAAGTTTGGGTTTATCCGACTGTTCATTTCTGAGTTATGCTGTTCACAGACACACACACGGACATGTTTCCAAAAATGCTTTTATTGGATTCAGGGAGTCTCAAAACATATATTTTCGGTGAAATCTCGGTATCGAATTTTTGGGTGGAATACAATACTTCCCCCACTTACTATACGTAGGAGAGAAAGTAAAAATTAAATTGACTCTAAAAGGACTATCACAACGTCCTTCAAATAAAACACGACTAATGACATTTATTTTCCCCATAATATACAGTAACTCTCATTAAAAATTTCTTTCTACAACGCTTATTTTTGGAGATATTGTATAGTCTCAAATTAAATGGTCCACCCTGCATACATAATCAATTGCAACCAAAATGTTTGCTGTAGATTTTTATTAGCTGTTGCAAATGTGAGTAAAGGGCTACACTTGTAACGTGCTTTCCTCAAAAGGCAAGCTAAGGGGCATAGTTTTAAGTAACTTTTAAACGAATTATTAGAAATTATGAGCACAGGCATGGCGAGGGAAAGACCAGTGGAAAGCCTGAAAGAAAATAAGTATTTCAATTAAGGTTTTAAATCCTTTTGTTTGTTAATTACATGCCTTACATTCTATGCTAGTATAGCACTTGGGGTGAAAGGTGGTCTCCCTCTGCTGCAATTTTGTGACACACCCTACTTTTATATGAGTACTTTAGTACAGCGCTTTTGACAAGCTTTGTCAGTTACAAAATATTTAAAGGATGAATATTTACAAAACATAGCAATTTGTCATTACGCGTATGTGGTGCTATAGGTAACTGTAGTCCAACTACATACGGGCGTAAGAAAATACAAAGATTTGTTGACTATTAAACCGATTACTTATGTTTTAATTTTCGTTAATGAGTTTTATTACTGGTTTTGAAAATATCGCATGAAATGTACATTGCACAGAGAGAGGGGAAGAAGGAGACAGAGAATGTGGAAAGGTAGAGAGAGTTAGAAAGAGTAAGTGAGAGAAGAAAATAAGAGACGGAGGGAGAATGGAAAAGACAGTGGCAGTTAGAAAATGAGAGAAGGATCCCCGCATTTAACGTAGTAATGCTAGCAGTGCTACAGAGTTATGCTAATCGTAATAATAATGTAAACAATTACATTTATGCTCAGTTTTTGGAGCTGTCAAATTATAAAGTATTTTAAATTCTACCCAGAAAACATTACTTCTCCTTGCAAATAAATTTAACAATGGAATACACAGGATTGTTTAATATATATTTTTAAACTGCCCATTTAAGGTGTTTTCTTGCTGGTTTTGTTTTTGTCTGTGAGTAATTCTTTGAACAGACGCTCCATAAGAACACGAGCGTCCTCATTATATATATCTGTGTTTAAAACTTCCGTAGAATAAAAAAATATTCTTGTCATTATATGCATAAATTTCACTTTAGTTAGGGTTATAGTAATTACTTTGATAGAAGAACAAATCCATAACTAAATAGACTAACAACTGTAAATATACACACATTCTTAACAAATAATTAAAGGAAAGAAAGAATGAAAGGAAAGAAAAAAAAAGCTTCTCTACTCCTGGGCCTGTAGGTATATGTTAAAGTTTCGTCATAACCATCTACATGATTTAGTCCATCACTGAACTGTTCGTCCTCAGGGCCAATGAAGAAAATCCTGGTCTCTCCATCTCAGAGAGATGGTGCTTTTGATATTCTAGAATGTTCCATCCGTTGTAAATGTTATTTCTAGTTGTTTCTATTTTCTACAACTATTTCCAATGAACTAAATTTTTTTTAATTCTTCCCTAATGTTTGTGCTGCTATTCTTCTCCATTCTACTATATCCCCCGAAGGCTCTTAGGAATGTCGTTTCAGCTGCTTCTATTTTTCATTTCGCTGTCATTGTAGTTTTTGTTAAACTAGGATAATGTAAAATTTTAATCGTGTATATTATTCATATATATTCATTGTTATACATGTTGTTCTCAGACACCTGTATAGATATCGAGGCAAAATATGTATTTGTAATCACCTTAGGAGGCCTAGGAATTGCAGAGTTTGCAAAGCAGGGCACCAGCTGGAAAACTTTCGGGCTTACTGTCCTAGAATCCTGTATTAACAGAGTAATATTCATCCTATATAATGTTTGTTGCAGATTTTTATATTATAAGTTATTAGGGAGATTAAAAGACTTTTACTATCAACACTGTTTTCCACATATACCATTTAAGTTGAGACTGTGCAGTATCTCCAAAACTAAGTGTTGTAGAAAGAAATGTCTTTAAAAAGTTTCTTCAAATTATGGGAGAAAGTAAATGTAACTAACCAAGTTTCGTTTGGAGGACGTTATGATGTTCATTTTAGGGTGAATTTAATTTTTACTTTCTCTACTACGTATAGTAAGTAGGGGAAGTATTGCATTCCACCCAAAAATTCGATACCGAGATTTCACCGGAAATACATGTTTTGAGACCTCCTGAATCCAAAAAAAGCATTTTTAGAAACATGTCCGTGTGTGTGTCTGTGTGTGTGTGTGTGTCTGTGTGTGTGTGTGTCTGTGTGTGTGTGTGTGTCTGTGAACAGCATAACTCAAAAACGAACAGTCGGATAAGCACCAAACTTGGTATTTAGGCTCAGTATCTTCCAGAGATGCGACACGAAGGTTTTCAAGAACATCCCCCCACCCCAGACTACCCTTTACATGGAAGATTTTTTCGAAAATTTTGATTTTCTCAAAAATGGCTCTAACGATTTTGATGAAAATATCATATAATTAACATAATGTCATGAGAAATGAAATGTATATCTTGAATTTTCTGGGAATGTCTCCAAAAGTATTCTTCATTGTGAACGACTTTTTCATAACAGGTAAACCATAAGAGATAGACAAAATTGTACTACACAAAAAATGTAGATCGCGTTAAAATACACAACTTATGTCATATACATTTCTTTTGTTGAGTGAACCGTTTTCGAGATATTACTTGTTATTTCCTTAAATTTTACAATACTTATACTTTTTCTCAAATTCGTTATTCATATTTTTTGATGTCCTGGACATGCGCCACATAGCAACCAGCGATAAAATATTTGACTATCGCTTAAAAGCTACCATATTCCCCTTGCATCTACAAGAAAATTACAAATAAGATTGACATCTCGATATCTCGATTAATATGAAGCATATGGAGAATAGGCGTTTGTAAAAATAGATTGTACAAGAGTAGAGAAAGTCATGTGAGTGTAACACATCAGATTTTTTTTAATGGGAACCTACATTTTGTATGTATTTTCTCATTAGAAAATGATTTATAAAAATCTGCTTTATTGTGATGAGGAATAAGGAAACAAAATGACAAATGTTGGTTTCCAATTATGAAACTCTCAAATGACCATCTGTGGTCAACCATTCATTGCGCTCTTCGTACACAACCATTCAGAATTTTCATTGTTATTCACGTTGGTGTAGGAACAATTGCAAAGTGCTTTATACAAATTGTTTTAGTTTTTTTATGAGGAGTAAGAAAACAACATAAAAAAGGTAGGTTCTCATTTTAAAAAATTACATTTACCCTAAAATTATCATCACCATGTCCTCCAAATAAAACACGATTAATAGCATTTACTTTTCCCTATAATATCAAGGAAGTTTTATTCAATACATTCCTTTCTACAACGCTTAGTTTTGGAGATATTGTACAGTCTCAACTAAAATGGTCCACCCTGTATAATACATTAACGGGAACTATTTAAACATGACTTTAAATATTTAGAGTACGCACAAGCAACATTTTTAAGGTTATAAAACAACATAGGATTTCTCAAATTTATGGATTTGATTTTAAGTGACATAAGCATCATTTATCTTTAAGGGATTACATAGTATCGTTATGATATCTCCATACCTATAAAATATGCATTTTCTTCACTTATACAAAAATGTTAATGTTTAAAACATGTAAACCTTAAATAATAAAGCTGTATGAGAATACTATATGAAATAAAAAACTTAAAATTATATTTGAAAGGATGGAATAAGCTGCTTTGATGAAATATATATGTTATCTCCAGTAAGTGTTGGCTTCCACTTTAATACTTTCTAGCAGTCAAATTAACGGAGAGAAATGTCTCGGTTTTAACTTTCATAAAGAACAAAGATAACACAGCTTATGTGTTCTGATGTTTTTACCGAACTTTCTTTATATATTTTTGGTTTTTGAAAATGGCACAGATTTTTTAACCTTTTCGTCTGTAATGTGTACAAATTATTTTATATGCACGTAGTATAGCATTTTATATATAATGCCCGACAATGTCACAGATACGATTTCAACTAGTGGATAAATAAATTTGTGAAGTCGTAAAAACTGAGGCTATAATCAGGAAGTTCATTGTAAACATTGATATTTCCTGACTTTAAAATTTTCCTTCTTTGTCAGAACAAATGCCATTTTCACCCTTTTATCAGGTATTATATCACTAAATTGCTCTACTAAATACTGTCGTATGCCTCACTTTGTATTAACTTAGAAATGCAGATGCGAGCAACTCGCTTGTGAGAGGGATCGTTAAATTAACAAAGAACTTTAAACTCGAGGCAACGACGAGGACGCAGCTAAGTTAACTTTACAAAAATAATCTTACACCAACATATTATCTGGCTGAAGGGAGAGGAAAGGAACTCTACACTATCATAATTAAAACTGCAAGAGAATGGATAGCTGGTAGATTTATTATAAAAGTTTTCTTACCCCATGTGTCTGCCGGGCGAGGACGCCATTTCTTAGGCAGTTGTCCGTCTGACTCACTCGAAGCCTACTCACAGAATGAACCGAAGCCACGCTAACACCCCAAGCGTCACTAACGCCATATCCCTTCCAATGACACTGTTTCCCCTCATTCGCCCCTACTCACGGACAAAACTGCCGAGCTTCGGAGTCCAGAGAGCGTCTTAACATTAATATCTGTGCACATGCCACATCTCCCCCTGGCCACCGAAGTCGACGCCCTCGTCGACATAAGGAAAATAAATATAATAAACATGAAAAGAACAAAACAAAATGACATACAAAAATGACATACACATGTGTGATGAACCAAAATATAACAATAATATACATGTGTGATAAGCACCCAAACGATGACACAATGTTGCTGGGCGCTGTAGAGTTTCGAGAACCATAAGTGCTGTCGACTAACATTGTTAATGCACTTATCTTGAGCACCCCGCACACGCACACACCACGCTGCCTCAGTTCACAGCCACACTACACTGCGCAAAATATCGATGGTCTGCTGGAACTGTTTGTGGGTGATTTTAGACAGTGCCCACAACGACGATTTGTCCTGGTGTAGAATTATCACCGCAGGTCTCTGGAGATGACAACAGGGTGGGCAGTCGCTGGCTTGGACTGCCCCCCGACATGGTGGCTCCTTATGCCACGGCAGTGTAGTGGCTGCCCGACAGCTTCCCTGTGGTGTTTCTTGACTTCTGGTGTGCCACGGGGATGCTCTTGGATTTTCTCGCTCTCCGCCACAGCAAAATACTAAAACAAAACCACCACACAATAAACAGGGTACTCCCACAAACAATCACACATAAAAGAATGGTATGTCATGTACAATTAAAGATTTTAAAGCTTGAAAAGTTTACACTAAAAATTCTTTTGACATGGGGCAAAGAAAGAGAAAAAAAAATAAGTACAAATTGGCATAAGAACGAAATTTTACAGAGTTGCCATCCAAAATTTAACTTACAATGCTTCACAATCCAAATAAAACAGTAAAACTGACTCAGAATACATGAACATGACAGAAATGAAACATAACCTTATTTTGGGATCCCAATATTAAATCTTAATAACCAGCTGGTATCACTAACAAAAGAAAGTAAGTGCACTTACAAGACAATCACACATGACAATGAAATGAACTCATTCACACTGACCATGGCCCAAATTACACACAACACTCACTTAACTATCTACTCAAACTAGTGTATGCATCACTACAAACTACATCCACAATACATCTCCAAACTACGCCACGTGACATGCTTTCAACTACTATTGTCCTACTCTTGTCACCAATACAACTTCTCGTCCACATCACTATCTTTCTCATCTCATTATCAACATCTTTCATAATCATCATCAGTAATAGTGCAATCTCGATCATTACTTCAATCATCATCATCTTTATCGCAACTTTCAATTTTCTCTTCAAAACAAAACATCTTCACTGACGTGTCTCATTTAACATGCTGCAAATTCAAAACATCTAACATAGGCATAACCTTCAAGAAATCACATTAACAATTCAGGAATGACACAAATAACATGACATTATACTGTTGCATCCACATCCTCCAAATGAAAATTAAGCTGGAAAACAGGTGGTATTAAAATTTGCTATCTAAGATGGTAATAAACTTGTTGCATAAACAGAAAAAAAAATTATTTTCATTACAATCATTTCCATCCATTTAATCTCTCGTGTGAATTCATCACACACGCTATACTGGGCACGTTACAGCAACACCAATAGCCAAAATCTCTGAAATCATACAACAACTGTCGGGGTTACACTGTGGCACTTCCACCGAAGCTGACATCATCTCGTCTCTTCTCATCTCTCCTCATCTCATTAACACCGTCGGGGTTACTCTTTGGCACTTCCACCGAGGCAAATCTCAACTCTTATTCCTCACATAACCTCACACTACGCCATCGGGGTTACTCTTTGGCACTCCCACCGAGGCAAATCTCACATATATCACATAACCTCAAATACACACACTATTCATGCAACAATTTTCTGCAAATAAAAATCACAGCATCATTATGAAACCCAAAGTCAAATCGAGTCAAATCAAATCAAATCGAATGCAACAAAACAACATCACATCATTACTCAAAACAATATTGTCACATAACATTCCTGAAAATGAAAGCTCAATTAAGCACATAGTACACATGAAACACATTCCTGCAGCATAATACAACAACAAAACAAATGATTTGCAGTTCCCAAAACATAATTTAAAATTTAAGTTACACCCAAAATAATAATACACTTTTAATTTAGCAGAGATATTCATAGCACATATTATTCCTGAAAAGCAAAGCTTAATTAAGCATCAGTCAGTGAAACAATAAATTTAGCATACCTGTGTGAGTTGTAAAACTGTTTCATTCGTCCAAACTTTAGCACTCACAATGTTTACATACTTACAGGTGATTTTTTCTTTTCTCTTACTCGTTTACCACAAAATTCCCGTGCAAATTTTCCAAAATCTGGTAACACACGTACAGCTGGTTCATCAACATCCACATCGTACTGGTCCATATTAGAAGCACATCAAACCTAATTAGGTGAAGATACTGGCAAGGCTGGTAGGCTCCTGAAACTTTTACTTACATGAGTAATTATGAAGCATTTTTCCCCTAAAATATGCATTGCGTAATTAAATAAACCAACTGGGCAACGGTAAAGCAAAATTATCATCATTATTATTATCACTATTTTTCCGCGGGTGTACAATGCAAAATTTTTTTCAATATATATACGTGACCTCTTTCATTTTATTACTTTAAATATTTCAAACAGATGCCACACTTTTTATACACACGTAAATTTTAAACACGCAACACACGAATTTTAAATGAATTTGTTGCACTGTCGAGTCGTTAATACTTTCAATATGACGCAATCTAGAATGCAATGTTACGTAAATCAACTCACACACGCAACCACGCTATCAACGACACAAATATCACCCAATTTCACAATTCACTTTCCACAATTTTCAAAACTTTATACTTCAAAATGACCAGCACGAAGAACTTAACACAGTGATATAATTTAAAGGAAATGAAGCCAAAACAAGGGGAAAATGGAGTCAGAAGTCTTAGCGTCACGCCGGCAGACAATCGGAAAATGTAAAAATGAGCTCAAAATTAAAATTTCGAAACCAGACTTTCAGATATGATAGTAACAAAATTTAGAAGATGAGAATCACAAATTAAAGCATAAAAATCCTTACCCTTAAGCCAGAAACAAATTTAGATTTTTCGCGACCACGTGGAGGGCTAGAAACCGTTACATTTTAGAGGGAAAAAAAATGTTGCACTTGAAAATCTCACAACAAATTCAATTATACCTGGCGCCACCGCCAATTTGTCGTGTGTCTCTGGCCTCACTTTGTATTATTATTTAACTTCAGAGGAGAGCTACTCGCTTGCGAGAGGGAGCGTTAACCAAACAAAGAACTTTAAGCTCGAGGCAACGACGAGGACGCAGCTAAGTTAACTCACGAAATAATTAATACCCCAACACAATGCCTGGCTTAAGGGAGAGGAAAGGATTCTATTCTACCATAATTAAAACTGCAAGAGAATGGATAGCTGGTAGATTTATTATAAAAAAGATTTCTTACCCCATGTGTCTTCCGGGCGAGGACGCCATGTCTTAGGCAGTTGTCCGTCTGACTCACTCGAAGCCTACTCACAGAATGATCCGAAGCCACGCTAACACCCCAAGCGTCACTAACGCCATATCCCTTCCAATGACACTGTTTCCCCTCATTCGCCCCTACTCACGGACAAAACTGCCGAGCTTCGGAGTCCAGAGAGCGTCTTAACATTAATATCTGTGCACATGCCACAATACTTGTAAAATAATGTTGTTAATACCATACGTGGCAGAGTTGAAAATAGGTGTTGAACAGGTTATAAAACTAATAAAATGGAAACTATTTAAAAAAATCTGATATGTTACACTCACATGACTTTCTCTACTCTTGTACATCTATTTTTACAAACGCTTAGTCTCCATATGCTCCATGTTAATCGAGATATCGAGATATTAATCTTATTGCTAATTTTCTTGTCGATGCAAAGGGAATTGGTAGGCTTTAAGCGATAGCCAAATATTTTAAGAGCTGTTTGCTATGTGGAGTATTCCATTCCCTTTGCATTACCAGGACAAAAAATTAATAACGAATTTGAGAAAAGGTATAAGTATTGGAAAATTTAAGGGAATAACAAGCAATATCTCGAAAATGGTTCACTCAAAAAAAAAATGTATATGACATAAATTGTGTATTTTAACGCAATCTACATTTTTGTGCAGTAAAATGTTGTCTATCTCTTATGGCTTACCAGTTATGCAAAAGTCGTTCACAGTGAAGAATAATTTTGGAGACATTTCCAGAAAATTCAAGATATACATTTCATTTGTCATGAAAATATCTTAAACATATGATATTTTAATCAAAATCGTTAGAGCCATTTTTGAGAAAATTAAAATTATCGAAAATGATCCATTAAAAGCTAATCTGGGGTGGGGAGATTTCTTGAAATCCTTCGTGTTTGGTGTTTATCCGACTGTTCGTTTCTGAGTTATGCTGTTCACAGACACACACACGGACATGTTTCCAAAAATGCTTTTTTTGGATTCAGGGGGTTTCAAAACATGTATTTCCGGTGAAATCTCGGTATCGAATTTTTGGGTGGAATACAATACTTCCCCTACTTGCTATACGTAATAAAGAAAGTAAAAATCGCAGCATCACGAAGTGTAATGCCTTCTTTTTTTCTGAGTATTAAAAGTTAGAATTTTCTCTCCGTTAATTTACATGCTGGAATTGTTTAAAAAGGAGACGGATTCATTGTGGAGTTAGTATATAAAGTCAACTAAGCAGAAAAATTAAATATTCATTGTGTAAACAAATATAATGCCAGGTTTTGACCAATATCAGTATTCAATCTCGTTAAGTTGTAATTTACTGCAATATGTATCTCCATTCCACAATCTCGTATTAGATATGTTTGTTCATTTTTCTTGCAGAATTACCCCTCGAAAGGAGCGCACCCTATAATTTCCGTCCTGAAATATAAAATAATGAAAACTCATCTTTTTGAAGCGGCTAATAGGAGTAGTTAATATTTTATAATTTTCTTACCTTAGGATTTCTTTGCAATACAAAAAAGTTAATTTTGGTCTCCGATTTGGAAGTTTTCTCTTCTACTTTAGTTACAAATTTGATGGTAAGTCTGCCTAATTAATAGAAACGGAAGTGCATAATCGCTAACATAACGTAAAAACACAATTCTTCGCAGGCTTGTTAAGTAACCCATGAAATGCTTGTTTGTTGTTGCATTTTGTCGAGAGGGTATAATTGCGTACCAGTGACATGTTTTGAGGAACCGTCGTGGAATCTAAAGCAAACAAAGTGAATAATATGACTTTGTGTGTACTCGTGTAACATCACCTGCGCATACTTCGCACATAATGTCGCTGCAAGTCTGGCAAGCAGAACCTGCCAGGGGTTATTTGGAGTCAGAAAGCAAACATGAAACATTTTTATGCTTAATTAAATGAACACCAGTTCAGTAAACCAGCAACGGAATAGCTATTTTGCACGCATTGCCTTTAGAAAAAAGAGAAACAGAGAAATAATAAAAAAAAGCAACAAAAGCTCTCTTCTGTAGCTGTATACCAACCAGCGTTCTTTTATGCGAGAAAAGTTTACCAAACTATTGGTTTGTTAATACTGGAGACTGATTTGAAGCGAGCTTATTACTTACAAAACCAGATGTTGAGGCAATATTTTATATCACAACATGCTATGAATACCAGAGTGATTATAGTGTAATTTCTCAAAATAATTCTTTAACCAGCTTTGTGTGTGAAATGTAATATATACACATAGTTTTAGATGTTTGTCAACTATTGTTAGGAAATAAGTTTGCGCTGTCTAACTGAAACTGACAATAGAAGTTGGGTAACAATAAACCGAGGGAGTGAGTTGTTTTGTCACCAAGAAGAAAAAGACGGAATTGAGGTCACAGGGTAGCGTGTCTTTTTCAGAAATGGAGGGAATATCTTCCCTAGAATAGATATGTCATTAATAGTGATTGGCTGACCAAAAGAGACGCTTAAGTTGGGGTAATTTGGTAGCCAATAAGAATTATATTAGAATGTTTAGGCAATTCGAGATGAAAGAGTATATATTTTTGAGGCATAAGGAAGTGTCGCACGGTTCTGAAGAATCACTCACGAGGTACACGTCGCAGAGTTAGTTTCAAATGTAAAGTACGCAAAGTAATTGGTGCGCGGCAACTTAAAGGACTGTAGTTACGTTTAGAAAAATAAAAGTTTCAGTCAGCAATACGTATTAACTTGAACTAAGCGTGACGGCAATAAAAGTCTACGATTCAGATGTTCTACACCAGTGTTATCTTTTTAGCAACAATTCCTTTCCGTTTACACACCTTGCTTAGAGATACGTGTTCGACTGAGTTACATAGCTAGCCGGAGTACAAAGAACCCAAATTTAAAAATAATTAAACAATAAGCGCCCGACAAATAAGATAACAAAAGTCACTGAGGAACTGCGACAATGTATAATTCATTGCGACAAACAATGTCTAGAAGGAAAGTAATTAAAATCAAATAAAGTTTCAAGAGGGAATGAACTTCAACACGCCAATATTTAGCAACTAACTTTTAAGGGTAGATAAGTCATAGAAGTCACGAGTAAGCCCTTTAGAAATACAGATCTGCAAGAGAACGACGTGAATGTGTTGCAGTTTGTGTTCTTAGGTGTGTTTTCTGAGGAAAATACTATACAGAGCGTCCATAAAATGGGAGAACATCCACACAAGTATTTTAATACAATAAATCATGGATCGACATGGGTGTAGACATTGAAATACATTGCAAAAGTTGAATACAAAAGGTTGCTTACGAGGGGCACTATTTATATTTTGAGCCTTGGCAACCCTGAATGTTGCAGGTGCCATCTGACGTTTACAATGGAAACTTTGACATTTTTACCATAATCTACTTCAAACATATTGTCAATAGAGCGTCATTTGTTTTATTTAGACTAATTTGAAAATTGTGTGTAAACAAAAACATGGAATTAACTCGTGAAAATGTTCGTGCAATGATTTATTACGACTTTCGACGTGGATTATCAAGCCAAGAGTGCATCGATCAACTAACTTCCACATTTGGCGACAAAGCTCCATCTTTTGTCACTGTGAAACGCTGGTATAACGAATTTAATCATGGCCGTCGTTCGCTCAATGACGAAGTTCGTGAAGGTCGTCCAAAATCAGTTGCCAGAAAACATTGATGCTGAGCAAAAGCTGATAATGAAAGAACGTCATGCGGCATATTGTGAGTTTGAGGCAACCCTAGGAATTAGTTCCACCGGCATATATAAAATATTACATGATTATTTAGCCGTGAAAAAGATTTGCCCTCGTTGGATCCCACATAATTTGACGCAATCTCAAAAAGATGCTCGTGTCGATTGAAGTACAAAAATGCTCAAGATATACAATGGCGGTGCCTCAAAAGACGTATATAGGATTGTAACAGGTGACGAATCATGGATCTATGCGTATAAGCCGGAACGTAAACAGCAGTCGACTGTATGGATGTTTCAAGATGAAGCAAATCCAACAAAAGTTGTTCGCACTCGAAGCACTTCGAAGCAAATGGTCACCTGCTTTTTCAGCAAAACTGGCCATGTGGCATCAGTGCTTTTAGAGGAACGTAAAACGGTCAATGCCGAATGGTACGCAACCATTTGTTTGCCGGAAGTCTTCGGTGAAGTAAGGAAAACCAACAAGAACCGTAGGATCGTTGTTCATCAAGACAATGCGAGCGCACACACATCTCGTCTAACAACAGAGTATTTGAAGGCTCAAAAAATGAACTGATGGGTCATCCGCCATTCAGTCCTGTTTTGGCACCCAATGACTTCATTTTGTTCCCGAAAATCAAGAATAAATTGCTTGGACAACAATTATCGTTGGCAGAAGAAGCCGTTGATGTCTTCTAAAACCATGTTTTGAAGGTGTCTCAAGAAGACTGGAATAAATGCTTTGACAAATGGTTTAAACGGATGCAAAAGTGTATTTATCACAAAGGAGGATATTTTGAAAAACTATAAAGCAGTTTTCAATAAAAAATTACTTTGTTTTAATTATTAGGCTCACAATATAAATAGTGCCCCTCGTATTACTTCAATTATAAGAAAAAGCAAAGCTGTGATGTTATTTTACAGCAGTTGTTGTAAATGTCGGACAATGAGCTGTCACAGGCCTGCGCGTCTCAAGAATTTAAGCTCCAGCCTTCATGCCAGTAGCATGATATATATCAGTTTGGCCGCACGGTCCATATTTTAAGAATGAGCAGCAGATATCCAATCCTATCTTACAAGCCGTTGAGAGTGAACTTTGTTTAGAATGAACTAACTGAAGAGGTTGTGAAGTTAAGTGTTGGAGGGGTCTTCCCTTCCCGTTCAGTTATTTACTACGAGACGTGTTAAAGTAAAAGGCAAGTCAGAAGTTGAACTAATAGGTACCAAAGTAGGAAAGCTTATCATGCAAACAAGTGCATTGCACACTCAAGTGGCTTTTACTATGCAAAATAAAAATGTATTTCCGATGTTCGCTATCACCACGCGAAAAATCTATGCTCATTCTGTGGACACCAAGTGTATCGTTCATTGCGAGGGTTGTGTTAACCCAATTTCAATGACCATAGTCGCCAGGACGTTTGGGTTTAATGTTCTTTTGCGTCGGGGACTGCAGATTAGAGTCCCACCTTAAGTATAGGTGTTTTGTGTATGTAAATGTGCTGTATGCGCGATGTATAATAAAAAAATCTGATGTGTTATACTCACATGACTTTCTCTACTCTTGTACAAACTATTTTTACAAACGCTTATTCTCCATATGCTTAATGTTAATCGAGATATTAATCTTATTGCAAGTTTTCTTGTAGGTCCAAGGGGAATATGGTGGGCTTTAAGGGATAGCTAAATATTTTAAGAGCTGTTTGCTATGTGGAGCATTCCATTCTCTTTGCATGCCCAGGACATAAAAAAAATCTGATGTGTTACACTCACATGACTTTGTCTACTCTTTTACAAACTATTTTTACAAATTCTTATTCTGCATCTATTTCATATTAATCGAGATAAACATTTGCAGAAACCATATTTTGACATGCAAAGAGAATTACATATTACACATAGCGACCAGTTCCAAAAATAACTATCGCTTAAGGCGTACTATGCTCTCCTTGTTTTGTATTTGCAAGGGCAATATAGAAATACAATAGCTTTTAAGCATAGACATCTCTTAATAACTGGTTGCTATGTGCAACATCATGCTCTTTGTCAGAGATTAATACTCTTTGCATATCCAAGACAAAAAAAAAACTGATGTGTTACACTCACGTGACTTTCTCTACTCTTGTACAAACGATTTTTACAAACGCTTATTCTCCATATGCTTCATGTTAATCGATATGTTAATCTTATTGCTAATTTTCATGTAGATGCAAGGGGAATATGGTAGGTTTTAAGCGATACTCAGATCCTTTAACCGCTGGTTGCTATGTGGCGCATTCCATTCCCTTTGCATGTCCAGGACAAAAAAAATGAATAACGAATTTGAGAAAAAGTATAAGTATTTAAAATTTAAGCGAATAACAAGCAATATCTCGAAAATGGTTCACTCAACAAAAAAATATATGACATAAATTGTGTATTTTAACGCGATCTACATTTTTTGTGTAGTAACATTTTGTCTCTCTTAGGGTTTACCAGATATGCAAAAGTCGTTCACAATGAAGAATACTTTTGGAGACATTCCCAGAAAAGTCTAGATACACATTTCATTTGTCATAAAAATATCTTAAACATATGATATTTTAATCAAAGTCGTTGGAGAAATTTTTGAGAAAATTAAAATTTTCGTAAAATGTTCCATATAAAGGGTAATCTGGGGTAGGGGGATTATCTTGTAAACCTTTGTGTCGCATCTCTGGAAGATACTGAACCTAAATACCAAGTTTTGTGTTTATCCGACTGTTCGTTTCTGAGTTATGCTGTTCACAGACACACATAGACAGACACACAGACACACACACATAAACACACAGACACACACACGGACATGTTTCCAAAAATGTTTTTTTGGATTCAGGGGGTCTAAAAACGTATTTCCGGTGAAATCTCTATATCGAATTTTTAGGTGGAATACAATACTTCCCCTACTTACTATACGTAGTAGAGAAAGTAAAAATGAATAACGAATTCCCACTTGAGAAGATAAGTATTGAAAAATTTAAGGGAATAACAAGCAATATCTCGAAAATGGTTCACTCAACAAAAGAAATGTATGTGACATAAATTGTGTATTTTAACACGATCTAAATTTTTTGTGTAGTAACATTTTGTCTATCTCTTATGGTTTACCAGTTATGCAAAAGTCGTTCACAATGTAGAATACTTTTGGAGACATTCCCAGAAAATTCAAGATATACATTTCATTTTCCATGAAAATATCTTAAACAGCCAGTTTTGAGAAAATTAAAATTTTCGAAACATTTTCCATGTAAAGGGTAATCTGGGGTGGGGGATTTTCTTGAAAACCTTCGTGTCGCATCTCTGGAAGATACTGAACCTAAATACCAAGTTTAGTGTTTCTCCGACTGTTCGTTTCTGAGTTATGCTGTTCACAGACACACAGACACATACACACACAGACACACACACGGACATGTTTCCAAAAATGCTATTTTTGGCTCCAGGGAGTCTCAAAACATGTATTTCCGGTGAATTCTCGGTATCGAATTATTGGGTGGAATACAATACTTCCCCTACTTACTATACGTAGTAGAGAAAGTAAAAATTGAAGGGAAGTTTCTGCTTTAGCCAAGGGTAATACCATATCAATGCACAGCTATTTGGAACCGTTCTAAGAAACTTACTTTTGTATTAGTCTTCGCAACACGTGCACAGCTTATGCAATCTAGCAAATCTCGTGTCTTACGCGAGATTTGAGGTACTATTTGGAATAACTTCATGCATAATAGCAGCTTTAGTTTCCGTCTCAATCAGCTATGTTAAAATAATAATATAAACGTTGATAAGGTATATCAGAAAACCTTAAAACCTATGCATTTAAACGAATACACAAAATTAAAGCACTTGCTTACTTAGTTTAATCAGTTCACAGTCGTCATCGCTGGCAGTAAATCCCAAGTCGGAATCCGAGGTTGATCAGACTGCGAACCCATACTTTTGAGGTACACTGATCCTCATTAACACGGTATCATCCTGGTAATATGTCATCCTGCTTTCCCTTCTGTAGTGGGGAGTATGTCTCAGATATTTGGGTAGATACAACCTAAGACATTTCGCTCTAAATGTAACTCCAACTATAACAAAAATAATTAAAATTAAACTTACGTCTTCACATTCCTATCCATAACAACATTCGTATTATTTATTTTCATAAAAGAAGAAGCCCATTTCTAATATCAGTGGATGGAAGCTCGTTTGCTTAAACTCTGATAAAGACTGTTGACAGCACTTGGCACTTTATTGTTGGTGGTTATTGTAAAAAAAATCTTATGTGTTGCACTCACATGACTTTCCCTACTCTTGTAAAACTATTTTTCCATCTACTTCATGTTAATCCATAAACATTTGTAGAAATTATCTTATTGCTAATTTTCTTGTAGGTGAAAGGGGAATATGGTAGGCTTCAAGCAATAGTCAAATCTTTTAAGAGCTGGTTGCTATGTGGCGGATTTCGTTTTCTTTAGACGACCAGGACATTATAAAAAAACAAATAAAGCATTCTCATTTGAGAAAAAGCATAAGTGTTGGAAAATTCAAACAAATTTTGAAGGAATATTTTGGAAATGGTTCACTCGACAAGAAAAGTGTTATAAATTGTGTTTTTTAACGGGATCTACGTATTTTGTGCAATAAATTTTGTCTATCTCTTACGGTTTACCGTTATGCAAAAGTCTTTCAGAATAAAGAGAACTTTTGGGGACATTCCCAGAAAATTCAAGATATAGATTTCATTTGTCATGAAAATATTTTAAACATATGGTATTTTAATTCAAATCGTTATAGACATTTTTGAGAAAATCAGAATTTTTGAAAAGTGTTCTGTGTAAAGGGTAGTTGGGGTGAGGGAATTTTCTTGCAAATCGCATCCTTGAAAGCTATTAAACTCAATCAAATATCAAGTGTGGTATTTATCCGACTTTTCGTTTTTGAGTTAAGCTGTTCACAGACACACACGGACATGATTCCACAGAAGCTTTATTTGGGTTCAATACACCTCAAAACATGTATTTCTGGTGTAATCTCGGTATCGAATTTTTGAGTGGAATGTAATACTTCCCCTACTTACGTAGTAGAGAAAATAAAAAAAAGGTTATGCACTTAATAGCCAATCGTACACTTGACAAAATCATCTATCTGTCCTAAAACTATTTTAGGCCTTTTACACAGTGTTTTAACACTACCATTCTCTTAATTCTTTTTGAACTTCCTCGACCCTGACTTCTGAAACAATGATATTACTCTGCAGTTAATTTTACTAATTTCGCTCAATGGAATGCCTGGATTAATCTTGAAATAGGTTTAAAATAATACATGACTTACCACTTTTCAACAGTTTACCTTTAGAGTGTTTTTTGTAACCTTGAATACTCATTGTATCCACAGCCGCATTCACAATGGTAACAAATTTACCGCCATATTCCTCACCGACATTTTGTTTGTTTTCGGTCACAGTCTGATAGCCGCTCAGTCTCAGCAAAGCGATTGGTTTATATTTTCAAATAACAATAAAACTGCAGTATATTCCAAAGAAATCATTAAACATATTCATTGCCCAATTTTAAAAGTAGTAACACAAAAAAGATGAGATATATTTTCTACTCTTAGGCTGAGTGTTGCTTGGGGCTGCCTCTCGCTTTTGTTTACCTCAAGTGTGTTTCTTATTTCGGGAGGAATATAGTGGATAAGCAGATGATAGTACAGTTCCTTATAGATCGCTGTAAGCAGTCCTTGAGAGATAATGACTTACGTGGATAGAAGAAACATGGATGTGAGGTTATATGCTTAGAGAAAGATGTACGAGTATTCACGTCAGATTCCTTTGTAACTATCTACTTATGGATCATTGACCAATGCAACATAAAAAAATCTGATGTGCTACACTCACATGACTTTCTCTACTCTTGTATAAACTATTTTTACAAACTCTTATTCTCCATCTATTTCATATCAATCGAGATAAACATTTGAAGAAACGATCTTTTGACATGCAAAGAGAATTATGTGTTACACATAGCGACCAGTTTTAAAAATAATTGACCATCGCTTAAGGCGTACTATGTTCCCCTTGTTTTGTAATTGCAAGGGCAATATAGAAATATAGTAGCCCTTAAGCATCGACATATCTCTTAATAGCATTCTCTTTGCCACAGATTAATACTCTTTGCATATCCAAGACAAAAAAAATGAATAACGAATTCCCATTTGAGAAAATAAGTATTGAAAAATTTAAGGGAATAACAAGCAATATCTCGAAAATGGTTCACTCATCAAAAAAAAAATGTATAAGACATGAATTTTGTATTTTAACGCGATCTACATTTTTTGTGTAGTAAACTTTTGTCTATCTCTTATGGTTTACCAGTTATGCAAAAGTCGTTTACAATGAAGAATGCTTTTGGGACATTCCCAGAAAATTCAAGATATACATTTTATTTGTCATGAAAATATCTTAAACATATGATATTTTAATCAAAATCGTTAGAGAAACTTTTGAGAAAATTAAAATTTTCGAAAAATGTTCCATGTAAAGGGTAATCTGGGGTGGGGGATTTTCTTGAAAACCTTCGTGTCGCATCTCTGGAAGATACTGAACCTAAATACCAAGTTTGGTGTTTATCCGAACTGTTCGTTTCTGAGTTATGTTGTTCACAGACACACAGCATAGGCACACAGACACACACACGGACATGTTTCCAAAAATGCTTTTTTTGGATTCAGGGTGTCTCAAAACATATATTTCCGTCAAAAGCTCGGTATCGAATTTTTGGGTGGAATACAACACTTCCCCTAATTACTATACGTAGTGGAGAAAGTAATACCAGAAATATTAGCCAACCACAGCTGCTTATTGTGGTCGTTTAATCGGACATATCATATGAGACGATGGGTGAATGCATGAAATCATTGTTCGTACAGTTCAACGTTATCCGAAATTTGTCTTCTCAGAATAATTGAGAATTTGAAATAAAACCTCATTCAGGTAACTCACTCCAACCGAGATTGAAATATCCGGAACTCTTAAATGTCAGATAGACACACTACTCCCAATTTTGGAGGTGGTTTTCTTGATCGTGTACTGATCATTTGTATCTAGATTCCCCCCAAGGGAGATCATCATCCTTTCCTTTGTCAGCCTGCCTCATTGGCGTGGTAATATTACCTGCATAACATAATTTATCATTGTTATTATTATTAGAAAACACCAGATCCAGGTGCTTAAGTACAGAACTGTTAAAATCGGCACCGCTATTGCTTCATTAGTGTGTTTAAGACGAATATTCAAGTTGTATTTCAGTGATAATGAACTACCACAACAATTTGTTAAAGCTAAATACCTACAGGTTAGGTTAATGCAGCGATGCTGTCGCGCACAATGTAAATCCCGTGCTTTTCTATAATTGGATTAGTTCACAATAGGCAACACATTACATCGTTTATAAACAAGTACAAATGAGCAGAGTTACGCAGTGAAACTTTCGGGGGCTAGGCGTAACCATGCTGCAAACTGCTCCCGCGATTTCGCGGCCGAAACATAATCTGTCCGCTTGGTAGAAGTGCTATCCTTGCAGTTACAGTGTCATTATTATAGCGATTATATTTAAACAGCAATTGTGCGAAAGCTGAACATTAAGCGTTATTAGAGCAAATAGAAGAAAATATACAAGTATGTACTAATGTGGATACAAGAGGCTTTTCTCTTGTCAAATATGGTAATACGAATTGAATAAGTGTCATATTTACACATTTGTCAGTAATAATTTAAATTTTATACTCGCATCAAACATTAGAATTCAATTATGCATTTATGCTCCTCACAGTCCGCTATTCAGCGGCCTAAGTAGTTTTGCTATATTTGACATTCTTTGAACTGCATGTTGTTATCTTTGTAAGATACTATTGCTTACATTTTGGAAATAAAGTTTTTTGTAAACATCATTAATAAATAATTTTTAAAGGACATGTAAGTTGCAATTGCTCTAAATGTAATTGTGGGATAAAAGGAATAACGCTTCAAGTTAAAATAAGAGGAAAGATAATATCCGCGGTGTATGAAAGGAACAGTGTGCGTTAATTAAGGAAAACTACTTTAGGAGAAGCGGAAAGTATGTAAACAATGCGCTGAGAACAAATGTTTGAGTTAGCAGAAGAGTAGAAGTCTATATGCTATGAAGGAACACTGGGTAATGCTTAAACGCTTCCCTTACAACAGAGTCAGATGCTAACATTGTCGACACTTTAATTATCGACGGTCATATTTTAGCCTTTGATCACGTTAAGAAGTAAAGGTAGACCAATTATTCTTCTCTACGGGAGATATTGAATATCCACCAAGAGCGCTGATTTGACTTCGGCAACTTTCATCTCTTTCCCAGGTGAAGAACTTTGAGGATGAATGCTATCAGGAAAGTTAAGTGGCACGATCCTTGTTATAGACGAGGGGGTGTTAGTTCTGAAAAGCTAAGAGGTAATTATAGCACAATTCGGAACATTAAACCGTGTGTCCAAATAACATTTCTAGCTTACTTTTACCATTAAAACTGAGGTTCATAATCCGTTGAAATACTTGAAGGATAGTTGTAAAAGTGAAGAGATGGGAGGTGTGAGATGTCTAGAAATGGCTGCACTGATTCGTGCTTGGGGGAAGATTGATAGCATAAAATAGTTATTTATGATGCAAGATTTTAAAGCGAATTTTATCCTGCGAGCAAAATAAAATTGCTTTGAACATGCCTGTCACATAGAGGTTACTAAAGTACAAGTTTGACATTTTTCCACCATTATGGGGTAAGTCAATAGAACCTAGTGATATTCGGGTTGTTAGGTTCCCTTCATAACCGGCAACTTCTTCGCAATACGCACCGATTACATCTATTGGGAGGTTAGTGATATTGTATCTTTACGTTGGTGTCCTGTTGTATTCGCAGGTGTTCATACTTTACACACTGGCCATTTTGTCACCAACTGACTCACTGATTATATTAATACATTATATTTATTACGAGGGCTGATCAATAAAGACTGAGACTGATTTTCTTCTGTAGTTTCCTTATAGTTTTATGTCTCTACCACGAATACTTGAAAAGAGCAGGGTTTCATGTATAATGTCCATAAGCGACAGCACTCTCGTAACGGTAGGTTCGTAGTAATGCTGTATATTGTTGACCCTACTTGAATTTAGCATACCACAAAATAGAGGTGACACGAGAGGAGCAATACAGCGCAATAAAATTTTATTTTCGTTTAAATCATACAGCCTCGAAACTTTCGAAAAGCTGAAGCAAGCATACAGTGAAGATGCACTACCTCGTGCAACGGTGTTTAGGTGGTTCAAGGACTTCAAAGAAGGGCGAGTCCTCTGTGCTAAGCAAGGTGGGCCTGGTGTTTCGGAATGGAATGATTTACCAGCATGCAGTTCCACCCCTCACACTACTGTTAAGCAGCTACTACACGTCAGTATTGGCTACACCGAGGAAGCACATTACAAGGAAACGTCCAGAACATCATCGGAATGGGTGGCGACTTCATCACGACAACGCGCGGCCTCAGGTCGCAAATCAAGTCTAGGAATTTTTGGCTAAATTCAACATTACCTGTGTGCCGCATCCGCCTTAATGCCCCGGTCTTACCCCTGTGATTTATTTTTATTCCCATTACTAAAGGCAAAGCTCCGGGGCATTCGATTTGAGAGCACTAAAGCAGTGCTAACGAAAAGTGAGGCGATTCTCAAAGATCCGACAAAGAATGGCCTGCAGCATGTGTTCGAGGACTGGCAGAGACGTTATAAAAAGTGCATTCAGTTAGGAGGGGACTACTTTGAAAAAGATCATTTCAACATTGAAATGGAGTAATAAATATCTGTGAAAAAATCAGTCTCAGTCTTTATTGATCAGCCCTCGTATATTAACATTTATATTAGATTAGTTATAGTTATATTAATTGGGACATTTATACGAGCATTGAATTATTATTAGGTCAGTTATTTCTAGTTTATTAAACATATTAAGGCCAGGCTAAGGTATCTATAAAGTATAATTAATTTCAATTAATTACATATATATAATTAAAAAAAAGAAAACCTTAAGAAATCCATAAGCACCCAGTATTTAAGTACTTGCGATGGCAAGTCGCCATTCAGATTTTCATTTCTAGTGAGATGCCTTGGTGGTCTATCTGGGAAACAACTTGAGTCAATTGGAGAATTCAATGTGTCAACGGTACGTTGTTACAGTAGCTCAATAGTTAGAGCAGCCGCGCGGAGAGCGGGAGAACCATGTTCAAATTCTGGTAGTGACATTGAATTTTTCAGTAGAATCTATATTAAAAAGTTGATGTGTTACACTCACATGACTTTCTCTACTCTTGTTACAAACGCTTATTCTCCATCTACTTTATGTTAATCGAGATATCGAGATGTAGATGCAAGGGGAATTGGTAGGCTTTAAGCGATAGTCAAATATTTTAAGAGCTGGTTGCTATGTGGAGTATTTCATTCTCTTTGCATTACCAGGACAAAAAAATGAATAACGAACTCCCATTAGAGAAAAAGTATAAGTATCGGAAAATTTAAGGGAATAACAAGCAATATCTTGAAAATGGTTCACTCAACAACAAAAATGTAATGACATAAATTGTTTATTTTAACGCGATCTACATTTTTCATGTAGTAAAATTTTGTCTATCTCTTATGGTTTACCAGTTATGAAAAAGTCGTTCATAATGAAGAATACTTTTGGAGACATTCCCAGAAAATTCGAGATATACATTTTATTTGTCATGACAATATCTTAAACATATGATATTTTAATCAAAATCGTTAGAGCCGTTTTTGAGAAAATTAAAATTTTCGAAAAATGTTCCATGTAAAGGGTAGTCTGGGGTAGGGGGATTTTCTTGAAAATCTTCGTGTCGCATCTCTGAAAGATACTGAACCTAAATACCAAGTTTGGTGTTTATCCGACTCTTCGTTTTTGAGTTATGCTGTTCACAGACACACAGACAGACAGACAGACACACAGACAGACAGACAGACACACACACGGACATGTTTCCAAAAATGCTTTTTTTGGATTCAGTGAGTCTCAAAACATGTATTTCCGGTGAAATCTTGGTATCGAAATTTTGGGTGGAATGCAATACTTCCCCTACTTACTATACGTAGTAGAGAAAGTAAAAATACGTATGTCAATTTTGTCCGATGCAGAGACTTCACTTAAAGCATCAAAAAAAGCCACGTCCATGTCCTTGTCCTTATCCTTATCCTTATTATTTAGTTCATTCGCGACATCACAACATCTTATTGTATTGTCATCAATAAATTTTATACTGGTTATTAATTTAGCATAACTCAGATGATATTGATTGTCACACTCACTACACTTTAAACCGTTTACCAATTTAGATTTACATCGTTTACAGCAATTCAAAACTCCACTTGCACTGTTACTACTGTTAGAGGCAACCATATTGAGGTTAAATGCGGAGCAAACGCTCGCACGACCGTACACGACGAGAGGCCACAGACCAAAAATGTATATGTCTAGTGACTCAAGTTAGAACGTTGACATCCGTGACATGCGATATCAGCCATCTTGTTTGTTGTTTAGTAATCTGAGTTACGCTACGTCCCCTATACAGTATGTTTTAGATGTCCTCCATGGTCTAGGGGTACCATGCTTGTTCCTGAGATCACGGGTTCAAACCCGACGGAGGGTGATGGATTTTTTCGGGTGTAAAAATCCTTAGTATGGCTTCCTTCGGAAGGGAAGTAAAGCCGGTGGTCCCGTGTCGTAGATTTACGGTCCGTAAAAGTACCTTATGCCTGACCTTTGAGCAAAATTTCCGATCTTTCACTCCCAATATAGAAAGAGACGCTAAGGACCATCCAGCTAAAGATCGTCCCTAAAAATAACTCAAAAAACTCATCCTTTCGCGAATCACAAATACTCCGTGCAGCTCTTTATTCCCACTAGCGGCCTCAATATTACCACTCCTTGCTTAGTTTGATTAGCAACTAGTAGTTACACCAAAGCACGCGAGCGAGGCGATGAGTAGGGCTAGAGCCGCCATCTTGGTGTCAGAACGTTCCTAAATTCAGTACGCATCCAGTTATGGTAGCGTGAGGACTGTGGCTTCCTTACTGTGCTCTCTGTGAGTAGTTAAAATTTGCGCTGCAATAGAAAATCCCGCCACTTGTGAAGTGCGGTTGGCTTAAAAGAACAAACTAATTGAAATTTATCGTCAACTTTGTGATGTTTACGGGCAGGGAATAATGAGTGAAAGCCGAGTCAGGCAATGGTGCATTTATTTTAAAAATTGCCGTACCATTGTTCACGACGACGATCGCAGTGGTAGGCCTAGCCTTATGGCTGATGAACTGTCAATGCAAATCAATGACAAAATTCGTAAAAATTGTCGTTTCACTATTACAGAACTTTCGGAACATTTTCCCCAAATTTTACGGAGTTTGGTGCATCAAATTGATGCTCTGATACTGACGCTGAACTGCATGCTGGTTTAAACCAGTGGTTGAAGTCGCAGGCGGCAAATTTCTACAGAGAGGGTGTTGAAAAACTTGTGCCACGGTGTGATAAATGCGTCAATTTGAATGGTGATTATGCAGAAAAATAGCTTAAGAGTGTACCTTTCAAATATAGATAATAAACGTTGATATTTGCATTTTGTTAATTGTTTATTTCAAAACGTCTGGAACTTTCTAGGTTACCCTCGTACCTTTGAGATGCATAATTATAGTCAACATTAAAATTTACCAGCTAACTAATCTGGTGTTATCCTTTCAAAATACACACACGCATATCCTGAGATAAAGAACACATAGCTATACACTAGAGCAGCTGGCGCACGAGACAACGCAGAACGCGCTACGAGATGACGATATCATAAAACATATCAACAGAGCAGGTAACAATAAATGCTATAAAAATTTGAAGCAGGGAGCGGCATAAAAGTTGTCTCACCCAGAACGACTTCGCGTGGCTTTTATTTCATAAACATATCTAAGGTATAATATAGTTGCAATGTGATCTCGTAGCTTTAATTAGAGCATAACATTTCTGCTTTTTATAACTGTACCCTTTAAAATAATTAATATTTATTCAATAATTTTCAAATATAAATGAGTTTCCTTTCGCATAAAGCATTTTGAATTTTTATTTTTGGAGACCATAGAAGCTCCTACTAGCGTCTCTTATGTTTGAAGTTAGGGGTGCTCATTTCCGTTCTTTCCAGAAATAACTTGTATCAAAATAACAGAAGTTCTAACTGGAAATAAATTTGTGTCTATAGTATTAATTGTGTAGTATTATATAGTGTATAGTATTATTTGTGCAATGTATTGCTTTTTATTACTGAAACAGACAAATTAAATCACGCACAAGAGTTTATTACGAACAGCAAGTTGCTGTTTTCCGCATTCAGCGTAAAACTAAAAGCAAAAGGTCGTACGAGTACGCTAATTTCTATAGCCATTAGCAGTCTCAATTATATTCTTTATATTTACACTATTCATAAAAATCTTCTTCTGCACTATATTAATTTGGTTATGTAAGATGCAGAAACGAAATTCAACTGTTTACATTGCAGATTAATTTTTGTTACGAAACAAACAAAGAATTTGGGTTTTCAAATATATTGTATAAATGGTGTCTTAAGCTACAAACTTCCAAAATTAAACACACAACAAAAGTAGTTTGACCAACTTGCATATTTGAATGAGCTATGTGACCATCTTTTATGGTTTCCAAGTTACCTAAGATTCAGTGAGAAAAAACAAAACATCCAAGAAAGTTCAATGTATACATTTTATTGGTTATATAAAATCTCTTAAACTATACTGGGCGGCGCCGTGGCCGAGTGGTTAGACCGCTCGCCTCCCACCGAGGCGGCCCGGGCTCAATCCCAGGGATCTGCATGTGGGATTTGTGGTGGACGAAGCGGCGTCTGGGCGGGTTTTCTCCGGGTTCTCCGGTTTCCCCCGCCATTCATCCCACCAACTGCTCCATCATCACCTTCCCTTTCATCAATTTCACCAACATTTCGTTTCATCTACTTCCTTCATCCCATACCAGGCATCGGGCTGATCACCCATCCTGGATGTTCTGTCTGATCCATGAGTGTCTGCTCCTCGACGGGCCTCTGACCCCAGGAACCCGCTTGTAAGTTCTGGGGGTGTAAGTCCTACATAAGAGGAGGGTAAACCGATAATGAATGAATGAAAATTAAACTATACTATTTCATAAAAACGTTTAGATCATTTCATTTAAAGAATTATTTTTTCGTGCGGCTAAATCCACAAATATGTAAGGTGCTCGATTTATAGACATACATTTTATCCCTTATTAATATGTCAAAGATAAGATTTTAAACAACATATCTGAGCAACGTTTAAGAAAATACGAAATAACGAACATTATTCCAGGTAAAGGTGGTTTAGGAAAAGAGATTTCGTATTTCATCCTTGGAAGATGCAGGTTTTATATACCAACTTTATTACTTATCCGACTTGTCGCTCTTGATTTATGCTACACGCACACTCCTACCTTTCTCTAAACTTATTTTAGGTTCAGGGCACCTCCAAACAGATTTTAATGAAATTTAAATGTGCAATTTTTGGATAGGATACAATGCTTCCTCTACTTAACGCAGGTAAGCGCTAGAGAAACTAATAAGTCTGTAAGTAATTTTCAGGACACCTTGATGTGGGATATGTTATCGGAGGGTGACACCTCGCTCTCTGCGACATCTTGATCCATTGTGGCTACATCCCCCGGGAGGCAGGGATGAGGTGACGGGGTCGTAAGAGGTCTCAGGTAGACAGGCACACAGAGACGCGCAGAAGTCCCTAACATTTCCAGTTTGAACACCCGAGCACCAGTGGCAAAGTATCCCGACAGGGCAATGCAGCGACCTTAACAGGCGAGACACCTCACTCTGGCGTTCACGGGGAGGAATGTTTCTAACGCGCATGTATCCACGCCATCTGCCCGGCACCGCAGAATCTGAAGACACACCTGAAACCTGAAATGTATATGAAATTAGAGGAAATTGAGAAAGGAGAAATCATGGTGGAATGCACCACAGCCTTAACGACTAGGGAAAAACCACAAAAACTCCATGATCAGAGTAGACAGTCACCGGGAATCGAACCCGGAACCTCCAAAATGCGGGTCATAGACCTTGCCGCCTCAGCCATCCCTGTCGCTCATCCTTGAAGTATTCATTCATTATCTGTTTACCCTCCTCTTATGTAGGACTTACACCCCCCAGGACTTACAAGCGGGTGCTTGGGGTCAGAGGCCCGTCGAGGAGCAGACACTCATGGATCAGACAGAGCATCCAGGATGGGTGATCAGCCCGATGCCTGGTATGGGATGAAGGAAGTAGATGAAACGAAATGATGGTGAAAGGGATGAAAGGAAAGGTGATGATGGAGCAGTTGGTGGAATGAATGGCGGGGGAAACCGGAGAACCCGGAGAAAACCCACCCAGACGCCGCTTCGTCCACCACAAATCCCACCCGGGCCGCATCGGTGGGAGGCGAGCGGTCTAACCACTCGGCCACGGCGCCGCCATCCTTGAAGTAAATATAGATAAATGCATGTAGTTTCAAACGTTTTACCCTAAAACATCAATAGCTACGTCCACTGGATTGAAACCTTCTTATAGGTAGTGAAATTTCCATCAGTACATCTCCACATTCAGGTCCACGAAGATCTCAATAAACATTTTCAAAAGTCGATACCCTTTCCCTTTAGAGACAATTCGCACGCTCTTAGCGGCCATTAAATTTTCATAGGCATATGTTGCGCGTACGCATTGCGAATATAAGCCGGTAAAGCTTCAGGAACCTGCATGGCAGCGGCTGCTATATCTCCCTCCCCCTCTCCTTCCTGCAACTCGCCGTATTCATTGATGATTTTAGCTGAATCCCGCAGTACACACCACAATAACTGCAAGCTCCGCTGAGCCCGGGGTTTCCCCGGTGCTGTCGGGAAACTTCACGCAACGCAAGTCTAATTTTGGGGACTGCACACGCAAATTGTAGCGTTCAAGAATGCTTTAACGCAATTAAGAGAACAAATGTGAGAATTACAAAACAAAATAAATGTACGTACGGTTTCAAACGCTCGGCAAGTGGTCAACGTGTTTTATAGAATGCGGTTTTAGGGCTGACTTTGCCATTTTAACTTTAGTTTCTGTTTTATCAGAGCTTCGCAACACTTAAACAAGCGTTCTAATCTCTTGAAATTGTTGTGAAAGCAAATTACACTTTATTTATGAGTCAACACTCATATCAAGACATTTTATTCACGAAGTAGTACTGGTCAGCAGTGGATTAATATCATATAAATTCCTCATTTTTACTTTCTCTACTACGTATAGTAAGTAGGGGAAGTATTGTATTCCACTCAAAAATTCGATACCAAGGTTTCACTGGAAATACATGTTTTGAGACCCCCTGAATCCAAAAAAAGCATTTTTGGAAACATGTCCGTGTGTGTCTGTGTGTCAGTGAGTCTGTGTCTGTGAACAGCATAACTCGGAAACGAACAGTCGGAAACACCAAACTTGGTATTTAGGTTCAGTATCTTTCAGAGATGCGACACGAAGGTTTTCAAGAAAATCCCCCACCCCAGACTATCCTTTACATGGAACATTTTTCGAAAATTTTAATTTTCTCAAAAATGGCTCTAACGATTTTGATTAAAATATCATACGTTTAAGATATTTTCATGACAAATGAAATGTATATCTCGAATTTTCTGGGAATGTCTCCAAAAGTATTCTTCATTGTGAACGACTTTTGGTAAACTGGTAAACCATAAGAGATAAACAAAATTTTACTACACAAAAAATGTAGATCGCGTTAAAATGCACAATTTATGCCATATACATTTTTTTTGTTGAATGAACCATTTTCGAGATATTGCTTTTTATTCCCTTAAATTTTTTAATACTTATTCTTTTTCTCAAATTCGTTATTCATTTTTTTTTGTCCTGGCAATGCAAAGAGAATGGAATACGCCACATAGCAACCAGCTCTTAAAATATTTGACTATCGCTTAAAGCCTAGCAATTCCCACTGCATCTATAAGAAAATTAGCAGTAAGATTAACATCTCGATATCTCGATTAACATGAAGTATATGGGGAGTAAGCGTTTGTAAAAATAGTTTGTGCAAGAGTAGAGAAAGTCCTGTGAGTGTAACACATCAGATTTTTAGTCATCGAAACAGAATTTCAATCTCCTACTTTTTCAGTGATCCGGTGAAATTGTCAATATTTAATCTGTACAAGGTTATTAGAAGGAGGGCTCACATTTCACATTAACATTGGTATTCACTGAGGCGGTGCATTCGTCGTCTCACAGTTGATGGTTTGTTAATGGTACGCGGGAGGTGTAGGAGGTTACGACAGGTCCATTGGTGTGGTAGGTTTTCTGGGTTTTGCATGAGGTTCTCTTCGTTGGTCTCGGGAGTGGGTACCCTGGCTATGGTTGGCTGCTCAGTTACATGAATGCACTGTAGGTCTTTTGTATCATAAGATTTATTCTATATCTGCCGTAACACTCGCCACCGCGGGATGTGATAAAAATGGTTTGGCTATGGTGATGAGCTCCCCTGATGCGACGTCTTAGTTCGCGAAAGTATTTTAGTAGAGTCCCTTGGTACGATGTCTTAGCTCGCGAAAGTACTTTTGGTGCACTCCCAACAAGAAAAACCTGACATCGCTATTACACGATTTTCCCCTTCTCTCGTTCCTGATTTTGGTTTCTCACGTCACGTGATGTTATTTCTATGCATTGATTCGCTCTTCAAAATTATTATTTATATTTTATTTTACACACACAGATGTTTAGGTTTCCCACGCTGGTGTCGGAGATGTAAGATAAGGCACACAAGCTTCGGACCCGAGCTAAACCATTTACTTATTGTCTTGGGCACGTAGGGATATACTATAAAGGAGACTGACCGACCAGTTAATGGAATGGGGACAGACTACCTGCTTGTTGTTTACGATGGACTGACCAGATGATATTTATGATATTTTAAGGTGCGGACAGAATGTACGGTTACATCACTACACCCCACCCAAATATTGTTAATGGAGATTTCGTTGTAAATACAAGTTTTGAGGTCCCCTGAATCCAAAAAAAGAATTTTTAGAAAAAGGTCCAAGTGTCCATGTCTTCGCGAGACTGAACGTAATTCAAAAACGAAATGTTGGTTGAATACTAAACTTGGTATTTTAGTTCAGCATTTTCTATTGATGGACACGTAGATTTTCAAGAATAACCTACGTCCCAAACCCCTTTACATAAAGAAGTTTTCGTAATTTTTTATTTTCACAAAGGTTGTAAACTTTTTGATTAATATACCATACGTTTGAGATATTTGCATGACAAATTAAATGTATATCTTCAATTTTTTGCGAATAGCCTGTGAAGACCTCTTCATTCTGTGTGAATTGTGTATACTTTTGTAGAACCATAAGAGATGGACAAAAACTTACTTAAAAATCTGTGTTACACTCACATGACTTTCACTACTCTTGTAACAACTATTTTTAATGATTTAATTTTCAAATACTTAATGCTTTTTCGAGTGGTAATTGACTACTCATTTTTTCTCATGATCATGCAAGGAATATGCAATTTCAAAGCCATCATGTAGGACCCTTTTAAAGGTTTCAGCCTATTATATTCCTCTTGCACCTACAACGAAATGCGTAATAAAAACATTTCTGCAAACGTTTAACATAAAGTGGTAAGCTTTTGTAAGAATAGTTTGTCGTAGAGTGAGAAGAAAACGCCTTATGGATGTTACATAAAATGATTATTACATTTTTATTTGAAATAAGTCGTGGAAATCAGAAACGCATTCCAGACATCACTGGACAGAGCAGTGTCAGCCAATGAATGCTCTGTAACGTTCGAGAACATCGTTCACCTAGAATTATTGAGCCCACAAGGCACAGAAATAGGGGATGCATGCTTTATTTTATAGATACGCGACTGTAAAACCAGCCGGCCTTTCCCTAACCTCCGCACCCCTTATTTAGGCTTCTCCGCAGGAAGTCTTAGTCACAAAGGTAACGGTATGTCACAGTTGAGTTGGCGAACCTTGGAATAAAGGGAAGTTTGAATATTTTAAAAGCAGACTTAGAACTTCCAATAAGTGGCATAAAGAAATTCTGGTCGTTCATTTAAATGCGATGAATACAGGGAAAATAACTTGCTATTTTTCTCCTGTTAGATGTTGGGGTGAAGACCGAAAAGATTACCAGAAAATCATTAATTTAGGTCACCCCAACGCGCACATCGGGGCCGCAACTAGCTGGCAGCAAAAAGTCCGGGACCTTGGTGTGTAAATTTAAGAAGAAGGAGTGGGTTTTATATTACATTGAAAAATTACAAAACGCACATTATCTGGGATTTGTTCACAAACAGTTTGGCTTCTCTACATAATTAACAAAGAAAGGATGGAGGGAGATGCTACAGATCATAGACCGGCCACACATGACTGGTTCCAACGACCACTTACTCTCGAGTGACGCTATCTTGCTCCCACCAACCGTGTCTAGCCAAAGCCAGCCAGGGCTGGCGTCATATCAGGCAATTTCAATCAGATATCTCCATTTGGCGTGATCCGCACCGAAAGGAAGGACAGTTAAAGCCGAAATGTATTTAAGGAGGCGCAATAATGCTACGTCTGGTAGCAACAATACAGTACAGCAGTGCGTCTGTTGATGACAATACAGTTAATATTCCACAGTAATAGTCCCACAAATTTGTTGATATCTTTTATTATTTATTTATCATAATTTTGCATAGCACTACCTTTAATGCATATGTGCAAAGATTTGCGGATTACTTTCTGAATTGCGGATTGTGTGTGAATAAAATAGTATTTAAAGCACAATTTAGCTTTAAGATAAATGTTTAATACCTATTATTTATTAATAAATATAAATACAAAAAAAGACCGATACAAAGCGCTTAGGTTTGTTCTAAATCCCTTATTCCAAATGTTTCCTCCTTTGTCAACACATGTGTTAGTTCTATTACGAGAATATAGGCTTTGAATTGCTTTTATTAGATGTCTAACAAAGCCTTTATTGTACATAATTTCCTACAGCTTTATTCATGAAACTCTATAAAAAGGCCTTTTATCGTAGCTAATAAACAACGTAGGCAAATATTACTCTCGCTCTTTCGAATTAACTATTCTCAACAAATATCTTGCAGTTTTTCCTTCTGAAGCCACATCATTCTTCCTGTAACATACATTCGTTGATATCTTTCAGTCATCGAGTAATTATCTTGCATTATATACATAGTATTCAGCAAGCGTATTTATCGCATATCCGTGTGCAGTATTTTTTACTTTCCTCTACCACGAATACAGTAGGGAGAGAAGGTATTACATTCCAACCAAAAATTCAATACCGATATTTCACTGTAAATACATGTTTTGAGGCAACATGAATCCCATGAAGCGTTTTTGGAAACATGTCCGCGCGCGCGCGCGTGTGTGTGTGTGTGACTGTAAACAGCATAACTCAAAACTAAAGTCGGATTGATATCAAACTTGGTATTTAGGTTCAGTACCTTCCGAAGAGGAGATATAAGGATTTTAATGACAATCCCCCACCCTAGAATATCCTTCACACTGAAGATGTTTCGAAATTTTTCATTTTCTAAAAAAATATTTCTAACGATTTTGATTAAAATACCGTATATTAAAGAGATTTACAGTGCAAACAAGATGTAAAATGGGATTTTCTGGGAATAGCCTGTGAAGTCCACTTTATTTGGAAGAAAATTGTTATAATCTTGTATAACTGCTAAACGTTAAGCGATAGACGAAAACACACTACACAAAAGAGTAGATCTCTTTAAAACACACAATTTATTTCAAATAATTTCTTTTTGGCATAAGCCATTTCTGAGATATCCGCTATTAAAGGTTCGAATTGTTTATTTCTTGGTCATTATTTTAAAGTCCGGTCAACATTCAGTTGTTTCTCGCGTTTGGAGGGAAACAGTGGAGTTTTAAGGCCAGCGTATAATGTCCACTTCTTAAACATTTGACTATCGCTGTTCGCTTTGTATCTATAACGAAATGTGTAATTTAGGACATCCCAACGTGCACATGGGGGGCGCAACTCGCTGGCAGCAAAAAGTTAGGGACCTTGGTGTGTAAATTTAAGAGGAAGGAGTGGGTTTTATATTACATTGAAAGATTACAAAACACACATTATCTGGGATTTATTCACAAAAACGTTTGGATTTTTTGGTCATTATTTTAAAGTCCGGTCAACATTCAGTTGTTTCTCGCGTTTGGAGGGAAACAGAGTGGAGTTTTAAGGCCAGCGTATAATGTCCACTTCTTAAACATTTGACTATCGCTGTTCGCTTTGTATCTATAACGAAATGTAATGTAGCTATTTCTGCAAAGGTTTATTTGCATTAAAACATAGTAGTAAGAAAAATAAGCTTTAATAAGAATAGTTTGTATATCCACTAATAAACAATTAGTCATATTAATACAACACATTAGAATTTTTTTAAGTATAGGACAAACCAGTCCAGCTTCCCATTCATCTGCTTCTTCGCAGATATTCAATATATCCAGAATCCAGGCATCGATCACCTTGCAATTTCTTTTTGTAGTATTACTTGGAAATTTAGTTCATTCAGGACTTGTACACAACCTGGTGATTCCCTTCTTATTCTATTTTACAAGAATCATTTGTGGAGCCAATAGTAGTATGCATAGCCGTCCTACTCGCTATATACAATGTTGCAGTTGGTAGGTTGTGATATTCTGCTCAACAAAGTCTACAGTCCTTTGTTGTCGCCTCCCTTCTGCTCAATAGCTGGCAATTGGAATCGGTCACACTTGGGGTCCTAGGCCATTCATTGCATCTTTCCCCGAAATGCTACATCAAAAGTAGCTTTTGCTTTTAGTAATTGATCCTTAACTGCCAAAAAGAGGTGTTGAAGTGCTTGTTAGTACATACTCATTTGTTATGTGGCATTATATCCATAAAATGCAGCTGGGTATTTAAATACTCCGAGCGATCATTTAAGGTTTTGGTAAGATTCAAAACATGTGTGTATCTAGCGGATGAAGATACCTTAATTTCACTAACAAAGATCGCTTCACCTTTCACCTCTAGTATGATCTTCGGCTGAAACTACAACCCCAGTAACATCAGAACCATGCAAAAGCGCCTCGCGGTGGGTAGGAATAATTTTCTAAGTTGAATGCAGCAGTTAAGCGTCCTTTAAAGGCCCATGCGACTATAACTATTTAACTATTTGGGCAAGCATTTCAACACACCGCCAGTGATGCTTTGATCTTATTCAGTTTTATTATCTTGAAGTAAAAGTGCACTCATGGTGAAAAGGAAAAAAAGAATTTTTTGCTGGAAAAGCCCTTTCCGGCAACTGTTGAATTCTTTTCTAAACTTCAAATTTATGAAACCAGCACATCGATGTCACCTCTCATTTTAAAAATATTATCGATGATATATTTAAATGGTTAGTTCTGAATATATGTATACTAATAACGAGAATATAACTGGGGTTTAAAATTTTACGAAGTTTGCTCTTATCTTGGACGAGTTTAAAAAAGTTTAACGTTAAGATATTAATTTGAACAGTAATTTGCAATAAATGTGGGAATGCATTAGTTTTCCTCCGTATAGTTTTGGTGTTTATCCTCCTCAATTCTATGCTGTTTATTTCTATTAGAATGCAATATTAGATTAAAATTTAAGGATGGAACAAACAGAGAACCTGAATCTGGTGAGGTCAGTTTCTGAAGGATTTTTCGGTGTAATAAAAGTACCTTAACTGGAGAAACGAATTATAAAATAGAACAAGATTTTTATAGGATATTTAGTCTAAGAAAAGTCTTGGAGCTCGGGCCAGGGAAACAGGAGGATCAGAATGGGGGAGGCTAAGAACCACATGAAGTATAATAGAACTAAATTGCCCAGTGCAAGGAGGTTATTTCAACAGAGATTTAGTCGGTGCTAAATTCCGAGTGAGGAATAACAAACTATGCTCTCAGAGAGGTAAATTTGGGTTATACTGGGTACGTGATTACCAATTGAAAAGGTTCAAGAATGTATTCCTTATGTAAAGGGATGTGCTACCGAAGAATATATCACAAATTTTCGCCGCATCAAATAGAGGGTAATGAGCATGCTGGATACTATTGACAGGTGAAAAATACCTTGTTTAATACAAGAATACTCGGATCTTAAAGTGCGAAAGGACGGAAGAATGTATGCCCTCAGAGAATTTTGGACATTGTACTATATGATATTAATTTGTGCATATCTGTTATTACTGTTCAATTTTTATGATGTCTGGATGACTACAATATGTAGCTACAGAATTTGTTGTTCAGTGTTTTACTTTTTTGTTCGTTCTTCCTTGCTTTTATCTACAATGTTACAATGTATCTATTTTCTTGCTAGTTGGTTATTTTTCTGCTGTTGGAGCACCTAATATCATTGCTTTGCCTATCTTTATTCCCGTGCTTCGTACGTATGCTCGTATGTAACTGGACCTTAATATAGAAGAACTTAAAGGATATTTGTGGAGACATTTCAAAGTTCGTTGAAATCGGAGCAAATATAAGAATACGTTTTAAGGACACATAAAAAAAATTAGCAATTTTAAGTCGAATCGCTACGCAGGGAGGTTAAAATTTTGCTAACAGAGGTTTGAAAAACATTTGTTAACATTTTGTATGGCGTGAACGGTGCTGAAATTTTATACATAAGAGTTAAAATAGCCTTTGTCTATGCATTTCTGAATATGCTAAAATCTTCAAAAAGCCTCCCAACGGTTAACGATTTTTAGCATTATTTATCAAAGTATATGCTAGCCACAAATTCGCACATTAACTCTCTAGAATTCTATTGTACGAAATATTGGAGATAAAAACTTTATGGAATGTATGCTCAAAGTGTAATAGTTCTCAAGTCATAGCTGTAAAGAAGTAAGCAATGAAAAGGCGCAATATTGCATCAGAATTTAGTGCTACACACGCAGCGCAAATAGCTGCTGAGGTCACTGCAGTTAATTAAAGACAACGTGGGATTGTAATGCAGGATAGGGACAGTTAATCTTTAGCCAGGTAGCCGAGCCATCCCACATGGGTGTTATAAGTAACGGGCTGGTAAGCGCATAACGTTAAACTGTAATGCAATATCGCGCTTAACATGGGTTAACTTTTATGGCTATAAATTTACAAAAAAAAAACAAAAAAAAAAACTATTGCATTCAAAACATACGTTCCATGAACTTTTGTCCCCAACTTCTTCTGAATAATAGTTCCTGGTAACTAGGGCGCAAATTATCGAATACTGTAATATATTCAGAGCCCGGATTTTGATGGCCTGAAAAGGTTTGAAAAGTTTGCTACACTAAAAAAAAATTATTCATGGGTATAACTTATACACGCAGAAAAAGTAGGTATAACAGTAATGAGATAATCTAAACATAATTAAGAAAGTCTTTTCCATAATCTTGTTTGAAGAAACTGAAGAGAAAATCAAGGACATTTTTTGAAGCAGGTCCTCAAAACTGTAGCATCAACTATCTTCAGTTCTCAAATTATACAAAATTTTTAGCGAATGAAGAGGATTTCGTAGCTTATGCACAACATATGGACAAGGACAATATCAGTTTGACTGCACACACTGATTAACGCGAAAAATGAAAAAAAAACTGACCGGGCTCACCTTTTTTGGCACATATATTCACACCTGCTCCCCTGACAATAGCCACCCCTCCACCCACAAGCAACCTTGTCCGGACTAAATATTAAATAGAAATATGATTGTTTCCCGACAATGCGAGTAAATATAAAGTTACTTATGTCTCAGTTGAATAACGACATTTCTAATGTATGAAAAGTTAGCGTTATGTAAAATGTCAATAATGTAATCATCTTTATATACTCATATTTTAAAGCAAAAATGACTAAATACAGACGCAAAGGATAAGAAAATGACAAAACAATGACGTAAAATAGAAAAAGTTTCCTAAAAATAGAATATGGTATAAAATGACCGAAAATGACCTAATAAATATGCATTTTTTTACAGAATAGCAATGCCTAGGATGCAACAATTAAAATATATTTCATTAGAATCTAGGCCCTGATTATAATATATTTTATAGTACACGTTCTCTAAAACAGCTGCTTGTTGGACTGTTAAGGCGCTGAAGAATAGTAGATACCTTAGCGTCTAGCAAACCTTTAGTGTGTAATAAACAAAATCCAGATGACAGTGACAGGTTATACCAACTCTACAGGATTTTAAACAAAATACTTAATCATAAAACAAAAATATAAGCCAACATTGGTTTTTGTGTTAATAATAAGCTTTAGCAGCATTTTTTACAAAAAAGTTAGAATTTAAAAACAAATATAAGTTAATATCGTTTTGTTGTTTATCAGAAAACCTTCACAAAAACCAAAGATTTATTTAGCAACATGAAAGTGTGTGCCTTCAGAAGAAAAACACTGCTTACCTAACCAGTCTTTAAGTGCAATATATTCCTTCTCATACTGCTATCGACTCATTGTTTCTGGCTCGGATTGAAATTTCCTCACGATTTTCACACATATATTCAGTCACAAGCTTGTTGTTTAGAAAAGAGCGCTCAGAATAAGCACTGTTACCTATATTCGCATCTCATATTGTTACAGTCGATGCTTCTTAGGAGGCGTTGGTACTGTTCATAGAGTAGGATTCAGGCGGCTATGAGAACATGTCAATAAATGACTGTATACATTTTATATTTATAAAGTATTTATATTACATTCATTTTTGTATTTAATATACTTTACTAAAAGCAATTGCATGCACTACGTACCAAATTCTTTAGTGGAGTCATCCAGTGTTTCTGAATCGGCTTACGTTTCGTTCGAAATAATTAATTCATTCGCTAAAGCCGTATTTTGCGTACTTGATGCATAAATAGCTATTTTATAGCCTACCTGTGTTTTGGCTACTTTACTACACATATGTGCATGAGCTATATTAAATTAACCAACATTTGATTTATTATTTAGTTTACAGGCTTAGAGTATAATATTTTATTGTTTAAATCTTATCTGGATATTTACCTTTCATTTGTTGATATTTACTTATTATTTAATTCATGTAACAGCTAAGTTATTGATAATCGATGCGTTACATGGATAATCGATCGCCACTTTTTCACCAAGGTTTATGCTGGCGACCTTGTAACTGCAACCACTATGTACAACAGCTGTTAGTAAATCATTTAGTATTAATGCTATTTCTATTATTCACTATCCTAGAAAAATAGTATGCACATACTTTAAGTATATTCAAGAATCTCGGAAGTAAAAAGAAAACGTCTACTTCGTCTCGTATTTTCAAACTCTTCCACGTTCTTCAATGACACACTTACCACACTTGTATTGTAATGTACTACTTACAAATCCCACCTCATTATTTCCATAAAATAATAGAAAGGCGTCTGAAATTTAATTATATTGCCACGGGTGGCCCCTCTAGCGTCTAGTGTTTCTGGCTATGGCGCGGACCCTGACGCCGGTGCCACCATGCACTTACTACGGACACTCCACGAGGGTGGCTCGTGAACACGGGATCTTAAACATAGACCTCAGCGACTCGCTTGGCGCACATCCTCCCTTAATATAGTGTGGTTAGCTCGACTAGGAAGATCAGGGTAGGTGAAGATCCTAGGTACTCTAAACTTTTCAAGGAGTGCAAGAGGAGGGGGTGGGGATATGGCCAGGGCGGTTCCAAACACATGCATAATAAACCAGATTAAGTTACTAAAATTTAATATAGCGTTGTAGATTCCCGTTCCAGGCTAGAGATATAATAGTTATATTGTCGGAAATCTTACTTGAGCCACGGATGGTGCTGGACAGTGTATATCTACGATTCACTTTAAAATATCACTTTTTAGATGTCGACTTTCAGAATGGTGACCAAGCAAGGGTTCTATAGCACCTGCCAAAGAATAGGCCACGAGCAGCTCGGACTATTTAACGTCACTCCCTGGCGGACCTCAGCAAAAACGTCTCAGTCAGGGAAATGACCTCAAATAAGTCAGTAGAATCCTGGGCACTACATCGGTTTAAGATTTTGTTACTTTCTTTATTGCCCAACAATTACATTAAAGGAAACATTATATTCAACATAAATATTCAATATTTAAGTAAATAACTTAATATCAATAAAATTACCTACTGCACAATTAACTCTACAGACCTCATTTGAACGTAATTATCGAGTTTTCATGGACGTTTAGAGGTCCCTGAACATACACAAAACATAGAGCCAAAAAACTACGAACCGGCTGCGCGGTGTATTTCCTGTCTGCGTCCTCGGCGCTCGTTGCCGTATGCCGCTATCATAGAAAGGCGCGGATGAAACCATACAACATTTTTAAAACTACTTTTAAAGACTTTACTTACCAAATTTATGAAAGAAAATGCTGAAACTGGCTACCGTCGTTGTCCATACATTTTTGGCACCTCCTTAGGAAACTATCCATGACGTTGAAAAATGCTGGCAATTTCCTGGTGGATATTTTGTTTTAATTCTTCCAGGGTGTGTAGGTTTGCCTTGTACACTTTGTTTAAGTTGCCCCAGAGATAGAAATCGCAGGGGGTCAGGTCGGTGGACCGAGGGAGCCACAAATCTCTACTAATAATTCTGTCCTCAAACACACCTTCATAAAGTTGTTAAGTAAAGCCTTTAAAATAGTTTTAAAATGTCGTATGGTTTCATCCGCGCCTTTCTGTGATAGCGGCAGACGGCAACGAGCGCCGAGGACGCGGACAGGAAAAACCCGCGCAGTCGGTTCGTAGTCTTTTGGCTTTCCCTGTATTTTAGAAAAAGGGCCGCGTATGCGCACGCGTATGTGAACAGCATAATGTGAACCCGAAACTCCGGATAAACATGAAACTTAATTATTGAGTCAGTTTCATCGTACCCGGCAGGACTTTCAATACAGGAAAACTCTCCCAATCAAAACCACCCTCTGCATGGAAACAGTTTCCCTATTATTTTCTTAAAAATAACTCTAACGATCTTTATTAAGATAGTACATGTTTAAGATGTTAGCATAAAACATAGATATACCTCGACAGTTTGCGGATAACCTGTGAAGCCCTCGTCATTCTATGTAAAAGAGAGAGAGAGAGAGAGAGAGAGAGAGAGAGAGAGAGAAACAAAAACTTACTTTAGGAATCGTCTAGAGATGGTTAACTATACAATTCGTTAATGCGTTTTTTTCGTAGCATTAGCCATTTCTGAAATATTTGATATTCGTTTAAACAATAGCGAGTTACCGAGCGGGATGGATCAAGCGACGTCTGTGGCCCGCATTCGGGAGGTCCCAGGATCATTCCCGACGACTGCGCCCTCTGACCCATGGGCTTCTCGAGGATTTTCCCGGATGTCAGACGAATGCTGGAGTGAATTCTTTCAGCCCCCGAATTTCCTGTCCCTCCATTCCATTTCATCCTTAATCTCGTTGATCTCTTTACAGGGTTGGAAGTGTCGGCGATGGTGTTCGGTGCAGCATGTCAGGGGAAGAGGATGCTCTTGGTAAATCTCTCCGTCCCTCCGCTTTCGGCTGGCTGCCGGGTATTCGAATCCCTTTTGAGGGACATTGGACCCCCTCTATGTGGGGTAGGATCCCCGGTATGCGTGTCCGTCTGCCGGGGTGTCTAAATCTGGTAACTAGGGACCCTGTCATTGCTGAACCGTCGCTTCTGGAGCCGGCCGCCCTGTGTCTCCTCTCGTCTCATGCTTCCTCTCCGAGGTGCCCTTTCGTGGGGCGCAGGTATAATATCCACTCTGGATCGATGCCGAGTCCCCTCTGTAACGGAAGACACGACAAGATAGCAAGTTAATTTCCTGGCATTTGAAGTAATAACCTCGTTTGTTTCTCCTAAGCTCATACAAGGAGCATGTAACATTAAGGCATATGTAAAAAAATTTTACTATTGTATCAGATTCCTTTGTCGTGTGCCTGCTAAAACTTTTGTTTTGAAACCATATTTGACAACATATATAATAATTAACAGGAATTAGAACACATTTGTTGTGAATAAGGTATACAATAGGTATACGTTATATTGTATATAAATGGTGGGCAGAGAAATGCTAATTGTAACAACAGATTTTAAACTTCCACTGGACAGACACACTCATCAAGTGATTATAAAATGATTACGAAACGAACATGAATTCATTCAGTACCGTTCGCTTATTGCTGAAAACTGCATTTCTTTGGTGCATTCATGGACGTAAGTAAATGAATAAATAAATAAACTGTGAGTGTTTCAGCAGCATAAAAGAACAATTACATGAGTTACTAAAGCCATCAACTTAATACAATTTGTCCTCTTCTACCACGTGCTTCAAGAAAGTCGCTGAGAAAAGTTTTTGGTTTTCGGTAGAAACTTAACACTCAAATAGCTTTATAATATGTATTCCACCGTGAGTGCTAGCGAAACGGGAATGCATTAAAACGGAAACATAGCGCCCGCAGTTGGAAAAAAGTTGCAAGAGAATTAATGTTATAAAAAAGCACACCCGCTTCTCTTATCTTTTGCCATAGAGCATTTCTATCTTATCACGGAAGTTTGTATAACTACATTTTTCCCCTCCGGTCTCCTGCAAAAAGCCACCTGCAGCAGAAGCTGAGATTTCCTTAATCTGGGCGTTAATAATGAGCAAAAGAATAAAAAAGCTGAGCTTTTTACAGTTTAATGTGGAAAGTTAATATGCTAGACGTAATTGTGGATCTTTTCTTGGTTTACTCACTGATGCATGAAGTTAATAAAGTTCGTGAAGTATAAAAACTGAACTTCTTTGATGACGAAATTTAAAAGAATAGAATAACATAGTAAGGAAAGCAGATATTGAAAGAACTTTAAATATTGATATACAAATACATGACATACTTGACATTAAAAAGTATTTTACCAGTAATTCTCAGATATATATTGAGTATTTTATAGACTTTTTTAGACTTAAAAATTGTGTGTGATATATTCACACGAATTTCTCTACCAATGACAAATGCACATAAATCCGTTATACATTATAGTAGTTGTATAGAATGAGATTCTTCTGTTGGCATTACATTACTAATAAAATATATTTTTGCTTGGGATTTATTTCAAATTAAGCAGGGAATGAAATGCTTAGATATAACAGAAACAAAACTCGGGTAACAAGTTACGATGGAAAGAAAAGAAAGAGGGGGAAAAAAGAAGATTCAAAAGCTTTTAAGAATGTCCGTTAGATGCTGCTCATACAGAATTGTGCATTTAGTGAGCTCTACATTTTTCCCGTGGTAAGATTTTGTCTATCTTTAAGGTTTCCTTGTCATACAAAATTATTAAAAAAATCAATCAAATAAGGACTTCGTAGGCTATTCACATCTAATTCAAGGTATAGCTTTTATTTCTCATGCCAATGTATTAAAAATATTACTTTTAAAAGACTCTTTGCCTCACTTTTGAGAAAATAAAAAACATTTTCTTCCATGTAAAGGTTAATTTTGAAAAAAAATCTTTGACTACATCCTTGGAAGATGCTGAACGTAAACAGGAAGTTTGGTATGCATATCTGTTCACACATACACGCGTGAACGTTCGGGCTTTCCCCTAAAAGTACTTTTTATTTTTATATTCAGGGGACCTGAAAACGTTTATTTTCGGTGAAATCTCTATATGAAATTAATGGGTGGAATGGATACTTCCACGTACCTACCACAGGATCCAAATAAATAAATAATAAACGTTATCTGATTCAATGACAAGTATATTATTAATGAAACCATGTGCAGAAACACTTTGTTTACATACTGTGGTCTCTAAAATATGAGGGAAAACATAGGCAGTAAGGATCACAAAATATAGGAAAGAAGAAAACTGAGGTGCTGAAAGTAAAGAGATAATATTTTAAATCAGCTACTGAAGGTGCTCAAAACGTAACTTCGATACATCAAACTCTTGTGTACGGTATGTACGCGGACGTTCACAAGAACGTAATGTGTCTATTTCACCACCTCTCCATGGTATGGGCTGGGTGATGCCTGTTGGTGTAACGTTTTTGTTAGAGCTGTGTTTCCCCGTAGATGAGAACCACCTTGGCGTAATCTGAAGGCCATCATAGCTGTTCCTACTTGACGATAGCCACACAAATGAGTACTTAAAAGTTTTTACAACTAAACAAAAGCACATACACACAAAAGTGCTTGGCGCTGTAAACAATTACCTTTCTCTCGCTATGAAACCGTGACGTCATTTCTTCAGCTAAGAATAAGACAAAATGGAATTGAAATCTTTAATTATGGAATAACACCAATTTATGTCTAGTATTGCTTAAAACATATACAACATGTAGGTATATCCTTTTTATTCCATTCGTGAAAATCAGCTCTTCCGCTCATGCAATAATAATTCACTCTTGCACAATCTAAATCAGTATAAAATTGTTATGTAAATGACTACTCTGCATACTTACTGATTCTTAAAGTGTGTCGTAGTCACTTCAATTCAGTTTAAAGGGTTTGTTTCCTCGAGTATATAGAAGGTGTTGAGAATAAACCTTTGCCGAACTTCAATTCAGTTTAAAGGGTTTGTTTCCTCGAGTATATAAAAGGTGTTGAGAATAAACCTTTGCCGAACGGTAACCTGTACATATTTTGAATCTCTGAAGACTATTCTCTATTCTGTATACGCATTGGTGGATTTATTCGCAATTGTTTTGTTAATTTTGCTTTTATGTTTAAGTTTCTTTAACCTTATTCTGCATACAGTATCAAGAGGAAGTATTGTTCTCGATTCTAAAGGTACAAAATACGTTACTGTTTTTATTTTCGCCAGCTACTCAAGCTCATTTTACTCGCTTTTCAACCGTTACCCCACTCCACTCAGTTCCCCTCTTGCAGCAGCAGTAGTATTGTTGAGGCAGTGCAGTCTTATTGTAACTCTGTGCTCAAACTTTCAGGAAGGGAGGGACTGGAGGGGAAGAAGCTGTAGAGAGACAGACAGATATACAGAGCGAGAGTAGGGATTACCACGCGTGATCTTGATTGGACTGGCCATAGTGAAACCATTATAGACAATATTCTACCCACGATAGTAAATTATACTCACTTTAAAGTTCGTTATGGATTTTTAAAACTAGCACTAAATTTTATTTTAAATAATAATCTTGATTCATACAGGACAGGGAGTACAGTTAAAACTGTGAAACTAGTATGCGTTGTCATTTCAAGAACTTGTCTTTTGACACACCAATATATCTGAGGGTATTGTTTTCCCATACTTTGTGTAAAAGACTAAAGAGAGAAATACAATATTTAATTTTTTAAACAAAATCAAATAGTAAGGCTATAAGGAATATTCTATGATTCTGTTTATTCTAGAATTATTTTAAGTCTTAGTTGGGGTTTACGAAATTAAGAAATAAGAAGAAAGAAATGTGGCCAGTTTGGCCTGACTCACGGGATTTGAACAAGTCTCCTCCGAAATACGAGATACCAAATCAGCTATATGTCTCGTGCACTGCATACTTAGTTGGTATTAAACTAACCTGTATTTAAACGCAGTACTTTTGAAATAATTCAATGCAAATTATAGTAAACAAAAATCTTTCTCCGGCACAAAAGGGCTCAATGAAGTATAATTATAACGAGGCTGATATCTTGCCTCGTTTAAGTGCAGGTTTGTTATCTAATACGAGTAACTACATGCCGTGTAAAATCGCATTAACGTTCTAAGCTTTCCAAATTTCATCTTAGATTAAGAAATCATTATAATTTGTCGCTCTTAGACGTCACGAAAATATTAAGCACATAGTTGTTGAGTTTATCTCGCATATAATAAGAAAATTTATAAAATTTGGTTTTTGCATTAAATATCAGCAGAAACAATAAATGTTTTCGACCTTTCGATATCATTTAACTTAATTTTTAACTACAAAACAGTTTCCAGTTAAAAATTACACGACTTTTGTTCAATAAATGATACGCTAATTACACAATAATATCGCATGATGTACCATTAGCGTTTTTCGTGAGAATAGTTGTTACTCACACGAGAAAATCTATGTTATGTAGTCCTTGATGTAATAAAAAGTCAAAGATTTTAATGTTACCTTGGAAACCTATGAATTATCCACATGAACTCCGTATGCTGTACTGTATGAGCAAGCTAACGAAATACAAATGAAATCGGGTTTTATTTATATAGAATAACATAATACATATTCTGGATCGGAAAAACATTCCAGTATAGAGAGGAACGATAGTGCAAAATAAGCATTTCGAGGGTAGGAACGAGGGGCCCCAGAAGTGATTCTAATGTGCTGCTACGAGTATGTCACTTGGAGTCTCCGATTGTGAAACCTGTTTGTGACGTGTTGGATGTAAACAAAACGCTTTCTTGTACAACACTAGCCACTGTCACTAGATGTGTCTAATGTTCAGTGCCGCATTGGTGTGTGAAACCTACTGGATGATACGGTAATACTGAACGCTCGTCCTGTTCCTTACAAAGAGTACAGTTCAGTACACGCATGTAATGATTAGCTTCTTATTGTGTACCAGTACTCATTAGTTGAGACAGTACCTACACACTTGTGAGCTACATTTTATATTTTAACTGGCAAATGAAAGTTTTTCATAAATGGATTTCAGTCATGCTCTTGTAGCACTCCCGTTATTATACTGCATCCGTGACGCAATGCTCTTAACCTCAAAATGCATTTTTTACTGCCTTTCTGCACATTCTCTTTCCGCACCTGCATGTACAGAATGGACCATTTAAGTTGAGACTGTACAATATCTCCAAAACTAAGCGTTGTACAAAGAAATATTTTGAATAAAAATTGCTTTATATTATGTGGGAGAGTAAATGGCATTAATCGTTTTTATTTGAAGGATATTGTGATAATCATTTTATGGTCAATTTAATTTTTACTTTCTCTACTACGTATAGTAAGTAGGGGAAGTATTGCATTCCACCCAAAAATTCGATACCGAGATTTCGCCGGAAATACATGTTTTGAGACCTCCTGAATCCAAAAAAAGCATTTTTGGAAACATGTCCGTGTGTGTGTCTGTGTGTGTGTGTGTGTGTGTGTGTGAACAGCATAACTCAAAAACGAACAGTCGGATAAGCACCAAACTTGGTATTTAGGTTCAGCATCTTCCAGAGATGCGACGCGAAGGTTTTCAAGAAAATCCCCCCACCCCAGACTACCCTTTACATGGAAGATTTTTCGAAAATTTTAATTTTCTCAAAAATGGCTCTAACGATTTTGATGAAAATATCATATGTTTAAGATAATGTCATGAGAAATGAAATGCATATCTCGAATTTTCTGGGAATGTCTCCAAAAGTATTCTTCATTGTGAACGACTTTTGCATAACTGGTAAACCATAAGAGATAGACAAAATTTTACTACACAAAACATGTAGATCGCGTTAAAATACACAACTTATGTCATATACATTTCTTTTGTTGAGTGAACCGTTTTCGAGATATTGCTTGTTATTTCCTTAAATTTTCCAATACTTATACTTTTTCTCAAATGCGTTATTCATTTTTTTATGTCCTGGACATGCAAAGAGAATGAAATGCGCCACATAGCAACCAGCGTAAAATATTTGACTATCGCTTAAAAGCTACCATATTTCCCTTGCATCTACAAGAAAATTACCAATAAGATTGACATCTCGATATCTCGATTAACATGAAGCATATGGAGAATAGGCGTTTGTAAAATTAGATTGTACAAGAGTAGAGAAAGTCATGTGAGTGTAACACATCAGATTTTTTTAAATGGGAAGCTATCCTTTTATGCTTTTTCTCACCATCATAAAGAACTAAACAACATTTGTATAAAGCCCTTTTCAATTGTTCTTACACTAACGTAAATAAAAACGAAAATTCTAAATGGCTGTGTGCGAAGAGCCCAATGAATGGTTGTAATATCAGTGGATGGTCATTTGAGGGTCAAGTTACGTTTCGTAATTATTTTTTTTTCCTTATTCTGCATCACAAAATAAACAGCTCTTTATAAACCATTTTATAATGAGAAAACAACATACAAAATGTTGGTTCCCATTTAAAAAAAATTAAATTGACCCTAAAATGACCATCATAACGTCCTCCAAACAAAACATGACTAATGGCATTTACTTTCCCCCATAATATCAAGCAACTGTTATTCAAGACATTTCTTTCTACAACGCTTAGCTTTGGAGATATTGTACAGTCCCACTTAAATGGTCCATCCTGTTTATCGGAAACCAAAGGTTTTATAGTCTGTGTATATCCTCGTGAAATTGAATGATAAAATACATCAACATTTTTATTGTAATCTTTTCTGCTTACAATGGGTACGCTCAGTAATAATGGAAGATCTCCTTTTCTCGTCTGCTCTATTCACTCAAATACCGGTTTAAGCGTCTTAACATCACATTCGCTGTAAATAAGTCGTGATCTGTCCATCTCGCTCTGACATCGAGTAGTGTGAGGCAGTATTTTATATCACAACACTGTGAATCCAGAGTGATTGTAGTGTAACATAACATTATTGTATGACAATGATTTTAGATGTTTGTTAGCCATAAGCATTGTTAGGAAATAAGTTTACCGCCCTCACTGAAACTGACAATAGGAGTGGGTAACAATGAAGCGATAGGGTGAGTTGTTTATCACTTAGAAGAGACAAACAAATGACGTCAGGGTAGCGTGCCTTTCTTTAGAAATGGAGGGGATATCTTCTCTAGAGCATATATGTTTTAGTAATTGTGATTGGCTTATAAAATAGACGTTAATGTTGGCGCGATTTATTAAGCAATAGCAGCTCTATTATAATGTTTAGGCATATCGGGGTGAGGGAGTATAAATTCTTGAGCCAAAAGCAAGTATCGCGCAGTTCTAAGAAATCTCTCTCGCAGTTGTAAGGAAGCATTCATGAGGTACACATCACGCAGTTCTCAGCAGTCTCTCGCGAGGTACACATTACGCAATTCTACAGAATCTCTCGCGTTGTAAAGTTAATTACAAAAATGTGAAGTAGGTATGCGACAAGTATTATGGCAGTAATTACATTCGGAAATATAACAGTTTCAGTCAGGCGTGTATCAAGATTAAAGATGTGAAATTAATTAAGTGTGACGGCAATAAAAGTGTAAAAACAAATTCTTTTATCAGTGTTATCTTTTAGTGGCAACTCCTTTCCGTTTACACGAGCTGTTCAGAGATATTTGCTCGACTGAGTAATAATAGCTAGCCGGAGGACAAAGAACCTAAAATTCAAAATAGTAAAACAATAAAAGGGGCCAAGTAAAAAAGATAACACGAGAGATTACTGCGACAAGTTTACCCTTACTTGCAGTCTGTTAAATACAGAAATGAGTAGAAAATCAGGCTATTGTTCTTTTCATATATTATATGCCATGTCAGAATATAAATAAAGGATCTTCTTGCATCGCTAGATGCAGCCGTCTAGCCTGTGTCCAACGTTATCTGATAATATCATACAAAGAATGTGCAAATTGTTTTTCCCCTCTCTTCTCCTGCAAGTTTTACATATTTTGGGTAATGTTTCTTAATTAAGTTCGGTTTTATTGTGCACTGTTCAGTTGCAAGAGCAGGGCACCGGGTTAAATTATAACCGTTGTACTTTGGAGATCATAGCGAATATTCAGTCCAATTTGTAACATTTTCTATGTAGGTTTGCGTACAGGTTACACGGTTTAAGTAGGCAAACTGGATACCGGGTGTGCACGATGGCTTACTATTCCTAATCTAATTCTGAATTATGGAGTTAAACCCTTGAGGTCCGACCTACCGTCGCCGGCGAAAGAGGTGAACGATCATCCGGCCAACATGAGATGATGTGGTCAGCATCATATTCAGGAAATGTTGGTTTTCTTGAGGCATTCTCCTGGTTTATCTCGCGATTCTGAGTGGGTACTGGTGGTATATATGAAAAAAAATCTGATGTGTGACACTCACATAACTTTCTCTACTCTTTTACAAACTATTTTTACAAAAGCTTATTCTCCATATGCTTTATGTTAATCGAGATGTTAATCTTATTGCTAATTTTCTTGTAGATGCAAGGGGAATTGCTAGCCTTTAAGCGATAGTCAAATATTTTAAGAGGTGGTTGCTATGTGGAGCATTCCATTCTCTTTGTATGTCCAGGACATAAAAAAAATCAATAAGGAATTCCCGTTTCAGAAAAAGCATTGGAAAATTTAAGGGAATAACAAGCAATATCTAAAAAATGGTTCATTCAACAACAAAAAAATGTATATGACATAAATTGTGTATTTTAACGTGATCTACATTTTTTGTGTAGTAAAATTCTGTCTATCTCTTATGGTTTACCAGTTATGCAAAAGTCGTTTACAATGAAGAATACTTTTGGAGACATTCCCAGAAAATTCAAGATATACATTTTATTTGTCATGAAAATATCTTGAACATATGATATTTTAATCAAAATCGTTAGAGCTATTTTTGAGAAAGTAAAATTTTTTGAAATAGTGGGGTGGGGGATTTTCTTGAAAACCTTCGTGTCGCATCTCTGGAAGATACTGAACCTAAATACCAAGTTTGGTGTTTATCCGACTGTTTGTTTCTGAGTTATGCTGTTCACAGACACACAGACACACACAAGGACATGTTTCCAAAAATGCTTTTTTTGGATTCAGGGGGTCTCAAAACATGTATTTCCGGTGAAAGCTCGGTATCGAATTTTTGGGTGGAATACAATACTTCCCCTACTTACTATACGCAGTAGCGAAAGTAAAAAAATCAGTATTCCCATAGCTGAACTCTAGCTCAAGTGCATTTCGTAAGTAGAAACATGAGCACAACGCTCAAAAGCATTACACCCCGAGGTAGCATATACGTTTTATAAATAATAACAAACGTTTGCGCGTCTAGAGTGATACTGGATGTAGTTTTTAGCCCGTAAAGTTGGACGTTTGAAGGGCATATGAGCACTAGTTTAAATGAGTGCTATTATACTACCGCAGAATATAGTTTATCCAGTGTTCATGACTTACCGAGATTGGCCCTCTTCTATAAAATGAAGTTGCATATCTGACATTGAACGAAGATAAAATGTAGAACCTTCTTCAGGATATCGCTGAATTTTGAAGTGAACAGTAACGCCAGAAGTAATGCGTTCTAACAGATGTGAGACAGGCTACCAAATGAGAAGCAAAACCGAGTAAGAATCGATCTGAGCGATAAACATCCCTCCCATCCACAACGACAATCAGTGTTAGTAATATGGAGAGATATAAACGAGCCGTGCTGACCTTAAATGCTTCCTTTACACGGAGCTACAGATTTTTTGTTATGATTGCGAAAAATGCAAAGTTGCCCTTGAATTTCTCTTCTCTTAATCACTTTCTCTTCTGCTGTGGTAGGCAGAGGAAGTGTTGTGGTTATACCCCAAAAATCTAATTATGTTGATTTTACCAAATATACTGGTGAGGAGATCCCATGAAAGTTGCAAACATTTTTTTGGGAAAAAAGATCCATAATTGATCAGTCAGGTTCTTTCCTTGGAGCTTTTGAGTACTTAAAACCGGTTACCGGTACCACGCAGAGGTAGGGAATGATAGAATCCGACTACAGGAAGCGGGAATAACCCGATTAGATTACATTAGAAACGACGAAATAAGAAATAATCTAAGGATTAGCAACTTGTTAGAACTATAGATGAATGTCAACAAAAGTTGTGGGAACACGTACAACGCATAAGCCAATATAGACTTCCAAAAATAATTGCTGAATATGTACTCACTGGAAGACGGAAGTATTTGGAAGCAACAAATAAAGGAGCCGCAACAGCTTAAAGGCCTTTAGCTTGAAGAAGACGTAGATACGGATGCGGGTTTGTGAACAGCATAATAAAAAAGGAAAATTCGGATGAATACCAGACTTTCTATAAGCCTAAAATTTTTAAGGATGAAAAAATGAGTCTTTTGCAACCTTACTTCACCCCAAACTACCCTTTGGATGGAAAAATATTCGTTGTTTTAAAATGGCTCAAAATGTTTGGGATTAAGTTGTTATACGTTTTACATTGATATGAAGAATAAAGTATATTGAATGTTTTGTCAGTAACCTATGATATCGTGTTCACTTTCATAGATTTTTGTATATTTTGTATAACTGGGAAAGCATAAGTGCGCTCATTGCAATATTGTGACGGGCGCCTCTATCTGCGAGACATGAATTCTGTGCAGGTTAGCGTGTCGTTGGTTGGAGAGAGGGAGGAGAAGGTGCTCTCAGTTTATTGAACTGTCCGAAAATCCTAGTGGGTCGCGGGTAGAAATCTACAAAATACCCCTCCCCCTGGTCCCTTCTTGTGGAGATTTGTGTGAAACTTCTAGAAGACATCGCTCGGATATGAAAAGAAGGCAAGACCGTAAGCTTTGCTTACAATTCAGTTCTGTTCTTCAATGAGTTCTTGCAGTTTGTCTATGAGAGGAGAGGAGGGAAGAGAAGAAGAGTCCTGTGTTGGACATGTTAGCGAGCGAGCGGACGAGAGAAGAGTGTTAGGTGCGCGTCTGCGCAACTCAAGTGCTGCACGCAGTCCGAAAAGAGCGGATTGAGTTATGCACAATATTATAAAATAAATCTTGTGCACATTTAGTCATCTTCGAAATATTCTGCGCTGTGTTTTGAAACTCCACACTTTGTAAGGCAATGAGATGCAAATGAATTGCGTCTTAACACTTCAAAAAGGTTTATTTATATGAACATTCAAACCAGTATATATGAAAATGGTAGATCCACAAAAATGTCATAAATTGTGTGTTTTAATGCGGTTTACATTTTTTCTGCAGAATTTTTTTTCTATTTCTTATGGCTTGCCAGTTATACAATGGTATATGAAATTGATTGAGAATGAAGACTTCACAAGTTATTTGCAGAAAAATCAAGACATACATTTTGTTATGCAAATATATTGTATATATGGGATTTTAATGGAGATAATTAGAACCAGTTTTGAGAAAATAGAAAAACGTAAGTTTTAGAATGTAAAAGGTAGTTTGAGGTGGGGTATTTTCTTGAAAACCATGTGGCATTTTTGGAAGATGCTTAACTTGAATACCAAATTTGGCATTCATCCGACGTTTCAGTTTTGAAATATGTAGTTCACACATACTCGCGCACGCATCATATTTTCTAAAAATGATTCTTTTGCGGATTCAGGTATTTCAAACAAAACCTCGAGATAGAGTTTTTGGGTGGAATACAACCCTTCCTCTACCTACTATTGTCGCGTACCTCAATAATTTGTAATTAAATTATTTAACTTTCAGAGGAGAGCTACTCGCTACGAGAGGGATCGTTATTCAAACTAAGGAAACTTTACTTTAAGAGGCACCGACACAAAGGGACGCAGCTAAAGTTAAATTCACAAATATTCTTACACTAACATAATTCCTGGCTGAAGGGAGAGGCAAGGATTCTATACTACCATAATTAAAAAGTCAAGGGAGAAGAATAAGTAGAAGATTTATTAAATATGCTTACCCATGTGTCTGCCGGGACGAGGACGCCCTATCATTGCACAGCTATCCGTACATCTCAACACCGCGAAGACTAGACACTGACTCTTGAAAAAACTCGTTAAGCTTGGCGTCCTAACGCCATATCCCCTCCAATGAGACTATTTCCCCTCAAACGCCCCTCCTCGGATAAACTGCCAACCTTCACCTTGGGTAACCAGAGGGCACGGCTATTACTATAATCTGTGCACATGCCACATCTCCCCCTGGCCACCCAAGTCGACGTCCTCGTCGACAGAAAGAACATAAATACAAAATACAGGAAAAACAAAAGAAAGACATACCAAAAAAAATGACATAGAAATGTGTGATGTAAAATAAAAGAGCAATACATATGTGTGGTTGCACCCAGCCGACGACAGAATATTGGTGCTGGGTGATGTGGTGAGAAGCGAGAGCGATGTAAGTGCTGTCGACGTAGTATTGTTAATGCACTAGCTTTAGCATCCCGCACACGCACACACCACGCTGCCTTAGTTCACAGGCACACTACACTGCGCAAAAGGGTGATGAACTGCCGTAACTGTTTGTGGGTGGGTTGAGACAGTGCCCACAACGACGATTTGTCCTGGTGTAGGATTAGCACCGCAGGTCTCTGGTGATGACAACAGGGTGGGCAGTCGCTGGCTTGGACTGCCCCCCGACATGGTGGCTCCTTATGCCACGGCAGTGTAGTGGCTGCCCGACAGCTTCCCTGTGGTGTTTCTTGACTTCTGGTGTGCTCTGGGGATGCTCTGGAGATGCTGGTGCATCTTCTCGCCCTCTGCCACTGCACAATACTAAAACAAAACCACCACACAATAAACAGGATGCTCCCACAAAGAATCACACAGAAAAGAAGGGTATGTCCTTTACAAATAAAGATTTTAAAGTATGAAAAGTGTACACTAAAAATTCTTTTGACATGGGCAAGTAAAGAGAAAAGAAAATTAGAACAAATTGGCATAAAAAGAAATTTTACAGAGTTGCCATCCAAAATTGAACTTACAATGCTTCATAATCCAAATAACAGTAAAACAGACTCAAAGTACATAAACATGACAGAAATGAAACATAACCTTATCTTGGGATCCCAATATTACATCTCAATAACCAGCTGGTATCACTAACAAAAGAAAGTAAGTGCACTTACAAGACAGTCACACATGACGATGAAATGAACTCATTCACACTGACCATGGCCCCAAATTACACACAACAGCGACTGAACTATCTACTCAAACTAGTGTATACATCACTACAAGCTACATCCACAATACATTTCTAAACTACGCCACGTGACATGCTTTCAACTACTAGTGTCCTACTCTTGTCATCAATATAACTTCTTATTCACATCACTATCTTTCTCGTCGCAGTTTAACCATCATCTTTCATAATCATTAGCAGTAGCAGTAATAGTGCAATCTCGATCATTACTTCAAGCATCATCATCTTTCAATTTTCTCTCCAAAACAAAACATCTGCACTTACGTGTCTCATTTAACATGCTGTAAATTCAAAACATTTGACATAGGCATAACCTTCAAGAAATCACATTAATTCAGGAATTACACAAATAACATGACATTATAATGTTGCATCTACATCCTCAAAATCAAGAAATAAGCTGGAAAACAGGTGGTATTAAAATTTGCTATCTAAGATGGTAATAAACTTGTTGCATAAACAGAGAAAAAAAATTATTTTCATTACATTCACTTCCATCTATATAATCCCTCGTGTGAATTCATCACACACGCAATACTGGGCACGTTACAGCAACACCAATAAGCAAAATCAGTACAATCATCACATCAACTTTCCAGGTACATGTAGCCCTCCTGAAAAATCAACACATTCATACACTTCAACTATCGGGGTTACACTGTGGCACCTCCACCGAAGCTGACATCATCTCATCTCTTCTCATCTCTCCTCATCAACACCGTCGGGGTTACTCTTACGCACATCCACCGAGGCAAATCTCAACTCTTATCTCTCACATAACCTCACACCACGCCATCGGGGTTACACTTTGGCACTCCCACCGAGGCAAATCTCACCTATATCACATAACCTCAAATACACACATACATACAGACACTATTCATGCAACAAATTTTCTGCAAATAAAGATCACAGCATCATTATGAAAATCAAATAGAGTCAAAATCAAATCATATCAAATCAAATCGAATGCAACAAAACAACATCACATCATTATTCAAAACAATATTGTCACAAAACATTCCTGAAAATGAAAGCTCAATTAAGCATATTATACACCTAAAACACATTCCTGCAGTATAACACAACAACAAAACAAATGATTTGCAGTTACCAAAACACAATTCAAAATTTAAGTTACACCCAAAATAACAATATACTTATAATTTAGCAGAGACATTCATATCACATATTCCTGAAAAACAAAGCTTAATTAAGCATCAAAAACTCAGACTTTACAGCCTATAAGGACCCACAGGATCATAGTAAGGGTAAAGGCGTGACACATGAACACTCTGATGTTTGGTACGGGGAGCATGAGGTCGACCAACAAGGTAGGTAACAGGAGTGATCTGTCGGATAATTTCAAAAGGACCAAAATATCTATGTAACAACTTTGTACATTTACCTTTCTTCCTAATAGGAGTGAAAACTTTAACTAATTGACCCACATTATAAACCACATCTCTATGTTTAGCATCAAATGCTTCTTTTTGCTTCACCTGCTGCTTTGTAATGTTAGCAACAGCAACCTCTCGTGCCTTTTGAATCTCTTGCAATGTCTGTCTCACAAAAAAGTCATTCGACGTAGCTTGTAGCTGAACCTGGTTAGGTAAAGAAGGTTCTCGACCATATATCAAGAAAAAGGGTGAAAATTTAGTAGACTCTTGAACACTCGAGTTATATGAAAAGATGACATAGGGCAAAATTGAGTCCCAATTCTTCTGATTATTATCCACAAAATGGCTGAGCATATTTAAGAGGGTTTGGTTAAATCTTTCAGTAAGTCCGTTGCAAGCTGGATGATAAGCACTGGTGAAATTGGAAGACACTGATAAAGATCTCAACAATTCTTGTGTCACCTCACTCAAGAAAACTGAGCCACGATCAGATAACAAGGCAGCAGGGGCTCCATGCTTACAGATGATGTTGTGCAAAATAAATTTAGCAACTTGAGGAATTGTTGCTGAAGAAAGCGACGCAGACTCGACCCAGCGAGAAGCATACTCGGTCGCAACGACAACATACTTGTGTCCAGAATTGGAGCGTGGGAGAGGCCCAAGCAAATCAATACCCCACCGCTCGCCTACAGATGTAACCGGAATTGGTTGTAATAAGCCTGCTGGTTTCTGATTCTTCGGTCCCTTTCTTGTTTGACAGCTGGGACAGGTTCGGACAAAATGTTCAATATCTTTCTTCATACCAACCCAGTAATACCTGGAGTGAATTTTGGCAAATGTTTTCGAGAAACCTAAGTGGCCTGAAAGAGGATCATCATGACATGAAGAAAGAATTTTATGTTTTAGAGCTTCTGGAATAACCAGTAGATGGAGGGGGCCAGTAGAGCCAGCATTTTTACGATAAAGAACACCTGATTTGAGTGTGTAGTTGGAAACTTGTCTCTGAAGCTTAGCAGGGGCCGACGGAGGATCATGGAGAGCATTAATAAGCTCCAGTAACCCAGTATCTTTCTTCTGATGGTCAGCAACTTCAACTGATGACAGCAAACATGTGGGGAGTTCATCAAGCTGATCAAGATCACCTTCTGTAGGTTGTAACACAGGAAATCTCGATAGAGTATCAGCATCATGATGTTTCTTGCCAGACTTATAAGAAATGGTATAATCAAACTCTTGCAATTTCAAACTCCATCGTGCCAAACGCCCAGTCAAATCTTTCAAATTATTTAGATAACAAAGAGAGTGATGATCAGATACAATATGAACCTTGTAGCCATAAACAAAACTGCGAAAGTGGGTAAGTCCAAACAAGATGGCCAACAATTCCAACTCAGGAACACTGTAATTACGTTCACATTTAGATAGTGTCCTCGAAGCATAGCCCACTGGTTTCAACACATTATCAATCTTCTGATACAACACTGAGGCAACCCCTAATCCACTGGCATCAGAGTGTAGTTCTGTATAAGCACCAGGAGTATAGTGAGCTAAGACAGGGGCCGAAACTAATAAGTCTTTCAAATTTTGAAATGCAGTTTGCTGATCAGATCCCCAAATAAAACTTTGATTCTTCCTAGTCAACTGAATTAGAGGTTGAGCAATATTAGCATAGTCCTTGATGAATTTCCTGTAAAAATTAAACAATCCTAAAACTTTTCTGACATCTCGAACATTCTTAGGACGAGGCAAATTTTGAATGGAAACAACTTTGTCAGAATCAGGTGAAATACCATCTTTAGAAACTTCAAAACCTAAGAGTTTGATCTTTTGCATGGCGAAGAAACATTTTTCTGGTTTAAGTTTAAACTTGTGGTGATCCAGACGTTGAAAAACAGCCTCAAGATTTTGCAACAACTCCTCAAAGGTTTTAGCAAAAACAACAATGTCATCCAGATATGCAATAGCCTTTTTAAAATTCAAATCGCCTAACAACTTGTCTGCGATATAACTGAAGAACCTAGGGGCATTTGCCAACCCAAAACTCAAGCGTGTAAATTGATATTGACCCTGAAAAGTGACAAAAGAAGTGTACTTCTGGCTATCCTCTGCAATAGGTACCTGAAAGTATGCTGACAGTAAATCTAATGAGACAAACCATTTAGCCTCCCCCAAATAACTTAACAAATCATCTATCAATGGTAAAGGGAAAGAGGTGGTCTCTGTAACAGCATTCAATTTTCTATAGTCGACACAAAATCTCATGGAGCCATCTTTCTTTTTGACAAGTACTACAGGAGAAGCCCAGGAGGACTGTGATTCCTTGATAATGCCAGCGTCATGCATCTCTTTAACTTGCTCAGCAATAATTTCTTTTTGTTTATGGGGAACTCTATATGGTCTTTGCTTAATTGGTTTAGGATCATTTACTTTGATATCAAATTCTGCAACATCTGTAGTACCAAGTTCTTGTAATGTTGTGGCAAAAAGATCACTATATTTCAATAACAAAGCATGTAAGTCAGCCCTTTGTGTTTCCAAGAGTTTACCATTAACATTAAAATTACAATTTGGAGCTGGCAGAGGAGTAACATCGGATGACAAAACAGAATTACTCTGAACAAGTGCAACATCATACGCTTTAGCTAAGACTGTATTTGCAAACAATGTTTGTGGAACTGAAGTATTATTATGCACTGGAATACTAAGTTCAGAGGTAGAATGACACAATAACGGTGGAATAGAAAGATTCTTCTTTTGCATTATATTGAGAGCAGGTTCAAACATAACCTCATTACTAATGGTTGACAAAGGCTTAACTGATATATAGCATGTAGACAGAGGTGGAATTTTAACATCATGCATAACTGCCATTTTAACACCACAATCTGTACAATCATTATCTTGGAGAGGGTTTACTGCCATATCAACAAAAGGTCCTTGTGTGAGAGTTATTGGTATACTGAATGCATCATTCTTAGAAGGTTTCAAGGTTATCAGATTTTGTGCATAATCAATTATAACATCATGGGTCTGCAAAAAGTCATTACCTAAAATCAAATCATGGGACAACTCTTTCACAACTAGTACATCCTCCTGAAAAAGAACATCATTAATATGGAAATCTAACACAGTGTGGTAAGGTGCATCAAGTAACTTGTTTCCTGCAGTGCGGAGCATCATCTCTATAGGTTTTAGTGTAGAATGATCAATAACATGTGCAGCATTCACAATACTCACTGCGCTTCCTGTATCGAGCAAGATGGAGAGCTCTGTCTGGGCAATACGACCAGGAACTTGCAATATCTGACCTGATACTGCAGACACATCCCGTTGAGGTGTAGCTATGTCCCGTTGAGGTGCAGCCATGCTGGTGGGTGGTGGTGCTGCTACGTCTCGTCGCCAGTCGTTTTGTGACTGCGGGAGGCGGCTCCGGCAAAAGCGAGCCAGGTGGCCCTGCCTGTTGCATCTATAGCAGGTGACGGGTGGGTCCCTCCGGTTGAAGTCAGCTGACCGTGGAAGCTGTGAATGCTGGGAAGTTCTCTCCGCAGATGGTAACTGAAACTGGTTAACTCTGTTACATAACTGTTCCACACAATCAATCAGCTGATGCATAGGATCGATAGGTACGCCCACAAGAGAAGGCTGAGGAGAAGCTGGTAAAATAACAGCAGGAACAGATGCAGTATTAAATAGAGCAGAGGGTGGCGTAACCACTGCAGCCTGAGATTGAGCAGACACTAGATGTTCACGGTTCTGCATGTAAAACTGAGCTTTGTCCACTCGTCGAATGATTTGAATCACCTCATCAACAGTTTGAGGATTTAATGGCAATAAAGCTTGCACATACAGAGGTCTAAGACCTTTAAGCAAATGTTTAATTTGTTCCAACTGCAACATAGCTGGATTGACTTGGTCACATAAAGATAGTACGTCATAGATGTAACTAATAACAGGTTCATCATCCAACTGTACCCGCTGTCTGAGTTTCATTTCCAGAATATCACTCTGGTTTGTTAACTGAAATGCATTTAAAAATTGTGTAGATAAGAAAATCCAATCATGGTGAGGGTGCCGATGGCGAAAAGTTTGAAACCATGATGCAGCAGTATCTCGTAAATAGCATGGAAAGCATTTCAATTTAATTTCCTCTGACCAGCCATTAGCAGCAGCGACCATTTCAAAGTTCTGCAGAAATTCATGTGCCGACATCCTACTAGAATTCTCAAAGTACGAGGGGTCAATGACCGGACGGCAGGCAGCTGGTGGCGGGACATGTGCCACGACAGGCGGAGTAGGCATCACTGACAACTGCGTAACAACAGGCGTACTAACACTGGACAGAGATTCCATCTCACTGTGCTCGGTAACTGGAACAATTGCTATATCAGATTTCTGTGCAGTACGTCGTTTAGGCATGATTGTAGCACAAAAGATAACGCAACCAATAAACAAACAGTAGAACCAAGCAATTCAGATTACACCAACCTAAACACTTATAGCATCACATGAATGTAAGTAGCAAGATCAGAACATAGCCAAATAAAACAGTTGCAGAAAGAACACAATTAAGCGCCCGCGGCGAAATATCAGAAAATTATACTAACACACGGCTACACAAGCCACTTGGACACAATACCAAGATTTTTAAGCAGAATGGACATATGGAAGATAACAAAATGATAGCTGCAGTGAGAAACCTCGAACTGGAACTTAAAAAAACTACGTCACACTTACTGTGACCACCGCGAAGATTCTCAAAAGGAGCAGAATACAGACTTGTAATTCTAAACTAGCACACAAAACTTCTCTTTTTTTCTAAAATCAAATGTATATAATCTGATATGCACACGCAAAGAAACGCGCCAAAACACGTGCTGAAGAAGACTGGTTACACAAGCTAAAAATTGTTGCTGAAATGCACGACCACGCGGGAATTACACAACACACGTGCGTACATAAAAGTTACACGAAAAATAACTCAGACAAGTGCAGTAAATAGCTAGAAATCACAAGCACTGGAATATAAAGTTATACATTTCCAAACCACTGCTAATAAGCACAGAAAACAAGATTTGCAAACGGATAGCCAACACGTGACGAGCACATTTTGAAACAACTATATCGCTCGTTTCTTCTCAAATTTCACAAAAACATTTTCTTTTTGAAAATAACCAGCACAAAGAACGGAACACAGTGATATAATTTAAAGGAAATGAAGCCAAAACAAGGGGAAAATGGAGTCAGAAGTTTTAGCGGCACCCGGCAGACAATGAAAAAAAATGCAAAAATGAACTCAAAATTGAAATTTCGATACCAAACTTTCAGAAATGGTGGAAACAAAATTTAGAAGAAGAGAACCACAAATAAAAGTATAAAAATCCTTACCCTTTAGCCAGAAAGAACTTTACATTTTTCACGACCACGTGGAGGACAAACCGTTAAATTTGGAGGGAAAAAAAAAATTTTGCACTTAAAATCTCAAAACAAATCAAACTAATTGCTCGGCACCTCCGCCAATTTGTCGCGTACCTCAATAATTTGTAATTAAATTATTTAACTTTCAGAGGAGAGCTACTCGCTACGAGAGGGATCGTTATTCAAACTAAGGAAACTTTACTTTAAGAGGCACCGACACAAAGGGACGCAGCTAAAGTTAAATTCACAAATATTCTTACACTAACATAATTCCTGGCTGAAGGGAGAGGCAAGGATTCTATACTACCATAATTAAAAAGTCAAGGGAGAAGAATAAGTAGAAGATTTATTAAATATGCTTACCCATGTGTCTGCCGGGACGAGGACGCCCTATCATTGCACAGCTATCCGTACATCTCAACACCGCGAAGACTAGACACTGACTCTTGAAAAAACTCGTTAAGCTTGGCGTCCTAACGCCATATCCCCTCCAATGAGACTATTTCCCCTCAAACGCCCCTCCTCGGATAAACTGCCAACCTTCACCTTGGGTAACCAGAGGGCACGGCTATTACTATAATCTGTGCACATGCCACACTATAGGTTAGTGGAGAGAAAGTAATAAGCCATATTTTAATTGAATTTACCTTAAACTAACGCTAGTACTTCAAAACATATTATTTTATACACTTAAAAACATTCCCAATAATAAAATAGGTAAGGAATAATCATGTTTTAAAGTTTACTAGTACTACAAATATGACAATTTTGTTAAATTAAAAATGCACAGAGAGGAGAAAGATTTAATCCATTTAGAGATAACGCAAACAAACATATACATAGGAGATAAACATTCTTTCGTTACGGTCCTCATTTTTCTTTAATCCTTTCTATCACCTTTAAGCGACGTTTCCTTTTGAACATTCACAGATGTTGATATTTAAAGTGTGTCGTTTGCCCACACCCAAAACAATATAGGAAAAGCATTAGTGAAAAAAGAGCAATGGCTTGTGCATTAAGAAAGCGAGATATTTTGAGATCGCTACTGAATTAAATATACCAGAGCGTGCTGTGAGTTGCAATTGTAAATGAAGAGGCACATGACTTTAGCAGGCCTTCATCTAGTTGCACATGTCTGTAAACAAATATTCATTGCGTGTATTGAAAACTAAATAAAGGAATCTTAGTAGCAAAACCGCCCGCGATACATTTTAAGAGAAGAAGAAAATCTTCCAAAATAAGTAAGATGACCACACATCTGAGCTACCACAGGGCCCTATATGGAGCCCCTTATTATCTCTCGTATACAGGTGCTAATGAACCACATCATTACAATTTCAGAGATGTGGAAGTGTTTTAGACAGTAATTTGAAAAGGAAAACATAAGTATGGGCCGTAAGTTTAACTTTCTAAGCTATGACTAAAAGTTCCTAAAGTATCAATACACCACTGGCTAATGAAGATATCATTCGAAATCATAACGCACGAAACCGAGGTTTCAGAGCGTATCTGTCCTGTTCAGTAATTATAACATTAGCTTTCGTTTAAGAAGTGGTCATCGAGTCACATTTTTATGATAGTGTATAATAATAAAGTGTTAGCCTACATTTTAAGTTGAAGTTTGAATTTATAAAATTTAATCTTAACACATGAATCCTTTTGATTACATCCCATTCTTAAAAACTTGTAATTATGCGTAATACATTAGAATTCACATGTTGTATTTAAAACGCGGAAGTAGTTTAAAGAGTGAAAGACAAAAAGAAAAACAGAAAAAGAAATATATCTAAGGATTACAAAAGTTTTTAAAGAAGCTGCTCGAAGTCGCGACCTCGTTATCACAGCAAATTGACATCGGCGCAGGAACGATTGCCGTGTATAATATCACAGGCTACAGTTAGCATCTCTACTGAGTTGACAGGTAATTCATAAGCTCTAGAGTTGAGATGGTTCCAGAAAAAGAAATAAATTGGATTGAAGTCTGAAGAAAGTGGTGGCCAAGCTATGGTAAGATTCCCTTATGATCAACTGGTCAGGAAGAACTTGGAGGTGTTGTCAAATAGCCAGGAGGAAATGGGGAGGAGCCCCATACTGCAGCCATATTTGACTCCAATATGCAGAGGCAAAACTTCTGGATATACGGTAAACTGTACCGTAACAAATGGAGATAAAATGCCAGTTTAATTGAGCGAGAAGCATGTGCGGGCCAATGGCATTACTGAAATTATTTCAACCCATATGTTCACTGAAAACATCTGCAAATGATTCTTCCCCACAACAACAGTGGACTGGCATAATCCGACACATGGCTGTTTGTTGAGTTTAAAATAGTCTATTCCTGGTAAACAAGTTAAAAGAGTTCTGGATTCTGCAGCAACTGCCAGAGACATAATTGTACAGAACTTAAATCTTTCACTTTTGACGGGAAAGGGATGAAGCTATTCTTCCTGTAATACTTGCCACACGCTAATAAGATTACTTCCCAGTGTACGTGCAATGGGGCGAGTGGTGAATATCTTCCTCAAATTGCACTGTGCGTGGAGTTGGTCTAGCATTCGTTCAACCCTGATTACTTGGAAGGTTTCATCATCTCGCAACCGTCTATCGATAGAGTGGTAGGTGGAATGATATGAATGACGTCTTTTGAGATACCTTCTCCTGTACAGTGCTGCGGCTGCTAAACCATTACTCGTAATTCTTGTTTCATCATAAATACAATTCAAATTTGCAGCTTCAAAGAAGGTGTAAGTGTTCTCCATGTTAACTCGCAGACCATTCTCGGCTTACTAACCACAGTAAATCTAGGCAAGGAAATGTAATAGCTGTTACTGCAGGTGTAAATGTTCTCCATGTTGCCTCACAGACAATTCTCAACATAGCGAATCTAAACAAGGAAATGTAGTAGCTGTTACTGTAGGTGTAAGTGTTCTCCATGTTAACTCGCAGACCATTCTCGGCTTACTAACCACAGTAAATCTAGGCAAGGAAATGTAATAGCTGTTACTGCAGGTGTAAATGTTCTCCATGTTGCCTCACAGACAATTCTCAACATAGCGAATCTAAACAAGGAAATGTAGAGCTGTTACTGTAGGTGTAAATGTTCTCCATGTAGCCTCACAGACAATTCTCAACATAGCGGATCTAAACAAGGAAATGTAGTAGCTGTTACTGTAGGTGTAAATGTTTTCCATGTTGCCTCACAGACAATTCTCAACATAGCGAATCTAAACAAGGAAATGTAGTAGCTGTTATTGTAGGTGTAAACGTTTTCCATTTGCCTCACAGACAATCTACAGCTTACTCACCGCAGTGAGTATAAACAAGGAAGTGTAATAGCTGTTACTGCAGGTGTAAATGTTCTCCAGTTGCTTCACAGACAATTCTGAGTTACTCACCGCAGTGAATCTCAGCAAGGAAATGTAGTAGCTGTTACTGAAAATGTAAATGCTCTCGAGTTTCCTCACAGACAATTCACAGTCACTCGCCGCAGTGAATCTAAGCAAGGAAATGTAGTAGCTGTTACTGAAAATGTAAATGCTCTCGAGTTTCCTCACAGACAATTCAGTCACTCGCCGCAGTGAATCTAAGCAAGGAAATGCAGTAGCTGTTACTAAGATGTAAATGTTCTCCAGTTGCCTCACAGACAATTCTGAGTTACTCACCGCAGTGAATCTCAGCAAGGAAATGTAGTAGCTGTTACGAAAGCTGTGAATGTTCTCCAGTTTACCTCAGAGACAATTCTCAGTTACTCACCGCAGTTAATCTAAGCAATAAAATGCAGTAGCTGTTACTGAAGGGTATGTGTTTCTCATGTTGCCACAGAAACCATTCTCAGTTACTCAATGCAGTTAAGCTGAGCAAGGAAATGTAGTAGCCTGTTAGTGATGCTGTAAATGTTCTCCATGTTACCTCAGAGATAACTCTCATTTACTCACTGCAGTGAATCTAAGCAAGGAAATGTAGTAGCTATTACTGAAGCTGTAAATGTTATCCATGTTACCACAGAGACAGTTCTAAGCTTGCTAACTGCAGTGAATATATGCAAGGAAGTGTTGTAGCTGTTGCTGAAGGTGTAAATATTCTCCATGTTATCTCAGAGACAATTCTCAGTTACTCACTACAGTGAATCTAAGCAAGGAAATGTAGTAGCTGTTACTGAAACTGTAAATGTTCTTCATGTTGCCACAGAAAGAATTCTCAGTTACTCAATGCAGTTAATCTAAGCAAGGAAATGTAGTAGCTGTTACTGAAACTGTAAATGTTCTTCATGTTGCCACAGAAAGAATTCTCAGTTACTCAATGCAGTTAAGCTGAGCAAGGAAATGTAGTAGCTATTACTGAAGCTGTAAATGTTCTCCATGTTACCCCAGAGATAACTCTCATTTACTCACTGCAGTGAATCTAAGCAAGGAAATGTAGTAGCTATTACTGAAGCTGTAAATGTTATCCATGTTACCTCAGAGATAACTCTCATTTACTCACTACAGTGAATCTAAGCAAGGAAATGTAGTAGCTGTTACTGAAACTGTAAATGTTCTTCATGTTGCCACAGAAAGAATTCTCAGTTACTCAATGCAGTTAAGCTAAGCAAGGAAATTTAGTAGCTGGTACTGAAGCTGTAAATGTTCATGTTGCCACAGAGACGGTTCATAGTTACTCAATGCAGTTAAGCTAAGCAAGGAAATATTTTAGCTGGTACTGAAGCTGTAAATGTGCTTCATGTTGCCACAGAGACAATTCTCAGTTACTCACTGAAGTGAATCTAAGCAAGGAAATGTAGTAGCTGTTATTGAAACTGTAAATGTGCTTCATGTTGCCACAGATAGAATTCTCAGTTACACAATGCAGTGAATCTAAGCAAGGAAATGTAGTAGCTGTTACGAAAGCTGTAAATGTGCTTCATGTTGCCACAGAAAGAATTCTCAGTTACTCAATGCAGTTAAGCTAAGCAAGGAAATATTATAGCTGGTACTGAAGCTGTAAATGTGCTTCATGTTGCCACAGAGACAATTCTCAGTTACTCACTGAAGTGAATCTAAGCAAGGAAATGTAGTAGCTGTTATTGAAACTGTAAATGTGCTTCATGTTGCCACAGATAGAATTCTCAGTTACACAATGCAGTGAATCTAAGCAAGGAAATGTAGTAGCTGTTACGGAAGCTGTAAATGTGCTTCATGTTGCCACAGAAAGAATTCTCAGTTACTCAATGCAGTTAAGCTAAGCAAGGAAATATTATAGCTGGTACTGAAGCTGTAAATGTGCTTCATGTTGCCACAGAGACAATTCTCAGTTACTCACTGAAGTGAATCTAAGCAAGGAAATGTAGTGGCTGTTATTGAAACTGTAAATGTGCTTCATGTTGCCACAGATAGAATTCTCAGTTACACAATGCAGTGAATCTAAGCAAGGAAATGTAGTAGCTGTTACGAAAGCTGTAAATGTGCTTCATGTTGCCACAGATAGAATTCTCAGTTACACAATGCAGTGAATCTAAGCAAGGAAATGTAGTAGCTGTTACGAAAGCTGTAAATGTGCTTCATGTTGCCACAGATAGAATTCTCAGTTACACAATGCAGTGAATCTAAGCAAGGAAATGTAGTAGCTGTTACTGAAGCTGTAAATGTGCTTCATGTTGCCACAGATAGAATTCTCAGTTACACAATGCAGTGAATCTAAGCGAGGAAATATAGTAGCTGTTACTGAATCTGTAAATGTGCTTCATGTTGCCACAGATAGAATTCTCAGTTACACAATGCAGTGAATCTAAGCGAGGAAATATAGTAGCTGTTACTGAATCTGTAAATGTGCTTCATGTTGCCACAGATAGAATTCTCAGTTACACAATGCAGTGAATCTAAGCAAGGAAATGTAGTAGCTGTTACTGAAGCTGTAAATGTGCTTCATGTTGCCACAGATAGAATTCTCAGTTACACAATGCAGTGAATCTAAGCGAGGAAATATAGTAGCTGTTACTGAATCTGTAAATGTTCTCCATGTTGCCTCAGAGACAGTTATCAGTTTAATAACGGCAGTGAGTCTAAGGAAAGAAATGGTAGTAACTGTTAATGTTAGCAACCAGATTTGTGCCCATCATATGCGTATCGCAGTATTTCTTCATATTAAAAATAGTAAATAACTGTTTGACCGATCCTCAGTTTTTGTGTTATGCGTTATGCCACAACAGCGATCCAAGAACTGCCTCTAATTAAGATACACAACTCAAATTAATCGACGTTCAGTGTCGCACTGTTACATGATTAATTTAAAATGTGAGCGAATTGTAACGCATGTAATCTTGATAACTCTGATAATGAGCGGCTGAAATATTATAAATCTGCGCTTATGAAACAATTTTAAAAAATTTCCGAACCAATTTTTCAATCAGCTTGGTTTTAACACCGACGTATCAGCATCTGATGCCGAAATGCTTAACATCATTAAACTACATTGTGTTTAGTCTTAGACCATGCATTTCTTATCTCAAAATGCTTTTTCAAGACATCTATACATTCTCTGAAACTATTTCAATGTAGTTCATTGGAACCCTGTACATGAAAGTATGTGACTCTCGATATTACTATTTAGGGAGAATAAATTTTTCACCTTTTGCTAATGGTGTCAACGTTTGAATTTCAGATTTAATATATCACACCTCCAGGAAAACATAACCAAAAATGGTAAATTGCAAATGCGTTTTAAAAGTTTGATAACACTGAATAAGGTATTTTTACTTTCTCTACTTCGTATAAGTAAGTAGGGGAAGCATTATATTCCACCCAAAAATTCGATACTGATATTTCACCAGAAATATGTTTTGAGGCCCCCTGAATCCAAAAAAAAAAAAGCATTTTTGGAAACATGTCCGTGTGTGTGTCTTGTCTGTGAACAGCATAACTCGGAAACGAACAGTCGTACAAACTTGGTATTTAGGTTCAGTATCTTCCAGAGATGCGATACGAAGGTTTTCACTCGCCACCCCAGAATACCCTTTACATGGAACATTTTTCGAAAATTTTAATTTTCTGAAAAATGTCTCTAACGATTTTGATTAAAATATCATATATTTAAGATGCATGAAAAATGAAAGGTATATCTTGACTCAAGCCGTTGACTTGTAAGTTCTTGGGGGTGCAAGTCCTACAAAGAGAAGATTAATCCGCGGAAGAAGAACATAACATTGGGTAAATGCAGGTTCTCACTGAGTCAAACCTTTTTCAATGTTTGTAACAATGTTTTGAGTTACGTTAGTGTCCCATTCGGTAGAAAATTCTGAGTTTTATTCTAAAAAATACGCTTTTAGAGTTATGTTGGTTTTATTTTGGAGCGCAAGATGATAGCTCAGGAAACTCCAAAATTAATAAAGAAAATTTTCTGCATTTAATGGAAATAAAAAGTGAATATCACAGAGGCAACTTCTACTGTTTAGAAATTGTAAGTTTAAATTAATGTTTCACGAAAACTATTTCTTTCATTTTATTAGTTTAATAAACTTTTGGAAATGTGCTGATTTTTTGCTTTTCCACTTGTGGCGTTTACATACATTTTATATGCATTTACGAAAGCGATTTTTTGTTAAATACCTTAAAGTTTTAATGGCCTTTGAAAAGTAGGAGAAATAATTGTATAGTCATAAAGCTGAGGCTTTACTGAAGTTCAGTAAAAGCATTGATAATTCCTGATTTCACTAAACAATTTTCTGTACTAAATGCCTGCAAAATAATTTTGTAAAATTCACTATGAAAACGTTGACAATTCCATTTTAATGTATGGAAAGTCGTGTAAATTTCAGAATATGTAAACTATAATATCATTGCTCTTTCTGCGTTTTAAAGAGTAGAACAGTGTATTGCTTGTCTGCTAGAATTATTTTCAAGTGGAGACAAATACTTTATTGGTTTATTTGTAGGCACTGTTTGCCTAAATGGCCATTCAGCGGAATATTAACTTGAGAATGTTGCATTCCTACTACACTTACAATATTTCTTTTTTCTGATAGAATGCCGTTTTTCTGTTCTATTTAAATGGCTCTGTTAAATATACATTCTTGATAAAAGAGTGAATTACGTTTCTCGTTTATTTGCCTCGCTTCTTTACCTACGGCGAAGAAGCAAATATACAGCGATAATTTCATTCTTTATCTGTGGTAAAATACTACGGCGTGGCCCTTTTCGCTATCTACATTAGAGATAGTGGCTTTTAGCGCCACAAAGGACATGCCAAAAGAATTATAAGGGCATGCCTGCGCGTTGCTGTAAATGTAGTTCAAAATGCAATTTTGAAAATTTACGGTCGAGCCGCTCGATGAAGTGCTTTATGCTCAGTCCGGGACCTAGCTTAGAGGGAAATTGGAATAGCACACGAAGCGTGAACTAACAAAATTGAAATACTTTATTGGAAGTGACAAAATGTTAAAAATGGGCCATAGATATCCAATGTCTCAGAAGCAGGGCTGGCGCTTCGTTTATATAATTGTAGTAACCGAATTATTTGTCACGTTTGCAGAGCTTGTTATTGGAAAACCTCGGCTGTGCATATCGCTTACTTTTCATATAATAATACACACAGTACTCAGTGCTACAGACTTAAATTAAGTAGTTTTATTTATGGAAGCTCTTTAACTGCTGTGATCCTTAGCGTCCCGTTCTATATTTGGCGTGAAGGACCGGAAATTTTGCTCAGAGGCCTCTTTATCAGGCTTGAGGTTCTTTTACGTGTCTACGACACGGGACCACCGACTTTACCTCCCTTACGAAGAAAATCATGCTATGAATTTTTACGCCCGAAAAATTCCATCATCCTCTGCCGGATATGAACCCGCGACCTTGGGAACTACAGACTAGCATGGTACTGCTAGACCACGGATGACAATACTATAGACTTATTTTACTGTATGAAAGTAAACAGAAGGCATTCGTGCACGATTTAAAAAAAATATCGTAGTATACGAAGATTAAATGATATTACAGTTTACTTGTTCTGATGATTTGCATTTTATGATTTTATAATTTATAGACAATTGCATAAAGCTTTCAATTTTTTATGCACAAAACTTTCAAAATTTACAATTGTATTTTATAAAATATTTTTTGTCTAATATCTGAAAATTTCTGGAAATATAGTTTAAAGTGACAAAAATAATTTTGTGAAGCGAATATTCGACGTTTTTACCGAATTTCCTTGTTAATGCATTAATTTTCATAAGTTGAAGAATTTATTTCTCCGTCACTTTAAATGGACTTTCTACGACATTTTCAGTATTATATAAAATATCTGCTTTATAATATGCATTTAAGCAAACCTTTAAATTTGAACATTTTGTATAATTTTCCAACAATTCTCATAAAAATTCAAGATATTGGAAACCATCAGATCAACCTAGTTATTTACTATGTAGGTGTTAAAAGTTTGATTTTGTGAGTATAGATAGCTATATAATATTGCGAGCACAATATAGAAGTTTAAACACGTGACCGTTCATTATTTGTTAGAAAGCCGTTCAAATTTATTAAATTATTATTAGTGGAAGCAATTTACTGTATTTATTATATCTTTTGCTTCCCAAACAAAATATGTACGTAATTAACTGTAGAGAATGTTATTATAAAAAGTAGGATATTATGCGCAGCTAGGTGCCGAACTATCAATTAACTGGCGCTGACTGGCCGGCCGGTAAGAGACAGGGAGAGACAAGTAGCGCTCCCGCCGAGTGTAAACACCAGAAACGCAATCGAGAGATAACTAGAATCTTCTGGAAGTTCCCTTCTCCGTAACCCTCGAACATTCTAGAATGCTCTGTGGAAAATTCCAGCGGCTATATAAGCGAATCTCGCGAATGAGTTAGTGAGTGGCGTCAGTTGCGGTGTACAGTGAGTGCTGCTACTGCGAGGGATTAGAGGGGTCTTGAGTTTGACTCCCCAGCGAGCGAAGTGGAAGGAAGAAGAGGCGACTCCGCGCGTCCTCAAAAAACGGGGGATGATTTGAACTGGGCCACCTTAATGAAATGACAGTGGAAACTAAGTGAAGTGACATTGAAAATTAAACTAGATGAACTTGGTGAAGTGAATGTTGAAAGTTGAACAAAGTCACAATATTATTTAATTTCAGTAATTTCCTTCATTTCCTCAATATTTTGCTTTTTTAACAAAATGCGGAAATTGGTAATCCTCGTAATTATTGCGAATGTCTTCATAGAAAGCAATGCATGAACTGTCAGTTATTTAATTTAATTTCATTTCTATGGCCAAATGGTATTTGATATGAAAGCGTGCTTCTGTTTCTGAGTGATACAGCTTCGTACACGGTCAAAGCATTGAAAGTAATATATCCCAAGATGATTCTTTCACTTCGGCAGCCCCTGCCCTTCATCAGTGTAAAAATTAAATTGAGTTTTATTTATGGACGATCTTTAACTGCTGTGGTCCTTAGCGTCCCATTCTATATTGGGCGTAAATCTACGACACGGACCTCCGGCTTTACTTCTCTTCCGAAGGAGGTCGTGCTAAGGATTTTTACGTCCAAAAAAATCCATCACCTCTCCACCGGGTTTGAATCCGCGACCTCGAGAATTAGAGGCTAGCATGGTAACCATTACATCACCGAGGAGGAATTTCATCGGTGTGCAGAACTTATTCGAGTTAGCTATTCTAAAGTGGACCACTTAATATCTTCAGTGAAGAAAATGTTTTTGAAAGCCCCTAGCAGGATTCAGATTCTGAGAGAGACGTACCCTGATATACCACTGCCACCCAAACCAATCATAACTCGACGGGGAACGTGCATAGAGGCGGTAGCATACTATGCAGTTAACATTGAAGCCATCGAAAATGTGTTAGTGTTCTAGACTCTGACGGCTGGTTCAAGGGAATCCGCAAAGTTGGTAACAAAACAGTGCAAAATGACGTAGCATACATCCAAGCAAACTTCTCCTGTATCACAACAGCATTAAATGTTCTCCAAAAGCAACAAGCCAATCTGCCCAAAGCCCCTGCCATTGTAAGGGAAGTGACTCGACGTCTCAACTGTCCTAGTGGAAAGGTTGGAGAAGTCAAAAGTGGGCTGGCAAGTAGCACAGTCGGTAGTAAACCTGTCTGCTTGCGAGAGGTCCCGGGTTCGAATCCCGGCTAGAGGAATGGGAATTTTTCTCTAGTCAGGATTATTCTCTATCCTCTCCAGGGTGAAAGTGTGAATGTGTATGCGTGTGTGATCTAATGATTAAAACCTCAAAAGTACAAGAAACCCAACGAAAAAAGAATACGAATTAGCACCATTGTCAATAGGCAATAAGTTCCAAAGGTAGGCCGCCGATAAGACCAAGTCAAAAGTGAAGTTAAACACAGAATGCAGAATATAGTGATGCGTGCAAAATTAGACAATTTTAAGTGGTAAATCAATGTGTGAAACTAGATCTAGATTTAGTTCCTGAAGATGTTGCAAGGTTTAGAATGGTCCCTATAACTTCTGAAGTAGATAGTATCTTTAAGTTATTTGCACTACGCTTTGGGCATCAGTTTGAAGTAGGTTGTTGCTTTATGTATGGAGAGCCAATTTGAAATAGGTTGTATTGAAGGAGTTGTATTATATTTCAACTGTTGGGAGCCGTACTTGAAGTTCGTTGCAACCGCACGTATAGTACGCGCTTTCCGGTAGCCTTCGTCCCAAATGTACTTTCCGGTGGCCTTTGACCGAAATGTTTAAAAAATATATTAACTTTGTAATTTTTACTGTTTCTTTAAATATATTTATGTTGCCTCGGCTGCGTCAATATTAATGTTAGACATGCTTCTCTTTGCAGGGTTGTGGTGTAACTGAAGAATGTAGGCTTACACATATTATAATTTTACTTCACTCCTTTTATTAATGCTTGACACGATTTAAGTAACACTTCACTGATATAGAGAGCTGTGAGATTTGTTTATTAATTACTTGCACTTTTTAACACATAAACTATTTTCGTCTCACACGAAATACGTATTAAATTTCTCGAGGACATCTAGCGTCCGGTTTGGAACACTGTCCACAACCAACACGTCCAGTTATGAGCGCAGTCTACAAGCAACTGACTTCTCAATTTGTAAATTTTGCTTTATTTCAGTTTCTGATTGGCTAATCCTACTCCAATAGAATACCTTCATTTAACTAAAACTTTTTCTGGTTGTTGATTGGCTGTTTATAAACTATCTAAAAATTTACATTGTTGTTGCTCCAATAATGACTAGTAGCATTTAAACTTTGAAATTCATTATTGCCCCAAGGTTACCTCATTGTTAGCAACTTTTAACCTATCATTCTCACAGCACCTACATTATTAAATTACGTAATAAATTCACATAATGTTATTGCATGTATACAATAATATAAACATATACAATGACTGTAATATACACTTTTTATATATTTTTATATACATATATTGCTTTATGGCAGGCTGTTATTGAATTTATATATTATATTGTCGTGACCTCTAAACACACTAGCTCAATGGGAGGGTAGAGCAACTCGCAACTCGGGTACCGAAAAATCTAAAAGTTAATAATTTACATTATGCGAGGTCACGACGAGGGACGTAGCTAAGAGAAATGTGAAAAATATTAGGAAATACCTAGTAAAAGGATTACTGCATGGTGCAGATGAGAGAAGGGATCTATTTACTATGATAAATTACACTGAATAGAAGTGGATGGCAAGGGGGTTTATTAATAAAAGGGGATACAGTACCTCCTTGTTTCCATGTCTGCTGGTAAGGACGCCATGCTTGGACGCATGGGTAGCGCGTACACGACACAACCTGCCTCTTCCAGTAACTAGCCACGACTGTGTCTACTGACTGACTGAACTCACGCTAACTCGGCGTGGGACGCTATCTAAAACTCGTTTATCCCCACCACTCTCTTACGCAATAACCTATCCGGGCAGCCAGGTCACATACGTAACAATGCTTACATACGTCACAATATAATTAGACTGAAATCATTTAAGTGTTAAAAATACTGCCTCACTTCTTGTGAAAAGCGGTTTCAGTGAGTACAATGCAATTTCAAGTGTAAATAGACGCAGTTTCAGTTTTGAAAATTTAAAACAGTGTTTTGTAATCCACTGCTTCACATATATACAATTCTCATTAAAAGATTAAGGGGATCCCTCCAAAAAATTGAGCAAAAGTCAATTATAAATGTAAGAAGACTAAACTATTGTTTTGTGAGTGCCTTTTAAATTTTTATATGACATATATATGCGTATTTTGATGAAATTATTATATATTTTTAGGCCACATTTTACTCCATATTTTGAGAATTTAACACTATGGAAATCCTTTGATGGATGTGAAAGCTGAGTACCTACACAAAAGACAATAAGTAGAACACAAAGTTTGAAATTAAATTTTTGAGGAAAACGAAAGGAATGAGGAAATAAGAAAAGAACTAGAGCTGTTAACTCAAGAACGAATAGGTACAGAACAAGATGGTTAGAACATGTTAGGAAGATGGTAGATACAAGACTACCAAAGATAGCTTTCCAATATGTCCCTAAAGGAAAGAGAGAGTGGAAAGGTCGAGGAGACACTGTGAGCACGGAATAGTTAGTAGCCTAATCCATGAAGGTGCAATGGTAACGCTGTTTGACTGAGTTAGGGAACCCCGGCCAAACGAAAAGGGAAGCCCTAACGAGTGCCGTAGGGGAAAACAAAATGGAAACCAGAACTCTCAAAAATATACTACTATTGATAAGTTTGTTTTGTAGGAACTTTAATGATAAAAATAAACAAACATTAATAACCAGAACCGTAAACCAACCATAAAAGAATACCTGTAAAACAAAGATGGCTTAAATAGTAACCCAACCATAACCAATTGAGCAAAGCAGTAAAGCAAGTTTTAAATACAGCAAAAATTAAGTCAAACAAAATTCCACAAACAAAATCAATTTAGAAACTTTATAAAACAAAGCCACTATAAACATCAGATCAAAATATTTAATTATGTTTAGCTAGTCAAATACTAGCTAAGAAAGTTGAACAAGACCGAAACAGACTTTTATGAAATTCTGGTAACAGAGAGCTTCAAAGTCCAGCTAAGCTAGATGTAGGTAGCTTTACAACCCAACCGTTTTCAGTTACAAAGTTCAGCATAAATGGGTTCAGCATAACTGGATTTTAACTGCAATTACTGCTCTCATAATTTACACAACAGAATTACTGTAATATTGAACTAACTATGCATTTTCAAAGTGCCCAAAATATGTAAAGCTCTACTCACAAATTTCTACTTATATTGCTTCTTGCCCTCCTTTTATCAAACTATGCAATTTCAGACGACAAATGCCAAAAGCTTTTCTCACAAATTTCACACTACTGATGCTTTTTACCTTCATGAATCAAAATATGCATTTTCAAATTGCACAACTGTGTAAAGCTCTTATCACAAATTTTTAAACTAACTATACACTGAAAATCACGTACTGAAAATATAACTCAACTGGAAAAGAAACAAAACACACTAAACCTATGAACAACTCCAAGAGCCAGTCACTTTACGAACTCTTATTTTCAAACACACATAACGTTTTCCGCCCCAAAATTCACTCACCATTACCAGGACATAAAACTGATAATAAAGCCTACCTTTACATAAGGTCGATCCACCGAAAATCACAAAGACGTTCCTTAAAAATTCATTACAAAAACTTCCACAATCCGCATCAGTAGTTGCCGGGCAGAGAGCTATCCCTGCAATGCGGACAGAAATCCACCACTCAGCGCGTACGGCCAAAGCACATGCCACGTCAGCAACCCACAGAGGAAAAAAAAATGAGAGCACCAAAGAGAGCGTTAAGCAAAGGGGACAAGCAACGTAAAGTGACTGGCTGGATGTATAATACAGATACAAAACAAAAAGAACACATAACAGCACAAAGGGGAGAAGATGATTTGAGAATTTTTAGCATACATGCGTATAAATATTTAGTCAGTTTTATTACATATAAATGGTCCTATTCATTACTGTTACTGTTAAAAGGTATTATTTTAAATAAAACTTTCTAAGCACCATTAGAGAGAATTCTCTCCTGCTAGAATTCTAAAAGGGACTATTAATACATTTTGTTCTGCCTGTACTTGCTTGCATACAAGCTGGGCTTAAACGAATGAAACATGTTTATTACGACAAATTTAGGGCTTTGGAACAACTTAAAGGACTTTTAGAATTGGAAGTATATTGGAAGCAAAACAAATATTGTTTTTATGATGATTTGGAGAAGGTTTTCGGTTGATAAATACAAGAAAGCAAGGATGCTTGCGGAATCTCAAAAATCTTCAACACGGAGTGTGTTCGTTTTGTGGCTAAAATAATATAGGAAATAATGTTAACATTTGTACACCTTTGGAAGTTTCTCCGTATAAACCACGCTTAATTTTGTACCGAATTTCAACCAAATGTTTAAATGTGTGGACAGGTTTCCTTAAACTCTTAAATATGAGCTCTTGAGATGTAAGGTGATATAAGCCACAAAAATATCTGGTGTGTTATATTCATATGACTGTTTCTACGGACTCTCGTTTATTACTTTCTCTACTACGTATAGTAAGTAGGGGAAGTATTGTATTCCACCCAAAAATTCGATACCGAGATTTCACCGGAAATACATGTTTTGAGACCCCCTGAATCCAAAAAAAGCATTTTTGGAAACATGTCCGTGTGTGTGTGTCTGTGTCTGTGAACAGCATAACTCAGAAACGAACAGTCGGATAAAATCCAAACTTGGTATTTAGGGTCAGTATCTTCCAGAGATGCGACACGAACGTTTTCAAGAAAATCCCCCTACCCCAGATTGCCCTTTACATGGAACATTTTTGAAAAATTTTAGTTTTCTCAAAAACGGCTGTAACGATTTTGATTAAAATATCATATGTTGAAGATTTTTTCATGACAAATAAAACGTATATCTCGAATTTTCTGGGAATGTCTCCAAAACTATTCTTCATTGTGAACGACTTTTGCATAACTGGTAAACCATAAGAGATAGACAAAATTTTACTACACAAAAATGTAGATCGCGTTAAAATATACAATTTATGTCATCTGCACTTTTTTTTGAGTGAACCATTTTCGAGATGTTGCTTCTTATTCCCTATTATTAACTGTCTCAAAATTTACATTATTGCTGCTCTAATAAAGACTAGTAGCGTTTAAACTTCCTTACTCATTATTGCCTCAAGGTTACCTCATTGTTAGCAACTTTAAACCTATTTCCACAGCTCCTACATTATAAATTACGTAATATATTCACATAACATTATTGAACATGTTTACAATGATATAAACTTATAGGTACAATGACTGTTACATACATTTTACAAATTATTACATACACATATTGCTTCAAGCCGGCTGTTATTGAATTTATGTATTATATAATTAGACTGAAAATATTTAAGTGTTAAAAATACTGCCTCAAATTAAGATATGCATTTTATTTGTCATGAAAATATCTTAAATATATAATACTGTATTCAAAATCGTTAGAGCCAGTTTTGAGAAAATAAAAATTTTCGAAAACTATTCCATGTAAAGTGTATTCTGGGGTGGAGTGATTTTCTTGAAAGTTACTGCTCCTAAATACCAAGTTTGGTATTTATTTGACTTTCCGTTTTTGAGCTGTGCTGTTCATAGACACATATACGGAGCTTTTTCTAAAAGTGCTTTTTAGGATTCAGGGGGCCTCAAAAACATGTATTTCCGGCAAAATAACGCTATCAAAATTTTGGATGGAATGCAATACTTCCACTACTTTACTATACGTAGTAATGAACGCAAAAATACAATACAGAAGAACTACAATTAAAATCAAACGAATAAAAACAATAAGCATCATGGTGTAAGGATACTACTAAGATTTTATAATAACGATATTTGTACTCCACAAGAGAAAACGTTACTAAATAAAATAGAAATAGCGATGCAGGATTTTTTAAGGATATTTGATAATTTCAATTACTAAATAATATAATTTTTTTTTTAGAAATTTGGAGCCTTTTTAAATATGTTGTTAAATATGGTATACCTGCCCTATGTCGCGGTATCGTTCGTGTTTTCTTATTTACTGTGCGCCTGTTATTGTTTTACTATTTTTGAATTTTGGGTTCTTTGTCCTCTGGCTCGCTATTATTACTCAGTCGAGCAAATCTCTTGAACAGGATGTGTAAACGGAAAGGAGTTGTTACTAAAGATAACACTGATAAAAGAATTTGTTTTTACACTTTTATTGCCGTCACACTTCATTAATTTCACATATTTACTCTTGATACACGCCCGACTGAAACTGTTATATTTTCGAATGTAACTATAATCACTTATTTGCCGCACATTATTAATTCGAGTATTTCACATTTTTGTAACTAACTTTACGACGCGAGAGATTCTGTAGGATTACGTAACGTGTACTTCGTGAATGATTCTGTTGAACTGCGCGACGTGTAACCCGTGAATGATTCTATTAAACTGCGCGATACTTGTCTCTGGCTTCAGAATTTATACTCCCTCACCCCGATATGCCTAAACATTATAACAGAGCTGTTATTGGTTAATAAAACGCGCCAAAACTAGCGTCTATTCTTTATCCAATCAAAATTACTAACACACATGCTCTAGGGAAGATATTCCCTCCATTTCTAAAGAAAAGCGCGCTACTCTGACGTCATTTGCTTGTCTCTTCTAATTAATAAACAACTCACCCCCTCGCTACGTTGTTACCCGCTCCTATTGTCAGTTTCAGTGAGGCCGTGTAAACTTATTTCCTAACAATGCTTATAATTAACAAACATCTCAAATCATTGTCATACAATAATGCTAATTTACATACAATCACTCCGGCATTTACAATGTTGTGATATAAAATACTGCCTCACCTAGTCCCAAAAAGTAATCCGATAATGGACCAGTTTTCAACTGGGAGATGCTATTTCATGGCTAAATTTGGGAGACACAGCTCGTGTATAGATTCTTTCTCCCTATCAACCTCTCGGCTTGCTGCAGATCTCTCTCCAACCGGATGGTAGGCTTGATGACTACTGCTGTTCCTTCAAGGCGGTTAAGTGCAACGATGTCCGCCCTTCTGCGTGAAGCATTAGAAGAGATACAATAAACCTCTTCGTATACTTCCCAACCCATGGATTTGAGTAAAGAAGCTTTATCATGTTTAATGTTAATCAGCAGTTCATTTTTAGGGCATGCGCCCACCACTGTCCTAGGGTTTCAATCTCGCTGCATTCTGGAAAACGACAGCGCGTTGTGCTGAAACTTCTGCTGGACATCTTCAGGGTATTGGTCCATTCAGAAGAGGAGAGTCCTTTTTACTTTCTCTATTACGTATAGTAAGTAGGGGAAGTATTGTATTCTACCCAAAAATTCGATACCGACATTTCACCGGAAATATATGTTTTGAGACCCCCTGAATCTAAAACTTTTTTTTTGGAAACATGTCCGTGTGTGTGTCTGTGTGTCTGTGAACAGCATAACTCAGAAACGAACAGTCGGATAAACACCAAACTTTGTATTTAGGTTCAGTATCTTCCAGTGATACGACACGAAGCTTTTCAAGAAAATCCCCCCACCCCAGATTACCCTTTACATGGAACATTTTTCGAAAATTTTAATTTTCTCAAAAATGGCTCTAACGATTTTGATTAAAATATCATATGTTTAAGATATTTGCATGACAAATGAAATTTATATCTCGAATTTTCTGGGAATGTCTCCAAAAGTATTCTTCATTGTGAACGACTTTTGCATAACTGGTAAACCATAAGAGATAGACAAAATTTTACTACACAAAAGCTGTAGATCGCGTTAAAATACACAATTTATTTGATATACATTTTTTTGTTGAGTGAACCATTTTCAAGATATTGCTTGTTATTCCCTTAAATTTTCCAATACTTATACTTTTTTCAAATTCGTTATTCAGTTTTTTTGTCCTGGTAATGCAAAGAGAATGGAATACTCCACATAGCAACCAGCTCTTAAAATATTTGACTATCGCTTAAAGCCTACCAATTCCCCTTGCATCTACAAGAAAATTAGCAATAAGATTAACATCTCGATATCTCGATTAACATGAAGCATACGGAGAATAAGCGTCTGTAAAAATAGTTTTGTACAAGAGTAGAGAAAGTTATTTAAGTGCAACACATCAGATTTTTTTATTTCTGACTCGAGAATTAATCTTTGGAACCTATGAAAACAAAACGACACCTTTGTCTCTTAAGGTGTGTACTGTCCATGTTTTGAATGCTTCAGTTATTAATTTCTTTCGAATACGTCTACCAATCCAATTAACTACTTCGGGAGATAGTATATCTAGCTTAGATAAAGTGGAAGGCTTTTTGTTCTCAAGGTTCCTAAACAAATGCAAATGAGTATCGTGAATATTAAGCAGTCCTCATCAGAGCCAAGCCATGAAATGTTTTGGGAGCGTAGATCATAGTAAACTGATGATTTCCTTACCTGCGCATTTAATCATTTTGTACACATCCTGCAGAAGGCCCGATCTCAGTTTCTGCAGCGGTGCAGTATCATTCGTAACATTGTAACGGATATACAAGGCTGGGCCAGATGTATTGATTAATAATTGAAAGCTTTTGATCAGGCTTAAGTAAGGGTGAAGCACAAAAACATAATGTTTACATACGCATGATGTTGCGTAATTTGCTTACAGTTTCAGTTATACAAAACATTTCTTTGTTGTAGTTGATTAAGACTTTCTGACGTAACCTGGATGCCAGACTGAAATCGGTTTCTAATTTCCAGACGTAAAGTCACGATGAACCTATTACACACTGATTTATAAATTCTAAAAGCCGAAAGATAACGGCATCTCTAACGCATGCCGGACCACAGATTGCAATCTACTATGACAAAGTGTCATCTTAAATATGATTTATTCAATGTATTTAAGAAGAGGTTACTTTGCAAATAATTATGAAATTGGATAACTAGCAAAGGAAATTACTGATAGCCGGTCATTACAATAGAAGAATGTGTACAAGAATTATTTAGTAAATTTCTAATTTTATGCTGAGCTATGTGCAATGCATCGTTAAAAGAAAACAGAGATTTATATTCCTATATTTTTTTCAGCTTCGTATAAACTGGTTAACAGAAGTTGAATTGTTTCTGAATATAGGTTTTATATTTATGTAATTGCACTATGCAATAATATCTTGTACTCTGACGCAATATTTTATATCATAACATGCTGTGAATGCCAGGGTAATTGTAGTGTAAATTAATATTATTGTATGTACAGGATTTTAGATGTTTGTTAGCCATAAGTATTGTTAGGAAATGAGTTTGCACGGCCTAACTGAAACTGACAATAGAAGTGGGTAACAATAAACCGAGGGGGTGAGTTGTTTATCACTAAGAAGAGATAAACAAAATGACGTCAGGGTAGCGTGCTTTTTTTAGAAATGGAGGGAATATCTTTTTTAGAGCATATATGTTAGTAGTAGTGATTGGCTGACCAAAACAGACGCTAAAGTGGGTGCAATTTGGTAACCAATAGCAGCTGTATTATAATGTTTAGGCAATTCGAGGTCAAGGAGTATATATTCTCGAGCCATAAGGAACTGTCGCACAGTTCTGAAGAATCTCTCACGAGGTGCACGTTGCAGAGTTAGTTACAAAAAATGTAAAGTACGCGAAGTAATTGGTGTGCGGCAACTAAAACGACTGTAGTTACATTCGGAAATATCACAGCTTCAGTCAGGCGTGTATAAAGATTAAATATGTCAATTATTAATTAAGTGTGACGGCAATAAAGGTCTATATTCAGATTTTTTATCAGTGTTATCTTTTAGCAACAACTCCTTTCCGTTTACACGCACTGCTTAGAGAGACGTGCTCGACTGAGTTATAATAGCTAGCCGGAGGACAGAGAACCCAAATTTAAAAAAAAATAATTAAACAATAAGCCCCCAACAAATAAGATAACACAAGATATCGAGAACTGCGACAACTCTCTTATATACATGATATGTTTCCACTAGCTTGTGTTAAACATGTTTTACTTAACTGATTGTATCGTCAGAGGACAGCTTTTTCCAAGGAATATTTCTTTTCGTAACAATCGCTTCGTGCTTTTAGCTTCTTGGTGTACAAAATTAGAGAGCTGTAATTCTAAAGCGAATTAATTTTCTAAGAGGAATTGCCCCAGCTTGCAATAAGCGTTTGACAAGGGAAAGAAGAGTCCTCGTGTACCAAAACAGCACATGCAGGTAATGTAGGTTTTCCTTCCTTTAGCAATCATTTACCTCTTACAATGTTTGCAATTTCCTGTGCTTCATGAAGTTAACTAACATAAGCTAGCAATTTTGATTAACGACTGCACCTTGCTCGCCGCAATGTGCCGCAGTGTCGAACGGTTTAAATTGGAAAGTGTTAATTGATGGTATCCTCCTCTATGGCATTGTAATAAGCGGCTTGGGGGAAGCTGACGTGCTAAACAATATATTGGAAATTATATTACGGGCACCGAACCGACGTCCTGAAAGAGGCTTTTATTTCCATTTGATTGATTTGTTATTAAATGTAAAATGGTCCGCAGTGCTTGTGAAAGAGAGGGATGATTTTTACATCCCCCTGTTGTTTGAGCAGTGACATTGGGGTTGGGCTGCCCCTCGATGTGTTCCGCGCTAACGAATTATGTGCTGGAGTTATCATTTAGTTTACTCTGTATCGGCATATTTGTGTACAGACATCGATATGCGTTAATGTCATCTAGATGGATACACCTTCTAGACACGTGTATTACCTTCATTTTCTATCACTTCAATGCATCGCAAACACTAGCCAATGCTGCAGATTCTCTTTTCGTATTGGCGTCTACATTTTTACTTTCTCTACTACGTATAGTAAGTAGGGGAAGTATTGTATTCCACCCAAAAATTCGATACCGAGATTTCACCGGAAATACGTGTTTTGAGACCCCCTGAATCCAAAAAAATATTTTTGGAAACATGTCCGTGTGTGTCTGTAAACAGCATATCTCAGAAACGAACAGTCGCATAAACACCAAACTTAGTATTTAGGTTCAGTATCTTCCAGAGATGCAACATAAAGGTTTTCAAGAAAATCCCCCTACCCCAGACTACCCTTTACATGGAACATTTTTCGAAAATTTTAATTTTCTCAAAAATGGCTCGAACGATTTTGATTAAAATATTATACGTTTAAGATATTTTTATGACAAATGAAATGTATATCTCGAATTTTCTGGAAATGTCTCCAAAAGTGTTCATTGTGAACGACTTTTTCATAACTGGTAAACAATGAAAGATAGACAAAATTTTACTACACAAAAATGTAGATCCCGTTAAAATACACAATTTATGTTATATACATTTTTTTGTTGAGTGAACCATTTTCGAGATATTGCTTGTTATTCCCTTAAATTTTCCAATACACTTTTTCTCAAACTCGTTATTCATTTTTTTTCCTGGACGTACAAAGAGAATGGAATACTCCACATAGCAACGATCTCTTAAAATATTTGACTATCGCTTAAAGTCTACCAATTCCCCTTGCATCTACAAGAAAATTAGCAATAAGATTAACATCTCGATATCTCGATTAACATGAAGGATACAGAGAATAAGCGTTTGTAAAAATACTTTGTACAAGAGTAGAGAAATCATGTGAATGTAATACATCAGATTTTTTTATTTCATTTATTTAACCACCTGCAGCTTCCTTGTCATAACAACGTTTTGGTATTTAGCAATAAGTAAGTATTTGTGTTAGTAGCTTCCTGATCTGTAGATATTCACGGAATTATATTAATTTTATTTTCAAACTTATTCACATTCACCCTTTCATCCATACTGTGCTGTTAGCACCTTACCTGCACTACAGTATATTCTAGGAGAGGGGGTACACTAAGATGGTCCAAGTGCTGAGAAACCTCGCCCTTCGCTGCCTAGTCTCTCAGTATACTAGTCTTGTTGCCAGTTGCACTTTTGGCAGTGAAATATGGAAAGTATTTTGATATCCTCGACCTTCCTTGTTTCGCTCGCTTTCGTATTGTTTGAGGCAGTATTTGTAATACCTGAATGATTTCAATTGTATTATATAATAAGTAAATTCAATAACGGTCCGCCTTGAAACAATATGTGTGTAATAATTATTTTAAAATGTGTGTAACAGTCATTTCAAATGCTTATTTTTATTGTAAACATGTCTAATAATGCTATATGAATACATTACATACTTTAATAATGCAAGAGCTGTGACAATAATAAGTTTTAAGTTGCTAACAATGAGGTAATAATGAGGTAGCCTTGTGGCAATAATCAGTTTGAAAGTTACTAGTCATGATTAAAGCAACGATAATGTAATTTCTGTGACAGTTTAAAATTAGCCAATCAATAGCAAGGAAATTTTTTTTAAGTAAAATGCAGATATTCTATTGGACTAGAATTAGCCAATCAGAGACTTGAAATACAGAAGCTTAAGGGTTTAACGGTTGAAATAATGTTCAGTTGCTGGCAAACCTTGGTAGTGACCAGATGGAAGATATGTTCTCTACAGAAGTAATACGTGTGAATCGTAAAATATGTATACGCGCTAAGAGAAAGTATTAAAGATTCTCACAGTTCTAAAAAAGAGTAGTGGTTTATTAAAATGTGCAAGGATTAATAAAAGAAATGAATTTAAAAACTTAAATTCTGTGTATGTCTATAATTATTGTCGTACCGCACCCTACCTAAGAGAAACGTGACTCTACAAACACTACTGAAGCAGCCGAGGCAAATTCAAACGTAAATAATATATATAACAATACTTCTTCAAGTTAGGTTCCCAAACGTGGAGCTAAACACCTTCTCATGTTACAAGCGGGTACAGGTTGTTCCCTTCTAAATTTATGTTTCAACCTATTCCCAAATTTTAAATAGTAAGTTTCAATAGTAAAGATTTTGAGATTAGGCAGTTAAGGATTACCAACTGTCTTGTGGAATATAGTGCTATCCCTTTCTAGCTTCCATGTTTCGACTTAAAGCAAATGCGCTATAGAATTAATTCGCGTTGTTAAGTGGACATCTTTAATCAGTACAATTGCGTGTTCTACTATATATGCGCATAGATTCTGGCTACCACAGTGAATTTTTCTGCTCTGCTATGCACAGTGGTTAATTGTTTGAGGAGTGGTTACGTTATTTCTTTTCTTTCGCGAAAAGTGATTCGTGCCATTGTCCGGTACTTCGGTGGGCTACAACAAAGATTCTAGGTTATTTGTGCTCGGGAGTTACCGCGGAATGATTATTTTTTGGCCTTAAGCAATCATGCTCAGAACCTCATAATGGTAACTCGGGTGCTGTTTAAATCCAAATACTGTGTCAATTATGGTACTATAGTAAATTCATATGCTATATTGTAATGCTTGTATTCGTTAGAGCTTTTTAAATGTGGTCTATTATTAGAGTTAAATTGCGATTTTACAATGAAACCAGAGAGGGATTTCGTATTGCAGAAGTAAGACTGGAGGAACGCCCTGAGTACTTTTTTATGGGGGACGAATAACATAAATAATGTATTACCGAGGTTGCGCTACAGTAACGCGTGCAACTCGTATTTGGCAGGTCCCTGGTTCGCTTACTCTGACCCATGGATTTTTCATGTTTTCTCCGGGGTCGGCAGGCGAATGTTGGGGTGGCTTCTTCTCTTCCACGATTTCCTTTCCATCATCTTTCATTCCGTTTGCTTCTCATCTTTCGAGTGTGCTTCTAAGTTTCGTGGCGTATGGCGGTACCGGATAGATGGCGCGGATGCATGCTCAATGGAAAGGGTGTTTCCCGTGGACATCAGAGGGGTGCTTGATTGGTGGGTTGTTCTTCAACCTCTCTGGCAGCTCCAGCAGTGGAACGGGTCTGCGAACTTGGAAATGCTGACTTCTGCGTGTCTCTGTGCCTGTCTGCCTACAGTCTATACCCTCCAATGGTACCTCTACCTCATTGCTTCCTCCTGGGGGGTGGTAACCACAATAGATCTGTGCTGATCGCAGCACCCAAGGTGTCTCCCTCCGTTGAATCACCTCTACATACCGTATTAACTGGGTAATACAAGCATTTCAAGGTCAAAGTAATAATCCCTTGGAATTTTGCATTGTCTTCAAGTCTGAACTTGTTTCTTTAAAACACTGTTACAGAATTTACTTTGTTTAATTTAAATCCTCATCCTAAATACTGTCTTTCTTTCTCCATAAACAGCCATAGTAAATTACAATGTATCCCTTGGTGACCTTTGGCATAAATAGCGAAGAAATTGATTAGTCATCAAAACTGACACCAGTAAACATTGCAAAACTTTTTATATACCAAGAAGGGTGGTGAACGATCTTAATTAAACTGTCAGCAGCAAATCCTCTCCGGGAGGTATAGCTGTAGAAACTGGACATTATTTATAACACACAAAACATTTTTCTTAGCCTTAGGTCAGAATTTACAAATATAAACAACAAAGGAAGACAGAATAAGCAGATACTACCAAAGCAACCAAAAGAAAAGGCCGAATATTTTTTGTGCTAGTTTGTAACATAAGAACATCAAGATTGGCAACTGAATGTATGCTGTTTCTAAAATATTACATGTTTTGATTTTACAATATGGTCTTTATTTTGGGAAAGCTTCTTAGCATGTGCTTTTTTATCATCTCTGCTATACTGAAGAGCTCAAAGGACTCTCATACATGTACTAAACTGCATCAATCAAGCTTCTTTCTCCCTTTTTATTATATTTCCCCCTCTGTTTTTATTAGAAAGAAGAAGCTCACAGTAGACCGAACACTGGGGACATGAATGAAGACGATAAACAACCGTCTTTTGTTTTTTCTTTATGGTTCTTTCCCCTCTTTCTTCATCGATTTCCCATTCAGCTAACAGTGAGAAGCAAGGTATGGATGTCACATTTACCATCTGTCTCTGCCTTTTTCTGCTTTTTATATGTTCGTGCGCCCATTTTTCATAAACTGCATTGAAGAGCAGTGTATTTTAGTCGTATAGAGCATCCAGATTATTTTCGCTACCTGATTGTTAAGTAATACCTTCAGTGAATTGTCACTTTAAAAGGGGATATACTATACATATATAGAGGAATTGTACATAGGAAAGGGGAACCATACATATAAGTATTGTACAGTAATAATTTAATTCACTAACATGTTAAAATATTCAACATCTAACATTTGTACAGAGCTGATTGTAAGACACGGGCGAGCTAGCAGGAATTCCAAGAAATCCTAAAGACCGTACCTGTAACCGAGCGGTACAACGCTACATGATGGCGCCTGAGCGCACGGATCTGAAACCACACATTCTCATACATGTCAGGGTAACGCGGCCTGAGGGCCAATAGAAAACGTCGTTACATTTTTAAACGCGTAGGTGAGAGTCACTAGGCTCCCGTATATAAGGGCAGCCAAAGCCTCAGAGTCCGCTCTTATTCTGAATATAGCTCATCGAGAAGTCACGTCAACACGAGGTGCTACAGATGGGGTGCGTGTGAATATAGCTAGGCACCTGACTAACTTAAAGTGGTGGGATTATTATTATAATAATGGGAAAAGCTAGCCGGCCATACATATTAAAACTGTGAAATAAACTCCATTGATTAAGGGAAATTTGCAGTGTATTTTTAACTTGCCTAACCCCCAAAACTGAGAGTTAATTATTAGATATAGTTAGAATTGGAATACTCATGGACCGACAAGTACCAATAGCCGAGGAAGAAGAACACTGCAACCAGGCAACAACAACCCAAGGATCATCGATTTTCAGCTACAAATAGCGCATAGCACCGATTTCCCGCTACAACTTTTTCTGGGATGTCCACAACCAAGCTGTGTCAGGATATATTTGGTGGTATATTTTGGTTTATTATGATAAGATGTATATATTACCTTAGGCTACCGCTAAAACTTACGATGTTCATAAAAATGGAAGTACATAAAGTTAGCTTCTTGAGTAACATCCAGATTTCATAACCCTTCTGTTTAAGATTAGGATGTTTTAGGGGTTCTTAGACTTCCTGGAGCTTTTGTCAGTCCTCTAAGGTGGTCATTAATACGATGATTGAACGAGAGATACACCATCATAACAAAGTTTATCAGCAGGGTTAAATTCGGCTGAATTTTTGGATAGACTACCAATTTTCATAACCGCCATGAAATATCTTATATGCTTCTAATAGAGCAATTTTTGGAATAACACCTGCAATACCAAGAACATATGATTTAGGGTGATGGAGAAATAATTCGGTTAAGTCGTGAAAAATGAACGTTAATAGGATAGTTAACGATAATTATCGACTTTGACATTGGTTTCCTCCATTAAGCAAAACCCCTTTTTATCGTAACCACGAAATAATTTAAAATAGATCCAATTTTTAAAAAATCGGATGTGATACATTCACATGACTTTCTCTACCTTCTATCGTTTATTATTAGTATGTATACAAACTATTCTTACTGAAGCTTTTACTTTTTCACACTACGTATAGCAAGTAGGGAAAGTATTGCATTCTACCCAAAAATTCCATACGGAGATTTCACCGGAAACACATGTTTTGAGGCGCCCTGAATCCAAATAATGCATTTTTTGAAGCATGTCCGTTTGTGTGACTGTGCGTGTGTCTGTGAACGGCGTAACTCAAAAACGATAAGTCGAATAAATACCAAATTTTGTATTTAGATTCAGTACCTTCCAAAGATGCGACACGAAGATTCTTAAACAGAATTTCCCCACTCCAAACTGCCCTTTACTTGGAACACTTTTCGAAACTTTAAATTTTCTAAAAATTGGCTCTAGCGATTTTGATTACAATACCATATATTAAAGATATTTGCATCACAAATAAAATTATATTTTAATTTTCTGGGAAAAGCCTGTGAAGTCCTCTTTATTCGGAGGGAATTTTGTATAATCTTGTATAACTCGTAAATTTTAAGCGATAAACGAAAACGTAGGTACTACACAAAAATGTAGATATCTTTAAAACACACAATTTATTTAAAATTGTTCTTTTTTGCGGTGTAAGCAGTTCCTGAGATCTGTTATTAATGGTTCAAATTTTTCGTTTCTGGTCATTCTTTTAAGTCCTACCAACGTTCCGCTATTTTTCACGATTGCACGGTAACGCATGAGTTTTAAGGCTTGCATATACCATCCAGTTCTTAAACATTTGACTATCACTGTTCCCTTTGAAATGTGTAATGTAGCTGTTTTTGCAAAGTTTTATTTGGATTAAAATTTAGCAGATGAAAAATGATCTTGCGTATAAATAATTTGTGTACCCACTAATAAACACCTGAGGATAGAGAAAGTCATGTGAGTATATCACATCAGGTTTACTTTGTATCTACTTAATTTTAATCCAAATAAACCTTTGTTGAAACAGGTACATTTACATTTTGTTGTGATACAATGAGAACAGCGGTAGTACATTTTTTAAGAACTGCACGCTATGTGCCGGCCTTAAATTTCATGCTGGTTCCATGCAATCACGAGAAATAATTGAAAATTAAGGCAGTATTTTTATCACTTAAATAATATCAGTTAAATTATATAATATAAAATATAATAACAGCCCGCCTTAAAGCAATACGTGTATGTAATAATATGTAAAATGTATGTAACAGTCATTGTATTAATGTTTATATTATTATGCACATGATAGTAATGTTATGTGAATGTATTACGTAATGTAACGATGTAGGAGCTGTGAGAATAGAAGCCGAAAGTTGCTAACAATGAGGTAACAATGAGGTAACCTTGTGGCAATAATGAATTGGAAAGTTTAATAATGCTACTAATAATTCTTGGCACAATAATGTAATATTTAAAACAGTTTATAAATAGCCAATCAAAAACTAGAAATAGTTAAATAAAAGTATTCTATTGGAGTAAAATTAGCCAATCAGAGACGTGAAATATAGTAAATGTGCCGATTTAAGCGGTAGAAGCCAGACACTACTAGGCAGGGTTCCCGAGCACTTCGATACGGTACAGGTTAAGTGTGAAACATAAAACTTCATTACGGCGAGAATAAAAATAAAGTTTACGTGTTAAAAAGTGAAATTAATAAATAATCTCACAGCTCTACAGTAAGATATATCAGTGAAGCGTTACCTAATCGTGTGAAAGATTAATAAAACGAAGTTAAATACCATTTTAATCTGTGTAAGCCTTCATTGTTTAGCCACACCACCCCCTGCTTAGAGATACGTGTTTCTGCAAATTACTACTGACGCAGCCGAGGCATACAAATATAATATTTAAATAAATATTAAAATTACAAAGCTGATTTTTAAACGGGAGGCGAAGGCTACCGGAAACTTTGTATCGTGCGTAGGGCTGCAACTACTTCAAGTTTGGCTCCCCAACAGTGGAACTACAATACACCTATCTTCAAATTGGCGTCCAATGCGTGATGCTAATAACGTAAAATATTTCTATTTCAAAATGGACGAGACTTTAAAAGATTAAGTATGAACAATTCGAAACTTTAATAACGGATATGTCAGAAACCACTTATGCCACAGAAAATCTTATTTTAAGTAATTTGTGTGCTTTAAAGAGATTTATATTTTTGTATGGTACGTTTTCGTCTATCGCTTAGGGAGCCATTTTCACTTTAATTGATTAAATTACGAAATTTAATAAAAATAATTAATATTTTTAAAGGTCTATCACAATTAAATCATAGCTGAACTAGATATTATACCAAAATATTTTATTTTAGATTTTGCAACTTTAGCTGGTTATCCGACAGTAAACAAAAGTAGTTTTGGAGCACATGGCACAACTTTCACTTACGATGACGTGAGCCAGGAATTAACAAAATAAAATAATTTAAAACCAGCTTATTCTATTGAAGCTGTAAAACTGAAACTGAGTTTTATTTATGAACGCTCTGTAAATGTTGTGGTACTTAGCGTCCCATTTTATATTGGGCCGGTAATTTCGCTCAGAGACCTCTTTATCAGGCTTGAGATTATTTTACGTGCCATGAATCTACGACACGGGACCATCGGCTTTACTTCCCTTCCGAATTTTGAAGAAGAAGGTTGCTGTAGATTATTGCTTCACGTAAGGAAAGCCAATTTGAAGTAGGAGTTGCATTGTAATTCAACTGTTGGGTAGCCGAACTTGAAGTAGTTGCAACCGTACGTATGGTAAAAAGTTCGTCCCAAAAATGTTTAAAAAAATATTAACTTTGTAATTTTGACTGTTTCTTTAAATATATTTGTTTGCCTCGGCTGCGTCAGTATTATTTTTAGACATAAATTTCTTAACAGGCCGTGATGCGGATGAAGAATGTAGACTTACACAGATTATAATTTTTAACTCCTTTTTATTAATTCTTGACACGATTTTAATAACACTTCATTGATATAGAGAGCTGTGAGATTCCTTTGTTAATTACTTGCACTTTTTAACACGTAAACTATTTTCGTCTCACACGAATACGTATTAAATTTCTCGAGGACACATCTCGCGCCCGGTTAGGAACACTATCTACAACCAAGGCGTCCTGTTATGAGTGCTGTCTACAAGCAACTAATTACTAGATTTGTAAATTTTGCTATATTTCAGTTTCTGATTGGCTATTCCTAATCCAATAGAATACCTTCATTTAACTAAAGACTTTTCTGGTTGTTGAATGGCTATTTTATGAACTGTTACAAAAATTACATTATTGTTGCTCCAAGAATGACTAGTAGCATTTTTACACTTTCTTACTCATTATTGCTTCAAGATTACCTCATTGTTACCTCATTGTTAGCAACTTTTAACCTATTATTCTCACAGCTCCTACATTATTAAATTACGTAATACATTCACATAACATTACTGAACATGTATACAATAATATAAACATTTACAATGACTGTAATATACACTTTTTACTTTCTCTACTCCGTATAGTAAGTAGGGGAAGTATTGTATTCCACCCAAAAATTCGATACCGATATTTCACCGGAAATACATGTTTTGAGACCCCCTGAATAAAAAAAAGCATTTTTAGAAACATGTACGTGTGTGTCTTGTGTTTCTATCTGTGTGTGTGTGTGTGTGTGTGTGTGTGTGTCTGTGAACAGCATAACTTAAAAACGAACAGTCGGATAAACACCAAACTTGGTATTTAGGTTCAGTAGCTTTCAGAGATGCGACACGAATGTTTTCAAGAAAATCCCCCCACCGCAGACTACCCTTTACATGGAACATTTTTCGAAAATTTTAATTTTCTCAAAAATGGCTCTAACGATTTTGAATAAAATATCACATGTTTAAGATACTTTCATGACAAATAAAATTTATATCTTTAATTTTCTGGGAATGTCTCCAAAAGTATTTTTCATTGTGAAGGACTTTTGCATAACTGGTAAACCATAAGAGATAGACAAAACTTTACTAAAGAAAAAATGTAAATCGCGTTAAAATACACAATTTATGTCATATACATTTTTGTTATTGAGTGAACCATTTTCGAGATATTGCTGGTTATTCTCTTAAATTTTCAAATACTTATACTTTTTCTCAAATTCGTTATTCAATGTTTTTGTCCTGGTAATGCAAAGAGAATGGAATACTCCACATAGCAACCGGCTCTTAAAATATTTGACTATAGCTTAAAGCCTACCAATTCCCCTTGCATCTACTAGAAAATTAGCAATAAGATTAACATCTCAATATCTCGATTAACATGAAGCATATGGAGAATAAGCCTTTGTAAGAATAGTTTGTACAAGAGTAGATAGTCATGTGAATGTAACACATCAGATTTTTATGTATTGTTACATACACATATGGCTTTAAGGCGGGCTGTTATTATATTTTATATTACATAATTTGACTGAAATGATTTAAGTGTTAAAATACTACCTCAATACCTTAAGTGCCTTTTAAGTGGTATTCCTGAAAGTCCGAAATAATACAGTGGGGTTATAGTTTGTTTGATGCCATCTTAGTAAGGCCTTGATTGTTATTCAACGAGATACATCACAACTGAGTTGAATAATTTGTTGCATCATACAGACATAGCTTTATTAAACCACAAGTTTACTCCTAACTACCATTCCTTTTTGAAGGTATCGGATTTTATAACCAGTAGGTTAGTTTATACTCTTACCTCGACGGAAATAACCAATCCATTCAACAGCCACGTAATCTGAACACTTTGCCTAATTGAATTAGCATTACTTAATCACAACGTTTTCTCTTCTCTTCACTAAATTACAAAACGTGGATCCATTTGCATTCTAATAGTAACATGCCTGTTGTTTACAGCGCAGTGGTTAACTATATTATGATTTAGCGGTACGCTGTGTGAATAAAGTTTATCCGATCTTTGCTTCACTAGTAAACTACGGTACCACGTATGCTTAATATCTTTGAAGGACCCGTGCACTTTGTTTCTGGCTTTATTTCATTTAGGATCTTCACGGATCGCGTGATGACGTGGTAACTCTTACCAGAAAAATCTAATGACTTTCTCTATCCATTATCATTTATTATTACACAAGTTGTACAAACTATTCTTACGAAAGCTTATTTTTCTATCTGCTTCATTATAATCCGGATAAGCCTTTGAAAATTAGTTTCATTGCAAGTACAAGAGAGATACAGGAAACAGAATCGATAGTAATATGTTAAAAAGGTAGTAGTTTGAGGCAATATTTTATATCATAGCATGCTGTGAATGCCAGAGTGATTATAGTGTAAATTAATATTATTGTATGTACATGATTTTAGATGTTTTTTAGCCATAAGGATTGTAGGAAATAAGTTTACACGGCCTAACTGAAACTGACAATAGAAGTGGGTAACAATAAACCGAGGGGTTGAGTTGTTTATCACTAAGAAGAGATAAACAAATGACGTCAGGGTAGCGTGCCTTTTTTTTTGGAAATGGAGGGAATATCTTCCCTAGAGCATATATGTTAGTAGTAGTGATTGGCTGACCAAAACAGACGCTAAAGTGGGCGCAATTTTGTAACCAATAGCAGCTATATTATAATGTTTAGGCAATTCAAGCTGAAGGAGTATATATTCTCGAGTCATAAGCAAGTGTCGCACAGTTCTGAAGAACCTCTCACGAGGTGCACGTCGCAGAGTTAGTTAAAAAATGTAAAAGTGCGCGAAGTAATTCGTGCGCGGCAACTAAAACGACTGTGGTTACATTCGTAAATATCACAGTTTCAGTCAGGCGTGTATAAAGATTAAATGTCAATTATTAATTAAGTGTGATGACAATAAAAGTCTAGATTCAATTTTGTTTATAGTGTTATCTTTTAGTAACAACTCCTTTCTGTTTACACACGCTGCTTAGAGAGACGTGCTCGACTGAGTTATAATAGCTAGCCGGAGGACAAAGAACCCAAATTAAAAAAAATAATTAATCAATATGCGCCCAACAAATAAGATAACACAAGCCATTGAGAACTGCGACAAGTTATAAGCCTGCCTAACAATTTCAAACGCTTTCCATGACATCACAAGATACAGGTTTCGTCGAAGGTCCACCTGGGTAAAAACCTAAGCTCAAGCCCTCTTCTAAAACCCAGGGTTAGCGCCATTCGAGCGGTTCTCCAACGTGGGGTTTCCCATGAGGGCAATACCTTGTTATCCTAGAAAGGCCACTACGCGCGCCACCCTGAAAGGACGACTACTGATAACCTCGGTGGGGTCAACAGAAATCTAGCATACCGTCTACCGGTTATCCAGCTCGGTATCGGAGAGCATTGATGCGTCTCACAACCCCGTTTTGCATGTAAAACCATACAGACGTACCCAATACCCATGGGTCTCGGGAAACCACTACCCTGCCGAGTTCAACCCAATTCGAACTTTCCAACGGGAGGGGCTCGAAACGTTCGGCACAGCGTACTTCTAGTAACGTCAGAAGTACCACGAGTGCTAAGGGTCTGCAGCGCCCGCACCACGGCAACTAAAGAGGTCGGAACCCCCCCTACGGGAGAAAAAGTGATACAATTGAATAGCGACATCACTTAAAAAGAATAACACAGTATTGAATAATTCAAACCAATAATAGCAACTATCTCGGAAATGACTGATGCCAAGAAAAGATTATTTGAAATACAATGTGTGTTTTAAAGAGATTAATACGTTTTATGTAGTAAGGTTTTGTCCATCTCTTATGGTTTATCAGCTACTTATTAGACATTATACAAAATTGCTTCCGAACGAAGAGGACGTAACAGGCTATTCCCTCAAAATTAAAGATATACGCTTTATTTGCCATGTAAATGTCTTACACGTATGGTAAGCCATTTTTAAGAAAATCGAACATTTTGAAATATCTTCCATGTAACGGGATGTGGGTATTTTATTGAAAATCTTCTTGTCGCATCTTTGGAGGTATCATCGGACATTTCGTTTTTGGATTGTGCTGTTCAGACACACACAGAACCAAACCTTTCTCTAAAAATGGTCTTATTAGCAGAAGCAAATGTCGCTTTAATAGGAATGCAGCTAAAAGTACGTCGTCCTCCGTGGTGTAGTGGTTACCATGCTAGCCTCTAGTTACCGAGGTCGCGGGTTCAAACCCGGCGGAGTGCGATGCATTTTTTCGGGCGTAAAAATACTTAGCATGGCTTCCTTCGGAAGGGAAGTAAAGCCGGTGGTCCCGTGTCGTTGATTTACGGCACGTAAAAGAACATCAAGCCTGATAAAGAAGCCTCTGAGCATAATTACCATCAATATAGAATGGGACGCTAAGGACCACAGCAGTTAAAGAGCGTCATAAATAAAACTCAATTTAATTTTAAGCCAAAAATAGTAATAAACGCTTCTAAGATTGTTCCTATTAAATAGATAATCATCCATATACCATATTACGAAACAGTTGATAAATACTTCTTCTTTGTAATAAACTAGAAGTATTTCTTATTGTGATGTTGTATGATACTTAAAAGTTGAGTTGGAATATATTAATTCACATCACATAAAGGCGCTAGTTGTTACCGTAGGAGCGCTTTCGAGAGATTTGTTTCTCTCGTCTTCAGCTGAGACCCAACTAACTGGATCTCCCTCACCCCTCACCCCAAGAAATGTTTCATTGGACGTTATTTCTGCTCTCTGTTGAGAAAAATTGGAACCTGGTGATATTGCTGCCATCTGTGTTGTCGGTTGGTCATTCATCATACTTCTTTCTTCCATCTTGTAGTCTAATTGGTCTGCATTCTGCTGAGAAGAATTGGAAACACTTGATCTTGAATTTGTTGCCATCTTTGTCTACTTACCCTCCTCTATGTAGGACTTACACCCTTAGGACTTACAAGCGAGTGCCTGGGGTCAGAGTCCTGTCGAGGAGCAGACACTTTGGAAGAGAGAGGACCCAGGATGGGTGATTAGACCGATGCCTGGCATGATAGGGAGTAGATGATATGAAATGATGGTGAAATGGATGAAAAGTAAGGTAGTTGTTGAGTAGTTGGTGGAATGAATGGCGGGGGAAACCGGAGAACCCGGAGAAAACCCGCCCTGACGCCGCTTTGTCCACCACAAATGCCACATGCGGGTTCCACGCGCCGCCTAGTTGATGAATACAAGAGTGTAAACTGTTTCCCAAACGCGAAATAGCTGTAGAGCAAACATATCCTGAATTGTGCTAAACCCTTGTTATTAATAACAGCTAAATATATTCGCATAATGATTACAAGCAACAATGGAATTATTACAAGCAGCAATAGAACTGAAACTCTTTTTACAGTTTGCCAAACATTAACAATGCAAGCATGATGACATAGATTATAAGCACCTACTAAATAAGCATAATGATTAGATTAATGGTTTCCGACAAAGAGATTTATGTAACATTATGAACAGGTCATTATAATCATGAATATTTTGCATAATTGGCCCTTTGTGGCAAACGAAATAACACAAAAAATCTGATGTGTTACACTCACATGACTTTCTCTACTCTTGTACAAAACTATTTTTACAAATGCTTATTCTCCATATGCTTCATGTTAATCGCGATGTTAATCTTATTGCTAATTTTCTTGTAGATACAAAGGGAATTGGTAGGTTTTAAGCGATAGTCAAATATTTTAAGAGCTGGTTGCTATGTAGAGTATTCCATTCTCTTTGTATTACCAGGACAAAAAAATGAATAACGAATTTCAGAAAAAGTATAAGAATTGGAAAATTTAAGGGAATAACAAGCATTATCTCGAAAATGGTTCACTCAACAACAAAAATGTATATGACATAAATTGTGTATTTTAACGCGATCTACATTTTTATGTAGTAACATTTTGTCTATCTCTTATGGTTTACCAGTTATGCAAAAGTCGTTCACAATGAACAATACTTTTGGAGACATTCTCAGAAAATTCGAGATATACATTTCATTTGTCAAGAAAATATCTTAAACATATGGTATTTTAATCAAAATCGTTAGAGCCGTTTTTGAGAAAATTAAAATTTTCGAAAAATGTTCCATGTAAAGGGTAATCTGTGGTGGGGGGAGTTTCTTGAAAACCTTCGTGTCGCATTTCTGGAAGATACTCAACCTAAATACCAAGTTTGGTGTTTATCCGACTGTTCGTTTCTGAGTAATGTTGTTCACAGACACAGACACACACACGGACATGTTTCCAAAACATTTTTTTTGGAGGCCTCAAAACATGTATTTCCGGTGAAATCTCGGTATCGAATTTTTGGGTGGAATACAATACTTCCCTTACTTACTATACGTAGTAGAGAAAGCAAAAATGAAGGTACTGAAATAAATGTATTTCTACTGGGGCTACTCTAATTTCCTTTAATCTACAACTTCTAAAGTCTGCTGCTTTGATGTCAGCTAACTTGAAGATGTTTCAGAAAAGCGGGCACAGTTTTAATGACAGTAGAATAACTTATTTTAAAGGGGCATTTTCTTGAAGGTTTCCATCACGCTGGCAGTATTCCTGCTTTGTATGGCGATGCTAATTTGTTGCTTCTAGTATTCTGAGAAACGAGCATCTCCTCTAAGGGTTTGAGGAGGTTGTCCAAACTCTGTGTTTGTCCTTGCCTCTTGGCACCATGGGCATAGTTTCAACTGCAAACACAACGAAATAGCGGTTTTTGCTTTCTCCACCACCTGCCTTGTTGACGAAAGAAGTGTTGTATTCCACGCAAGAATTCGACATAGAGATTTCACTGGAACTATATGTTTTGAGGCCTCCAAGTAAAAGAAATTGTAAAGAAAGATCAGTGTGTGCGTATGAACAGCACAACTAAAAAATCTGATGTGTTGCACTCACAAGACTTTCTCTCTTCTTGTACAAACTATTTTTACAAACAATTATTCTCAAACTACTTCATGCTAATCGATATAAACATTTGCAAAAACTATCGTATTGCTAAACTTCTTACAGGTGCAAGGGTAATATGATAGGATTTAACCAATAATCAAATCTTTTAAGAGCTGGTTGCTATGTGAAGCATTCCATTCTCTTTTCATCCTATTATTAAAAAGAAAAAAATAAAGGATAACGAATTCCCATTTGAGAAAAGTATAAGTATTAGAAAATTGAAACTAATAACAAGGAATAGCTCGGAAATGGTTCACTCCAAAAAAATGTACGACATAAATTGTGTGTTTTAACGAGATCTACATTTTTTGTGTAGAAACATTTTATCTATCTCTTACGGTTTACCAGTTGTGCAAAAGCCATTCACAATGAAGAGTATTTATCTTTGGTATTTATCCGACTTTTCGTTTTTGAGTTATGCTGTTCACAGACACACATCCACACTGACACACACACACACACAAACACGGACCTTTTTCTAATTTTTTTTGGATTCAGGGGCCTTAAAACATGTATTTCCGGTTGAATTCGGTATCGAATTTTTTGATGGAATGTAATATTTCCCATAATTACTATACGTAGTAGAGAAATTAGAAACGGAACGTTGAATAAATACAAAATTTCATATTTAAGTTCAGTATCTTCCAGTATGAAAACGATGCGCATCTTCATTTTTTTAACAAAAGCATCTTCAGTTTTTAAACAAAAAGCCCCCACTCCAAACCACCCTTACATGGAACATTTTTAAAAATTTTGTACGTTTTAAAAAAGTTGCTCAAATTGTTTGAATTAAAAGACTGCATATTTAAGATATTTACATCAAAATAAAGTGTATATTTTAAATTTTCTGGAAATAGCCAAGAAGTGCTCTTAATTCGGAGAGTATTTTTTGTAATTTTTTTAACTGGTAATACTTAAGAGTTAGTCTAAAACTTGCTACTCTTAACTTTAAACTCTTATACATATACTTTATTTCAAGTAATTGTTCTTGTGGCATCAGCCATTTGTAAGATACCCGTTAATTAAGGTTTGAATTTTTCAATACTTTGTAATTCTTTAAACTCCTGTCGATATTCATTCTGGAAAGTGTATGCAATTTTAAGGCCAGCGTATAGCAAGTCTGCTTTTGAACATACGATCATCGATTCGATTTCGTCTATCCCCCTTGTACCTTCAAAGAAATGTGTAATGTAATTATTTCTGCAAATGTTTATTTCGATTAACATGAAGTAGTTAGAAAAATAAGATTTCATCGCAAGAGCGTGTAGCAGTTATATAAAAATAAGCGATTGTGAATAAACAAAGTTATGCGAATGTAAAGCATAAGCCTTTTTATGTGCTTGTATAACAATTACGCAACATAAGTTTTAAAATTTAATACAGCTATTAATATACTGCTTATTGTTGTTCACACAATCCTTCCATTTTATGCAGATAGGTTAAAAAGCTGTTAAATTCACATGACCTTCTCTACTCTCCGTCGTTTATTAGTGGCTATACAAATTATCCATACGAAAGCTTATTTTTCTATCTACTACATTTAAATTCAAATAAACAGAAATAGCTACATCACACATTTTGTTATAGACACAAAGGCAACAGCGATAGTCAAATGCTTAAGAACTGGGCGTTATATGCTGGCCTTAAAATTCCATACTGTTTCTATGCAATCGCGAGAAACAACCGAAAATCTACGGAACTTGAAAAGAATGACAAAGTATTGAATAAATAGAAGCATTGCTAATGGATATCTCCGAAACGGCTGATGCTAAAAAAAAGGTTATCGGATATAAATTGCGTGTTTCAAAGAGATCTACATTTTTGTTTTCGTCTTTCGCTTAACGTTTTTCAGTTATACAAGATTATACAAAATTCCTTCCGAATGAAAATTTCTGTAGTGGCTGTTCTCGGAAAATTCAAGATATACATTTTATTTGTCATGTAAGTATCTTTAATACTTGGTAATTGAAGTAGTAACTATTTATTACGATATTTTTAGTACCACGCTTTGGGAGAAGAACCGTTATTTTTGAGTAGCCGAACTTGAAGTAGTTACAACCGCAGTATGGTAAACAGTTTCTGGTAGTCTTCGCCTTAAAAATGTACTTTCCGGTGGCCTTTGCACCAAATGTTTAAAAAATATTAACTTTGTAATTTTGACTGTTTCTTTAAATATTATATATTTATGTTTGCCTCGGCTGCGTCAGTAGTTATATAGTTTTTTTACAGTCATGAATGTCTTAGCAGGGAGTGGTGCGACTGAAGAATGTAGGCTTACACAGATTATAATTTTACTTCACTCCTTTTATTAGTGCTTGACACGATTTAAATAACACTTCACTGATACAGGGAGCTTGAGATTTTTTTTATTAATTACTTGCACTTTTTAACACGTAAACTATTTTTGTCCCACACAAAATACGTATTAAATTCCTCGAAGACGCATCTCCCGTCTGGTTAGGAACGCTGTCTGCTAGCAACTGACTTCTGAATTTGTAAATTTTGCTCCATTTTAGTTTTTAATTGGCTAATCCTAATCCAATAGAATACCTTCATTTAACTAAAGCTTTTTCTGGGTTTTGATTTTATAAACTGTCACAAAAATTACGTTATTGCTTCCAAGAATCACAAGTAGTATTGTTAAACTTTCAAATTCATTATTGCCTCAAGGTTACCTCATTGTTGCGTCATTAACAACTTTTAACCTATTATTCTCACAGTTCCTACATTATTAAATTAGTAATACATTCACATAACATTATTACATAGGTATACAATAATACAAACATATACAATGACTGTAATATACACTTTTTATATATTGTTACATACACATATTGCTTTAAGGCGGGCTGTTATTGAATTTATATATTATATAATTTGACTGAAATAATTTAAGTGTTAAAAATACTGCCTCATAATTTAACCAAGATTGTTAAATCCAGCTTTTAGAAAATAAGAATTTTCGAAACATTTTCCCTGCAATGGGTGGTTTGGGGTGGAAGATTTTCTTGAAAATCTTCATGTCGCATCTTTGTAAGTACTGAACCTAAATACACATTTGGTATTTATCCTAATATTAGTTTTTCAGTTATGCTGTTTACATACACATATGGACCTTTTTCAAAAATGTTTTTTGATTCAGGGAGCTCAAAACATGTATTTATGGTGAAATCTCTGTATCGAATTTTTGGGTGGAATGCAATACCTTCTATGCCTACCATGCATATAGTAGGGAAATAACTAGTGGAGAATGCTGTAAGTTAGAATACAAGTACTGGCTTCTAATTGATTTAAAATTTAAATCTGCTGAATTTCGTCTTCCATGCAGATGGTCAGTACTCCTAACAGTGCCGTTATATGTTGCTGTTAGATCGGCCGACTCATATTCGGGAAGTCCGGTGCGATCCCGTCAAGCGGCCATTCTGACCCATGGGTTTTTGGTGGTTTTCCCTGGTCGGCAGGCGAATGCTGGAGTACTTCATCTTCTACTATGACTCTCCTCCATCATTTCCTGTACCTACCAGGGTTGTAGGACCAGGCGACGGTGTATGGCTAGTTGCGGCTGGATAGTGGTTGTGTGCTCTGTAGAGGTTTTTTCAGCTGGCGTCGTTGCGGGACTGCTCTGCAAGGTTTAGCCTCAGGGGCCTGGGTGTCGATCTGTAAACGTCAGGGAACCCGTTTATGCTTGCTTCTGTCATCATCCGGACCTTGCCGCCCTTCAGGTCTCTCTTCCTACCCCTCCTTCTCAGAGATCAAGGCAGAAGCAAAAAGAGCAATTGCAGCCTACTTACGACACACTGCCGACTCTTGCGGGAGCTCCTCCTTTCGTCCGTACCTCTACCATTGTCTTTTAAACAGCATATCTCATAAAAACGCACACATTTTCGACGGAGTGCTGTTTTATAGCACCCGAATAATAAGACGTTTGGGTTCTGTTACACTATAACTCTACCACAATAATATTGCACTTCGCTGGGCTGGCTTGCGCGTGTATTCAAATGCAGGTTTCCGCAAGATAAACTGCAATAATATCTGGTCTGCAGGGTCATGAAGCAGCGGCGAAATTTACCGCAGAACAAACAGCAGATGCTTATGCTTTCCTTTTTCTTATTATTATTTAGTCACAAATGTGTAGAACTAGCAGTATTAGAACTGAAAATGGATCTTGGAACTGGAATATCATACTGCTTCCGAAACCGTTATCATCTGAAGTATTCGAGCGGATACGTGTCATCCTCCGTGGACAAGTGGTACCGGTGCTAGCCTCTAGTTCTCAAACCCGGCGGAGGACGATGAATTTTTTCGGGCGTAAAAATCCTTGGCATGGCTTCTTTCGGAAGGGAAGTAAAGCCGGTGGTCCCGTGTCGTAGATTTACGGCACGTAGAAAGAACCTCAAGCCTGATAAAGAGGCCTCTGAGCAAAATTACCGGTCTTTCACGCCCAATATAGAATGGGACGCTAAGGACCATAGTAGTTAAAGAGCGTCCATAAATAAAACTCCATTTAGTTTTAATTTAGATGCATGGCCACTAAGTGGGATGCCTCAGGACTTAAAGTCTGAGGTTCCATTTTGGGATGTACTGGCCCTGACCTTGGGTTTTTTCATCGTTTTCGAAGATCGGTGGACGAATGGTGGATTATAAACTACACACTTCGTGAGAAAAATCTCGGGCTATGAGAAGTGATGTGCAGCGTCCGCGTTGCAGGTGCTTTAAGGAGAGAACTGCTTTCCTTTGGCAAGTAACCTGTCTGTAAAGACATTGAAGGGGCGCCGAGGATGTTTAATCTGGAAACGCTCGGGAGCCTGCTGCGCTACGCCTGCTGCCATCACATCTGGTCTTCCTTCATTCTCGTATGCCGTTCCCATCCCTGCCTCCCGGCAGTTTAGTAGACTCAATAAAGCCCTAGCTTTCGGTGTGCTTTACTCCACTCCATTTCTTGTCATGCTTAATCTAACTAAATAGATAGATAAGGTATCTTTATTGGTTTCAAATTATTTAAGCTATTACGCAAGTATTTAGTGCATGGAAAAGAGAAAGTAGAGATAAATTACCTTTGTCTAACTGAACAAATTTGACCTAGCTTCGCGCACTTTAGCCAAGAAATTGACCATGTTTTGCCAGTTCCTCTGGTTTAGCCTGTAGCATCCAACATGCCAATCTCTTTCTTGAAGACATAAGAATTTTTCTTTGAGTTTAATTGTTCGCTGGTTCTCCCACTGTGCACATTCGCCAAAATATGTACCCAGTCCTCATCCAAATCACAGAATGGGCAGATTCTCCAGCCAGAATCGTCAGTCATTTTCTGTGCACTCCAGCATCCCAGTCTAAACCATGTCATTCTGATCTTTCTTTTCTTCCTAAGTTATGTATATATGCCTCTTTACCCCAGTTCAATTTTATTTCATTTGCTAGACTTAGAGAACGTATAATTTTACAATCCGATTCTATTTTCTGTTGGTTGATGCCTCTTAGTCTTTTTTTGAGACATTTCCATAATTTCAGCTCTTTGCCATACTGACCCCATTCCTATTCTCCTTAAACCCCTTTCCAAATCAGCTGCCCAAAACTTAGGAGAACATGTTGGTTGCCTTACAAACATCAGGTAGTTGTTTCTCTAAAGAACGGCCAAACACGTTAATGGAAATTAACTAACCTTTAGAGTTTTTCACTGCTAGTGAGGGTTTATCTGTTTTCTTTCATGGTAATAATTTGCGGTTCGGTTTGATTTCTTTCATTTGGGATTTCTGCATGCTGTGGGATATTCTGTCTCTCCTCTGAAAGAATTGTATTTCTGAATTTGTCCCCCGTTTTTACTTTCCCTATCACGTACATATTAGGTACAGAAGGTAATGCATTCCACCCAAAAATTCGATACCGAGATTTCACCAGAAATACATATTTTAGACACCCGAATACCCTCAAAAAAAGAATTTTTAGATGAAAGTTCGTATGTCTGTGAACAGCTTAACTCAAAAATGAAAAGTAGGACAAATACCAAACTTAGTAATTACATTCAGTACCTTCCAAAGATACGACACGAATATTTTAAAGTAAATCTCCCACCTCAAACTATCCTTTACATGGAACACTTTTCGAAATATTTTATTTTCTCAAAATGGCTCTAATGATTTTAATTACATTACTATATACTACATATATTTACATAGTGAATAAAATGTTTATCTTAAATTTTCTGGAATAGCCTGTAAAGTCTACTTCATTTGGAATAAATTTTGTGTAATGTTGTATAAGTGGTAAACGTTAAGCGATAGACGAAAACGAATTCCATAAAAATATCTCTTTAAAACACACAATTTGTTTAAAATGACTTTTTAGTGTGGCATCACCCCTTCCGAGATATCCGTTATTAATGATTCGAATTGTTTAATACTTTGTCATTCTTTTCAAGTCCTTTCGATATTCAACTGTTTATCGCGATTGCATGCAGAGCATGGAACTTTAAGGCCAGTACATAACGTCCAGTTCTTAAACATTTGACTATCGCTATTCTCTTTGTACCTTTTAACGAAATGTGTAATAGATTGCGAACAACCCTCTGTATTGCAGAGATTATAAGAGAAAACAGACATCATTAGCCCAATTCACAAGAATCCCTTAAAAGAGAATGTCTTTCTTTATATCCCGCTATACCATAAACTCTTTAAATTGAATACTTATGCCCTTATTGAATACTTCACTCTTATTACGTCATACTAGTTTTGACCAATAAAACCGCACGAAAAGATTTGTTTTAAACAATCATGTCTGCTTATACCCACAGTTCTTATTACCTCCCTAACATTTGTGTTTTTTATTTTCCACTAATAAAAGATCAACTGAACCACTAAAACATAAAACAGAACATGTACTAGCAACAATTATTGTGCAATTAAAATAATTTATGTTTCTTTCATAAACTTTTCTATTATTCATTTTATGTTATTTAGGTTATGTTGTAACTTCTGTTGTATGAGCTTATGTAGTTACGTGTGGAATGCAAGTGTTTTATAAACCTGATGTACTACATTCACATGGCTTTCTCTACCCATTATTCAAAAAACTATTAAAATATTCTTCTATTAATTCATATTAATTCATTGTTACAAATTTCCTTGTTACAAGAAGTTTTGTAGTAGGCTTAAGTATTAAGCGGTAGTCAAATCTATTAAAAGAGATAGTTTCTATGAGATGACTGAAATTCTGGTCCCTTTGCACGAAGGCGAGGAGAAAAAAAATAGTGATTTTCCTATTGAGAAACGTAAAAGTATTTGAAAATTCAAACCAACAACAAAGAATATCTCGGAAATATGAAACACCATAAATTTGTTATTTAGCATAAAATATGTGCTTTTAACGGGATCTGCTTTTTGTGCAGTAAGATTTTGATCTACATTTTAAGTTATACAAAAGTTATTCGTAATGAAAGGACTTGGAGATTATTCACAGAAAAGATATTCCTACCTACATTTTTTTATTATGAACATTCTTAAACATATGATATTTTAATCAAATTAGGAGTTATTTTTGAGAAAATAAAGGATAACAAAAATGTTTCACGAAAGGGGTAGGGAGACCCGTTTGGGGTCGGGAGATTTTACTCAACATTTTTCTATTATAACATTAGAAGATACTGAACTTAAATACCAAGTTTGGTATTTGTCGGAATTTTCATTTTTGAGTTATGCTATTCAGAGATACACAACACACAAATACACATACGCTCGCGGACCGTTTTTCTGAAAATGCTTTTGGGATTCAGGGGTCTCAAAACGTGTATTTCCGGTGAAATCTCGGTACGAATTTCTGGGTGGAATACAGTATTTCCTCCACTTACTGTAAGTATGTAGTAGATAAATTAATAAAAATGAAACTGAAACAGCAGAGCCTTCTAGTAGAATATTTGTAAGGATGAGATGGTAAAATAATGCATTTTAATAGCAGTTTGGTATTTTAGTAAGTCAATTAAATTTTTTATTGAATTTATTTATTTTAAACTGCATATACCTTTCTGTAATTGTGAAATAGTCTGCTAAATCCTACCCTAGTTTTGATTTTCTCTAGATAAACAGACTAAATAAAAACTTTTAGTGAAATAACCATAGGTAATATCTTTATCTTAAAGTTAAGCCTCATATACCGTATGCCTTTTTCTGTCCTTTTTATGCGTGTTTATTTATACTCTACATTAATATTCAGCAGAGCTAGCATGTCTGTAGGCTAATGTAGAGAATAGTAGTTTAAAGTGTGTGTGGTATCAAATCGCGCGGAAAGCATTCAGTATAGCGAAAAGGTCGACGCGATGGAGTCAAAACCGCGCGGTTGCATGAAGTATACACCAGTGAAAAGATTAAATATAACGCAATAATGCATGCGGAGAATAGCTCATGTTACCACGAAATGCAAAATGTAGTTAGTGGGTTTTGTTTGCGTAGAATGTTTCGCTTGAGGTTGCTTTGCTAAAAGACCGGATTCAAATTCATTTTAAGCGTTTCACGTGTTTTTCACGTTGTGCAAGCTAAGCACCATAAGATTTACATTTCAAAGGAAGCGACTGTACCGCGAAAGTTAAAATTATACCAGGGAGTGCTTTGGAACTGAATTCGTAAACAGCGCTCCCTATATGGTTCTCGTGATATCGTTCAAAACATGTATTTGGAGGTTCCAAATGCTTCACAGCGACTTATGTGCATGAAAAACTCTGACGCGATACTACCACATGACTTTCTCTACCCTCCAGCGTTTATTAGTGGGTATACAAACTATTCTTAATAAAGCTTATTTTTCTGTCTACTACATTTTTTTCCAAATAAACCTTTGCAAAAATAGCTACATTAACATTTCGTTAGGGTCGTTTAAGAACTGGACGCTATATGCTGACGTTAAAATTCCATACTGTTTCCATGCAATCGCAAGAAGCAACTGAACGTTGAAAGGACTTTAAATAATGGCCAAGAAATGAGCAATGCGAAGCATTAAAAACGATTATCTCAGAAATAGCTAATGCCACAAAAAAGCTTATTTAAAACAAATTGTGTGTTGTGTAGTACGTTTTTGTCTATCGCTTAACGTTTACCAAATATACAAGATTATACAAAATTCCTTTGAATGAGAGAACTTCATAGACTATTCTCCGAAAACCAAGGAATACATTTTACTTATGTAAATATCTTTCATATATGGTATTTTAATCAAAATCGTTGGAGCCATTTTTTAGGAATCAAAAATTTCGAAAAAATGTTCCACGTAAAGGGTAGTTTGTGGTGCGGAGAGTTTGCTGAAACAATTTGTATCGCATCTTTGGAAGATACTGAATACTGAACTTAAATACCTAGTTTGGTATTTATCCGACTTTTCGTATTTGAGTTATGCTTTGCATAGCAGACACACGGACCTTTTTAAAAATGTGTGTTTTTCTTTGTTTTTGTTTCAGGGCGACATAAAACATATATTTCCGAAGAATTGTAGATATCGAATTTTTAAGTGTAGTACAATACTTCCCCCATTTACTATACGTAGTAGAGAAGGTAATTAAGTCAAGAAGCAGACCTTTGCATATGGCACAGCTTTCAGTTCTAGAGCAGAATATACGAGTAGTAATCGAGGAGTCGAACAACAGACCTTCGGCTTACTAAGCCAATACTGAGCAAGATGTCTCCACGGTAACGTATGAGCCTCGTATTTGGGAGGTCCCGGGTTCGATTCCACCACTCTGTCCATGGGTCTTTTAGATTTACCTGGGACGAATGTTGAGGTGATTCCGCTTCTATCACGACTTTCCTGTCCATCATTTCATATAGCCATCGTTTTCTTTATCAAGTGTTTCAGCGTTGAAGAACTAAGCGACGGTGTTCGTGTTGCGGCTGGGCCGTGGTGGTGCGCTTTGTGAAGGCGGACCCTGGCGTCGATCCGACCGTTGATAGACCCGCCGTTTTTGTGCGATTTCCCTCGCCGTCGGATGCGTTCAATCTGGAATCGTTAGACACCGTCTACGCTTGCGCATATCATCTCCCTGGTCGCCCTTCGAGTCTCTCCCTCATTTCTCCCTCCTAGGAGTGCGTTTGGCCTGCGTTCGGTGCTCTGCCCCGGTTTCGTGAAATGTGAAATGTACCTTTTACAGTGATCTCCAATAAACTTCTCATGTGATCCATTCACGTCGTTGTGAACATTTAAAACTGTCTCTGTTACGTATTACTGACGCAATCCTAGGCGACGGGCGTCGCTTTTGCTTTCAGGTTTATGGTAGCACTTTCTTCTTAGTTTTATCCGTATAATCGGGCCCATATTATAAATGATTAGGGCACTTCAATCCAAGTCAAAAGGCAATCCACTTGGTAAAACACACAGTATCATGCTTGTCAATATGTATCTTGCATTCAGTTCAATTGAGAGGTTTCTGGTCAATACAAAGCTGTTTAGTTATTGGCCTGAAAAGCAGACACTTTCATTCCGGGTACTTTTAACAACATCTATGAGTCCAACTGTTGCAGAGAATAGTGTTTTAGTATAACTCAGACGATCTACAATTCTGCAAGTAATTTTAATTCCAGAGGCCTGGTTGAACAAACCATAGTGTTAATTTACATAAAGAAAATAGTTCATTCACGTTGTAACGTAGGTGGGTTAAGTTTGGTAAATTGTATCAAAGAACTAAGATTTATTTGAAAGTTCCCTTTGTGCACGTGAATTAGTCGAGAGAAGTTCATCCCGTGTTGGGAGATATCAGTCACGGTAGCTCCAGCCAGATTCCTGGTTCTAACCCTGGACTTGGCTTTCAGATTTTTAAATCAGGTTTTACAAGGGACACTATTTATATTTTGAGCCTTGGCAACCCTGAATGTTGTAGGTGCCATCTGACGTTTCCAATGGAAAGTTTGTCATTTTTTACCATAATCTACTTCAAACACTTTGTCAATAGAGCGTCATTGGTTTTGTTTACACTAACTTGAAAATTGTGTGTCAACAAAAACATGGAATTAACTCGAGAAAATGTTCATGCAATGATTTATTACGACTTTCGACGTGGAGTATCAAGACAAGAGTGCATCGATCAACTAACTTCTACATTTGGCAACGAAGCTCCGTCATTTGCCACTGTGAAACGCTGGTATAGCGAATTTAATCCTGGCCGCCGTTCGCTCAATGATGAAGTTCGTGAAGGTCGTCCAAAATCAGTTGTTGTGCCAGTAAACATTGATGCTGTGCAAAAACTAATAATGAAAGATCGTCATGCCACATATTGTGAGATTAAGGCAACCCTAGGCATTAGTTCCACCAGCATTTTTAAAATATTTCATGATTATTTATCCCTGAAAAAGGCATGCTCTCGATGGATCCCACATAATTTGACGCAATCTCAAAAATATGCTCGTGTTGATTGTTGTACAAAAATGCTTAAGAAATACAATGACGATGCCTCAAAAGACATATATAAGATTGTAACAGGTGACGAATCATGGATCTATGCGTATGAACCGGAACGTAACAGCAGTCGACTGTATGGATGTTTCAAGATGAAGCAAATCCAACAAAAGTTGTTCGCACTCGAAGCACTTCGAAGCAAATGGTCGTCTGCTTTTTCAGCAAAACTGGCCATGTGGCAACAGCGCCTTTAGAGGAATGTAAAACGGTCAATGCCGAATGGTACACAACCATTTGTTTGCCGGAAGTCTTCGGTGAAGTAAGGAAAATCAACAAGAACCGTAGGATCGTTCTCCATCAAGACAATACGAGCGCACACACATCTCGTCTAACCAGAGTATTTGAAGGCTCAAAAATGGAATTGATGGGTCATCTGACATACAGTCCTGATTTGGCACCCACTGACTTCTTTTTGTTCCCGAACATCAAGAATAAATTGCGTGGACAACGATTTTCTTTGGTAGAAGAAGCCGTTCATGCCTTCAAAAACCATGTTTTGGAGATGTTCTCAAGAAGACTGGAATAAATGCTTTGACAAATGGTTCAAACGGATGCAAAAGTGTATTGATCACAAAGAAGAATATTTTGAAAAACAATAAAGCAGTTTTCAATCAGAAATTCCTTTGTTTTAGTTATTAGGTTCAAAACATAAATAGTGTCCCTCGTACTGCTAGCGCTAAATTTTGCTGTTTACTCCTACTTCTGTAGGCGACAATCCATGGATAATAAACGATGTCCTACATAAGATAATGAATGCCATTTTTAAACAACTAAATAAATCAAATATCGATTATATTTAATACGAAATATTAATATTTTATACGAAATATAAATTTGGTGAAATACATTTTTAAGTATAACCGCTACATAACTCATATTGGAACGCTTAATCCACTACTGTATACTGTCCTACGTGTTTACTTATTCCCTCAAGGAAGGGGCAAAATTTAAATTGATATGCTGAGTATTTGCTTGGAGCTCAATAAGTAATGCCAGAATTCAAATATAGTTTTCTCAAAATTGCATTACTCTAGATAAATGCTTTTCTACCGAGCGGGATGGCTCAGGTGATAGTCTGTGGCCTGCATTCGTGAAGTGGTGGGTTCGATTCCCGTGGCAACCTTTCTGATCCATGGTTTTTTGGGTGGTTTTTCCGGGTCACTAGGCGAATGCTGGGAAGGTTCATAACAATCCCCGAATTTCCTGCCCCTCCATTTCACTTCACCTTTCATCTGCTTGGTCTGTTTAAGGTTTGAAAGTGTCGGCGGGAGTCTCGGTGTTGTATGATAGGGGAAAAGGATGCTCTATGTAAACATCAACCCCATTCATCCCTGGAATGGGGGCGGTCTTCGAGTACCAGGCCCTTATTGGGATGTATAAACCCGCAGGAGGGGAGGGGAGCCGGCTGTGCCAGTTGCTATCTGGGGAGTTTCAATCTATAAATGGTAGGAACCCTGCCATCTGCTGTGTCGTGTGTCCTGGTGAGGCCGCCCTCTGTCTCCTCTCACCTCACCGTTCGGAAGGAAGTAAAACCGTAGATTTACGGCACGTAAACGAACCTCAAGCCCGATAAAGAGGCCTTTGAGCAAAATTACCGGTGCTTCACGCCCCATATATAATGAGACGCTAAGAACGTCCATGAATAAAACTCAATTTTTCCTCCGTCCCGGGCGCACCCCGATAGGGGCTTTAGACACAAAAGATCTTGTAGGTCGAGGTGCTAAGTTTCCCTTCGCAGTTAGTCCTACTTCTACTCCTAAATGCTTATTCTCAGAAACTATTATGGGTATATATTTGAAAATCGCATAATTTATTTAAATTGCCAAAATATATTGCTGTTCTATTTTTATGGCCATAACTAGAAACAGAAATAGTTATTAACATTATTATAAGAAAATATATGAAGAAACATGTGGAAAACGGTATATTTCTAAATACATTTCCACCACAAAGGCAGCATTTATATAAAACAATATCTGCCTCTGTAAGTTTCTGTCGTCCTCCGTGGTGTAGTGCTTACCAGGCTAGTCTCTAGTTCCCGGGTTCAAACCCAGCGGAGGGCGATGGATGTTTTTCGGGCGTAAAAATCCTTAGCATGGCTTCCTTCGGAAGGAAAGTAAAGCCGGTTGTAGATTTACGGTACGTAAAAGAACCTCAAGCCTGATAAAAAGGCCTCTGAGCAAAATTACCAGTCTTCCACGCTCAATATAGAATGGGACGCCAAGGACTGCAGCAGTTAAAGTGCGTCCATAAATAAAACTTTTCTCTTTTGTAAGTTTCTACGTTTCTAGCTTAAGTGGTTTGGGAGGAAAAGGTACATATGTTCCAGAAGTTTAACTTTTCGGAGGTAGTACCTACATTTTTACCTCAAATACGAACTTATGTTTTTGGGGATATATGGTACACAGACACGCGTAATCATAGGTACATATATTACTTTCTCTACTACGTATAGTAAGTAGGGGAAGTATTGTATTCCACCCAAAAATTCGATACCGAGATTTCACCGGAAATATAAGTTTTGATGCCCCTGAATAAAAAAAAATCATTTTTGGAAACATGTCCGTGTGTGTGTCTGTGAACAGCATAACTCAGAAACGAACAGTCGGATAAACACCAAACTTGGTATTTAGGTTCAGTATCTTCCAGAGATGCGACAGGAAGGTTTTCAAGAAAGTCCCCCCTCCCCAGATTACCCTTTACATGGAAAATTTTTCGAAAATTTTAATTTTCTCAAAAATGGCTCTAACGATTTTGATTAAAATATCATATGTGTAAGATATTTTCATTACAAATGAAATGTATACCTAGAATTTTCTGGAATGTCTCCAAAAGTATTCTTAATTGTGAACGACTTTTGTATAACTGGTAAACCATAAGAGATCGACAAAATTTTATTACACAAAAATGTAGATCGCGTTAAAATACACAATTTATGTCGTATACATTTTTTTTGTTGAATGAACCATTTTCGAGATATTGCTTGTTATTCCCTTAAAATTTTCAATACTTATTTTCTCAAATGGGAATTCGTTATTCATTTTTTGTCTTGGATATGCAAAGAGTATTAATCTGTGACAAAGAGAATGGTACTACACATAGCAACCAGCTATTAAGAGATATGTCTATGCTTAAAGGCTACTGTATTTCTATATTGCCCTTGCAAAAACAAAACAAGGGGAACATAGTAAGCCTTAAGCGATAGTCAAATATTTTTAGAACTGGTCGCTAAGTGTAGAATGTAAATCTCTTTGCATGTCAAAAGATCGTTTCTGCAAATGTTTATCCCGATTAATGTGAAATAGATGGAGAATATGAGTTTCTAAAAATAGTTTGTAGAAGAATAAAGGAAGTCATTTGAGTGTAACACATTAGATTTTTTTATCGATACGAATTTTTTGGAGAAATACGATAACTCCATACTACTAGGTAAGTATTAGAGAACATGAAAATTCGTACCTGACTGTCCACTTTAAGCTTATTGGAAATGTGTTATGGAAATGCTCCTTTAGGCCCTTTGGTTGGCTAGAGCGTTTATCGGACACTTTTTGCTCATTGGAGGGCAACTTATTGCGTTTCATATCTTTCATTCATGGCTTCTCGGCCCGTAAGCGACCAAAGAGCCGGTCATTCATTATGCTGAGCTATTTCATGGAATATACATGTTGTACAATGGCTATCGATTTTCGAGAGTTCAAAGCTGTTCGGCCCTACGCAAACACACCCTCTCCAGCTACTGTTGGGTCAATGGAGAGTTGCACATTTTTTGTCCCCATCTAGCACAACCATTTTATTGGACACTGGTCAGCAATAGATATCGATAGTCAAGTCGAGAGTCCGGGGTACCATACTCCACAAAAAATGTTTAGTAAAGTGCTTTTAGTGTGCAGTTAGGTTAATGGCGTTCTTTAAATAATGACACTCACTTGTTTTACTGTCCAAGCGTGCCAACTTTGTTTCATGTGACATTGGCTACCCCACTGAGAGTGCAATGGAGGAAGAATAACAACCGTTTGGATTAGTGCTATGAAGCTGCTAGTAGTTAAGGAAGATGTTCCAGTTTTATATTACACAGACGCGATTACAACCCACACAATGTTTACTTGCATTCTGAGATGTTATTGCTAACTCACGCTGGGCGAAATAATGGAAATGACATGTAAATAACTAGTGTTGTAGGGCATTCAAACCACGCAGTACAGCGCTGTTGCTTAATACAAGAATAACTTCGGAGGGTATGTAGGAGAAAAGTACTTATAAAGTTGTCCACTTTATTTAATTTTCGAATTGCAAAAATTATTATTAGCAGAATCCTCAGATTTTCCTGCATTATTCGGTTAAAGAAATATCAATGAAGCCTTTTTTTACGATGCAAGTAAAGTGACTTAAAATTACTTCAATATGCTATTTAACCTATACACGTAGTAAAGCAATAGCCGAAACTTTCTGATAAGTTTAATGGAGCCTAAAATATATACTGGGCTATACTTATGTCACAGTTTGTATTTTTAAAATTTCCGCACGCTCGTATGAATGAATAAATCATGAATCATTTAAATTAAAGAATATATACATTCATCCCTATCAATCACACACTAGTCCAGTATAATACACAGAGTAGCAGCTAAGTAAGGCAAAGACGACAAAAAAATAAAAGTAAAGAAAAACTCGTTACAAGAAATCACCAATGCACGAAAAAAGTAAAGTGAACATATTTCAATATAACATTATAAATAAAAACAGCTGACAAAACAAAGGCAAACCGTATTCAATGCATTCTTATGCCCTATTAAATTACTTAAAGAACAGATTAGAAAGATAAAAAACACAGCACATTAACAATAAGTGAAAAATGACATAAACAGCATAACATTTAGCTCTGCTTACACCCCCTTTCCTAATATCAGCCTTCCCAGATCTGAGCTGTATGGTTTTAAGTAGGATGTTGCCTATTCGTTGCACGTCCTCCTGCCTGCCAGTAGCGTCCAACATGTCCATAATCCCCCATTCCACGTAGTTAAGGATCCCGGTAAATATTTTTCTCTCCATTCCTCCGTAACCCTACAGCTTGACAACACACGCACACGGCTGCTCATAAATGGGGCAGATTCGCATAGCATTTTCATGTGTAATTTTTATCGTAATGTGCGTGTATGTGTGTGTCACCATTTCACGCAAAATTCCCAAAGTAATTTTGAGGAATTTTGCCAATAAATATAACAAAACATATTTCAGGTGCTGCTTAGAGAATAGACTTTAGGGAATTTTGATTACTTTGCGCAAAGGCAAAGATTTAATGGGTTGCAAAATCTAAAACATCGAAACATCTGGGTTATTATTACCTTTTTTTAAATATGCTGGATACACAAGTTTTTAAGCATAATGTTTGTAAAATTTTCGTTATTTACGAAGTTTTGATATGATGAATATTTAAGAAGTAATAACAATGTTTCGTTATTACTTCCTGTAAGTAAACCGGCTACTACGGGTAACTGTATTGTTCGATCGAACTGCTTGCAAGCCTAAGAAAGAGGCACACTTTTGTGTACTGATTATCTTGTTATTAATACCTCAGAAAAGACACTTTTATTAACGCTTTTCCAAACATCATGACACGTAAGTTCAGAGATAGGAGAGAGAGAGGGGTAGGGGCAATAGAGGGGAAGAATATGAGAGTATAAAGGGAGGAGGGAGAGAGGGGAGGGGAAGAAACAATAAGAAAGCTGGGGAGAGAGAGGGGGGAGAGAGAGAATCTCCACATACACATAGAAAAACGCAACTGAAGGAAACTACAAAAGAACTAGCCTCTACACGGGATATGAACCCAGAATGCGAGCCAGGGACGTTACCGTCTGAACAACTCGCTTGGTAAACAATTTCTTTTTTTAGCAATATCGACATTTAATCTCCACTTAAATTTTCTTAACATTATATAAATAACAAATATTTCGGAACAACCTTTTATTTATTTTTTTTTGCATAGAATCACAATTAGACGAAAAGGGATAGAAATGTGATTGCCGATTAAATTAAATTTGCTTTTAAATAATCTTGATATATTCCACTAAATTAGAATTAGGTCATTATTGCATTTTCTTCTATACTTTAATGCAACAAATCTGCCCATTCTATGGTTTGTATGAGGACTGGGTACATATGCGCTCAGTGGGAGAATCAGCGAACAATCAAACTCAAAGAAAAATTCTTAAGTCCATCAAGAAAGAGATTGGTATATTGGGATCTACTGACTGAACAGAGGAACTGGTGATATATGGTCAATTTCTTGGCTAAAGTGCGCGAAGCTAGGTCAAATTTGTTCAATTAGTAAAGGTAATTTATCTCCATTTTCCTTTTTCTTGTTCTTTTTTGTTTTCTTTTTCTGTTTATTTTCTCACCATACCTTGTATCTTAAATATGCATGTACGGTCATTGAACCATACACTAAATACTTGCGTAAAAACTTCAGTGATTTGAAACCAATAAATATATCTTATCCATCCATCTATCGGTCCATCCGTCCATCCATCCATATATCGGTCCGTCCGTCCGTCCTCCGTCCGTCTGTCCGTCCATCCATCCAATCCATCCCGTCCATCTGTCCGTCCGTCCATCCGTCCATCGGTCCGTCCGTCTATCTATCTACTTGTGTAATAGCTTCAATAATTTGAAACCAATAAAGATACCTCATTCATCCATCCATCCATCCATCCATCCATCCATCCATCCATCCATCCATCCATCCATCCATCCATCCATCCATCCATCCATCCATCCATCCATCCATCCATCTTAATGAAACAAACTTTTATTGAAACGTTTTCCCAGCACTTTATTTTGAAGGTATGAAATAGCTGGAAAGCTTAGAAAACAGCACCCTCTATAAGGAACATTGACTGGTAATGGATAGAGAAAGTGCTGTTACATGTAATATTATTTTGCCTTCCGAGAACCCAAATGTAATTTCTCTAAAGAAAGATGTAACGACGTGTTATACGCTCAACAAAAACAAGTACTTAAAGTAATTACAGGAAAGGAGAACGTTTCTCTCCCTAGAGAAGAAGGAGAAGACGAGGTGTATAATTGTCTGAAGCACTTGGATTAAGGATCATGTTTACTCGAAATAATGGCGATCTCTGCATGTGGCAGGGGAAGAGCAAGACATCCTCTGTCAATAAACGTGATCAGAACGCCCCACATAGCAAAACCCACTTTACTTAATTGACTCCCCACCTCGCATCAATATTATACGTGTCACTACAACACACGCGTAATTCAATTCGGAAGCAGACATGCAAACTATTTTACCAAATGATGAGGAAATATAGCAGAACAAATGACGAGCAGGATGGAAGCTTGCCACAACATAACACTGCACAAGGATAACTGGAACTGAAAGCGCTATAAATCTGACTGCAGAGATGTTGATCAAATTGCAGCGCACTACGAGACGTTCTAACGGAAGCTTTGGTCGTTGGACAGTTTATGTACTGTTACAAAATTGAGTTTGTCTCCAATATTTGTTACTAGAGAGAGAAGCGCTGATATCGTGCGTTGAAATAGTGGAGTTTCTCGTGCAGTACGTTACTATTGAGTCAGATTGTTCTAGATGGAGCAGGTCTGTAAATATTAGCACTTTTCATGAACTACTTCTGTTTGGATTTTATGAACATTTGTGTGGGTATAAAATCATTCATTTTTGCATGTTACAAGAAGTAAGAAAATACGTATTCTAGTACACGTTGACATATAGTGTTTTAAAAATAAATTTGTTATTTTTCCTCTACAGTCCTATTCTATAGTACAAAAAATCTGATAAGTTACATATATCTTTATTAGTGGGTATACAAACTGTCCTTATCAAAGCTTATTTTTCTGTCTACTACATTTTAATATAAACAAACCTTTGCAGAAATAACTATGTTATGCATTTCATTATTGAGACAGAAAGTGCCCGGATTGGTTTTATAATGTGTTAATTTATTTAGTGATTAATTTGATATATGAATGATACATGTGTATAATGTGAACACGGTGGAAACAGCCATCTTTACTTTCTCTACTTCGATACCGAGATTTCACTGGAAATACATGTTTTGAGGCCTCCTGAATCCAAAAAAAAGTATTTTTGGAAACATGTCAGTGTGTGTCTGTGTGTCTGTCTGTGAACAGCATAATTCAGAAGCAAACGGTCGGATAAACACCAAACTTGGTGTTTAGGTTTAGTATCTTCCAGAAATTCGACACAAAGGTTTTCAAGAAAATCCCCCTAACCCAGACTACCCTTTACATGGAACATTTTTCGAAAATGTTAATTTTCCTAAATATGGCTCTAACGATTTTGATTAAAATATCATATATTTAAGATACTTTCATGTCAAATAAAATGTATATTCAATACTTATACTTTTTCCCAAACTGGAATTCGTTATTAATTTTTTTTGTCCTGGTAATGCAAAGAGAATGGAATACTCCACATAGCAACCAGCTCTTAAAATATTTGACTATTATTAAAGCCTACCAATTCCCCTTGCATCTACAAGAAAATTAGCAATAAGATTAACATCTCGATATCTCGATTAACATAAAGCATATGGAGAATAGGCGTTTGTAAAAATATTTTGTACAAGAGTAGAGAAAGTCATGTGAGTGTAACACGTCAGATTTTTGTATAGTGTAATATTTGTCTTATATGTAATATTCCTGTTTCACTAGTTTTAGAATGTCTTAAACTCTGTAGTTTGTTGAAAATATGCTGTTCCCATGCAGAGAAAGCTGGGATCTTTTGTGTTAGAATCGAAGGGTAAGGATTTATGACGTTATTTGTCTCCGCTCCGGAAGTAGGAGTGAGGAAAATATAACACAGAACGGAAAATTACCAAGAGAAGCCCGGAAAAAGAGTCACGTGATATATACAAACTAGCTAATAAGAATATATATAAATTAAATAATATTTAACCGCGAAAATTCCTCCAATGAGAAATCAGATCTCAAAATTTTAAATGGGGGATCGTATTCCATAAATAGTCGATATTTACCCTAAAATCCAAGGTGTTGACTTGTAGTTACACACGAGAAATCCACGCTACTCCGTAAGACAAAGATGGCGCGCACATGTTCCTTTTATGCGGAAGTGTAAGTGTGACTAATTACATATTAATTAACAATACATCGGTGATTCCGGAGTCCTATATAAAGTGATAAGTGAATAGGAACACCAATTAGTGTTTTTAGAGTGAAAAGTGACAATAAATTGTAGTGACCCAAACATTGTGATGAGTAGTAAGTTCTCCTCAGAGCTCCTTTGTACCACAACCGAGGTCAACGAACTTATTAGTAATCCTTATAGGCAAAGTCCATGCAGCCATCTCCGCTGAGAGCAACTAGCCAGGGCAACAGCAAGAATTGCCGTATATTTAAATCACCTTTCTATGGAGATGAAGATGAAGCCACGTCGGACGGGTCCTTCGAGGACTAGTGGTACTGCTAGCCTCTAGTTCCCAAGGTCGCGGGTTCAAACCCGGCGGAGGGCGATGGATTTTTTCGGACGTAAAAATCCGTATCATGGCTTCCTTCGGAGGAGAAGTAAAGCTAGTGGTCCCGTGTCGTAGATTTACGGCAAGTAAAAGAACCTCAAGCCTGATAAAGGGGCCTCTGAGCAAAATTACTGATCTTTCACGCCCAATATAGAATGGGACGCTAAGGACCATAGTAGTTAAAGAGCTCCATAAATAAAACTCAATTAAATTTTTTCGGACATCGAACCTGGGACTGCAATCCAAAGATACAGCTAGGCCACCTCCCCGGCGCAGTCTTCTAAGCAAGAGGCGCGAGGACTGGCGCATTATATATACATAGGGAACAGGATAGTCAAATATTTAAAAACTGGACGCTAAGTGCTGGCCTTAAAATTCCATACTGTTTCCATGCAATCACGAGAAACAACTGAATGTTAGCATGGCCTTAAGAGAATGGCCAAGTAATGAACAATTCGAACAATTAATAACGGCTATCTCAGAAATGACTTATGCCAGAAAAAAGCTTACTTGAAATAAATGTGTTCTTTTTAGAGATCTACATTGTTGGTGTAATACGTTTTCGTCTGTCGCTCAACGTTTACTGGTTATCAAGATTATACAAAATTCCATCCGAATGAAGAGGACTTCATAGGCTATTCCCAGAAAATTCAAGATATATATTTATTTGTCATGTAAATATCTTTAATAATTGACATTTTAATCAAAATCATTTGTCATTTTTTAGAAAATCAAAATTTTCGAATAATGTTCTATGTAAAGGGTAGTTTCGAGCAGGAGGATTTTCTTGAAAATCTTTGTGTCCCATCCCTAGAAGATACTGAACTTATATACCAAGTTTGGTACTTATCCAACTGTTCACTTTTGAGTTATGCTGTTCACAGACACGGATTTTTTTTTCTAAAAATGCTTCATTTTTTGGTTCAGGGGCTTCAAAACATGTATCTCCGGTAAAATGTCGGTAACGAATTTTTGGATAGAATGCAATACCTGTGGCAGAGAAAGTAAAAACATAAGTAAAGACAGATAAAAGCTGAAATTATAAGATATATGCATAACTATATGACTATTCCATGTCTGTAATAATAAACATATTAATAGCTAATAGCTGTGATATCAATTACGCTTATAGGTTACGAAAACAGCAAAAGAGGTTAGGTTGGTAGCAACGAATGCGGAAAAACGATATCCTAGGCATGTCATGATGGGTGGTAAGCTCATAAGAATACACTACGCACAAAAAAGCAGTTGCTTATTGCTCTTCACGTGTCTAAATGTTTATTGTTAGTATTTTGCTCTGAGCAATATTTGTAGGCTGAGTTTGATGCCTGAACTTCATCACAGCTCTCTTGGTTTTGTTTTTCTTCAACACGATCCGTAATTATCGACAGGGAGGTATAAATAATTAAATAAAGAAACGATGACAAGATAAAGAAACAATTGCAATAAATTTTCGTATATTAAATCAATGTGCAATTTAATAAGCCTGAGTTTAAAATATTTGTCCGGAGAAACATGTCTTTAGCGAGCTGTGTTAAAGAAATACACTAGTATAAATATTTCTGGAATGCGGTTGGTTTGAGTTCGATACGTTTAAAGGTCACGTAGACCTTCACGTAGAAATTCTGTAAATTAGAAAGGGAATGAAATTCTGAGAATCCAGGAGGTATCGCATAGCAACAGCTTCATATACGCATACTTAGAGTTTTAGGATTGGTCCGCGTATGTAGGAACCTTGGTAGAGGTATATGTGGGCGGAGCTTAAGTTAAGAAAAGTTTGTGCTTTCTAAATCAGGGACACATTGTCGCAGTTCTCTGGCTCGTGTTATCTTATTTGTTGAGCGCCTCTTGTTTTATTATTTTAAATTTGGGTTCTTTGTCATCCTCTAGCTATTACAACTCAGTCGAGCAAGTGTCTCTATGCAGGACGTGTAAACGGAAAGGAGTTGTTACTAAAAGATCACACTGATAAAATGATTTGTTTCTACACTTTTATTGCCGTCACACTTAATTATTAGTTCACATATTTAATCTTTATACACGCCTGACTGAAACTGAGACATTTCCGAATGTAACTACAGTCGTTACAGTTGCCGCGCACAAATTACTTCGCGTACTTCGCATTTTGTAACCAACTTTGCGAAGTGTACCTCGCGAGAGATTCTTCAGGAGTACGTGACGTGCACCTCCTGAGAGATTCTTCCGAACTGCGCGATACTTCTTAAGGCTCGAGAATATATACTCCTTCACCCCGAATTGCCTAAACATTATAATAGAGCTGCTATTGGTTACCAAATCGCGCCCACTTTAGCTTCTGTTTTGTCAGCCAATCACTGCTACTAACACATATACTCTAGGGAAGATATTCCCTCCATTTCTAAAAAAAGGCACGCTACACTGACGTCATTTGTTTTTCTCTTCTTAGTGATAAACAACTCACTCCCTCGGTTTATCGTTACCCACTTCCATTGTCAGTTTCAGTGAGGCCGTGTAAACTTATTTCCTAACAATACTTATGGCTAACAAACATCTAAAATCCTGTACATACAGGCATATTAATTTACACTACAATCACTCTGGCATTCACAGTGTTGTGATATAAAATATTGCCTCAACATGCGTGACATATTTTCGACTCTCCTGAGACTCTTGACTTCCGTGTGTAATGTTTAAGTTGTGTAGCACACATGATTGCGCCAACGTTAGACAAGATTTAGCGACTATTGAGAGGGATTTCTCCGAGTAACATTTCTGTGAATTACGGCAACTAAACTTCGCTTTATTATTTTTGTAGAAGTAATTAATTCGTAAATTCAACAGTCGGCGACTCTTCTCAAACTCAACATGTTAGTTAACATTAAACTTTATCGGGTAATAAACTGGTGTTATCCTTTCAAAATGCACTCGCGCATACCATGAGATAAAGAGCTCATAGCTACACCACTAGAGAAGCTGGTGTAGGAGACAACGCAGAACGAACTACGAGATCATGACTTAAAACCCATCAACAGAGAAGCTAATATTAAAGGTTATAAAAATTTGAAGCGGGGACCGGCTCAAAGTTGGCGTACTGAGAACGGCTTCAAACGGCTTTGGCTGTCTAAGCCCAATGTATGCCTATAAGTGCTTCAAGTACGAGACGGACACCCTTATCATTTTTATGTTTACTGGACTGTGTTCGTCATCCCTAATACCCTCAAATACTCTCACACTATAGATAGTCGCATCATATACCGACTGACTTGCAAGATATTCCTTTCGCCAGCAGATTTCGTAGCACCAAAGCTTAACCACAGCTTGGGATACCAAAGGAATTTCCTTTACGTCTTCTAGGTAGAAGCAACGGCAACTGAAGCATCCAGTGTAATACCGGCGGGATCTCGTGCAGGATTAGGGTTGTGACAAGCGGTTATTTTCGTGTAGGTAACTGTTATAACTGCAGTAGTTACTTTGTATTAACGGTTACAGGGCAGCTACAGCGTCTTTTACGCCAGTATGTTTCTCATAGACTAACAGTGTAAGTTAAGTGGTGGATCGTCATATAAATTATACACATATGTGCTTTAGCCATTAAAATAATTAGAATTTCAAATTAATTACAATGTGACCTAACCAAATTATTTATATAATTAGTTATTCATACATACAGACTTTAGACATAAATAATATTTTGCGTAATTATTTATGCTAGTATTATGAAAAGAAAAACCTCTTCCAAACTCCCGGGCCTGTATGTATTTATGTATTTATGTATGTATGTATGTATGTATGTATGTATGTACACTATGTGATCAAAAGTATCCGGACATCCCACAAACATACGTTTCTCATCTTAGGTCCATTGTGTTGCCACCTACTGCCTGGTACTCATTATCCGCGACCTCAGTAGTCATTAGACATCGTGAAACAGCAGAATGGGACGCTCCGTGCAACTCACGGACTTCGAAGAGTCGTTACTCTTGTTTTCAGTCCGTTTTTTCAACCCCTGACTTTTAAGTTCACCGATAAACTTAAAGGGGTGATTCCTGAACGGAAATGGAGCACAAAAGTTCATATCACCTTGTGTCCGGAAATACAAGGTTTCTACGGTAGATGGCACTGTTGGCATACTTTGCAGTGTGCTTTTAGTATGTTGCAGATGGTATGATTTAAGCAACTAGTAGTACAATGGGCCAGTATTCATTCCAGGAACAAGCGGTTTTCATATATAGCCAATCAGGTGAAAATTGTCGAGGGGCAGCACGGATGTACCGAGCCACTTACCCTGATAGACATCACCACCCATATCACGCAACATTTTGAGTCATTTTTCGGCGTCTGTATGAGAACAGGTCCTTTGAGACAGATGAACGTTCAGGGCGGCTGCGAACTGTGCACACACCAGATGTGGAGGAACATGTTCTCCACGATATTGAGAACAATCTTGCTACAAGTTCCAGGCAACTGGCCCGCCAACATGAGTAAGCCAAAGGACGGTTATCCGTATTCTACATGACAACCACTATTATCATTATCACCTCCAACGCATGCAGGGATTATCACAGGTGAATAAAAACTCCACGGAAAAGATCCTGTTGCTGGTTTGTGCAACAGAAGTCATCATTATGGGGTTTCTGTCTTCAGTCCTCTTCACCAATGAAGTGACCTTTGGTAGAGATGACATTATTAACCTGCATAATCGTCATCTGTGGGCTACAGAAATTCCTCACGAAATGGTTGAAGCGTCTCATCAGCGGCGGTTCAGCATCGATGCTTGGGCAGGGATTATTGGCGACTGTCTACTTGGACCAGTTATTCTTCCACAACGCCTGAACGGAAAAGTGTATCTGGACTTCCTGCAAAACATCCTGCCTCCATTGCTGGAGAATGTGATTTGGCAACACGACAGGAAATGTGGTTGCAGCACGATGGAGTGCCAACCCACTTCCACATTCAGTTATTGGATAGGACGTGGAGGTCCTGTTGCATGGCCTGCTCGATCACCGGACTTAAACCACCTGGATTTTTACTTATGGGATCATCTGCAAAGCATTGCGTGCGGTGAGCCTGTTCCTGATGTGCAGACCCTTCAACAGCGTGTCCACGTGACCTGTAACGATATTCAGACACAGCTCTGAAGATTCGAACGAGTGAAACAATGAATGATGCGAGTGTGAACGCGAGCATTGCATCCCATGGAGGTCACTTTGACATGGATGGGATTCAGGACTCGTATTGTGTGACAGGGCTATTCGATGTCGTTCTTTAGTGCCATCTACCGTGGAAGCTATGCATTTTACGACACAAGGTGATATGAACTTTTGTGCTCCATTACCAGTTAGGAATTACCCTGAAGTTTATCGATGGAGTTCAAACTCGTTCAAACTCACCTTGTATAAATCCACATTCTTTGGCCTGTCTAAACAAAACTATGTACATTTATATTACATTACCAAACGAAAATAACAGGCTACCTTACAACTTTAAAATTTATGCTTACCATATTTATATAGAAACATGTGTTGTTTAACTCATTTGGTCAAAGTATTGCTCAGTTATACTATAGGACATGTCAAAATCAGAGATTACCTTACAGCTTCCAAACGCTACCCAAACCTTATTTTTAGTCAAATATTACATCGAATTTTTTTAAAAAGTTACCCTTATCCTTTATTTTCGATCCCTTACAGACAAATCTGTATTACTTGGCCAATAAGGTCACACATTTCAGTTGAGCTTTGTAGTTAGTGAAACTTACAGGATAACTTAAAAAAAATATTCCTATTCACACTTTAACCCCCTCATGTAATAATCTGCATAATTTGACCACTCTGGATTGGACTTACGCTTTAAGTAACGAGTAAATTGTAGGTTACTCCACAGTTTCAAAAACCACTCCTCCACGTATTTTCAAAACCTCACTTGCAGAATGCATTCTTGCAATTTCGGTAAGGTAGCTAGTTATTTGTACTCTACTCATTTACCTGACTTTGCATGAGTGCATTTTTAGATATTGTAGCGTATGTGTGCGAATTGTCGCGTCGGACACATTATTGCTTTGTAGCGTGGCATTGTTGAACTAATTATTTCGTTTGTAAGTTTGAATTCTTGTCCGGCGCGGCATTTATCTCACCACCTCCTAGTCAGGATGGGTGAAGGCAAGTAGAGGGACTTGCCTCTTGGTTTTGGTGGCGTCAGTCGAGTAGCAGTCAGTAAGTCGAGTGTGTGTCTTAAGTCCGTGTGGTTGTGTCTAGAAATTCGTGTTTTCGTGTGTTGTGTGGAACATCCCACCCTGCTTTAGATTTGTGCAGCTAGGTTCCTGGTCCTCTCGCTGTGCCTCAGAGCCTTGTCCCTCAATGTTTATACCGGGGTAACTTAAATTTAATATTTTAACTGCAAAACCTTTTGGCCTCACCCCGGTGTATAACAATATCAAATAGAAATTATATGGATGGCTTATTATGATTTCCCTATAATAATTGCCTAATAATAACAATGATGATAATAATAAGCCGAATTAGAACAATAAACTCTAAACTTAGAGTTCCTAGGGCATATATTCGAGAAATAACTAAAGGGTGGTAGATTTTGTAATAATGAAGGGAATACGCCAGCATGTATATTTTCACTGTCTCATTCCAAATACCTGACTCACTGAAGCTAGCGAAATAATTAGGCAGCAGCAAAAGCTGAGAGCTGTTATTCCTACTTCAAACAGAAATAAAAATGAAATCTGAGCTATTGCAATCACATTACTTTCTCTATCCACTGTAATTATTCATATATCTTCCCCTTATTATTTATAAAACTTGTTTTTGTATCCAATTGCTGGGAGTCAAGATAAATGCCCTCAAAGTAGTTTCATTACAGATTTTGTTATGGGTACACAGCCTATAGGAAATTGAGAAGGTATTCAAATGCTGAAGGGAGGTAACTTTATACCAAGGCATATCCTTTGCACGATATAACGAGAAAAGAAAGAACTTGGCACACAAAAAGTATATGGTTTAAAATATTGGAGAATATTACAGGACAACAGCATGTATCTCGGAAATGGTTAATGGTATGATAATTTTAATTTTATAGAATTGCATATTTTAATTAAATCTTGATCTTTACCTGTAGTACTTTCTATCTTAGTGGTTAGAGAAAATTAAATAAAAGTAAAGAATGTGTTACAGTTTGAAGAAATTTTAGCACCTATTCAATAAAAATGTCAGAATTTTTTGTTTAACATCGAATCAAAAAAAAGATACGTGGAGATAAAGCGTGAAATTTAATACATAAAATATTTTAATATATGCACTTATAATAAAATGATTTTAGTCTATTTTTTAAACTAAGTACCTACCAAATTTAAATAAGGGTGCTACAATCTCCATTTAAACCCTATATTTTAACTTAGAAATTTGGCAAGGTCACCCTTCAATTTATTGGTCAGCTTTTTATATCATGGGTCTTGGATTCAATTTGCGGCTGTTGAGGCAATTTTCTTTTAATGGGATTATTGTTACTCTGCAATGAACCTGGAAAGTACAAATGCAATAGTAAAAAGGGTGTTTAAAGTATAAAGTGAAATAAGATTTATTGAATTAAATATAAACGAATTACGAACTTTCTTCTTCAATTATCAAGGTTTGGACCTTTTGACCCGTTCCACTTCCAACATTTATTCATCATGGTGATTGGTATCCCCAATGTTTCCTTGGTCTGCTCATATTTCTTCACCCTATTGGTTTGGAATTTAATTTATTTTTTAAAGTCTAGTAGTTTTCTCTATTTTGTACACGTGAGATCACCATTTATTTCTATCTTAATTTATATTTATATTTAGTCTTATTCTGAATTATTCACTCATTATTTAATCTAGTAATAATATACAACCGTAGATTTAAAAAATCGCATCTGTGGTATTATTAATCGATTAGGCATATTATTTAGAACGCGGGTCTCTGCTCCATGCATTAAGAGACGGCAATTACATAAAAATAGTATTATTAGTATTAGAAGGTTTAAAAGAGATATTGAATTATCCTATATCAGTGTACCATGTACAAAATTTCATTTAATAGGATCAATACATTTGAAGTGAGCATTAAGGCTGGTTCACAACCAACGAGAACGGTAAATAGAACGAGAAAGTTGAAATACATGTATTTAAATGGGGAGTGTTCACAACCGACGGGAAGCGTTCCCGGGCCCCGGGAACGGGAAAGAAGAGTTGCCCAACTTTTAACTTTCTCGTTCTCGTTCCCGGGCACGGCATATTAGATACATATTGTGCATATTAGACTCTTCAGTCTAGAGATTATTCTAGGCAGCCCTGACATGAAACAGTCACTAGTGCTCTCTATAGTCGCTAGCTGGAAACATGAAACTGGAAGGAATTAGTAGCAAATGTGCTTCCTAACCTCATCCCGACAACAGCAAAACAGCGTTGGTTCTTCTGGTGAAGGGGTCATTTGTAGTTTGTTTACATGCAACTCAAAACTGGCTATTACCGAAAAAACAATGGAAAAGCTACAAAGAACAGCTAAAACCAGTGGAAATGCAAAAAGAACAACAAACAATTTTAATGTATACCATTAAATAAAGGAATGAAAGATTGCCATAAGTAGAGGGATCGGAAATGTAATGGATATGCATTTAGATATTGTTTACTCTATCGAATTTTAACGTTGGCTTGGCTAAATTGGAAGTAGGTGAAAAAATGTCATTGGTCAGTTAAAAACAAATGAAATCCCAATGCGGAAATTCGACTTTCACTTTGTGATCGATATGCATTCCCGTTCTGGTTACCGGTCTGTTGTGAACCAATATCTTGCATGGTGCATTGCTTCCCGTTCCCGTTCCCGTTCTTGTTTCCGTTCTGGTTACCGTTCTCGGGTGGTTGTGAACCAGCCGTTAATATTTCATCTAAAAGAATATTATACACAAACAAAAGTCCGGTTTATTTGGGACGTTTTAAACAACACCAAAAGTTATAAGTTGTTATCATTTTATGGTTTAAAGCTTAATGTTACGACCCATTGGATTTCACGTGAGTTTATCCTAATTCTATCAAAGATCAGGTTCTGTTTCTAAACTCATAGCTGCTGATATAGCTAGTAATTTAAGCGGATGTATAAAGTCTGACACAGTACAACAGAAATTTAAAATAATGGCATGTTTATTATACAATTTTTATTTACGAAATAGAAAACTTTTTATACAGCCAAACTAGAGAGATCATACACACAGCATAAATCTATAAATATATTTTTTCTGCTTTGTATGTCAGATACACTTAAATTTTGGCATTGTATCAAATTAAGGCGCATACCTCGATAGTGTTTTTGGACAGTGAACGTATATAACTTTAAATCAACATGGGTGCCAATACAATGCATCAAAACATTTCAAACTGCTTTTTGAAATAAAGCATCATCTGCGAGAAGTGAGGATTAATGATTCGCCGAATTCAAACGTGGACCTACTTTCATATATCAACAACGAGGTTTGACCTGTCACAGAACAGACGAGTGATGAAAATATGGACGTTGTGCGTCAAATGAGTGTAGAAGATAATCGAATCAACCAGGTGGAGATTTGGGTACCTGTGGGTGTAGATATGAGCGACGTACAGAAGATCTTCCTTGATCACCTAGCTGTCAGAAAGCGTTACTTGATGGATTGCACTTTTTTATAGATGCCCGGGAAAACGACTTGGATTATATGACGCAAGCAAAAGCTTAAGTGTGTTTCGACATTAATTGTCTTGGATATCACAAAGCACTACGGATCTACTGCAATATTGCAAAATTACGAATATATTGTAATATCTCGTAAACTAAGAGGTTAACACCACAATGACCATCTAACAAGTGAAGTATTAAATATTGCATGCGGAAATCTACTTCCAAATTTCATTCTGTCATTCCGTCATTAAACGCTGCATATAAACATAGTCAAAAGATGACTGTGCGATATAAACATCCAGAAATTAGAGTCTGAATGTAGACAAAGATCAACATTGGAGCTAGAAAATGAAATAAAAACTAGGTGGGGTAAGGAAACATATATTTTGGAATTGAGTATAAAACAGAGGACTGGAATAGCATGGCTTAGGTTGGGAGGGTGGAAAGCTCGCAAGATTGTTGATGATGATGGCAGGAGGATTTGCCCATTATGCGGGGAACAAGAAGACTGGACGTATATTTTGGCAGCATGCGTGCAGACGGAGGATATTAGGAAAAAATTATTACCGGAAGTATTTTTGGCTTCCAACAGACGGAGGACAGCATGCTGGGTCTTGATTCTAAACAGCCAAAACTGGCCAAGCTTGGGCACACACTTAATGGAAGTACGTGTACTAAGAGATAAGGTGTTTATGTAAATTTTCTTTAAATATATGTGGTGCTTGAGTACTTGTGCGCGACTGTGTGTCTGGTGTGTGTGTTTGAGTGTGTGATTCAGAGTGTTTTTCAATTTTATATGTATATAGTGTGGTGATTATAAAAAATAGTTGTTTTCTGGTCGATACTGCAAATCACGTATCAGTCCAGGTATGTTTCTAGAGAGCATGTACGGTCTTATGACCCATTTGACTGTGTTATACAATTAATGTAATACTAAATACTTAATAAATACCACCACTACTACTACTACTGGCCAGTGAAAGCCATTGTTTTTGTTTTATTAATGTTTAGCACCATATCTCATTGTTTACAATATTCTTCCAACCTGTTAATACCTTTCTGTAAGCCTTCTATCGTCACTGACAAAAGCTTCATGTCATCCGCGTATAAAAGTACAGGAATGCAGACATCGTCTACTTTTGGGCCATTGATTTCCTCTGCTTTTAACATGTCTGCTACATCGTCTATGAATAAATTGAATAACAGGGGCGATACAATACATCCTTGACGAACTCCTCTACTGGCCGATTTGGATTCAGTTATTGTATTTTGATACTGAAATTCACACTGTTGTAAATTTACATCACAGCTTTCATCATTTTACACAGAGTCCTTTGTGGTGAAGTTTCGCCCAAAGGGCGTTCCTCTGCACGCTATTAAAAGCCATTTGGAAATCAACAAAAGCACAATAAAGTTCCCCCCTTTCTATTCAAATTTGAATCAATTAATGCTTTTAATACGAAAATATTGTCTACAGTAGAGAACTTTTCCCTGAAACCCGCCTGAAATTTAGAAATTATATCGAACTCTTTTACCCAACCCCTTAACTGGTCACAGATAAGTTTGCAATATACCTTACCCAGTATAGATAACAGTGCAATTCCTCTATAATTTTCTGGTTGCTGAGGGGCACCCTTACCCTTGAATATTGGCTGAATAATTGCTGTTGTCCAAGCTTCAGGATACTTCTCTCCGTTAAATAATTTGTTAAAGGCCACCCGCAGAAGGTCTAATATTTCTATGGAGCATTTAACAAATTCGCTTGGAGTTCCTTCTATTCCCGGTGCTTTGTGATTCTTTAAGCTTTTTGTTGCCGGAACAGTTTCCCCGTCAGTTATTTCCCCATCTAGAATTGGTTTTAAGCACAGTTCAGCGAAAGACATCCGAGGTTCCCCCACACTCCTCCCCTCCAGCTTCAGCGTACACACTATTAATATGCTGGTTTAAATCGACTATAATATTAGCTCTTTAACTACAAAAAAGCAACGTGTATAGTAATTTGGCCCCTTCTGTATACTTAAAAGTTGGGAGAGTGTATCGAGGACAAACTGTGCTACTGCACTGCTCCGCTCCACTTCGAACAAGGAAAACTGCATTACACTTTCCTCTTGAAGGAATTCTACTTCAATTTCAAGAACATTGAGCTTGAAACTCAGATAATTTTTAGTATAACTCCTTCTTATTCTAGATGACTAATCTCGGAGAAATTTCAAGCCAAGTTTCGACATGAAGAGTGTAGTTATGGTAACGGTAAACGTACATATTACGGAGGGGCCCCCGAAACCGGGGGTGAATACCGCAAGTACACGAAACGGCCCTTTTGTGTTTCTAACGTAACCCCTGGGGGCGAGAGGGATGAGGGGAGAGATCCGAAAGGCGACCATATCGGATGACGAAGACGCTGCATATACGGGGTTCCTAATGTTTCCAGATATAATGCATCAATGCTGTGCAACCCCACGCATGAGCCCCTAGCTACCGGCGGTTCCACCTGGTGGGGCTTACTGTGGAGGCGGATCGACAGACTCGCCGAACACCGTCGATTGCAGGTCCTACAATCCCGAAACAGATGATAGTGAAGAAGATTCGTCTGCCGACCCGGGGAAACTACGAAAAACCTATGGGTAAGAGTGGACGTTCACCGGCGACCGAACACGGAACCTCCGAATGCGAGTCGGTATGAAGAGTAAAGCCACTTCTGAATTCGTCTGAAGGCAAAACAGTGACTTCAAGGGTGCCGAAGAGATTTTTGATGCGAAGATCAATGTGTTCATTCAGTCCTAAAATTTAAATCTATTTAATGATATGATAAACATATTAGCTCCTTTCGTCCTCATAGAATCCCTGCGCCATTATTCAATAATATTAAAATTATTATGAACATTCCCTATTTATTGACACATTAAAAATACTGCAATTTTTTATTAAATTACACTGCAACTGGGATGTGGTCTCTGCAAGTAAATAACTGCGTTAGTCTTATAATAACGTTTACTCGCACTCTGCAACCAAGTTCAAAAGTAAACTGAATTATGAATCAAGGAGAGCACTTAACACATTACCGCAACACACATACGTGGTTTAGTGAACAGTGCGTCTGTCGAGCCATCCTCAGGGCCAAAGTTGAGTCTAGTTGAGTTGCCTGCATAAAGGATTTTCCAACAATTTCCCATATCGTGAAAACAAAATGTAAGATAGCTCAAAGTCTGGACCTCGGCCTTATTAATCATCATATTTAAATTAATTCGTTTGTGTAGTTGTGAGACATCATGAGGGATGTAAACTATTCCAAAAGACTGCTTGTATATGATATTTCAGAAAGTAATAACATCAGCTTTACCTTGTAAAGCAGTTACGTATGTCAAGGTCTCATAGTGGTGGCAGTAGCACGGATGCTGCTGTGCTAGAATGCTACTGCAGAGATTTCAGGCAAATACGTCTATGAACAGAAGAGTTGAGCAAATTATAAGTATTTAATTCAGATAACTTTTAAATGTCAGAGTTGAAACAGAATATTTTGCCCTTACCGACATTAAATCAATTAGACTGTGATATGTATTACACTTAGAATTAATCAGAATAATATAAATCAACAATAAGCAATGATTGTGTAAGAATAATGTAATATTTCAAAGATAGTATATCGATGCATAAGGAAGAAGCGACACATGTAATAAAAATAACCTTAGGCTGTGGAAGTGACACAAAAGCTCTACAATAGACAGCAAAACCCTTTAGAAATCGTTGTTTAACTAATAGGGACGCCGAACTCGCCATAGTATTACCCACGCTATAGAAGCTTCTGGAACATTGCTATACCCCGAAAATGTTATTAGTTGCTGCAGTTTGAACAAGCCAATGCGAGTAAAATTTTAATTTACTAGGTGGTGGAAACGAGTGCGTAGGGGTAAAAAAAAAAAAATCTGATGTGTTACACTCACATGACTTTCTCTACTCTTGTACAATCTAATTTTACAAACGCCTATTCTCCATATGCTTCATGTTAATCGAGATATCGAGATGTCAATCTGATTGGTAATTTTCTTGTAGGTGCAAGGGGAATATGGTAGCTTTTAAGCGATAGTCAAATATTTTAACGCTGGTTGCTATGTGGCGCATTCCATTCTCTTTGCATGTCCAGGACATAAAAAAATGAATAACGAATTTGAGAAAAAGTATAAGTATTGAAAAATTTAAGGAAATAACAAGCAATATCTCCAAAACGGTTCACTCAACAAAAGAAATGTATATGACATAAGTTGTGTATTTTAACGCGATCTACACTTCTTGTGTAGTAAAATTTTGTCTATCTCTTATGGTTTACCAGTTATGCAAAAGTCGTTCACAATAAAGAATACTTTTGGAGACATTCCCAGAAAATTCGAGATATACATTTCATGTCCCATGACATTATCTTAAACATATGATATTTTCATCAAAATCGTTAGAGCCATTTTTGAGAAAATTAAAATTTTCGAAAAATCTTCCATGTAAAGGGTAGTTTGGGGTGGGGGGATTTTCTTGAAAACCTTCGTGTCGCATCTCTGGAAGATACTGAACCTAAATACCAAGTTTGGTGCTTATCCGACTGTTCGTTTTTGAGTTATGCTGTTCACAGACACACACACACACACACACACACAGACACACACACACACACACACACACACACAGACACACACACACACAGACACACACACGGACATGTTTCCAAAAATGCTTTTTTTGGATTCAGGAGGTCTCAAAACATGTATTTCCGGTGAAATCTCGGTATCGAATTTTTGGGTGGAATACAATACTTCCCCTACTTACTATACGTAGTAGAGAAAGTAAAAAGAAAAACAACAAAAACATCAACACACACACATATATATTCTCAGAAAGCGCGCAAGAGGAGTTTAATTTCATCAGAGCAATTAGACGAATGAGTTGTGCAAGTGTACGCGGACGATATTTCGCAAACATGTAAAGTTAGTGATTTAATATACACATGTAGAGTTGTGATATCATCTAGAGGAACAACACGCACACTAATGCGCTTATTAAATACGAGATAGGTACATAATGCATACCTCGGAACATAAATAGTAAATAAAATCATCGTCTAAGGAAATCCAGTAAATGCAGGAATCCTTTTGAATGAGAATTAAATGAATTCAAAGGGTAGTCAGAGTTGTGAAAACCATAATAATTACGCAATGGGTTTAAATTGGTTGCGAAGGCACAAATAATATTGTTATAGAGATATACAATAGTTAAGTAGTGAGTGAATAAGTGAGTAGGTTAATATCAAAGATGAATATGTGTCGTTTGCAAACAAATGAGATAAACTTCCTTTTTACTTTCTCTACTACGTATAGTAAGTAGGGGAAGTATTGTATTCCACCCAAAAATTCGATACCGAGATTTCACCGGAAATACATGTTTTGAGACCTCCTGAATCCAAAAAAAGCATTTTTGGAAACATGTCCGTGTGTGTGGCTGTGAACAGCATAACTCAGAAACGAACAGTCGGATGAACACCAAACTTGGTATTTAGGTTCAGTATCTTCCAGAGATGCGACACGGAGGTTTTCAAGAAAATACCCCACGCCAGATTACCCTTTACATGGAACATTTTATGAAAATTTTAATTTTCTCAAAAATGGCTCTTAACGATTTTGATTAAAATATCATGTGTTTAAGATATTTTCATGACAAATGAAATGTATATCTTGAATTTTCTGGGAATTTCTCCAAAAGTATTCTTCATTGTGAACGACTTTTGCATAACTGGTAAACCATAAGAGATAGACAAAATTTTACTACACAAAAAATGTAGATGGCGTTAAAATACACAATTTATGTCATATACATTTTTACTGTTGAATGAACCATTTTCGAGATATTGCTTGTTATTCCCTTAAATTTTCCTATACTCTTACTTTTTCTCAAATTCATTATTCAATTTTTTTTTGTCCTGGTAATGCAAAGGGAATGGAATACTCCACATAGCAACCAGCTCTTAAAATATTTGACTATCGCTTAAAGCCTACCAATTCCCCTTGCATCTACAAGAAAATTAGCAATAAGATTAGCATCTCGATATCTTGATTAACATGAAGCATATGGAGAATAAGCGTTTGTAAAAATAGTTTGTACAAGAGTAGAGAAAGTCATGTGAGTGTAACACCTCAGAGTTTTTATTTCGAAATGTAGGATTCACTTATTTACATACCTTTTTTTATGCTTAAGCTTAGTAGTACAGGAATCGTACTACCAAATAACCAATATAAATTTATACAGATAAATGAGTTAAACTTAGCTTTAAAAATACAGATGTGCGTCTTCGAAATAAATATGTGTAGATGTTCATTTTTGATCTGCAAAGACTTGCAGGTGTCCATTTTTGATGCAAATGTCGTTGCAAAATTCATTTAGTAGTGATACCAGTCTATTCCAAAGAATATGAGCTGGAAAATTGTAGGAATTTTAAGAAGATGATGTTTTTGAATGTAAAAAAAAATGTTTTACATTACATTTTAAATTTTATATTTTTTTTGTGTATCATTGAATACATGTAAAACCAACTGCAATAATCTAGCCATATTTTCAGAGCCAGAAATAAAATAAGGTGTAACTTTAAATAACACATGAAATGTTAATTTACGGGTATAGTAACAGAGTTTTCTTCATTTTCTATATCGTGCAAAACATTTCCATAAAAATTAAAACTTCTTCTCATATTTGTATATTTCAAGTCCAAGTAGATGTAAATTTAATCTGAAATAGGTATTAAAACGAGATCACTATCCAACTCATCCTGCTGTGTTTCACATTCACATCGATCATCGGGCAAATCTCGCAGACAAGGTTATCTCTGTAGTACATTTTTGCACCACTGAAGAGTGAGCAGATCCCTCCAGTTTTCTCCAAAATGTTTGACAAGAACCTGTCAGCATATCGAAGTTTTTAAACTGCAGAGGCAGTCAATAATGATTACTAATTCGTCTCTTTCTCAGCCAGTATGAAGGCCATATACTAAATATGCAGACCTTGATATCTCCAAAATGTTTCAACATATGATCAGCTAAAACTGTCTTCAGATGTTTACTATACTCTCTTGTATTATTTCTGATATACAAATTAATTCCAGTAATATATAATTTCATGTAATAAATAAAAAAACGAGAGCAGCGTAGCTTGCCAGCTATTCTTACCTTAGTCTCTTTTCTGTATTCCTTTTCCGCTTTTCCGGCTGCCGTAATCTCTTCCTGATATTTCCTTCGGTTACTGGTGAAATGTTATACTCCATTTTACTCACGTAGCTTTCATATATTCATAGAAGCAGCTGAAAAATTCATAAAATCTTAATCAACAAGTTAACATCCGGCACAAGCCGTCGCCATTTCTGTTTTGAAGATCACGTGATCTTATTCAGTATTACGATTAGTTCTTTACGCAAATGTCCGAGTTTGAAACCAAGCTCCGGTGTAGGTGTCCACTTTTAAAGTAAACAGTGAACTTAAAATACTTAATTAACCATATTTGCGTCCATTTTTGAAAGTAAAGGACTTCACCAATGAAAAGAATGGAAAACAAATCTGATGTGTTACACTCACATGACTTTCTCTACTCTTATACAAACTATTTTTAAAAACTCTTATTCTCCATCTATTTCATATTAATTGAGATAAACATTTGCAGAAACGATCTTTTGACATTCAAGGAGAATTACATTTTACACATAGCGACCAGTTCTAAAAATATTTGACTATCGCTTAAGGCGTACTATGTTCCCCTTGTTTTGTATTTGCAAGGGCAATATAGAAATACAGTAGCCTTTAAGAATATACATATCTCTTAATAGCTGGTTGCTAGGTGCAGCACCATTCCCTTTGCCACAGATTAATACTCTTTGCATATCCAAGACAAAAAAAAATGAATAAGGAATTCTCATTTGAGAAAAAGTATAAGTATTGGAAAATTTAAGGGAATAACAAGCAATATCTCGAAAATGGTTCACTCAACAAAAATTATGTATATGACATAAATTGTGTATTTTAACGCGATCTAAATTTTTTGTGTAGTAAAATTGTGTCTATATCTTAAGGTTTACCAGTTATGCAAAAGCAGTTATGCAATGAAGAATACTTTTGGAGAGATTTCCAGAAAATTCAAGATTACATTTTATTTGTCATGAAAATATGTTAAACTTACGATATTTTAATCAAAATCGTTAGAGCCATTCTTGAGAAAATTAAAATGTTCGAAAAATATTCCATGTAAAGGGTAATCTGGTGTGGGGGGATTTTCTTGAAAACCTTTGCATCGTATCTCTGGAAGATACTGAATCTAAATACGAAGTTTGGTGTTTATCCGACTGTTCGTTTCTGAGTTATGCTGTTCACAGACACACACGTGCCTTTTTTTGATTCAGGGGGTCTTAAAACATATATTTCCGGTGAAATCTCGGTATCGAAATTTTGGGTGGAATACAATACTTCCCCTAATTACTTCCGTAGTAGAGAAAGTAAACACTATCGGAATACACTACTAACTAGATTTTGAATGAGAGACAGATGTCCGGGTTTGATAGTAAGAAATCTGGGTACTTATTTAAATATTCACACCAAAACCCATGCCGAGGTAGAGTCGAAGCCGCGGAAAAAGTAACCCATCAACTCTATTTCAATATTCACGGCACAAAAACCCGTGAACAATCAACTAGGGGGTATTCAGTTCCCGCTACAGAGGTTAAGGAAATCTCACCAAGTCATAAAGAATATGAATATTTATAAAGTTGCAGGTGTAAAAGAGTGGGAATCTGCGTATAAAAATAACTGATGTTCTTTAAATACTGTTTTGTTTTCCGACCATTAATCTGTTGGCATGAACACGCCAGTTGATTTGTAGATGGCCGCTCGTAATAATTGAAAAGTGCAATTTTAAAATACTCGTACCTGATACAACATGTAAATGTAACGTGAGATTGCATTAAGCTTTTTTTCTCAATAGAACTTTATTTAACTTCAAGATACATCGTCGCCCAAAGTTGGAATTATATGAAAATACATAATTGATACATAACACACACACACACTTATTGGTAAAATAATTTAAGTGACGCTAGGTAATTATCTCGAAAAGGAAACTAATGTAGGAACTGTCTGGAAAACTGTTCCAACCAGTTCCATCCTGTAGAGAATACGACACTCCTTTGCTGCTTTGAGATTGTTCATATTCCTTATACAGCTTGTTTCAGAAATACTTTTACAAACTTCGGGCATGGGTTCCTTACACCACAAGAAGGAAAAACGTCCATATGAACATATGTCCCATAATCCTTGGTTTTCGCGTTATTCCTGTTACAATGAAAGTGTGAGTTCAACGGCCTTCGGGGTCCAACCTCAAAACGTCATTTCTCTATGCATTCATAGAAGGCGTTGACCCATTGTACTGCATACGGTAGATGGCGAAGTGTTGCCATGGAGACTTGTTTACGTTTGTCATTTGTCATTAGTCTGTCTTCAACGTTTCAATTATGTACATGTAGTGAGTTAACTGCATGTGTTTCGTTCCACCATGGCTGGATATTCATTTCGTGAACAGGCAGACATGATTTTTATGTATGGTCGCGCGAATGGTAATGGACGCGAGGCTGTACGGCTCTATCAAATGGAGTTTCCAGACTGAAGACAACCGAGTCATTCAACCTTTTGTCGCTGTTTATCGTCGCCTTGCTGAGACAGGAACCGTTGCACCACGGACTATTGATCGAGGAAGACCAAGAGTTGTTCGTACGCCGGAACGCGAAGAACAGATGTTAAAGTGTGTCGAAGACGATCCAGGTATCAGTACAAGACAATTGGCTGTGGCATCTGGTACATCACACGGTGACAGCATGGAGGGTACTTCACGAGCAGGTCCTGTATCCATATCATATTCAACGTATGCAGGGTCTTTCCTCTGCCGATTATCCACCACGAGATAACTTTTTCCGATGGTTTGTAGCACAAACAGCCAATCCATTGTTTGTTTGTTTACAGACGAGTCAACATTTGGGAGAGATGGAGTTACTAATTTCCACAACGTACACGTATGGGCAGATCGTAATCCTCATGCTGTACTTCAGGCTAGACATCAGCAACAGTTTAGTCTGAATGTGTGGGGTGGCATTGTAGGTGACTGTCTTGTAGGTCCATACGTTTTACCAGCACGTCTTACTGGTGCTGTCTACAGGGACTTTATCCAGCACACTCTTCCCGACTTACTTCACGAAGATGTACCCCTGCAAATAAGAAAAAAACATGTGGTTTATGCATGATGGGGCTCCGGCACATTTTAGTCGCATTTTTTGAGATGCACTGACTGGTATATACCATGACCGATGGATAGGCAGAGGAGGACCAGTTCCATGGCCTGCACGTTCTCCCGACCTCAATCCTGTAGATTTTTACCTCTGGGGGCATCTTAAATCATTGGCTTATGGAGCAGCCATCCCGGATGCAGAAACGCTTCATCGATGTGTTATGGAAGCCTGCGAAACCATTCGACACCATCCCAGAGTTTTTGACAGGGTGCGACATTCCATGATTCGACGAGTACAGGCATGCATAGAAGCAAGAGGAGGACTTTTCGAGCATTTATTATGAGTTTTATGTGTTATATGTGTACCACTGTGTTGAACATCTCCTAACGAGAAAAGAGGATTATGGGACATATGTTCATAGAAACGTTTTTCCTTCTTGTGGTGTAAGGAACCTATACCCGAAGTTTGTAAAAGTATTTCTGAAACACCCTGTATATGCTTTATAGTAATATGTAAACATTCTTAGCTCCAACGACCTCTGCATGAAGTTCATAAATAAAATAACCACGGTGGGGGTAACAGTACAGAGTTTAGTCGCTCGCCACGCAGGATTGCAGGCACCATTATCAGATTTGGTAACTTAGAAACGAGTGGCGTAGATAAACATGAACACCCTGCCCAGGAACTATACCAAAATATATACAGAATATATATCAGAATCAGATTCCAAACACACGTCTAAATCAAAGTTATAGCTGGTACAACTAGTCAGAAGTAAACCAACGATAGAGACAACTTTCGTGGTAGACGAGTTATCTTCAGTCTATGACGCCATTGGTATATTATTGCTGTCTAAATACATTAAGTTTTGTTCTTAACACGAACGAAAAATTGAATTTGGGGAAGATACCGGGAGAACAAAAACGCATGTTATTGAAGTACATTATTTGATACCGGATGTCATAGAAGATATTTTTGATAATATGCATTAGTTATTGTATAAGATACATGCAAGCAATAGATAAACAATACTGAAATAAGGGAAGTGTAAAACCTATTGCGATTGTATGAGGCAGTATTTTTAACACTTAAATGATTTCAGTCTAATTATATAATAAAAAAATATAATAACAGCCCGCCTTAAAGCAATATGTATATGTAACAAGATATAAAAAGTGTATATTACAATCATTGTATATGTTTATATTATTGTATACATGTTCAATAATGTTATGTGAATGTATTACGTAATTTAATAATTGGTTAAAAGTGAGACAGTATTTTATATCACAACACTGTAAATGCCAGTGAGATTGTAGTGTAAATTAACATTATTGTATGACAATGATTTGAGATGTTTGTTATTTATAAGCATTGTTAGGAAATAAGTTTACACGGCCTCACTGAAAATGACGATAGGAGCGAGTAACAATGTAGCGAGGAGATGAGTTGTTTATCAATTAGAAGACACAAACAAATGATGTCAGAGTAGCGCGCTTTTCTTTAGAAATGGAGGGAATATCTTCTCTAGAGCACATGTGTTCGTAATTTTGATTGGATATAAAAATAGGCGCTAATGTTGGCGCGCTTTATTAACCAATAGCAGCTCGATTATAATCTTTAGGCGTATCGGGGTGAGGGACTATAAATTATGAAGCCAGAGACAGGTATCGCACAGTTTAAGACAATCATTCACAAGTTACACGTCGGCCAGTTCAACAGAATCATTCACGGGTTACACGTCATACAGTTTAATAGAATCATTCACGGGTTACACGTCGCGCAGTTCAACAGAATCATCCACGGGTTACACGTCGCGCAATTCTACAGAATCTCTCGCGTCGTAAAGCTAGTTATAAAATGTGAAATACGCGAATTAATAAGTGATTATAGTTACATTTGAAAAGATAACAGTTTCAGTCGGGCGTGTATCAAGAGTAATTATGTGAAATTAATTAATTGTGACGGCAATAAAAGTGTAAAAACAAATTCTTTTATCAGTGTTATCTTTTAGTAACAACTCCTTTCCGTTTACACACCCTGTTCAAAAGATTTCCTCGACTGGGTAATAATAGCTAGCCGGAGGACAAAGAACTCAAAATTCAAAATAGTAAAACAATAACAGGCGCTCAGCAAATAAATTAACACGTAAGTAACCGCGACAAAAGTTGCTAACAATGAGGTAACAGTGAGGTAACGTTGAGGCAATAATGAGTAAGAAAGTTTAATAATGCTACTAGTCATTATTGGAGCAACAATAATGTAAATTTTGAGACCGTTTATAAAATAGCCAATCAACAACCAGAAAAAAGTTTAGTTAAATAAAAGTATTCTATTGGATTAGGAATAGCCAATCACAGACCTGAAATACAGAAATTTACAAATTTAACGGTAGAAATCAAGTCAGTTGCTTGTAGACAGCGCTCATAACTGGATGCGTTGCTTGTAGACAGTGTTCCTAACCGGACGCGAGATGTGTTCTCGAGAAATTTAATCCATATTCGTGCGAGACAAAAATAGTTTACGTGTTAAAAAGGTGCAAGTAATTAACAAAAGAATCTCTCAACTCTCTCTCTCTCTCTCTCTCTATATTAGTGAAGTGTTATTTAAATCGTGTCAAGCATTAATAAATGGAGTGAAGTAAAATTATAATCTGTGTAAGCCTACATTCTTAGTCGCACCACTCCCTGCAAAGACATTCATATCTCTAAAAAAAGTAAATACTGACGCAAACATAAATATATTATATTTAAAGAAACAGTCAAATTACAAAGTTAATATTTTTAAATTTGGGGCAAAGGCTACCGGAAACTACATTTGGGGCGAAGGCTACCGGAAACTTTTTACCATACGTGCGGTTGCAACTACTTCAAGTTCGGCTCCCCAACAGTTGAACTACAATACAACTCCTACAACAAAATAAGTTCTTCAAATTGGCTCCCAAAACGTGAGGGAATTAACAACGTCTTCATGTATTAATCATCAATGAATATACTTCAGATTCGGAATAAGAGATTTTGATTAATATGTCTAACTCCACCATAATGAATAGTTATTGCACGTATTTAAATTGTACATGTATTTGGAAAAGTAGTAAATAGAAGAAAGGAAAGAAGAAACAAAAATTGATCCGAATACTTTAATTCCTATCTAGACGAAGCTGTAAGAAAGTGGAGAATGCAACTGAATAGTTTTGTGTAGAGGACTTTGTTAGCAGAAGATTTTTAGAATCTTTTATGTTAGCTGCTGGTGAAAATATATTCTAACAAGAAATTTTTAATGTATAAGATAATAAAAAATTAAACCTCATAACCTCAAAACAGAACACTAAGTTGAGAACGTTTAAAGATAAATGTCCTGTGCGAGCTGACTTGAGAATTACATATATCGTATATCATTTAACAAGTTAATGTTTTTAACTTTGTATAATGCCGTATATTTTACTGCCGAGAAACCAATATTATTAACTAGCATTGCCTGGGGCTTTGGCAACTTGGGTAAAACATCAGTTTTTATATTTGTTTATTAAAACAATTAATTAAAACTATTACAATATATTTAGTATTGAATTATTTTAATTTGGCCACTTTTCCATTGTGCTAAGTGTTTTATTCATTCTGAAAATCCTCCAAATTGCCTCTAATGCAGCAAATTTTCTAACTCCATCCCCCATTAGTGGTGCTTTTTAGTAGTGGTTTTATCTAAAGAAGCGTTTTTCAACTCCTCTGGCGTTGGGGACGGTAGATTTGCTACACCACCCTAAAAGAATGAAGAGAACATGATTTATATTTTTATTTCCCAAAAGTATTGAGAATGTATTGAGAATATAGGTCAGTTTTTGCTGAAAAACTTCAAAATTGCTTTCCGCCAAACCTTTTCGCCCCCTCTTCTATTGGGGTGTTTTTTTTAATACCCTCACAGTGTTTTTACTCTTGTTATAAGGAATATAAGCTTCAAATTTCCCATCCATAGTGTAAATCTTCAAAAGTGCCTCCCATTGAATAATTTTAAAGCCTACTTCCCATTAGGGGTGTTGTTTTGAAATAAGCAGCACTTATCCTTTTATTTATCAAAAGTATTTAGAAAAGCCAATTTATGCCTATAATCCTCAAAATTGCCTCCCGCCCGACATTTTTCACAAAGTATTCCGTTAGGGATGGTATTTTTGTAGTAGGCCCACCACAGAATTTTACTATTGCCCTACGTATCAAAACTTCCATTCGTACAGAAAAACCTCTAAGCTGCCTCACGCCGAACAATTTTCAACCCCATTTCCAATTAGGAGTGTTTTTGCATTACCAGCCCTGAAGTAATGAAGGGAGCATCCTCTTTTATCATTTTATAAGTAAGGTATTGAGGATGCGTGCTGAGAATCCTCAAAATTACTCCCTGCCGAACATTTTCCATCCCTCCTCCCAAGGAGATGTTTCTTTACGATACTATCCCCTTGTATTTTTACTCTTATTCAAAAGAATATGTGTGCCAAATTTGGTCGAAAAGGAAGCCACAGACACACACATTCAGGAGAACGTTGCGCCAAAAAACGATAAGGGACACGCGTATGAAATTATGCATTCATACTATATAACAGTATATTCAGGTACCAAATTATATAACAAACGTCCTGATAAATTAAAAACAATACAGAATTTTTCCGAATTTAAAATTAAACTTCTGGCCTTTTTACTTGACCACTGCTTTTATTCAAACACAGGATTTTTTACCACAGAATTAGATGAAATATTATTTGATTATACAGTGGTTCTAACACAGTTAAGTAAAAATCTGATATATAGGTCATACCTCAATTATAATATGTAAACATGCATGTGAATATTTATGGACTTATTTTAAATACTATTTTAGTGTAATTTTTAATTGATAATTGTTGACTACTGATTTTATTTAATCACAGAATGTGTTACAAATATACATGAATGTTTTATGAAAATATATAGATATAAATTATATATTATAAATAACAATGAATTTACTGTTACTATTGACCTGCCGCATATCATCGACACCAAATGTATTGTAGGATTTTTTTGGGATCAATAAATTAGTTACTTACTATAAAGCAATTACAGTACCAGTGGATCTATATGGATTCGAAACTTGGACCTAATCATCAAATAGTAGAAGTAGACTGCAGCCAACGGAGAGGCTATTCCTGCGTAATACAATTTTTAAGAAATGGAATAAGTAGAGAAGCCTTCAATATGCGCAGTATTTTGGTTATAATGGATAAATATCGTAGTAATTGTTTGAACTATCTACAAAAACGAATGCAAAGGACAGATTAGATTAATTTTTTATTATTATGAAATGTATTTAATTGGGGTGATCAGAAGATAATGGAAACTCTTCTTTAGATTAATATTATAAGTGGTTATATGACCCATAATTAATTATTGAAGGATTAGATAGCGATGGATATATCAAACGGAGCTACAGCAGGCTTAATAATCTAGATCACGCAGAAGATGAAAGGAAGATGCAAAAAATCTTGGCTTAATAATTCAGTGATTTCCAAAGTGTTGTATCGTTATAAGATTTCAAAGGCGGCACCGCTGCCCTGTTTGTTGCAATTCTGCACCATGTATTTGCGGCAGCTTACTACCTGTGTACTTCCACCATTGTCTTAAGCATTTCCGCGGCAAATATCATGTCTACATTTCCTTTCAAAGGCTGAGACCTTACCTCAAAAATGGAATAGTTATCTATTCCAAGTATCGGGGAATAAAATAATAACATGCCTACTAAAGTAACGCAGCCAGGATCTTTAATGTAGAGCATATCAAAAGACCTGACAATAAATTACAAAATAATATCTATGTTAAGGATGTAAGAAATCTATAAAATGATTTTGTTTCATACTATCTTGAATTTAATATTTTCCCGTCTCCAAACCAATATGTCAATTGAACTTCTCCGTTCAGTTATTTTCCGTACTTCAGCACCAACATATACTTACATTCGTCCTGCAAAGAGCGTATGTAACATGACTGCGTCCGTATCCAACATAAAACGCAGTGCAATATTTAACCAATAGATGTATAAAGTACTGTGGTGTATTAGTAGGCATTAGTAGCTATTGTCATGCCAGGTATATTATTGCGTCGTATTGGCGACAGCATTGTTGGGAGTAATTCAGTATTCTTTCGGCCTTGTGTTTGAATTCCGTCTGGCATGACAACTCGCCACCTCTAGCGGGCGAGCCTAGCCGGAGGTGGAGAGAGAGAGGGGGATAAGTTTAGCGTTACTTCTTTGTGTGTGTGAGTCGTCAGTCTGGTTTGAGAGTTGAGTGTGTGAGCTTGTGTGTCAACGAGTGTAGTTGTAGAGCGTGTGTGAGGCATCTCCCCTCAATTCTTTCTTTATCGCTTTTGTGTGTGATGTAGGGACACCATATTTTTATTGAATAAATGTGAATAATGTGAAATCTGTGTAATTTTTATAAATACCCCACGCCTGCACCAGAATGTGAATAACAAGGTCTGGTCCTCTCGCTGTTTCTGTAGTTACGCTTCCCTATGTGCATGTTGGGGTGATCCAAATTTAGTATTTTTGCTGGAAACCTTTAGGCCCTCACCCCAGCTTGTAATAGTATTTCGATAGAGTATGAGATAAACGGTTGTACGTAACTGCAGTAAAGCGTTTTATTTTTAGGACTCATTTCGATATTTCAGCTCAACTTTGCTTGGCCCGTAAATATCTTACTCGTCCTGAGAAAACAACCTTCTTATACAGTTTCATAAATAACTATTACGGCCGAAAATTCTCCGGTTTCACCTCTTTTCTTCCCTCAGTACGAGAATAAACATTAGTGCATACTCCATATCTCCAGGCATGCTACTGAAGCTTGGAATTATTATTAGTTAAGTGTGTGACGCTTTCTCTTGATTTTACTGTGTAACTCTAAAGTAATAGGCATCTTCCCCTGAAAATTTCCTCGAGCTACTGTGTGGTTTTTGAAGGAACTGAACATTAAATATTTAGTAGTAGTCAGTGACAGATAAATTGAACAGTATCACCATTTAACTAAGTAGGCTGTAATGTTTTTATTGCCAAATAGCTATAAATAAGGACAATGCAATTTATGTCTCTATGGTGCAGTAGTTGTATATAGAACGTAAAAAAAGAAAATCATAAAAACAAATAGAACTTTATCAAGTATTAACAAATAAATTTAATCAAATCTTTGGGACGATTAAAATAAATTTATGCAAGAAGGCCAGGAGAGAAAGTATGTCAAAATTTTATAGAACTGCTGCTTTACTATTGACATTTTATGGAAGTGAAACATGGATTTTAGGAAATAAAACATTAAAGTCGAATCTAGGTAGCAGGAATGAGAAAATATCAGTAGGAGGGTAGATTAAAACTAAAAAGAGAAAATCTAAGTATTAAATCACTAACACTATGAAACCATTGCTGTGATCAATGCATAGAAAATGCCAGATTACCACTACAGGCTTGGAGACACAACTCCAAAGGAATAAATGCCATTTGGTGGACCCTATAAACAAGAAGCAACGGAAACTGGAGCTGGAATAGGTAAAAGGACAAAAAATACAATGGATGATAATTATAATAATATAGTAATAAAATTATTTGCTGATGCATTATTGATGCATGGAGGTAAACAGGCAGAAGAAAACCAGAGACTTAAGGAGTTATTAAAAAAGGTAACAAAATAAATGTTGTTCTACAAATGAAAACGAAAAAATCGAATAAAACTACCGTATCTACGAAACTATACAATATATTTAAAATTTTCTAATATTAATGATACAGTAGATAGAATATTTATTTAATGAAATCTTCCAAATTCGAAAAGAAAAAAATATATCATGAATTTATACATACTCTGATACACAAGACACAATGGACAGTAACAGTCCTAAGAAAATTATGGAGTTACTGGGAGACAATAAAGAAACAGAGGAGAAGATCAATTGATGGTACTTAAAAATCTTGAAAATGAAACAAGCAAATTTACCTAACCTGTGATGAGGAAGGGCCATAACAAATAAAATCTATGTCTTGAATTTGTTTGTTTCATTCCTCTTAGATTTTACAGAAGTGAAAAACCTTAAAATTTAGAAAAGGCTACAAAGAAAATGTGAACCTTATTAAAATTAAATGTAAGATGTATGTATTTTATAAATTAGTTGCTGTATTACTTAAAAATTTATTTAGATTTGAATGCATTTAAAAATTATTAAGCGTCCCGGTTATGACTAACATACACTCTATTTTCAAATAAGTGCAAGTGCAAACCTTTATAGATTGGTTTTAAAATCTTTTCATACACTTTAACGTAGAATCTCTGGTGTTATAGTGTTAAACTACTATAGTTATCATGTAATTTGAAGGATATGCGAATCTAAAGTTGATGCAAAGGGGATACAGGAAACCAAACCCATAGTCAGATATTTAAAATTGGGATGCTATTTGCTAGCCTCCATGACATCGCAAGAAACAATTGAATAGCGACAGTACTAAACATTCACAAAGAATAGAAAAATCAAAGCAATTATAACGGGTATATCAAAAATGGCTCATGTCATTGACATAAAATTTCTTTTGCCTATCTTTTATGGTTTACCCGTTATAATAAATGACACAAAACGCCTTCCCAAGAGGACTTCAAAGTTATACTCAGAAAATTCAAGATATAGGTGATATGTAAATATATTAAAGTCATAGTATTTTAATCACAATCGTTATAGGCATTTTTACGGAAATAAAAAAACATCGAAAATATTTTCGGCGGCGCAGTGGCCGAGTGGTTAGACCGCTCGCCTCCCACCTAAGCGGCCCGGGTTCAATCCCAGGGACCTGCATGTGGGATTTGTGGTGGACGAAGCGGCGTCTGGGCGGGTTTTCTCCGGTTTCCCCCGCCATTCATTCCACCAACTGTTCCATCATCACCTTTCCTTTCATCCATTTCACCAACATTTCGTTTCATCTACTTCCTTCATCCCATACCAGGCATCGGGCTGATCACCCATCCTGAATACTCTGTCTGATCCATGAGTGTCTGCTCCTCGACGGGCCTCTGACCCCAGGCACCCGCTTGTAAGTCCTGGGGGGTGTAAGTCCTACATAAGAGGAGGGTAAACAGATAATGAATGAATGAAAATATTTTCATCGTGTGGCTTTTTAGAAGATACTAGACTTATATACCATGTTTGGTATTTATCGAACGTTTAAGGACGCGCAAATGAACGGACACACAGGGCTTTTTCTAATAATAATAATAATAATAATAATAATAATAATAATAATAATAATAATTCTTAATATTATTATTATTCAGGGACCGGCGAAATCTCGGCATAACGTTTTATTTACTGTACTTAGGTACAGAGAAAGTAATAATCTTATATAATTGCTAGTGAGTAGAGAAAGTCGCATGAGTGTTGAATACCAGATTTTTCCATTTTGTTCCCTCGTATTACTACGGAATATTACTTGATAACAAGGTGATTCTACTTAAAGAGTGTTACAATGCAGGAAATGCGTTGGAGCATTAAAGTTGTTTGTGAAACACTTTTAACGCTTAGCATCCTTACTGTGCTGGAATTAAGAATGCATTAACTGATTTCTCAACGTAATTAAATTCTGCAAAATAATGTGCAAAAGCAGATAAAAGCAGAGCAAGCCGAGAACATAAAGATTAAATTTAATCCGGCGTTGAGGGAGAATTCTTGCACTAATATGCGAGACGTGGTTATCAAATTGGAAGGGGTGGTGTAGGCGCCAGGTAAGCAAGTTGCAGTGAGAGCAAAAGCATGTCACGCAAACACTTCTTCCAGTGGAACATGAAAAACTTGCTTCAAACGCGCCTCGTTACTTCCTCTTAAATGCGACGGATACTAAAACCTGCTTTGATCACTGGCTCAGCGAAGCGCAAACCTTCTTGGAAACACTGTTCAGGGTTGAATACCCTCAGAGCTGATTTTTCCACTCAGAGCTTCGACACTGCCTCCTGGGCTTATAATATATACCGCACTAAACCACAAATATGGCGAAACCAAAAGTTTTGCATTAATTTAAAGTTTTATTTTATTTGGAATGTTGTAAAATGTTCTGTAGCAAACTTTAAATCAGAACTCTGGCTTAGTAAACAGCTTAATGCAAACAACTATGCTACATAAGCAGTTAACAGTTTCTTCTTTGAATACCATCCTCAAGCTGTCCCTCGTGGAATGTGAAATATTTCACAAGAGATTATTACGGCTGGAATTTAAAATCAAGATTATTAAAATCCCCGTAAAAGGTAATTAGTTTTACTTGACTTACGTCCTAAGTATAATAGATAAAGGAAGTATTGTATACCACCCAAAAATTCGATACATATTTCATCATCTTCCAAGGATGCGACATGGCCCTCAGTCACTGGAGCTCAGTACCGTAAGTAGGCCATTGTGACCCTCTGTGACTTGCGTGACCACTGGGAGGAAGGCTGTCAGGTCCCTAACAATTCCAGAATCAGAGCCCAGTGTATTCGTATTGCGCTGATGGTCAGTTTCCATTAGGAACTCAGCTAATTAGGGTCATTAGGAAGGAGCTGTAAAGTGGGGTTTAAGGGAACACAACCTGGTTAAAAGTAAGGGCCTAGGTACAAGGGGTCAGTTTGTCCTCCAGACCCTTTTCCAAGAAAGTCATTAGAACCTTGAGATGCGCGAGGAGTTGCTAATTGCCTTCTTAATAGGTGCAGGTATTGTGTCGACGTTCCTACACTTCAATTATCTTCTGATAGGTACGTCTTTACCGTTGAATATGTATTTCATATGCCATTTTTCACAAAAGTAAATGGTCAATTCCAATGAGACTTGTGCGAAGGGTCACCTAATTCTCAGGCATTCTTGCATAGATAGTATGAGAATGAAATTTGTCTTATGCATCTCTCGCTGTGCAATACATTGCAGCCATCAGCTCACCTTGCAGTTTTGAAAAGCAATATTTCAACAGTCATTGTAAACTAATGGACATATATTGCAAATTCAACTTCAGTACACCTGTGGAAAGTACGTGGTTATTATGTTTCGATTAAGTAATGGAATAGAAGTAAAAACAATTCCAGTGTTGGGTGCTTTGCTTACAAACGTATACTTAATCACCAACACATTGTTTCTGTGCTTAGAATAGCTGAACTCGTTAAAGCTTGTTACTGCTGAGCAACAGTGGTGACAAAACGTGGATTGAATCCCATGTAAAATGTAGTTTTACTTGTTTGTTTTTTTGTTTTTATAGGGAAACATTATTTATAACTAATATAAAATTATATAAATCAATGGAACCTCTTTCTGACAAAGCTTCTCTTTGAGAGCTGTAAATTATATGGTTATTCTTATTTTGCATAGCATTGTAATTTTTCCCGCCGTCTTACAAACGCTGCAATACGATTGAAACTTATAACTGAATGCTTTATAAAATATTAGTTGCAATTGCTGTAAACAAAACAGAAATATGCCTACCTCAACTGCAAATCATTTCTCCCGAAGTTAATAACATTTTACTTTAAATACCCACTTTCAAAAGCATGTCTCTATAAATTTCTAAGGCCATTACCATGTTACAGAATTTACTTCATTCGCGCACTTTTAATGTTTACATTAGCTTACAATGGATGCAAGGAATCATTATATCTTCATGTTAGAAAGTGTCGACCAGCAAGGAAATGAAAATGTTTCAGGAACAAGAAACGAAAGAAATTATTTTAGAAATGTTGAGTGAACCCTGCATGATTACATTCCTTTACAGCTAATTATGCAGCATTACGGCAAAAATACCATCTTATGTGAGAATCTTAAGCAAATGCATTTAACACATTACATATGGGGAAAGCATTTAATAGTAAAATGATGTATTAATAGGTCACTAAAATATTGTTAGGTACCAACAAAATAATTAATGATATGTTAAACAGAAAACAAAGCATTTATAGATTACTTAAACCTGAAGCAACCGTTTGCAGACAGTCATTTTGTTTACTTCCAAGCACTAGACGGTATTGCCATGTCCCCATTAACTCAGAAGTATGTCTTCATCCTGATTCTTCATTCCTGATAAAAGAATATAGATGAATTAAAGATGTTTCTTAATTTTCCATTTCAGAAAATAAGGACGCAGGAGGCGAGGATGGGATCACCAATAGCGGCACTTGTCATCTTGTGGATTCTATGGTTAGCGCTGTAACGGTCTCGTATATTCCTCATTTGGATTATTTACGCTCTATACATATGATATTAATTTTTATTCTGTCGCTAATTTAGCAAAACATTTCATTCCAAAGCATAAGGTTCTTAGCACTCTGAGAAATGGTTTAAATATTTTGTTTTTGTTTCTAGACATTCCTTTACATTTATAAACCATAAAAAGAGAGCATGCAGACCAAATATGAGTATCGGAGTGTATATTCATTACTAATGGTTTGAGTTTTCCAAAGCTTTATGATGCATTTTGAGTGCTAAGTCACCGTTGGTTTGTTTCTCGTGGTGTCACGAAAAGAGTATGGAATTTCAAAGGCAGGTTATAACGACCCACTTTAAAAATATTTGTTTATGGTCTCAACCTATTATCACCTTGTACATTTCTTCCAAACATATGATTCCATTAATATGAGGTGGCCATATGATTTTGTAAGAATATCTTGTAGAATATATAAAAACTATAAAAATAGACATGTGAATCTAACCTGCAGTTCTGTTCGCATTATTGCATTATATTCTGGGATTTTTCTCCCTCTCTCAATTTCATAATGTGTCCCCCTTCCTTTTTCTTTCTCTTTCACCGTCTTCTGTCATTCATTTTCTTCCTCTCTTGTTTCCCTCTATCACTCCCTCTTTCTCCCTTTCTCTCTCTTCCCATAGTTTCCTCCAATCTCTCCCCTTCTATTAGCCTCAATCACACCCTCCCTCTCTGTGCAACTTCTATATCATCTTGTCTTTTAAAAATCGCTAATAAAACTTCTTTTTAATGTTAAATAGTTAAAACATAAATAAAAGGTTTTAACATTATACAAGCTTGCGCTAACTCCTTATGAATTCTGTGACGATATTCTTATTTGCTTATTTAACCTAATGCTCAGGCATCTGAACAATTGTTATTAGCCTTCCAGGAGTTTTCCAATAAGTTGACCATTTGACTTCTTCCAGTATTGTTGAAGAATAACATTTTGTTGCAGTTAATTATTGCTTGAATTGCCGAGCTTAAAGCGCAGAATATAACAGTTTTTTGAATGAGCCCATCGTGATAGAAGCTGGAAGAGAGCTATAATGATTTTATCTCACTATCAAAGTTTATTTTGAATTTACAGCTGAACCGTAGAATGTAAAGAGTTAACAATAAACACCAGCACCTGCATACTCATTAATCAGAGAGGCATCCGTGAACATATGAAGCCAGCCGTGACGATTTTCTATCACTTACCCATGGAGGTAGAGGAACCATCCATTCCATTAAAAATTTCAGATTGCGATTTCACCAAAAATAGATGTTTTGATAGCACCTGAACTCTGGCCACAGAAAAATACATGCAGAAACAGCTACGTGCCACACACACACACACACCTGCTATATATATATATATATGTAGAGGGAGAGGGAGGGAGAGACACCCAATAAGACAGAGAGAAAGAAACTAAATACCAAATTTCGTACATAAATCAAACATCTTTTGGGGATGGAATGCGAAGATTTTTCAGGAATTCCTTTTTTCCCAAATGACACTTAGGGTGCAACATTTTTATCGTTTTATATTTTTTATTCTCAAAATGGTTCAAAGGATTTTGTTTAAAATATGAGTATGCAAATAAAATGTTAAATTTAAATTAAATTGAGTTTTATTTATGGACGCTCTTTAACTGCTGTGGTCCTTAGCGTCCCATTCTATATTGGGCATGAAAGACCGGTAATTTTGCTCAGAGGCCTCTTTATCAGGCTTGGGGTTTTTTTACGTGCCGTAAATCTACGACACGGGACCATAGGCTTTACTTTCCTTCCGAAGGAAGCCATGCTATGGATTTTTACGCCCGAAGAAATCCATCGCCCTCCGCCGGGTTTAAACCCGTGACCTTGGAAACTAGAGGCTAGCATGGTAACCACTACACCACGGAGGACGACCGCTCTGTAAGGTTCCTCCCTGGCGTCGCTGGGTACCTTAGCTTGGGGCTACGCTCCGGGGCACCTTGGAGGTTGGTGGTTTGTCGGCAGGAACCGTGCTGGTCGGATGCTTTCTATCTGGGATCGTTAGGGACCCCGTCCCCGCCTTTGGGACTCTCCCCTCATCCTTTCCTCCCAGGGGTCACGTTGGAAGTAAAGAGGGCCGACTGGCCTATTTGAGGTGCTCTGCCCCGGTTCCAGGGCCCCTCCGTGAGGCATACCTTTACCTTTACGTCGCCCTATTCAGTTCTCGGTGACAACTGCTGCTGCGGTAATTAAATCGGATATGTTTTATTGCACACATGTTTCTTCTTCAGTAAAAAAACTAATATCCCAGAAAATAACGAACAGTTTTTGTAGTTGTGCAAGTGGTGATATCGTAGCCGCCCTTAAGGTTCAATTAATTCTGCATCGTTGTCATGTCACAAGCGCTGCCCAAAAGATATTTCACTACCTCCGGGCATAAATATGGGAGAAATTTCCGGAAACGTAGAGCGCTGCCGGAACTGACTTCGTAACATATCCGCGATACCTGTACATTGTAATAACGCTAATTGGAGTTCAAAATCAATATTCATATGAGCAACAGGGGTGTAAAAAGAGCGTTGGTGTGGCAGAACACCTTGATGGGCGTGACTGATTTGCCAGATGTTTACACAAAGGAGGGTTTATTCATGGCTTTTGTAGGTTTAGTGGGAACACATCGTTGACATCGCATGGATTAGTAAACCATGAAGGATGGGGGAAGCATATAAAGCAAAAATCATTATCAATGTATTAAGGGTGTTTTCCTATAGCTGGTGGTCAGCGCTCGTGGGTTTGATTTCAGCCTGGGGTGGGAAATTTTTGGATGGTGGAAAACGCGTTCGGGGAATTCAAGAATGGTGCATGTCACTTCAAATTCCATAATGCGGAAGACAAAGGCAAATGACTCGCCTAGTATGTCCCTTGGGGGAGTGATGGTTGCCAACTACAGTCTAGTCTACGGAGGTCGCACTTGCCCTCAAGCAGAGCATCAGAACCGTAGTAATTATTATACAGGGTTATTCAAAAAGAAGGAACAGACTTTACATATTCATTTCTAATGAACTGCAATAGATAGCGGCATATACGACACATCATTGAATAGAGGAAGGTTCAAAGTTTTAAGCCCCACCTATTAGTTCTACTCAGTGCCTACAGCGGCGCTGTGTTTGTTTACGAGAAGATGGCGACGTTATAGGAAAAGTCATGTTGTGTGCTCCAGTATGCAAAGAGTGAATCCATTGTTTCATTGCAGCATGCATTTCCTTGTAAGTTCAACAACGAGCCACCTCGTCATAAAAAATTTACAATTGATACAATAAATTCGTAGAAGATGGTCCGTAACAAACGGAAAAGCACTGGTCGTCCTCGCATAACAAATGGTGCTTATTTTCAACATATAAAATAAAACTTTCAACTTTTCTATATTCAGTGATGTATCTCATGTGTCGCCATCTATTGCCGTTCATTATAAATGAATATGTAAAGTCTGTTCCTTCTTTTTGAATAACCCTGTAATTACAATTACACATTAATACATAACAACAACACCCAGTAAAATTCTGCGACATACAAATGAAAACGAAAATGAAAAACGCCTGTGACAAATACAAAAGATATGTTTTACAACAAGCTATCAGATGTGGTTACTCAATATGTTGCTACGCAGTGCATTGCCACTTGCGGGAGTCTCCGGTTCAATCCCCGATATAGACTAGATTTTTTTTTCATTCCGCAAAGACTTATATAAGATATATTCACAATCACAAAGGGTTTGATAAGTGGCAGTATTCAGGTTTGAGGGGTCCTACATAACGGCCGAATTCTCCTATTTGATGTGGTGAGTACGTGCTACCCACGCTAGTGCACTCGTAGATTTGTGGATGGAAGCAGCAGTTGCAGCGGTTCCGCTGTCGTCCCCGCCAGGAGGTTCTGTACATCATCAAGCGTTACAATTCAGTTTGCTCGAATGCTTCGTACTACCTTTCCCTTTTGATGGAGAAGGTGCTTATGCAGCTTTTTTACTTTCTCTACTACGTATAGTAAGTAGGGGAAGTATTGCATTCCAACCAAAAATTCGATACCGAGATTTCACCGAAAAGACATCTTTTGAAGCACCCTGAAGAAACAAATCTGATGTGTTACACTCACATGACTTATTCTACTCTTGTACAAACTATTTTTACAAACGCTTATTCTCCATATGCTTCATGTTAATCGGGATATCGAGATGTCAATCTTATTGCTAATTTTCTTGTAGTTACAAGGGGAATATGGTAGGTTTTAAGCGATATTCAAATATTTTAACGCTGGTTGCTATGTGCAGTATTCCATTCTCTTTGCATGTCCAGGACATAAAAAAATGAATAACGAATTTGAGAAAAAGTATAAGTATTGGAAAATTTAAGGGAATTACAAGCAATATCTCGAAAACGGTTCACTCAACAAAAATGTATATGACATAAATTGTGTATTTTAACGCGATCTACATTGTTTCTGTAGTAAAATTCTGTCTATCTCTTATGGTTTACCAGTTATGCAAAAGTCGTTCACAATGAAGAATACTTTTGGAGACATTACCAGAAAATTCGAGATATACATTTTATTTGTTATAAAATATCTTAAACATATGATATTTTAATCAAAATCGTTATAGCCATTTTTGAGAAAATTAAAATTTTCGAAAAATGTTCCATGTAAAGGATAGTCTGGGGTGGGGGGATTTTCTTCAAAACCTTCGTGTCACATCTCTGGAAGATACTGAACCTAAATACCAAGTTTGGTGTTTATCCGACTGTTCGTTTCTGAGTTATGCTGTTCACAGACACACAGACAGACACACACACGGACATGTTTCCAAAAATGCTTTTTTGGATTCAGGAGGTCTCAAAACATGTATTTCCGGTGAAATCTCGGTATGGAATTTTTGGGCGGAATACAATACTTCCCCTACTTACTATACGTAGTAGAGAAAGTAAAAAAAAAACGTTTTTAAAAAAGGTCCATGTGTGTGTGTGTCCGTGAACAGCATAACTCAAAAACGAAAAGTCGCATAAATACCAAACTTGGTATTTAAGTTCAGTATCTTTCAAAGATGCGACACGAAGTTATTTAAGAAAATCCCCCTCATCCAAACTGCCCTTTACATGGAACATTTTCGAAAATTTTGATTTTCTCAAAAATGGCTCAAACGATTTTGATTAAAATATCATATGTTTAAGGTATTCTCATGGCAAATAAAATGTATATCTTGAATTTTCTGGGAATGTCCCTAAGAGTCGTCTTCATGGTGAATGAATTTAGTATAACTGGTAAACCGTAAGACATAGACAATGTTTTACTGCACAAAAAATGTAGATCTCCTTAAATGAGCAATTTATGTGAAATACATTTTTTGTCCTGTGAAGCATTTCCAAAATATCCCTTGTTATTTGTTTGAAATTTCCAATACTTATACGTTTTCTCGTTTTTGTTTGTGTCCTGGACTTAAAAAGAGAATGAAATGCTCCACATAGCAACCTGCTCTTAAATGATTTGATGCTTAAAGCCTACCATATTCCCATTGCACCTACAAGAAAATTAGCAATATGATAGTTTCTGCAAATTTTTATATCGATTAACATGAAGTAGATGGAGAGTAAGCGTTTGTGAAAATAGTTGGTACAAGTGTAGAAAAAGTCATGTGAGTGTAACGCATCAGATTTTTACATTACGTTTCTAGAATATAACGGTATAGCTTCTAGCAGTGGTGTACACTGTACAAGGACAGTGTTCTACCGACCTTTTACTTGTATATCTTTAACCTCTTGGTGAAAATATTTCTAAGACTTTAAGGGAAGAATTGAAGTGAGGATTCAGGAAATAAGGTTTTATACGCTTGAAGTTTCAGCTCAAGGCATTGAATCTCTAAAGCATATTTTAAACTCTAAGTCGCTTACGTCACTGTTCCTACTTCAGTTCTGGTGGGCAGGAAATCTTCATTTAACTTCACTCATCTTGTGAATGGGACAAAAAATATATACACTGCCTCTGTGATCGAGTAGTTGGCGTTATAGCTTCTCAGCACAGAGGTCACGGGTTCGATTCCTGGCTGAGTGGGATAATGGAAATGTTTAAGTAAAATCATTCCCTAATCTTCTGCACATGTGAAAATACGCTTATGAGAGTGAGGTGAGGTGATAAAAATACTGAAAACGAATTTTAAAACTCTGTAGCTCCGCGAGTTAAAACACAATCCGAGTTTTTTATGTCAAAGGCTTCGATATGACCAAAGAAGTTAAAGGTGGCTCTACAAATAAAGAAAAAAATGCCTTCCGTTAGCTTATGGGTCTGATTTCTTAGCCGACTATGTTTCTTACGCTCATTAACAGGTGGAGCAAAACATCATACATTAGAAACTGAGTTAGGGATGCTGCAAAAATCATAAGGGTAACGGTGTTATAAAAAGTAGTTACAATGTAGTAAAGGATTTGCCATTTTGTATATCTTTGCATACCATTTTGGGTATCAGAAATACATAAAGAAGAGATATTCCGTTTCTAAACAATGTTTTCTTTTCTTTCTTTTCCCTGCAGGGCTGTCCAATTAAGCATCAGATTACCCACTAGAGTTGACTCTCATGTACGACACCAAAATGTTATTCGCCTGAGCATCAGAGTATGCAACCGTCAGATATCGTCGGCCGACTCGCTTGGAAGCAGTCTTCTTCCTTAGCCCAGAGAGGGCGGGGTCGTAGCTCGCTATGGAGTTGGAGTTGGTGACGTGGAACCACATGATGCACTTCGTAGGAATTGGGCCAGGCAGCTATCGGCACTACCCTGAATGTCAGTTGAGGATTTACCATTGCCGGAGAAGCCAGCATTAGCTCGGGTGTCTGGGAAGCGGCTACGTCCACACGCATTTCGGCCTTGTACAACATTTTAAACAGTTCATTTGTAAGTAATTTCCAAATTTAACATATTCAAGTCGTGTGGCACCTCTTTAATATGGGACGGTTTAGAATGAGTCCTTAGTACATAGAATTTGTTTTTTAATGTGCGTAAAGCACTTTACTCGTGCAATAAGAAGAATGAGAACAGACTTTCATATAGTTTTTTGTTAGCTTGTCTATAAAATTCAAAGCGAGGAAATTATATATACAGGATGGATCATCTGAACATTGCACCGCAAGTATTTTGGAAATGGAGAGTGCTATTGATATGCAGTTTTTACAGCATTGATTGGTAGTCAGAGGCTCTTACATTTAGCCTATAAACAGATTTTAATAATACTGAGAAAGTGTATTTTTTGAGCAAACATACACTTTTTTTAAATGGAACAATGCCTAGTTACATCAACAGAATAAAGGTAGGATAAATTAGAATGTCAATCGTCTTTGTTGCAGGATACTACTGCAAGTGGTTTAAGGGAAATCGTATTTTGAAAAGTTTCCACCCCGACAATTGTTTGTACCATTCAACCTTCTTAGTTGCTAGGTACGATGTTGTTATGTTTGTTTGCATTGTGTTTTCTGTTCATAGATTGCATTGCGACTTTCTGATCAGTTTGTTTGTGACTGTGTTAGCTTCAGAAAGTGTAAGATACTGTGCTTCAGGTAGCTACAGAGCTAAAATCTGAAGATAGATCTGATGAAATAGATGTCATAGATTCAGTGACATTGTCTTGCCACTGCAGAAGATGATTATCAAACTATTGGATCATTAGACATGTTGTGGATTTGCTCCATGAACTGAGCAACTGTTGAAGTGAATGCTGCGTGTAGTGGTATTACAACCTAAACACTACGAATCTCCCCAGATGTGCGGATCGGAGGGCTCCGTGTACCTTCGTAACATATGTGTTCAGAAGTACATGCAGGATGGTCGGCGCCAGTGAGCGTAATGGCCATTTTATAAGCTACTGAGAAGACAGTACGGGACCATGTTACGGTGTCCGAGAGATTAAAAAGGCTTGCGCTCATAACCTTGGTTCAGATCTCGCGTTAGTTATTTTTTATGATGCCAATTTTATGACTGAATGCGTACAACATAATATTGCATTAATATAACTTAAGAATTTGAAGTTTTATATTTGCGCATAAAACATAGTTTTACTAAAAGACTCGTTTTAGATAACTAAAGAAATAAAATGTGAATAAACTGTTATCTTCTAAAACTAAAACACACAAAAATAAACAAAATTAATACGGGCTCTATGAACCCTCAGCACGTACAACTGCCCTCAATCTTTGGGACATATATGAAACTAAATCTCTGCAGTAACGTGGACGAGAAGCTATAACATCTTTTGTCCTTTCGCGCATCTGCAGGGAAATTCGAGTTTAGCTCCCTTTTCATCTCAGCTTTCACATTTTCGATAAGGTTGAAATTTGGTGAGAAGGGAGGCCAGTGTATCATTCTGATATTCTGCCTCTCTGAGAACCAATTTGAAACATTTCAATTTGTGAGGACAGAATAATTATGCTGTACGAATTCGCAATTCCATCAGGATATCTCATCCTCACAGAGAGGATCAAAATATTACCGTGCATTGCGCACTGTTCAATGTAGCGTCCCTAGATGTTGTAGCGTATTAATAATTTTGGGGTTTGTCATTACCAGACATATTGTTGTTTTGCATTGTAATTACCAGACATGTTGTTTACTTTGATGTTGACTGGGATGACGTCACTCCTGACCACGAACGGTGGGGATATAGCGTCTGTCTTGCTGAGTATTCCGTGGGAAGCGGATCGCGTGTGCAAGCTAGCCTTTGGATGGGTGAACATCACCCCTTATCTTTCATGTTTAATAATGTAGGAACCCAAACGGTTGGAAAATAAATCTAGGAATGTGTGAGTAGGTTTGTGTTACGGAAAAACCCACGCCTTCCTCTTAACCTCCACACCACGTTTTGGTCCTCCGTAGCCAAGTAAGTATACGTCCCGTCAATGTACCTGCTGGGTACTAAAAATTAATTTAATTTTCATGTGAACCTTTAGGTCTCCATCCAGCATGTAATAATATTCACCAAGATACAGATATGCAACAATGATGAAGTTGTGAAGACATGGCATCGGAACCCCTTTGGAGTCAATCACCTTTCCGTTACGTGTGGAAGAAGTATCTCCTCGTCTGAGAATATCATGTTCTTCCAATCGCAGTTAGCATTTCTCCCTGCAAACGCGAGGCGAAACAATCTGTGATCGTTTGTCAGGTGTTGCTTTTTAACTGCCCTTTGTGCAAGAAGTCCTGCGTCGTTTACATGCCGCAGGGCTGTTTGAGCTGATCCAGGGAGTTATGAATGTGCCTTACCTTCAGAAGCAGTTTGGAAAGAGTTCCTCTCTGCTACTGCAATTAAAGCTATATCCATTCCAGGAGTTGACACATATCTTCTTCCTAAACCAGGAGATGCGTTCAATCCCTTCCCTAGATAATGTCTCTCACCTCTGTGATGTAGTTGCAGGGATTCCAAGGCGAGCTGCAGCTTCACGAGCAGAAAAGCCTTCTACATTGACTGTCTTTGTATGCGGTTTTGCCATTGTCAAACGCGATGTGATTCGCTGAAAGAGAACCTGTTCAGGTATGATGCGTTTGCGCACCCTTCTGCGCATCACGTGGTTTTGTGTGCAGCATATTGTAATTAGGTATAATAAAGCCTTAAATAAGCGTATAATAACTATTCTATTATTAACTTTACCGAATGCCGTGTATGAAATGCAGTATATTGAAAATAAAGTCTCTATATATTGATTAAACATTATGTACAGAAGAAACAAAGTGTTAGCTGTAGCTGCGAGAAGCGAACCTGTGGTCTTAACCACAAAAGTACCTTACGCTTTGCCTCAGCGCTACAGGGAAGACATTTGGGAGGTAGCATGTTTAGTAATGCCATACAAGTTGCTGCAGCGACTGTGCAACTGTATTGCGTATGCTGTAAACAAGGTACTGTGCCTTCTTAAGACTTAGAAAAATTTGGCGTTCAAGACGACTCATTTTTACTTTCTCTACTACGTATAGTAAGTAGGGGAAGTATTGTATTCCACCCAAAATTTCGATACCGAGATTTCACCGGAAATACATGTTCTGAGACCCCCTGAATCCAAAAAAAGCATTTTTGGAAACATGTCCGTGTGTGTGTCTGTATGTCTGTCTGTGTGTCTGTGTGTGTGTGTCTGTGTGTCTGTGAACAGCATAACTCAAAAACGAACAGTCGGGTAAACACCAAACTTGGTATTTAGATTCAGTATCTTCCAGAGATGCGACACGAAGGTTTCCAAGAAAATCCCCCACCCCAGACTACCCTTTACATGGAACATTTTTCGAAAATTTTAATTTTCTCAAAAATGGCTCTAACGATTTTGATGAAAATATCATATGTTTAAGATAATGTCATGAGAAATGAAATGTATATCTCGAATTTTCTGGGAATGTCTCCAGAAGTATTCTTCATTGTGAACGACTTTTGCATAACTGGTAAACCATAAGAGATAGACAAAATTTTACTACACAAAAAATGTAGATCGCGTTAAAATACACAATTTATGTCATATACATTTGTTTAGTTGAGTGAACCATTTTCGAGATATTGCTTGTTATTTCCTTAAATTTTCCAATACTTATACTTTTTGTCAAATTCGTTATTCAATTTTTTATGTCCTGGATATGCAAACAGAATAGAATGCGCCACATAGCAACCAGCGCTTAAAAGATTTGACTATCGCTTATAATCTACCATGTTCCCCTTGCATCTACAAGAAAATTAGCAATAAGATTGACATCTCGATATCTCGATTAACATGAAACATATGGAGAATAAACGTTTGTAAGAATAGTTTGTACAAGAGTAGAGAAAGTCATGTGAGTGTAACACATCAGATTTTTTACCCACGGGTGTACATCTTTTTACTTTCTCTACTACGTATAGTAAGTAGGGGAAGTGGTGCATTCCACCCAAAAATTCGATACCGAGATTTCACCGGAAATACATGTTTTGAGACCTGCTGAATCCAAAAAAAGCATTTTTGGAAACATGTCCGTGTGTGTGTCTGTGTGTGTGTGTGTGTGTCTGTGTGTGTGTCTGTGTGTCTGTGAACAGCATAACTCAAAAACGAACAGTCGGATAAACACCAAACATGGTATTTAGGTTAAGTATCTTCCAGAGATGCGACTCGAAGGTTTTCAAGAAAATCCGCCCACCCCAGACTACCCTTTACATGGAAGACTTTTCGAAAATTTTAATTTTCTCAAAAATGGCTCTAACGATTTTGGTGAAAATATCATATGTTTAAGATATTCTCATGAGAAATTGAATGTATATCTCGAATTTTCTGGGAATGTCTCCAAAAGTATTCTTCATTGCGAACGACTTTTGCATAACTGGTAAACCATAAGAGATAGACAAACTTTTACTACACAAAAAATGTAGATCGCGTTAAAATACACAACTTATGTCATATACATTTCTTTTGTTGAGTGAACCATTTTCGAGATATTGCTTGTTATTTCCTTAAATTTTCCAATACTTATACTTTGTCTCAAATGCGTTATTCATTTTTACTTTCTCTACTACGTATAGTAAGTAGGGGAAGTATTGTATTGCACCCAAAATTTCGATACCGAGATTTCACCGGAAATACATGTTTTGAGACTCACTGAATCCAAAAAAAACATTTTTGGAAACATGTCCGTGTGTGTGTCTGTGTGTCTGTCTGTGTGTCTGTGTGTCTGTCTGTGTGTCTGTGTGTCTGTGAACAGCATAACTCAAAAACAAGGAGTCCGATAAACACCAAACTTGGTATTTAGGTTCAGTATCTTTCAGAGATGCGACACGAAGGTTTTCAAGAAAATCCCCCCACCCCAGACTACCCTTTACATGGAACATTTTTCGAAAATTTTAATTTTCTCAAAAACGGCTCTAACGATTTTGATTAAAATATCATATGTTTAAGATATTGTCATGACAAATAAAATGTATATCTCGAATTTTCTGGGAATGTCTCCAAAAGTATTCTTCATTATGAACGACTTTTTCATAACTGGTAAACCATAAGAGATAGACAAAATTTTATACATGAAAAATGTAGATCGCGTTAAAATACACAATTTATGTCATATACATTTCATTTGTTGAGTGAACCGTTTGCGAGATATTGCTTGTTATTCCCTTAAATTTTCCAATACTTATACTTTTTCTCAAATTCGTTATTCATTTTTACTTTCTCTACTACGTATAGTAAGTAGGGGAAGTATTGCATTCCACCCAAAAATTCGATACCGAGATTTCGCCGGAAATACATGTTTTGAGACTCACTGAATCCAAAAGAACCATTTTTGGAAACATGTCCGTGTGTGTGTCTGTCTGTGTGTCTGTGTGTCTGTCTGTGTGCTGTGAACAGCATAACTCAAAAACGATGTGTCGGATAAACACGAAACTTGGTATTTAGGTTCAGTATCTTTCAGAGATGCGACACGAAGGTTTTCAAGAAAATCCCCCCACCCCAGACTACCCTTTACATGGAACATTTTTCGAAAATTTTAATTTTCTCAAAAACGGCTCTAACGATTTTGATTAAAATGTCATATGTTTAAGATATTGTCATGGCAAATAAAATGTATATCTCGAATTTTCTGGGAATGTCTCCAAAAGTATTCTTCATTATGAACGACTTTTTCATAACTGGTAAACCATAAGAAATAGACAAAATTTTACTGCACGAAAAATGTAGATCGCGTTAAAATACACAATTTATGTCATATACGTTTCTTTTGTTGAGTGAAGCGTTTGCGAGATATTGCTTGTTATTCCCTTAAATTTTCCAATACTTTTTCTCAAATTCGTTATTCATTTTTTTATGTTCTGGACATGCAAAGAGAATGGAATGCGCCACATAGCAACCAGCGTTAAAATATTTGACTATCGCTTAAAACCTACCATATTCCCCTTGCATCTACAAGAAAATTATCAATAAGATTGACATCTCGATATCTCCATTAACATGAAGCATATGGAGAATAAGCGTTTGTAAAAATAGTTTGTACAAGAGTAGGGAAAGTCATGTGAGTGTAACACATCAAATTTTTTGAGAAAGATCCGTGTGTGTAAGTGTGTGTGTGTGTGAGAGAGAGAGAGAGAGAGAGAGAGAGAGAGAGAGTGTGTGTGTGTGTGTACACCGAAACTCAAAAGCGAAATCTCGAACAAATATCAAAAATGGTGTTTAACTTCGTTTCTATGGATGCGACACGAAAATTTTTAAGAAAGTCTGTTCCTCCATAAACTAACCTTTACAATTTCATTTCTTTTTTTTATTTTCTAAACATGGTTAAGATTTTCATTTAAATACTACCATATGTTTAAGATATCCAGATGACAAATAAAACGCATATCTTGAATTTTCTGTGAAGCGTCTCTTAAGATCTCGAAATTAATTTTATGTAATCCTTATACTTAAGGACAGGATCTTAATGGAAATGCATTTTTACTTTCTCTACTACGTATAGTAAGTAAGGGAAGTATTGTATTCCACCCAAAAATTCGATACCGAGATTTCACCGGAAATATATTTTGAGATCCCCTGAATCCAAAAACAGCATTTTTGGAAACATGTCCGTGTGTGTGTCTGTGAACAGCATAACTCAGAAATGAACAGTCGAATAAACACCAAACTTGGTATTTAGGTTCAGTATCTTCCAGAGATGCGACACGAAGGTTTTCAAGAAAATCCCCCCAATCCTAGATTACCCTTTACATGGAACATTTTTCGAAAATTTTAATTTTCTCAAAAATGGCTCTAACGATTTTGATTAAAATATGATATGTTTAAGATATTTTCATTACAAATTAAATGTATATCTTGAATTTTCTGGGAATGTCTGCAAAAGTATTCTTCATTGTGAACGACTTTTGCATAACTGGTAAACCATAAGAGATAGACAAAATTTTACTACACAAAAAATGTAGATCGCGTTAAAATACACAATTTATGTCATATACATTTTTTTGTTGAGTGAACCATTTTCGAGATATTGTTATTCCCTTAAATTTTTCAATACTTATTTTCTCAAATGGGTATTCGTTATTAATTTTTTTGTCTTGTATATGCAAAGAGTATTAATCTGTGGCAAAGAGAATGGTGCTGCACATAGCAACCAGCTATTAAGAGATATGTATGTGCTTAAAGGTTACTGTATTTCGATACTGCCCTTCTAAATATATATTCCCCTTACATCTACAAGAAAATTAGCAATAAGATAGAGTCTGCAAATGTTTGTCTCGATTAACATGAAGTAGATGGAGAATAAGCGTTTGTAAAAATAGTTTGTACAAGAGTAGAGAAAGTCATGTGAGTGTAACACATCAGATTTTTTTATGTCCTGGACATGCAAAGAGAATGGAATGCACCACATAGCAACCAGCGTTAAAATATTTGACTATCGCTTAAAAGCTACCATATTCCTCTTGCATCTACAAGAAAATTAGCAATAAGATTGACATCTCGATATCTGGATTAACATGAAGCATATGGAGAATAGGCGTTTGTAAAATTAGATTGTACAAGAGTAGAGAAAGTCATGTGAGTGTAACACATCAGATTTTTTAATAACAGTCAACGATAATCATCAATTGACGACAATCCTATCAGAGTACCAATCTACTATTCTCAACACCACTGAGATAAACATATTAAATTTTAGGTTGAGTCAGAGTTATAAAGAGAAATTATAACTCTTCAAAATACTCAAAGCTTTGTACATCACAATTATAATTACTTTGATTTATGGGAAGCTTAGCTAACGTTCATAATTTAGGGTCCAACTCATAACTACCAATGGCGACACAAACAAAACTTGCACTAACATTTAATGAATATAAATTTAATTATCTACCTACAACCTTTCAAAATATTGTCAAAAGATGGATTGCAAGAGACTTGTTAAACTTAAGTGGTTGTTTCAAAAGGAAAAAGGGAGTATTTAAACGCAAACGTTTTGATTTATAAAGTCAGATCACGAAATATATTTGTTCTATAGAGCAAAATACAAATATTTTAAAGATAAGAAAACACTATTTTTGTAAAAGATCCAAAAGTTACACTTTTAAGATGTCCATAGGTATTTATTACTGCTAAATTTTAAAGGCCATCTCCAGTGCTATGGCTAGAATAACCAATAGGGTCTTTAGTTGTCACAGATTCTGCTTCGATGTGGACAATACACTAAGAAGATTTGTTAACCCCCTGCTTCGTTCGGGATATTGCGTTAACTTTAATGTACGCAACGAGGCTAGCGACGCAGTATAACATCAAGGTAAGCTAAGTTACATTTATTATTTTGTTTACTTGTAAATATGATAAACGCCTATAAAAATGTATTCGGGAAATTATTTACCTTAGCACCGGTTGGCCGATTTGTTTCAAAACCATTTTTCTATAAATTAAATTGAGTTTATTTATGGACGGTCTTTAACTGCTGTGGTCCTTAGCGTCCCATTGTATATTGGGCGTGAAAGAACAGTAATTTTACTCAGGGGCCTCTATATCAGGCTTGAGGTTCTTTTACGTGCCGTAAATCTACGACACGGGACCACCGGCTTTACTTCCCTTCCGAAGGCAGCCATGCTAAGAATTTTTACGCCCGAAAAAATTCATCCCTCTCCGCCGGGTTTGAACTCGCGACCTCGGGAAGTAGAGGCTAGCATGGTAACCACTACACCATTACACAATTTTAATATGCACTAAATAAAACCTTAAAAGCGTTTTGTGACAAAATCATTGGTCATTACTGTATCACGACGTTCTCTCATAAGCATTCACGGAACCCAAAAGCCGAAAGCAGGACGATGGATGAACTCCCCTGAGGTTTGTTTATCTGAAATCCAATATACACTACGTGATCAAAAGTATCCGGACACCTGGCTGAAAATGACCCACAAGTTCGTGGCATCCTCCATCGGTAATGATGGAGATCAATATGGTGTTGGCCCACCCTTAGCCTTGATGACAGCGTTCACTCTCGCAGGTATACTTTCAATCAGTTGCTGGAAGGTTTTTTGGGGAATGGCAGCCCATTCTTCACGGAGTGCGGAACTGAGGAGAGGTATCGCACCCTGTCATCTGATCGCCACATTTTGTACCGTGATTCGTAACTCCACCCATATTTTGCCACTGTTCAATCGTGTAATGTTGACGCTCCTTACACCAACCAGGGCGTCGTTTGGCATTTTCCTGCGTGACGTGTGGCTTATGAGCAGCCGCTCGACCATGGAATCCAAGGTTTCTCACCTCACGCCTAACTGTCATAGTACTTGGAGTGGTTACCGATGCAGTTTGGAATTCCCTTGTGATGGTCTGGATAGATGTCTGCCTATTACTCTTTACGACCCTCTTCAAATGTCGGCGGTCTCTGTCAGTCAACAGACGAGGTCGGCCTGTATGCTTTTGTGTTGTGCATGTCCCTTCACGTTTCCACTTCACTATCACATCAGAAACAGTGGACCTAGAGATGTTTAGGAGTGTGGAAATCTCGCGTACAGACTTCTGACACAAGTGACACCCAATCACCTGACCACGTTCGAAGTCCGTGAGTTTCACGGAGGGTCCCATTCTGCTGTTTCACGATGTCTAATGACTAATGAGGTCGCGGATAATGAGTACCAGGCAGTAGGTGGCAGCACAATGCACCTAAGATGAAAAACGTACGTTTGTTGGTGTGCCCGGATAGTTTGATTACATAGTGTATTTGCCATTAAGAATGTTCCCCAATGTTATATTAGTGTCAGTTATGCGTCTTCACTGAGCTTCAAATGTGTCACTCTTAGCAGATTTATTCCAAACACACTCCTCGTAACTTTCTTGGTTTTTTGCACTGATAGATAGTTACTACTGAAACGAATATGGTCACAATGGATTTTTGGGGAAAGAAAAACATAAGGTCAAAAATAATTTTAGAAAATAAAGGTTAGAACAAGTAAGAGCGTGTAATTATTTAGGATATAACTTCGGCTATATGGCAGAAACTGAAGGAGACACAACTAAAAAGCTTGCAAGATTCCAGATGGTATGTGCAATATACGAAAACCTTTAAAAAGTGCCGAGATGAACGCTTTTAGGAAAACAAATACATGCACAGGGTTAGACAAATACGAAATTAAAACACACAAAAGCAGAACTTAATGTATGCTCAATAAATAGCAAAATTGAGAAATATCGGATCGAATGGATGCAACATGTTCAAAGAACGGCAGGTTCCATTTCAGAATCAACCAAAAGAAAGGACAGATGTCGGCCGACCCAGAAAGAGGTGGAGCGGACAACTGGGAGACGGAACGGGCATTATGCCCTTTGAGTGAGGTGAAAAAGAAGACGAATATCCTCTCGCTTATAATTGTAACAAGTAATCGATTCATTCAAAATGTTATGTTTCATAAAATATGTAAAATATTACCTTCGTTATGCGAAATGTGAATGAAAGTGTTTCACAGAATCACAACCCAGTTTCGTTTGAAATAATCGACATGAAATCAATAATATTATTCGTTTTCCCAATGCGTGTGCACCGTCGGTTTGTTTTAGAAATTATTATATGCGTTCAAATGAATCTTTCTCGCATAATAAGTATGTAATATTACAAACTATTTTTTAATGATTTCCGTAAAATATGCATTTTGCACAAAGAAAAAAATGGTTTCGTACAAAATTCAAATTGGAAGCTAAGGATCGTAACATGACGAGATAGCAATATCGGTAGAGCACCGATCAACGACGGTCTTCTTATCCCTTCACGTGGCACCAAAGTGGCTCTAAGGGGACAAAGGAAAGCTATAAATATCAGGATGAGAATGTGTTTTAAGGGACAGGGGAGGTGAATGGGATGAAGTTGTAATGAGGTCCAAGAAGCAAAGGGTTGATACATAGTGTTTAACCTTTTTTAAATGTATTTCCGAAACTAAGCTTTTGCCCCCATAAATGGCACTCCAAACATATTGAGGTATTATTAGCACACATTATCTATGTACGAGGGCTGATCAACAAAGACTGAGACTGATTTTTTTTCTCAGATGTTTATTACTCCAATTCAATGTTTACATGATCTTTTTCAAAGTAGTCCCCTCCTACTTCAATGCACTTTTTATACGGTCTCTGCCAGTCCTTGAACACGTGCTGCAGACCATTCTTTGTCAGGTCCTTGAGAATCGCATCACTTTTCTTGAGCACTGCTTCAGAGTTCTCAAATCGAATACCCCTAAGCTTTGCCTTTAGTGATGGGAATAAAAAAAAGTCATAGGGTGCAAGATCGGGGCTATAAGGTGGATGTGGTACACAGGTAATGTTGAATCGAGCCAGAAACTGCATGACTTGATTTGAGACGTGAGGCCGTGCATTGTCATGATGAAGTCGCCACCCAGTCCGAGAAAGCTCTGGTCGTTTCTTTGCAATGTGCTTCCTCAGTGTAGCCAATACTGACGTGTAATATGTTGCTGTAACAGTAGTATGAGGGGGAAATGCATGCTGGTAAATCATTCCATTACAGTCAAAAAATGTGATCACCACCACTTTCCCTGCAGATGGAACAAATTTTGCCTTTTTTGGTGTTGGAGAACCTGGCGATTTCCACACTGTGCTGGCTTGTTTTCCTTCAGGATCATAATGATGCAGCCATGAATCATCACCGATGATAATCGATTTAAAAAATGCTTCACCTCCATTGACTGGTATGCGAAATGCACGTAGGGTCTACAAAATAGAGCATTACTACCAACCTACCAATACGAGAGTGCTGCCGCCTACCAACATTATACATAAAAACCCGCTCTTTTCAAATATTTATGTTACAGATACGAAACAATCACGGAAGCTACAGGAAAAAATCAGTGCCTTTGTTGGTCAGCCCTCGTATTAAAACAAATCGGTCACTGAGGATAAAATAAATCATCTTCATCTTCAATGTAAGGCTATGAAGCCTGTTCCGATGCAAATACATCTTTCCATTTGACCCTGGATCGCCGTATTGAACGCCAGCCTTCTGGAGTGCTTCGTAAATCTGTCATCATTAATCCTGTCTATGGGTTGAAGTCACTGACATTTTTGTATATTTTTTCAATTTTATTACCATATACACTTTGTGATAAAACGTATCCGGACACCACCACAAACATACCGTTTTCATCTTAGGTGCATTGTGCTGCCACCTAGTGCCTGGTAATCATTATCCGCGACCTCAGTAGTCATTAGACATCGTGAAACAGCAGAATGGGACGCTCCGTGGAACTCACGGACTTCGAACGTGGTCAGGTTATTGGGTGTCACTTATGTCAGAAGTCTGTACGTGAGATTTCCACATTCCTAAACATCCCTAGGTCCATTGTTTCTGATGTGATAGTGAAGTGGAAACGTGAAGGACTTGTACAGCACAAAAGCGTACAGGCCGACCTCGTCTGTTGACTGACAAGAGACCGCCGTCATTTGAAAAGGGTCGTAAAGAGTAATAGGCAGACATCTATCCAGACCATCACACAGCAATTCCAAACTGCATCAGGATCCACTCCAAGTAATATGACAGTTAGGCTTGAGCCGAGAAACCTTGGATTCCATGGTCGAGAGGCTGCTCATAAGCCACACATCACGCAGGAAAATGCCAAACGACGCCTCGTTTGGTGTAAGGAGCGTCAACATTACACGATTGGACAGTGGCAAAACGTTGTGTGGAGTGACGAATCACGGTACACAATGTGGCGATCCTATGGTAGGGTGGGGATATGGCGAATGCCCGGTGAACGTCATCTGCCAGCGTGTGTAGTGCCAACAGTGAAATTCGGAGGTGGTGGTGTTATGGTGTGGTCGTGTTTTTCCTGGAGGGGACTTGCACCCCTTGTTGTTTTGCATGGCACGATCACAGCGCAGACCTACATTGATATTTTAAGCACCTTCTTGCTTGCCTCTGTTGAAGATCAATTCGGGGATGGCAATTGCATCTTTCAACACGACCTAGTATCTGTTCATTCTGCACGGGCTGTGGCAGAGTGGTTACACGACAATAACATCCCTGTAATGGACTGGCCTGCACAGAGTCCTGACTTGAATCATATAGAACACATTTGGGATGTTTGGTATCGCCGACTTCGTGCCAGGCCTCGCCGACCTACATCGATACCTCTCCTCAGGTCCGCACTCCGTGAAGAATGGGCTGTCATTCCCCAAGAAACCTTCCAGCACCTGATTGAAATTATGTCTGCGAGATTGAACGCTGTCATCAAGACTAAGGTTGGGCCAACACCATATTGACTTCCAACATTACTGATGGAAGGCGCCACGAACTTGTACGTCATTTTCAGCCAGGTATCCGGATAGTTTTGATAACGTAGTGTATAAGTAACTATTCTTTGTTTAGAGAATTTTGAGACAGGCATAGGGGAAGGTTGAAAACACGTTGCTCGTGCAATGGTCGGCTTTGTGTGGTGGATTTTGTGATAGCTACTAGCCGGCTTTATCTCCCCCTTTCACTGTCTCAAAAGACTCTGAATAGAGAATACGTTGTTTGTGCCATTAATAAACGTTATTTGTAGAAGCAGATTTGAGAAGAAAACTAACGAAAATTTTCTCAATGGTTACATGCTAATAGCAAGATATAGCTACAATGGCAAATTAACCATTCGTGTTGTACATAAGAATGTGAAAATCAACTTGGCATATTATCAGACTAACGTCCTGATACCAATTTTCCATCCAGAAATCCCTGCTGTCTATGGTGCAGATGTAAATACATTCCAGTTGCATCAGGATAAGACATCAAGCCAAGCGCCTGCTTCAACCTACAAATCTGTGGAGAACACAGAGCGAGAAATGGGAATACATTCCATAACTTTCAGCGATATCCATGTTAAGTTATCTGATGCAACACTGACGGAATTTTGTGCATTTGGGTTACTGAAAAGACCCTTGGAAGCAAACGGCCGCGAACTTTGGATGCTTTCTGGAAAGCTGCCAGGAGGAATGGAATAAACTGGACATCCCTGTATTTCTTAGCAGTTTGCTCCAGTGGAATCTGTGCTGCAGATTAATAGCTCAAGCTAAAGTCTGCCAGATAGAACATAACTGCTGGTGGAGACGTGGTTTTTCATAAGGTAAGGGGGTCTTAAGTTTGTTACAATATTTTGCGAGCAACCCTCTGTAAATATCACATACATACTATTTTCTTATATTGTATCCAAGTGTTTTTTGTTTCGCTCTATCTTCTGTTGCTGTAACATTCCTCTAAGGCTTAGCTACAACCAGAAATGCAACCAGTTTTTGGTTTTACACCCCATCTTTGTGGAGCAACAACGACTTGAAAAGTCAAACCAACTCTAATCAAGCAGTATCCTTCATTATAATATAATTATGAATCGAAAATATCCAGGATTAGTAATCCTTTTTACTTGCTCCACTACTTACCTTATATTAAGTATTAAAAATTTTATATGGAGATTTCTGTGGAAATACACATTTTGAGGTCCCCTGAATCATAAAAGGCATATTTTAGAAATAAATCCATGAGAGAGACAGAAATGGTTGGTTGATTGGATGGATGGACGGGCATATAACTCAAAATAGGAAACCTTGATTAAATACGAAACTTCAGAATTTTCGAAGGATGCTACACGAAGATTTTCACGAAAGTCGGGGGTGGGGGACAAACCGCTACAAGCGACCCTTTACATCGGAAGTTTTTCATTATGTGTGATTTCCTAAAAATGCCCCTAAGGATTTTGATTAAAGTTATAGATGTTAAATATATTTGCATGAGAAATAAAATGTATATCTTGAATTTTGTGGGAATAGTCCTGAAGTCCTCTTTCTGGATAGCTTTAGCATAATTGGTGAACCGTACGATATACACAGAATCCTAGTGTACAAAAATGCAGATGTTGTTAACGCATAAAATTTATGTCAAATAAAGTATTGTTAACCATGTAAAGAGATTCTTTGTTATGGATTTAATTTTAAAATACTTAAACTTTTTCCGTGATAGGTTGCAATTCGTTTTTTCTTGTGGTCATGAAAACAGCGTTGGGTCTCAAAGACATCACCTACTGACCCACTATCGCTTTAGCCTACTGTATACTTTTGTACTGACGCAGGTAATTCTTTCAGCCCCAAGTTTAGGCACGCTCCGTCCTCCAAAAATGAAGCAATACCTTTGCCTCGCGGTTGCTGCTTGTCTCCTCCCAGTTGGTTCTTCTTTTGCCACGGCTGCTCCAGCATGAAACCTTAAACTCAGGGTATGCGTGGGTGTGTACAGAGAAACACACAAACGCTGTCTTGGGACATTTTTATTCACTATTTAAAAAAATACTGCGGTTTGCCGATCACTATTAAATGCATACGAAGTTACTTCGTCTTTACCAAGACCGAAGAATATTAACTACGGCTAAGCGTTCTACCCTCTAGCATGTTCGCCGCCAATCTTCTCCACACGACGAGAATGTCGTCCTACACTCCCCAGGCACTCAGACAGACTGATCTACCCACGCTACTACAAGGAAAACTAACGCCTCAACTTCCCCTCTCTCCCCTCAAACTTAGCGTCATAATGCTTAGAGTGGCCTTCACCAGGCTAAGAGCAGCTGCACTCGGCTGGTACCAGGAAAAACTTGCTTCAATGGTATTTACCCTTTCTACCTGAGGTTGCTCCCTAATGAACAAAACTGTGCCTGTCTTGTCTTTCTGTCGCTTTTACAGTCAACAATTTTCACAATGCTTCTCCTTTTTATACATACACTGATTTTAAATATATTATTACTTATTTTATATCACTATCCTTCTCAGATTATTATGATAATTATTGCCTTTATAATTCCGGCTTCAGTACATAGAATGAGACGTGTAAATGCGTAATGAAAGCTTATCTCAATCATCAAGAGGTAGATAATAGAGAAGCTTTTGCAAGAATGATTTGTAGAAGCATGAGAGGCAAAGTCCTATGAATACAACATAACCAGATTTCTTAAAAGTATAAGTATCATTTAACCTACTGTAACCTTCTTATACTACAACGAATGTGTAATGGAAGTTTATGGCAATCATCGAGAAGTAGATAAAGTGTAAACTTTTGTAAGAATATTTCCTAGAAGAGTGAGTAGAGATAGTCATGTGTATGCAAGACATCACATTTTTGTTATTTATTACTTTCTCTACTACGTATAGTAAGTAGGGGAAGTATTGTATTCCACCCAAAAATTCGATACCGAGATTACACCGGGAATATATGTTTTGAGAGCCCCTGAATCCAAAAAAAGCATTTTTGGAAACATGTCCGTGAGTGTGTGTCTGTGAACAGCATAACTCAGAAACGAACAGTCGGATAAACACCAAACTTGGTATTTAGGTTCAGTATCTTCCATAGATGCGACACGAAGGTTTTCAAGAAAATCCCCCCACCCCAGGTTACCCTTTACATGGAAAATGTTTCGAATATTTTAATTTTCTCAAAAATGGCTCTAACGATTTTGATTAAAGTATCATAAGGATATTTTCATGACAAATAAAATATATATCTGGAATTTTCTGGGAATGTCTCCAAAAGTATTCTTCATTGTGAACGACTTTTGAATAACTGGTAAAGCATAAGAGATAGACAAAATTTTACTACACAAAAAATGAAGATCGCGTTAAAATACACAATTTATGTCATATACTTTTTTGTTGAGTGAACCATTTTCAAGATATTGCTTGTTATTCCCTTAAATTTTCCAATACTAGTACTTTTTCTCAAATGGGAATTCGTTATTCATTTCTTTTTTTGTCCTGGCAATGCAAAGAGAATGGAATACTCCACATAGCAACCAGCTCTTAAAATATTTGACTATCGCTTAAAGCCTACCAATTCCCCTTGCATCTACAAGAAAATTAGCAATAAGATTAACATCTCGATTAACATGAAGCATATGGAGAATAAGCGTTTATAAAAATAGTTGGTACAAGAATAGAGGAAGTCATGTGAGTGTAACATGTGAGATTTTTTTTAAAAAAATTATCGGAACTTAATTTAAAAAGACGCCTTGAATAAACGTTATTATTAACAATAATATGGGTAGTTGACTTTGAAGCATACACTCACCATTGGAATCAATCAGAATAGCTGAGATCAGTTAGTAGTAATGCAATTCCTAGCAACATTCGTGTTTTGGGACAGTGGAAGAGTTCTCTAAGCTGCAATAAATTTTACAGCAAAGCAGGTAGTCTGTGTATGAAATGTATTTAATAAAGTTGCTCTTGTGATATTCTTTTTGAGCTACTGGTGAAGCACGCAAACTTTTTATGTGGAGTGTTCGGGATCTCGAGGCTTGCGGTCCTCATTAGGAACCATGGGAGATTCGCTGCAGAGAATGCCAGTTACGAGTCTCGTTGCCGAAAGAACTGTCATGTTATGCAGAAAGTATCACATTTCATACACGCCCAGAGGCAAGACAGGTATTCTACAGAAACACCGCGTACTCCTTCCCTTTTTTTCCTAGCAGTAGAGCGTGCTCTGAATTACAAATGCCCCGCCGTTGGCTTGGAGAATGTGGAGAACAATAAAAGAGTTTACCTTTAGGAGACAGAACGCTGTGGGGTTCAGTTTCACATAGTCCTTCCCCACTTAATCCAGAGCACCCAGTGTCACCAACCTGACGTGGACGAAGGACAGCTCAAAATGGCATGAGAGGTAAACTTGGTGTTCATAGCATTCTAAACCTAAAACTTTGCCTCTCAAGAGATTATAATAAATCAGCATATCTTGCATTACATGCATAAAGCTATACGAAAACATAATATCTATATATTCTCTATCACCTATTGAGGCAGTATTTTTAACATTTAAATGATTTCAGTCTAATTATATAATACAAAATTCAAAAACACCCGCCTTAAAGCAATATATGTATAAATAACATATAAAATGTATGTAATAGTCATTGTATTAATGTTTATATATTATGTACATGTTTAATAATGTTATGTAAATGTATTACGTAATTTAATAATGTAGAAAAGGTCAAAAGTTTCTAACAATGAGGTAACCTTGAGGCAAAAGAATTTGAAAGTTTAATAATGCTACTTGTGATTCTTGGAAGCAATAATGTAATTTTAGTGACAGTTTATAAAATAGCCAATCATCAACCAGAAAAAGCTTTAGTTAAATGAAGCTATTCTATTGGACTAGGATTAGCCAATCAGAAACTAAAATGGAGCACAATTTACAAATTCAGAAATCAGTTGCTTGTACACAGTGTTTCTAACCGGACGCGAGATGCGTCCTAGAGAAATTTAATACGTATTTGTGTGAGACTAAACTAGTTTTACGTGTTAAAAAGTGCAAGTAATTAATAAAAAAATTTCACACCTCTCTCTCTCAATATCAGTGAAGTATTATTTAAATCGTGTCAATCATTAATAAATGGAGTGAGGAAAAACATAAAATCTGTGTAAGCCTACATTTTTCAGTCGCACCACTCCCTGATAAGATATTCATGTCTCTAAAAAATATAAATACTGAAGCAGCCGAGGCAAACATGAATATATAATCTTTAAAGAAACAGTCAAAATTACAAACTTAATATTTTTTTAAACATTTGGGGCAAAGCGCACCGGAAAGTTCATTTGGGGAGGGCTACCGGAAGCTTTTTACCATACCTGCGGTTGCAAATACTTCAAGTTAGGCTCCCAACAGTCGAAATATAATACACCTTCTTTAAAGTGGCTTTCCATACGTAGCAGTAATAAACCTACTTCACTATATAAAGTAGGAAGAGAAAATGTATTTAATCTAGATATTAGATATCAATATTTAACCGGAAATGCATATTTTGAGGCCCCTGAACTCCACAAAGCATTTTTATAAAGTCTCTGTACCTGTAACACTGTTAAATCATGCCAGGCGGAGATTTATAAGAAACCTCCGCTACACAAAACCACCCTTTGCATGGAAGAATCTTAAATTTTCGTATTCTACAAATATATAATGATTTTTATTAAAATCCAGTACCTACATCTAATATATTAATGTGACGCATTAAACGCATGTTGAAAGTTTGTAAATATTTTGTAAAGTTATATTTATATTGCTTAATTTCTTTATAATTGGGACATAAGAGGGAGAGAGCACAATTTATATCAAATAAGTTTTGTCATAGTATTAGCTATTTCCGGAATTATCCATTTTGAATGCTTACACTTTTCCAAATATAATTTGCATTTTATGGGCATGAAAGTTTGAGATTATTGTTTCATTTTTGTCACAATAGCTTGTTATCAAAAGCATATTTGAATGCTGCTTCCGTATGTCACATTTAAGTAAGCACTTACTAAGCGCCCCCAAAATCAAACCTGATATGCGAGGGGCTGGTAACCCCTCCATGGAATTTTGTCTTACTTAAACGTCTCCAGAAAACAGCCGGACTGAACTACTGGATACCGGCCTCAGCATGCGAGGCCTTACGATTTGGTAGAAAAGGTATATTGAAAATTAGTACGGTAATTTCAGAGGATCATCTACTAAACAAGAAGACTTAACACTGGAACTACATAGGAAATGTATAAGTATACTTGTTACGATAGAAAGAAAAAAGAAATTAAAAGAGTACATTTGAGATAAATGATTACACAGTTATATACTTTGGGGTAGAACAGAAGGCATAAGCAGCAAAAGAGGCCAATGGGAAGACCTAGGAAACGCTAGATTGATGAGAAACTTAATCCTTGATTGAAGAAGAAGACTCACTGCTTTATTTAAAACAATTTCTAGGCAAATACCGCAAATAACGCAACGCGATTGAAAATTAAGGTTTTATAAGATTGTCGTAATATATAACGAATATACACTATGTGATCAGAAGTATCCGGACACCCCCACAAACATACGTTTTTTTATCTTAAGTGCATTGTGCTGCCACCTACTGTCTGGTACTCATTATCCGCGACCTCAGTAGTCATCAGACATCTTGAAACAGCAGAATGAGATGCTCCGTGGAACTCATGGACTTCGAACGTGGTCAGGTGGTTGGGTGTCACTTGTGTAGAACTCTGTACGCGAGAAGAGACATGTACAACACAAAAGCGTACAGGCCGACCTCGTCTGTTGACTGTCAGAGACCGCCAAAATTTGAAGAGAATCGTAAAGAGTAATAGGCAGACATCTATCCAGACCATCACACAGGAATTCCAAACTGCATCAGGATCCACTCCAAGCACTATGACAGTTAGGCGTGAGGTGAGAAACCTTGGATTCCATGGTCGAGAGGCTGCTCATAAGTCACACGTCACTTAGGAAAATGCCAAACGACGCCTCGCTTGGTGTAAGGAGCGTCAACATTACACGATTGAACAGTGGTATAACGTTGTGTGGAGTGATGAATCACGGTACACAATGTGGCGATCCGATGGCAGCAGGGTGTGGGTATGGCGAATGCCCGGTGAACGTCATCTGCCAGTGTGTGTAGTGCCAACAGTGAAATTCGGAGGTGGTGGTGGTATGGTGTAGTCGTGTTTTTCCTGGAAGGGGCTTGTACCCTTTGTTTTGCGTGGCACGATCACAGCGCAGACCTACATTGATATTTTAAATACCTTCTTGCTTCCCACTGTTGAAGAGCAATTCGGGGATGGCGATTGCATGTTTCAACACGATCGAGCATCTGTTCATACTGCACGGGCTGTGGCGGAGTGGTTACACGACAATAACATCCATGTAATGGACTGGCCTGCAGATACTCCTGACTTCAATCCTATAGAACACCTTTGGGATATTTTGGAACGCCGACTTCGTGCCAGGCCTCACGGACCTACATGATACGTCTTCTCAGTTCCACGAAGAATGGGCTGCCATTCCCCAAGAAATCTTCCAGCACCTGATTGAAAGTATGCCTGCGAGAGTGAACGCTGTCATCAAGGCTAAGGGTGGGCCAACACTAATGGAGGGCGCCACGAACTTGTACGTCATTTTCAGCCAGGTATCCAGATACTTTTGATCACGTAGTGTATGTGAATTTGTCATGGGGAGAGAAAATCGTGAGTGTATTACATTAGTTTTTTTTAATAATTTAGTAGTAATGATCAAAACTTCAAGGAAAAAGTGACAAACGAGACGAAAGCACAATGTCAGAGAAAAATGACGATCAACATACACAAACTTCTAAGGTTGGTATTTATTTTGAAAAATATTTTACAAGTTATCCATGCAGCTCATTTTTCTCTACTTCATATTTCTCACGGAAATGATGTCAATTAAGTTATTACCACACTACATTGAGAATGCTATTTAAAAAGATGTAATTAATTACAAGCAATCCTTTATAGTACGTTCCCTTTTAGACGAGCTCATGAAAAGCAGAATAACGACCACTTAACATTTCAATCCGTAGTGCTAAATGTAAGGACAAATGAAACTAACTGCATCGAATCTTTTGTTACTGAAGAATAGTTCTAATAGAATTTTTTTTCTAATCCACTGTAACCAAACCATTTTGCTAACATTCTTATTTGTAGTTTGTTTCATAAATTAAGTAATGGAGCAGCCGAGAATTGTTTGTAAAACAAACTTGCTAAGGTTGGGATTATTGGGTTGGTAGGTTTCACTGCGGCTACCTACGCCTGACTGCCTCCGCTCGTCTCCTCGTTTTTTGCAAGCACGCGCTGGGTGGAATTGACTTCCATTATCATTGTATTGTCAAAAAGTTGTGTTGACGTAAAGTTCTTGTTAGAAATATCTCTCTTGACTAAAATGAATGTAGGCAAAAAGTCTTGACGAAATGTGCATGGTTTACTGTCCGGTAACCAAAAACAAGTAGACCAATTTCTGTTTGCGTACTGCTGTTGATGAAATGAACTGGAAGCCATTAAAATACTGGATCATCCACCGGATATATCCAAAACTTCATTTGGATACCTTAGAACAGATTGCTTCAAAAATTTGATTCACTTCGAAGACGTCTGTCTAGTTGGGAAAGTTTTTTTATTTGCTGATGTTTTAACCACGATGTAAGGAATCGGTTTGTCTTGCTGCTTAGAGTAAAAACCAGGTTGCTTGTCTGTAAAACCGGATTGCTTTATAGTCACTTAAACCTATCTTTATTCTTAATGACGCTTACTCGAGCTATTCCCCTTAGCTAAGACAATGATGAGCACATCATATCTAAGCCATCGCATTCTCATCAGAGGACTGTCCATCAGAACCTGGAGTCAAAGTGCATCCTGTGCCAAGTACTTGTTACTCCTCTGGTGTATAGTCTTGTTGTTTACTTTGCCTTACTATTCCTGTACTTACACGTCGGCCACGATATGAGTAGGTTCGGTGGGAAGAGGAACTAAACGGTTACAGAATAAGTGGGCGGGGCATCGAAAGTGCAGTCGGGTAAAGAAAACATCCGAAGTTCCGAGTTGTATTTATTAGTGGGGCTGAGGCCTGCAAATGTAGTACTGTTTTCATTGTGCAGCTGTATATTCCCACTATCGCCTTGCCCTTCACTCTGATCACTAATCTTGACGATGTTACGCATTTTCAACAAAAAAGTGGTGTCCTCCAAGTCACTCATATCGTGGCTGACTAGTACTTGTACCTACGAAAATTAGCAAAGTACACGGACATTAAACTTGCAAGCAAATACAAAGGAGCCTTTCCTTTGTGGAAGGTCTTTGTAATATGCTGTGGAAAGAGACAGTTATATAGTCTACCAATTGCTATTAGACTACCTCAGTAGTCGAGTGCTCAGCGAGCTGATTCCTTACCGGAGATTTCGGGTTCGATTCCCGACTGGGGAGTGAGGATTTCTCTATAATTAGGATTATTATCTACCCTCGACAGAGTCTGGAAGTGTGGATGTGAGAGTTAATGTGTGTGTATGTGTTTGAGTGTGTGAAAATATGTTAAAAACGACGAAAACCTACAGTAACCTAACCTAAAGGTTCAAACAGTAAAAACACCATCGACTGTTTCAGTCACAGCCCCCAATACACCATATCAGCTAATCGGACTGCAGAAATGAAAAAATACACACTTTTATTAACGCTGAAGCATTCTAATTTAAAACCTTTCGCACTTCTTTTCAACGTCACGGTTATAGCCATTTAGGTAGATTTGGAACGTTCTGTGCTTTGCTCGGCGCTGCTGTTTACATTTGCATTTCCTTTGTTTTGCTACTGGTGTTTTGCATCTCCGTGCTGGGTTTCCATTACTGATGTTTTTGTACAATGGTTTTCTCTGAACTAGTTACCTTCTGTACTATATATAGTAAGCAGGGGAAGTATTGTATCCCAACCAAAAATTTGGTATTGAGATTTTACCGGAATTACATATTTTGAGATACCTTGAATCCAAAATTAAAAAGCATTTTTAGAAAAAAGTACATCTGTATCTCTGTGAATAACATAACTCAAAAACGAAAAGTCGGATCACCACCAAACTTGATATTTAAGTTCAGTACATGAAACGCTTTTAGAAAAATGTTTATTTTTTCAAAAATGGCTCTAACGGTTGTGATTAAAATATCATATGTTTAAGATATTTCAAGTCAAATGAAACGTATATCTTGAATTTTGTCTCCAAACCTTCTCTTCATTTGCATGAGCTTTGCATAACTGTTAAACCATAAGAAATAGACAAAATTTTACTACACAAGCAATTGTAGATTAGTGAACAATTTACGAGATATTTCTTGTTATTTGTTTCAATTTTCCAATACTTACAATTTTTCACAAATGGGAATTCGTTATTAGTTTTTTATGTACTGGACATGCAAACAAAATGGAATGCTGCACATAGCAACCAACTGTTAAAATATTTGTCTCTCGCTTAAAAGCCTACAATATTCCCCTTGCACCTACAAGAATATTAGCAATAAGATGATTTCAGCAAATGTTTATATAGATTAACATCAAGTAGATGGAGAAGAAGCATTTGTAAAAATAGTCTGTACAAGAGTAGAGAAAGTCATGTGAGTGCAACGCATCAGCTTCTATTCCTAATTGCTGTGTTTGAAACCTGGTGCAGTAATTATTACATGTGGGGTTGCGGCTACTTCGGTAGCAAATGATGAGTTCCTCCATGATGCTCAAGAACGGAGAAATTGTTGAAGTAAATAATTAGAATCCGTTAGATTTCAGTTTCTCATGTAACCGTACATTCTGTCCGCACCTTAAAATATCATAAATATCATCTGGTCAGTCCTTCCTAAACAACAAGCAGGTAGCCTGTCCCTATTCCATTAGCTGGTCGGTCGTCTCCTTTATAGCATATCCCTACGTGCCCAAGACAATAACTAAATGGTTTAGCTCGGGTCCGAAGCTTGCGTGCCTTATCTTACATCTCCGACACCAGCGTGGGAAACCTAAACATCTGTGTTTGTAAAATAAAATATAAATAATAATTTTGAAGAGCCAACGAAATGCACAGAAATAACATCACGTGACGTGAGAAACCAAAATCAGGAACGAGAGAAGGGGAAAATCGTGCAATGGCGATGTCAGGTTTGTCTTGTTAACACACTCCACCAAAGTACTTTCGCGAGCTAAGACATTGCAGCACAATCATCCAAAATACCTTCGCGAACCAGGACGTCGCACCGAGTCTACGAAAACACTTTCGCGAGCTAAGACATCGTACCAAGGGGACTCTACTAAAATACTTTCGCGAACTAAGACGTCGCATCAGGGGAGCTCATCACCATAGCCAAACCATTTTTATCACATCCCGCGGTGGCGAGTGTTACGGCAGACATTGAATAAATCTTATGATATAAAGGACCTACAGTGCACTCATGTAACTGAGCAGCCAACCATAGCCAGGGTACCCACTCCTGAGACCAGCGAAGAGAACCTCATGCAAAACCCAGAAAACCTACCACACCAATGAACCTGTCGTAACCTCCTACACCTCCCGCGTACCATTAACAACCATCAACTGTGAGACGACGAATGCACCGCCTCACTCATTGATGATATTTTTACTTTCTCTACTACGTATAGTAAGTATGGGAAGTATTGTATTCCACCCAAAAATTCAATACCGAGATTTCACCGGAAATACATATTTTGAGACCCCCTGAATAAAAAAAAAGCATTTTTGGAAACATGTCAGTGTGTGTATGTGTGTGTGTGTGTGTGTGTGTGAACAACATAACTCAGAAACGAACAGTCGGATAAACACCAAACTTGGTATTTAGATTCAGTATCTTCCAGAGATGCGACACGAAGGTTTTCAATAAAATCCCCCCACCGCAGATTACTCTTTACATGGAACATTTTTCGAAAATTTTAATTTTCTTAAAAATGGCTCTAACGATTTTGATTAAAATATCATATGTTTAAGATGTTTTCATGACGAATGAAATGTATATCTCGAATTTTCTGGGAATGTCTCCAAAAGTATTCTTCATTGTGAACGACTTTTGCATAACTGGTAAACCATAAGAGATAGACAAAATTTTACTACCCAAAAAATGTAGATCGCGTTATAATACACTATTTATGTCATGTGCATTGTTTTTGAGTGAACGATTTTCGAGATATTGCTTGTTACTCACTTAATTTTCCAATACTGTTTCTCAAATGGAAATTCGTTATTCATTTTTTTATGCCTTGGACATACAAAGAGAATGCAATGCTCCACATAGCAACCATTCATTGCGCTCTTCGTATACAACCATTCACAATTTTCGCTGTTATTTACGTTGGTGTAAGAACAATTGAAAGCGCTTTATTCAAATTTTGTTTAGCTTTTTATGAGGGGTGAGAAAACAACATAAAAGATGTAGATTCCCATTTAAAAAATCTGATGTGCTACACACACATGACTTTCTCTACTCTTGTACAAACTATTTTTACAAACTCTTATTCTCCATCTATTTCATATTAATCGAGATAAACATTTGCAGAAATGATCTTTTGACATGCAAATAGAATTACATTTTACACATAGCGACCAGTTCTAAAAATATTTGAATATCGCTTAAGGCGTACTGTGTTCCCCTTGTTTTGTAATTGCAAGGGCAATATAGAAATACAGTAGCCTTTAAGCATCGACATATAACTTAATAGCTGGTTGCTAGGTGCAGCACCATTCTCTTTGCCACAAATTAATATTCTTTTCATATCCAAGACAAAAAATGAATAAAGAATTCCCATTTGAGAAAATAAGTATTGAAAAGTTTAAGGAAATAACAAGGAATATCTCGAAAATGGTTCACACAACAAAACAAATGTATATGACATAAATTGTGTATTTTAACGCGGTCTACATTTTTTGTGCAGTAAAATTTTGTCTATCTCTTATATAAAAGTCGTTCACAATGAATACGTTTGGAGACATTCCCAGAAAATTCAAGATATACATTTTATTTGTCATGAAAGTATCTTAAACATATGATATTTTAATCAAAATCGTTAGAGCCATTTTTGAGAAAATTACAATTTTTGAAAAATGTTTCATGTAAAGGATAATCTTGGGGGGATTTTCTTGAAAACCTTTGTGTCGCATCTCTGGAAGATACTGAACATAAATACCAAGTTTGGGTTTTATCTGACTGTTCATTTCTGAGTTATGCTGTTCACAGACACACAGACACACACGTATATGTTTCCAAAAATACTTTTTTTTGGATTCAGGGGGTCTCAAAACATATATTTCCGGTGAAATCTCGGTATCGAATTTTTGAGTGGAATACAATACTTCCCCTACTTACTATACGTAGAAGCGAACGTAAAAATTAAATTGATCCCAAAATGAGCATCACAACGTCCTGCAAATAAAGTACGACTAATGGCATTTACTTTCCCCCATAACATCAAGCAACGTTTATTCAAGCCATTTCTTTCTACAACCCTTAGTTGTGGAGATATTGTACAGTTTCAACTTAAATGGTTCATCCTGTATATGTTGCTACAGTGGTTTCCTTTGCACTGCGGCCACGGCATGTCGGCTCGCGCGCCGGCCGCCATAGCTCGAACTACCGCCGAAAGTTATAATATTCGCGTCACGTTCTCATATTTGCATTTATAATCATAATAATCACATATCTTATCATAACATATGTTAGAAATGTCCTTCTGTACCTACACATTTCTGGCACCTTCTCAGAAAAGTTTCATTTACACTCGAGAGTTTAATAATTATCATCGTAATTTTAGCTGTAACTATGCGAATGTGAGGTAGTTACGGGATATTATAACTGTTTAGGCGGGAGTCCGAGCTGCGGCGGCCGGTGCAGGAGCAGCCGTGATTGCCCGTGGTGTAAAGGAATGGATTAAAGTTTCCTAGTTTCTGCGTAAATATTTCGCTTAAATTTTCTGAAAGACGACGACTTATTAATATACAAAGAGGAACAATGCAGTTGTTTAATGCATTAATTTCTACTCAGCTCTGACAAAACTATAAGAAGAGCAGGCGGACTCAACGTATTATACGGGAATTTCACAATGGGGGGTGGGGGCGAGCAATAAAATCATTACCCAGTAAGAAATAACATACAGCACAAAACGAATTAAATTAATTTCTTTAAAGTATGAAACTTATAAACAAGACAATCAGCAAATGGAATATCTATTTGTAACGCAATGTAGGTTGTCAGTGTAAATTATTCCTATTAAATGTATATCATTCCCAATAAATTTTATTGGAAAAAATCCTAAAAAAATCTGATGTGTTACACTCGCATGACTTTCTCTACTCTTGTACTAACTATTTTTACAAACGCTTTTACTCCATATGCTTCATGTTAATCATGATGTTAATCTTATTCCTATTTTTCTTGTAGATGCAAGGGGAATATGGTAGATTTTAAGCAATAGTCAAGCATTTTAAGATCTGGTTGCTATGTGGAGTATTCCATTCTCTTTGAATTACCAGGACAAACAAAAATGAAAACTAAATTGAGAAAAAGTATAAGTATTGGAAAATTTAAGGGAATAACAAGCAATATCTCGAAAATGGTTCACTCAACAAAAATGATGTATATGACATAAATTGTGTATTTTAACGCGATCTACCTTTGTGTGTAGTGAATTTTGTCTATCTCTTATGGTTTACAGTTATGCAAAAGTCATTCACAATGAAGAATACTTTTGGAGACATTCCCAGAAAATTCGAGATATACATTTTATTTGTCATGAAAATATCTTAAACATGTGATATTTTCCCGTTTTTGGGAAAATTACAATTTTCGCTAAATGTTCCATATAAAGGAACCTTGAAAACCTTCGTGTCGGATCTCTGGAAGATACTGAACCTAAATACCAAGTTTGGTGTTTATCCGACTGTTCGTTTCTGAGTTATGCTGTTCACAGACACACACACACACACACACAGACATGTTTCCAAAAAATGATTTTTTTGGATTCAGGGGGCCTCAAAACATGTATTTCTGGTGAAATCTCGGTTTCGAATTTTTGGGTGGATACAATACTTCCCCTACTTACTATACGTAGTAGAGAAAGTAAAAAATATTATCTTTCAGGAAAATTACTTTCGGAATTCGGTATCGGAAATTTAGAAATAGGATTCGCAATCAAGGTTTCTGCAGAATGTGTACGAATCGACGTACAGTGCAACAATTTATTAAAATCAGTCAAATGTGATATGTTGCTAATAATGCGTTTTTAAATTAATGTGTTATCTAACTGGTTTACTTCACTCACTTTAAATTAATTGATGGTATCTTTAAAAATCACTAACTACTTGATATACTTCAACATGTTTGAACTGATAGCTGTATTCAGTTTAATATCTGCAATCTGATATGAGTACAGCACTCGTCTGAAATCCGAGAGATATGCGTTCCGGCTGAAGTGTAGAGACGGAGTGTTTCATATTTGCTTTTGCGATTAAATATTCTAATAATCTATATGTGAACTTGGTCACTATATAGGTATAGGATATACAGCGGTTATACAACATTGTTCTATTGTGGCTACCACTCCCGGGAGGAAGAATGATCTGAAGAAGCCACGGGAGGCCGCAAGCAGGCAGGACTCAGAGACGCGCGGAAGTCTCTACCAGTTCCAGGCACGAAAAACCGCCCCACCTGAACTGTCTAGAGATGACGATGAACGACCTGTTGATCAACCAGCTCTCTAGTGTCCATGGGGAGTACTGTTTCCTTTGAGCAATCATCCGCGCCGTTTGTCCGGCACCATCGTACGCCATGAAACCTAGAAGCACACGTGAAAGATGAGAAGGAAACGGAATGAAAGGGAAATAATGGAAAGGAAATCGTGTAGATGATAAACTATTCCAGCATTTGCCTACCGACCAGGAAAAACACGAAATACCCAAGGTCAGTGTGGGCTGTCGACAGGAATGTACCTGGGATCTCCCAAATGCAAGGCTCATTCGTTACCGCGGATGCATTTCGCTCGGTTTGGTTACTATGTAAATGCACAAACAAGTAAAGTAAATCAAAACAGGCATAAGAAATTGGTGTCCTATATTAAAAAGTAACGTGCTTCACTTTTTACTTTCTCTACTACGTATAGTAAGCAGGGAAATTATTGTATTCCACCTAAAAATTCGATACGGAGATTTCACTGGAAATACATGTTTTGTGACCCCTGGATTAAAAAAAACATTGTTAGAAACTGGTCTGTGTATGTGCCTTTGGACAGCATAACTTAAAAACGAAAAGTCGGATAAATACCAAACATGGTATTTAGGTTTTAGTATCCTTCAAAGATGCGACATGGAGATTTTCAAGAAAATCCCCCGCAGGACTACCCTTTACATGAAACATTTTCCGAAAATGTTGATGTTCTAAAAATGGCTCTAAATATTTTGGTTAAATATTATACATTTAAGATATTTTCATGACAATAAAATGTATATCTTGAATTTTCTGGGATTGTCCCCAAAACTCCTCTTCTTTCTGAAGGGCTTTTTCATAACAGGTAAACCGTAAGAGATAGACAACATTTTCCTACACAAAAAATGTAGATCTCTTTAAAAGACACAATTTATGTCATATACATTTTTTGTCGAGTGAACCATTTCCGAGATATTCCTTGCTATTTTTTTTGAATTTTCTAATCTTATACTCTTTCTCAAATGGGAATTCGTTATTTGTTCTTTATGTCCTGGACATGCAAAGAGAATGGAATACTCCACATAGCAACCAGCGTTAAAATATTTGACTATCGCTTAAAACCTACCATACTCCCATTGATCTACAAGAAAATTAGCAATAACATTAACATCTCGATATCTCGATTAACATGAAGAAAATGAAGAATAAGTGTTTGTAAAAGTAATTTGTACAAGAGTAGAGAAAGTCATGTGAGTGTTTCAGAACACAGCAGATTCTTAAATATTTGTTTTCTGTCGTCAAGGCAGCCTATAATAGACTTATTTCTGGTCAAAATGAATCCGGACATTTAATATAGGCTAACCTTGCCGTTTAAATATTACTAAACTTATACTTCCTACTTCTTTATATGTCATAAGTCACAATATTTCCAAATAAAAGCTTCTAAAATGTTTCAAAGTTTATTGAGTCAAATATTCGGTAATTTCACCTATTCATAACTTTAATTTATTGCAACGGTAATTCCTTATAAGTGAATTGTAATATTAATACCTTCCTGCTTCAAATCCTGTTTTTGGATTTAAGTATCTGCCCCTCTTTATAGAACACTTAATGTTTTTTATAAGAGTTTTATTTGTGAACTCAGCTTGATTTCACGTTTGTTTATTTTATTCTACGCGCACATTTGCTTTTTATACTGCTGTATCTCTTTTTTGCAAGCACACTTCTGAACTGCGGTGTGTCCTTAGCAGTTGTTATGCAGCTAATGGCCGCTGCGATTAAGCGCCTTAAATTCACATCACTGATGCTAGTATACGAGCAAAGCTGTAACACCGCAGGTCATGGACCATTCCTGTTCGAGATTCTAGCTCGCAGCTCTTGGAATTGTGTTTGAAACCACTGTTACCAAACAGAACTAGAAAATTCTCAGTCAAAGTAGGCAAATTTCCTTAGATTTCTTCTATAATCCCCACAAACTTCGCAGTGAAATATACAAAAGAAAACTATAATTAAAACGCAAACATATAATATAACCAAAGATAGGTTATGATTTTATCTCAGTGCTCTAATTTATTCAGCATTCAAACTGTGATTACATAAAGCCAAACATTAACTAAAGCTACAGCTTATGGGACTTGACTGACTTTTAACACTTTTCAATGTGTGGGAATCATTGAAAACGATGTAAACATAGCGCAGAGCTAAAGGCTATAATTATCTTGTAAGGTTATTAAAGTAATTAAATGCCATAAAATCAAATTACTGCTCTGTGATCCGGTGTTAGAATTCTAGCCTTTAAATCTACAAATTCCGACTTCGATTTCTGTCAAAGAATGGGAGCTTTTCCTTAACCTGGATTATCCGTATCCTCCCAAGAGTCTGAAAGGTTGTGTGTGTGTGTGTGTGTGTGTGTGTGTGTGTGTGTGTGTGTGTTGTTTAACGTTAAGATAAAATCAAAAGCACCACGCCCCTAAAGATCAACTCAAACCGTAAAAGAGAGAACATTGGCGGATGACCACCTTCTCCCTAACGTCATGATACGGATATAAAAAGCGTAAAAAATAAAGGTCGCTTTACTTTGAGGTACGAAGTGCATAGTATATTGATTTGCACATTTGCCCGCCATCCATAATATTCTGCTAGGATTATCAATGAGCTAATACTGTGGGCTAGTTCCTGTTGATTAGAGAAGCAGTTTTTTACTTCCTATACGACGTGCTTAGTGCGTAGAGAAGGTGTAACATTGCATTAAAAAATTCAACATCGAGATTTCACCGGAAGTACGAGGGCGAATTGAAAAGTAACGCACAATAATTTGTTTACAAAAGGTTTAATACTTAAAACAACAAAAATCACAAATGAACTTACACCTTTTACCTACTTTTTGACATGACCACCAAGATTCTCAACACATTTCTCCCATCGTGATACCAGTTTCAATATGCTCCGTTCGTAGAAGTCCGTTGGTTTGGAGTATAGCCATCTGCGGACTGCTGATTTCACTTCCGCGTCTGTCGCAAAGCGTTAGCCGGCCAGGAATTTCTTTATGGGACCAAACAGATGAAAGTCCGAGGTGCAAGGTACGAACTGTATGGTGGATGCCGGAGCACCTCCCAACCAAATTTGGTGATTTTCTGACGAACAGCAAGAGCAACATGGGGGGGAGCATTGTCATGAAGAATTTTGACATAGTCAGCATTCATTTTGTGGCGTTTGTCGCGAAGGGCACGACCAACTTCACCAAAGTTTTCATGTAGGCTGCAGCATTCACAGTGGTCCCGTGTTTAGCAAAGTCCACCAATACAACACCATGCATATCCCAGAACATTGTCACAAGCACTTCCCTAGCAGATTGAGTCGCTTTGAATTTTTTCTTCACTGGGGAACCAGCATGTTTCCACTCCATACCTGCCTGCTTAGTTTCGGGCGTGTAGTGGTATGCCCACGATTCATTACTAGTGACGATTCCTTTCAGAAAGTCATGCCCTTTTGGGGTGTACCGCGTTAGGTGATTCAAGTTCATCATTTGCTGTCCCTTGTGATTGTCTGTCAGGTTCTTAGGCACCCAAAGAGCATTAAATCATTCGCTGGCCCTTGTGATTGTCTCTCAGGTTCTTAGGGACCCAGTGAGCACTAACTTTACGAAATTTCAACGTGTCATGAACAATATCGTACACCATAGGAAATGTTGAACTGTTGCGATAAGGTTCGCAGTTGCACACGCCGGTCGTTCAAAATTGCCGCCTCAATGCCTCTGACATTCTGCGGGGTTGCAGCTGTTACCAGCCTACGGAGCGTGGCGAATCACTAAGGTTCACACTGCCCTCTAGCAAGCATGCACACCACCTGGAGACATTGCTACGGTCCATACAATCATCCCCATACACACCACGCATGTCTCTGTGAATATCACTCCGTTTATGCCCTTTGGCCCACAAATATAGAATCACACCTCTCTGCTCTTCACACGTGGACGACAGTAACATGCGCGCCATACTTGTTGCGTAATTCATGCTTCTCTCGCTAGAGTTGCACATGAAACAAAAAATACTCTCTGTAGTGAACACTTCAAACTATGTCTGTGTGAAATTGCAACATTCCAGCTGCAATACCAAGGCAGAAAAAATTATTGTGCGATATTTTTGGATCCGCCCTCGTACATGTTTTTGATAGCATAATATAAGAAAGCATTTTTATAATATGGGCCGCGTGTGTTTCTGTAAACAGCATAACTCAAAAACGAAAAGTCGGATAAATTCTAAAGTGATATTTAAATTCAGTACCTTCCAAAGATGCGACACGAAGATTATCAAGGAAATCCCCCACCCCAAGCTAACCTCTACATGGAAAATTATTAGAATTTTTTTTTCTCAAAAGTGCCTCTAAATTTTTTGATCAGAATATCGTATATTTAAAGTATTTATATGACAAAAAATGCATATCTTGAATTTTCTGGAAAAATCTTGTGAACTCCATTTCATTTAAAAGGAATTTTGTTTAACTTGCAAACGTTAACGCATAGACAAAATCATACGACAGAAAAAATTGCAGATCTCTTTAATACATGCAATTTCTTTAAAATAAGCTTTATTGTAGCATTAGATATTTACAAGATATCCCTTAATATTGGATTGAATTGTTAAGTATTTTGTCCTGTCACTATTTACGCGATGTTATGTAAAGGCAACGGCATTTTAAAGCCATAGCGAGTCTCTTTTAATCACCTGAATATCGATCCGGTTTCCTATATCCTCGTATTTGCAACGAAATGTTTAATTAAACTATATTTGGATATGTTTATCTCGATTAATGTGTAGCAGATAGAAAAATAGCTTGCGTAATAATACTTTGTAGTGGGTAGTGTGAATGTAAAACATCAGAAGGAAGGCGGGAAAATACTTTGGAAGAATTCTCCTCCGGAAATAGTCCTCTTTACTATTAAACTCTGATAGCTTTTATGTACTGCCAAACGCTATACACTTCCAACTTAGCCGCATCTGATTATCACCTCGGGGATTTGAAGAAACCCCTGCGAGGGGTTGTCGATTTTTGAAAACCTGGAAAGAGTCGTCAGTAGTGGGTAGGACACATTCTGAAATAAAGCACTTCCAAGCATCTGGGGAGGCTGACACCCATGATACCATTGCATTCAGCTCAACAGGACGAGAATACAAGTGTTTCTATCAGGTTGTGAATTGTTTTGTGGAAGAGGAGAATAAATCGAGGTGAACACTGTAAATGTTGCATGTATAATCTTTATCCTAAACCAAGTAAAAGCTACAAAATCAATTCTAATTTAGATTGCATGGACTTTCTTTACCGAGTCCGAGATAATTTTCTTTCAAATTATGGTATCCTGGTTCACATGTTCTTACAGAAAAACCTAAATGCTTCGCCCCACTTTGTGGTGTGTCATCGGGTTAACAATGCAGCACACCTTTAAAAGTTTAGGTTAAATTATTTGATCATTATCGTTGCATAACGTGAGGATAATGAAGTAATTTTACATCCTCCAGGGGCTTAGCAGAGATTGGCACTTCCAGGGTCCTGAGCCATACTCTTTTAGGTTCCTCTAAGAGGTTAGAGGGCTTATGCCAAACACCCAATCAAATTTGGTCCACAAACGTGTTTGGCCAACTACTAGTTAGCTCCCTGAATACAGTCTGACTGATACCGCTGCGCGGGACGGAGCAGAGGTTTTGCAGGGTGACTGGGTAATGCGCAATTCTCAGCCCTTGAGTGTCATGTAGGACTGTATTCGTATCCGCTGATAAAAGTGAGTTCCAAAGAGCGGCCATTACACGAACTGTTACACTCCCGAAGGCGATTGGGTCCCTATATCATTAAACTTGGGAGATGAGACCCTAAGGTGAGCGAGGTCTAGACTAGGACTCTCACCTAAGCTGGGGTGGTGCCCAGGATGCCATCGGAGACATTTGTAATTGTGAAGGATTTAAGGCTATGGATACAAAAAGCCACCATGGTTAATGGAAAAGAAGTAGTCGAGCCTTTTGGTCCTCTTCTTCACGCAAGGGTGCATGTGCATCAGCTCCAAAGTGCGTTAACTGCCGCGGTGAACACCCATCAAGTTCCCGAGAATGCGCCCGGTTTACAGAGGAAAGAGCGATCCAAAAGATCGGATGCCCGGAAACTCCTGGGCATCCGCCAACTCTCTGTACCGAAGTCCGTTACCTATAGCTCAGTTGCAGTTAAACCGGTACCGAGTCGGAAATCGCAACTCAGACCAGCGATATTAACCAGGCCACAATATCAGAAAATATTCTTGTAGCTATATCATCTCCAGGGCCCTCGAAATCAACACCTACATCTGCATCATCTTCCAAGTCTGTTTCAGTATAATCGCCATCAAAAACGTCGACCTCAAACAATTAGACTGGCAAGCTCGAAGACCGACTTCCTGAAATAAAATGAAAAGTCTGTACCCAGAACATCCAAAGGAAAGAAAAGTTCACGAGCATCTCCCCGCAGATCCTCTTCTGAGGAATCTTCTGGAAAGCACGGCATACCGAAAGTCTACGATGCCTACGTTTAGTTTCCGCACTGTATTTTAGAATTTTTATGAGGCTATAACGGCCAAGTTTGATCTACACTGAGGGATCTGAGTGCACCAACGGGTTGGATGTACTTATATTTATGGAACCGAACCCCATACTTTCTGTTTTCATGGCAGTACTTCCATTTATAGTGTAGAGCTGTATGCCATATACCGAGCCATTTTGTATGTGTGTCGTCAAAAATGGATGACTGTCTCATTTTGAGTGGTTCCCTTAGTGCATTTCAGAACCTTTGTGAGCTGTAAAACTACAACTACCATTCCATTGCGAAGCGCATACATGATGCCCTCCATGTTTTACATGCTTTGGCGTTATTGTGGAGTATGCTTGTGTACCTGGTCACTTTGGCTTGCCGGGGAATGAATTAACTGTTATGGCAGCTAAGGCAGCGATCATAGAATTTGGTATTGAAATATCTCTTGCAACATCGGAAGACTTTAGGCTTGTGGTGCGGGGAGCGGTGCTATTGTGCTGGCGCGAAGAGTGGTCAGCGTATTGACCATTGCAATTTTACTCACGGTTACCTTTCTGAGGGCGACCCTGCTTCTCTTTGTCTGCTGTGTAGCCAAGATCTGTCGGTCCGTCATTGTTGCTAGAGTGCATTCCTCTAGCATATTTTCTGGCATCTCTACAACTGCCAGGCAGTCTTGCAGAGGTCTTAGCTGACAATAACCAAGCGGTCGAACAGGTTTTTAAGTTTTATTAAGGTTAAAATTTCAAATCCGGATTTAGTCACATGGATATCAAGTTTCTCGTATCTCTCGGCTTAGTTTTATACACATATCTTTGTCTCTGGCTTTTGCTCCGATTTTTATATTGCTCCGATGTTTATCTCTGTTCTTTGCCATGATTATTTTTATATTGATATTTATCTCTGGCCTCTGCCATGCCTTTTCGTATTCATCTTTGTTACTGGTCTCTGCCATGATCTGTATTTCTAAGGGCGTAATGACATGGAAGTTGAGTACCCTTAAACATAAATCATCATTAATTCTATATACTATGTAGACAGTAGGTTGTCTATTCCAAAATGTATCGCTGGAGAGGCCCTTGTGCCTATTTTTAGGATTATTATCATGCACGGTGTTCCCGAATCCCCGTCGAATTCTTGCAGGTATATCCTGTGGTTGTTGGATGTATTTATGTTATGTTGTGTTGTGTAGCGTTGTGTCATGTTGTGTAGTGTAGTATAGTGCAATTATTAGTATCAAACTGTAATCAAATTTTACATTACTATTCACATTATACACACTAGATTTCACGTTGGTCTGGACTATCTGACTCATTTGATCTAGACCAGGATTTTTGACATTCATAGACGATAAAAAGCCCCTGACCAAGAAGGGCTGTGGATCAGCAAGGAGAAAATGTTAGTCGATGAAGTAAGGTAGTTCTACGCATGCGCGACTTCCATAAAGCAGTAAACTAACCACTATTGCTTCATAGTTTATAACATCTATGGTCGTTTTACAGCTGTTTTTTACTTTCTCTACTACATATAGTAAGTAGGGGAATTATTGTATTCCACCCAAAAATTCGATACCGAGGTTTCACCGGAAATACATGTTTCGAGACTCCCTGAATCCAAAAAAAAGCATTTTTAGAAACCTGTCTGTGTGCGTGTCTGTCTGTGTGTCTGTCTGTCTGTGTGTCTGTGAACAGCATAACTCAGAAACGAACAGTCGGATAAACACCAAACCGAAGGTTTTCAAGAAAATCCCCCCAGCCCAGATTACCCTTTACAAGGAATATTTTTCGAAAATTTTAATTTTCTCAAAAAAACCTCTAACGATTTTGATTAAAATATCATATGTTTAGGATATTTTCATGACAAATGAAATGTATATCTCAAATTTTCTGGGAGTGTCTCCAAAAGTATTCTTCATTGTGAACGACTTTTGCATAACTGGTAAACCATAAGAGATAGACAAAACTTTACTACACAAAAAATGTAGATCGCGTTAAGATACACAATTTATGTCATATACATTTTTTTTGTTGAGTGAACGATTTTGGAGATATTACTTGTTATTGCCTTAAATTTGCCAATACTTACACATCTTCTCAAATTCGTTATTCATTTTTTTTATGTCCTGGACATGCAAAGAGAATGGAATGCGCCACATAGCAACCAGCGTTAAAATATTTGACTATCGCTTAAAACCTACCATATTCCCCTTGCATCTACAAGAAAATTAGCAATAAGATTAATAGCTCAATTAGCATGAAGTACATGGAGAATAAGCGTTTGTAAAAATAGTTTGTACAAGAGTAGAAAAAGGCATATGAGTGTAACACATCAAATTTTTTCATCAGTTCAGCACTCCCCCTCCCGTCAGCAAAAATTGGAAATACCAAGAAGCGTGCATTAAAACGATCGGAGGAAGGAAATGCCTGTTTTCCTTAATACAAAAAATGATGGATATTATTAAAAACAAGTCGATTTCGACAAAAGCAAATGCAAAAGAAGAGGAAGCACGAGGGAGATAAGATATAGGCAGTTTTGTGCATGATTTTAATCTAGTCACCCGTCCCTTTTTGGAAACGTTCTTATCCACCAGATACACAGTTTCATAGCATTGTTAATAATTTAAACAAGAATTTAACTTGCTGGTATATTAGCTTTTAACCTTAAAATTACGGAATGCAATTCAATTTAAATAACAATCAACTTTTACTGTTACTATTAAAATGTATCTCAACCAAATAATTAAATATTGTGTGATATTAATTATACATAAATAATTACCTAAGGAAATTCTGATATATCATAAACCTTCCGGGCAGTTGTAATCCTCCTCTCCTCACAGGGGAAACGTAGTAAAGCCCGAATTACTTTAAAATTAAGCTAAGTGACTTAACTCAACGCGACGTAACGTGCAGGTCTTACAGGTTGTATAAAATGGTGTTATTTAGAGTTGTCTTAATGTAGCTTAATTTAACGCGACGTAACTTAAGAATTTTGCTTCCTGTTACGTCAAGTTTAATGCTGCATGGTAATTAGAACCAACCGGTGTGAAGCAGTAGCGTGAAGCAATAAAAGAACAATCAATCAAGAGTCATTCCGGTTGTGTTCAGACCTTTACTTTATCAGCATTTCTTAGCTTTACGTTAAATTCATCGTTTAACGAAGGGAAGTCTAGCAATGGCACGTGATATATTAGTTATAATGTGGCTTACTGACGCCTGATTAAGGTCAGCAGTGTTTTCTTGATGCCCTCCTCTTGCATAATGCGGAGGTGCTATTAGCATTTGGGTATCAATTGAGATACTCAAGCTTCGGTTATCGTCTCTGTCATATAGGTTAGGATGAACCAGTTCTACCAGCCTTCTGACTTTTGCTGTACTAAACCTGTATCTATTTCTGAAGTTTAGGTCGTCATACTTTCCAATTGTGTCTAATCTTGGTAGATAGTTTTACTCTACTGCCTCGTTTCGCGAATTCTACGCACAGCAGCTACGCCCATCACTCCATAGTCATCCAGTTTGTAAAGATGATCTGCCTATAATCTACCCCTCCGAGGCAGACCAGAATTTGGTTCGGACCAAGGCGTTTGATCCCTGGATCTATGCAAGTTCCGGTTTATAAATAAGAAAGTCGATGGTCCGCTGTAAATCAACCGGAAGTAGCGAGTTGGTCCAGACGAAGATCGACTATAATACTAAAGAGTATATCGGTTAGGTCGATATAGCAATCAAACCTAAGTGTTAGTACACTAAATACGAGGGGCACTGTTTATATTTTGAGCCTTGGCAACCCTGAATGTTGTAGGTGCCATTTGACGTTTTCAATGGAAAGATCGACATTTCTTACCATAATCTACTTCAAACATTTTGTCAATAGAGTGCAATTTGTTTTGTTTACACTAGCATGGAATTAACTCGTGAAAATGTTCGTACAATGATGTATTACGACTTTTGACGTGGATTATCAAGACAAGAGTGCATGGATCAACTAACTTCCACATTTGGCGACGAAGCTCCATCCTTTGCCACTGTGAAACGCTGGTATAACGAATTAAGTCGTTGCCGCCGTTTGCTCAATGATGAAGTTCGTGAAGGTCGTCCAAATTCAGTTGTGCCAGAAAACATTGATGCTGTACAAAAACTAATAATGAAAGATCGTCATGCGACATATTGTGAGATTGAGGCAACCCTAGGCATTAGTGTCACTAGCATATATAAAATATTGCATGATTATTTAGCCGTGAAAAAGGTTTGCTCTCGTTGGATCCCACATAATTTGACGCAATCTCAGAAAGATGCTCGTGTAGATTGCTGTACAAAAATTCTCAATGGCGGTGCCTCAAAAGACGTATATAAGATTGTAACAGGTGACGAATGATGGATCTATGCGTATGAGCTGGAACGTAAACAGCAGTCAACTGTATGGGTGTTTCAAGATGAAGCAAATCCAACAAAAGTTGTTCGCGCTCGAAGCACCTCGAAGCAAATGGTCGCCTGCTTTTTCAGCAAAACTGGCCATGTGGCAACAGTGCCTTTAGAGGAACGTAAAACGGTTAATGCCGAATGGTACACAACCATTTGTTTGCCGGAAGTCTTCGGTGAAGTAAGGAAAACCAACAAGAACCGCAGGATCGTTCTTCATCAAGACAAAGCGAGCGCACACACATCTCGTCTAACAACATAGTATTTGAAGGCTCAAAAAATCGAATTGATGGATCATCCGCCATACAGTCCTGATTCGGCACCTAATGACTTCAAGAATAAATTGAGTGGACAACGGTTTTCGTTGGCAGAAGAAGCCGTTGATGGCTTCAAAAATCATGTTTTGGAGGTGTCTCAAGAAGACTGGAATAAATGCTTTGAAAATGGTTGAAATTGATGCAAAAGTGTATTGATCATAAAGGAAAAACTTTTGAAAAACAATTAAGCAGTTTTCAATCACAAATTACTTTGTTTTAATTATTAGGTTCAAAATATAAATAGTGTCTCTCGTACCTTTGCCTCGTACGTGGTGACACTGCTAGCAGTACTAGGATGGTTTTAAATAAAAATAGTATTGAAACAAGCAAGTAATGTTATGAAATGATAAAGCAGTAGAGGTATGTGGTCATTTGGGTTGCATATTCATTTAAATTGGTGATTCGGGATCACCGTGTGTATTTATTAACATGAAAGCTTATATTGTTAAGTGATTTCAGTTCACCTGTTCTACTTACTGTTAAATATAGCTCGGAAGTGATTTCTTGTGCATTTTGTAGACAACTTGCAGATGTTTTAAAAAACTCATGAGAGACAGAAACGAACACCACTTAGCATTTCAAAGTGTACTGTTTAAAATTACTCTAAAATTAGATACAAATGGGATATTTTCGAAATAATTTCATTTCTTTACACTATCATAAGCCGCAGCTACGCTTGCTTGTCGAGTATGGATATTGTCTCTCTTTCTATCTCTCTCCTTTATGTCCCTCTACTGTATCACTCTTCCCCTTTCACTCTATTCTTTCCTCTTCTACTCTCTTTCGCTCCCTTACCCTCTCAATTCTGTCTCCCTCTGCCACACCCTCTATCACTCTCTTCCCTCGTTGACTTGAATGATGGCTCATGATACTGGGAGCTTTTGAGACGAATTACCGTCACTTTTGTAACATAGCTCTCTGTACCGATTCTCATCTCTTGGGATTATATAGACTACTCGAAACTTATTATAATCAGTTTTAAGTCTGTAACTATAAATACCTGCGTAGAAATGCGTTCGAGTACGCAACACTCGTATTATAAATTTTCTTAAACGTATAAGGCCGAGTCAAGAGTCATCTGTTTATGAAATGAATTGATGTATGTTGCTAAAAAGATAAAGTTTGTGATTACGAATTTATTCATCCGTGCTTCTGATATAAACATTTAAATTTAATTTCACTACGCTGTATATCGCTAAGAACTTATAGCGTAATTTCAACTCTAAGGGTAGAGAAATTCATATGAGGTTAATACATCAGATTTTTTCTTTCGTTTGTTCTCTTGAGTAAGGGAAGCCATAAATGGTCCTTTTGAGTATATAAACAGTAATTTCAGTGCATCAAAATGCGGTAACATATTAATGTATTGTTGACCATTTCGCTGTTTTCGCTTCCCTCCTCAGTAGGTGATTTTCTATAAGGTAATGTGTTTGTTTCTTGTGAGTCCAACAAAATGGGTACTTAATTGTACGAAAATTATTTTATAAAGTTAGGGAAGTCGTTCCTTCAAAGCACATTGGTTAGGTTAGGCATGAGTAGACCCACCCAAAGGGTGCTTATTGACCAATTTACGTACCAGCCAATCCGTGCTATGAGCACAGCAGGCAGGAAAAGCTTAATTGGAGGAATTTAATCTTTGTCCTATGCAACCGCCTCTGGTTAAAATTTTACTGGAAGGGATATGCATTTAAGCTGAGACTGTACAATATCTCCAAAACCAAGCGTTGTAGAAAGAAATGTCTTTAATAGAAGTTATTTAATGGTATGGGGGAAAATAGATGCCATTAGTCGTGTTTTGTTTGGAGGACGTCATGATAGTGAGTTTAGGGTCAATTCAATTTTTAATGGGAACAGACAATTAGAGTAAAATTAAATTTATCCTAAAACGGCCATCACAGCATCCTCGAAATAAAACACGACTAATGGAATTTACTTTCCCACATAATATCAAGCAACTTTTATTCAAGATATTTCTTTCTACAACGCTCTGTAGATATTTTAGTCTCCAGGTAAATGTTCCACCCTGTATATGAACTTGCAAGTAACAGACCAACTAGTCACATTTGGAGAAGAATAATATTAAGACCAAGAAGCCCAACTACTTAAAATAGATACCGTTTCATTGCCATAGAATTGGAAATCTTTCCGGCGCGATTTATTTCACGGGAAAGTGGAAAAGTTTCAACGGTAACATAAGGCAAAGGGAAAGTGCTGTAAATCATTCTTGCGCACTTCCTTCTTTCGCGGATTTATTTCAAGTGAAGGAAATGGTGACACCACAAAGGAGGGAATCGATGGCCGGATACAAGGTGGCATCTTCTCTCCTTTTTTATTCCCGTGATCGGAGTTCACAATTGCGAACAGCGACATCTTTCACACTGACCTACATGATATATGCTTGCCTATATTTCTCGCATTCTTAAGATTGATAGCGGAAAACTCGTTTTGAAGCGTACGAAAAACGATGTATGTAAGACCTCGACTTTCTCCGTAGAGAAAGAAAAATGTTGCAGATCTTTTAGGACAAAAATAAAATAAAAGCTTCAACCTTGAGGTAGAAATAAAATGAAAAAGTGTAAATGTCAGCCTTGAACCGTATGAAACTATATTCAAGAGTATACAGTGTGTTTTGGGACCCTTTCCTTCGAACATATTTACTTCTACTGTTTGGTGAAGAAGATATGTTCTTTGAGTTTATTTATTTATTTCAACACTTGGAAAACCAATTGTAGAAAGTGTTCTGTTGTTGAAGTTTGCACCACGCTTTGGGCGTTAATTTGAAGAAGATTGTTTGTTACGTAATATGCTGCCATGTATGTAAAGCTGATTTGAAGAAGTATTTTTGTTGTTACGCTCCAAGTTTAAAAAAGTATTTATTAACTTGTTATTAAACTGTTTCTAGATATTATTTATGTTTGTTTTTGCCTCGGCTGCGTTAGTATTGTTTTAGAGTCACGTATCTCTTAGACAGGGCGTGGTGCGACAAGAATGTAGGCTTACAGAGATTTTAAGTTTAAAATCACTTCTTTTTATTAATTCTTGACCCAAATTAAATAGCACTACACTGATATCAAGAGTTGTGAGATTCTTTCTTTTAATACTTGCACTTTGTTAACGCGTATACTTAATTTTCGTTTCACACGAATACGTAATACTTCTTTAGAGAACACATCTTCCATCCGGTTACTACCAAGGTCTGCAGGCAACTGAACATATTTCAACCTTCCAAACCCGTAAGCTTCTGTATTTCAAGTCTCTGATTGGCTAATCCTAGTCCAATAGAATACCTGCATTTTATTAAAGCTTTTTCTGGCTGTCGATTGGCTAATTTTAAACTGTCACAAAATTTACGTTATTGCTGCCCTAATCATGACTAGTAGCATTTAAACTCTCAAACTCATTATTGCCTCAAGGTTACCTCATTGTTAGCAACGTTAAACTTATCATTCTCACATCTCTTGCATTATTAAATTACCTAATGCATTCACATAAATTATTGAACATGACTGTTACATATATTTATACAAATTATTACATACATATTGCTTGTAGGCGGGCTGTTATTGAAATTACATATTATATAATTTAATTGAAGTTATTCAAGTGTTAAAATACTGCCTCATAGGTTAGAAAAAGTATTCAGTTCAACACAAATTCAATACTGAGATTTCACTACTCTTTAAATACGAAAAAATCTGCTGTGTTACATTCATAAGAATTTCAATATTATTCTTATAAACTGCAACATTTCTCTCCATTTTATACCACAGTAAAATCTTTACACGGAGCTATTTAATGTCACTTAGGGGTGGGAAGGAGAATCGCACAGGTTCATAAGCAGCAGAGGAATTTCTAAGCATTAAATGCAGGATGGAAGGAAATAAGTTTGAACTGTCATTAGATTATAGTTCGGGAGGATTCAGATAACAAACCACCCCCGTCGCTCGTACAGTTTTTCGCGTTCGTGTCTATTTTTACCTGTCTGTAAGCGACCATTAGCCTCTTTTGTTTTGCATTCTTTATAGTGTTAATGGTTTAAGCGTAGATAACTCGAAGCTTAAGAATTCCTATACCTGTTCATAAGTCATCGTTTTAGGTTTAACCTGGGAAAACAAACATAAAACAAGGATTACTTCGAAAATGACTACTACTACTACTACTACTACTACTACTACTACTACTACTACTACTACTACTACTACTACTACTACTACTACTACTACTACTACTACTACTACTACTACTACTACTACTACTACTACTACTACTACTACTACTACTACTACTACTACTACTACTACTACTACTACTACTACTACTACTACTACTACTACTACTACTACTACTACTACTACTACTACTACTACTACTACTACTACTACTACTACTACTACTACTACTACTACTACTACTACTACTACTACTACTACTACTACTACTACTACTACTACTACTACTACTACTACTACTACTACTACTACTACTACTACTACTACTACTACTACTACTACTACTACTACTACTACTACTACTACTACTACTACTACTACTACTACTACTACTACTACTACTACTACTACTACTACTACTACTACTACTACTACTACTACTACTACTACTACTACTACTACTACTACTACTACTACTACTACTACTACTACTACTACTACTACTACTACTACTACTACTACTACTACTACTACTACTACTACTACTACTACTACTACTACTACTACTACTACTACTACTACTACTACTACTACTACTACTACTACTACTACTACTACTACTACTACTACTACTACTACTACTACTACTACTACTACTACTACTACTACTACTACTACTACTACTACTACTACTACTACTACTACTACTACTACTACTACTACTACTACTACTACTACTACTACTACTACTACTACTACTACTACTACTACTACTACTACTACTACTACTACTACTACTACTACTACTACTACTACTACTACTACTACTACTACTACTACTACTACTACTACTACTACTACTACTACTACTACTACTACTACTACTACTACTACTACTACTACTACTACTACTACTACTACTACTACTACTACTACTACTACTACTACTACTACTACTACTACTACTACTACTACTACTACTACTACTACTACTACTACTACTACTACTACTACTACTACTACTACTACTACTACTACTACTACTACTACTACTACTACTACTACTACTACTACTACTACTACTACTACTACTACTACTACTACTACTACTACTACTACTACTACTACTACTACTACTACTACTACTACTACTACTACTACTACTACTACTACTACTACTACTACTACTACTACTACTACTACTACTACTACTACTACTACTACTACTACTACTACTACTACTACTACTACTACTACTACTACTACTACTACTACTACTACTACTACTACTACTACTACTACTACTACTACTACTACTACTACTACTACTACTACTACTACTACTACTACTACTACTACTACTACTACTACTACTACTACTACTACTACTACTACTACTACTACTACTACTACTACTACTACTACTACTACTACTACTACTACTACTACTACTACTACTACTACTACTACTACTACTACTACTACTACTACTACTACTACTACTACTACTACTACTACTACTACTACTACTACTACTACTACTACTACTACTACTACTACTACTACTACTACTACTACTACTACTACTACTACTACTACTACTACTACTACTACTACTACTACTACTACTACTACTACTACTACTACTACTACTACTACTACTACTACTACTACTACTACTACTACTACTACTACTACTACTACTACTACTACTACTACTACTACTACTACTACTACTACTACTACTACTACTACTACTACTACTACTACCTACTACTAACTACGTACTAACTACGTACTAACTACTACTAACTACTAACTAACTACGTACTAACTACTACTAACTACTACTAACTACTCTACTAATAACTACCTACTACTACTACTACTACTACTACTACTACTACTACTACTACTACTACTACTACTACTAGTACTACAAACCAGTTTATACAAATATCACGCTTAAGTGAGCGCAATATTTTAACCTAAATCGACTTTTTATCTTATAGTTTCATTCATATAATTGTTAAGATTCATTCTGAATGTAAACCATTCACAGGATATTTACAAAAAAAAAGGATAGAAGCATGTTTTTAAAGTAAGTACCGATGCTTTTTTTACACAGAAGATTCTTTTCCAAATAATTCTCCACATGGTCACCGCCATTTTTAAGACACTTGTAACGGAAAACCAGTTTTTGTATGCTCCGTCAAAGAATGGTGCCACCTGTGATGAAAGCCAAGTCTGCACTTCTTGTTTCACTTCATCGTCGTTGAAATGTTTTCCACCAAGGAATCGCTTGGTGCCAAATCCGGACTGTAGGGAGGGTGGTGGAATTGTTTTCCAGCCAAATGATGCGATCAGATCTTTACTTTGTTTGGCTGTGTGTGGCAGGGCATTTTCACTCAATATTTCCCCCACAAATCTCACACAATTGGCGATGAATGTTTGCTGGCGTATTGTTTGTTGCGTTTTCTCGCATTCAGAAACGAATGCTGATCTCACTTCACAGTCGGTGGATCGTTGGATTGTTTTGATCATTTCGAAACGCTCTACAAGAGGAAAACACAAAGTGACGATCGTTCACAGCTGCGTTTGACTTCATAATGAATGGAAGAAGTGATGGCGTATCATGCTCAAAATCGCGAGTGCAGAGGCAAAATATTAAAACGCTACTTATAAAAACACGTTTCGTATCATGTCAATAACTAAAACATATGACATTTTAATTAAAATCATGGCAGTGGATTTTGAGAAAATAAAAATGACATTTTTTCATTGCTTGTTTGGAATAGTGGAAATTTTGTGCAAATTATCAGCTAGCATCCTTGAAAGATTCTGGATTTAAGCATGAAGTACGGTGATTTATAGACCTTTAATTTGACTTGTATTGTACACATACACACGCACATATACGCACAGTGTCTTCTCTGGATTCAGAGGCATCTCAAGATTTTGTCTCCAGTAAAATTTCAACATCGAATTTTTGAGGAGGAATACAAATAGATCGGCTAATTAAATTAGCATTTTAAGAAAACGTCTGATCATAGGTTTGCCTAGATATATAGTGGGGTTTGCGTGTTTGTCTTATTTTGCTTTCTCAAAAACCCCTGAAACGACTTGCATCAATCTACTGTGTCTTTCTTGGTGTTGAGGCAGAGCATAACTATGTGATAAAAAGTATCCGGACACCCCATAAACATACGTTTTTCATCTTAGCTGCATAGTGCTGTCACCTACTGCCTGGTACTCCTTATCCGCGACCTCAGTAGTCATTAGACATCGTGAAACAGCAGAATGGGACGCTCGTGGAACTCACGGACTTCGAACGTGGTCAGATGATTGAGTGTCACTTGTGTCAGAAGTCTGTATGCGAGATTTCCACACTCCTAAACATCCCTAGGTCCACTGTTTTTGATGTGATAGTGAAGTGGAAACGTGAAGGGACATGTACAACACAAAAGCGTACAGGCCGACTTCGTATGTTGACTGACAAAGGCCGCCAACATTTGAAGAGAATCGTAAAGACTAATAGGCAGACATCTATCCAGACCATCACACATGAATTCCAAACTGCATCAGGATCCATTCCAAGTACTATGACAGGCGTGAGGTGAGAATCCTTGGATTCCATGGTCGAGCGGCTGCTCATAAGCCATACATCACGCAGGAAAATGCCAAACAACCCCTTGCTTGGTGTAAGGAGCGTCATAATTACACGATTGAACAGTGGCAAAACGTTGTGTGGAGTGACGAATCACGGTACACAATGTGGCGATCCGTGGCAGGGTGTGGATATGGCGAATGTCCGGTGAACCTCATCTACCAGCGTGTGTAGTGCCAACAGTGAAATTTGGAGTTGGTGGTGTTATGGTGTTGTCGTGTTTTTCCTGGAGGGGGCTTGCACCATTTGTTTTTTGCGTGGCACGGTCACAGCGCAGACTTACATTGATATTTTAAGCACCTTCTTGCTTCCCACTGTTGAAGAGCAATTTGGGGATGGCAATTGCATCTTTCAACACGATCGAGCACCTGTTCATACTGCACGGGCTGTGGTGGAGTGGTTACACGACTATACCATCCCTGCAATAGACTGGCCTGCGCAGTGTCCTGACTTGAATCCTATAGAACACCTTGGGGATGTTTTGGAACGCCGACTTCGTGGCAGGTCTCACCAACCTACATCGATACCTCTTTTCAGTTCCGCACTCCATGAAGAATGGGCTGCCATTCCCCAAGAAACCTTCCAGCGCCTGATTGAAAGTATACCTGCGAGAGTGAACGCTGTCATCAAGGCTAAGGGTGGGCCGACACCATATTGACTTCCAGCGTTACCGATGGAGGGCACCACGTAGTTGTACGTCATTTTCAACCAGATGTCCGGATACTTTAGATCAGCAGTGTAGCTTCGGGAAAATTCACGGAAGTGAGTCAAGTTCTTGAAATTTCAACCTCAACTAGAATGAAGTGTGTTATATAGCTGTTTAGAAGATATGTAGGAAGGTTACCTTACTCGTTTTTAGCATATTTTACTTAATATACTTTCTAACTACGTTAGGTAAAGGAAGTATTGTATTGCACCCAACAATTCGATATCTAGATTTCACTGGAACTGCACGTTTTGAGGACCTCTGAATAAATAAAAATTAGAAGAATATTAATGGTTTGTGTATGAATTACATAAGTTAAAAAACCGAAATGTGGAATAAGTGTTAAGATTGTATTTTTACTCACAAATACAACATAAAAGTATTATGTGAAAACTATAACAAGGCATTAAAAACACTTCTGAGCACTAACAGCAAGACAACCCAAACGAGCTCGAGAAAAGTTGCTCTCAAACTGAAATTGTGCGAGGTTCATTTGCAAAGCCTGAGGTGCTTGCAGCGGCAACATTGTTGTTGCTGGCTAACCCGCAAGTTTCCGTATAGCGAGCGACAAAACTAAGAATAACTCAGTGTAGTGGGTTTGAGGTAATTACTAGCCAAAATGCATGGCTTAAATTTTCTATATATAGCTTCCGCAGTACACTCTAACGCAGTTTTATATCGCTTAGAAGCTCAAAACGTGCCCAAACTCTTGCAGCAGAGAAAATGTAGATTTCATTAAAATAATGCAATAATGGATACTATGACGGCTTTATCGGAAGCCGGCGCCAGGAGTCGGGGATAAACAACGATAAGTAGCGCTCGCCAACGTAAACGCCGGAAGCGTAAGTAAACATGCTTCTCCTTTTGGAACGTTCTAGAGCCTTGTTGAAATTTCATTTGACTATATAAGCGAGTATTCTCGCGAGAGGAGTGACTTAGTGAGCGAGGGACTTTACGGTGAGTTCCGGTGGGAAGGGGTGGGTAGGTGCCGTTCTACGAGTGACTGTGTGGCTACTACTGTGAAGTGCAGCAGGTGCTGCTGCGGAGCAAGAGATTTTACAGGTCTTGTGTTCGACTCCTCAGCGAGCGAACCTTCAGGAAGAAGAGATTACGTCACGAAGGAAGTGAAGTGAATTGAATTGAACTAATTCACCTTAGTGAAGTGACAGTTTGAACTAAGTGGAATCTCAGTGAAAGTTGAACCAGATTACAGCAGTGATAGTGAAAACTAGTGAAGTGACAGAAACAGGACAAAATCACAATATTAAATTTTTGTTTTGCTATTACTCATTTGCAAAATATTTGCTGTTGTTCCTTTAGATTTCCGTAGATTTTAAGCACTAGCTTCTGAAAGATAAGCGATCGTAGCATTATTTCTGATGTTCACCACTATAATGTGATACACATTTTAAACACCTGACTGTTGTCTAACCTAACTAAACAAGCATTACTACAGTATTGCGACAGCCCTATTACTTAGTTGAAACATTTCGCATGGGTATAGTTTATCCCGTAAGGGGGGGAGTTCTGATCCCTTCAGCTGCCGTGGTGCGGGTGCATAAGACCCTGAGCATTCGTGGTACTTCTGACGTTACTAGAAATACGCTGGGCCAAACGTCGGAGCTCCATCGGTAGGGTGTCGTTTGGATTGGGTTGAACTCGGCGGGTTAGTGGTACCCGATATACATGGGAGATTGGGTACGCCATTGCGGAATTCCGTATAAGCCGAGTTGTGAGACGCCTTAAGGTTCTCCGGTACCGCCCTGGATAGCCGGTGGACGGTATGGTATTTGCTGTTGGCCCTACCGAGGTTATCGGTAGTCATCCCTATAGATGACGCGCGTAAGTTCGCTTAAACTTTAGGTATTGGTCTCATGGGAAACCACACGGGAATGAGAGTAACTCGTTTAACGCCTTCCCCCTGGATTACGAGGGGAGCATAGGCTTTGACTCTTAAACCTTCGCTTAACACATGAACTTATTTTCTGATAAACAAGCAGTAAATACAAAAATATACTTTTGTATGATATTCTGTAGAATATTGTGGCGTGTATGTGTGTGTGCATTGTCACGTTGGAGACATTGTTGCTATGTAGCGACGACATTGTGTATAATTATTTCAGCTGGGGTTTTGAATTTCATCCGACGTGACATCTCTCCCCACCTCCCGGCCAGAGGTGGAGAGAGGAAGGGGGGAAGCAAGCGTTACTAGTTTCTTTGTCTGGAAGCGTGGCGTCAGTCGCCAGTCAATCGTGTGAGTCTCTTCAGGGCGAGTGTTGAATATGGAAGTGTGCGTGGATCGTGTAAGTGTGGAACATATCTCTCCAATGTTTTTCCTTTAATCTTTTGTGAACGGTGTAGTAACACCGAGTTTAAATATTCAATAAACCAGAGGTAATGTGACTAATGTGAAAACCGGTGTGCTTTTGTGATAATTATCCCACGCCTGCTTTAAAATGTGCAGTTAAGATCCTGGTCCTCTCGTTGCCTCTGATGTTACGTCCCCCAATGTTTATACCGGGGTAACTAAAATGTAATATGTAGCTGCAAACCTTTTGGCCTCACCCCGGTATATAACAATAACTTGAAAAATAATGGGAAGCGAATTTTTTCTCTGTTTATACCCTTTGTGTTGATTTTGGTAGTCCCGAGTCCCATGAGAGAACAGAAGTTATTAACTTTCGTTACGCTGCTTATATTAAATATCCTTAATCTAAAGCACAGCTTCGTCTATAGGAGTTGCGACTAATCCATGTTTGCCGCAAACTTTGTAAAACCCTCAAACTTTACTTGGGTTATCCTCTCGACAAAATACATCAGAGGCTGTTGCTTTTTGTCGCTTTGCATTTGGGACTCTACTTCCTACTTTTCTGTAGTAATGTAGATTTTTCTTTTGGTAAATTCTAGGAAGCTCAATAACACGTTTACGAGTCCTTATTTTGTAATGCTTTTCTATAAAACACTAAAGGAATATCAAGCGGTGGTTAATTTCAGTGAGTCGTAGACTGTCCCGCAAGACACAGAGGTATAAGGGTGTGCCTACTCATGTTTTAAAGTGACTATGCTCTGAATCACCGATGACATAAATCAAATAGAAACAATATTGGACACTGAATGCATTTTCTGACTTGCTGTAAATCAGAGGCAAGCAGAGTAGAACAATTAAAATATAAACGAAAGAAACACAGTTCTCAACATGTCAAACATAATTAATTTGTGTAAAGATTTAATTTGAATGAACTATAATTTATATTTTAATTATGATTAGGCTGATTTTTATTGTTAGTATTGTTAGTATTGTTTTCATGATGTATATATAAACATTTATTTAAGTATGTAAATGGAATAACATGGAAGAAATATTAAAATCTGAATTATCTGTTTAAACTTCATAAGAAATGAAGTTATAAGCACAAAAGCACATACACACAAATGCTTCGTAAACAAAGTGATACCTACTCAAAGTCAATGGGACTCGGCTAAACAACGGATGTTAATACATGTATTGCCTTAAGGATAGAATGTGGATTATGCAAATAGCGTTTCATGTAATTTAGGGGACCAATAAGAATGAATGCGATATTTCTCATTGGTAAATATAGGCTGCCAGGCGCTATTAACTAGCTTAACTGAGACACATACAAGCTAGTTAATTGGAAACAGATCACCGCGTAATACACAGGCAAAGTGGCCTAGAGGAATTCGGTTAGTTACAAAATTTTAAGGAGTTCGTGAATAAATAGAGACGTACAACAAAATAAATCAAAGTAATTTCAGTTCATACGAAAACTAGAATTGTTACTAAAGTGGACATATTGCTTTCTCTATACGTATAGTAAGTAGGGGAAGTATTGCATTCCATCCAAAATATCGATACCGGGATTTCACAGGAAATGCATATTTTAAGGCCCTTGAATAAAACAATTAGGAAAAGATCCGCGTGTGTGTCTGTGAACAGCATAACTCAAAAACGAAACGTCGGATAAAAATCAAACGTGATACTTGGATTCAGTATCTTTTAAAAATGCGGCACGAAGATTTTCAAGAAAATCCCTCCACTGCAGAACTACCTTTTACATGGAACATTTTTCGAAAATTTTGCTTTAACGATTTTGATTAAAACGTCATATATTTAAGACATTTTTATGACAAATGAAATGCATATCTTGAATTTTCCTAAAATGTTCCTCTCCATTCTGAATGGTTTTTGCATAACTGGTAAATCCTAAGAGATAGACAAAGATTCTCTGCACAAAAAATGTAAATATGGTTAAAACACACAATTTATGTCATGAAAAATTTGTTCTTGGAGTAAACCATTTCCGAGATATTCCTTGTTATTTGGTTTCATTTTCCATTACTTTTCTTAAATGGAAATTCATTATTGGTTTTTTCTTTCTTTTTAATGTCGTGGACATGAAAAGAGAATCGAATGTTCCACAAAGCAAACAGCTCTTAAAATATTTGACTATCGCTTAAGGCCTACCATATTCCTCTAGCATCTACAAGAAAATTAGCAATAAGATAATTTCTGCAAATGCTTATCTCGATTAGCATGGGGTAGATGGAAAATAAGAGTTAGTAAAATAGTTTGCGCAAGAGTAGAGAAAGTCATGAGAGTGCAATACATCAGATTTTTATATACAGTTTACAATTACAATGATAATAAGCAATACCTTAGCATAATATTTTGAAAACATTTTCCTTCTTTATTCGAATATTTGTGGCATCATTGCAATAAATTTCCATTGGCACTGAAAAGTTCAGTATCTCAAATTAAGTGAACAGCCTGATGTATTCGTTTGTTTCTGTCAATGTATGGGATTGGCTGCATGACCTTATTTTTTTAAGTTGTCTCACAGACAAAAATCACATACAGTTAAATCAGGGTATGTGAGGACCATAATTCTTTATTAATTACCCTATCTTAAAAAATATCCGGAATTAAATTTAATGACCATCAGTTGTGTGTGGTAGCAAAGTCTTGTTAGAAAATCCAGATTGATATTCAGTGTCGGTTAGCTGTTCAAAAATGGTGTAAGTCACTCCTGTATCTTTCTACATTTATTGTTTGCTTAACATTATAAGTGCGATTATTCTGTAAGCATTTATTGCAAAATACGCATCAATTTTCGCGTCATGCAAGGGAATCTCGAGCGTAAAGTTGGGTTTCTCTGTACGCTAATATCTGTTATATTGCGATGAAATATATCCGTATAAATGGAACCATGTGTCTTCACAGAACAATATGTAGACGAATTACTCTATAATTGATATTTCACAAACTCTAACTACCGAAATTTACCCGAATCTGATGTTCATATGATAAATAAGGTGTATGCAATAAGCTCCATACATTGAAAGAACTAAACTAAAACAAGGCAAAAAACATCTGATGTCTTACACTCACATGACTTTCTCTATTCTTATACAAACTATTTTTACAAACGCTTATTCTCCACATGCTTCATGTTAATCAAGATATCGAGATGTTAATCTTATTGCTAATTTTCTTGTAGATGAAAGGGGAATTGCTATGCTTTAAGCGATAGTCAAATATTTTAAGAGGTGGTTGCTATGTGGAGTATTCCATTCTGTTTGCATTACCAGGACAAAAAATGAATAACGAATTTGAGAAAAAGCACATGCATTGGAAAATTTAAGGGAATAACAAGCAATATCTCGAAAATGGTTCACTAAAAAAATGTATATGACATAAATTGTGGATTTGAACACGATCTACATTTTTTGTGTAGTAAAATTTTGTCTATCTCTTATGGTTTACCAGTTATGCAAAAGTCGTTCACAATGAAGAATACTTTTGGAGACATTCCCAGAAAATTGAAGATATACATTTCATTTGTCATGAAAATATCTTAAACATATAATATTTTAATCAAAATCGTTAGAGCCATTTTTGAGAAAATTAAAATTTTCGAAAGATGTTCCATGTAAAGGGTAATCTGGGGTGGGGAGATTTTCTTGCAAACCTTCGTGTCGCATCCCTGGAAGATACTGAACCTGGTCCGACTGTTCGTTTCTGAGTTATGCTGTTCAGACAGCCATCACACACACAAGACACACACACGGACATGTTTCCAAAAATGCTTTTTTTGTATTTCCGGTGAAATCTTGGTATCGAATTTTTGGGTGGAATACAATACTTCCCCTACTTACTATACGTAGTAGAGAAAGTAAAAATATTAATTTCGGATATTGAACTCTCCAATGTGAATGAAAATTTCCGGAGAAGATGACAGAAATTTGCGAAAAAGGACAACTTTTCCAACATCTCTTATGACAAAGTATGTGCTTGTTATCATTGTAGGTAATTGTAAATATGAGGACATGAGGCGGTTTGGGGGATATAACTTTTCGGCGGAAGTCCGAGCAGGGCTGCCGGCACGCGAGTAGCGGTGCGGCGACCAGTGTGAAAGAAAAGCACTTGGCTTACAACAAAGACTACTTCGTAAATGGTTAATAATGCGCATTAACTATGTATTTTAATATCTTTACATTTTTGTATTTTTGTATTTGGTTTCTATTGTAATATATCTCATGCGCTTTCCAAATTACATCAAACTCAAGGCGAATGAAGGAGACTCAATTGGCTATTTATACAGGATTCGAAACATATTTTATTTGCATTATTAATGCCTCAAGTTTAATAACCATCATTAGACAGCTTTTGATAAAAGAAAAAAATATAGAATTTTTTGCGTATAAGGAATTATTTTATTGGATCAAGGAAGATAACTTCATAAAAGCTTTCAGCTTTTGTCTTTAAAACAAGCGAGCTTTATGTATTTATCTGTCTTTTTGTTTTTGAGTTATAGCAAACATGCACACATATACACGCGTAGAAACCGAGGGGATTATTTTTTCTAAAAATTCATTCGAGAGGGATCTGAAAACGCACTTTTTCGGTGCAATGTAGAAACGAATTCTGTATTGAGGCACTATTTTTAACACTAAAATGATTTCAGTCAAATTGTATAATATAAAATGTAATAACAGCCCGGCTTAAAAACAATGTGTATAAAATAACATAAAAATTATGTAACAGTCATTGTGTTAATGTTTATATTATTATGTACATGTTCAATAATGTTATGTGAATGTATTACGTAATTTAATAATGTAGGAGCTGTGAGAATAATAGGTTAAAAGTTGTTAACAATGAGGTAACCTTGAGGCAATAATGAATTACAATGGAATTAATTGTTCTTTCACACAAGCCGTGTGTTGGACAGGGTTGGTAAGGTAGAATCAGATGACTCGCATTTTTCCCGGTAAACCACAGGGAGATCTCAAATTGTATTGAGATGTCATACCCCAATGGCGACTTACATTCTTTGTAAGTACTTAAGTCCCGGGCTTTTAGTTTCAACCACTATTAGGTCAGGTCAATTAATGGAATTAATTGTTCTTTCACACAAGCCGTGTGTTGGACAGGGTTGGAAAGGTAGAATCAGATGACTGAAAGGGGAGACAGCTGGAGAATTTAATGACGTGCCGGCATGTTGCCATGGTAGCTCAGTGGTTAGAGCAACCGGACGGAGACCGGGAGATCCGTGGTTCAAATCCCGGCTATGGCATTGATTTGTTCAGTCATCTGATTCTACATTTCCAATATGAATTACAATGTTTAATAATGCTACTGGTAATTCTTGGAGCAGCAATAATGTAGCTTTTGAGATAGTTTATAAATAGCCAATCAACAACCAGAAAAATGCTTAAGTTAAATAAAAGTATTCTATTGGATTAGGAATAGCCAATCAGAGACTTTAAATACAGAAATTTACAAATTTAGGCGGTAGAAATTAGTTCAGTTGCTAGCAGACAGCGTTCCCAACCGGACGCGAGACGCGTCCTAAATATACATAAAAACATTTAAACTTCTTAAAGAAATTATCTCTAAAATTATACCTTGAGAGGTTTAATACTATTCAGTGTGAGACAAAAATAGTTTACGTGTTAAAAGGTGCAAGTAATAAATAATCTCACAGCTCTCTATATCAGTGGAGTGTTATTTAAATCATGTCAAGAATTAATAAAAAGCAGTGAAGTGAAAATTATAATCTGTGTAAGTCTACATTCTTAGCCGCACCACTCCTTGCAAAGAAATCCATATCTCTAACAATAATACTGATGCTGCCGAGGCAAACATAAATATATAATATTTAAATAAACAGTCAAATTACAAGGTTTCTATTTTTAAACTTCGGGCGAAGGCTACCGGAAACCTTTTACCATACGTGCGGTTGCAACTACTTCAAGTTTGGCTCTCCAACAGTCGAAATACAATACAACAACTTCCTCAAATTGGCTTCCATACGTGGGGCAGAAATTACCTACCTCAGTATTGAATGCAACACTGCCTATAACGATTATCTTGATAGGATAAATCATGTAAATTATTACTTTTACTAATTATTTGTAGATAGTTTACAGAACCAGCTAGGGAAAAGAAACTATTTAGAGCACTTAATTTGAAGTAATTGTGCGAAAACATGGCAAGTAAAATGGAAGCATTTTTCACGAAAAAACTTCCAATCTCCTTTCATTTTAAATAAAAATAAAATTATTAGTCCTTGTTTGACTCCAGTAACTTCTTACTGCATTGTATGGTAAGAAATACTCCATAACAACCGGATAAAAACGACTTGCTCTCTCATTAGCATCTCATAGAGATTCTGCATTGACTAATGTCCTATCAACTCCATGCTAAGCAGTACCATATAAATCCCTCGGCGATTTCCCTTCTATAGTGCACAAGATGCTAAGATACCGTAAGCTTTAGCAAAAGAATTGCAGGCGACTCCTGGGATGATTTTCAGAAAATTCAAGACATATATTGTAGGTATTCATATTGTGACGTATTGATAATTTGGGAGGGTTTCCATTGTCATTACCAGGCATATTGTTGCTTTCCTTTTATGTTGACTGGGATGACGTTACGCCTGCTGGGAAATTTTGCTAGCCACGAGTGATGGGGATATAGCTTACTACTTAGGATTCCGAGAGAAGCAGATCGCGCGTGGAAGCCGGCTCTTGAATCGGTGGACATTTCCCCTCACCTTTATTATGTAATAATGTAGGAACCCCAAGCGGTTGGGAAATAAATCTAGGAATGTGTAAGTGGATTTGTGTTATGGATTTTGTACAGTGGAAAACCCACGCCTTCCTCTTAACCTTCATACCACATTTCGGTGCTCTGCAGCCAAGTGAATATACGTCCCCTCGAGTACGTGCTGGTTACTAAAAATTAATTTAATTTTTCATGTGAAATTTTAGGGATCTACCCAGCATGTAACAATATTGTTACACATACACACACTACACACATACATGAGTCCTGCGAGTGCCTTTGCTTAAATTTACAAATGCGTTTGAATCACAGTCAGTTTGTAATTGTTGTTTGTCCTTGATAAGCTACAAAATAACAGCTTTGTTACTTATGTTGAATACTTTGGTAAAGGGTATAAATACTGGGGCTTAAAATGAATAAAAGTTGACCAGTACTAAAACAGACTTTAGTTAGCATAATACACTTGTGATTTTAGAGCATAGAGTCAAATATTTTCAGTAATAAATGTGATTGTTACAAACTACAAATGCAAATTAAGCAGAGTTAAGCATGCTCTATGGGATGCATTTTTGCTTGCAGAATGAAATTAACAAAGTTTAACTCACCCCCATAGTTGTACCGCAGACAATGCAGTAAACCTACTTGGTGCAGTTTGTAGTTTGCTTTATGTTTTTTTTGATGTATTTTGGGGGTGCGTTTGGACACAACTAAGTCGAATATGACTCCCTGTGGTGTTTGGTGGTCAGCGCGTCGGCTCCTAACGCAAGATACAGGGTAATTATGTATTTTAGCTACAGATGTTACCCTCCACAGAACCACTCTATGATTCAGACTTGCTATGAAGTTTTCATTACCATTGTGAGAGGACTATAGATACTAAAATCAAAATAACTTCCCGTTGGAAATGGGATAACAACATATAGACCACAATTCCGTTATAATTTTTCCACTGCAACAGTCGCGATGCAGTTTTGAATGAACAAAAATAATTTGTAATGGCTTTGAGTTATATTGCTTTTAATTCCTAATTTGTGTCAACGTATTCTGGTTTCCTTAGAGAAATAATGGGCTTATACGTTCCCATAACGGTATTAATAAAGTACTGTAAGTAATTAAAATCGCGGCATACGGTAATAAAGTTCGCGTACTGGCTAAATAAATAGGAATAGCATGGCATACAACTTTCTCTGCTTTCGTTTCTTTCATATTTACATATAGGGCAGATAAAACCATATCCGTGAAAACAGTAAAAATATGGATAAATATGTAATGTTTGTTTTTCATCCAAAAGTATCCTGTAATCAGTGTGTTTCACTTTTAAAACGTTGTGCCGTAATACAACGCGAAACAACTGTTCAACAGCCCTCTTTTATTGGTACCTAAACTATTATTGTCACAGTAAAATTAAACATATTTTTGCATTCCTCCTAAACTAATTGTTTAGCGTTGCAGTCTTCAATGTAAATTAACTTAAGACATTATTGTGACATTTAAAATACAGTTTTAAATATAAGTACCATATACTTATAAAGACTTGTACTAGAGGAATACTTGATGTTTATCTAACTCCAGAATACATAATTTTTACTTTCTCTACTACGTATAGTAAGTAGGGGAAGTATTGTATTCCACCCAAAAATTCGATACCGAGATTTCACCGGAAAAATATGTTTTGGGACCCCTGAATCCCAAAAAAAAGCATTTTTGGAAACATGTCCGTGTGTTTGTGTTTTTGTGTGTGTGTTTCTGTGAACAGCATAACTGAGAAACGAACGTCGGATAAACACCAAACAAGGTATTTATGTTCAGTATCTTCCAGAGATGTGACACAAGGTTTTAAAGAAAAACCCCCACCGCAGATTACCCTTTACATGGAACATTTTTCGAAAATTTTAATTTTCTCAAAAACGGCTCTAGCGATTTTGATTAAAACGTCATATGTTTAAGATATTTTTATGACAAATAAAATGTATATCTCGAATTTTCTGGGAATGTATACAAAAGTATTCTTCATTGTAAATGACTTTTGCATAACTGGTAAACCATAAGAGATAGATAAAATTTTACTACACAAAAAATGTAGATCGTGTTAAAATACACAATTTATGTCCTATACACTTTTTTGTTGAGTGAACCATTATCGAGATATTGCTTGTTATTCTCTTAAATTTTTCAATACTTATTTTCTCACTGGGAATTCGTTATTCATTTTTTTTTGTCTTGGATATACAAAGAGTATTAATCTGTGTCAAAGAAAATGGTGCTGCACCTAGCAACCAGCTATTAAGAGATATGTCTATGCTTAAAGGCTAATGTATTTCTATATTGCCCTTGCAAATACAAAACAAGGGGAGCATAGTAGACCTTAAGCGATAGTCAAATATTTTTAGAACTGATCGCTATGTGTAAAATGCAATCTCTTTGGATGTCAAAAGATCGTTTGTGCAAATGTTTATCTCGATTAATATGAAATAGAAGGAGAATAAGAGTTTGTAAAAATAGTTTGTACAAGAGTAGAGAAAGTCATGTGATTGTAACACATCAGATTTTGAAATATACAGGGTGAGCATTTAAGTTGAGATTAAAATATCTCCAAAACTAAGCGTTGTAGAAAGAAGTATTCTGAATAAAAATTGCTTGATATTATGGGGGAAAGTAAATGCCATTTAGTGTGTTTTATTTGGAGGACGTTGTGATGTCCGTTTTAGAGTCAATTTAATTTTTATAAATGGGAACTTACCTTTTCTGTGTTGTTTTCTCACTTCTCATAAAAAAACCCAAAAGCACTTGTATAAAGCACTTTGCAATTGTTCCTACACCAACGTAAATAACAACGAATATTCTGAATGCCTGTGTCCTAAAAGTGTAGTGAATGGTTGGACCATCCAAGGATGGTCATTAAAGATCAAATTACGTTTCGTCATTGGGAACCAACATTTTTTATTTTGTTTCCTTATTCATCATCACAAATAAACAGCATTTTATAAACAAATTTCTAATGAGGAAACAACATACGAAATGTGGTTTCCTTTAAAAAAAATTAAATTGATCCTAAAATAACTATCATAGCGTAGTCCAGACAAAACACGACTAATGACATTTACTTTCCCCAATAATATCAAGCAACTTTTAGTAAAGACATTTCTTTCTAGATCCCTTAGTTTTGGAGATATTGTACAGTCTCAACTTAAATGGTATACCTTGAAAATAGAGCTGAAATTTAAGCATTTTTATGCAATTTAGAAATCAGTAATTTCAAATATCTAGGAGATTTGTTATATAATTATTTTAGGTTTCTAAGTAAGCCCAGTACAGAATGTTTATATGAAAACACACTGAAGTCATTTAATTCTGAACTTGCACCTACGTTTATGTTGTTTTCTTAATGTGGGTATAATCTAGTGGTCCTGACAATGCAATTAGCGTATTAATACTATTTTGTATTCTGTCTGAGCAGTATGTTTTACTAAAATCTCTTCTGCGTGAAAATTATAATACAATAGGATTCTCATAGGAATAGCATGAAATATTTAATGTTAGAAAAGGAGAAAAACAGTTATGCTTTAAACTTTACCAGTATAGATAGTAAGGGGGCAGATGGTAGAGCGCTTAATATACAGTAACATTTAAAGTTCTACCCACAATTTGCTGTGAAACCAATGAGATTTCAATCTTAGTGAGTTATCTAACCTTGTGCTGATATACTTTGGAAGCTATCCGATTTTTTTCAAGTCACACAATACAGTGCATTAGCAAAAAACTGACGAATGATTGCGAAATTGCATTAATTTGCGATCAATAATGTACCGAGGAATCCTGTATAATATTTCTTTGACTATTACATAAGTTTATTTCGACTTCTTGTAAACTTGGGTAGCCAAGGTCGTTAAGGCACGCTTAAAATCTCACCAGGACTGTTCTCCCTTACTAAGCTTGTTTCCAGATTTTCGTCAGTTCTCTAAATTGACAAATGGTGACGAGGTACCCTAAACTAGCCTGAACGTTTATTTCCAAAACTTCCCTTCCCAGTTGTTTAATTCATCAGTGTCCATTGCGGGTGGTGCCCTATGTGATAGAAACGGGCATTAAACACTACTAAAATAATCCTATTGGTAAATTTACATGACTGTCTCTATCCCCTATCGTTTATTTATAGGCTACCACAAACTACTCCTAAGAATGCTTTCGAAGTTCTGTGAATTACTTTCTCTATTACGTATAGCAAACAGGGTTAGTATTGCATTCCACCCAAAAACTCGATACCGAAATTTCAACGAAAATAAAAGTTTTGAGGCCTCCGGAATCCAAACATAATCATTTTTAGATAAAGGTCCGTATGTATGTATGTATGTTATGTATGTTATGTATGTTATGTATGTAAATGCCTGTCGATGTGTCCATGTGCCTGCGAACAGCATAACTAAAAAGCGAAATTTCGGATAAATACCAGTATTCGGGTTCAGTATCTTCCAAAGATGCGACACGAAGATTTTCAAGAAAATACCCCCACCCAAACTACCCTTTACACCGAAAATTTTTGGAAAATGTTTGATTTTCTAAAAAATGACTCAAACAATTTTGATTAAAATACGATTAATTACATGATAAATAAAATATATCCCTTGAATTTTCGGGGAATAGCCTTTGAAGTTCTCTTGATTCGGAAGGAATTGTGTATAATCTTGTATAACTGGCAAACGTTTAAGCCACAGACGAAAACCTTCTACACAAAAAATGCCGATCTCTTTAACACACAATTTATTTCAAATAAATTTTTTGTGGCATAAGCCAGTACTGAGACATGCGTTATTAACGATTAGAATTGTTCATTTCTTAGTCATACTTTGAAGTCCTTTCAACATTCAGTTGTTTCTCGCGATTACATAGAAAGAGCGGAATTTTAAGGCCAGCATATAGCGTCCAGTTCTTAAACATTTGACTATCCCTGATCCCTTGTATCTATAACAATGTGTAATGTAGCTATTTCTACAAAGGCTTATTTTAATAAAAATTTTGTCGATTAAAAAATAAGTTTTAGAAAGAAAAGTTTGTATTCCCACAAATAAACGGTAGAGAGTAGAGAAAGTCATATGACTGTACCATATCAGAAAATTTTTTTCTATATGCTTCATGTTAATCGAAATAAACCCCTATAGAAACAGTTCCATTACACATTTAGTTGTAGGCAGGATACAGAACACAGAATTGACAGCCACGTGTCACTATATGCTGGTCTTGAAATTCTAAATTCGTTCCATGGGATCGCGAGAACAACTAAATAGCAGCAGGACTTTAAAAATCGTAACAATTTTGAAAAATCCAAATGAATAATAACGGATGTCTTGGATATGGCTAATGCCACAGAAAAAGTTTATGTGAAATAACTTGTGTTGTTTTAAAGAGATCCACATTTTTTGTGCAGCAAATTATGTTGTCTATAACTCATTGTTCACTAGTTATTCAAAATTATAAATTACTTTCAATGAAGAGAATTTTAAAGCTTCAAGATGTATATTTTATTTGTCATGTAAACATCTTAAATATACGGAAATTTAATGAAAATCGCTAGTACAAGTTTTGAGGAAATCAAGAATATCGAAAGATTTTTCATGTAAGGGGTACTTTGGTTTGACAGTATTTCCTTAAAAACCTTTGTGCCGCATTTTTGAAAGATACTGAACATGGAGTACCAATTTTGGTATTTATCCGGCATTTCGTTTTTGAGTTACGCTGTTCATACAAAGACGCACTCACGGACCTTAAAAATGCTTTTTTCTATTCTAGGGGATTCAAAACATTTATTTCCTGTGAAACCTCCAAATATACTTTCTTGGCGAAATACAATACTTCCTCTTACATGCTATAGGTAGCTGGCAAGGAACGTAAAAATGTAAACATTGACCAACAAGTTGTTAATTTAATGTATAAAATAAGCAATTCTATTTATGGAAGATTGCTATGACATAATTTGGTAAAGGTAAATGATTTTCTGAATATAGTTTTCGATTTAGGATGTGAAAATGCGAATTATATTATAAAATAATCATTCAATCATTATACGTTATAATACGAGTAAATTGGAAACGAGCACAGAAAGTTGTATGACTGTTACACACAAAAGCCTTATTTTACATAGGATTTTTCTTCGTCCTCCCCTTGTAAGGATGATGTGCATTATTCTATTCCAGGAGATTTGCTGCAGTAAGCCACTGATAATGAACCACGATACTGTTTGCTCGAAGGTAGGGCATTATATCTTTGTAGCGGACGGATATGGGCTTTCCGTTTCCCATATTCACTGTCGTTCTACAGTCGGAGACCGTCGTTAGGGTGTCCTCTTGAGATCCGACTTCTCTCTTAGAAGTCAGCAAGATCAAACAAACCAGTAGGGAAAACAGCTAACTAGCAAACAACATGCCCACTGTCAGCCTAATTTATCCTTCCATGAACTCTGACGCAGATCTGTGGAACAAGGGCATGTGACGCATAGAATGTTGCATCTAAGATTTATCTCCAAGAAATTCCTAGATATATTTCTATGCATTGTTAGCACACACTTGATCGTAAGCTTACGTCTTAGATTTTATAACGTGGGAACGTTCTAGTTGTTTATAACAAAATCAGTTTTATTTGTAGCAATATAATGGCCACGAATAAAATAGGTACCTGATGTTTAGTCCCTTTAGGCAAATTAAAGTTCGCTTGAATATTTAAATCACAGTAACCATGTTTCGAGATTGATATTTCACGATTGTGTCACAAAGTTATTAAATGACTAATCGACTTCGCTGCATTTTTAGTTTACTTTTATCTAATTTTGCGTTTCAAAACAAACATCGATCGTTCGTCCCAAAGAAAGTAGTTTTCTTACTTTTCTATCACTTGTCTATAGTAAGAAGGTATTCACACCAAACAATCCATATGGATATTTCAATGGAAATGACACATTTTGAAGCACCCAAATCAGAAAAAACAAGTCTTTTTAGAAAAAAAGCGCGCATGTGAATAGTATAATTTAAAATATAGATAAATAGCAACTTTGCTATTTAAGTTTAACAAATTGCAAGGATCAGATACGAAGATTTTCAAGAAATCTAACTCCTAAATATGCTTTAGATTTCTCAAACAATGTCTTTAAAGTTTTTGATAAAATAAGATATGTTTAAGATATATGCACAACAAATAAAACACATATCTTGAATTTTCTGCGAAAAGCCTGTGAAATCCACTTCATTCGGAATGCATTTTGTATACTTTTGTATAACTAATAAATCATAGACAAAAATGTATACAAAACTGTAGATCACGTTAAAACATACCTTTTAAGCAAATACGTTTTTATGGAATTTTATATTTCCGAACTCTTTTAAAGTACTAACTCTTCATTCTGTGGTTACTCGCAGTCGTACAACAAGGAACTTTCAAAGCCGGCATATAGAGATACGGTTTTTAAACATATTTGACTATCGTTTCAACTTTCTGTATCCCTCTTGTCCTACAAGGAAGTGTGTAATGAAACATTTCTGCAAACGTTTATGTCGATTAACATGAAGTAGATAGAAGAATAAGCTTCTATAATAATAGTTTATAGACTAATGAGCGGAGTAAGTCACGTGAACGAAAAACATCAGATTTTGCATACTATTTTAATCGCTTAGACCATTCACGGCATTTAAATTACTTTTGGTTTAAACAACGAGAGCTGCGAAAGCTGTTCTTTGAACGAAATTTTGTTTTAAAGTTCCCTTGTTTACCCAGTCATTACTGTGTTTTTACTGTTATTCATTACCACTCATTAACGCAATTACACACACACACACACACACACACACCCATGCCCATGGCGAGACTCCAACCCGCGACCCTCAGCTTGGTGGAGCGCCGAAGCTACACACTCCAGCGACCACGGCTACGAGGGCCGGCTCTTGAAACATTCGACTATAAGCGAAAAGAGCGCGTTTGTTTGAAGAAGTTTACAACTATCTGTAGGTGATATTTTGGGTTCAGGGGTAATGAAAACATGTGTTTTTGCAAACTCTCGATATCCATTCGTACTTTCTCTACTACGTATATAAATAGGGGAAGTATTGTATTCCACCCAAAAATTCGATACCGGAAATATATGTTTTGAGACCCCCTGAATCCAAAAAAAAGCATTTTTGGAAACATGGCCGTTTATGTCTGTGTGTGTGTGTCTGTCTGTGAACAGCATAACTCAGAAACGAACAGTCGGATAAACATTAAACTTGGTATTTAGTTTCAGTATCTTCCAGAGATGCGACACGAATGTTTTCAAGAAAATCCCCCCACCGCAGAATACCCTTTACATGGAACATTTTTTGAAAATTTTAATTTTCTCAAAAATGGCTCTAACGATTTTGATTAAAATATCATATGTTTCAGATAATTTCATGACAAATAAAATGTATTTCTTGAATTTTCTGGGAATGTCTCCAAAAGTATTCTTCATTCTGAACGACTTTTGCATAACAGGTAAACCATAATAGATAGACAAAATTTTACTACATAAAAATGTAGATCGCGTTAAGATACACAATTTGTGTCATATACATTTTTTCGTTGAGTGAACCATTTTCGAGATATTGCTTGTTATTCCCTTAAATTTTCAATACTTATTTTCTGAAATGGACTTCCTTATTCATTTTTTGTCTTGGATATGCAACGAGCATTAATCTGTGGCAAAGAGAATGGTGCTGCACCTAGCAACCAGCTATTAAGAGATATGTCTATGCTTAAAGGCTACTGTATTTCTATATTGCCCTTACAAATACAAAACAAGGGGAACATAGTACGCCTTAAGCGGTAGTTAAATATTTTTGAACTGGTCGCTATGTGTAAAATGTAATTCTCTTTGCATGTCAAAAGATCGTTTCTGCAAATTTTATCTCGATTAATATGCAATAGATGGAGAATAAGAGTTTGTAAAAATAGTTTGTACAAGAGTAGAGAAAGTCATGTCAGTAACACATCGGATTTTTTGGATACAAAACAATATTTTCTTTACCTACAATACTAAGAGGTAGGCAAAGACTTAGAGCGAGGGTTGAGCATATCACCATCAATAATGTTTTTCCAATGCACAGCAGCAGCAGCAGCACAAACTGATGGAGAATAGTACTGGAAGGCTAAGCACATCACTTAGTTTCAATTTCTGTCCCTAGGGAGGGAGTACAGAGGTCTCTTATTTTAATTTTGTTTCAATATAATGCCCCATTACACTGAGTAGCATTACTTGATTTGTACATAAACTCTTTAACATAAGTATTATAGTTAACATAATAAATAACATAAACCTTTAAATCAATTTTAACTGTACATTTATTTTACATCCGTTTTCTAAACTTTAGTTGTGGTCTTACAAATGATCAAAATTTATATTGAAAAATTGTATAAATTACTTTAAATATTTCTTTATTGTAAAACTGTAGTTTATTGGCCAGTTTCTGCCGCATCTGGATTCTAATTTGAAAGCCCTACGTTACTGGCTGAACTTTGGGTGTATCCACAGAAGGTGATCTATTGCTTGGTCCCCACAATTGCACGGGTATTCTGGATTATCTATAATTTTAAATCTGTGGTAATAGCTGCTAGGTTTTCCGTCTAGTTACTATGACAGCGAATTTTGTTGTTAAAGCGATGTTTATCTTCAGTCTGTCTTGCACTAATGGAAATAACTTCTTTGCAACTGTTCCTTTGGTTGAATTTGAACATTCGTGTTGCACTTTTCAATACTTTTCTCAATTTCTTCTGTTATTGATGTACTTTATGGGATTTGTTATAAATTGTTTCATCAGTTCCATGGGTTGCTTCTTGTGCGGTTGGTTGGCCAGTTCGTTTCCATGTATACCAGCATTAGCTTGTACCCATTGGAAATGAATAATCCACTCTTAACTCATGAGTTGTTTGACTTTTTATCTCATTTCTTCTATTATGTATCTGTGTTTGTCATTGTTTTTCAATAGATCAAGGGTAACTCTACTATTAGTGTAAATAACCATTTTAGCCTTGAAGCAATATGTATGTAATAATTTGTAAAAATGTATGTAACAGTCATTGCAAATGCTTATATTATTGTAAACATGTTCAATAATTGTATGTGAATGAATTAGGTAATTTAATAACGCAAGAGCTGTAAGATTAATGAGTTTAACGTTGCTAATAATGAGAACAATGAGGTAACCTTGAGGCAATAATGAGTTTTGAGAGTTGGAATGGTACTAGTCATGATTAGGGCAGTAATAATGTACATTTTGTGACAGTTTAAAAATAGCCAATCAACAGCCAGAAAAAATCTTTAATTACATTACTAGGACTAGCCAATCAGAGACTTAAAATACGGAAGTTTACGGGTTTTGACGGTTGAAATATGTTCAGTTGCCTGCAGATCTTTGTAGTAGCCGGATGGAAGATGTGTTCTCTAAAGAAATGTTACGTATTCGTGTGAAACGAAAATTGTGTATACGCGTTAACAAAGTGCAAGTATTAAATTAAAGAATCTCACAGCTCTTGATATCACTGTAGTGCTATTTAATTTGTGTCAAGGTTAATAAAAAGAAGTGAATTAAAACTTCTTTTACTGTAAAACTATTTTTACAGTATTACCATTAAAATCTGTGTAAGCCTACATTCCTGTCGCACCACGCCCTGATTAAGAGAAACATGTCTCTAAAACAATACTGACGCAGCCGAGGCAAAAACAAACATAAATAATATCTATAGAAGCAGTTTAATAACAAAGTAAATATTTTTTTTTAAACTTGGAGTGTAACAACAAAAGATACATCTTCAAATAGGCTTTACATACGTAGCAGAATATTACGTAACAAACAATCTTCTTCAAATTGACGCCCAAAGCGTGGAGCTAACAAAATATCTACTTCATAGTTCAGTAGATAGTGTGTTTCCTATTTCAGTTATATTCCTCAATGCTTGTAATATTGCTATCTGTTCAGCTTGATTGTTTGAACACCTGTCATTGAACTTACATTTCAGTGGATGAATTATTGATTTCTTTCTTATTATTACTGCTGCTGTGCCAAATTTTCCGTTAATTTTGCTACCATTGCTATATGCACCTAATTCATAATCTTCATTGAAAGCCGCTTGTGCTCCTATATCTATTCTTTCTGCAGGGTGGATCCACCGTATTACGTCTACCAGCACACTGTATTCTTCAGATGTTGGTAACATTCCATGCATTGTAAGTTACAGTATTACCTTAATTCAAAGTATGAAACTGACTATTAGGAAACGTCCTTATATATTACTTTCTCTACTACGTATAGTAAGTAGGGGAAGTATTGTATTCCACCCAAAATTCGATACCGAGGTTTCACAGGAAATACATGTTTTGAAGTGCACTGAATGCATATAACGCATTTTTGGAAACATGTCCGTGTGTGTCTGTGTGTGTGTGTGTCTGTCTGTCTGTGAACAGCATAACTCTGAAAAGAACAGTCGGATAAACACCAAACTTGGTATTTAGATTCAGTATCTTCCAGAGATGCGACACAAAGGTTTTCAAGAAAATCCCCCACCCCAGATTATCCTTTTCATGGAACATTTTCGAAAATTTTAATTTTCTCAAAAATGGCTCTAATGATTTTGATTAAAATATCATATATTTAAGATACTTTCATGTCAAATAAAATGTATAACTTAAATTTTCTGGGAATGTCCGCAAAAGTATTCTTCACTGTGAACGACTTTTGCATAACCGGTAAAGCATAAGAGATAGACAAACTTTTAATACACAAACAATGTAGATCGCGTTAAAATAAACAATTTATGTCATATACATTTTTGTTAGTGAGTGAACCATTTTCGAGATATTGCTTGTTGTTCCCTTAAATTTTCCAATACTTAAACTTTTTCTCAAATGGAAATTCGTTTTTCATTTTTTTTTTTGTCCTGGTAATGCAAAGAGAATGGAATACTCCACATAAAAACCAGCCCTTAAAATATTTGACTATCGCTTAAAGCCTACCAATTCCCCTTGCATCTACAAGAAAATTAGCAATAAGATTAACATCTCGATATCTAGATTAACATGAAGCATATGGAGAATAAGCGTTTATAAAAATAGTTTGTACAAGAGTAGAGAAAGTCATGTGAGTGTAACACATCAGATTTTTTGCTTTCTTTCTTTTAAAATGGAATGAAGAAAATGCTTATATCTAAATTCAATTTATACACATCCTTTCTCCCACAATACACAAAGTACTGCGTCGTGACCAAACAAGTAGTCCTACTGTTCAGCTTCTAGCCAGGCAGCGTGGAATACCTAGAAATATTTGTAAGAAAATATACTTATGTTAGAGAAAATTGTACTTAACAAGTTTATTCATAAAATTGTCGTTATTATTGTGTTCGTTTCACTTTAATTTTGCAGCGTTGCTTGGACTTGCGATTATTTTTCTTTCAGTAATTTTAGAATTTGTTCCATATTGGGATAATTTACTGTATTATTATTGTATTTTATCACACTATTCTTATTAGTACGTATTATTTGTATTCACAGTGATGAAAAAGTAAATGATGTCCTAAATAAATAATTAAATCCGATGAAAATGAAGATCACTGTTCTAAAAAATTTGATGTGTTACACTACATGAGTTTCTCTACTCTTGTACAATCTATTTTTACAAACGCTTATTCTCCATATACTTCATATTAATTAGGATATCGAGACGTTAATCTTATTGCTAATTTTCTTGTATATGCAAGGGGAATTGGTAGGCTTTAAGGGATAGTCAAATATTTTAAGAGCTGGTTGCTGTGTCGAGTATTCCATTCTCTTTGCATTACCAGGACATAAAATGAATAACGAATTTGAGAAAAAGTATAAGTATTGAAAGTTTAAGGAAATAACAAGCAATATCTCGAAAATGGCTTACTCAAGAAAAACAAAATGTATATGACATAAATTGTGTATTTTAACGCGATCTACATTTTTTGTGTAGTAAAATTTTTTCTATAGCTTATGCTTTACCAATTATGCAAAATTCGTTCACAATGAAGAATACTTTTGGAGATGTTCCCAGAAAATTCGAGATATAGGTTTCATTTTTCATGAAAATATCTTAAACATATGATGTTTTAATTAAAATCGCTGGAGCAATTTTTGAAAAAATTAAAATTTTCGAAAAATATTCCATGTAAAGGGTAATCTGGGGTCGGGGGATTTTCTTGAAAACCTTCCTGTCGCATCTGTGGAAGATACTGAACCTAAATTCCAAGTTTGGTGTTTATCCAACTGTTCGTTTCTGAGTTATGCTGTTCACAGACACACACACACACACACACACACACACACACACACACACACACACACACACACAGGCATACAGACACATACACGGACATGTTTTCAAAAATGCTTTTTTTGGATTCAGGGGGTGTCAAAACATATATTTCCGGTGAAGTCCCGGTATCGAATTTTTGGGTGGAATACAATACTTCCCCTACTTACTATACGTAGTAGAGAAAGTAAAACATCTGATGTGTTACACTCACATGACTTTCTCTACTCTTGTACAAACTATTTTTACAAACTCTTATTCTCCTTCTATTTCATATTAATCGAGATAAACATTTGCAGAAACGATCTTTTGACATGCAAAGAGAATTACAGTTTACACATAGCGACCAGTTCTAAAAATATTTCACTATCCCTTAAGGCGTTCTACGTTCCCCTTGTTTTGTAATTGCAAGGGAAATATAGAAATACAGTAACCTTTAAGCATAGTCATACCTCTTATTAGCTGGTTGCTAGGTGCAGCACCATTCTCTTTGCCACAGATTAAAACTTTTTGCATATGCAAAACAAAAAAAATGAATAACGAATTCCTATTTGAGAAAATAAGTATTGAAAATTAAGGAAATAACAAGCAATATTTCGAAAATGGTTCACTCAAAAAAAATGTATATGACATAAATTGTGTATTTTAACGCGATCTACATTTTTTGTGAAGTAAAACTTTTTCTACCTCTTATGGTTTACCAGTTATGCGCAAGTCTTTCACAATGAAGAATACTTTTAGAGACATTCCCAGAAAATTCAAGATATACATTTTATTTGTAATGAAAGTATCTTAAACATATGATATTTTAATCAAAATCCTTGGAGCTATTTTTGAGAAAATTAAAATTTTCGAAAAATGTTCCATGTAAAGGGTAATCTCGGGTGGGGAATTTTCTTGAAAACCTTCGTGTCGCGTCTCTGGAAGATACTGAACCTAAATACCAAGTTTGATGTTTATTCGTCTGTTCGTTTCTGAGTTGTGCTGTTCACATACAGACACACACACACACACACACACACACACACACACACACACACACGCACAGACACACTCACGCGGACATGTTTCCAAAAATGCATTTTTTGGATTCAGGGGGTCTCAAAACATATATTTCCGGTGAAATCTCGGTATCGAATTTTTGGGTGGAATACAATACTTCCCCTACTTACTATACGTAGTAGAGAAAGTAAAAACCACCACCAATCAGAATTAATCATGTAGCGTTAAGTTACGTTAACTGCGCCCTAAACACACATTTCGTTCGGAATTATTTGTTTATGCTGCGTCAAGTGTGGTCACAATCAGTTGATTTAAATCGCTCTGCAAATAATATCCCTTTCTAATTTGCTGTGTGTAATAACTTCAAAAACTTTTTAAACCACCTGGAAGAATTCACATTTCCCGATTTTCATCTGATTAAAATGAATGTGTTACGAAGCTGAGTAATATTTTACAAAGTCTCGCTCTAGAATAAGGTAGTAATGAAACGATAAAAATACAAATATATCTCTAAAAATTCAGCAGTAAAACACTCGTCCAAATAACCTATAGCGAATAAATTCAGGAGCTTAGGAAAAGAATATCTTAAGATATAGGAGGTATGAAGAAAATGAGCGTCAAAGACAGAACCACAAGGTAATAACTGTTTCAAACAAGATAAAAAAATTGAAGTGATATAGCCATATGACTTTCTCTATTCTCTGTCGTTAATGGTGGGTACAGAAATTATTCTTACTGATGCCTATTTTTCTGTCTAATACATTTTAATTGAGGTAAACCTTTGCAGAAATAGTTACATTAGGCATTTCGTTAGAGATACAAACAGCAGTAGTCAAATGTTTAAGAACTGGACGGTTAAAGTTCCATACTGTTTCCATGCAATCGCAAGAAACAACTGAATGTTGAAAGGACTTAGAATGACCAAGAAATGAACAATTCGAATCATTAATAACGGAGATCTCAGAAACGGCTTATGCTACAAAAAATTATTTTAAATAAATTGTGTGTTTTAGGGAGATCTACATTTTTGTGTAGTACGTTTTCGTCTATCGCTTAACGTTTACTAGTTATATAAGATTATACAACTTTTCCTCCGAATAAAGAGGATTTAATATGCTATTCTTCGAAAATTTAAGATATCCATTTTTATTTTTCATCTAAATATCTTTCATATCTCGTATTCTAATCAAAATCGTTAGGCATTTTTTAGAAAATCAAAAATTTCGAAATGTTCCATGTAAAGCGTAGTTTGGAGTGAGGGGATTTTGTTGAAAATCTTCTTGCCCTATCTTTTGGAAAATATTGAACCTGAATGCCAAGTTTAGAATAAATCCGATTTTTCATTTTTGAGTTATGCTGTTCATAAACACCCAGGCAGACGAGACAGACAGATAGACACACACGGACATGTTTCCAAAAGTGCATTGGATTCAGGGCGCCTCAAAGCATACATTTCCGTTGAAATCTCGGTATCGAATTTTTGGGTGGAATGCATTACTTCCCCCACTTACTATACGTAGTAGAGAAAGTAAAAAAATGAAACAAATAGTGACCATGACAAGTTGTATTTCTTTACAAAGTTGTCCCTTAGAAGAGAAGTCCGTCTGGTTGGGTTGTTTCCGGACAAGTGCCACCTCTACTCTGTAAAAACATTCTGTTTATGGTTTTTTCATATCTTACTTTACTATCATTATTATTATTATTATTATTACTTTGTGTACCACGTATAGTAAATATGTGGAGAATTTTATATAATTAAGTATATAGTTCAACAAAATAACCAGGAATATCTCGGAAATGGTTCGCTGGACAAAAAACTGTATATGACTATATTATGTGTTCTAACGGAATCGTCATTTTTTGGGTTCAGGTAGACATTCAGCTTCTGAACATAACACACGCGGCCCTCGTAGCCCCCATGGGCTATCAGCCCGGCTGCCGACCTCACACCCATATGCTCATGGCAAAGGCGAACGATCATCCAGCCGACACGAGGAGATGTGGTCAACACCATGTTTCCGCAGCCGAAATGTTGGTTTTATTTACCTACACACCGATGCTCGGGCCCTTTAAAGAAAAATATAATGCGCTACATTCACATGACTTTCCTTACCCATTCTTCTATATACAAACTATTCTTACAACAGGCTATTTTCCTATCTACTTCATGGTAATCGAGATAAACGTTTACATATATTGCTTCATTATACATTTCATCCCACGTACAAAGCGGATATCGGAGGATTGAAGTGATGGCCAAATCTTTAAAAGGCGGGTCGCTATCTATTAGCCTTGAAGTTCACTTTTCCCATGACACACGAAAAACTAAAGAATTGGGACCCTGAAATATCGGAACTATAGCAACGAATATCTCAAAAATGGTTAATGCCACAAAAGAGGTTTTTATTGTGTGTTTTAACGAGATCTGCAGTAAGAAATACGACTTTTGACTATATTTACGGTTTCATGGTTATACAAAGTATACAAAGTTCATTCACAGTTACGCCGATTTCTCCACCTTCCGTTTTTCTTCAGCCGCCGAATGGTCAAAATCTGGACCGAGATGGCCAAAGGTCCGGCTCTGATGTTATCTGTTCTAGCTCTCAGGGGGATAGCAATCAGGCAATCTGAGGGCGTACCATTGACTAAGACTATTCACCAGTTCGCGACAACAGCGCCATAATATAGCAGTGCACAAGGAAAGTTAAGGCAGTATTTTATATCACAACACTGTGAATGCCAGAGTGATTGTGGTGTAAATTAACATTATTGTATGAAAATGATTTTAGATGTTTGTTAACTATAAGCGTTGTTAGGAAATACGTTTACACGGCCTCACCGAAACTGTCAAAGTAGCGGGTACAATGAAGCGATGGGGTGAGTTGTTTATTAATTAGAAGAGACAAACAAATGACGTCAGGGTAGCGCGCCTTTCTTTAGAAATGGAGGGAATATCTTCCCTAGAGCATATGTTTTAGTAATTATGATTGGCTTATAAAATAGATGCTAATGTTGGCGCGATTTATTAACCAATAGCAGCTCTATTAAAATGTTTAGGCATATCGGGGTGAGGGAGTATAAATTGCTGAGCCAAAGGCAAGTATCGCGCAGTTCTACATAATCATTCAAAGGTAAACGTCGCGCAGTTCTAAGAAATCTCTCTCGCGAGTTACACGTCAGGCAGTTCTAAAGAAGCATTCACGAAATAGGTACACATTACGCAATTCTACAGAATCTCTTGCGTCGTAAAGTTAGTTACAAAATGTGAAATACGCGAATTAATACTGCGCGGCAAATAAGTGATTGTAGTTATATTCGAAAATATAACAGTTTCAGTCAGGTGTGTATCAAGATTAAATATGTGAACTTAATTAAGTGTGACGGCAATAAAAGTGTAAAAGAAATTCTTTTATCAGTGTTATCTTTTAGTAACAACTCCTTTCCGTTTACACGCCCTGCTCGAGAGATATTTGCTCGACTGAGTAATAATAGCTAGCCGGAGGACAAAGAACCCGATATTCAAAATAGTATAACAATAACAGGCACCAAGTATAAAAAAAGATAACACGAACAGAATACTGCGACAAGGTCCCACGGCTGGAAGACTGGTTGGATTGCGTCGACGTATTTTTTGTGCTACCGAAATTATCTCTTTTATGGTCGGGTTGGAAAGTAGATTAATTACACGATTAAAAATGAAGTGCGGGTAAACTTGACTGCGTGAAGGAAAAACATGTTCATTATGTGTGCCAGCGAAACTTTAACTGTTTATATTATGAGACAATTCGTTAGAGATTTAAACGTCAAATTTTGAAGCTTGAAAAAGTATAAAGCAAAAGCATTGTTAACTAAACAAATATTAGCTATTGTTATAGCCAAGATTAATTACCTTCTTTCAATTGTTAATTCATGTGAACAGTTACGTTAATTGTTAGATTTTCATATGTGTGTTTATACGTAGGTCAGAATTGATACAATAAAAAAGGTTAAAGGTACTTTTCACTAATTTTGTAATTTCTCCTAACTTTCCTTTATGGTGGACCACTAAGTAAATTTTTAAGACCTGCGAATCTGCCTAAATTTATGCAATATGTCGTTTTGTAATGGTTCACTTTAAATATTATTACACAATGAAGATGAATTGACAGGTTATTCGCAGAAAATTCAAGACATACATCTCATTTGTCATTCAAATATGTTTAAAAATATGCGACTTTAATCAAAGTCGTTACTGCCATTTTTGGAGAAATCAAAAGATGACGAAAAGGTTTCGTAGCAAAAGGTAGTCTGGGATGGGGAATTTTCTTGCAAATATTCGGTCGCTTTTTATTAGATAGATTTTGAATTTAAATACGAAGTTTTGTATTTATCCGATGTAATGTGTATTAATGATGTACCATGTACCTCTAGTTCCCGAGGTCGCGGGTGATGGGGGAGGGTGATGGATTTTTCCGGCGTAAAGATCCTTAGTCCTGTGTCTTAGATTTACGCCATGTAAAAGAACCTCCATCCTAATAGAGATGCCTCTGAGTAAAATGTCCGATGTTTCAGGCCCAATATAGAATGGGACGCTAAGGACAATATTAGTTAAAAGAGCGACTATAAATAAAACTCAAAACAAAAAACTTATGATATTGGCGGACACACAATCTCACTCATGAAACTTTTTAGCAAAAGTTCGTCTCGTTTATTCATGGGGCGTCAAAACGTATATTTGCAATGAAATATCCATATCGAATTTTTGGGTGAAATGCAATAATTTCTCTAACTGATATAGGTAAACGAGCGGGATAGCTCAGGCGGTAACGTCTGTGGTCGACATTTGGGAGATCGTGGGTTCGATTCCCGCGGCCGACCTTCCTGACCTAGGTATAAGTTTTGTCGGGGTTTCCTCGGGTCGTTAGGCGAATGAAGGTTCATTACACCCCCGAATTTCCTGTCTATCCATTTCACCACCATTCTCATTTCACTGCACTTTTCATCTGCTTGGTTTGTTTCAGGGTTGCAAGTGCCGCCGGGAATCTAGGCGTTGCATGGCAGGGAAAAGGATGCCCTATATAACCATTCGTCCCCCGAATGGAGACGGTCTCCGAGTCCCAGGGCCCCCAGTGTGATGCGCAAACCTGCAGAAGGAGGAGAGTCGGTTTCACCAGCTACCTTCCGGAGATCTGTTAAAGGTAAGGACTCTACCCTCTTTCCTATCGTGCCTCCTGGCCCGGTTAACCTCTGTCTCCTCTCACCTTCCTGTGAGAGTCGGTTTCACCAGCTACCTTCCGGAGATCTGTTAAAGGTAGGAACCCTGACCTCTTTCCTATCGTGCCTTCTGGTCCGGTTAACCTCTGTCTCCTCTCACTTTCCTGTGAGAGTCGGTTTCACCAGCTACCTTCCGGAGATCTGTTAAAGGTAGGAACCCTGACCTCTTTCCTATCGTGCCTTCTGGTCCGGTTAACCTCTGTCTCCTCTCGCCCTCCTGTGAGAGTCGGTTTCACCAGCTACCTTCCAGAGATCTGTTAAAGGTAGGAACCCTGCCCTCTTTCCTATAGTGCCTCCTGGTCCGGTTACCCTCTGTCTCCTCTCACTTTCCTGTGAGAGTCGGTTTCACCAGCTACCTTCCAGAGATCTGTTAAAGGTAGGAACCCTGCCCTCTTTCCTATAGTGCCTCCTGGTCCGGTTACCCTCTGTCTCCTCTCACTTTCCTGTGAGAGTCGGTTTCACCAGCTACCTTTCGGATATATGTTAAAGGTAGGAACCCTGACCTCTTTCCTATCGTGCCTCCTGGTCCGGTTACCCTCAGCCTCCTCTCACCTTCCTGTGAGAGTCGGTTTCACCAGCTACCTTCCGGAGATCTGTTAAAGGTAGGAACCCTGATCTCTTTCCTATCGTGCCTCCTGGTCCGGTTACCCTCTGTCTCCTCTCACTTTCCTGTGAGAGTCGGTTTCACCAGCTACCTTCCAGAGATCTGTTAATGGTAGGAACCCTGATCTCTTTCCTATCGTGCCTCCTGGTCCGGTTACCCTCTGTCTCCTCTCACTTTCCTGTGAGAGTCGGTTTCACCAGCTACCTTCCAGAGATCTGTTAAAGGTAGGAACCCTGACCTCTTTCCTATCGTGCCTCCTGGTCCGGTTACCCTCTGTCTCCTCTCACTTTCCTGTGAGAGTCGGTTTCACCAGCTACCTTCCAGAGATCTGTTAAAGGTAGGAACCCTGACCTCTTTCCTATCGTGCCTCCTGGTCCGGTTACCCTCTGTCTCCTTTCACCTTCCTGTGAGAGTCGGTTTCACCAGCTACCTTCCAGAGATCTGTTAAAGGTAGGAACCCTGACCTCTTTCCTATCGTGCCTCCTGGTCCGGTTACCCTCTGCCTCCTTTCACCTTCCTGTGAGAATCGGTTTCACCAGCTACCTTCCAGAGATCTGTTAAAGGTAGGAACCCTGATCTCTTTCCTATCGTGCCTCCTGGTCCGGTTACCCTCTGCCTCCTCTCACCTTCCTGTGACCCTCCCTCCCGGGGGCACCCCGTAAGAGGCTTAGGCACAAAAGATCTTATAGGTCGAGGAGCTAAGTCTTACTAGTCCTACTCCTACTATAGATAACAATTGGAATTATATGGCGAGAACTAAGAAATTAAATTGTTACCAGATACATGCTTATCGCACCAAAACCAAGGAAAGTTATACATTTGCAGCTGTTTTTTAGATATTGACAAGCGTAAAACAATATTACTAACATGAAGTTTAACACTTCAATAAAATTACCATCTGTCATGATAACGCAGTATAACAGTCTGTTAACATTAGGCATTCATTGATCATGCTAGGATGCAGACTAATCAATTTGACAAATACTCTTTTCTCCCGAATGAGTAAAATTAAATGATTTTTAGTGTTTATGGTGGGGAGTAAACAGAGAAACACATCATATTATTTATTTATTCATTCATTCTTGACGTCTGTCACCGAAAAATACTTTCGTTACGCTTTTGGTCTGAGCCGTGTGCTTTGCATTCTAATGTTTACATTGTCAGGCAATTTGTAGTCTCATATCTATAGCACTGTGTTCCTTGCTCTCGTATACGAGATAAACAAACCAAGAGATACACGTTACATCAAACGCGACTCTTGTCCTCGGAGCTTAATGAAGAGATGGTTTCAACAAATATGTACTTTAGGTGTCATTATATGTTGCAAACAATTGAAGCAGTTTACGAAACAACGGCATATGATAAAATGTGGTATAAAGAAAACCTGAGGCAGCGTTTCTACCCCTACATTTAATAACACAAAATCTTATGACGGCCTTTCCATTTTAAAGCACTGTATTATTACCAACTAATGTACATAAATATAAAACCCAATTCATTGTTAAGGGAACGCGAATCTGCGAATCTTCAATTGAATAAAAGATAAGGAGCACCGTCAGCAAACTTTAATATCATATATCTGCTCCTAAAATGTATTAGAAAAGAGGGGACAGCCAACCTAGGCTTAAAAGTTTGCTTTTCACGGTTTCATGGCGTATTTCCTTGCAAGTTACTTTCCCTGTCAAACATTCATAGCGGTAGAGAAAACATTTAATTACACCCAAAAATTCGAGATTGGGATTCCAACAAAGGTACATATTTTGAGATGCCTGAATTTAAATACAGCATTTTTAAAAAATTTCGAGAGGCAGGTGTGCGGGTGTACAGTATAACTAAAAGACGAAAAGTTGGTTAAATACCAAAAACTCGATGAAAAAGTTAGGTAATGCATTTATTTAAACTAAAGTACACAAACACTCATTCCTAACAACCACACGAATCATTATAAGACCGTAAGTACTTGTTTCATAACACACGATAATGAAGAAAAACAAAATGCCACTCATTGGAAGTAAACATTACCGCAAAATAAAAGTTAAGATAAACATTGTCAAGTGTAACAGCTTAAAATAAAACAAAACCACAAAACATTGAGAGACATTATTACTGTGCATTTTATGTCCTATTGCATTAGCTAAAGAACATTCAAGAAAGATAAATAAATACAGCACAATAACAATACTAGAATAATGGCATAAAATAACATAAAATTGTAAAGCCTCAAAGCCCATATGTTACGTATTCTATTTGTTCCCTAATATCAGCCTCCTCAGACTTCAGCTGTCTCGCCTTAAGCAATAATTTACCTATTCCCTCCACATCTTCCACGCCTGCCAGAAGCGCCCAGCATGCCCTTAACCTTCTATTCGCGACGACATGGGATTATACCTGGCGCCAATCAAGAAGGTGATTGACATTTCGCGGAGCGAGAGAGGCGACGTTGCCGCTCATCGCGACCACGTGGAGAGAGTGTCGAAGGAGGCTGGGTTGCGCCTGCATTGTACAGCGGATACTATTTATATTCTTATTCGAAGACAATTGTAAAATAATGTATCTACGTGCAGAGGATAGACCATACAAGAATATATCAGTGTAAAGATCTGCGTTAACAGAAGAAACATACCTGTGAAATATTGATGCTTATTATAAAGGAAAAATGCCACTGATTTCCGAATCGCTTGCATCGCCGTTGTTGTTGCTGCTGCTGCTCGCTTGATAGATTTATTCGGTTCCCGAGTGCGCCCAGGTTTTCGTTTGGCTACGCTATCTTGTCACTATTTTTGGACATTATTAAATCTCCATTAAACACATTTATAAATGCTCACACAACACACACACGCACAAATACACGAACTCAAATACACGTAACACAAGACAAATACCATACAAAAAGGACGGTGCAAAAGAACTTTTCAGTACGCAGGCAATCTCTAAACTGATACAAACACACAAGCAAGCTGGGGCTAAAAGGAGGAATTGTTTATAACTGCAGCCACAGCAGAAGGTAAGACTTTAGTTCATGTTACTGCAACGGTCGCTCGCCCGGCACGTCATGCCAATCATATATCGTTGCTATAGAACCGTCTTAGTTCTAACTGGTCCATCTAATGGTTGCTCTGGTGACCGCTGTGACGTATTCATCCCCTCCCATTCATTTAAAGCTTTCCGCCTCGTGGTTAGTAACTGTCAATCACCTTCTTGATTGGCGCCGAGTATAGTGTTAATCATTTTCCCCTTCATTCCTTCGTACCCTTGCAGCTTGTTAATATATGTATCAGGATTCATCCTCTTCGTAAACACTGGAATTTAAGTTCAGCATATTCGAAAAATGCGACGCGAAGATTGTGAAGAACATTTTCCCAAATGAATTAACCTTTCATTAGTTTTGATTTTCTCAAAACTGTCCCTGGCGATTTTAATTAAAATACCACATATTTAAGATATTTATATGGCTAATAAAATAAATATCTTGAATTTTCAGCAAATAGCCTGAGTCCTCTTCATTGTGAAAGAGAAATTGTGTAAATTTTTATTGCCTTTAAACCATAAGAGGTAAAATACTTAGCGCACAAAAATGTAATGCAATTTATGTCAAATACACTTATTTTTGTGCCATTAACCATTTGCTACTATTAGTTTGAGTTTCACTACACTTCTACATTTTTGAAGCACTAAAGAACCACTCATTTGTTTTTATGTCTTGCAAAAATATGGAGTTTCAAAGCCAGCATATAGGGACCCACTTTTTGAACATTCCTGTTGTACCTACAACGAAATGTGTGATGAAACGTATTCCTGCAAATGCTTATCTACATTAACATGTAGTAGATAGAAAAGTAAACTGTGACAAGAATGGTTTATTGAAGCTATATACCGACTTCTTTTTCTTATCCTCCTCTTTTAGGACCTAACTTACATAAGATACGAAACCAAGAAATGAATAATCATAAAATTCGAAAACCGCTCTTCTCTCACAGAGGCGGCCCGGGTTCAATACCAGGTGACCCGAATGTGGGATTTGTGGTGGACAAAGCGGCGTCTGGGCGGGTTTTCTCCGGGTTCTCCGGTTTCCCACGCCATTCATTCCACCAACTGCTCCATCGTCACCTTTCCTATCATCCATTTCGCCGTCATTTCGTTGCATCTACTTCCTTCATTACATACAGCATCGGGATGATCAACCATGCTGGGCATTCTGTCTGCTCCATGAGAGTGTCTGCTCCTCGACGGCCTCTGACCCCTGGCACCCGCCTTTAAGTCCTGGGGGGTGTAAGTCAATAAGGTTAATGATGAGGTTAAACAGCGAATGAATGAATGAAAATAAATTATACATTTCATCACTTACCTAACAACTGAGTAAACTGACGAAAACGTACTACACAAAAATGTAGATCTCCCTAAAACACACAATTTATTTAAAATAATTTTTGTAGCATAAGCCGTTTCTGAGGACTCCGTTATTAATGATTCGAATTGTTCATTTTTTGCTCATTCTAAGTCCTTTCAACATTCAGTTGTTTCTTTCGATTGCATGGAAACAGTATGGAACTTTAAGCGTCCAGTTATTAAACGTTTGACTACTGCTATTTGTATCTCTAACGAAATGCCTAATGTAGCTATTTCTGCAAAGATTTACCTCAATTAAAATGTATTAGACAGAAAAATAGGCTTCAGTAAGAATAATATCTGTACCCACCATTAACGACAGGGGTAGAGAAAGCCGTATGACTATATCACATCATTTTTTTATCTTGTTTGAAATAGTTATTACCTTGTGGTTCTCTCTTATATGCTCATACCTCCTATATCTTAATATATTCTTTTCCTAAGCTCTTGAATTTATTCGCTATAGGTTATTTGGACGAGTGTTATACTGCTGAATTTTTAGAGATATATTTGTATTTTTATAGTTTCATTTCTCCCTTATTCTAGAGAGAGACTTTGCAAAATATTACTCAGATGCGTAACACAGGATGACAAAAATATTCATTTTAATTAGATGAAGATCGGGAAATGTGAATTCTTCCAGTTGGTTTAAAAAAGTTTTTGAAATTATTACACACATAGCAAATTAGAAAGGGATATAATTTGCAGAACGATTTAAATCAACTGGTTGTGACCACACGTGACGCAGCATAAACAAATAATTCCAAACGAAATGTGTGTTTGCGGCGCAGTTAACGTAACTTAACGCTATATGATTAATTCTGATTGGTGGTTGTTTTAATGCAGTCATGACTGTCATTTAGAACAGTGATCTTCATTTTCATCGGATTTAATTATTTATTTAGGATATCATTTATTTTTTTCATGACTGTAAACACAAATAATACATACTAATAAGAATAGATTGATAAAATACAATAATAATACAGTAAATTATCGCAATATGGAACAAATTCTAAAATTACTGAAAGAAAAATAACCATAAGTCCAAGCAACAGTTCAAAATTAAAGTGAAAACAAAATAATAACGACAATTTTATGAATAAACTTTTTAAGTACAATTTCCTCTTTATCATAAGTATATTTTCTTACAAATATTTCTAGGTATTCCAGGCTGCCTGGCTAGAAGCTGAACAGTAGAACTACCTGTTTGGTCACGACGTAGGTGCTTTGTGTATTGTGGGAGAAAGGATGTGTATAAATTGAATTTAAATGTTGGCATTTTCTTCATTCCATTTTAAAAGAAAGAAAGCAAAAATCGTGTTACACTCGCAAGACTTTCTCTACTCTTGTACAAAATATTTTTACAAACGCTTATTTTCCATATGCTTCATGTTAATCGAGATATCGAGATGTTAATCTTATTGCTAATTTTCTTGTAGATGCAAGGGGAATTGGTAGGCTTTAAGCAATAGTCAAACATTTTAAGAGCTGGTTGCTATGTGGAGTATTCTATTCTTTTTGCATTACCAGGACAAAAAATGAATAACGAATTTCCATTTGAGAAAAAGTATTTAGGTTCAGTATCTTCCAGAGATGCGACACGAAGGTTTTCAAGAAAATCCCCCACCCTTTACATGGAACATTTTTCGAAAATTTTAATTTTCTCAAAAATGGCTCAAATGATTTTGAATAAAATATCATATGTGTAAGATATTTTCATTACAAATGAAATGTATATCTCGAATTTTCTGGAATGTCTCCAAAAGTATTCTTCATTGTGAACAACTTTTGCATAACTGGTAAACCATAAGAAATAGACAAAATTTTACTACACAAAAAATGTAGATCGCGTTAAAATACACAATTTATGTCATACATTTTTTTGTTGAGTGAACCATTTTTGAGATATTGCTTGTTATTCTCTTAAATTTTCCAATACTTATACTTTTTCTCAAATTCGTTACTCAATTTTTTTTGTCCTGGTAGTGCAAAGAAAATGGAATAATCCACATAGCAACCAGCTCCTAAAATATTTTACTGTCGCTTAAAATCTAGCAATTCCCCTTGTATCTACAAGAAAATTAGCAATAAGATTAACATCTCGATTAACATGAAGCATATGGAGAATAAGCGTTTGTAAAAATAGTTTGTACAAGAGTAGAGAAAGTCATGTTAGTGTAATACATCAGAATTTTTAAAATAAGAAGGTACAGGAGTATTTTATGTATCTTTTTCAAATTTGAATTATGTATGGCCAGTACATATTGAAAATATTCTTTTGTTCGTGTTTAGGCGTTCTGTCTATACAGGAACAAACTATGTTTTTCAGTTTTAAAGGATAGATCTTCTCTTATAGTGTTTTTTAACCACATTTAAAATATATAAAAACAAGGGTACATAATACGCATTGAATATTGCTTTGATTTTGCACTGTTTATTCTGTAATATATGTGCATAAATTAACAACCGAAAAGCTGGCACTTCCTTCAGATCATGTCTATGGTGAGTGTTTTCTGTGGAATTAATAGAGAATATGTATTATGATTTACCTATTTACAGCGAAGATTTCATAAATGGAATTCGAGGAATAACCCCAGTTATGGAATATCCCAATTAGGCTTTGTTTTCTATTCTTTTAGAACATTTACTGAAAAATGGAAGCAATACTCAATTAAGGTTAGCTGTCTATTCAATATACGAGGTAGTATCCAAAATATTTGGGACTGGTGATGCCATCTCGACAGTAGTTGCAGTAGAGTTTTGTACCGCTAGGTGGCAACACCAGCATACCTGATGAGTGAGTGCTTAAAGTCTCATGCAGCTGGGTTGATGTGTTGAGATTCTATAGTAGTTTACATGATACTCTTTATGTAGTGTGTGGTGATTTTACGATTGATTCAAGCTTAGAACAAGAGTGTGCATCAAATTCTGTGCAAATATCGGGAAAAATGCTACGAAGACCTTCGCAATGATTCAACAAGTGTTTGGGGACAAAGCATGAGACGTACACATGTGTGGCATGCTGGGTTCAGGGTAGGCCGTACAGCTATTGCAGACGATGCTCTCACCGGTAGGCCCGTCAGATGCACAAGCTGCATGTTCCTCATTTTCTTTGATACTGAGGGAATTGTGCACAAAGAATTCGTCCCGCCTAATCAAAGAGTGAATTCCACGTACTACTGTGACGTTTTTCGACGGATCTGTGAAAATGTGCGGAGACGAAGGCCCCCTAAATTTGGCGACAACGGAATTGGCTGTTGCATCACGATATTGCGCCGTGTCACAATTCCTTGTTCATCAGGAGCTTTTTGACGAAAAACAACATGATGGTTGTCCCCCACGCATCGCACTCGCCTGATTTGGCACCCTGTGACTTCGTTCTATTCCCCAAACTGAAAATCAAGTGGAAAGGACGTCGATTCGAAACAATAGAGAGGATTCAAGAAGAAACGCTGTCTGTGCTAAACACTCTCAAAGAACATGACTTCCAGGATGCATTTGGAAAATGGCAGAATTGCTGGGATCGGTGTATACGTGTGGAAGGGAACTACTTCGAGGGTGATGGCGGTCATTAGTCTCAAAGTAAATTTTTGACCAGATAGCAGCACCAGTCCCGAATATTTTGAATATCACCTCGTATATCATCGTCACAAATATAAAAGTGTGTTTTGTTCAAATTGCCATTGCTGTAAAGTTGCTTTGTATGAACAATGGCAGTCAAACGCTAGAAAAAGAGAAGAAAATAACGAGTTTTGCTGGTGACTTGAGACTTTTCTGACCCCTAATATTGCAACTTTTTGCTTTGAATTGATAATATATGGCGTTGAAGAAAACGCTATATCGCACAACGCTATACTTTTTATATCAGCTTTGTGTTAATTTCATCATCCCTAAGTGCGGGAATGTTGCTTGACCTTCCAATTCCTGGGATTTATCTGTGTGTGATTGCTTTCTCTGGAGACATCTGAAGATCAGGATGTATATTCAAGCCGTACACAAAGCCTTGAAGAACTGAAAGGAGATATTCGGAGAAATTCGGAGAGATAAGCCCTGTTTAGTAACAACTGTGAGTAGGGTAGAAATGACAGAGCTGGCGCACTTAATATGCAGGAATTTCTATTCATATGCAAATGAGCTCCCCCACCTCCTCTCCCCCACCTCCTCTCCCCCACCTCCTCTCCCCCACCCTCCGCTGTGCCTTGGTAGTTTTACTTGCACCTGCGGTCGTAAATCATGTTGAGTACAATGGAGGCTTGACAGTTAAGTAATTAAGGCTGTCAATCAAATGTCAAAACGAACAAAGGGGTCATAAATTTAAGGTTCTGTAACAAAGGCGAGATGTTTTTCCTACCCATCCCACATCAGGCCACTTCTGCACCTGGTCAGTTACCCACCCCCACTTCCATTGTGTGTCGAACACGTGGCATACTCATCCCACAACCCAATAACAAAGCCTGACCCTTCCCATTGTGTAAGAGATTCTATTGTGTGTGCCTTTCTATTGTCCGATGCAGGCATTCTTTAGAAAGACCACCTGGCATACTCATCCCACAACCCAATAACAAAGCCTGACCCTTTCCATTGTGTAAGAGATTCTATTGTCCTTGGCAAGGCTAGTTTAGAAAGACACCTGCAGCGTTCCCATCCCACAATCCAATAACAAAGCCTGACCCTTTCCATTGTGTAAGAGATTCTATTGTGTGTGCCTTTCTATTGTCCTTGGCAAGGCTAGTTTAGAAAGACACCTGCAGCGTTCCCATCCCACAATCCAATAACAAAGCCTGACCCTTTCCATTGTTTGGCCACCTGCTAGTTTAACAAAAGAATTCGAGGGTTGCTTTATACTCGTCCTGTCCTTGTTTGTGTGAAAGAGAGAGAAACTTGTTTACCAACTCTGCGTGACGTCATAGTCGGCCATCATGATTTTGCCTGAGGGAGTTATCTCCGATGTTTTACGACCTCCTACGAATATACCCGAGCATAGTTAACAAGCATTCTGTTTCAGCCAACGACTCCGAAAAAGCGCCTAATATACATTTCATTACGTGCATTAAACCTCTGAGTGATATCCATAGATTGTTTTTCGATTCTTACTGTAATCAAAAGTTTATTGCTAATGAGAAATTAATGACTGATATTATTATATCATTACCCTAATTAATAAAAAGGCGTTCAGAGAATTCTAGCTCGAGTCTTACCAAGTGAAACTCTAACGCGTAATAACTATTAAACGATGCAAGGTCAGATTAAAAAAATGTATTTATCAATTATAATTTAATTTTTTATATATCATTACCCTAATTAATGAAAGGGTGTTCAGAGGGTTCTAGCTCGAATCTTACCCAACGAAACTCTAATGCTTAATAAATATTAAACTATGCAAGGTCAGATTTAAAAATGTATTTATCAAATATAATTTTTTTATACATCATTACCCTGATTAATGAAAGACCGTTCAGAGGACCCTAGTTCGAATCTTACGCAGCGAAACTCTAATGCTTAATAAATATTAAACTATGTAAGGTCAGAAAAAAATGTTTTTAACAAATATAATTTAATTTTTATATATCATTACAATAATTAATAAAAAGGGTGTCCAGAGGGTCCTAGATCGAATCTGCGAAACTCTAATGCCCAATAACTATTAAACTATGCACGGCTGGATTAAAATGTATTTAACAAATATAATTTAATTAATGAACGGTGTTCAGAGGATTCTAGATCGAATCTGCGAAACTCTAATGCTTAATAAATATTAAACTTTGTGAGTATTGGGCGGTCAGATTAAAACGTGTTTAACAAATATAATTTAATTTATACAACATTACAATGTTTAACGAGCTGTATTGTTAGGAACCAGCGGCCCCTAGTTCGAATCCAATCCTGTGAAACACTATAATAACTATTAAGTTATTGAAGCAGCGGGCGGTCGGATTAAAATTGCATTTAACAACTATAATTATTTATATTAAACCCTGATGCATACTTAGATATCTCGATGCCTGGACAACATTCTTTCTTCTTCTCCTCTCTTTTTCTTTCTATCTATCTCTTTCTTTCTCCACGACTTGTACACATTCAGGCGTTCACATATACACGAGCACTTGTACACACATCAGCAAACATACACTGGTGCACGCATGCACACACACACACGCACACACGCAAGCACATACAGACACACACATACACATACATGCAACAGTACACACACACATACATACACCAGTACACACACGCATTCACGCACCTCATGCGTATACATACATACACCAATGCTCTTACACTCACGCATTCACGCACCTCATGCGTATACATACATACACCAGTGCTCTTACACTCACACATACATATACATGGACACACACACACGTGCAAACACATATGCCTGTTCACTTACACCCAACAGCACCAACCCACACACGCACACACCAACTCACGCGCATGTCCTGAATGAAAAGAGACAAAATGATGCAATAAAAACTAATTATAGCTCGGGATGCAAGGCTCCAATTACGATTGCTCGAAACCGGTCTTGATGAATGGATTCATCTTCTAATTACTCCAAAACTAATTAAAATAAAGACAGTAAATAAACTTTATTACTTTTATGCCATTAGCTCGATTCTTGTGCATGTATATTAGAGTCCAGGTGTCATGGGTTCGATCCTTAACTTTAAAATCTCAATTATCTCAGAAACTAGCAGGGATTAAGGTGCGGACCAAAGCACGATTTTTAGTTCCTACGATGAACAATTAATGCTTTATATAATTTCCAATCAGTGTCCCTAGCTCGAATCCCGATCTTTCAGTGACTTCCTTAATTTTCCACTGTGTTCTAGAATATATCACTTAGATCAATGTTGCAACTGCATACAGGTCTTTTAAACACATCGAACTAATATTATAAATAATTTTGTTTCAGGCGTTCTGAGTTCGAATACCGATTCAATGAAGTTTACTTATAAATTTAATAACAGGAAATAATTAAGACAAAGGTACCAAATAAACCTATTACGTTTATGTCATCAGATAATATCTTGCGGGCGTATATTAGGGTACCTGACGTCCAGGGTTCGATCCTTAAGTTTAAATCTCAATTATCGCAGAAACAGGCAGAGATAGAGCTGTAGACGAAAGCATGTTTGATAGCTCATACAATGAACAATTAATGCTGTATATAATTTTCAATCAGTTGCCTCTAGTTCGAATCCCGATCTTTCAATGACTTCACTGATTTTCCTCTGTACTCTGGAATACATCGCTTAGATTGATGCTTTAACTGTATGCAGCTTTGTGTAACGACATTATGGATGTACTCTGTGTGAGAGAGAGCGAGAGAGGGAGAGAGAGAGGGAGAGGAAGTGAAACAAGCAGGGATAGAAGTGCTGAGGGCCTCTGGGCATGCGTAGCAAGAGATGATGTCATTGGCTGCAATAATCACGTGACGTGTAAGCATCACAGCCATGATGACGTGCCTGCATCGACTGGAGGGGGTTTAGATCCCTATATAAACAGACATCTGTCCCATGTTAGAACTGTTGTGTACTTATTAACTTTACATTCAAGTTTTAAAGAGCTTTAAAAGCAACGTGAGCTGCAGGCCGTCTACACATTCAGCACATATCAAAACGGGGCAATGCAAGGTGAGTTTTAAATAACTATACAAAATCACTGTTGGCTTTTACAATACATTTAATTTTATTTAAACGTTACAGTAGATGAAAGACGATTCGTTACAAAGAGCATCATATTTTCTAATCTGTGCTTTACATTCACATGATATTCTCAACACACATTCTTCTGTAACATTTATATGATTTTCTCTACATCTTATTTGTAAACATTCATACGATTTTCCCCTCATTCTTTGTTTCACTATACACTCACATGATTTGCTCTACTCATTCTTTGTTCCACCTACAGGTTCATGCTGTGTTAACATTCACATGACTTTCTCTTCACATTCTTTGCTTCCATTAACATTCACATGATTTTCGCCACACCTTCTTCTTACATAAACATTCATACGACTTTACCATCATTCTTTGTTTCACTATACACTCACATGATTTCCTCTACTCACTCTTTGTTCCCCTGCAGGTTCATGCTTTGTTAACATTCACACGACGTTCTCAGCTCATTCTTTGCTTCCATTAACATTCACATGATTTCTCCTCGCATTCTTACATAAACATTCATACGATTTTCCCCCCTCATTCCTTGTTTCACTATGCATTCTTTGGTTCTCTGCTGGCTCATCTTCAATGAACATTCACATGATTTTCTGTACTTATTCTTTGTTTCTCTACACATTCATAGGCTTACTTACAAAACATGCACACCATAGTTCTAATATAAAGAAGTGTATAACTCGTTCTTCAACTTGAATAATGTAGTGAAAATAATAATTCATGGCAATGTCTGTTACAGATTGTTTAGCTGATAGACTTAACAAGATGGTGGAAGAGCGTAGTTTCCTACCGACTCGTCGAGTTCAAGATCTCGAAATAGGTCTTAACTATGAGATAAAGTCCTTAAAGAGAGTTCAAACAAGATATGGTACCAGGATCGTATCTTCGCTGGAGGATTGTCAAGTGTTCTTGCCAGAGCGCTATAATTCGTTAACCGATCAAGAGATTGCAGAAATACCTGGGAGCGTATACCTACAGTATAATGGCATGGCAGAGACGGGGAAATTTAAGACATGTAAATTGTCTTTTTTACACGCAAAGAAGGTGCGTAGAAGTGTCAAACTTAAGTATTGAATGTTCTCCCATTTCACAATGAAAAATTCATAAATAAAACAACTGACTCATTGATATTACATATAAAGATACAAAAGATGCATATTATAGAATTTTATAAAAAATTAACGAAATTACAATATCACATGCTTTGAGTTTAATTATATCTAGCGCATTGAAATAACTCTAAATATCCAAATGTTTATACAAATCATTGTGCTTCTTTTACATGTGCCATATGCTTCATTTTACATGTATCATAACAAAAAAATGTAATTCTTTCCAGGTTGCCTTTACTTGACCAAGATAGTTTTCTAAGACTTTCATTGTGCAATGTTTCAGGGTGTGCAATAAGAGGAAGAAGAAGAGGAATAGCCTGCTGCCATGCAAAGGATGCTGACGCTATTGGAGGGTAGAATACCTACAAGAAACATTTCGGCAAGAAACGGGTGCTGAGACATCTACATCACCGAAACACATTAAGACAGGATCCTTATATAACATTACAGGGTATACAATGAAAAAATACGGTCAATTTTGTATACAATTCAATGCACGGCTGAGAGTTAGCTCGAACTAGTCTCCCTATATTCACTGAAATTAAGCATTGTGAGCAATAATTTAAGTGACTGTGAAAATACTTTAAGTAATGGTGAAATTTGTATTCTAAAAGACTTGAGCCCTGTATACATTAACAGCATTAAGACTGTTTGCCACGCTGGAATACAAATTATGAAAATAAAAAGACTTTCATTTAAATAATAAGGAAATTTGCATAACCTACTGTTACAAGTGTAATGACATATACAGAAACAATGAGTCGGATGAGAAAGTGATGGAAATGTAAGATAAATAATAACAATAAAAGAATTAAGGTATGCTTTTACATAGTGTTTTTATTCATTAAAATCCTTGCATTCCTAATGAAAAATAAATCATTACAATGATTAGTTTAAGTTATGTCACAATGATCCAAAAGAGAACCGTCTTTAGATGCATTGCTCGATCTTAAGTCAGAGCATCAAAAAAAGACAAATCACGGCTTCTCCATTTTAGATGTGGTGTCACTATTCAGGTAAATTCCTGTAACACAGCAGGTTGAGTATGCAGATCTGTGGTCCTAAATGGGTGAAACAGAGTCTTATCCAGCTTAACAGTCTTGAGATCTCAGCATCAGAAAGTCGAATCACAAGCCTTCTCCACTCGATGAGTACAGGTTTAACAACAGCATTCTCTTCACCCTGAGACTGTGTAATGTATATAAATGTTCAACTTGACAAGGGATTCTAAACTCGTTGTTAGAGTCCAGAACTGATGTATTATATGGTGAAAACACATGTTCCTCTTCTTAGTGATCTTGTCGTCGAATCTCGGTGTCGATAACATTGAAGATACCCATGATTATAGGATTCTGAAGCCCAAAAACTGTAGGAACTGCTGATTGCGTGATGTTAACTTGATGGGCGTCAAGGGCAGAGCATGATGTGTGCGTTGAATCATTCCATTATTATATCCTCGACGTCGTTGACTTCTTCTAAAAACTATAGGCATTATGCTTATATCCTTGTTTCTAAAGGCAATGATATTGCTGTTAGGCTCCCTTGTTTGCTCTATGAAGCGGATCTTTATGAACAACAGGTAAAATTTGATTTGAAGGTTCCTGTGAAATACGTTATCCAGCCGTAACAGATGGGAAAACTGGTAGATGGAGTGTCCACTTTTACTATCGAGGAAGGAGACTGATGCAATACTGCGCTAAATTCGTATGATGCTCAACCTAAATATATTCACTAGGAAATCAGCAAAGGGAAAAAGGTGACCAGCAATGGGAAAAACGTGACCAGCAAAGGGAAAAAGGTGACCAGCAAAGGGAAAAGGTGACCAGCAAAGGGAAAAAGGTGACCAGGAAAGGGAAAAAGGTGACCAGCAAAGGGAAAAAGGTGACCAGCAAAGGGAAAAAGGTGACCAGCAAAGGAAAAAAGGTGACCAGCAAAGGGAAAAGGTGACCAGCAAAGGGAAAAGGTGACCAGCAAAGGGAAAAAGGTGACCAGCAAAGGGAAAAAGGTGACCAGGAAAGGGAAAAAAGTGACCAGCAAAGGGAAAAAGGTGACCAGCAAAGGGAAAAAGGTGACCAGCAAAGGGAAAAAGGTGACCAGGAAAGGGAAAAAGGTGACCAGCAAAGGGAAAAAGGTGACCAGTAAAGGGAAAAACGTGACCAGCAAAGGGAAAAACGTGACCAGCAAAGAGAAAAAGGTGACCAGCAAAGGGAAAAAGGTGACCAGCAAAGGGAAAAAGGTGACCAGCAAAGGGAAAAACGTGACCAGCAAAGGGAAAAATGTGACCAGCAAAGGGAAAAAGGTGACCAGCAAAGGGAAAAAGGTTACCAGCAAAGGGAAAAAGGTGATAAGGAAAGGGAAGAAGGTGACCAGGAAAGGGAAAAAGGGTGACCAGGAAAGGGAAAAAGGTAACCAGCAAAGGGAAAAAGGTGACCAGCAAAGGGAAAAAGGTGACCAGCAAAGGGAAAAAGGCGACCAGCAAAGGGAAAACATGTGACCAGCAAAGGGAAAACTGTTACCAGCAAAGGGAAAAATGTGACCAGCAAAGGGAAAAGGTGACCAGTAAAGGGAAAAATGGGACCAGCAAAGGGAAAAAGGTGACCAGTAAAGGGAAAAATGTGAGCAGCAAAGGGAAAAAGGTGACCTGCAAAGGGAAAATGACCAGTATCTCCCTTAACTCTCGCATTCTCTGTGTTATCAAGAAAACTTGTACTCTTACCTCTATGAATCCATTTCTAGCTACTTGAATCTGCTTGTGCTTAATGAGATAGTTATAATTAACGGAATTACAACTATTATGCGCGAATGCTACAATATTTTGCTTAGTCTAATTCGGACATGGCTGTTTATATGCATCACATCCTGAGTACATATGTAAATACATAAATGTTAAAAAATAACTCAGTCTCGTGTTATCGTATACGAATTCAACATCTACATTATACATTGGCTAGTTTATATATACTGCCTGAGCATGAACACTCACAAAGACGGACAATTACAGTCAATTTACGAGAATCTTGATTTTTCGTATGTTTCCCAAGGGGGGAGTAATCGCTTTGTTAAGTGCTGCATATGTAATAGAACTTTAAAAAACAGGACAATTTCAAGGCTTAAGCAACATAGGAGACGATGCTGTAAAGCAATGGCCAGCTGTGCATTGACTACAACACCCAAACGAGATCCTGAAATCTTCTCAAGTCCCGAAGAGCGGGTTTCAAAATGTACCGTACTTGGAACCAGTTCAAGCGACACTGTAATAACGTCAAGAGCTACCACTGATGAAGCAATGAGAGCAGTTTCTTTGAATGAGCAAGCTCTGAATAAACACACCAATGAAAGCAAGCATACTAGTGTCAACTCACCTAGATTAGAAGATATATCCAAAGCGAATACAGAGGAGATGCTATACCGCTACACCGATCCTAATGATTTGGTAAACACTCCATCTACCAGTTTTCCCATCTGTTACGGCTGGATAACGTATTTCACAGGAACCTTCAAATCAAATTTTACCTGTTGTTCATAAAGATCCGCTTCATAGAGCAAACAGGGGAGCCTAACAGCAATATCATTGCCTTTAGAAACAAGGATATAAGCTTAATGCCTATAGTTTTTAGAAGAAGTCAACGACGTCGAGGATATAATAATGGAATGATTCAACGCACACATCATGCTCTGCCCTTGACGCCCATCAAGTTAACATCACGCAATCAGCAGTTCCTACAGTTTTTGGGCTTCCGAAGCCTATAATCATGGGCATCTTCAATGTTATCGTCACCGAGATTCGACGACAAGATCACTAAGAAGAGGAACATGTGTTTTCACCATATAATACATCAGTTCTGGACTCTAACAACGAGTTTAGAATCCCTTGTCAAGTTGAACATTTATATACATTACACAGTCTCAGGGTGAAGAGAATGCTGTTGTTAAACCTGTACTCATCGAGTGGAGAAGGCTTGTGATTCGACTTTCTGATGCTGAGATCTCAAGACTGTTAAGCTGGATAAGACTCTGTTTCACCCATTTAGGACCACAGATCTGCATACTCAACCTGCTGTGTTACAGGAATTTACCTGAATAGTGACACCACATCTAAAATGGAGAAGCCGTGATTTGTCTTTTTTTGATGCTCTGACTTAAGATCGAGTAATGCATCTAAAGACGGTTCTCTTTTTGATCATTGTGACATAACTTAAACTAATCATTGTAATGATTTATTTTTCATTAGGAATGCAAGGATTTTTAATGAATAAAAACACTATGTAAAAGCATACCTTAATTCTTTTATTGTTATTATTTATCTTACATTTCCATCACTTTCTCATCCGACTCATTGTTTCTGTATATGTCATTACACTTGTAACAGTAGGTTATGCAAATTTCCTTATTATTTAAATGAAAGTCTTTTTATTTTCATAATTTGTATTCCAGCGTGGCAAACAGTCTTAATGCTGTTAATGTATACAGGGCTCAAGTCTTTTAGAATACAAATTTCACCATTACTTAAAGTATTTTCACAGTCACTTAAATTATTGCTCACAATGCTTAATTTCAGTGAATATAGGGAGACTAGTTCGAGCTAATTCTCAGCCGTGCATTGAATTGTATACAAAATTGACCGTATTTTTTCATTGTATACCCTGTAATGTTATATAAGGATCCTGTCTTAATGTGTTTCGGTGATGTAGATGTCTCAGCACCCGTTTCTTGCCGAAATGTTTCTTGTAGTTATTCTACCCTCCAATAGCGTCAGCATCCTTTGCATGGCAGCAGGCTATTCCTCTTCTTCTTCCTCTTATTGCACACCCTGAAACATTGCACAATGAAAGTCTTAGAAAACTATCTTGGTCAAGTAAAGGCAACCTGGAAAGAATTACATTTTTTGTTATGATACATGTAAAATGAAGCATATGGCACATGTAAAAGAAGCACAATGATTTGTATAAACATTTGGATATTTAGAGTTATTTCAATGCGCTAGATATAATTAAACTCAAAGCATGTGATATTGTAATTTCGTTAATTTTTTATAAAATTCTATAATATGCATCTTTTGTATCTTTATATGTAATATCAATGAGTCAGTTGTTTTATTTATGCATTTTTCATTGTGAAATGGGAGAACATTCAATACTTAAGTTTGACACTTCTACGCACCTTCTTTGCGTGTAAAAAAGACAATTTACATGTCTTAAATTTCCCCGTCTCTGCCATGCCATTATACTGTAGGTATACGCTCCCAGGTATTTCTGCAATCTCTTGATCGGTTAACGAATTATAGCGCTCTGGCAAGAACACTTGACAATCCTCCAGCGAAGATACGATCCTGGTACCATATCTTGTTTGAACTCTCTTTAAGGACTTTATCTCATAGTTAAGACCTATTTCGAGATCTTGAACTCGACGAGTCGGTAGGAAACTACGCTCTTCCACCATCTTGTTAAGTCTATCAGCTAAACAATCTGTAACAGACATTGCCATGAATTATTATTTTCACTACATTATTCAAGTTGAAGAACGAGTTATACACTTCTTTATATTAGAACTATGGTGTGCATGTTTTGTAAGTAAGCCTATGAATGTGTAGAGAAACAAAGAATAAGTACAGAAAATCATGTGAATGTTCATTGAAGATGAGCCAGCAGAGAACCAAAGAATGCATAGTGAAACAAGGAATGAGGGGGGAAAATCGTATGAATGTTTATGTAAGAATGCGAGGAGAAATCATGTGAATGTTAATGGAAGCAAAGAATGAGCTGAGAACGTCGTGTGAATGTTAACAAAGCATGAACCTGCAGGGGAACAAAGAATGAGTAGAGGAAATCATGTGAGTGTATAGTGAAACAAAGAATGAGGGTAAAGTCGTATGAATGTTTATGTAAGAAGAAGGTGAAGCGAAAATCATGTGAATGTTAATGGAAGCAAAGAATGTGAAGAGAAAGTCATGTGAATTTTAACACAGCATGAACCTGTAGGTGGAACAAAGAATGAGTAGAGGAAATCATGTGAGTGTATAGTGAAAGAAAGAATGAGGGGAAAATCGTATGAATGTTTACAAATAAGATGTAGAGAAAATCATATAAATGTTACAGAAGAATGTGTGTTGAGAATATCATGTGAATATAAAGCACAGATTAGAAAATATGATGCTCTTTGTAACGAATCGTCTTTCATGTACTGTAACGTTTAAATAAAATTAAATGTATTGTAAAAGCCAACAGTGATTTTGTATAGTTATTTAAAACTCACCTTGCATTGCCCCGTTTTGATATGTGCTGAATGTGTAGACGGCCTGTAGCTCACGTTGCTTTTAAAGCTCTTTAAAACTTGAATGTAAAGTTAATAAGTACACAACAGTTCTAACATGGGACAGATGTCTGTTTATATAGGGATCTAAACCCCCTCCAGGCGATGCCTGCACGTCATCATGGCTGTGATGCTTACACGTCACGTGATTATTGCAGCCAATGACATCATCTCTTGCTACGCATGCGCAGAAGCCCTCAGCACTTCTATCCCTGCTTGTTTCACTTCCTCTCCCTCTCTCTCTCCCTCTCTCGCTCTCTCTCACACAGAGTACATCCATAATGTCGTTACACAAAGCTGCATACAGTTAAAGCATGAATCTAAGCGATGTATTCCAGAGTACAGAGGAAAATCAGTGAAGTCATTGAAAGATCGGGATTCGAACTAGAGGCAACTGATTGAAAATTATATACAGCATTAATTGTTCATTGTATGAGCTATTAAACATGCTTTCGTCTACAGCTCTATCTCTGCCTGTTTCTGCGATAATTGAGATTTAAACTTAAGGATCGAACCCTGGACGTCAGGTACCCTAATATACGCCCGCAAGATATTATCTGATGACATAAACGTAATAGGTTTATTTGGTACCTTTGTCTTAATTATTTCCTGTTATTAAATTTATAAGTAAACTTCATTGAATCGGTATTCGAACTCAGAACGCCAGAAACAAAATTATTTATAATATTAGTTTGATGTGTTTAAAAGACCTGTATGCAGTTGCAACATTGATCTAAGTGATATATTCTAGAATACAATGGAAAATTAAGGAAGTCACTGAAAGATCGGGATTCGAGCTAGGGACACTGATTGGAAATTATATAAAGCATTAATTATTCATCGTAGGAACTAAAAATCGTGCTTTGGTCCGCACCTTAATCCCTGCTAGTTTCTGAGATAATTGAGATTTTAAAGTTAAGGATCGAACCCATGACACCTGGACTCTAATATACATGAACAAGAAACGAGCTAATGGCATAAAAGTAATAAAGTTTATTTACTGTCTTTATTTTAATTAGTTTTGGAGTTATTAGAAGATGAACCCATTCATCAAGACCGGTTTCGAGTAATCGTAAATGGAGCCTTGCATCCCGAGCTATAATTAGTTTTTATTGCATCATTTTGTCTCTTTTCATTCAGGACATGCGCGTGAGTTGGTGTGTGCGTGTGTGGGTTGGTGCTGTTGGGTGTAAGTGAACAGGCATATGTGTTTGCACGTGTGTGTGTGTCCATGTATATGTATGTGTGAGTGTAAGAGCACTGGTGTATGTATGTATACGCATGAGGTGCGTGAATGCGTGAGTGTAAGAGCATTGGTGTATGTATGTATACGCATGAGGTGCGTGAATGCGTGTGTGTACTGGTGTATGTATGTGTGTGTGTACTGTTGCATGTATGTGTATGTGTGTGTCTGTATGTGCTTGCGTGTGTGCGTGTGTGCGTGTGTGTGTGTGTGCATGCGTGCACCAGTGTATGTTTGCTGATGTGTGTACAAGTGCTCGTGTATATGTGAACGCCTGAATGTGTACAAGTCGTGGAGAAAGAAAGAGATAGATAGAAAGAAAAAGAGAGGAGAAGAAGAAAGAATGTTGTCTAGGCATCGAGATATCTAAGTATGCATCAGGGTTTAATATAAATAATTATAGTTGTTAAATGCAATTTTAATCCGACCGCCCGCTGCTTCAATAACTTAATAGTTATTATAGCGTTTCACAGAATTGGATTCGAAATAGGGGCCTCTGGTTCCTAACAGTACAGCTCGTTAAACATTGTAATGTTGTATAAATTAAATTATATTTGTTAAACACGTTTTAATCTGACCGCCCAATACTCACATAGTTTAATATTTATTAAGCATTAGAGTTTCGCAGATTCGATCTAGGATCCTCTGAACACCGTTTCATTAATTAAATTATATTTGTTAACTACCTTTTAATCTAGCCGTGCATAGTTTAATAGTTATTGGGCATTAGAGTTTCGCAGATTCGATCTAGGACCCTCTGGACACCCTTTTTATTAATTATTGTAATGATATATAAAAATTAAATTATATTTGTTAAATACATTTTTTTCTGACCTTACATAGTTTAATATTTATTAAGCATTAGAGTTTCGCTGCGTAAGATTCGAACTAGGGTCCTCTGAACGGTCTTTCATTAATCAGGGTAATGATGTATAAAAAAATTATATTTGATAAATACATTTTTAAATCTGACCTTGCATAGTTTAATATTTATTAAGCATTAGAGTTTCGTTGGGTAAGATTCGAGCTAGAACCCTCTGAACACCCTTTCATTAATTAGGGTAATGATATATAAAAAATTAAATTATAATTGATAAATACATTTTTTTAATCTGACCTTGCACAGTTTAATAGTTATTACGCGTTAGAGTTTCACTTGGTAAGACTCGAGCTAGAATTCTCTGAACGCCTGTTTATTAATTAGGGTAATGATATAATAATATCAATCATTAATTTCTCATTAGCAATAAACTTTTGATTACAGTAAGAATCGAACACCAATCTATCGATATCACTCAGAGGTTTAATGCACGTAATGAAATGTATATTAGGCGCTTTTTCGGAGTCGTTGGCTGAAATAGAATGCTTGTTAACTATGCTCGGGTATATTCGTAGGAGGTCGTAAAACATCGGAGATAACTCCCTCAGGCAAAATCATGATGGCCGACTATGACGTCACGCAGAGTTGGTAAACAAGTTTCTCTCTCTTTCACACAAACAAGGACAGGACGAGTATAAAGCAACCCTCGAATTCTTTTGTTAAACTAGCAGGTGGCCAAACAATGGAAAGGGTCAGGCTTTGTTATTGGATTGTGGGATGGGAACGCTGCAGGTGTCTTTCTAAACTAGCCTTGCCAAGGACAATAGAAAGGCACACACAATAGAATCTCTTACACAATGGAAAGGGTCAGGCTTTGTTATTGGATTGTGGGATGGGAACGCTGCAGGTGTCTTTCTAAACTAGCCTTGCCAAGGACAATAGAATCTCTTACACAATGGAAAGGGTCAGGCTTTGTTATTGGGTTGTGGGATGAGTATGCCAGGTGGTCTTTCTAAAGAATGCCTGCATCGGACAATAGAAAGGCACACACAATAGAATCTCTTACACAATGGGAAGGGTCAGGCTTTGTTATTGGGTTGTGGGATGAGTATGCCACGTGTTCGACACACAATGGAAGTGGGGGTGGGTAACTGACCAGGTGCAGAAGTGGCCTGATGTGGGATGGGTAGGAAAAACATCTCGTCTTTGTTACATAACCTTAAATTTATGACCCCTTTGTTCGTTTTGACAGTTGATTGACAGCCTTAATTACTTAACTGTCAAGCCTCCATTGTACTCAACATGATTTACGACCGCAGGTGCAAGTAAAACTACCAAGGCACAGCGGGGGGTGGGGGAGAGGAGGTGGAGGAGCTCATTTCATATGAATAGAAATTCCTGCATATTAAATGCGCCAGCTCTGTCATTTCTACCCTACTACTGTGATTCAAATATCTTATGTTTTAAGTATTGGCAAGATAATAATTTATATAAATAGCGCGGTTATTCTCTTCTTATTGAATTTAATTTAGATGCAAGACCATATCTATAGACAAAAAGCTTACTGTAGGAAAGTGTTTGAGCTCGCTCAAACATAAAATGTATGCGTTTTCCATTTCCGAAATACTCCTATGTTTGTTTTCTCAGTTATAGTATTGTGACGTAAGGGTGGCGACAACAGCATCGACGCCCTCATCATTCGTAATGCAAAGGATGGGGGGACGTAGCACAGGATGGCCTCACGAGATTACAGGGTGCGGTAGCTGAAAGGATGGTGAGAGTGTGACGTCATAAAACATGTAAATTCTGTTTCCAATCTTTGTAATCTTTAATTTGTCTACTATAACCTGAACTAAATTTCAAACAGAGAACTGAACAGTTGTTGGATTTACCTGCGTCGCAGAGAGATCCCGCGCTGCCTAGCGCCCACGTCGTGATTGCAAATTAACATTATATAAGTTTAAAGAACTGATCCGCAGAGAGTCCTGCGGAGCATGTGTTTAGTCAAGAGACCGCCATCATGAACCCATATGCTTAAATACTCGACCAAAATGCTGATTAGTACCTAGCTTGTACCTGACATAAGTGTATATCAGCAAAATTACGCGAAAATGAAACCGAGTTTTATTTATGGACGCTCTTTACCTGCTGTGGTCCTTAGCGTCCTATTCTATATTGGGCGAGAAAGACCAATAATTTTGCTTAGAGATCTCTTTATCAGTCTTGAGGTTCTTCTACGTGCCGTAAATATACTACACGGGACCATCGGCTTTACTTCACTCCCCAGGAAGCCCGAAGAAAATCCACATTGCCCTCCGCCGAGTTTGAACCCGCGACCTCTTGAATTAGAGGCTAGCATGGTAACCACTACACCACGGAGGAACGACAAAAAATTACGCAACTTACCCACGTGTCGGACAAGAACTGATCTTTTGCCCTAAACTGCGCTCTGCTTATTTTAACATCCGGGAAATAACTAGCAAGAATTCTAAAGATGATTTCCTGTTGTTACTTAAACCCAATTTGTATTGGATATTTCAAACTGTATAAAATCACACTTATCAAAATCTGTTAAAATAAAATTATAACCGTCACAGCATTATTGCCAACCGTTTGAAAATGTGCAGTTGTTATGCTTTTTGATACGCTCAACTTATGATATAAACAGTGATGCTACTTGCGTGTGACTAAATCCATACTGCAATCTTCTAAACAATATTATTAGACAAACATTTTCTGTAGGGGTAGAAGAATAAGAGGTATACGCTTAGGTATGTAGCTTAATAATTTTATATCAACATTCATTTAGGTTTAATGATGTAGAAGCCCATTTCATTTGTTGAAAGCGATCATATTGTGATAGTTCAAGTATGGTCATAATATGAGTTATTTAATTTACCACTCTTGTCAGTGGAACAAACTTCAACTGTCCAACAATAGAGGGAAATTTCCTGATATTAAGTTAGTAGCAGTTCTTCTTCAGCAAACACCCGAGTTTAACAAAAACGTAATAAACTGCATTTGAGGGACTGGCTCTCCACGGAAAAAAAAGAAAATAGGTCAAAAGTAATGAAATGAGTAGAATAAAGGACAAGATGAACGACATTTCCAAGAAAAACGCTCACTTGAAAGAAAAAAAGTTGGCAGAAAACAGAAGTTCATAGAGAAAAACGCTGCCAGGAGCAAAGTATGTAGAGGGCATTGGCGATACCGGGTTTTAGGATCAAGCGATGCGAGTTTATCATTATTATTCTTATTACCGTATTATCGGCGTATCGTTCTTCAGCCATTAATAATCAAACTTACTTTTACATTCTTTACCGCACATTAATGGCACTTGTGCATGGATAGTGTTTAACACACGCTCTAGCTACATACGAAACCACATAGGTGACACTGGTGATACATGAATGACAATTGGAAACGAAATTTAGGAAGGAAACCTTCCAGTCTTAAATTTAATGTACTTCCCTGACATTTTTCAGTTATGAGGACTGAGAAAAATATGGATAAATCCTTAGTCACGGAGGACAGCCCTGCCGGTGTGTGTCAGAGAGAGAAAGAGGGAGAGAGAGAGATGTCAAGAATGAAAATGGATGGATAAAATATGCTATTCTGATCGAACATTTTTAAATATGCCAGGTGAAGCATTTAAAATTATCTCCCTCACACAAGTAATCTTTACACGGAATATTTTTCGTGATGTCTTACCTTCCAAAATTACTCAATGACTGTTTTAATTAAAATATTGCATACAGTGCTTCTCTAGCACGAGTTTGCCGTCCGCGCAGCGAATCTAATTTCGGCAGCTGGAGCTCTCACGCCCGAGCAGTTGGATAAATAAAATATCTCTACAACTGTAACCACTAGGTTTATAATTATTCAGTTTCTAACAATTATAGTCACGTTTATAATGAAAAGAATACGTACCTTATCGCAGATGATGTTAAAATGCCCTATTTCTGCATCCACCTAACTCTGGCAACTTATTCGGAAATTTACTTTTATGTGCAGCAGTTCTGCATCCAAAATAGAGCTTATTTTCTCCTGATACTTCTCCAAAGTTCTTCTGTGTGGAGTTTTGTCTGTATGTTATTTCTCAACAACAAGCATATGACGTGAGATCTGGGACCATGAGAGCTATAACATCGTTCAACATTTTCCTGAATGAACTCCAATGATCTTTCAGTTGCAAAGCCGGTGACAGTATCTTCTGAAAGTATACAGAACCATATTCAACATGGTCAGTTCAAGGAATGGTGTGAGGATATCATCGTCATGCATTTACGATACCTATATGCTAAACAGATTGTCTTTATTGTGTTGTACGCATTGACTGCCTTCCATATCCTGATAGTTAATAGGATTTCCTGCACTAAATTGGTGTTCTCCGAGCTCCAATACTGGTTGCTCTGCGTCCAAACATGGCCGTATAAATGGATTCGAGATTATTAAGTTTGGATCAATTAACAGATGATTAACGTTCTTCAAAATACACTTAATTTTTTTATCAGAGTCTCCATATTACGGTGGGGAAATTTATGGATAACAGTGATTGTGTAAGGTATCAGTTTTAAGAATTTTGTAGCTTGCGACGGTGAGCTCATTATAGTTACTATTTCCTCAGCAAACCGACACAGAGAGTTTTGGTATAATATTCTAACTGTTCCCCAATTTCTCCTCAATAAGCACCACTTTATCTTTCACTTCTTATCGAGAATCAAACTAAATTTATTTGCAAGTTTTCGCAAGATTTTTCTTCTTGGAGGATGCAACCTGGGATTTCTGTTAAAAATCGTCTTCTTACTTACTGAATATGAATTTTTTATGTAAATTGTGCTTATTTCGTGATATTATAATCCCCCCCAAAATCTGATGTGTTACTCACATGACTTTCTCTACTCTTGTAAAACTATTTTTACGAACGCTTATTCTCCATATGCTTCATGTTAATCGAGATATCGAAATGTTAATCTTATTGCTAATTTTCTTGTAGATGCAAGGGGAATTGGTAGGCTTTAAGCGATAGTCAAATATTTTAAGAGATCGTTGCTATGTGGAGTATTCCAGACTCTTTGCATTACCAGGACAAAAAAAAAGGATAACGAATTTGAGAAAAAGTACAAGTATTGGAAAATTTAAGGGAATAACAACCAATATCTCGAAAATGGTTCACTCAACAAAAATAATGTATATGACATAAATTGTGTATTTTAACGCGATCTACATTGTTTGTGTAGTAACATTTTGTCGATCTCTTATGGTTTACCAGCTATGCAAAAGTGGTTCACAATGAAGAATACTTTTGGAGACATTCCCAGAAAATTCGAGATATTCATTTCATTTGTCATGAAAATATCTTAAACATATGATATTTTAATTAAAATCGTTATAGCCATTTTTGAGAAAATTAAAATTTTCGAAAAATGTTCCATGTAAAGAGTAGTCTGGGGTGGGGGGATTTTCTTGAAAACCTCGTGTCACATCTCTGGAAGATACTGAACCTAAATACCAAGTTTGGTGTTTATCCGACTGTTCGTTTCTGAGTTATGCTGTTCACACACATACACACAGACACACACACATGGACATGTTTCCAAAAATGCTTTTTTGGATTCAGGGGGCCTCAAAACATGTATTTTCGGTGAAATCTCAATATCGAATTTTTGGGTGGAATACAATACTTCCTCTACTTACTCTCCTAGTGGAGAAAGTAAAAAAGAAACGGTTGCAACGCTAAACGCTAAAATCACTTTCGAACTCATCACTTCGGTGAGAGTAAATAATGAACAACCGTAAGCCAGTGTCATAGATGCGCAGCGGAGTTGTCATAAAGAGCCAATCGGCTAATTCTTGGGTGAGAAGCTTTGTATTTGAGATATACAAAATGTACATCTTAAATTTTCTGCAATTAGCAATTCATTCAATTTTTGAATGAAACAGTTTTACCTTGAGGTTTGTTTTGGGTGACGTCACAGTTGTTGGATGACGAGGAGTCGTCTATGACTCCTGTGGGTCATCACAATGATCTTGTGGACTAGGAGCTGTAAAACTGTGAAGTGTCCAATTTGAATTTACCGCGCCGCTAACGCAGTTGGTAATACACATTTATTTTTGGCGTGGCAGAAGTGAATTTCTTGGCGTATAAATTCTTATTCAGCGATTGTTGAGGTAGCGTGTGCTACGCGTAATAACTTTGTTAATTTTTATTTTTGCCCGTTGTATTTCAAGATTTTAGAATACTACTACTTTGTAGCAACGGTAACTCTTTATCAGATCTGTTCGCGTTTATAAGGGTAAGAAAATTATTATTTAAGTGATAAATATTAATAAATTGCTTAGCCTTGATTAGAATGTGTTTTGTTTCTGAGTTGGTTAGTTTATGTTGAACAATGCATTTATTTATGAATCAAATAATTCAATTACATATATAATAGAATAGTTCTTGACTTCCTTTGCAATACAATAATTACCCCATTGTTACTTCTTGATTGCTATAATTTTTTATTCGCTTGGTGAACCGATATAAATCTTTCGGTTTTCAAGAATCTTCTCCTCTGAAAATTTTTGTAACAATTTAGTAAGTTGAACGTTGTTTACTCAAGCTTGCTTGTTGCGAACGATAGTATTCAAATACATTTAATTTCACAATTCTAGTTTAGAACAAGTAACATACTTAGTAATAAAAATAACACATGAAACATTAATATAAAGCATATGTCTATTTGAATTTGTTATTATTATTGCATTTCTAAATTTTCCAAGATTTATTTTACTCTGAATTCTATTCTTTTCAAATTCTATCCTATCAACGTTATTCAATTTTATATTTCTTTCTCTGTTTAACCATAAATAGAGTTTTAACTATTTAAAAATATATAAATGGTTTATGCAAATATTAAGACATAAATGGTATTTGAAATAATAATAATAATAATAATAATAATAATAATAATAATAATAAAAATAATAATAATAATTCTTAATGCATACATAATATAACTTTTTTCACTCATTATCTGTTTACCATTCTCTGATGTAGGACTTACACCCCCAGGACTTACAGGCGGGTGCCTGGGGTCAGAGGCCCGTCGAGGAGCAGACACTCATGGATCAGACAGAACATCCAGGATGGGTGATCAGCCCGATGCCTGGTATGGGATGAAGGAAGTGGATGAAGCGAAATGTTGGTGAAATGGATGAAAGGAAAGGTGATGATGGAGCAGTTGGTGGAATGAATGGCGGGGGAAAGCGGAGAAAACCCGCCCAGACGCCGCTTCGTCCCCCACAAATCCCACATGCAGGTCCCTGGGATTGAACCCGGACCGTCTCGGTGGAGGTGAGCGGTCTAACCACTCATTACCTTAAATAACTTGTAGTATTAGCCCTTTCCGAAATATTGTTATTTATTTTCCGAAGTTGAAATACTCATAATTTAGTATTTTTTGCTGAGCCACTGGTTACGTACACTGAGAAGTGCACGCCCACAAAATCCTCACCAACTCTGGAAACAAGACTCCAAGGATCTCGAGATCCTGACATGGCACAGCTTTTATTTTAAACAAGCAATCAGCAATGGAGGACACAATCAAACGGTGAATAGTTAATAAATATCTAACTACAAGGGCGGAAACAGTGATTTACTCTTAAAGTTATATCTTTAAGTTTACTTGTGAGAGTATCATTGTTATTACAACATATATTCAATGCTAAATCATCAGCAAATTAAAACGTTTTTAGGCATACGTTGGTGGACATAAGTAATATAATAAATAATTTGAAACTAAAGGATTTATATATTCCTTACAAAATAACTTTACAGCATCACTAAGCGGTTGTAAAATACCAACGAATTCGATCTTATTAGGACCTTTTATGAAGTTAAAGAAATAAACTAGGATTAGATACCCTATTATTTTTATGGTAAATCTGTAAACTTAAATACATCCTATAAAAACAATAAATTCATTAATTTTAACTTAATTAAATACATATATGTATAGCTTCCGGAATATCATTGATATAAACCTGCTTCTAAAACGTATTAAACCACAAATTTGTCATTCTCAGTCATTGTTATGATGCACCCATTAAGAGATAAGTAAATATTTGGCTTTTGATTACGAACTTTAGCTTTAAATTAACAACTACAATGTTGCACCTTTTCATAAGCTTATATTAATACGCTGTCCCAAGCGGCGAAAAGATTCTTCGCGATTATATATGCTCTCGTCTCCCCTCTTGACTACATTTGCAAAGCTTGTAATTGCAGAAAAGCCCATTTAAATAGAACTCTTTAATCTCACACATGAGATTGGCACACACGACAGTAAAGAAAATACTATGTTTCATAATCTAGAGCTATGTGCTTCCTTATTAATGCATGTACCATCACGGAAACATAAAAGGACCCGTTCTAAGTGTGTCGACTGCTTTAGTTATATATTCCCGCCCAGCCCAACCTTAAACATACGCACAGTGATACCGTAAATATTGACAGGAGGACATGATCAATTAAATAAACAAATGCTATAAGATATAATAATCGCAATAAATAATTTATGTACATTAAATTAATGAATAAAGTTATCCTGTGTTAAAAGGCTTATCTGGAGAAAAAGGTTCTTAATGGTTCATGTTAGGGAAATACATTAGTGCCAGCAGAGTAGAGAACGCATAGTGTAAAGCAAGGGTGGCGAAAACGACTTCCTTCCACGAGTCACCAAATATGCAACACGCACTGCATCACTCAGCAGCGTGTGAAAAACAAACGGAAGGTTGGAGAGAGGGAACGGCGCCTGCGAGTCAAAATAACTCGCGAGTCACGTTTCCGCCACCTCTGGTGTAAAGGTTCCTGGAATGCAGTTTGGGTTGAGTTCAGTACTTTGTAAAGTCTCGTAGACAATAATTCTGTAAATTAGAAAGGGAAATGAAGTTCTTATATTCGAGCAAGGTACAGTATAGAAAGTTTCAGATCGCATAGGTAGCGTTTTAGGATTGGAGCGCCTCAGTAGGAACGCTGGTAGGGGAAGTAATCGGTAGGCGGAGTTTTAGTTAGGAAAAGGACATAATTCTAAATCAGACTTATTTTTATCTTATGATTACTCGTGTAATATTTAGTTCCATTTTTAAGTTGTGTAGCGCCCAGTGACGCGCTTGAGTCAGAAAGATTTAGCGTTTATTATGGAGAATCTTTCGGAGTAAAATTCCTGTGAGACATGGCAACTGACGCTTCGCTTAATTGCTATGATAGAAATAATTCAATTCTTTAATTGGACTGTTGGCGACTCTCTACAAACAGAATATTTCAGTCAATATTAAAATTTATTAGCTAACTAAACCGGTGTTATCCTTTCACTACACTCACACATACTCTGACTCAAAGAACTCATAGTTATACCACTGCGGCAGCTGGTGGACTAAGACAGCACAGAACGATCTAGGAGATGACGACATCGGAGAACTCAACAATAAAGCAAGTAACATTAAACCTTATCAAAATTGATGTAACATTAGAAATAACACGGGCCCTAATGACCTAGTAGTCGATCCTCTTTTCCATTCCATACCGAGTGAGGTGGCCCGCGGTAACGGTGCAAATCGTATTCGAAGGTAAGTGTTTCGATCCCCGGCGACCGCCCACTCTGACTCATGTTTTTTTGTGGATTTCCCGGATCGGCAGACGAATGCTGAATGGTTTCGCTTGTACCACGACTTTATTGTCTCTCATTTGCTGTACCCATCATCTCCTTCATCGTCATTTGGTTCAGGGTGTAGGACGGGGCGACAGTATTAGGCCAGTTGCAGTGGGCGGTGGACGTGTACTGTGTAGAGGTTTTTTCTCTGGTGTCGGTCGGGACTCTTAATCAGCACCCACCTTCGAAGTAGATCCCACTAGGGGGACCGCCGGGGTTCGAAGCTCGTGGGCAGGGGCGGGCGGTGGTGGTTGCGTTCCATCTGGAAATCTTGGGGGGCCTGAGCATGCTTGGACCCGTCGTCATCCGGTTCTGATCACCCTACGGGCCTCTCCCCCTCATCCTCCCTGGAACCACGTTAGAAGCAAAAAGTCCGTTGCGGTTTATTTGAGATACTCTGCGGCGGTATCAAGGAACCCTCTGTAGTATACACCTTTCCCATTATTATTGATAAAGGTTAATTCCCCTACCTTATCTGACCCATATTTGCCGTTTAGGATTTCCAATTTAAACGCACCACAAAAGGATAGGAATTCTTAAGGCTAGAAATTCTTTTCCATCTGAATTTAGTACAGTGTCCTTACTTCGCCGCACTTCTCTCCTACAGTCTGCTTCCCTCCTTTCTAAGTAATATTTTCGGTTCCAGTTCTGACATTAAAATCTCCCATTATGATTATGTCCGCTTTTGGATGTATTTCCTCAATTTCTACAATCATGTCGGCCAAATCGATAAATAACTTAGGGTTGGCATATCGGGATGCTGGTGGTTGTCGATATACTACAATAATACACAACTCAAGTTCACTTAATTTACAGTATACACACAATGTTCCAAATACCTTAATGTTTATCTGACGAAAAGTTATATCATACTGGCCCTTAGACTACACGCAAACACCCTCCGGATATTTGCCTTTCTGGCCTCTGGTTTCATTGCCCTTGAATACACCACTTAAACCACTTTACGTTCCCCCCGCTTTAAGCCATGTCTCTGTGAAGCCTATTATATCCACACTATTTACAAAGTCAATGAACCTATCGTTTGCCAATTTCTTCTTTAGACCTTCAATATTCCAAAGGCCGACTGTAACATGGGCGGCTACTTCCTAGTTCTTTCTCATACCTGCCCTAGTATTCCCTGTTGTGAGTCCCTGACCCCCGGCGCCTTTGTCAGCCCTCTGGATCCAGTTGTTGATGGTCGCTTGGATGGGCAATTTCTTGGCTAAAGTGCGCGCGAAGCTAGGTCAAATTTGTTGAGTTAGTCAAAGGTAATTTATCTCTATTTTCCTTTTTCTTGGTTTCTTTCCTGTTTATTTTGCCACCATGCATTGTATCTTAAATATGCATGTACGGTCAATGACTCATGCACTAAGTACTTGTGTAATAACTACAATAATTTAAAACTAATAAAGATACCTTATCCATCTATCCCGCCCTCCCTCCATCCATCCATCCATCCACCCACCCACCCACCCACCTTTCCCATCCCATCACATCTAATCTGCACCAAACTACACCAAACTAAAATCTAATCTGCACCAAATTACATCAAACTAAAATCTAATCTGCATCAAACTACACCAAACTAAAATCTAATATATCTACTGAATGTAAGTGTTTGGTTGTAAATCTTATAAATTTTCTCAATCTCCCAAAGATTGAGTACTACATTTCTTCAAAGTCTTATCCCTCTTTCTCGAAGACTGCCTTCTAGTATCTAGAGAGGAACTCGCCAGTGGTTGACGGATGAAGAGAAAGAGAACGGCAGAGAGTGTGTATTTACGTCTCCCATAAATTGACCTTTTGGGTAGGTCTAAACCTTAGTGAGTCGTTATCACACATTCAGTCCGGCCCGCTTTATTCAGCATGCATCATGTTCCCCATTCTTTGTCACACAGAGAGAAGGCTTATCGACCCGACCTGCCTGCCCTCGCTCTGTAGCTTCCTTGTCAAAGGCGTTTCACGTGTTGACAACCTGCGGACAAGGTCCGAATTCCGCGAATGAAAGGCCTTTCTCGCTCGCTATTCATGCCCATGGTCTTACAGCAACAGTCTTGGTGGCTTACAGGGCGATATTCCTCTGCTTTGAATCGCAACATCTTTTATCGTCGTTCTTATCAGTTTCTGCTGCTCCAGACTCAAACCTTTGTGGACTACAGACTTTCTGATAAATCTGAAAATACATATGTTATACCGTTATTTATCTTGAATTTAGAAACTGCTATGAAGAAACTTCGCATTTAACCTAGACACTATTAAATAAAATAACACGCGCGCGCGCACACACACACACATATATATATATATATATATGTAGGAAGAACTCATGTGTTATATCACATGCTTTTGTGTAAACACTATCGTTTATTTGTATATCTATTCAACTATTCCGTAGCTTAAGGAATAAGAGTACTCTGATATCATATAGGGGCGTTAAGAAAGAATTGGGAAGAGAAAAATATATTGATGCTTGTGTAAAAATGGAAATAGAGGGAATCGCAAAAACAGGAACAATGTTATTAAAAGGTTTAAGGGTTAATAAAGACTTATGCCCACTTTGCGGCATTGCAGATAATAACTTTCACAGACTAATGGAAAGTTCGGAAACCAAAATCTGGAGAGATGAAATATGGAACAAAAAGTGAGCAAAGTTATACGTAGAGATATTATACATTAAGCTTTTTGGGAACAAAAGCAAAGAATTTATCAACCAAAGTATTTGATTACACTTTTTAATGTGGCATGCACACGGCGTATCATTATGTTTCTGGTTTGGACATACAAATTACAATCAGCTAGGCTTCCAACATACACAGTAACCATAGAGTAACTTAAAAAAGAGCAAAAGTTAAACGATTTGGACAATTTCATAATAAACTCGACTCAGAATTTTAAATTGTCTTTTGATTCGCTCTACTACCTGTTCACCGTAGTTAACATATGCCTTTATGCCCTTGCTTAGGGGTTCTAGTATCGGAATACTAAATTTAACCATAAAAATATTGGTATTGCATCTTCAAAACGTGGTGGGTCATTTGAATCGAAACCTTGATTGGAAAAGGAACAGGCAGTAATATTTTCATACTTACGACCTGTGGTCTACTGTTTACTCTTTAAATTTCATCTGAAAATCCTCGAGCGGAGATATGATTTGCAAACGTCAGATGATATTTCATTGTCAAAGAGGGACGTACATTGCGTCAGTGCTGCAGCAGCCAAACAGTTGAACGACCTAGTTTCGTCACCAGCGACACCTATCAATCATATTGCATATGCACACATTATGGTCCTGTGCCAAGGGAGGCAATATCATAACAAATGGAAGTCAAATGCAAAACACGTTACGAGAACCTAAATGGCATTTCATGTGCCAAGGAGTGGAAGAAAAGAGGATGGAGGTGTTTAAACTGACTGTGCTGGCAAGCCAGCCCCCATGGTAATGAGCTGAGGGGGTTGGTTCTCTTTTTCTTGATAACATTTCCAGTAATGCGCTTAGCTAGGATGTTTAGTATGCAACCAGAAACCATAAAGATACGGGAAGAAAGCTTCATGTCAGTAAGTGCTTTAAAATATCATTACTTTTTCTAGTCTTGTGTTCTAGAGCAACCCTTAGTACTTATCATTACGGCAGTTCAATTCAATTTAGCTTTACTTAGTTTCCCCTAGTTAACTTTCAACAAAGTTCTTATACAGGATGTTAAAAACATCGCAGTCGTATCGTCCTCCGCGATGGATTTTTTCGGGCGTAAAAATCTTTAGCATGGCTTCCTTCGGAAGGGAAGTAAAGTCGGTTGTCCCGTGTCGTAGATTTACGGCACGTAAAAGAACCTCAAGCCTGATAAAGAGGTCTGTGAGTAAAATTACCGGTCTTTCACGCCCAGTATAGAAGGGAACGCTAAAGACCACAATAGTTAAAGAGCGCCCATAAGTACAAAAAAATCGCAGTCGTGTTCTAACAAAGGTAAGAGACAGATGATAAACTTCTATGCAAAGATGTTTGATGTCAGTGCATATGTAAGTAATCAACAAAATGCAACTGATGAATTTGTCAACAATCATTATGAATATAAAGTATATGTTCTGAACTACATTTTGATTCTTTAATTTCTATAGCCTCATTTAATTTATATGGTCATATAGGAGGGTTTTGACTTGAAAAAGCTGATGATGAGTTTACTCGCTGTACTGAAGATTTCCTTGACATTTGTTTTGTTTATCTTTACTGTTAAACACGTTGGCTGCTGTATACAGAAGGTAGTCCTATAAATGCTGTTAGCCTTAGTAATAAATCTAGTTATGCAACCATCACTCAGTCAACTCCATCTTAAGAGCAACCTGTAGTAATTAAAGCAATAAATATACCTTAAAAAGAATAAGTCCTCACATTTGCAAACTTAGAAATCTCACTAACGTTAGATATGCATCATGCAAGAAAATAGTTGAGGAGCAAGTAAATAAATATCTTAAAGTCAAAACTTTACCTTTCATAACCAACTAGGTGAGAGTAGTCCTATCTAATGTTAGTCTAAATACACCCAACAGTGTCATAGAAGAAAACTATTGGTATTGGCTTAAAACCAATATCACAGCTAACTGCTATAATAGCTGGGTTGTTTGAAACAATTTCATACATATATCTATTGGGTTCATGAGGCAAAATACCAAAATGCAAATCAGGTATGAATGTACTAACTTCTGGATATATTTTTCCGTTATTACAAATATTAAATGCTTTAAAGTGTAAAAACGAGAGGATCACTTTGCTAAATAGTGTAAAATGATATGATTAGCAATAACACAGAATCTCAGATACACTAGAAGTACAAACCACCACCGACAAACAAACCAGAAATTATTCTTGTGAAACAGAATTTCTAGCACCCAATGAAGTATTAAATGATGACATTCAAACCATGCATCACACACAGAACCTCCAACTCAACTCCAGAATTAAGTATGGAGGTCCAGCACAGGAATTTCGGTCAAAGCTTAAGAGGTTCCATGCTTCAATTAATAAAACGTTTCCACACCAATGGCGCAGAGGAATTGCACTATCAATAGTCAAAACTAATAAGGGCAATTCTAACACCCTTAACATTAGCATTAACATGCATACTAAGAAAATTAATTGAAAAAAGGTGAATAACGGATTAAAATGGTTTCTGGAGTGCAATGATTTCTTCTCTAAAATGCAAAATGGATTCCGTGAGTTTCACTCTACATCTGACAGCCTTATCTCACTTGAAGCTAAAATCTGGAATAAATTTTGTAAATTCTCAACATTTAACAGCAATAATTCTAGATATTGAGAAAGCTTATGACAATGTATGGAGAGTTAAGTAATACAGAAAACCTGTTGAACATTATCAATGGTATACATAATTTTAAGCTTCATTTATATTTTTGTACAAGAGCAATCTAAGACAGAGATAATGAAATTTTATCACCCAAGCCACTTCATATTACAAATAGACTTCCTCAAGGAGCAGTTGTAAGCGCCACTCTGTTTTAGTCGCAATAAATGGCATAAGTACTAATATTATAGCCCCTGTGAAGGCAAATCCTTTTGCTGACGATCTTTCACATCAAAATATCATTCGAGATCTACTTCTAGTACTTTCCTACTCTTGTGAAGCGCTGGCACTCCCAGAGGAGTGAAATTATTTGTCTTCACAAAATAAATAAAGCGCGGTCTTTATTATGCACTAACCTATGTTTCCATTGCGTTGCTACTTCAAAAATTGCTTTCCTAGTTAATAAACATCCATATATTTCAAATTACTAAGGAAATCTAAAATTGATTCACTGATGCTACAGAAATTTCCGAACCTAATTATTTCAAAGATTTGCAGATTTATGTCATTTACTGCACTGAGAATATTTTAAGAGCTACAAGAGTTCAATATTACGTAAGCCGAAGAGAAACTTAAAAGCCTATGCAATGCCTATCCTCCTTGAAATTGGATTTTGTAGTAAGTAATGATACAAAAAAAAGAAAAGAAAAGAGAAACAAACAAACAAAAGGACAATTTCCTCATACTGACTGTTGAAGCCCAATGTTTCCTTTTAACTGGTATTTTGACATCCTGTTGCTGTCAATAAATGTGGCAGATTCTCACGAACAAAAGTGATTAATGAAATTCGAATGGCAACACAGGAGGAAAGTTTATTAATACTTAGCTATAGTTTCTGTGATCAGAAACAGAAGAAACATCATTATTCAAGCACTGCTGCTTTACTGCATCAGAGATTGGTTCCCTACACCAGTCATCAGCATAGCATCCACTCACTCACTCATTCACTCACTCACTCACTCACTCACTCACTCACTCACTCACTCAAAGATGTACATACTGAGGCTTTCAGGGCCGGCATCATAGCTAATAAATGAATTACAACTATCCGGGCTTGTAAGCCGTGGTCTAGAATGCATCGTGGGTACCGACGTTTCGCGAAGTACAGCGCTTGACATCTTCAGGGTGAAGTAATTCAGTGTTTGCGGTGGTCGGAGTCTGAATGCGCAGACTTTTTTTTTTCGAGTGGAGGAGAAAATGATTTAATCACTTACCCCAGCCCCGATGGGAGTCGGGACTGAGAGTGTGGGACTCACCAATAGTCGGCATACCCACTAAAAACTCCTCCACCGGAAGAAATAGGGAAGAAGGATAAAGATGTATTCGGGAGTGATGATGTGGCTGTACCGCTATTGCACCAGCGCAGTCGTGGAGAGGATATATTGGCCGGCCACAAGGGCCTAAGCCAGGTGTAGAATGGAGCCTGGACGCAAGCATGACCTAGGCCCTACTTGCGCCCTAGGGAATTCGGAGCGAGGAGTTGAGAATTGAAGCATTGTGTCTCCGGATGGAGACCTCGTCCACTTCACTTGAATTAATGTGCACTGGTCTGCTGTCCTGAAATTTAGGGCAATGTCATTAGTGTTAAGTGGTAACCTTGAATTTGTATTAATTGCTTGGACCTCAGGCCGTCAACACCAGCTAACCGTTCTTGGCGGCCTTCAACCCCGTCGTCAACCTGTAAGAAATTACTTGGGTGATTATGTTATTCTTTTGGCTGCAAAGCCTCGTCAATGATCAATAAATCGATGTGCATTATGTCTATATTAGTACTTAGTGATTATATCGGAGGATGACGCTCTTATATAGTGGGGTTGGGCGGGCCTTACTGTGAGGTCCTGTGCAGTGATTGGCTCGCGTCTCTGGAAGTGGGTGGGTTTGGCGAGGTATTATTATGTCTGTTATTTTTGTGTACGTGTTTCTCCAAGATGTGTCCAGGGTTTATGCACACGGAGAGCTTCTTCTTTCCGGTTAAAACTATTTTTGTGTTTATATATTTCAATGACCTCCCTCTGTAGTCGAGCATGGTAGTTTGTGATAAAACTTCGGTTTTTTTGAAGCTGATGTCATGGCCGAATAATAGCGAGTGTTCCGCCACGGGTGATTTTTCTGTTTGTCCCAATCTGCTGTGACACTCGTGTTCTTTCAGTCTTGTGGCCACGCTGCGCATAGTAGTGTCTACAGTAGTGCCTTGCCGCAGCTACAGGGCACTTTGTAAACACCCCTCAGATGTATGCGGGTGACACTTACCTTTGGCTGATCTCAGCAAGTCCTTGATTTTTTGTGTTGGTCTGTAGACCGTGTCAATCCCGCAGACACTGAATCACTTCACCTTGAAGATGCCAAGCGCTGTACTTGGCGAAACGTCGATATTTACGATGCCTTCTAGACCACAGCCTACAAGCCCGGATAGTTGTAATTTATTTATTAGTCACTCAGAGATGTTTGGCGGCTCTTCAAACTGGAAATCGCTGAAACCCAAATAGACATATTTTCCGAGATTGTGTGGTATAAAAATGGGCTTTCTTGATGTAGTATGGTTTCATTATTTGCCATTTTAGACAGACGCTAGAGAAAAACTTCCGTAATCTGGAAACTTACTTGGTCCTCCAGGTGAACAGATTAGCTAATGTCACTTCCTGAATGTGGAATGAAACCGACGACGTCCTCTACATATTGCTAAACAAACGTTACGCTCCCTTCTGATTTACTGTCTCTGCCATTTGGGAAATTTCATGCTACCAAGACTTTGTAATGTGCGAGCCAGAGTCACAGTTCTGAATTTCGCAATATGGCTTAGACTTCGATACCCTATGGGAGCTGTCTTGTTGGATGCTTTGGTGGTTATGTGTGCGGAAGACAGTAATAATACTAATAACCAACATGACGTCTGGCTTATCCTGCATGATTCTGATTTTGCGTTGAGGTGTTGAAGAAGATGTTTATTACGTTATTTGCACCACGTTTTCGGCGTTAATTTGAAGTAGGAGTTGTATTATATTTCAACTGTTGGGGAACCGAACTTTTAGTAGTTGCAACCGCACGTATGTTAAACAGTTTCTGGTAGCCTTCGCCCCAAATGTACTTTCAGGTGGCCTTTGCCCCAAGTTTAAAAAAATATTAACTTTGTAATTTGACTGTATATTTAAATATTATATTTATGTTTGCCTCGGCTGCGTCAGTATTATTGTTAGAGACACGTTTCTCTTAGGCAGGTCGTGGTGCAACAAAGAATGTAGGCTTACACAGATTTTAAGTTTTAATTCACTCCTTTTTATTAATCCTTGACAAAAATTAAATAACACTTCACCGATATAGAGAGCTGTGAGATTCTTTTATTTAATACTTGCACTTTTTTAACGCGTATACTTATTTTTCGTCTCACACGAATACGTATTATATTTCTCTCGAGGAGCATCTCGCATCCGGTTACTATCACGGTCTGCAGGCAACTAAACAGATTTCAATCGTCTAAACTTGTAAATTTCTGTATTTCATGTCTCTGATTGGCTAATCCTACTCCAATAGAATACCTTCATTTAACTAAAGCTTTTCCTGGCTGTTGATTGGCTATTTTTAAACTGCCTCAAAATTTACATTCTTGCTGCTCTAATGACGACTAGTAGCACTTAAACTTCCTTACTCATTATTTCCTCAAGGTTACCTCATTGCTACCTCATTGTTAGCAACTTTTAATCTATTTCTCACAGCTCCTAGATTATTAAATTACGTAATGCATTCACATAACATTATTGAACATGTTTATAATAATATAAGCATATGCAATGACTGTTACAAACATTTTACAAATTATTACATACATATATTGCTTCAAGGCGGGCTGTTATTGAATTTACATATATAATTTGACTGAAATTATTTAAGTGTTAAAAATACTGCCTCAGTGTTTAGGCGTGAATTCCCTAACTCTTATGTTAAGGACGTTATGTTTCTTTATACTATATTTAAGTTGTCTGCGAGTGAAATCAAATACGGTTACCTCGCTAAAAGTATTTTACCTTTATTACATAAGTAACTGTGTAATTTAATATAATTTTTATATGTTTTTATAAGGGGCAGGCAACGACGTAAATAGGTATGATATGATCTCAATGCGTTTTTACCTGTAATTTTGAAGCTGTTAATATCTGACACCATTCATCATCTGTGTAAACCCATGTGTGTTTAAAAATAAGGAAACAGGCTATTATTTTGTAATGTGTGTTGTATAATCTAAATTATCAATATGTGTTTAGGTATTGTTACGTTTAGAATTACTTATTTAGACCTTGTATCTCATTTGTTCAATTATTCGCCATGACAAGAGTTTGGCAGTGTAACTAAATTCAGGTTTGCTATTCCGCGGAAGACAATTATATAATTTATATTCCACTGGACACATAACATAGCTTGTTGGAAAGGGTGGCTTAGAATAAATCATCCTTAGTTTTACCGTATTAGCATTGAACGTGTGAGATAGTCCTGATTAAAAATGTGGAAAAGTGGTATAACTAAATTTTCTTCAAAATATTAGGTTTCAACTTCGGAAAGTATCTGTTTTACATTTAGGGCGATTCAACTAAGTTTTAAAGATGTGCAGTAAATATACATTATGTGCAGTAAATGTACATTATACATTACATTACATTGGAAATTATGGGGTTGAAAATAAGGATAGTGGTGACTTTTTAAAGTCATAAGTAGTCTGTAATTTGTATGCATATGAAGCGTAAGCGCCCAAGGTTCTGTCCAGGTTGGCCAAATAGTGACAATTTGTACACAAGTGTTTGAAAAATATGAGTATACTTAGCTTTTTAGCTCATTGTATCCTTTAATTTTCGCCTATATACAAGTGCACAAATTTGTGCAAGTAGTTGAAGTTTATTTTGTTTTATTGTTATTTGCCCCACGCTTTGGGATCCAATTTGAAGGTTTGTTGCTGCTACGTATGGATAGCCAGTTTTAAGAAGATGTGTTATATTTCATCTGTTGGGGAGCCGGACTTGAAGTAGTTGCAACCGCACGTATGGTAAAAAGTTTCCGGTAGCCTTCGCCCCAAATGTTTAAAAAAATATTAACTTTGTAATTTTGACTGTTCCTTTAAATATTATATATTTTTGTTTGCCTCGGCTGCGCCAGTAATTATTTTTGGAGATATGAATGTCTTAGCAGGGAGTGGTGCGACTGAATAATATAAGCTTACACAGATTATAATTTTACTTCACTCCTTTTATTAATGCTTGACACGATTTAAATAACACTTCACTGATATAGAGAGCTGTGAGATGCTCTTGTTAATTACTTGCACATTTTAACACGTAAACTATTTTTGTCTCACACAAAATATGTATTAAATTTCTCGAGGACGCATCTCGAATCTGGTTAGGAACACTGTCTGCTATCAACTGACTTCTGAATTTGTACAATTTGCCCTATTTCAGTTTCTGATTGGCTAATCCTACTCCAATAGAATACTTTAATTTAACTTAAGCTTTTTCCTGGTTGTTGGTTGGTATTTATAAACTGTCTCAAAATTTACATTATTGTTGCTCCAAGAATCACAAGTAGCATTATTAAACTTTCAAATTCATTATTGCTTCAAGGTTATCTCATTGTTACCTCATTGTTAGCAACTTTGGACTATTTCTCACAGCTCCTACATTATTAAATTACGTAATACATTCACATAATATTATTGAACATGTACATAATAATATAAACATTAATAAATAGACTTTTACATGCATTTTATATGTTATTTTATACACATATTGTTTTAAGGCGGGCTGTTATTATATTAGTGTTATAAATACTGCGTCAACAACGACAGGGTCCCTACAGTTTAAAAATATTCACTTTGTAATTTTTTACTGTTTCTTTAAATATTATATATTATATATTTATGTTTGTTTCTTTTTAGAGACATGAATGTCTTAGCAGGGAGTGGTGCGACTGAAGAATGTAGGCTTACATAGATTATAACTTTACTTCACTCTATTTTATCAATGCTTGACAAGATTTAAATAACTCTTCACTGATATAGAGAGCTGTGACATTCTTTTGTTAAATACTTGCACTTTTTAACACGTAAACTATTTTCGTCTCACACTGAATACGTATTAAATTTCTCGAGGACGCATCTCACGTCCAATTAGGAACACTGTCTACAAGCAACTGGCAACTGAATTTGTAAATTTTGCTCCAGTTTAGTTTCTGATTGGCTAATCCTACAATAGAATACCATTATTTAACTAAAGCTTTTTCTGGTTGTTGATTGGCTATTTTATAAACTGTTACAAAAATTACATTATATCACAAGTAGCATTATTAAACTTTCAAATTCATTATTGCCTCAAGGTTACCTCATTGTTAGCAACTTTTAACCCATTATTCTCACAGCTTCTACATTATTAAATTACGTAATACATTCACATAACATTATTGAACATGTATACAATAATATAAACATATACAATGACTGTAATATACACTTTTTATATATTGTTACATACACATATTGCTTTAAGGCGGGCTGTTATTGAATTTATATATTATATAATTAGACTGAAATCATTTAAGCGTTAAAAATACTGCCTCATATTTTTCCTGTGGGATATTTGAAGAGCAAGTTATATTCAAATCGTCCAAACGCCCTTGTAGCTTTAACGGCAATATTCACAGAGAAATTAAATTGCTACAAAAGCAGTTTGGCGATATTTATCGCAGGCTGGTAGATTGTTGAGCATAAATGGAAGCCATTTGCGGAAAATAGTTTTCAAGAAATAATATTTTACCTTGCTGTATAAAATGTCAAATTATTAACATTAATGTCAAAACTTTGTTAATTTACAACTGTAAAGATTCATTTTTATTAAATGCTAATTATTATTGGAAGAAAAAATGTGGTTTGTTACATTCGTGCGGCTATAGATTCATAGTTACTCTATACAAAAGCTTACTGTTATTACTACCTCATGTTAATCTTGATAGATATTTGCCAAAAATAAGGTCACATGTTGTTACAAGCACAGAAACACATATAAAGAAGAAAATACATTCATCTTTTCAAAAGGGAGTTATTTAGGAATGTTGTGGTAATTTTGATTTTAAAATTTTATTTGTGTAAGCCCATAACATTTAAGAATGACCACTTGATATTTCCAAGTATAAGGCTTAAAGCATTTAAAAATATAAGCGAACGACAGAGATTACTTCAGAGATGCTTAGTGCTACATCTATGTTTTTAAAGAATTACACATTTTAGCCAAATATACATTTTTCTTAGTAAGCTTTGCCTATAATTTTTGTGCTTCCCAGTTATACAAAATTTTCTAAATGAAGACGCCATAGGTAATTAACTAAAAAGACAATTTGTACATGTTATTTGTCACATCGAAATTTCAAACATGATATTTTAATGAAAACAGTAGCAGCGGTTTTGAGAAAATATGAATTAGCGGCTTTTATTCATATAAAGAATTGTTTGGAGTGGGGAAATACATTGAAAATTTTCGTTTTCCATCCTCAAACAGTGTCTGAATAAATGTAGGTATTAAATTTGGTATTAATACAGAAGGTGACTGACCCACAATTTTGATGTTTATATGAACTTTTCTCTCCCTCAAACGCATACGCATTCTATTTTTCTTAAAATTTTAATGATAATCACATGACTTTTTCTCGCACTAAAATTAATCTCCATAGCCATAGTACAAATTATTCATAAAAATCCTTTCTTTCTAAATCTTCTTCCAGTTAAATAGGATAAATGTTAGCCGAAGTGGTTTAAGAAACATTTTGTTATGCCTTCATGAATGCCGGCCCTCGTAGCCGTGGTCGCTGGAGTGTATAGCTCTGGTGCTTCGCCGAGTTGAGGGTCGCGGGTTCGAGTTCCGCCATGGGCATGGGTGTTTGTGTGTCTGTGGGTTGTTTAATTGAGGTAATAAGCGGTAACAAAACAGTAAAAGCACAGTAATCATAAATAAACTGGATAAAGCAAGGGAAAAAATCTGAGTTGTTACACTCACATGACTTTCTCTACTCTTGTACAAACTATTTTTACAAACGCTTATTCTCCATATGCTTCACGTCAATTGAGATGTTAATCTTATTGCTAATTTTCTTCTAGATGCAAGGGGAATATGGTAGACTCTAAGCGACATTCAAATCTTTTAAGAGCTGGTTGCTATGTGGCGCCTTCCATTCTCTTTGCATGTCCAGTACGTAAAAAATGAATAACGAGTTCCCATTTGAGAAAAGGTATTGGAAAATTTAAGGGAATAACAAGAAAAGTCTCGAAAATGGTTCACACAACAAAAAACATGTATATAACATAAATTGTTTATTTTAACGCGATCTACATTTTTTGTGTAGTAAAATGTTGTCTATCTCCTATGGTGTACAAGTTATGCAAAGGTCGTTCACAATGAAGAATACTTTTGGAGACATTCCCAGAAAATTACAATGAAAAATACATTTCATTTGTCATGAAAATATCTTAAACATATGATATTTTATTCAAAATCGTTAGAGCTATTTTTGAGAAAATTAAAATTTTCGAAAAATGTTCTATGTAAAGGGTAATCTGGGGTGGGGGGATTTTCTTGAAAACCTTCGTGTCCTATCTCTGGAAGATACTGAAACTAAATACCAAGTTTGGTGTTTATCCGACTGTTCGTTTCTGAGTTATGCTGTTCACAGACAGACACATACACACACGGACATGTTTCCAAAAATGCTTTTTATTTTGATTCAGAGGGTCTCAAAACACGTATTTCCGGTGAAATTTCGGTATCGAATTTTTGGGTGGAATACAATACTTCCCTACTTGCTATACGTAGTAGAGAAAGTAAAAAAAATGGAGCGTCCAGAAGGTAAAAGACAGTCGAATTCGGGGAAATCAGGTCAGCATAAAATGCTGGTCGTGATATTACACACTCTTTGCACGATTTCCCAAGTAAAAAGACAACGGGCATGTGATTTCAGAAGTGCATTGGTAAAAATATTATCAACTTTAAAGAAACATCTAGAAATATCTCTTAAAACGGCTAAATTTAGAATTAAGTCATTTAACATGAGGTGCCTATTTTAGAGTTCTATGTTTTTTTCACCGTAAATTTCTCTTTTATTGCCTCGTAGTTATATACTTGGAAACTCAATAAGAATGAAGAGGAATTCACAGGCTATTCACTAAAAGTTCAAGACATTCTTTTTATGTGAGTATTTCAAACGTTTCTAAAGTAAACATGAATGAATATTTATCCAAATACTTTGAATTGGGGTAATTTTGTTAAAAATCTTCTCCTTGAAATATATTGCACTTAAATACGAAGTTGTAATGGTATGACCTTTGATTTTGAGTTATCCTGATCTCTTTCTCTCTCTTTCTTTGACCTGTTTTCTAAAAATGCTCAAAACGTGTATCTCCTGTGGAATATTGAACTTTTGGGTGTAATAAATAGGTAGTTCCTCTAGAGAAAGTAAAAATGCTTCACTGTTCAAAACGCGATTTTGTTGTGAAATCTCCATATATAAATTTGTTAGTTAAGTGACATATGAAGGGTGCCTAGAGAGAAAGGGGTCAGAAAAATTAAATTAAATTGAGTTTTATTTATGGACGCTCTTTAACTACTATGGTTCTTAGCGTCCCATTCTATATTGGGCGTGAAACACCTGTAATTTTGCTCAGAGGCCTCTTTATCAGGCTTGAGGTTATTTTACGTGCCGTAAATCTACGACACGGGACCATCGGATTTACTTCCCTTCCGAAGGAAGCCATTCTAAGGATTTTTACGTCCGAAAAAATCCATCGCCCTCCGCCGGGTTTGAACCCGCGACCTCGGGAACTAGAGGCTAGCATGGTAACCAGTACACCACGGAAGACGACGAAAGGGGTTAAAGAAAGTAAAACTGAGCTGTATTGAATAGTTCCGAAAGTGAATAAATTTTCATAAACAGAGTGTCTTGAAAGAAAGCGTGAAGCAAATATGCCTATAATAATGGTTTACTGTGGCTAATAAACAAACAATTGAGAATCCTTTATTCTTAATTAGGGCAAAGTTACGTCTTAGTCTGCCAGACCAAAGTCTATAAGCTCTAGTTTATTCTTGCTGCTTGTTTTAGTAAATGACTGCAGAACGAGGCGTTAACTTCTTGATGGTATATCATATTCAGAGAACTAAAAGGTGAATTAACGCTCTTAAATAAATGAACGCCTCCACTACTGACATTGTCATTTAGCCTTTGTGTTTATATTACTCGCGTTTGTAACCGTCTGAGAAGCGGCAGTGCTTAGAGAATTTTAAGCAGACTGTAGGGCTTCCTGTGTAAGAACATTACATAGCTCCCTTGTAGTATAGCCTTGACTCAGGAGTGCAGTATTGTATCTTAATGGTTTCAAAAATCTGTTTAGAAAACTTAATTATTGAATTTATTAACTGTCAGGATCTCCGCTGTGCTGACGATATTTTCCACAGCACCTGAACGTGGCTATAAATCAGTAATGTGAGGTTTTCATAGCTGAACACATTTAAGGTACGTGACTAGTTGTATGCATCATACACTGGCATCACATGGCAAAAACATCTTTTTAACTTAAGTTAAATGCGGTGCTGAATCGAAGTTAGCAGCACGGACAAATCCGAGAGCCAGTCAACCTTTCCACTGCATTCTGATGCAGTTCTGAGCAGTATTTGAATGTAGGTGCGTATTACAGGAATACTAGACATATTTTATATAACAAAAATGAAATCCAACTGGACTTGAAAAATAGTAAAAAATTATTTTTTTAAAATAATAGTTCTTAGGGGGTTTTATCCACACTTCCTTGATTTTTTTTCCACTCCAACGTTTGATGTTGGACCCAGTCATTTTAAAAGCATACTTTTGCACTTATACTATACCAATTTTCATTCTTAAGTGCTCAAATCACCCCATGTGCATGACATATGCAAAACACTTAGTGAGAATACCTGCATATGTTTAATATGGTGTATAAATATATACCATGAATTTGCCGAATGGTATATAAGTTAATTTTAAGGCAACTATATCCCTGAGAATAAAATATACAAAACCTTTTAAATCCCTTTGTATGTTCAAACAAGCTGATCATAATAGTTTATCTTTGTAGCAAATGGGACACTATTAACTGTGAAGAGTCAAGACCTCATCAGCAGTTGAAATACGACACAAGTGACTCATTTCCACTCATAATTTTGCCAATTGACTCTTCACTGTTAATAATGTCCCATTTGCTACAAAGAACGTCCATCTTTTGACCATCTTGATGTAAGTGAAGGCTTTCAATATCATTTCGACTCATAATTTTATCAAATGACTCTTCACCGTTAATAATGTCCCATTTGCTACAAAGATCGTCCATCCTTTGACCATCTTGATGTAAGTGAAGGCTTTCAATATCATTTCGACTCATAATTTTATCAAATGACTCTTCACTGTTAATAATGTCCCATTTGCTACAAAGAACGTCCATCTTTTGACCATCTTGATGTAAGTGAAGGCTTTCAATATCATTTCGACTCATAATTTTATCAGTTGACTCTTCACCGTTAATAATGTCCCATTTGCTACAAAGATCGTCCATCCTTTGACCATCTTGATGTAAGTGAAGGCTTTCCATATCATTTCGACTCATAATTTTATCAAATGACTCTTCACTGTTAATAATGTCCCATTTGCTACAAAGAACGTCCATCTTTTGACCATCTTGATGTAAGTGAAGGCTTTCAATATCATTTCGACTCATAATTTTATCAATTGACTCTTCACCGTTAATAATGTCCCATTTGCTACAAAGATCGTCCATCCTTTGACCATCTTGATGTAAGTGAAGGCTTTCAATATCATTTCGACTCATAATTTTATCAATTGACACTTCACTGTTAATAATGTCCCATTTGCTACAAAGAACGTCCATCTTTTGACCATCTTGTTGTAAGTGAAGACTTTCAATATCATTTCGACTCATAATTTTATCAATTGACACTTCACTGTTAATAATGTCCCATTTGCTACAAAGAACGTCCATCTTTTGACCATCTTGTTGTAAGTGAAGGCTTTCAATATCATTTCGACTCATAATTTTATCAATTGACACTTCACTGTTAATAATGTCCCATTTGCTACAAAGAACGTCCATCTTTTGACCATCTTGTTGTAAGTGAAGGCTTTCAATATCATTTCGACTCATAATTTTATCAATTGACTCTTCACTGTTAATAGTTTCCCATTTGCTACTAAGATAAAGGTAAGGTCTTTTTGTGAAAGCTCAAAGCTTTGAAATTATAGTGTGGTTGACCAGAAACAGTCGTATGTAACTTGACTATAATGGTAGTTATTAAGACGCTCGTATGCTACCGCTCGTTTCGTGAACACAATCACGGCCTAATTACTACCAGTATAATTTTGTTGTCTAATGGATTATTTCGCTTTTACTTTCTCTACCACGTATACAGTATGTAGAGGTATTGCATTCCACATAAAAATTAAATATGGAGATTTCACTGGAAATACATGTTTTGAGGTTCTACGAATAGCATTTTTTTTAGAAAAAATCTGATGTGTTACACTCACATGACTTTCTCTACTCTTGTACAATCTATTTTTACAAACGCCTATTCTCCATATGCTTTATATTAATCGAGATATCGAGATGGCAATCTTATTTGTAATTTTCTTGTAGATGCAAGGGGAATATGGTAGCTTTTAAGCGATAGTCAAATATTTTATCGCTGGTTGCTATGTGGCGCATTCCATTCTCTTTGCATGTCCAGGACATAAAAAAATGAATAACGAATTTGAGAAAAAGTATAAGTATTGGAAAATTTAAGGAAATAACAAGCAATATCTCGAAAACGGTTCACTCAACAAAAAAAATGTATATGATATAAGTTGTGTATTTTAACGCGATCTACATTTTTTGTGTAGTAAAATTTTGTCTATCTCTTATGGTTTACCAGTTATGCAAAAGTCGTTCATAATGAAGAATACTTTTGGAGACATTCCCAGAAATTTCGAGATATACATTTCATTTCTCATGACATTATCTTAAACATATGATATTTTCATCAAAATCGTTAGAGCCATTTTTGAGAAAATTAAAATTTTTGAAAAATGTTCCATGTAAAGGGTAGTCTGGTGTGGGGGGATTTTCTTGAAAATCTTCGTGTCGCATCTCTGGAAGATACTGAACGTAAATACCAAGTTTGGTGTTTATCCGACTGTTAGTTTTTGAGTTATGCTGTTCACAGACACACAGACACACACACAGACACACACACAGACACACACACACACACACAGACACACACACAGACACACACACGGACATGTTTCCAAAAATGCTTTTTTTGGATTCAGGAAGTTTCAAAACATGTATTTCCGGTGAAATCTCGGTATCGAATTTTTGGGTGGAATGCAATACTTCCCCTACTTACTATACGTAGTAGAGAAAGTAAAAAGACTCATGTGTGTGAACAGCATAACTGATAAACGAAAACTCAGATATATATTAAACTTTGTATTTAAGTTCACTATCTTCCAAAGATTCGACACGGCATTTTGAAGAAAATCCCCACCTCAAAACTTTACATGAAAGAACTTTCAAACTTTTTGATTTTGCCAAAAATGGCTCTAACAATATTGATTAATATTCCATATTTAAACATATTAACAAAAATATGATGTGTTGCACTCATATTATTTTCTCATCTCTTATACAAACTATATTTACAAACGCTTATTCTCCATCTACTCCTATTATTCGAGATAAGCATTTGCGGAGACCATTTTATTGCTAATTTTCTTGTAGGTCAAGGGGAATATAGTAGCCTTTAAGAGATAATCAAATATCTTAAGAGCTGGTTGCTATGTGGAGCATTCCATTATCTTAGCATATCCAGACATAAAAAAACGAATAACGAATTTCCATTTGAGAAACACTAAATATTGGAAAATTCAAACAAATAAAAATAAATATCTCGGAAATGAGTCACTCGACAAAAAAAGTGTATTTGACATAAATTGTGCGTTTTATTAAGATCTACATTCTTTGTAGTTAAATTTTGTCTATCTTTTACGGTTTACCGGTTATGCGAAAGCCATTCAGAATGAAGAGGGATTTGGGGGCATTCCCAGAAAATTCAAGATATATATTTCATTTGCTATAAACATATTTTAAACATATGGTATTTTAATCAAATTGTTAGAGGCGGTTTTGATAAAATCAAAATTTTTGAAAAATGTTTCATGTAAAGAGTAGTCTGTGGTGGGGATTTCCTGGAAAATCTTTGAGTCGTATCCTTGGAAGATACTAAACACTCATACCAAGTTTAGTATTTATCCGAGTTTCCATTTTTGAGCTATACTGTTCACAGACTTACAGACAGACACTCACATGAACATGTTTCCAAAAATGCTTTATTTGGATTAGGGAGTCTCAAAACATGTATTTCCGGTGAAATCTCGGTATCGAATTTTTGGGTGGAATGCAATACTTCCCCTACTTACTATACGTAGTAGAGAAAGTAAAAATGTAGATCTCTTTGAAACACACAATTTATATAAAATCATTTTTTGTGGCATCAGCCATTTCCAAGATATCCGTTATTAATGGTTCGAATTGTTCAATACTTGTTTAGAAGTCCTGTCGTTTTCCAGTTGTTTCTCGCGATTGCATGGAAAGAGTGTGGAATTCTAAGACCAGCATATAGCGTCCGGTTTTTAAACATTTTGCTAAGGCTGTTCCCTTTGTATCTAAAACGAAATGTGTAATGCAGATATTTTCGGAAAGATCTATCTCAATTAAATTGAAATAGATAGGAAAATAAACTTTGGTAAGAATAATTTGTACACGCAGTAATAAGCGACAGAGGTTAGAGAAAGACATATGAATGTAGCACATCAGATTTTTTAGTTACGCTGTTCACATATAGAGATAAACACGTAAGAGCTTCTCCTAAAAAATTCATTTTTTATTCAGGGAACTCAGTATTTCAACGGAAATATTGTCTTATAAAATGTTTGTGAATACAATACTTCCTCTACTAAACAGCAGAGAAAGTAAAAAGAAAAATTGTGATGGGTTACACTCACATGACTTTCTCTACTCTTGTACAAACTATTTTTACAAACGCTTATTCTCCATATGCTTCATGTCTATCGAGATAAACATTTACAGAGTCTATTATTGCTAATTTTCTTGTAGGTGTAAGGGGAAAATATATATACAAAGGCAATATAGAAATACAGTAGCCTTTAAGCACATACATATCTCTTAATAGCTGGTTGCTAGGTGCAGCACCATTCTCTTTCCCACAGATTAATACTCTTTGCATATCCAAGACAAAAAAATGAATAACGAATTCCTATTTTAGAAAATAAGTATTGAAACATTCATGGGAATAACAAGCAATATCTCGAAAATGGTTCACTTAAAAAATGTATATGGCATAAATTGTGTATTTTAACGTGATGTATACTGTTTGTGTAGTAAAATTTTGTCTATCTCTTATGGTTTACCAGTTATGCAAAAGTCGTTCACAATGAAGAATACTTTTGGAGACATTCCCAGAAAATTCAAGATATACATTTCATTTGCCATGAAAATATCTTAAACATATGATGTTTTAATCCAATCGTTAGAGCCATTTTTGAGAAAATTAATATTTTCGAAATGTCTGGATATCCAGAAATGCCGTATATTCCTTGGTATATCTTCAGACTTTTCGCAGATAGAAACAATGCTAAATCTACCATTAAAATTAAATAAAAAGCATTTGAATTCTCACAATTTACAAAATATCTTATCACACAACATAATGGTAAAATGTAGGCATGCAAAATGATGCATACCAGGTTGCCCAACCGCGCTGTATTTCACGTGTGCAGATATAGATATCCCCTCAACGAGGCAATTCCAAGTAAACGCAGGTCAGTGGGGAACTGGAGCATTAGCGCCCTAAAGCTCCACTACTACTATAACAGCGGTTCTCAGAAACGTCCACGTGGATACACGGAGATGGTTGGAATTTCATATCGATCAACAGGGCCAAAATTTCTAACATCTAATCAATGAGCGAAGTCATCATAACATAACATTACCGTTAAATAGTGATGATGATGATAATAATAATAATAATAATAATAATAGCAAACAAACAAAATGGTAGTGAAACAGTACGTACTCTTTACGTACGCGCTTTAATGTTTTGATTTTATGTCTACAGTCCATAATCTTGGACAAGAACAGCATAAACATAACTATGGGCGGACACGCATAAGTCAAATAAGTACATTTTAATTATTTGTTCGTCTAAGAGGCGTTTATTCTCTTGAAAATAAAATCTATGAAAAATTCTGAGACCTTTTCGGTTTCTTGACATTGTTTTTGTCAATCATCACGAACTGTACACTCTAGTGCAAACTTCGAAACTGCCTTTCAATGAGCGCGATCCGCTCATTGGTAAGCAAGAGGAGTAGAACGTACGTCACTCACGCTAATGTTCCAGCTCCCTAATGAACTGTGTTTTCGTTAGTTCTGCAACTCTTTTAAAGTAAGAATTATCTACACTCGTGAAATACGACGCGCTTAGCCACTTGGTATAATAATATTACATCGGTTATGTTGATACTTTTTTAAATAAATGAGGGAGCTAAATAAGGAATGTTAACAAATGCTAAGTAAATATTCATGCATGTAGTATTTTTGTAATGTATCAAACTTTAATAATAATTTATATCGGGAAGCTGCTAAAAATGTATGCTTTTTAGGATTGTTTCCAAGAATGTCCAGTAAACCCTAGAAAATGTTGCGAACACAGTTATGTAGCGCCATGTATCCCTTTACGATGTTGGTCAATATAGTTTTTAGTTTTACAAACATTTGAGAAAATTATTTCATCATATTTCAAAAGGCTGTATACAGGGTGGACCATTTAAGTTGTAGAGAGAAATGTCTTGAATAAAAGTTGCTTGATATTATAGGGGAAAGTAAATGCAATTAGTTGAGTTTTATTTGGAGGACGTTGTGATGCTTATTTTAGGGTCAATTTATTTTTTTTAAATGGGAACTTACCTTTCTAATGTTTTCTCACTCCTCATAAAAAACTAAACAACATTTGCATAAAGCTCTTTGCGATTGTTATTACACCAACGTAAATGACAACTGATTTTGAATGGCTGTGTACGAAGAGCGCAATGAATGGTTGGACCATGTATGGATGGTCATTTGAGGGTGAAGTTACGTTTCGTAATTGGGAATCAACATTTTTTATTTTGTTTCATTATTTATAAAAAATAAACAACATTTTATAAACCATTTTATAATGAAAACACGACATTCAAAAATTAAGTATCCATTCAAAAAAATTAAATGTACCCTAAAATAACCATCACAACGTCCTCCAAATAAAACTCGACTAATAGCATTTACTTTCCCCTATAATATTAAGCAACGTTTCTTAAAGACATTTCTTTCTACAACGCTTAGTTTTGGGGATACTGTACAGTCTCAACTTAAATGGTCGGGCCTGTATATTTGAAGAAACGTTTGATACGTATGAAATGCTTTTCCATATATTAAGAAAGATGTAAGTACTCGTAGTTATTTGCACACTTCGATATTAAGTTCAAAGACGTTTTATAAATGATATACTTTTTAAAACCAAACCGACTGATCACAAGCTTTGATGGGGGAGGAGAGAAAGAGTTGTCAATAGTTTTTAAGGACGCTTTAATGGATTACAACTGAGAGTTTTTAATCCCATAGAATTCCTTGATGTTTTTAAACTTCTAAGGTTTCGGCATATTTCCATAAACGCTGCATCTTTCTATATTTACTTTCTCTACTACGTATAGTAAGTAGGGGAAGTATTGTATTCCACCCAAAAATTCGATACCGAGATTTCACCAGAAATACATGTTTTGATACCCTCCTGAATAAAAAAAAAAGCATTTTTGGAAACATTTCCGTGAGTGTGTCTGTGTGTGTCTGTGAACATCATAACTCAGAAACGAACAGTCGGATAAACACCAAACTTGGATTTAGGTTCAGTATCTTCCAGAGATGCGACACGAAGGTTTTCAAGAAGATCCCCCACCTCAGACTACCCTATACATGGAGCATTTTTCGAAAATTTTAATTTTCTCAGAAAAGTTTCCAACGATTTTGATTAAAATATCATATGTTTAAGATATTTTCATGTCAAATGAAATGCATATCTCGAATTTTCTGGGAATGTCTCCAAAAGTACTCTTCATTGTGAACGACTTTTGCATAACTGGTAAACCATAAGAGATAGACAAACTTTTGCTACACAAAAAATGTAAATCGCGTTAAAATACACAACTTATGTCATATACATTTTTTTTGTTGAGTGAACCATTTTCGAGATATTGCTTGTTATTCCCTTAAATTTTCCAATACTTATACTTTTTTTAAATTCGTTATTCATTTCTTTGGTCCTGGTAATGCAAAGAGAAGTGAGAAGAGTGTGAGTGTAACACAGCAGAGTTTTTCCTGTATACTCTTTGGAGGAACATTCACAACCCAGAGGGCTATGTGCCACATACTTTAAATTCCTTTTTCTTGTGACGAATGTACTTTTTATTTTTTTCTGCTCTGTAAACTTTACGACTCCGGGAGAGTATTAAACCGTGTAACATAATACAACGTGAGTTAATCTAATACACACTATCGTACAAAATGCCGGGAAGCAGGAATGTGGATGAAGGTGAGGAAGAGAACAAATATCATAAATATGCAATTTCAAGGAAAGCGGGCAGCAAAATATGAAAAAATAGTTGCGTGTTGTTGCTTTTCTTTACCTTAATCTTATTTACGCGTTATCCTGGACAATCTGCAGCGCAGCAGGACTGTATAACCGTAATTTCATTTACAACACAGTTGAAAGTAACATTAAACTTGTTAGATAAATAGACTACTTAACGTTAGAGAAACCGCAAGGTTAAAGTTTGTCGACGCTAACAATTTTTCTTTAGTTTTTGGGCAGTATATTCTAACTCAGCTTACAGTGTTATGCTTTGGTGTTATACAGGTGGGTTTGCTTTCCTGAAGATTCGTAACAGAGTAGGTGATAACAGACTAAAGTTATTGTTAACGGCTTCATGCAGAGGTTCATTTCCTTTACAAAAGTAGTCACTGTTCTTCCTATACGGCACTAACCTGAGAAATGACTGAATTGATGTTTACAATAAGGGTTAACTCCACAATTTTATGAACTTAATCATTAGGAAAGGACATGTCAAGGAGCACAGTAAGGGAAGCTTTCAAATTTAAAGAAAATAATTTAATCTGTTAGAAACAACAGTGAAAATTAACACAGGATATATTTAATTAATTTTTTTAGAAAGCATGGCTTAAAAGTAGGAGTCCTACTAGTACGATAATCTTCATTGTGACCAAATTGGTTACAAGTCCAATCACATGGAAATTACCCTTTGTATTTGCACATGTTTAATAACTTGACTTTGTTTAATTAGGTTTTACTTTTCATTATGTCTTTTTACATGATTAATTTGTCATTGCACTCGTATTATCTGTTCACAAAACAAATCGTCATACTTCAATTTATCGCAATTTGTTGTGGAGTTAACCTATACGTTATATTGATAGCCTTTTGCTTTCTTTGATATAAAACGTTATTCTTTTATCTAGGTAATCTATATAAAGATTAAACGGCGGAAATTATGAAATCAGAAGAAACTGAAATGGAAGAGCCAGGTGAAATTACAGAAAGAATAACACTAGAAGTACTTACCCAAACAAGCAATTTCTCGAAAATGGTTCACTCAATAAAACAAATGTATATGACATAAATTGTGTATTTTAACGCGATCTACATTTTTTGTGTAGTAAAATTTTGTCTATCTCTTATGGTTTACCAGTTATGCGAAAGTCCTTCACAATGAAGAATACTTTTGGAGACATTCCCAGAAAGTTCAAGATGTAAACTTTATTTGTCATGAAAGTATCTTAATCATATGATATTTTAATCAAAATCGTTAGAGCCATTTTTGAGAAAATTAAAATTTTCGAAAAATGTTCCATGTAAAGGGTAATCTGGGGTGGGGGGAGTTTGTTGAAAGCCTTCGTGTCGCATCTCTGGAAGATACTGAACCCAAATACCAAGTTTGGTGTTTATCCGACTGTTCGTTTCTGAGTTATGCTGTTCAGAGACAGACACAGACACACACACGAACATGTTTCCAAAATGCTTTTTTTGGATTCAGTGGGTCTCAAAACATGTATTTCCGGTGAAATCTCGGTATCGTCTTTTTGGGTGGAATACAATACTTCCCCTACTTACTATACGTAGTAGAGAAAGTAAAAATCCAGAAAGCAATATGATATTGCTTTAATCGCTTCATTGGGTGGTGTAAGACAAAATGTGTTGAGAATTACTTCACTGAGAATGCCTGCTAGCAAATCAACAAAACATTAAAACGTCTGATATCTCGCTTTTTAATGTAACTTCTCCTGTTTTTCAAGAATCGCGTTTTAAACGTGATCTGCTAGTTTCAGGAATCAGTGTAATTACATTAGATTGCCAGGGGGTAGACAAGGCTTTCGACTTCTCAACACTGCGACCCTTAATAGATTTATCGTGAAGATCCCACCCACTCTGTAAGTCTCATTTTAATTTAATGCTTTTGATACGGCTATAATTTTATTGGGTGATGTTAGGGGACACTGGGACTGAATTTTATAACTTTTTTTAATTTTAAAGTTATTCTCTTGAAAATTGGTACACTTAATATGAGTAAATAAATAAATAACTGTGCAAAAACTCAAAGCTCTAGCTTCAATACATTCTCATATACTGCAATTAAATGTTTTTAATTAGGGAAAAAATGCAAACTTTTTAAAACTGGCTTGCACATTCAAATTTATCAGTAAAATATAATGGCGATATTTTATAATACTTGAGTGGAGTAAAAATAAATGTAAGCATTTCATTGAAATTGAGATATTGGAATGAAAATAGCTATTTATGTAAAAAGTGTCGAAAAGAAGCGTTGTGGGCAGGATAAATTAACGCACCAAATGTTTAAAACACTAGTTTTCACGTATTTCAAACAAGTGTTTTATACAGTTGCTAAAAATACTGTTTTGTTTATACTTTAAAGATAATAAAATTGTTAATTCGTTATCTTGCAGTTTTATTTTAATCTCGTGAATTTGTGATGTTAAATATGAGGGAGTATAGATTCGTATGAAAAGATGTAGAGTTTACTGGCTTTGAATATGTAGTAGGCAGCTGAAGGATACACGGAAAATGCCATAGAAAGCAAAAATAAGAGATTCTAGGCGTAAAATGAAATACAACCGTTGAAGAAAGGTTTACTTTCAAAATTCTGCTACAGAACATGTATTTTCTGCGAGAGGAAAATATTGTAGATATGTATTAAACCTCCAAATTATAAGTTTCAGCTCAAATAATTGCATTGTAAAGATTTATAATAAATAATTAAGTAATTGGAATTTATGCATTCAGTATTTCTAAATAGCATGCTTAAAATAATGTACTTTTAGCGCGCAAATTTACTTTTAAACAAGTTAGTTTATGTATGCAAAATGAGTGACATTTCGGTACTACAATGAGAATTGGAAAGTCTTTATTATGAAGAGACTGTATAAAAATATTATGCATGTCTGGAATTGTGAGCGAATGCCTCTCACTTGATATTATTCCCATTGAATTTTGTGTAACTGCGGTACTATAAGCGTTAGACACAAATTCTCTGCAGAAACACAATACACTCATGAAATGTATTATTTACCAAATAACGATTTTTTATAGCTTTGTTGGATACTTCCCGTTTTGTTTTGAATTTTTCAGTATTTTAAGTTACTCAGTTTTGATATATTATGTTATTTTTATTAACATTTAATGTTAGAATGTGACGGAACAATGAATATGACGAAAAATTGCAAAGAAACGATTGGTCTAGATTACCAAATGAAACTATAGGTAAAAGAATGTAAGAGTTAAATCCAAGGAAAGTTTATTTGAAATAGGAAAATATTTAGGTGTAGTGAGAAATAAATGGCTGAAAAAAATTAGAAATAGGAAATAGAAAGAAAATGTAGATTGTTGAATCATAAATTAAATAGGACCCAATAACTCGACAACCATGGTTTTGGATGTTTGGGGGGCCTTAGTAATGCAGCAACTTAGTGAAAATGATATGTAAAGGGTAATGTGTAGAGATAAAACTATGTATTATAGAACTTATATGAGAATTAATCTATGTAACCAACGAAGTGAAATATCTATCTATCTATCTATCTATCTATCTATCTATCTATCTATCTATCTATCTATCTATCTATCTATCTATCTATCTATCTATCTATCTATCTATCTATCTATCTATCTATCTATCTATCTATCTATCTATCTATCTATCTATCTATCTATCTATCTATCTATCTATCTATCTATCTATCTATCTATCTATCTATCTATCTATCTATCTATCTATCTACCTACCTACCTACCTACCTACCTACCGACCGACCTACCGACCTACCGACCTACCGACCTACCTACCTACCTACCTACCTACCTACCTACCTACCTACCTACCTACCTACCTGCCTACCTGCCTACCTGCCTACCTGCCTACCTGCCTACCTGCCTACCTGCCGGTCTGCCTACCTGCCGGTCTGCCGGTCTGCCGGTCTGCCTGTCTGCCTGTCTGCCTGTCTGCCTGTCTGCCTGTCTGCCTGTCTGCCTGTCTGCCTGTCTGCCTGTCTGCCTGTCTGCCTGTCTGCCTGTCTGCCTGTCTGCCTGTCTGCCGGTCTGCCGGTCTGCCGGTCTGCCGGTCTGCCGGTCTGCCGGTCTGCCGGTCTGCCGGTCTGCCGGTCTGCCGGTCTGCCGGTCTGCCGGTCTGCCTCTTCAAGGAGTACACACTATTAAAACGAGTATATTGTGAAGTATTTTTATCTAACTTTTCTGTAGTAGGTAGAACAAGTATTATGTTCTAATGAAACAGAAACTTATGTGTCGAAGTGTCGGCAGAAACTACAAAAGAATGTTTTAAATATTTCAGTTCAGCATTTTGTCCGGTGCGACAAGCAGATTTTCCAGAAAATATCCCCACTCCAAATTATTCTTTATAAAGAAAAACTCCATATTCTTTATTCTTTTTTTTTTTTTTTACAAAAATGGCTCTATATTAATTAAAATTTATTTATGTTATTTTCGGTATATGAAATGTATTTCTTGAATTTTCTGATAATTGTCTGTAAAGTCTTCTTCATTGTAAATTAATTTTGTATAATTCTGTGTAACCGTAAACCAAAACAGATAGAAAAAAATCTGATGTGTTACACACATGATTTTCTCTACTCTTGTACAAACTATTTTTACAAACTCTTATTCTCCATCTATTTCGTATTAATCGAGATAAACATTTCCAGAAACGATCTTTTAACATGCAAAGAGAATTACATTTTACACATAGCGACCAGTTCTAAAAATATTTGTCTATCGCTTAAGGCGTACTATGTTCCCCTTGTTTTGTATTTGCAAGGGCAATATAGAAATACAGTTGCCTTTAAGCATCGACATATATCTTAATAGCTGGTTGCTAGGTGCAGCACCATTCTCTTTGCCACAGATTAATACTCTTTGCATATCCAAGACAAAAAAATGAATAACGAATTCCCATTTGAGAAAATAAGTATTGAATAATTTAAGGAAATAAGAAGCAATACCTCGAAAATGGTTCACTCAATAACAAAAAATGTATATGACATAAATTGTGTATTTTAACGCGATCTACATTTTTTGTGCAGTAAAGGTTTGTCTATCTCTTATGGCTTACCAGTTATGCATAAGTCGTTCACAATGAAGAATACTTTTGGAGACATTCCCAGAAAATTCAAGATATACGTTTTATATCATGAAGGTATCTTAAATATATAATATTTTAATCAAAATCGTTGAGCCATTTTTGAGAAAATTAACATTTTTGAAAAATGTTCCATGTAAAGGGTAATTTGGGGTGGGGGATTTTCATGAAAACCTTTGTGTTGCATCTCTGGAAGATATTGAACCTAAATACCAAGTTTGGTGTTTATCCGACTTTTCGTTTCTGAGTTATGCTGTTCACAGACACACACGGACATGTTTCCAAAAATACTGTTTCTGAATTCAGGGGGTCTCAAAACATGTATTTCAGGTGAAATCTCGGTATCGAACTTTTGGTTGGAATACAATACTTCCCCTACTTACTATACGTAGTAGAGACAGTAAAAATTATTACATGAAAAATGTACAGGTCATTCAAGCATACTATTTATGTCTTAAAGTTCTCGTAATAATCGTTGTTTTATCTATGAACCTTCCTAGGTTAAGTTGCCATGCGGCATCTATAAAGCTTTTTAAGGGATTCTTATTTTTCCCAGCATAAGCTCAATACAAGCGAAAAGTTGTGTTTTTCATATTTTTAATGCAAAATGGCGTATATTACTAAATTAGAAATGATTGCTAGCTAGAATGTATAGAATATTCACTTTTATGCGAATAAAATAATTATATGGGATAAAATTAAATTGTAACAGGCAGAGATAGTCATATGATAAGCATTTGACCGTTATCCTAGCATCCTGTATGCCTCTATGTAGCCATAAAAACGTGTACCGAAATCATTTTTGAAAACACTTAATATGATTAACAGCAAGTAAACCAAAAACAGATTTTTTGCGAATAATTTTCAGCATATAAATATATGCGTATCCTAATTGAAAGCAACAAAAATATGTCCACGTATTAAAATGTGTGTTCGTGTATGCTTTTACTCTGAAGTTAAGCTAATAAACTAAATTAAAACATGCTCAACACCGCCTGGCTCAAGCTTGGATCAACTGTTTTCTGCCAAGCGCTGTTTTTAGCGAGGCAAGGGACCCTTGCGTTGTAAATCTTGGCCCAATTAGCAGTCGCTCTATGCTGTTTAACAGTGCAAGTGCTAAGAGTGTTTTGTGAGGAGTTGGGACATGTAACTTCACTAGCTACATCGTTTCCAGCACTTCTTGCTTCTCCCGCAACAGGTTTCTCTGTCAGCAGCTAATGCCACCTAGGGGGACGCTGCTACATGGCGATATTATACCCTGCTTGCTGCACAAACCGCCGATACACTACAGAAATCACCTTCCTAAATCTCTCGGCTAAAACACTTGTGAGATTGCGAAACTGCACCAAGATTTTGCTGTTAACTGCTTGTGCATTTACCGAAGACAATCTGCGGCTCAAATTGAGTGGGTGCTCACGGGCTACCATCATTTTATCAGAATAGAGTAAAGTAAACATTTTCAAATGCCAGCAAAACAAACCGTCCATAGATTCTACCATGCACGACGTCCTGAGGTGAATATAGAGTCCTCATCCATTAATTACCTAAAGACACTATAAAATTCTTCCGCAGTACTTTATTCTTCATCGTGCATGCTCCTTTGGAGTCGAATTACAGAAGTACCCGCATAATGAAGTCAGTTTATAATTTGAGGCAGTATTTTTAACACGAATTGTTTAAATTAAATTATATAATATGTAAATTCAATAACAGCCCGCCTTGAAGCAATATGTATGTAACAATTTGTAAAATGTATTTAACATTCATTGCATATGCTTATATTATTGTAAACATGTTTAATAATGTTATGTGAATGCATTACGTAATTTAATAATGTAAGAGCTGTGAGAATAATGAGTTTAAAGTTGCTAATAATGAGGTAACTTTGAGGCAATAATGAGTTTGAATGTTTGAATGCCACTAGTCATGATTAGGGCAACAATAATATAAATTTTGTGACAGTTTAAAAATAGCAAATCAACAGCCAGAAAAAGCTTTATTAAAATTCAGATATTCTATTGGACTAGGATTAGCCAATCAGAGACGTGAAATACAGAAACTTAAAAGTTTATACGGTTGAAATATGTTCAGTTGCTGGCAGACCTTGATGGTAACCGGATGAAAGATGTGTTCTCTAGAGAAATATTACGTATTCGTGTGAAACGTAAAATAAGTATACGCGTTAACAAAGTGCAAATATTAAAGAATCTCACAGCTCTTAATATCAGTGTACTGCTATTTAATTTGTGTCGAGGATTAATAAAAAGAAGTGAATTTAAACTTAAAATCTGTATAAAGCCTACATTCTTGTCGCACCACACCCTGATTAAGAGAAACGTGTAAACATAAACATAAATAGTTATAGAAGCAGTTTAATAACAAAGTTAATATTTTTTTTAAAACTTGGAGCGTAACAACAAAAAATACATCTTAAAAATCGGCTTTTCATACGTAGCAGTATATTACGTAACAAACAATCTTCTTCAAAATTACTTCCCAAACGCGTGGTGCAAACTCCTTCAACAACAACAAAACACTACCTACTTCAAATTGACGTCCATACGTGGAGCTAAATAAATAAAATGAACTCCAAGAACAATATCTTCTTCAAGTTCGAAATTATTAAATTTCACGATTAAATATCAAGCTAGTTCACACAACTACTGTTTTTTGGCTGACGTCACAGAGCTTTTGTTACTGCGCAACCGCCTTCGTTTGTGACTAAGATTCTTGCTTGAGTCACAATAAAGCTCCCGGGTTCAGTCATTTATGTAATCTTTTCCACATATGATGTCTCAACTGACTACCTTAACCAATGTGTGCCATTTTATAGCTAACAGCAAAACAGTTGTTTTCTAAAACATGAAGTTCATTACCAAGAGAGAAATTGTACTAGAATTAAAAACACATTCTGGACAACTTGTGATGTACCTTTCGCCCCGCCGAGAGGGTACTGGGGATCTACTAAAATTAGGTTGACATTTGGGGTAAGGTTTAAGGGACGATTAAGTCTACTTGCATTAAGGGGGTAGCTAAAGGGGGCGGAAATAATCGAAAAGGAAGGGTAGCCAGAGGTGCGATGATGAGCAAGAACTCTTGTAGCAAGCACTACTTTAGTTGTCTTCTTTCAAATCAACTCAAGGTTACGATCCACAGTAGCATGTAATTAGCCGCAATACTAAGATTATCTGAGCAATAAAGCTTCAGAAAGCCATGTCTCGATGATAGCGGCACATGCGATACATCACTTAATAGAGGAAAGTTCAAAATTTTATTTTACGTGTTCAAAATGAACACCATTGTTATCCGAAGACGACCAGTGCTTTTCCGTTTGCGTACGCAACCATCTTCAACGAATTTATTGTATCAATTATAAATTTTTTATGACGAGGTGGCTCTTTGTTGAACTTACAACGAAATGCACGCTGCAAGTAGTAGTAGTAGTAGTAGTAGTAGTAGTAGTAGTAGTAGTAGTAGTAGTAGCAGCAGGAGTAGTAGTAGTAGTAGTAGTAGTAGCAGCAGCAGCAGGAGTAGTAGTAGTAGTAGTAGTAGTAGTAGTAGTAGTAGTACTTAGTATTACATTAATTGCATAACAGAGTCGCATGGGTCATAAGACCGTACACGCTCTAGAAAAATACCTGGTCTATATACGTGACTTGCAGAATCGACCAGAAACAATTATCTTTATAATCACCACATATATACACATAAAATTGAAAAACACTCTGAATCACACACGCAAATACACACATACTCAAGTGCTCAAGCACCACGTATATTTAAAGAAAATTTACATAAACACCTTATCTCTTAGTACACGTACTTCCATTAAGTATGTGCCCAAGCTTGGCCAGTTTTGACTTTTTAGAATCAAGTCCAGCATGCCTCCCTCCGTCTCTTGGAAGCCAAAAATACTTCCGGTAATAATTTTTTCCTAATACCCTCCGTCTCCACGCATGCTGCCAAAATATGCGTCCAGTCTTCTTGTTCCCCGCATAATGGGCAAATCCTCCTGCCATCATCATCAGCAATCTTGCGAGCTTTCAACCCTCCCAACCCGTCCTCTGTTTTATACCTAATTCCAAAATATGTGTTTCCTTACCCCACCTAGTTTTTATTTCCTTTTGTAGGTCCAATGTTCATCTTTGTCTACATTCAGACTCTATTTTCTGCCTGTTTATATCACATAGTCGTCTTTTGACTTTTTTCACGGCCTGTGTGTATTTTATTACCCCTTTGCCGGATATCGTTTAAGCCTATTTTTGATAATTCCCGTTGTAACCCCGCCGCCCACCATTTTGGATGCTCTATGTTGTTCATTTGATGACGATAACATATTGCTCTCAGAGTTGTTTGATCATCTTTAATTATTCGCAGCCAGTACCTAACTACATTTAGTTTAGCAAATACAGCATCTTACCAACATCCTACCTCACGAAGAACTCCGTAGTTTGAAGTACCCCTCCCCAACCCTAGAATGCGCTTCCAAAATTACATTGTACTTTATTTACATTATCCACCCCCTCCCATCCCCATACTTCACTGCCGTATAGTAATGAGGACCTAACCATTGCTTCATACATGGTCTGTAATGTTGCTGCAATGAAACAATGGATTCACTCTTTGTATACTGCAGCACACAGAACGGCTTTTCCTGTGGCGTTGCCATTTTCTCATAAACAAACCCAGCGCCGCTGTAAGCACTGAAAGGAATTAATAGGTGGGGGCTTAAAACTTTGAACTTTCCTCTATTCAATGATGTGCGGTGTGTGTCGCTATCTATTGTCGTTCATTAAAAATGAAAATTTGAAATCTGTTCTTTCTTTTTGAATAACCCTGTATATATAGTGTCTCCAGTCATTATGAACACGCCCTAACTTATGTTCTCCGTGCTAATTCCTTTATTTCGATTTTCAATATTATACCACTACATCCCCCGCCAAGTAAGATCAGCTGTCCCTAGCTATAATAATATTTTAAATACATATTTACAGAAAGGTTTGTATGCTTAGACATTAACTTTTGACAATCTACAATGGTGATTATTTACTGAGCCGTCTAGAGAGGATACCTAAGAATGGGGCGACGAAGGACTGGGTGTAGGGTAGACCTTAAAGAGGAATAGGGAGAAACCAAGTATAAGAAATAGGATATCACACCAGCACTTCTCTCGGCATTAAGTCATACTAACATCATCACCACCTTTGCACAGAACAAGTGCAAAGTCTCGGCGATCTCCACTAAGATCACTTAAGCAATTGAATGGTACACATTTATTAAGGTGGAAAGCCTGCATTGTCCTCGAATAAATTTTCTAGATTTTACCTCAAACCATAGTTCTGTTTTCTTCGTCAAAGGTCACTGGGCACACATTTTCCATATCGTACAAAAAATGTCCATGAGAGAATTCTTTTACTAGTAGCGTTATGGGACAATGGGGTACAGTGCGGCAGCTCCAACTTGTGTGCGAGCGGATATACAGACAACAGCCTTGTACAAAAGCGCCAAAGAAAATCTCACTGCACCTCGCGTCTATGTCACATTATTTATCGTCGTACGCGGCCTTGCGAAGCCATGGCCATTTCACTGGTTGCTTTAGGCCACGGTGCAAGGGTGCGCCTCTCCTTCTGTTAAAGAATTACATCAATAACCACAACAAAGGTTAAAAAATGGCGTAGAAAAGAAATATATGTTTACGCTCTCGATCGTATTGGCTAAAAGAGAAAGAGGTAGAGTGAGTGCATTCAATTTGCCATACGGACCTGTTATTGTGATTGGTGGCCCATACATTATCAGTTAGAGCAGGACACGCCTTTGAAAGTGTTAAAAGCTAAGGGAAAAACGTGATGAACGCCCAGGTTAGCGAAATGCAGAATGTGTAGTGTGAGTAGATTTTCAGGGGGGTGCGAACTAAAGCTTGAATGGTATTCTTTAAATACATAGCAAGGTAGCAATTTAATGCAAAAAATAAACATAACTGTGTTCTCACAGTGATATCAATGCTTGTTGCTGGATAGAAGCAAACATAACTAAATGATAAATAAATAAAACAGCATGCTTTGGCTCTAATTCAAACTATAATTGGTTAATATACCTTTACTTGCATATTGCTTATTATAGGAATACAACAGGATTATAGACAAAAATATAACCCAATTTTATTGTCATAATATGTGTGTCATATTCGGTTAAACATATACACTCACCTATTGTTCTCCAGTTTCTAAACATGACTAGTCACTTATAACAAAAGGTTAATTTGCATTTAGTATAAGAATATCATCATCTGCGGATGTTTTGCGGGGAGTGCCCACTTTCCTGAAATATTTTTATCCAGTAATTCACTATAAAAACACTTATGCACTGCCGTTGCAATTACTGTAACAGTGCGACCAGCCTCCCACATACCCACGATACCTCCACAAGTAATTTCGCTAGTATACGGCATGACTGGTTCTGATACAATAAACATGTTTTGGTTTCAATAACACCTTCCCTCTTTCCCCCCTTATTTCTGTGTTATCAAGCCACCACGCTCTGTGATAGGTAAGGTGAAGGACACGCCTCAAAGGAGCCCAAAGAAAGATACAAAATCCGCCGAAGATTTTCTTTGGCACTCTGTGTACGCAACTCCTTGGGACAGAGGTTCATGGAGTAGCGAGTACTGTGGTGTGTCGGACAATGCTTGCAATCTTTTCAATCGATGAGGTAGCCCGTTGACAACAAAAACGTTTATATTCGTTAAATGTAAGCGGTCTTAAAGCAATACTGATGGCAGGAAACCAGGTAGGATGAACAGTATGGGCAGAATGATAAGGATTGTGAGATGGGTGGCTAGTTGGCTTAAGAAGTACATATTTTACGAGGTCAAATTGTACAATTCATAGACTTGATACACGACTCCGATTATAATTTTTATTAGCAATTTGAGTTAACATATAGATTTTATAAGTAGCTTGGCTTAATTGGTTATTGTATATTTATTTATTTATTTATTTTTATTTATTTATTTATTTGTGCTAGCAATCTTCCTTAGAATATGGCTATACATCAGCCCAAGCTCTTATCTTGCCATATTCTACCCATTTTACATTCTTTAATTATAACATAATAATAATAATAATAATAATAATAATAGTAACACCAATATAATAATCTAATAATACTAATATTATAATAATTATAATATAATTACATAACTTAACATCACATAGGGAAACTAATTCACATCTCTTTTTATTGTTCATAACCATTACTTTTTTACTTTGGACAGGTACTCTTCTACCTTTTTACTGTCTTTGTTAAAAATCTTACTTAAGGTTACTTTCCTGTCCAGTTTTAACCATTTCCCATGTATAGCTTGCTTTCTCCAATGCTGTATACCTTTACAATAAAAAAAGATATGTTCTAAATCTTCTCTTTCCCCACATATTGGACACTGGTTCTGTGGGAACCCATTTCTTATTCCTATTAATCCCCATACACCTGCTCGTACCCAGGCTATACTTTCTCTTTGTTCCTTATTTGGGTTATCCACATACTGTTCTCTGGCCCATACATTTTTTATTAATATATATGATTCCAAGGAACTTTTCTTCCCAATGTTACTAAATAAATTTCGTATCTCTATATCTTCAAACCTCCGCCTAGCTTCTTTCCAAAAACCCTTAACATTATTTTCCCTCCTTCTCCAAATATCTCCCAGACCGCTATTTTCCAAATTAGTTTGTATACTATAACTCCCGCAATTTTTCTTTAACCTCCTTTCTTGAAATAGAGATAAAAGATTGTAATTTTGAATACTGTTAGAGGTCAGGACCGAGAATTTTAAATTCCAAGTTACTGCGTGTTATCGTCACAGTATCTCCCTGCCTCCCATTCAGAAACGCGAAATATGTGCATAAAACTCGTAAGGGACTGTACGTAAGAATATCTCTTGTCAGTGAGACCCTCCCTTTCGTTCCAGACATTTTTCTAAAGAAACTCTCACTGGCCCTCAAGTACTGTCCACACCCGCGTCTTATCGATCACCAAAATCTTCTCATTTTCTCCTATATCATTCCGTCTGCGGTGAGGAACTTAAAACCTCTGCAGAATATGCAACATTTGTCCACAGTGATACTGCTACTTCGATTCAGTGTCAAAACTTAAAATTAGAGGAGATTTGAGAGGATCTGAACGTGAAAATCAATAAAGAGAAAAAATTCTGTGTTACATTCACATGACTTTCTTTAGCTTCTGAAACAGCTATTCTTACAAAAGCTTTCTCTTCTTCGTACTCAATACTAATCGAGATAAAAATTTGCATAAATGGATTTACTACATATTTGCTTATAAGAACAAATGGAATAAGGGAATACAGTAGGCAAAAGTGGTGGTCAAATATTTTAAGAACGGGTGGTTATGTGAATGCTTTAAAATTCCGTTCTCTCTGCAAAACTACAGGGCAATGCACAAATAAAAGAATCTGATGTGTTACATTCACATGACATTCTCTACTCTTGTACAAACTATTTTTACAAACGCTTATTCTCCAACTACTTCATGTTAATCGAGATATCGAGATGTTAATCTTATTGATAATTTTCTTGCAGATGCAAGTGGAATTGGTAGGCTTTAAGCTATTGTCAAATATTTTAAGAGCTGGTTGCTAAGTGGAGTATTCCATTTTCTTTGCATTACCAGGACAAAAAAAATGGAATAACGAATTTGAGAAAAAGTATAAGTATTGGAAAATTTAAGGGAATATCAAGCAATATCTCTAAAATGGTTCACTCAACAAAAAAAATGTATATGAAATAAATTGTGTATTTTAACGCGATCTACATTTATTGTGTAGTAAAATTTTGTCTATCTCTTATGGTTTACCAGTTATACAAAAGTCGGTTCACAATGAAGAATACTTTTGGAAACATTCCCAGAAAATTCGGGTTATACATTTCATTTGTCATAAAAATATCTTAAACATATGATATTTGAATCAAAATCGTTAGAGCCATTTTTGAGAAAATTAAAAATTTTGAAATATGTTTCATGTAAAGGGTAATTTGGGGTGGGGGATTTTTTTGAAAACCTTCGTGTCGCATCTCTGGAAGATACTGAACCTAAATACAAGTTTGGTGTTTATCCCACTGTTCGTTTCTGAGTTATGCTGCTCACAGTCACACACACACGGACATGTTTCCAAAAATGCTTTTTTGGATTCAGGGATTCTCAAAACATGTATTTCCGGTGAAATCTCGGTATCGAATTTTTTGGTGGAATACAATACTTCCCCTACTTACTATACGTAGTAGAGAAAGTAATACGTAATCAGCTAAATGCCTGGTACGTTGAATTAAATGCACTGATAAGGAAAATTTGGTCAGGTTGGTCGGTTCCGAGGTTATGAACCCGGGCCTTCCGAATGCGAATCGCACACGCTACCGCGGCGCCATCTCGCTCGACCTGTTTCTTCCTCACTGTAAAATATATGGTTTCACTATATCATTATACTTACAAAGCTAAAAGACCTGAGTATGCGACTTTGTCTTCAGTAAATAGTTCTTATGGGGAGACAAAGGGAGGACGCAGAAAAATGGAAGGAGTAAGAGAGACTGGGTCTCCAGTGATTGACCTGCCTTGAGCAAAAACCTAAATTATGAATTAATCAACCTGTTCCCGAGGTGAAAATGAAAGCATTCAGCTTCAGGTTATTACCATTTGGGATGAATATTGAACATATTAGTCAAACGCAATAAAACGTTTTTCTGGTACAATAGCATCGCATTACCAAGCCACCAGGTTCAGAAGGTAGCATCTATAACTCGAAATCATTGTGCCGGCTCATTGTTTCTTTTTCTTGCGTAATTTCACTCAACTTCTAGGTAAATACCCCGGCATATTCATTATCACTCTCCGAAGTTCCACCTACAGAGCAAAAGAAATGGAAATACAAAATCTAGATGGTACGGTTAGGCGACTATGCAAATAGGCCGTCTGATCACCATTACAATGACTATGTGCGTGTGCACTAAAAATAACACCCCCAAAACTCAATGGTAACACAATAGATGACACAGGAAGGCCTCTACGCAACCAAGACCATCAATTTGGAATACACTGACTCGGTTGAACAAACCAACCTACATTAACGTCATGGCATAAGACATAACAAGAAGTAATAGCGACATAATATAATAATAAAAATAATAATAAATCCGAATAAAACCTTACATTCGATGACACAAGGTCTAAATACGGAGCTGCCCCCCCACCATAAAATGGAAGGGATTGCAACTATTGCATTCTACCCGCACATCTTCACGTTCAAAATAAAATGACTTTTATTTATGGACGCTCTTTAACTGATGTGGTTCTTAGCGTCCCGTTCTATATTGGGCATGAAAGACCGGTAATGTTGTCAGAGGCCTCTTTATCAAGCTTGAGACTCTTTTACATGTCGAAAATCTACGACACGGGACTACCGCCTTTACTTCCCTTCCGAAGGAATTCATTCTAAGGATTTTTACGCCCGAAAAAATCCATAGCACATCGGGAACTAAAGGCTAGCATGGTAACCACTACACCACGGAGGACATCTTCACGTTTACAATGAATTTCCACTTGACTGCTAATTAATTGAGTCATTTTCAAAATGTAGAGATTTAAAACCAAAAATGTTTCTGTGTGGAAGATTTCATGACGGAAAAGAAAGTTGATTAATGGTGTCAAGTTTGACGGGATTGTAAAACATTAACTTATCCTCGAGAAAGAGTTCAAATAAAACACTTAAATGTTGAAATTCGCAAAACAGAGGCCTTTTCCCTTTATGTGATTGTTATGCGTCTCTTCGGCACAAAAGCCTTCAGCCAGAAGTAGTTACACCCTTGTTAAATGGACTGGCAACGAAGGTCATTGAATAACAACGGAATCTAGTGGAAAAGCAGCTTAAGTGACATCATATAAGGAATAAATCACTATAAATTATTTAATAGGGGAAGGACGAAGCAGCGAGATAGTTTTATCTTAAAGATGGTGCGGTTCAATGGATTTTCTTTTGACCTAGACACTAGATACTCGTGTATTATTCTACAGCTGAAATTTGGTTTATTTCTAATGTTGAATCTTATTTCTATCATCGGTAATCCACTTGTTAGGATAGGGTAGTGCATGATTATATTCCAGTAAAATACAGAAGTTTGTTTTATTTAACACAATCACACTTGGTATAGCGGTTGTTAAAGTGAATTACTACATGAATGGTAATTGATTGATCATTCACACTAGCCGTTGTAGGACAAGGTTGTAAAGGTTGAATCAAACTGAAAAAGCTGATGTGTTACACTCATATGACTTTCTCTAGTTTTGTACAAACTATTTTTACAAACGCTTATTCTCCATATGCTTCATGTTGATCGAGATGTTAATCTTATTGCTAATTTTCTTGTAGATGCAAGGGTAATTGGTAGGCTTTAAGCGATGGTCAAATATTTTAAGAGCTGGTTGCTGTGTGGCGCATTCCATTCTCTTTGTATGTCCAGGACATAAAAAAAATCTGATGTGTTACACTCACATGACTTTCTCTACTCTTGTACAATCTAATTTTACAAACGCTTATTCTCCATATGGTTCATGTTAATCGAGATATCGAGATGTCAATGTTATTGGTAATTTTCTTGTAGATGCAAGGGAAATATGGTAGCTTTTAAGCGATAGTCAAATATTTTAACGCTGGTTGCTATGTGGCGCATTCCATTCTCTTTGCATGTCCAGGACATAAAAAAAATGAATAACGAATGTGAGAAAAAGTATAAGTATTGTAAAATTTAAGGAAATAACAAGCAATATCTCGAAAACGGTTCACTCAACAAAAGAAATGTATATGACATAAGTTTTGTATTTTAACGCGATCTACATTTTTTGTGTAGTAAAATTTTGTCTATCACTTATGGTTTACCAGTTATGCAAAAGTCGTTCACAATGAAGAATACTTTTGGAGACATTCCCAGAAAATTCGAGATATACATTTCATTTCTCATGACATTATCTTAAACATATGATATTTGCATCAAAATCGTTAGAGCCATTTTTGAGAAAATTAAAATTTTCGAAAAATCTTCCATGTAAAGGGTAGTCTGGGGTGGGGGGATTTTCTTGAAAACCTTCGTGTCGCATCTCTGGAAGATACTGAACCTAAATACCAAGTTTGGTGCTTATCCGACTGTTCGTTTTTGAGTTATGCTGTTCACAGACACACACACACAGACACACACACACACACACACACACGGACATGTTTCCAAAAATGCTTTTTTTGGATTCAGGAGGTCTCAAAACATGTATTTCCGGTGAAATCTCGGTATCGAATTTTTGGGTGGAATGCAATACTTCCCCTACTTACTATACGTAGTAGAGAAAGTAAAAATGAATAACGAATTCCCATTTGAGAAAAAGTATTGGAAAATTTAAGGGAATAACAAGCAATATCTGAAAAATGGTTCACTCAACAACAAAAATGTATATGACATAAATTGTGTATTTTAACGCGATCTACATTTTTTGTCTAGTAAAATTTTGTCTATCTCTTATGGTTTACAAGTTATGCAAACGTCGTTCACAATGAAGAATACTTTTGGAGACATTCCCAGAAAATTCGAGATATACATTTCATTTGTCATGAAAATATCTTAAACATATGATATTTTAATCAAAATTGTTAGAGGCATTTTTGAGAAAATTAAAATTTTCGAAAAATGTTCCATGTAAAGGGTAATCGGGGTGGGGGGATTTTCTTGAAAACCTTCGTGTAGCATCTCTGGAAGACACTGAACCTAAATACCAAGTTTGTTGTTTATCTGACTGTTCGTTTTTGAGTTATGCTGTTCACACACACACACTCACACACACACGCACGGACAAAAATGTTTTTTTTGGGATTCAGGGGGTTTCAAAACATATATTTCCGGTGAAATCTCGGTATCGAATTTTTGGGTGGAATACAATACTTCCCCTACTTACTATACGTAGTGGAGAAAGTAAAAATTCAATGTCATAGCCGAGATTTGTACTACGGATCTTCCGGTTTCCGTCCGATTGCTCTTACCAACTGGGCGATCATGGCAACTGCTGGCACAGCATTAAATTCCCCAACTGAAGATCGTGGTTCAAATTCTGGCTATGGACCTACATTTTTCATCTGATTCTACCTTTCCTACTACATGAATCTTTTCCGCACCTGTCCTTGAGAATGTGGTGGGTATTAAAGGGCCGCTTTTCCAAGGACGCTAAGGACCCCGATGCTTTGTGACTGTCTCCACCAATTCTGGCCGCCATAGATGATCTCTCATCTCATCTCTTTTTAAGTACAGGTACTATTGTATTCCATTTAAAATTTCGATGTCGAGATATCACCAGAAACACATGTTTAGAGGCCCCTGAACCCTCCAAAACCATTTTGAGAAACGGCCAATGTGTGTGTGTTTGTGAACATCATAACTCAAAAACCAAAAGTTATATAAATACCAAACTTGGTATTTAAGTTCAGTGTCTTCCAAAGCCATGACACGAAGATTTCCAAGGAAATATCCCCACCCCAAACGAAACTTTACATGGACGTTTTCTCGTTATTTTTGATTTTCTCAAAATAAATTAAAGGATTTTTATTAAAATACCATATATGTAAGATATTTACATGGCAAATTAAATGCATATCTTGAATTTTCTGGGAACAGCTTCTGAAGTCGTTTTCATTTGTATAATTTTGTATAACGGTTAAACCATAGGAAATACACAGAAATATGTAATTAAAAATTACATCTATTTAAAATGCACCAATTATTTCCAAAACTTTAACTGTGATATGAGATTTTGTGAGCATTTTTTGAGATATCCGATATTCTAGGTTTTAATTTTTCAAAACTGTCATTTTCTTTGTGTGTTATCCCTATTCAGTTGTTTCTCGCAATATCGTGGAAAGAATGTGGCATTTCAAGGCCAGTATACATCAACTAGCTTTTAAACATCTGAATGTCCACGCGATTTCCCTTTTCCCCCTTCTACCTGTCTCTGAACAGTTTTACTTCGATTAACATGAATAGTCTAAAGAAGCCGCATAAAATAAAACCATGGTAGGCAGAGAAAGTCATGTGATTTTAACTTCAGATTTTCCTCAAAGGTTATAAAAGACATAACAGGTGTAGTGTTAGACAGTTTAAATCCGCTCCCGTCGTATCTATAAAGCTATTTACTTTTTAGGACAGTTTTACTAGGAATTATCACTGCTTCCTCTATCGTGTAGGCAAACCAATTCTCCATTTCTACGACCGTTGGGTGTATATGCAGTTAATACCGGGAACATTTTGCACGTCTACATATAGCAGTGTTCTAACATTTTGTCATAATCATATATTTTAATGCACTAAATTATTTAAAGACGAGAGAACGGCTACTTTTTTCAAAATTGTTTCTTAATCCAACTATTTAAATACTTTTCTTGTTCTATAAGTTAAAGAAATAACAAAGTTATTGTTAACTTATTACTTTCTCTACTACGTATATTAAGAAGGGTAAGTACTGTATTCCACCCAAAAATTCGATACCGAGATTTCACTGGAAATATATGTTTTGAGGTCCCCTGAATCCAAAAAAACATTTTGGACACATATCCGTGTATTTTTGTGTGTCTGTCTGAACAGCATAACTCAGAAACGAATAGTCGGATAAACATCAAACTTGGCATTTAGGTTCAGTATCTTCCAGAGATCTCCAAAAGTATTCTTCATTGTGAACGACTTTTGCATAACTGGTAAACCATAAGAGATAGACAAAATTTTACTACACAAAACTGTAGATCGCGTTAAAATACACAATTTATGTCATATACATTTTTTATCGAGTGAACCATTTTCGAGATATTGCTAGTTATTCCCTTAAATTTTCCAATACTTATACTTCTTCTCAAATGGGAATTCGTTATTCATTTTTTTGTCCTGTTAATGCAAAGAGAATGGAATGCCCCACATAGTAACCAGCTCTTAAAATATTTGACTATCGCTTAAAGCCTACCAATCCCCCTTGCATTTACAAGAAAATTCACAATAAGATTAACATCTCGATATCTCGATTAACATGAAGCATATGGAAAATAAGCATTTGTAAACATAGTTTGTACAAGAGTATAGAAATTCATGTGAGTGTAACACATCAGATATTTTACTAACAATTCCATAGTGATAATGCTTCACACTAACAATTTCATATTATCATTAAACGTTAATTGCCCCGTCTTGACTATCGTTTCCGTATTTGTTACTTTATTCTAAACTTATGAAAATATTATGTTTTTGCCTTAACTTATTGATTATTCCACAATACAGTGCTCATTGAAGTTTTCTGCAACTTCTATTCGGAAGCAGTGAACATTTGTACCATTTGACCAGCATTATCTTCTCCAAAATTTCGTTTGTTACTAAGCACTGGACAACCTTAGTTGGTATTTGTTGTTCGCTGGTTGCGTGGTAATGATCTCTAAAAATCAAAGAAGGGACAATTTCGTCATTTTGATCTCTCAGCAATCTATAAAGCTGCGTTTACAAGGTAACTGTTTCCTTGCTTGACTCCATGAACAATTTTTCACCGAGTAACATCTTCCTGCTAATAGCATGCTGAAGAATATAATATATACAATAAATAACCAATCGGGATGGCTCAGTAGATAGCATCTGTGGCCCGCATTCGGAAGTTCGTGTTCGATTCTCGCGGCCGACGTTCCTGAACCATGGGTTTTTTGAGGGTTTCCCCGGGTTACTAGGTGAATCCTGGGGAGGCTCATTGTCCCCACCGAATTTCTCTCTCTCGTTCCCACTCATGCTATCTTTCTCTTTCACGTTATAGGTTGTCTTCGGGGCTATGCGTCGGACAACTGCGGATAGATGGCGCAGATGGCTTGCGTGTTGGAACTTCTTCTCGGCCCGTCAAATGGAGACCGCTCGAGCCTCCGCTGCTGGGTCGAGCTTTTCCCGGTCTCCGCTGGAGGGGAGCCTGTGAGCCACCCTCCGGTAGCTTGGGAGAGCTGCCTTGAGCGTTATCCGGCTGGGTGGTCAAGCTTGTAACTGTTGGGACCTCTGCGCGTCTCTGTCGACTGTGTTGCTCGGTCCTACAGCACATACGTCACCTGTGGTTCCTTCATCTCATCCGTTCCTCCCTAGGGTGTATGCACAAAACAACCCTGTGTAGGTCGAAGTGCTAGGTATCCCCTCCGTAGCGTAACACTAATCATAATCCTAATACAAAAAAACCAAGATACTTAGGATATAGGGTGTATGGTATAAAACAGAGAGGAACACCTCGCGCACTGCGATATAGATCTGTTACGGATAACCGTCCCTAAGAGGAAGGGATGAAGTGAAGGAACCGCAGGAGGCTACATGTCGCAAGTAGACAGGGCACCAAAACGCGCGCAAGTCCCTAACAGTTCTTTGCTTGAAGACCTGTCCCACTATTGGAGCTGCCCAGAGAGGGCGATGAATGTCACGTCCAACCAGGCAGCTCTCGAGTTCCTCGGAAAATACTCTTTGCTTGGGGCAAGCATCCACGTCATCTGTCCGGCACCACCTGATGCCCTAAGACTTAGAAGTACACTTTAAATATGAGAAGCAAATAGCATGAAAGGGAGAGGAAATAGTGCTAGACGAGAAACCACTCCGGCATTCGCCCATAGACCTGGGAAAACTACGAAAATCCTAAGGTCAGATTAGGCTATCGACGGGAATTAAAGCGAGCTTGACAAGTTACCTCGGTGGCAGAGGTAGTTCACTGAGTAAACAAATCTCAGCCCCTCTCATTCATAATCAGATGCATCAGTTTACTTATTCTGCGTGCGTTGTGCAGCGGTATAACTTGGCGTAGGTAACAATTTCAGCGAATGGTGGACATAAACTCCAGTTCATTTTTCAGCCCCTGCGTGGGCTTTGCGTCAATACGCCCGCAGTATTAGGCTTTTTGAAAGTTTACGTAATTATGTCCTCAGTAAAGCTTATGTACACAAAATCTGATTTGTAGAAGTCGACTTTTTCTGCTCATTGATAATTTACAGATATCCTTTGTGTATTAGGGTGTTCTATTCAAATTAAAAGGAATTCCATTTTACGTTAATCACAATAGATGTTTGCCTGAAATGGTTTCATATTAGCCAATACGGTCTTTGTTACATATTAGATACATAAGGAGCAATTATATGTTTTTAATGACGTCCAGTTTCGATAGTAAAACTTATTCGAATAAACAATTGAGCATTTTCATCAAACGAATTCAACCAGGAAAGGTGTAAAGTCGCTTGTACATGATCCAATTTTTGTCAAATTCACTACTTTTCAAGCATTTTCAAGAGTTGTCACTGCTTCACAACTTTTCTTGTCAAATTGCTTAAACTATTTTAAAGGTCTTTGAAAGTCTTGAAAGCAAATAAGACATGCTCTAAACGGTCAAAGATTTCACAATGATTTGATGGCTTTGGCCAATAAAATGCGAGATTCACAGTGCGTCACGAAATCTGCAACATCTGAAAGTGAAAAATAAACAAAAATGGCTTCCTGGCCAAGGTATGTCGTATGCGAACTGATTAGATTATACATAAGCTCGCCATGTCTGTACGTCAAGGGTTCCGTGGTTTACCACAAGCTGGAGCAGATGATTATGAAGAAATAATTGCCAGGCAGTTTTCCGAACTAAGTATACATTAATGCACTGTTATATAGTGTGTTAACCTATCAGCTGGCGTTACTTCCATTGTATTATACACTCGTAATGTGATTTCATTGGATATAATATGTGAAAGTGTTACATAATATTAGTAAAGAACAATATTTCTTTGCGAATTGTTGTACTGTGACGCAAATATTAAATTGCTTTGCGCGTGATAAATTATCTATGTGTTCTAAAGGGCTTCAGTTTGGCGAAGAGAAACTTGTAAATACCATTTTTGACATTGTCAAGTCTTGCCAGGTCTTGCAAAGCCTTTTCAAATCTTGTCACATATTGAACTATATTTCACAATTTTTCTTGTAAAATCATGAATTGAAAAAAAAATTATCGTGTACAACGGGCTTTAGGCATACATTTAATGCATTAATTAAAAACTGTGTTTGAATAGCTCTAAGGTTGTGCGTATCTCTTATGGCTACCCATTTATAGAGAATACAGTAAGAATGGATAGTATTTGTATGCTATTTATGGAAATTGCAATGAATTTTGAATATCAAATTGACACCTTTACTACGAGTTTGTACTTTTGAGCTATGCTGTTGACACACACACACACACACACACACACACACACACACACACACACACACACACACACGCACACGCACACTTATATAAATTTCTCTTCTTTGTTTTCATAGAACTTCAAATATGCATTTGCAGTGAAGTCCCGATATCGAATTTTTTCTGTGAAATAAGCAGTTCATATATCTACAAGCATATGAGATGAAACGTAAAAACTATAAACTAAAGGCTTTGACAAGTAAACGAAGGTGGTCCGGAAAACAACCCCCCAAAAAACTTCAATTCTGTAAAATTATATACTGAAGGTTTTTTCCATTAGAGCATAAGTGGCGAAAAATGGGACTCGCAGCGATTGCACTCTCTCTGTAGATTTGCTTTTTACATGCTGCTGAGTGATGCAATGCGTATTGCATATGTCGTGACTCGCTCAAGGAAGGCACTTTCGTCACCCCTGCATTAAAGGAAAGCAATAATATAATTTATAAGTGTAGCTCTCTCTTATTTTAATTAAAATAAATTGTTAATTTTACCTTATTCCGCTATATCTCATCTTTATTGCCTTGAGGAAAATAAATATTTAATGTTATGTAACAGCACTTGTTATTAGTACGTAAATACTAATTTAATAGATGAGAAAATAACATAGTGGGTTTCATAACCTTATAAATTAATTTCATGAGCTGCCTTTTTATAAACAAAACAAATCCTCTATTTATTTTACGTCGCTTTAATTAAGTGTTCATATCACGATGGATCTATTAGATGATACCTTGTGGATTGGTGTGTGGTGGACAGTTAGCCTTCTAGGTCTACCGTCTTACTACGATACCATCTTACTTCAGCACATATCCACATAAGTCCTAGTGCTAGGCAACTGTACCTTTGCTTATATACTAACGGACATGTGATAGCTTCGACATGTGTTCACAGACACCTTTGTGTTAGGCCACTGTATCTCCGAAAACGCTTCTAAGAGCGGCGGGCAGATTCCATTAGGTGCCGTCCAGTCTACCTACTTTGTGGCAGTATTTTTAACATTTAAATGATTTCAGTCTAATTATATAATATATAAATTCAATAACAGCCCGCCATAAAGCAACATGTGTATATAACAAGATATAAAAAGTGTATATTATGGTCATTGAATATGTATATATTATTGTATGCATGTGTAACAATGTTATTTGAATGTATTACGTAATTTAATAATGTAGGAGCTGTGAGAATAATAGCTTAAAAGTTGCTAACAATGAGGGAACAATGAGGTAACCTTGAGGAATAATTACTTTGAAAGTTTAATAATGCTACTGGTGATTCTTGGAAGCAATAATGTAATTTTTGTGAAAGTTTATAAAATAGCCAATCAACAACCAGAAAAAGCTTTAGTTAAATAAAGGTATTCTATTGGACTAAAATTAGCCAATCACAAACTAAAATGGAGAAAAATTTACAAATTCAGAAGTCAGTTACTTGTAGACAGTGTTCCTAACCGGACGCGAGATGCGTCCTCGAGAAATTTAATAGGTATCCCTGTGAGACGAAAATAGTTTTACGTGTTAAAAGTGCAAGTAATTAATAAAAAAAAACTCACAGATCTCTATATCAGTGAAGTGTTATTTAAATCGTATCAAGTATTAATAAAAGGAGTGAAGTAAAATTATAATCTGTGTAAGCCTACATTCTTCAGTCGCACCACTCCCTGATAAGACATTCATGTATCTAAAAAAATATAAATACTGACGTGGCCGAGGTAAACATAAATATATAATATTTAAAGAAATAGTCAAAAATTACAAAATTAATATTTTTTAAACATTTGGGGTGAAAGCTACCGGAAACTTTTTACCATGCGTGTGGTTGCAACTACTTCAAATTTGGCACCCCAACATTTGAACTACAATATAACTCCCCATAACCATCTCAGCTTTCATTATATGGACAGATGACGAGCATTCGCTGTTATTTTCATTTTTACTATTGTTTTAGGCTTAAGGTGGAACATTGGGTCGTGGTATTAAATATCCAATCCAGTATTTACGAGTACCTTAGCCGCTGAGGGAAACCGCGAAAAAGCCAGTCAGATTGGTCGGTCCACGGCATTTGAACGAGGGACCTCCTGAATACGGGCCATAGACACCCTATTCAATTAAAACAAAATTATAAGGTCAAATAAAAATAAAACTTAATATTATCTAAGAATTGCTGTGTGAAGTGGGTGTTTATTTTGTTTTGATGATGTCATTGTAAATATGGAGTGTTAATATCGTTATTTTATTAAACGATGCCATTTGTTTTAGCGATTTATCAACAGTTTGACCACCAATAAAGGCTGTGTAAATATTTGGTACACAAAAATACTTTTATTATACTACATTCATTACTTTTCTATGTTTGTAAATGTACCCAGCATATGATTATAGCGCCATATCCTCAGAAGTTGTCCATGTAACGCCGAAGGTCTCTGTTCCTTGGAACGTGTATCATCAACTAAGATGCGGGAATGATACATGACATTTTATCACAGTAAACCATCCATCACGTCCTGATAGAGTTTCTGCACGCCCTGTGTATGTAAGCTGGGGAGATTGGAGAAGTACAGGCCACAAAAAGACGTTAATGGGCTCCAAGAGGAGGAAAAAAATTAGAGCTACACAGAACAAAACAGGGCTGAAAGGAAACAACCCATGATACAGACACTAAGGGATACAGAATGGGGAGGAGTTAATGGAGCAAGAAAATTACTCTACACGCTGTCTCAGAATCGCTGTCCACTTTGGTAGTATACACACGCCATAAAGCTTCTAGTTTAATGACCTGTGATACCTAACTTGGAGCAACCCTGAAATTCTGCGAAATGTATTCAACGGGACAGGAAAATTATGCGGATATTTACACGAATATAATTTGGGAAGTAGACAGTACTTATTAGGTATCTTGTATCAAAGTAAACTTAAAATTATGTAAACTGACGTAACTGTTATATACCTCATTTTTTCAATAAAAGTAAATCGAATATAACATATATTATTATATGGTATTGCCAGGATTCTTGTGAATCTACTAAAGCATGACTTGTTAATTAAAAGATGGTGCTCATACGAATAATAAATGGTGTGAAAGTTATTAGTAAAGTAAATGAACAAAAATGCAGTTTAAATTGAAGGATCAATTGCAATCTGGCTTATCATACAACACTCATATCACTACAGATTTCTAAACTCAGGCATTTACAATTAGACATTAATGTGTTAATATATGTTACATAGTCATCGCTCATATAATAAATCCTCGTGAGCAGTCGGTCCTGTGCTAGTGTTTTTACTTTCTCTACTACGTATAGTAAGTAGGGGAAGTATTGTATTCCTAACAAAAATTTGATACCGAGATTTCACCGGAAATATATGTTTTGAGACCCCCTGAATCCAAAAAAGCATTTTTGGAAACATATCTGTGTGTGTGTGTGTCTGTGAACAGCATAACTCAGAAACGTACAGTCGGATAAACACCAAACTTGGTATTTAGGTTCATATCTTCCAGAGATGCGACACGAAGGTTTTCAAGAAAATTCCCCCACCCCAGATTACACTTTACATGGAACATTTTTCGAAAAGTTTAATTTTCTCAAAAACGGCTCTTACGATTTTTATTAAAATATAAATTTGATTAAAATATCATATTTATCATATTTTCATAACAAACAAAATACATATCTTGAATTCTCTGGGAATGTCTCCAAAAGTATTCTTCATTGTGAACGACTTTTGCATAACTGGTAAACCATAAGAGATAGAAAACGTTAACTACACAAAAAATGTAGATCGTGTTAAAATACACAATTTATGCAAAATGAATTCTTTTTGAGTGAAGCATTTTCGAGATACTGCTTGTTATTCTCTTAAACTTTTCAATACTAATCTTCTTAAATGGGAATTAGTTATTCATTTTTTTTGTCTTGGATATGCAAAGAGTATAAATATGTGGCAAAGAGAATGGTGCTGCACCTAGCAACCAGCTATTAAAAGATATATCTATGCTTAAAGGCTACTGTATTTCTGTATTGTCCTTGCAAATACAAAATAAGGGGGACATAGTAGGCCTTAAGCGATAGTCAAATATTTTTAGAACTGGTCGCTTTGTGTAAAATATAATTCTCTTTGCAGTCAAAATATCGTTTTTGCAAATGTTTATCTCGATTAATATGAAATAGATGGAGAATAAGAGTTTGTAAAAATAGTTTGTACAAGAGTAGAGAAAGTCATGTGGGTGTAACACATCAGATTTTTTGGATTCAGGGGGTCTCAAAACATATATTTCCGTTGAAATTTCGGTATCGAATTTTTGGGTGGAATACAATACTTCCCCTACTTACTATACGTAGTAGAGAAAGTAAAAATCCAGATGCTTTTTGAAAAACAATGAAAACAAAGAGCATAAGATGGCTCACTTTATTTGATATTTTCAGAATATCTAATAATAATTTTAGTTGAATATTTATAACTTGAAATAACTCAAAAGTATCTTAATTGTATTCAAATATTCAATAAAAAAGTAATAAAAGTAAAATACAGTGTTGGTAATGAAGTTTATACCCAAAATATAAAGGTATGAAATCGAAGAGGGTATGTAATTGACACAAGCGCGCCAACGAAAACAAAGGAGCCGTTCGTGAGAGTGTACGCGAGAACGGAAACAAATCAATTGCTCGTGGAGCGCAAGAATTGGGGCTTTCGCCGACCACAACTTTGCAAATTCTGCATCTGGACTTGAAGTTTCACGCTTACAAAATGCTGTTAACGCAAGTAATAAAGCCCAACGATCACAGGTTGCTGACTGGACTATGGAACAATAGGAAGCTGACTCGGATTTTTGTCGAAAAATCATCTTCAGCGACGAAGCCCACTTTTGGTTGTGTTAACAAACAAAATTGCCGCTATTGGAGCAATCACAATCCAATGCAGATTAAAGAACGACCACTTCATCCCCAAAAGGTTACTGTGTGGTGTGAATTTTGGTATGGTGGAATTCATTGGTCAATATTTTTTCCAAGATGAAGATGGAGAAGCTTTAACTGTCAATGGAGAAAGATACCAGGCTCTTATAATGGACTATTTTTGCCCTCAATTGGATGGTATGGATCTCAGAAACATCTGGTTCCAGCAAGATGGTGCCACGTGTCATTCTGCTCTCGAAACAATCGATCTTTTGAAGGAGAAGTTCAGAGGTTTCATCATTTCCCGTGGTGGTGAAGTTAACTGGCCCCTAGGTCATGTGATTTAACGCGGTTGGGTTACCTCTTGTGGGGTTATGTTAAATCTCGAGTTTATGTCAACAAGCCAAAAACAGTAAATGATCTTATGAATAACATCACGCGTGTTATTCGTGAAGATGAACCTAATTTACGTTCTTGTGTCATTGCGGATTGCGTCAACCGTATACGCGCAACCCAACGAAGTCGCGGCGGTCACTTAACTGATGTTCTCTTCCACACGTAATGACATAAATTATGTACCGATATAAAAAAAGAAATAAACCCCTATCATTTATATTACGTGTTTTATTTAAGTTCAAAGATAGGAAACTCTTGTTGAAAGACCCTATATGATATGATTTCTGGTTAGGTTTCACAGATACTTCACCCTAACGCTAGAACCACTGTTAAATAATTATTGAATAATTTTCATAAACCACTGTCTCTCCAATCTGCCTGTAACGATGTATGTACTACGTAACTTAAATCATAAATAGCCGTATTAGTGGATAGAAATTACTGTATTTTATGAATAGTCCATAATATTGCCTTTAAATAACAACGCGTAGAGAAAGAGTGTAACAACAATTCGCGTTTTTACTTTCTCTGGTGTTAGGTACCTAAGGTAGAGGAACTTCGTGTTGTACTCAACCAAAAGCTTGATATCAAAGATTTAACTAAAATAGTGTTTAGAGTTTCTTTGAACTAAACAGTATTTATAATGGATGTGTGTGGGAACATCGCACGTAATTAAAAAATCTGATGTGTTACACTCACATGACTTTCTCTACTCTTGTACAAACTATTTTCAAACGCTTATTCTCCATATACCTCATGTTAATCGAGATAAACATTTGCAGAATCTATCTTATTGCTAATTTTCTTGTAGATGTAAGGGGAATATATATTTACAAGGGCAATATGGAAATACAGTAGCCTTTAAGCACATACATATCTCTTAATAGCTGGTTGCTAGGTGCAGCACCATTCCCTTTGCCACAGATTAATACTCTTTGCAGATCCAAGACAAAAAAAATGAATAACGAATTCCCATTTGAGAAAATAAGCATTGACAAATTTAAGGGAATAACAATCAATATCTCGAAAATGGTTCACTTAACAAAAAAAAATGTATATGACATAAACTGTGTATTTTAACGCGATCTTTGTGTAGTAAAAGTTTGTCTATCTCTTATGGTTTACCAGTTATGCAAAAGTCGTCCACACTGAAGAATGCTTTTGGAGACATTCCCAGAAAATTCGAGATATACATTTCATTTGTCATGACAATTTCTTAAACATATGATATTTTAATCAAAATCGTTAGAGCCATTTTTGAGAAAATTAAAATTTTCGAAAAATCTTTCATGTAAAGGGTAGTCTGGGTGGGGGGAGTTTCTTGAGAACCTTCGTGTCGCATCTCTGAAAGGTACTGAACCTAAATACCAAGTTTGGTGTTTATCCGACTGTTCGTTTCTGAGTTATGGTGTTCACAGACACACAGATACGCACACACACACACACACACACACACACAGACACACACACGGACATGTTTCCAAAAATGCTTTTTTTGGATTCAGGGGGTCTCAAAACATGTATTTCCGGTGAAATCTCAGTATCGAATTTTTGGGTGAAATACAATATTTCCCCTACTTACTATACGTAGTAGAGAAAGTAAAAATATATATTTTGAGATACTGGAAAAGTAAATAAAGTGTACATTTCGAATTTTCTATGATTAGCATGTGAAGTCGTCCTCATTATCATAGGATTTTATATAATTGTATGAAATGTAAAAAGGTGAGCACAAGAATAATACAGGTATCATATAGTTTAATCAAATAAACATTTTGGAAACTTCTAAAAATATTTTAAGCAATGAATAACACGCTACGTTACATACATCTTCTACGTAATGTCAGTTTTATTTTAGCAGTGTTCAACGATCGTTCTTATTACATACGGCACAAACAAGCGGTGGATACAGATAATTTACGAAACTAAGTTTAGGGTGCCTTCCCGGCATTTGCCAGTTATGAAGACTGAGGTAAACCTGGAAGAAAGATGGACGATCCTGGTGGGAATTGAACCGCAAACCTCTGAAACAGTTTCTCCGAATATTTAAAACGACATAGAGGGCTTATAACAAAAAACAAATCTGATATATTACATTCAAATGAATTTCTCTACTCTATATCGCTTATTAGCGATGTACAGTATATATATTATTCTTACGAAACTTTATTTTCCTATCCACTTCACTTTAATTGAACTAAAGCTTTCCGAAAGTAGCTGCATTACACATTTCGTTAGACACAAAGCGAATAGTGCTAATCAGATATTTAGAATTGGACGCTATAGATGGCCTTAAAGTTCCATACTCTTTCCACGACAACGCGAGAAACAATTGAAAATCAACAGGACTTAAAAAGAATGGCTTAGTATTTAACAATTCGAACCATTAACAACGGATATCTTGGAAATGGCTGATGCTACAAAGAAGTTATTTGAAATAAATTGTGTGTTTTAAAAAGATGCACATTTTTGTGTAGTACATTTTTGTCTATCGCTTAGCGTTTACGTTATGAAATTATATAAATTTTCTTCCAAATGAAGATGATTTCACAAGCTTTCCCAGAACATACAAGTTATACTACATATTATTTGTAATGTAAATATTTTTAATATATTTCATTTTAATCAAAATTGTTAGAGCCACTTTCAGAAAATAAGGAAATTTGAAAAATATTCCATATAAAGGGTAGTTTTGGGCTGGGAAGTTTTCTTGAAAATCTTCGTGTTACATCTCTGAAAGATACTGAATTTTAATGCCAACTTTGGCATTTATCTGACTTTTCGTTTTTGAGTTATGCTGTTCACAGACACACGCAAACCTTATTCTAAAATACTTTTTTGGATTCAGGGAGCCTCAAAACATGTGTTTGCCAGTGAAATATCGATAAATTTTTGGATGGAATGCAATACCTTCTCTACCTACTATATTCTGGTAGAGAAAGTTAAAAGTGATTAACAACTTATAGATTACGTACATATGTATATAAACGGATGTACACAGAGAAATTCATGTGGTTGTAATACATAGATTCTTTCTTTCTTTCTTTCTTTCTTTCTTTCTTTCTTTCTTTCTTTCTTTCTTTCTTTCTTTCTTTATTCCTCTCTTGCCTACTAAATTTATTTTCCATGCTCACTGTTTAACTCATTAAAAATGCGTAGCTATAAAACATTCATCTATGTTATTCCCATGTGATGGAAGACTTTGTGGCGAATGGCTTTGCTAATCGACATGTAGGATATTTAGTGGGGCACTGCACGGAACTCACCAAGGAAAAGGAGAGTCAGATAGTTCTTAATTTAACAGAGCTGGGAAGGTGTTCTCGTTTGGAAGGTTATTATTTTAGTACTTCTTAATGTTTTAAAGACGGAGCACTGCTGACTGCTGAGTGGTGCTACAGTAGGAATGGGGAAAGGAGGAGCTCTTTGGCATTTTCTTTGGTTCAAGCTGTAGGTAATTGGTAGATATTAAAAGGATGGGCATGTTAAATTGTGTATTGTATCAGTGGGATGTGATACAATGTAAAAGATAAATGGTAAATCATAATGGGTACCATTTTAGTCTGTAAACGCTTATTTGAACAGAAAAAAGTTTTAGGAACTTTTTGTCGCATTATAATTCATATACGGAACTTTTAAAGCAAATCTTATTGAAGTATATGATAGTAACAACAACCAATCTGTATGCTTTTATTACCTTCAATTTCTTCCTAGAGTGCCCTGTTTAGCCATGTTTTAGCATTTGCATTTGTATAAATCCAATTTTCGTTGACGTTACGACGTCGCAACAGCGACCTGAATAACGGACCGCGCGCGGACTCACACAGATGTCGAGCCTCTTCGATTTCATACCTTTATATTTTGGGTATAAACTTCATTACCAACACTGTATTTTACTTTTATTACTTTTTTATTGAATATTTGAATACAATTAAGATACTTTTGAGCTATTTCAAGTTATAAATATTCAACTAAAAATATTATTAGATATTCTGAAAATATCAAATAAAGTGGGCCACCTTATACTCTTTGTTTTCATTGTTTTTCAAAAAGCATCTGGATATTTACTTTCTCTACTACGTATAGTAAGTAGGGGAAGTATTGTATTCCACCCAAAATTTCGGTACCGAAATTTCACCGGAAATATATGTTTTCAGACCCCTTGAATCCAAAAAATCTGATGTGTTACACTCACATGACTTTCTCTACTCTTGTACAAACTATTTTTACAAACTCTTATTCTCCATCTATTTCATATTAATCGCGATACACATTTGCAAATGCGATATTTTGACTGCAAAGAGAATTATATTTTACACATAGCGACCAGTTCTAAAAATATTTGACTATCGCATAAGGCCTACTATGTTCCCCTTGTTTTGTATTTGCAAGGACAATACAGAAATGCAGTAGCCTTTAAGCATAGACATATCTTTTAATTGCTGGTTGCTAGGTGCAGCACCATTCTCTTTGCCACATATTTATACTCTTTGCATATCCAAGACAAAAAAAATGAATAACTAATTCCCATTTGAGAAAATTAGTATTGAAAAGTTTAAGAGAATAACAAGCAATATCTCGAAAATTCTTCACTCAAAAAAATGTATATGACATAAATTGTGTATTTTAACACAATTAAACGTTTTCTATCTCTTATGGTTTACCAGTTATGCAAAAGTCGTTCACAATGAAGAATACTTTTGGAGACATTCCCAGAGAATTCAAGATATGGATTTTGTTATGAAAATATGATAAATATATGATATTTTAATCAAATTTATGATATTTTAATCAAAATCGTAAGAGCTGTTTTTGAGAAAATTAAACTTTTCGAAAAATGTTCCATGTAAACGGTAATCTAGGGTGGGGGGATTTTCTTGAAAAGCTTCGTGTCGCATCTCTGGAAGATATGAACCTAAATACCAAGTTTGGTGTTTATCCGACTATTTCTGAGTTATACTGTTCACACACACACACACACACACACACACACACACATACACACACACCCAGGCACGCACACACAAAGACACACACACACAGGTTTCCAAAAATGCTTTTTTTGGATTCAGGGGGTATCAAAACGTATATTTCCGGTGAAATCTCGGTATCGAATTTTTGGGTGGAATAGAATGCTTTCCCTACTTATTATACGTAGTAGAGAAAGTAAACCGCACTTTTGGAAACATGTCCGGGTGTGTGCCTGTGAACCGCTTAACTCAGAAACAAACAGTTGGATAAACACCAAACTTGGTATTTAGATTTAGTATCTTCCAGAGATGAGACACCAAGATTTTCAAGATAATCCCCCACTCCAGGTTACCCTTTACATGGACCATTTTTCGAAAATTTTAATTTTCTCAAAAATAGCTCTAACGATTTTGATTAAAATATCATATATTTAAGGTACTTTTACGACAAATAAAATATATATCTCGAATTTTCTGAGAATGTCTCCAAAAGTATTCTTCATTGTGAAACACTTTTGCATAACTGGTAAACCATAAGAAGTAGACAAAATTTTACTACACAAAAATGTAGATCACGTTAAAGTACACAATTTATGTAATATAAATTTTTTTGTTGAGTGAACCATTTTCGAGATATTGCTAGTTATTCCCTTAAATTTTCCAATACTTATACTTTTTCTCATATGGGAATTCATTATTCATTTTTTTTGTCCTTGTAATGCAAAGAGAATGGAATACTCCACATCGTAACCACCTCTTACAATATTTGACTATCGCTTAAAACCTACCATATTCACCTTGCACCTACAAGAAAATTAGCAATAAGATTAACATATCGATATCTCGATTAACATGAAGCATATGGAGAATAAGCGTTTGTAAAAATAGTTTGTACAAGTGGAGAAAGTCATGTGAGTGTAACACGTGAGATTTTTTTATCTAATGATTACAAAATACCGTACCCACTTAGATTTTTTAATGAAGTGCATAAGTAGGAAGGCGTTTAAGTTTATTTAGTTTGTTTTAGGATTTCACTTTGTCCTAAATAAGTATGTTTCGTTTTATTTGTTGCCAATAAACATGAAATATTTCTCTGTAATACTCGAAAGAACGGGTTTGTTATTAAATACGACTGACAAATTATGGTTTTCTAATGAAGCCACAACCTCGAAATGACCTTGAGAATACAGCACATCTTTATCCGTCAATGTGATTTTTTTCCACCAACCTGCAAGGGAACACATGCTGTTGCCAAAGGCCTCTACATTTCAAAGGCTTTCCTCCAAATCCATTTAAGTTAGAAAACATATTCATTAACTTTTAAGTGTATTCATAGATATCTATCCGGTGTAAAGAATGACCTCTAACCTTTTCACCCAGTAGGTATATATACGCCTATGACCGGTGGTTCATCATTTCTTTATAATTCAGTATATAGTAACATACCTATACTAAATAATAAGTATATACACTATGTGATCAAAAGTATACAGACACCCCCACAAACATACGTTTTTCATCTTAGGTGCTTTATGCTGCCACCTACTGCCTGGTACCCATTATCTGCGACCTCAGTAGTCATTAGACATCGTGAAAGAGCAGAATGGGATGCTCAGTGGAACTCACAGACTTCGAACGTGGTCAGGTGATTGGGTGTCACTTGTGTCAGAAGTCTGTACGCGAGATTTCCACACTCCTAAACATCCCTAGGTCCACTGTTTCTCATGTGATAGTTAAGTGGAAACGTAAAGGGACATGTACAACACAAAAGCGTACAGGGCGACCTCGTATGTTGACTGACAGAGACCGCCTGCATTTGAAGAGGGTCGTAAAGAGTGATGTATCCAGACCATCACACAGGAATTCCAAACTGCATCAGGATCCATTCCAAGTACTATGACAGACGTGAGATGTGAAACCTTGGATTCCATGGTCGAGTGGCTGCTCATAAGCCACACATCACGCAGGAAAATGCCAAAGACGCCTCGCTTGGTGTAAGGAGCGACAACATTACATGATTGAAAAGTGGTAAAACGTTGTGTGGAGCGACGAATCTCGGTACACAATTTGGCGATCCAATGGCAGGTTGTGGGTATGGCGAATGCCCGGTGAACGTCATCTGCCAGCGTGTGTAGTGCCAACAGTGAAATTCGGGGGTGGTGGTGTTATGGAGTGGTCGTGTTTTTGCTGGAAGGGGCTTGCACCCCTTGTTGTTTTGCGTGGCACGATCACAGCACAGACCTACATTGATATTTTAAGCACCTTCTTGCTTCCCACTGTTGAAGAGCAATTTGGGGATGGCGAATGCATCTTTCAACACGATCGAGCACTTGTTCATACTGCACGGGCTGTGGCGGAGTGGTTACACGACAATAACATCCCTGTAATGGACTGGCCTGCACAGAGTCCTAACTTGAATCCTATAGAACACCTTTGGGATGTTTTGGAACGCCGACTTCGTGCCAGGCCTCACCGACCTACATCGATACGTCTCCTCAGTTCCGCACTCCGTGAAGAATGGGCTGCCATTCCCCCAAGAAAGCTTCCAGCACTTGATTGAAAGTATGCCTGCAAGAGTGAACGCTGTCATCAAGGCTAAGGGTGGGCCAATACAATATTGACTTACAGCATTGCCGATGGAGGGCGCCACGAACTTGTACGTCATTTTCAGTAAGGTGTCGGGATACTTTTGATCACGTAGTGTAGTTCCTAGCTCCCACCATAATTAACAGAATAATATGCTTGAGTTTCAGTCTAGAGACGGAACTAACCTTTAACATGCTTAAAACTCAGTTCTGGAAAATGCTAAACTCTTAAAATTATTACAAAGACGGGAAAGCTCAATGTTACACACGAACACCCTGAACACGTGCTGTATACATTGTAAACTGCCATCCAGCTCTCTAGCTGAGTGATGTAAATTCTGCTGTGTAATGCTGGCTCATAGGATAGGCCTCCCATTTAGATTGCAAACATCTCTAGATCTTTTGTTATATTATTCTAAAATAAGTTCACCTCAGAACCAAAGAGCCCCATAAGATAGGATATTCCATCCTGGGTGCGCGCCAAAGAGCAGTGGAACACTCGGCACTCGCAGGAGTCTGCCGGAGCATGAAATACAGCTCGGCATTAGGGGCAAGCTGTCATCAAAGCTGAATGAAGTGTTGGAATGAAGTGGCAGCAAGCGAAAGCACTTTTGCCATGACGTTCCTCGGTATTGGCTCCCCCTCCAAAGGAGCTCCGAACACTGTTGCTGCGTACGCGCGAGTACTCTGACTCAGTCGAGCAGAGTTCGGAACAGCCTGCCGTAAGAGATACAAAATCTAGCAGTTGTTTGTCTATTCATTTATTTCGTTGTTCTTCTCCTTTTCCTTATGTATTTTTCTTTTATGTTCTGTTCTATGCTTACGCGCCTCATTCTGCATTGACAGCATATTAACTGCGGATGGAAATAATAATAATAATAATAATAATAATAATAATAATAATAATAACACCAGTCTGCATTTTCAAACTTTTTGTCCCATGGTTTCTTAAAAGTAGGTGTCCTTGAATCAAGTTTTTTTGATGATTCCAGAAATAACTTCCGTTTTTTTCTATCACGTCAGGTTTTTACACAAAATAAGAAGTAATGTTTTGACAATTTTACCAATTAGCATAGAAAAGTATTCAAATACCATTTCACACAAGGTAAGTTTTATTCAGGAAACATTTTAAGAATACTCTCAAAAAGTCCCCTAATTTATTTCATGACTACATTTTAACAAAACTAGAAGCCAAAGTGTTTCATTAAATGTTTTTCAAACTTTCTCTTCTTTGACTTCCTTGCAGATCCTTGAAGATGACTGTCCCCCCTCAACATCCAACAGTAGTCGGCCATCATAGTTTCATTCCATCTCCCCTGGTACCTCCTCTTCATTTCCTTAATATCTTGGTGAAGACGTTCACCATAATGTCCCGATTTTCTGGAAAGTAGCCGATATGTGAATGCAGAAAATGCACATTTACACTTATGTTACAACCCATCTTCTTTAAATTTTCCAATATTGTTTCGTCAATGGCCTTGTAATTAGGATCTTCGTTATTGCCTAAGAAATTTTTAGTAATTGATCGGAAGGCGGTCCATGCTCCTATTTCTCTCTCATTCAATGTCTTCTCAAAATATTCATCGTTCATCAATTTCTTTATTTAAGTACCAACAAAAATTCCAGCCTTTGTTTTGTCTTAGGTAATGAAGAGAAACTTCTTGGAAAAGTACTCAAAGCAGGGTCCATCCTGTGGTAGAGCCCTTACAAATTGCTTCATCAAGCTCAATTTTATGTGTAGTGGCGGAAGCAATATGTTTATATCTCTATATTTTTGAAGCGAAATTGTGAAAAAAAACTGTACGTGATAGAAAAACCTAAAAGCAGTTCTGAAATCAGCATAAAAAAGTGAGTCAGAATCAATTATTAGTTTTCCGTCATCCGATATCATGTAGACTAGTGTAATAATCTAGTACCTGGAACAATTAAATAGAGTAACACAACTTTGACACTCTACCCATTCAGCCAGAGCACCATATTTATTTAGCGCTTAGAAATTTCAGAATCTGAGTATACTCTTCTCTTCTGCAAGTCTGATGTCCATTTTATGTGAACGTTTAAAGCATTTATGGAAGTTCTGTCACTGTAGATCATGCTGAAGAGCCTGTCACGTTGATCAGGTTACTTCATATGCATTGCAACAGAAGGCAATAATCTAATTTTTTTAATCTGAAAAGTATTAAATGAATTATTTATGCCTGTCACCTTTTAAACAGAATTTTTATGCCAATTAAACACAGGTAACTAATTCTTTCTTGGCTCATCACAGTTTTCCGTTAACTAATAATACCAGTTAGCTGAATATATCTAACCAGAATCAACAGCTGCATTAATATTTAGAAATCATTACCAAGCTCTTTATCACAGACTAAGTAATTTCACCCTTTAAAGATTACAAGCACTAAAATTAGAATTGAAAGCAAAGCAAAAAACTAAAAAAATCCGTTGTGTTTCACACACATAACTTTTTCTACTCTTGTACAAACTATTTTTTCAAACGCCTATTCTCCATTTACTTCATATTAATCGAGATATCGATATATTAATCTTATTACTAATTTTCTTGTAGGTGCAAGGGCAATATGGTAGGCTTTAAGTGACAGTCAAAACCTTTAAGAGCTGATTGCTATGTGGAGCATTCCATTCTCTTTGCACGTCCAGCACATTAAAAAAAAAAGGATTTTCCATTTGAGAAAAAGTATAAGTATTGAAACATTCAAACAAATGTGGCAGTATTTTATATCCCAACAATGTAAATGCCAGAGTGATTGTAGTGTAAATAAGCATTATTGTATGACATTAATTTGAAATGTTTGTTAATTATAAGCATTGTTAGGAAATAAGTTTACACGGCCTCACTGAAACTGACAATAGGAGCGGGTAACAATAGCAAGGGGATGAGTTGTTTATCAATTATAAGAGACAAGCAAATGACGTCAGATTAGGGCGCTTTTCTGTAGAAATGGAGGGAATATTTTCCCTAGAGCATATGTGTTCGTAATTTTGATTGGATATAAAAATAGACGCTAATGTTGGTGCGCTTTATTAACCAATAGCAGCTCTGTTATAATGTTTAGGCATATCAGGGTGAGGGAGTATAAAAAGCTAAAGCCAGAGACGGGTAACGCTCAGTCCAACAGAATCATTCGCGGGTTATACGTCGTTCAGTCCAACAGAATCATTCGCGGGTTATACGTCGCGCGGTTCTACAGAATAATTCACAAGGCAAACGTCGCACAGTTCAACAGAATCATCCACGGGTTAAACGTCGCGCAATTCTACAGAATCTCTCGCGTCGTAAAGTTAGTTAAAAGATGTGAAATACGCGAACTAATAATGTGCGGCAAATAAGTGATTATACTTACATTCTAAAATACAACAGTTTCAGTCGGGCTTGTATCAAGAGTAAATATGTGAAATCAATAAAATGTGACGGCAATAAAAGTGTAAAAACAAATTCTTTTATCAGTGTTATCTTTTAGTAACAACTCCTTTCCGTTTACACACCCTGTTCAAGAGATTTGCTCGACTGAATAATAATAATAATAATAATAATAATAATAATAATAATAATAGCTAGCCGGAGGACAAAGAACCCAAATTTAAAAATAGTAATACAATAACAGGCGCTCAGCAAAAGATAACACGAAGATACCGCGACACAAATAAAAAGGAATATATCGAAATGGTCCACTCAAAAAATGTATACAACATAAATTGTGTTTTAACGATATCTACATCATTTGTGTAGTAAACTTTTTTCTCTCTCTTAGGTTTACCAATTATGAAAACGTCATTCAGAATAAAGAAGACTTTTGGGCACATTCCCAGAAAATTTAAGATATACATTTCGTTTGCCATAAAAACATCTTAAACATATAATATTTTAATCAAAATGGTTAGAGCAATTTTTGGGAAAATCAAAATTAAAAAAAATTCTATGTAAAGGGTAGTCTGGTATGGGGGATTTAACTTGAAAATATTTGTGTCGCATCGCTGAAAGATACAACCTTAAGTATCAAGTACCAAGTGTGGTATTTATCCAACTTTTTGTTTTTCAGTTATGCTGTTCACAGACATACAGACACACACGCACAAACACACACACACACATGCGGATATGTTTGCAAAAATGTTGTATTTGTATACAGGACACCTCAAAATATGTATTTTCGGTGAAAACTCGATATCGAATTTTTGGGTGGAATGCAGTACTCCCCCTACTTCCTATAAATAGTAGAGAGAGTAAAAGAAAAAATCTGATATGTTACACTCGCATGACTTTCTCTACTTTTGTACAAAGTATTTTTACAAACGCTTATTCTTCATATGCTTCATGTTAATCGAGATATCGAGATGTTAAATCTTATTGCTAATTTTAATGTAGGTGCAAGGGGAATTGGTAGGCTTTAAGCGATAGTCAAATATTTTAAGAGTTGGTTGTTATGTGGAGTATTCCATTCTCTTTGCATTACCAGGACAAAAAATGAATAACGAATGCCCATTTGAGAAAAAGTGTAAGTATTGGAAAATTTAAGGGAATAACAAGCAATATCTTGTAAATGGCTAACTGAACAAAAAAAGTATATGACATAAATTATGTATTTTAACGCGATCTACATTTTTTGGTAGTAAAATTTTGTGTATCTCTTATGGTTTACCAGTTATGCAAAAGTCGTTCACAATGAAGAATACTTTTGGAGACATTCCCAGAAAATTCAAGATATACATTTTATTTGACATGAAAGTATAATAAATATATGATATTTTAATCAAAATCGTTAGATTCATTTTTGAGAAATTAAAATTTTCGAAAAATGTTCCATGTAAAGGGTAATTGGCGTGGGGGGATTTTCTTGAAAATCTTGGTGTCTCATCTCTGGAAGATACTGAACCTAAATACCAAGTTTGATGTTTATCCAACTGTTCGTTTCTGAGTTATGCTGTTCACAGACACACACATGGACATGTTTCCAAAAATGCTTTTTTTTAGATTCAGGGGGTCTCAAAACATGTATTTCCGGTAAAATCTCGGTATCGAATTTTTGGGTGGAATACAATACTTCCCCTACTTACTATACGTAGTAGAGAAAGTAAAAATGAAACAGAGTTAAAATAAATTACCAAACAAATTGTATTTCTATACAAATTTGTACAGAAATACAATTTGTCCCTTAGAAGAGCAGTCCCTCTGGTTGGGTAGTCTCCAGAGAAGTGCCACCTCTAATCTTTAAACATATCCTGTTTATTATAGCCTGATATGCTACTTTATTATTATTATTATTATTATTATTATTATTATTATTATTATTATTATTATTACTTTCTGTTCTTCGTATGGTAGATAGGAGTATTGCATTCCGCCCAAAAATTCGGGAAATACACATTTTGCGGTGCCCCGAACCCAAATAAAGCGTTTTAGAAAACATGTCCGTGTGTGTTTGTGTGACTGTGGGCAGCATAACTCAAAAACGAAAAATTTGATAAATACAAAACTTAGTATTTAAGTTTAATATCTTCTAAGGATGCGACACGAAGATTTTAAAGAAAATTCTCACTCAAACTACCATTTACACGGAACATTTTTTGAACATCTAAAAATGGCTCTAACGATTTGGTTTAAAATACCGCATATAAAAGATATTTACATGCCAAATAAAATGTAAATCTTGAATTTTCTGGAAATAGCTGAAGTACTCTTCATTCGGAAGGAATTTTGTATACTGTTTTGTAACTAGTAGAAGTTTAGCGGTAGACGAAAATGTACCACACAAAAAATGTGGATCTCTTTAAAACGCACAATTTACTTAAAATAAGCTTTTTTGTGCATAAGCCATTTCTGAGATATCTGTTATTACAGGTTTACGAGTTTTTTTAGTTCCATTTATACCCCGCCTTTATCTACATTTTTCTTATCGGCGACATTTCCTTTGGAAGTTATTGCCTTTTGGCAATGGTGTTAACTCGTATTTTCTTGTTGTAGGGTCTCTTATACTTTTTGGGTTTAAACCATTATATCACACACACACACACACACACACACACAAACACACTCATTAACACTCTCATTCATATTTCCAGACTCTGAGGAGGATAGCGAATAATCTTGGCTAGAGAACAATTATACTGTTCTTATGTTGGGGAGCCGAACTTGAAGTAGTTGTAACCGTACGTATGGTAAAAAAAAAATGTTTCCGGTAGTTTTCGCCCCAAGTTTTAAAAATATTAACTTTGTTATTTGACTGTTTCTGTAAATATTATATATTTATGTTTGCCTCGGCTGCGTCAGTATTAATTTGTAGAGACATGAATTTCTTAGCAGGGCGTGATGCGGCTGAAGAATGTAGGCTTACACAGATTATAATTTTTACTTCACTCCTTTTATTAATTCTTGACACGATAACACTTCACTCATGTAGAGAGAGCTGTGCGATTGTTTATTACTTACTTGCACTTTTTAACACGTAAACTATTTGTTTTCTCACACTGAATACGTATTAAACTTCTCGAGGACGTGACTCGCGTCCGGTTAGGAACGCTGTCTACAAGCAACTGAATTCTGAATTTGTACAATTAGCCCTATTTCAGTTTCTGATTGTCTATTCCTAATCCAATAGAATACTTTCATTTAACTATTTTTTCTGGTTGTTGATTGGCTATTTATAAACTATCTAAAAATTACGTTATTACTGCTACTAAAATTACTAGTAGTATTATTAAACTTTCTAATTCATTATTGCCTCAAGGTTACCTCATTGTTACCTCATTGTTAGCAACTTTTCACCTATTATTCCCACAGCTCCTACATTATTAAATTACGTAATACATTCACATAACATTATTGAACATGTGCATAATAATATAAACATTAATACAATGACTATTACATGCATTTTTATATAATGTTACATACACTTATTGCTTTAAGGCGGGCTGTTATTATATTTTATATATTATATAATTAGACTGAAATCATTTTAAATGTTAAAAATACTGCCTCATCCGGGACCCCTCGCACAGCCGGCAAAGGTTCGAATAGTTCAATACTTGTCGTTCTTTTAAAGTCCCATCGATTTTCATTTGTTTTTGCGATTATGTGGACACGGTATGGCATTTTAAGGCCAGCTTTTAGCGTCCAGTTGTTAAACATTTGACTATCACTGTTCTTTTTGTATTTATAATGAAATGTGTAATGGAGTTATTTCTGCAAAGATTTATTTAGATTAAAATGAAGCAGATTGGAAAACAAGATACCCACTTGTACAGATAGAGGGTAGACAAAGTCATATGAATGTATCACATCATAATTTTATTATAATTGGTAGTGAAGAATAAATAATGAATGCATGATCTGTAAATTTATTGATTAGTTTTTTTCCATTATAAAATAACCAAAGTGAGTTTCATTCGATTAAAAAGTCAATCGATTATCCCATTAACGGTGTCAACGACCTGCAGCCTTTCTGGCAACTGGGCTAGGACAAGCGATAAGCGAATATGGTAATTACGTTGCACGTGCTATCGTTGTGATTGATCAACTACAAACATGAGAGGTAACATTGCCACGTACTTCACAATCTTTAATGCTCAATTAGTGCATCAACACATGCTTTGTAGAGTAATTTTCACAACGTTTTTACAAACAAAATTTCGGTAAGATTTCCGTTTACGATAAATAACTAGTATTAATTATATAATGGACTAAAACACTTTTAGGGAGTGAGACATTGTGTGTATTTAAATCTTATGTTTCTTTTTTCAATCAAGATGTTCTGAAGCGATTGTCATGAGTCTTGTATAATCTGTACCGTTTTACTAAACCTGTTAAAATGTTATGAAACAACTCTTCAATAAAACAAAACTTTTATTATTTACAAATATTCGACATGATCAACATTGAAAGAATTATATTTTACATTATGTACACAAGTTATTTAATACATTCGGTTGAGCTCTTTACCTGTTAACTAGGACATCGTGTAGCTCCGAAAACCTAGAAGGCATAAGGTTATTGCTTGTCACGCTGGAATCCCGGTTTCAAATGCTGGTAAAGTTGTTTTCCGGGCTTTCGTCAGTTCTCTGGTTGAATATATAGGGTTATTCAAAGAATGAACAGACTTTAAATATTTATTTCTAATGAACGACAATAGATGGCGACACATGCGAAACATCAGTGAATAGAGAAAAGTTCAAAATTGTATTTTGTGTGTTCAAAATGAGCACCATTTGTTATGCGAGGACATGTTAGTGCCTTTCCATTTGCATGCGCAACCATCTTCTGCGAATTTATTGTATCAGTAGTATTTTGAAATTACAACGAAATGCACGCTGCAATGAAACAATGGATTCACTCTTTGCATAATGCAGCACACAAAATGACTTTTCCTGTGATGTCGCCATTTTCTCGTAAAGAAACACAGCGCCGCTGTAGGCACTGAATGGAACTAATAGGTGGGGATTAAAACTTTGAACTTTCCTCTATTCAATGATGTGTCGAATATGTCGCAATCTATTTCGTTCATTAGAAATAACTTTTAAAAACTGTTCCTTCTTTTTTAATAAGCCTGTATTTTTCTTTAAATGCCCCGTCATTCTCCTGATATAAGCACCTGCGATTTTTATCTCTGGAGGGCGTTAAAAGAGAAAATTTACAAAACACATCCAAGGAATTTAGATGGACATAAAATAACATTCGTCAAGAAATTTCTGCCATTTCTCGGAGGAAACTGCAGAGTTTAATGTGTAATTTCCTAAGCAGATGCCTGAAATACGTGAATAACGAAGAAAGGCAGCGCAACATCTCCTTGCTTGATATACGTGAATAACTTATTTTTATTTTTAAGCCTTTATGTTATATAAGAAATAACTTAGACGACAGCCGTACTATATTGCTACTTGCTGTATGGAGACATAAAGGTACACGTGAAAAATTAAATTCATTTTTAGTACCCAGCACGTACATTGAGGGGACGTACAATCGCTTGGCCGCTGAGGACCGAAATGTGGCGTGGAGGTTAAGAGGAAGACGTGGGTTTTTCACTGTACAAAATCCGTAACACAAATCTACTCACACATTCCTATATTTATTTCCCAACCGTTTGGGGTTCCTGCATTATTAAATATGAAAGGTAAGGGAGATGTCCCCCGATCCAAAAGCCGACTTTCACGCACGATCCGCTTCTCTCGGAATCCTCAGCAAGACTGACGCTATCCCCACCACTCGTGGCTAGCAAAGCGACCGTTTGTTCCTCCTGCGTATAAAAATTAGAATTTTTCTCTGCTAATTTGCTTGCTAGTATCATCATACACAATTTCGAGGCAGCTATATGCAAACATTGATGTAATTTCATCTTCTTTCTCTGTTTACCCTCGCAGGGCTTAAAGCGGGTGCCTGAGGTCAGACGCCTGACGGGGAGCACAGACTATGGATAAACGAGAACAGCCAGGATGGGTGATTGGCCCGAAGCCTGGTATGAGAGAGAGGTAGGAGTTAGTATGAAATGACGGTGAGATGAATAAAACGAAAGATGATGAAGCAGCAATTGGTGGAATGAATGGCGGGAGAAACCGGAGAACCCGGAGAAAACCCTCCCAGATACCACTTTTTCCACCACAAACCCATATGCGGTTCCCTGGGATTGAACCCGGGCGAGTTGGTGAGAGGCGAGTGGTCTAACCACTTGGCCACGGCGCTGCCATTCTTTTATTTCATGCCGATTATAAATTTTGAAGACGCTTTACAGTGTTGGTGCACAGTCTGTTTAACATTAATTCTAGAATTTGCATTATCTCAAACCTAAAAACTAAGTTAATTACCCTGTTGATTAAAGAATCTGTGGGAACCACAGCTGTTATAATTACGTCACTGGAAGTACTAGCTAATTTTATTAAATGGGCCACAAAATAGCCAATTTCCCTTCATCCTCAGATAAAAATTAACGTGTTCGTAATAAAGCAAATTTCCTTTCTGTAAGGAGAAAGAGCGGATCATTACTCATACTTTGTCTACAATTTGGCTTAATTACGACTGTTATGCTAGAATTTATCCTGGACGAGTTGAAATTGGCGAAGTCAAGAAATAACTCTAATGATAATGCAGACATGGTAAGTAAGTTCTTTGGATTAATGGAGGGACGTGGATAAATATAGGGAAAAGGGTAACAAATTTATTAAGTTAAGATTGCAAAACTTAATAGTTACTTTATAGATCAGTAACATATAGACTTTACAAGCGTGACATTTTTCGTGGATCACCAAATAAATACCGAATCGATTTATTTAAATATACAAATTGTAAGCCACAGAAGGAAACAATTATAAATAAAGTAGAAATATACAAATAAATTGCGTAACTAAGGCTGTGTGTTCGCCAGCACACTAGTCACGTATATACCAAAGCCCATCCAGCTAACAGCAGTGCTAAGATCCCGAAAGTCCATTTTGCGACTAAATAAAAAAAATATGTGTTACACTCACATGACTTTCTCTACTCTTGTACAAACAGTTTTACAAACGCTTATTCTTCATATGCTTCATGTTAATCTAGATGTTAATCTTATTGCTAATTTTCTTGTAGGTGCAAGCGAAATATGGTAGGCTTTAAGCGATAGTCAAATATTTTAAGAGCTGGTTGCTATGTAGAGTATTCCATTCTCTTTGCATTACCAGGTCGAAAAAAATGAATAACGAATTCCCATTTGAGAAAAAGTATAAGTATTGGAAAGTTTAAGGGAATAACAAGCAATATCTCGAAAATGGTTCACTCAACAAAAAAATGTATATGACATTACTTGTGTATTTTAAGATTTTGTCTATCTCTTATGGTTTACCAGTTATGCAAAAGTCGTTCACAATGAAGAATACTTTTGGAAAAATTATTACCAGATAATTCCAGATATACATTTCATTTGTCATGAAAATATCTTAAACATATGATATTTTAATCAAAATCGTTATAGCGATTTTTGAGAAAATTAAAATTTTCCAAAAATGTTCCATGTAAAGGGTAGTCTGAGGTGGGGAGATTTTCTTGAAAACCTTCCTGTCGCATCTTGCGAGTGTATTATTAATGTATTTGTATATTTGTGTTTACTTCACGCGTTGAAGCCATCTTGTGACGTGATTCTTTGTTAGGTTTGTAGCTCCATCTGGTGTTAGCAATTTGCGGTAGTATTAATGTTTGTTTGAAAGAATGCGACTGTTATTTTATTCAATTTTGGTTTACTGTCCTCCGGCTAGCTATTATCTTTTTTTGGGTCGAGCACTTATCTTTATACAGGTTGTGTAAACGGAAAGGAATCTTTTATCCAAAGATAACACTGATGAAGAAATTTGTTTTACACTTTTATTGTCGAACACGTTAACTATCACATTTATACATTGATCTTAACACTCGCCAAACTGAAACTGTTATAATAACTTCATTACTGATAATTCTTAATTCGCGTACTTCAACTTTTTGTAAAATTAACTTTATAACACTTGAGATTTCATAACTCTGTTACGCGTAACCTGCAAATTGATATCCGAAGTGTGCCGTACAAATACTTTCGACGAACTGACGGGAATGCGACGTGTAGTGTACAAAGAATTTTGATGAACTGACGGACTTTACCTCTAACCTACCCTATTTATACTCCTTCACCCAGATATGCCTAAAGATTATAACTGAACTGCAATTGGCTAATAAAACGCGCCAACATTAGCGTCTATTTTTATATCCAATGAAAATTATGAATACATATGCTCTAGGGAAACGTTCCAGAAGATTCTCAAGGAAAAACGCGCCAATATTACGTAACTTCCTCGTTTCCAATAATGATAAACAGCTCACCCCCTCGCTGCATTATTGCACGCTATTATTGTCAGTTTCAGTAAGGCAGTATAAACTTACTTCTCAACAATAATTACAATCAATAAACATCTCAAATCAATGTCACATAAAAATGCATATTCATATTACAATCATTATTTACATTTAAGTAATTTGGGATACAAATTACTGCATCAATCTCTGGAAGATACTGAACCTAAATAACAAGTTTGGTGTGTATCCGACTGTACGTTTCTGAGTTATGCTCTTCACACACACACACACACACACACACGGACATGTTTCTAAAAATACTTTTTTTGGATTCAGGGTCCCTCAAAACATATATTTCCGTGAAATCTCTGTATTGAGTTTTTGGGTGGAATACAATACTTCCCCTACTTACTGTACGTAGTAGAGAAAGTAATAAAAGAGGTGGTACACGAAGGCCTAAGTAACTGAGTGTTGGAAAGTTACTCCAGCGTAGGAAAGTGACTAGCAGTTAAGGTCTACTCCCATAAACTTTAACATAAACCGTGATATGATCTTGCACTTAAGAAATTGCATGGGTAAAATTTATTTAAGGTAATATGGATGCAAATTGCGCCAAAATATTTTTATTTGATAGATTTCATTTGAGAAAATTTTCTCTGAGTATTTTATTTGTTTTCAATTTATAACTTCAACTAGCATTTAAATACCTTGGCGGTGCAACTTTGCCACGTTCTCTTTTCAGATCTGGCAGATGTTACGTGTAAAATATTTCAAATAATGCAAGCGGTTTGCTACTTCTGAACCCAAAAGTCACCGTTCAGAATGTAATTATAGTTAAACAATTAATAGAGTACTATGTTTTGAATATTTACAAAAACACGCCTCACTCAGAATGCTTCTACCTGACCGTTATCAACCAGACATGACGTACCACCGATTCTATGCAATTTGGCTCCACTCCATCCAAATCCACAGGCGATATAGAGCACCCAGCACATCTAACCACACTCCACCAATGCATATTTTCGGTTGAGGCCACCTGTCGGGTAGTAAAGCCGGTGGTCCCGTGTCGTAGATTTACAGCACGTAAAACAACTTCAAGGCTGATAAGAGGCCTCTGAGCAAAATTTCCTGTCTTTCACGCCCAATATAGAATGGGACGCTAAGGACCATTGTAGTTAAAGAGCATCCATAAATAAAACTCAATTTATTTTTTTTCTACCTGTCGGGAACTTACTCAAATAGATATTACAAATAGGTGACTATACAATTAAGATATCATCCGCATATTATATATACTGAGGCAGTATTTTTAACACTTAAATGATTTCAGTCAAATTATATAATATATAAATTCAATAACAGCTCGCCTTAAAGCTATATGTGTATATAACAAGATATAAAAAGTGCATATTATAGTAATTGTATATGTTATATTATTGTATACATGTGTAATGCTTTTATGTGAATGTATTACGTAATTTAATAATGTAGGAGCTGTGAGAATAATAGGTTAAAAGTTGCTAACAAAGAGGTAAAAATGAGGTAACTTTGAGGCAATTATGAATTTAAAAGTTTAATGCTACTTGATTCTTGGAAGCAATAATGTAATTTTTGTGACAGTTCATAAAATAGCCAATCAACAACCAGAAAAAGCTTTAGTTAAGTAAAAGTATTCTATTGGATTAGGAATAGCCAATAAAAGACTTGAAATACAGAAATTTACAAATTTAGCCGGTAGATATCAGTTCAGTTGGTTGTGAACAGTGTTTCTAACCGGACGCGAGATGCGTCCTCGAGAAATTTAATACGTATTTTGTGTGAGACAAAAATAGTTTACGTGTTAAAAAGTGCAAGTAATTAATAAAAAATCTCACAGCTCTTTCTCTATATCAGTGAAGTGTTATTTAAATAGTGTCAAGCATTAATAAAAGGAGTGAAGTAAAATTATAATCTGTGTAAGCCTACATTCTTCAGTCCCACTACTCCCATTCATGTCTCTAAAAATAAATACTGACGTAGTCGAAGCAAACATAAATATGTAATATTTCAAGAAACCGTCAAAATTACAAAGTTAATATTTTTTAAACATTTGGGGTAAAGCCCACCTGAAAGTACATTTGGGGCGAAGGCTATCGGAAACATTTTACCATACGTGCGGTTGCAACTACTTCAAGTTCGGCTCCCCAACAGTCGAAAAACAATACAGCTCCTACTTCAAATTGACTTTCCATATGTAGCAGCAACAAACCTTCTTCAATATAAACTGCAAAACTATGTCTTTTTTACGTTTTGAGTTACAGTCGCAGGGAGAGCATCAACACTTAAGCAAACAAGAGGCAGAGTCCCCGAAGGCTCTGTGCTATGCGCCTCGTTCTTCAGTGTCCATATGGCGGACTCTCAATTCAGCCGTACGTCAGTATGCTGATGATGTGCTGCTGTTCTACAAAAAAACAAAAAAAAAAAACACATCCTCTGAGCCTTCAACCTGACACCTTCACTTTGTTCAAGACTGGTGCAGGCGTTAGCGCATGTCCGTTAACGCGGACAAGAGTCACGCCATTGTACTGACTAAGCGCTGCACCCACGCAAACTGGCCCACATCAACGCCAAAGGATTGAATGAAGGAATTCAATCACCTCCTGGAAGTAAAACTGGACAAAAGTCCAAGCTTTCGCAAACAAATCCGGGACTATCCACTCGGCCGCAGGGGACCACGGTCTCTCTGTACCCCATGTTAAAGTTGGGATGCCTGTTTGCCTAAAGTTAAACCTTTTCAGAGCCCTTATCATCCTCCGGATGCTTTACACCTGCGAAATCTGTGGCATGGCCGCAGACAGCTGACTGCTATGGTTACAACAGGCTTAGAATAGGAGACTTCAGTTGGCCATTATGTTGGCCGCTCATTCTACGTAAGAGTACTTCAAGAAGTCCCATCCCTTACGCGGAAGAGATTAGGATCCGGGCTGCAAAAGTCTACGACATCTTGCCTCAACATCAAAGTCTCTGGTTAGGTCTCTTGGAGATTATATTTCCAGAAATCGTCGCCGAGTTCCCGGTATGCTTTGCGGCCATACCATATAATATTGGAGCACCTCCATCAGCAGCGAAAGCTGAATTCGATTTTAAATCCATTCCAAGGAATGACTGCTTTCAAAATTATTCCCACCCCAAAATAAATATAAATATAGGACAGCCGTCGAGGACCAACATGGTACCTCCTACTCAACTATCCATCCTAAACCAAAAACGATATCCTTGCACATCCCTATAAAAGAAACCTTGCGTTAAAACCTTATTGAGGGTGGGCACGCAGCAAAATCACTCGAGCTGAACCTCAGCCTACCAGTAGTTGTGTCGCGTCGTATCCCTCTTGTACAGTGTTTATGATTTGATTACAGCTCCGCTTTTTGCACGTTCCACAAAAGCAAACTTCAAACCACCTCTAGTGCGCAGTATAAAATGTTTAGTGTTTATAAGCAATTTAATCAGCAGCGACTCGCGACCCCCCCCACATACTTTTTAGCATTTAGGTTTTGGAACGAACCCTAGGTATCGAGATCACAGACCACCACGACAACCGCAACGCCTCTACGCTGTTCGTGGTCACGACGAGTATTTTTATAAGGTCTGAAAAGGAACAGTTTCACCACCAGCTGTGTATGTAATAAGCTGAGATACTTACAGACTGCAACTTAGGCACTTAGGATAGAATAAAGGGCTCAAGATGTGAACGGTAACGTTACCTGGAGTTCTCATTACCGCCGCAATGCGCACTCCGTTCCCGAGCGCTGCACGCCCCTTAGGCAATTGCGCTCTCACTGAGTTACCTCACCCATGTAGCACCGGTATTTTCTGTGACAATATTTATTCGTGATTATGCCGAAAATAGTTAAATGTAAACGTATGTCCTCCTTTCATCTTTTAACACCTTCTCAAGTACTAGCCAAGTCAAGGTGTTAAAAACAACATAGCTTTCAAAGACCAACATCGTTTTCATCTTCAGGGTACTGACAATATATATCACAACTTTGCTCTGGTGAAGAAAGCTGAACAGTGATTGGTGGATGTTTGCCCAATGAGAATGCTCCACTCTCCGCATTGTGTGCCGTATTGCGGTTTACTGCAGTATACGAAGTGTGATCAAAAGGTTTCCGGAATGACGTCATAAATACTACAGAACAGTTTGTTTTGTCTAATCTGCACTGTCACCCTCGAAGTAGTCTCCTTGGGAGTTAATACACTTGTCCCAGCGCCTCTGCCATTGCTGGAAGCATCTCTGAAAGTTCTCTTCTTTCAACATGTTCAGAGCCTTCTGCGATTCGCGGTGGATGACATCAATGTCCTCAAAACGGTGTCATCGGAGCCGCATTTTAAGTCGCGGGAAAAGAAAAAAGTCCCTGGTGCCAAATCTGGAGAATAAGCGGAATGGGGAACTGCATTCATCCTATTTTTATCCAAAAATTGGCGAACAGAAAGGGCGCATTATCATGTTGCAGGAACCAGTCACCAGTCCTCCATTTCTCTACCCGTTTACGTCGCACATTCTCCCTTAATCTTTGAAGCATTTGTTTGTAGAACACTTGATTCACTGTTTGAACCTTTGGCACAAATTCCTTATGTACAATGCCTTTAATGTAAAAAACACAATTATCATTGACTTCACTTTGGATCGAACTTGTCTGACCTTTTTCGGGCGTGGAGATGAAGGACTCTTCCATTGTGAAGATTGTTGCTTCGTTTCTGGATGGTACCCATAAATCCATGTTTCATCACCAGTAATAATTTTCTCCATAAACTGTGGGTCATTTTGTAGCTGTTCTTTAAGATCTGTGCAGGCAATCACACGACTTTCCTTTTGGTCATTCGAAAGCAGGCGGGGCACGAACTTGGCGGCAATTATTCTCATGTCCACATTGTCTTTCAAAATGCTTGAACACTTCCAAAGGAGAGTCCTAATGAGTCAGAAAGTTCTCTTATTGTAATGCGCCTATCATTTAAGACCATTTCTCTCACTTGATTTATATTTTCATCAGTTTTGCTGGAACAGTGTCCCCCCGAACGATTTGCATCTTTAACTGATGTCACACCACTTTTAAATTTCGAAAACCACTGAAATGCTTGAGTTTTGCCAATGCTTGAGTTTTGTCAATAACGTCCTCCCCATAAGATGTTCTTAACATTTCATGGGCTTCTGTTGCAGTTTTACCGAGTGTAAAGCAAAATTTGGTGTTCGTTCTTTGTTCTTCGTAATCTGAAATTTTTACTACGCGGAAAAATCGCAGCACGTGCAAAACACGTGTTCACTTCAGAGCGTCTACCTCGTCACTGCATGGTCACAAGAAGTCACCTGACCTCGTGACCTCTCATTTTTATCGGGAAGGAACGTGGCACGTACAGTCTGGGTGAGAATTAAAGAAATCTCAGTGTCAGCATTTGTTGTGAAGCTATTCCGGAAACTTTTTGATCACACCTCGTATAAAGTAAGGATGGTCAACCAGGTGGAGCTAAGCTGTAACCCACTAACCCGATTTATGTTATTCGGTTCTTTGCTGGTTACAATGCCTTCTATCATCTTCTGTTCTAAAATAACTGATATTCGCGCAACGACCTCGTAATTGCACTCTTAAACTAAATTTTATAGTCCTCATTAATGCAGATATTTTGAGAAGGTTCAAACTCTGGTGTTCTTGCCATTTCGCCAATACTTGTATACTTTGTCGCATGAGCAAAGCATGCGTTAAACATCGGAGTTCGTGAGCCCAAGATAATATTGTAGCGATATTAATGCAAGATTTGTTTAGCATGGGGAGCGGTTTGTGTATAACCTTGATTTGGTTGATTTGGTGTAACCAAATCCGCGCTGTAATGTTTTACATTACCAGAATAATATATATAGGCAGTTTTATCCCATTTTCTTTTACTCCCTCTTTTATTTCTGTTGTTAGTATATCTTTCTGGCTTTGTAAGTGAAGGAATAGTTGTAACATTTCTGACTTAGTTGTATAGTTTATTAACGGTTTTAACAGTAGCAAGTTATCAATACCCTGAGGAGGTTGTCCTTCGTGGTCTAGGAGTACCATGCTAGCCGGCTTCAAATCCGGCCGAGGGCGATGGATTTTTTCTAGCGTAAAAATCCTGGCTTCCTTCGGAAGGGAAGTAAAGCCGGTGGTCCCATGTCGTAGATTTACGGCACGTAAAAGAACCTCAAGTCTGATAAAGAGATCTCTGAGCAGAATTTCCGGTCCTTCATGCCCAATATAGAATGGGACGCTAAGGAGCACAGTAGTTAAAGAAAGTAGAAAAACCTGAGCATGGAGGTAATGTTGCTCTCCGAAACCTGTGTTACTTTTAACTTCTTGAGGCTAGTAGCCCGAGAAGATATATTTGTATAATGGCGTCAAGAAGGTTTTAAAAATTATTTTATAGTTTAATTTGAACGGTTTTAGTTTACGGTTTCAATTTTGACAGAATATGTAAAACATTTCTAATCTAAAATGCGCCTAACAGCTGCATGTTTGCGAGGGAGTTTTTGCTATGTATGAGTTTGTTTACATCTGCTATGACCTATTTTGTCCATTGTTCCATGAACTTTGTGCTCAACATGTTATTTACCCCAAGTTAACTAGATTATTTCACGCATATAACAAATTGCTGTCTAACGGAGCGGTTTGTGTAAAATCTGGGAAGATTTGATCATTAGGCGGTGTTGAATATTCGATGCGCTGCTGTCACAATAGCATCACCGCCAGAGGGCAGGTCGCCCGTCAGCTGCAAGCATTCCGACGTTATGAATATTGAAGCATGTTATTATGTACAGGGCACGAAACTTGAGTGACTCTCAGAATCCCAATTTCCCAAAAGTGTTTATACGAGAAATGGGTAGAGGCAGTCCTGTTCTTAATTTCAGAGAACAGCCAGTGCACATGCTTTGTTGTGGGCCTCCAAAAAAAAGTTAATTTATTGCTGTAAACGGCTTCTATGACTTGACTTGTTATAGATATGTGAAAAGTGTTAAATCACTTTGATGTTTTGGTTTCTTTATTACTTTACGCTACATCTACAAGATAATGAAGTTTTGTGTGACAAAATACTTAAAGAATAGTGCATCATTCAAAATTAAAGACCATATGGATGAAACATTAGAATAAAACTGCAGAAACACAGCTGGGTACAGACGAAAATAATATGTTCACTAAAAAATTGCCAAAAAGGGTATTTTAGATTAATCTGTAGCTCACAGTTATAAAATATCCAGTCAGAACTCAGTAGTATATATATATATATATATATATATATATATAAGAAATATTTTTAATTTATGTATGTATATATATATATACATAAATTAAAAATATTTCTTCTATTATAAATGCTTTTTATTCTTAGTAGACCTTTGAGACTATAGATGGAAAATATGATCTTTCACTAATAAAAAAATCTGATGTTTTACACGCACACGACTTTCTCTACTCTTGTTCCCCTTGTTTTGTATTTGCAAGGGCAATATAGAAGTACAGTAGCTTTTAAGCATCGACATATATCTTAATAGCTGGTTGCTAGGTGCAGCACCATTCTCTTTGCCACAGATTAATACTCTTTGCATATCCAAGACAAAAAATGAATAACGAATTCCCTTTGAGAAAATAGGTTTTGAAAAATTTAAGGGAATAACAAGCAATTTCTCGAAAATGGTTCACTCAACAAAAAAAAGTATATGACATAAATTGTGTATTTTAACGCGGTCTACATTTTTTGTGTAGTAAAATTTTGTCTATCTCTTATGGTTTACCACTTATGCAAAAGTCGTTCACAATGAAGAATACTTTTGGAGACATTCCCAGAAAATTCGAGATATACATTTCATTTTGTCATAAAAATATCTTAAACATATTTTAATCAAAATCGTTCGAGCCATGTTATCTGGGGTGGGGGGATTTTCTTGAAAACCTTCGTGTCGCATTTCTGGAAGACACTGAACCTAAATACCAAGTTTGGTGTTTATCCGACTGTTCGTTTCTGAGTTATACTGTTCACAGACACACATACACGGACATGTTTCCAAAAATGCTTCTTTTGGATTCTGGGGGTCTCAAAACATGTATTTCCGGTGAAATCTCGGTATCGAATTTTTGGGTGGAATGCAATACTTCCACTACTTACTATACGTAGTAGAGAAAGGAAAAACTGCATCATGATAAAGCTTTTAAGGAGGTAAAACTGTAAGAGAAAATATAGGTTTAAAAGCTTACCCCTATTTGTATACATCTGTGCTCGTCGGTTAGATTAGTTACACTAGATCAGATTTGCCATGCCAATTACATACCAGGATGCATAAGCAACTTCATTACAAAGGCCAATCACAGGGTAATATTGTAAAATTCAATAACACTATGCGATGCTGCAGTCGATAATGCAATTCTGACCCAGCTTTTATATAATATAAGGCAAATGTTTAACTTGAGGAGATAAACAATTAAAGGAATTAATAAAGATAATATGAAAGCTTTTACATATTTCGCTATATGTACATGTATGTATATATAAATTAACAAATATTTATTGCAGAGTATTTATGAATTGAGTCACAAGTTGTAAACTAGCTTAAATTTTTTTATTTATTTTTTTAAAAGTAAGTTTGGACATTTAAATGGCCAGAGGGTAGAATCGCAATTGTATGCTGTTTCTGTTAGAGAATTTTGATCTAAGAAAAGTTTAGAAAAGTTCTCTCTTCAAAATGTCCAAAATCCACAATTGGATACCATTAATGAATCTGTTTGCAGAAAATTAAAGATATACAGGTTTTCTTTATACCATTATCCCAAAATGTGATATTTTATGTAAAATCTGTAAGGCATTTTTCATAAAATAAAAAAGAACGAAACATTTTCCACGTAACTGTAGTCTAGTATGGAAAGGAATTTCATGAAAATCTTCATGCTACTTTCTTAAAAGATTCAGTCTTTAAATAGTTTGGTTTTCAGTTATGCTATACACAGAAGCACATTCAAAAACAAAACAATTCTCGGGGATTCAGAGGCCCTACGAATTTCGATTGCACGCAATGATTCTGCGGTAAACAAAATAAACAATAAAAATTTTATAGTATACATTTTCGTTTTAAGTCATGCATCGTCCTAGATTTTTGTCCAAATATTCGTGCCCTTCTTCTTGGAAACGTTTTTATTACTTTTTCGACAACGTACATAGAAGGTAGAGAAGGTATTGCATTCCACTCAGAAATTCGATACCGAGATTTCACCAGAAATATACGTTTTGAATTAAAAAAGAATTAGTATAGGTCCTCCGTATGTGTATCTGTATGTACAGAAGACGGATAAATACCATTTAAGTTCAGTATCGTCAAAAGATGCGACACGAAGCTTTTCAAGTAAATCTTTTACCTCAACTACCCTTCAAATGGAACATTTTTAAAAAATTATGGTTCTATAGAAGACAGCTATAACCATTTTTTAAAATCACACTTATTAAAGATATTTACATGACAAATACAATGTATATCTTGAATTTTCTAGGAACAGTCTGTGAAGCCATCTTTATTCGAAAGGAATTTTGTATAATCTTGTATAATTGGTAAACGTTAAGCTATAGACGAAAACTTTAAGGTCCTGTCGTTTTTCAATTGTTTCTGGCGATATCACAGAAAAAGTATGGAATTTTAAGGCTAGCATATAGCGTCCACTTGTAGACAATTTTGACCTTCTCTGTTCCTTTAGTATCTATAATGAAAGGTTTATCTAAATTAAAATTAAGTAGGACGGAAAATAAACTTTCGTAGGAATAATTTTTACATCTATTTTTAGAGGCTAGAGAAAGTCATGTAAATGTATCATATGAGATTTTTAAGCTTGTTATTGTCAAAAAATTGCTGTAACCGTTATGATTATTGAGAAGTTTTATTTAAAATTTTGATAACCTATATATCCGCTTAGTTAAAATTAAACTTAAAAAGATATTTTATTTATTGGGAGGAGGGTGAGCTTAAAACCCAGCGCTACATCAGAACATAAGCAGTAACCAAACGCAATAGAATGTGAAATAGTTGAGTTAAACGGTATTCCGCGGTGTTATATCACCACGGTGTTTGCGTTACACTTAGCAAAATAGATTGCGTTCATGTATCAAAATGAACAGAAAATGTAAAAATTATAAGAACTAGTTATGGATAAATTCGTCTCGTGGCTTTTGTTTTCCTATGATCTTGCATGGTGTGGTAATACCACGTCTTCACGTGGTGAGGTATTTGGAAAGTTTGAATTATTTTCAATATTATATCTGCCGTACCGAAATATTTAATTTAAAGCGTGGAGAAATAAATATGTGAAGTCGTAAAAACTGAGGTGCTAATGAGAAAATCAGTAAAAAGTAGATGATTACTTACATTTTTTCTCAGTCGGATCAAAACTTATTTTCAGCGCAATTTCAGCTATTACTAAAAGCAATTGTCCTACTAAATGCATGCAAAACGATGTTTTAAGCACCACGCACGAAAAATTAGAAAAATATGTGAAATTTTCAAACAGTAATAACCTAATATACTGAAAGATAAGCAGAACGCACAAACTAATATTGTGACTTTATTCAGTTTTCACTGTCACCTCCCTCATTTCGCACTGATCCTGTTTTGATGGAGTTCAACTTTCACTGAGACTTCACTTAGTTCACAAGGACACTTCACTAATTTGAACTAGCTCAATTTCCCTTGAAATTTCACTTTCTTCGCGACATAGAGGAAATCAAATCCGCACAACGCAACTAACGTTACGACCTGCGCTTTGTCACAGCAGAAACTCACTAACTGACTCATTAACTTTCATACTCACTGGGTGGTACATTCGCGAGAGCGCTCGCTTATATAGCCGCTGGTTAGAGTTCCAGAACGTTCTAAATGTAGTTTACTCTATAGGCATATTAAAAATTACAATTCTCTTTCTCTTATTTTGACTGCTGAAATTTTTCAAACTGGAGACGAGTACCTTCTGGAGGCATTGCCATATTTATCCTGTCGTAAGTAGTAGTGGTCTGTTCGGTTTCCAAAGTATTTTTGTGATATGATTTCTTTATAACAGAATTAACAAGGGTAGATAGAAAAATAAGCTTTAGTATGAATGATTTATATAACAGATAATACTAGAAGAACATTTGTGGTTATAGCATATCAGAGCTTTTTATTCAGATTGAAAATTTATAAGGAAATCACAATGCAACGGTTATTCTATCTATATTCTATAGTCGGTAGAGAAAGTAAAATAGTATTTGTTTTCTTCAAATAGTTATATGGTAAATGTTCGAGTTCTGTATATGTATTTACTAGCTCGCTTGCTCGGCGTTCCTGGATGGCTTTTTATATCTCAGATAAAGATTTAATTAATTTAATTTACATTTCTCTCTGTTATTTATGGAATTATTGTATAAGAGACTTTTAATGAGAATATTCCCTTTAACCCTTATAATTATACTTTTTTGAGTCATCGTGGTAAGTTCATAAAGGAGGAAAAGTTTCCTGACTTCATGTAAACGGACGCGGAATATTCGCAGATGTATTTCTGATTTCCCTAAGCTCCTTTCAGCAATATTCAAAACTCTGAAAATGTATATCCTGCACCTTGTAGTGGTGAAGTAATAACTAGAACACTGGAGTATCTTTAGATAAATCAGAGCATAAAATGTTTTAAACACGTGTACCTTCATCTTGGTCACATATTGACGTTATTTACGATACAAGTGTTAAAAGTGGAATTTTATTTTGCGAGCGGCATTCCTAAGATAAAAATAAAAACACTTTTAACATGTGTTGTGCTGTATGTACTATATCTCTCTACCACATACTAATAGATGAATAAGATATTCAATTTGAGGCAGTATTTTATATCACAACACCATGAATGCCAGGGTGATTGTAGTAAATTAACATTATTGTATGACAATGATTTGAGATGTTTGTTAATTATAAGCATTGTTAGGAAATAAGTTTACACGGCCTCACTGAAACTGACAATAGGAGCGGATAATAATGAGCGAGGGGGTGAGTTGTTTATCAATTAGAAAAGATAAACAAATGACGTCAGAGTAGCGCGCTTTTCTTTAGAAATGGAGGGAATATCTTCCCTAGAGCATATGAGTTCGTAATTTTCATTGGATATAAAAATAGACGCTAATGTTGGCGCGCTTTATTAACCAATAGCAGTTCTGTTATAATGTTTAGGCATATCGGGGTGAGGGAGTATAAATTATGAAGCCAGAGACAAGTAACGCCCAATTTAAGAGAATCATTCACGCGTTATACGTCGCGCAGTTTAACAATCATTCACGAGTTACACGTCGCGCAGTTCAACAGAAGCATTCACGAAGTACACGTTACGCAATTCCAGAAAATCTCGCGTCGTAAAGTTAGTTACAAAATGTGAAATACTCTAATTAATAATGTGCGGCAAATAAGTGATTATAGTTACATTCGAAAATATAACAGTTTCAGTCGGGCGTGTATCACGAGTAAATATGTGAAATTAATGAAGTGTGACGGCAATAAAAGTGTAAAAACAAATTCTTTTATGAGTGTTATCTTTTAGTAACAACTCCTTTCCGTTTACACACCCTGTTCAAGAGATTTGCTCGACTGAGTAATAATAGCTAGCCGGAGGACAAAGAACTCAAAATTCAAATATAGTAAAACAATAACAGGCGCTCAGCAAATAAGATAACACGAACGATACCGCGACAAATTCTAGCCAAAACAATTGAATATCGAGATTGGACCGGAAATACGTGTTTTCAGACCCCCTGAATAAAAAGAAAACCTTTTTATAAAAGGTGGGTGTGTGTGTGAACAGCATAACACAAAAACGAAAGGTAGATAAGTACCAAACTTAGCATTTAGGTTCAGTACTTCACAAAGATGCGACACTAATATTTTTAATAAAATCCACCACTCCAAACTACCCTTTACATGGAACATGTTTTATTTTCTAAATAATGGCTGTAAGGATTTTATTTAAAATACAATATATTAATCATATTTACATTACAAATAAATTGAGCTTTCTGGGAATATCTTGTGAAATCAACTTCATTCGGAAGTAATTTTCTACAGTCTTGTGCACCTGGTAAACGTTAAGCGATAGATGAGAACGTACTACACAAAAGACACACAATTTGTTTCCAACTTTTTTGTACTAACTCATCATCTGAAAGCCATACATAGCCACCCGCTTTTTAAATATGACTGTGTCGTAGTTTTATTTTTCTGCTTATTACCAGTACTACCAGTTGGATAGTTCTTCACGTTCTTCAAATAAGTAATAAAATACCTGACCATATTAACAACTCGAAAAAATGCGTTCATTCTTTTACTATCAATAGTAGTAGTACAAGTGCTGACAGTTTACCAACAATCTGATCGAGGTTTACGAACGCTTGTTTTCATGATATTTATTTCCCCTTTTCATTTCTGCTGCTTCCAATCTTCTTAGTAAACTTTTAGTAAGAATACAACATTCCAAAGGCGGTGCCGTGGCCGAGTGTCTAGCCTGCTCGCCGGTCCCAGGGCATGTGAGGTTTTTGGTGGACAAAATGGTTTTCTCCGGTTTCCCCCACCATTCTTCATTCCACCGGTGCTCCATCTTCGCATTGCTGTTGTTCATCTCACATCTCATCTGTCATCTCCTTCTTCCCCCTCATCCTGGTCATCGGACTGATCCCCCACCATGGTCGTCGCACTCTGATCCATAGACCCTCAGCTCCCCGACAGGCGTTTGACCACAGGCATTGGCTTGCAAGTTCTGCGAAGGGGAGGGTAATTAGAGATTGCTCTGCTTTTGCTTTTGCCAATATTCCGAGCCGTACAACAAAACAGGTGTAGTTAAAACTTTATAAATATTTAGGATTGTTTCTTTACAGGTGTTTTTTCTAACATTCTCCTATTTTTGCTAATAAATAATACAGGATAGAGAAAAGTCATGTGGATGTGTTACATGAGTTTTTTTCAGACATAATGCATTTATGTCTGAATTTTAATTAATATTAAATTATAACGTACCCAGTTGAAATGTGTATGGAAATAGCAGTATACACTCAGATATGCGCGGTGGTGAGCACTAGTCCATTATGGTTTAACCTTCGTTGTTTGGCCTTCATAGCACTAGTGCTGATAACGTATCGTTTCACATGTACTGTTTCCTCGACTTGTTTGGTAACAATCCCAGCGTTTTCTTCTTCGTGGATTGCAAACCTTCTTCTGGTGTTGCTGAATCCATTTACGGTTCATTCAAATAATCCGCCAGTACATTAATATATACAAGACCTCCGCTTCCATCACACGAAACAAGGGTGGAGCAATAGAGTGTTGTAAAAGGTTTATTCCAAAGGGTGTTATAATCTTTAGTGTCTAGTATGAGTAGCTCGTATTAAAATTCTACTTTTAATTCCGCTTAAATAATTATATATTCAAGATACAGTCGTAATGTACAGTAACACAGCATACACAGAAAAAAATTAATATAAGAGGTATAAACATATTTTGCCATCAAGAAACTTAACAACAAAATTCTGTAGAATTAGAACGACATTTACTCATATGCATCTGCAGTATTTGAATAAAACGTGAATTATAGAAATATGCATCACATAAAAAAATCTTATTTTAAAGGTAGGACATTGAAAGGGCATATACCACACACACACATAAACATATAAATAAATATTAATCAAGAATTGTGCATAATAATATAATTCACCAAGAAATTTGTTCGAATATGTTAGAATATTAAACAACCAAGAATTGTATAAAAGTACATTGTAAGGAGCAGGCAAGCTAGCTAATTCCAGGTAAAAGATAATACTAGGTATAGCCCACCTTTCACCAAGCTAATGAGCAGGGAACAGGTAGCAGTAAGAAGAAATAGAAAGAGGCAGATATATTGAATCTGCTTCCTGGCGCGTCACTGGGGTGCGTAGGCGTAAAACCTTGGAGCAGAATATTCTCATACATAATAAGGTAACGCGGTCTGAGGACGAATTATAAACGTCGTTATATTTTGAGCCGCGGAGGTAAGCGTCACTATGCTTAGGTATAAAAAGGGGAAGAAAGCCCCTGAAAGTCCCATAACTCTCTTATAGAATCTCGTCTACACACAGTGTTACTCTCTGGACGACAAATGCACGTGTGTGCATTGGGTTGGGAAGACGTGTGCAGTTAGTTTAGGCTCCTAATTTATTATAATGGTGGGAATTGTTATAATGGGAAAAGCTAGCCACCCATGAATATTTATTGGATAATAAAACAATTCTTAAGGGAAACCTAGTGTATTTTAATTGGCCTCACCTACGAAAACCCTGAGATCCGTGAAATTAGTTACATAGGTAATGATTAGGAATGGAGAATACAGCAGGCGACGAGCAGCAATAGCCGAGGACAAGAACACTGCAGCAGAGAGCATCAACCAGAGGAACAATGTTTTCCAACTACAAATGGTGCATAACGATTTCCCGCTGCAACCTAATTGTTTTGTTTTTCCCTGTGTGTTCTGATTTGTATGATACTAAATCATGATCAATTCTTTGGATTAAAATATAGGTGACATTTGTCTGTAGATGCATATTGTGTAGAGTAACAATACCTATGTTCTATTTCATGGGATTTTCAACGCAAAGTAAATGTTCTTCACAAATACATATAATATTTTTTGGTCGATCACAGAATAATATGCTGGTTAAATTTGACATAACTGTACTGGATTGCATCCATTATGCTTCAGCGACTCATTATGAACTTGGCTGCGCGCGTATTTCTCCCATACATTTTAACACCTTCAAAGCATCAGTCTACTGGGATCCATTCCCAAATAAACAATGAAATTGGTTGTAGTTGTGTTTAAAATAAAATAAATTCTGTTCATTGTAACTTTAATATTCTAACAAATTGATTCTTTCTTTGCTGTAATAGTATTGTTTCCATGATACATGCAAAAAAATCAATATATACGGCATGGAATCAATAGTGCTGCCATCACAAATAGGCGAGTAGTGCAGCATTTAATTACACATAATTAACAAGGTAAGATCGTTTTGTAAAAACTCAACGTTTTGAAAATACAGTGTGGTCGACCAAAAACAGTCGTACGCAACTTGGTTGTAATGGTAATTAATTATAGTCTTGTTGCATAATTTACTTTTATAATTTAAATGAATTCGTAGAGCGAAATAGTTTTATTGTTTATGTTGTTGATATTTGTACCACGCTTTGGGTGTAGTAAACTTGAAGAAAGTGTTTTGTTGGAGGAGGAGTTTGCACTACGCTTTGGGCGTCAATTTGAAGTAGTTATTGTTCTTTACGCTGTTTATTTATTTAGCTTCACGTATGGACGTGAATTTGAAGAAGTTTATTACGTAATATGCTACTACGTATGTAAAGCCTGTTTTAAGATGTATTTTTGTTGTTACGCTCCAAGTTTAAAAACAAATATTAACTGCAGTTATTAAACTGCTTCTATAGATATTATTTATGTTTATGTTTGCCTCGGCTGCGTCAGTATTATTTTAGAGAAACGTTTCTCTTAATCAGGGCGTGGTGCGACAAAAATGTAGACTTACACAGATTTTAAGTTTAAATTCACTTATTTTTATTAAACCTTGACACAAATTATATAGCACTATACTGATATTAAGAGCTGTGAGATTATTTTATTTAATACTTGCACCTTTAATAACGCGTTTACTTATTTTACGTCTCACACGAATACGTAATATTTCTCTAGAGAACACATCTTCCACCCGGTCACTACCAAGGTCTGCAGGCAACTGAAAATATTTCAACCGTCCAAACCCGTAAACTTTTGTATTTCAAGTCTCTGATTGGCTATTTTAAAAACTGTCACAAAGTTTACATTATCGTTGCTCTAATCATGACTAGTAACATTTAAACTCTCAAACTTATTATTGCCTCAAGGTTACCTTATTGTTACCTCATTGTTAGTAACTTTAAACTTATTATTCTCACAGCTCTTACATTATTAAATTACCTGATGCATTCACATAACATTATTAAACATGTTTACAATAATATAAGCATATGTAATGGCTGTTACATACATTTTTACAAATTATTACATACATATTGCTTCAAGGCGGGCAGTTATTGAAATTACAAATGATATAATTTAATTGAAATTATTCAAGTGTTAAATACTGCCTCAATAGTAATCCCCGACCTTGTTATATTTTCAGTCATTTAAAATCTGAAACACACACACACACACCCACACCCACACACACACACACACGCGCGCGCGCGCGCTTGCGCGCTTGCGCGTACTTACAATTTTTTCTCTTTGTGTAATACTAGAGTAGATAAGTAATACTGAACTCACAGGACTGCTGAAGGCTCTAAAATAAATGAACTGCTACCAAAGCAAATGGCTGCTCCATTAAACGTCAATCATTAAAAAGGATGACATGGTTTGAATGTATTATTTTAACTTCGATGTTAAGAATATATTCACTGGTCACGTTTAGGAAGTGTCGTGAATGCCAATCGTGGCAAATTTCCGCTCATTCCTTACCTCGATGAGATTTGCAAATATAGTAACGTCAGTTCCCGCCGCAAAATGAGCTCGTGACTTTCCTCAGTTGTGACCCAATAATTTCCGTTGTGGAGAAAGGGGAAAGTTTGCCCTTCCCCTACTCCTGCTCCACTGTATTAATCCTTTAAAGGCTTGTCTTGTGTGAAAGTCTTTGTAGCTTCACAGTGGCTGCAGAATCTCCCTTTGGGAACCATCACAGGCTTGTTTTGAGAAGCGCATCGTTGACGTCACCTCTTTATTGTACGGCCTTCTACAAGCGCACTGATTTGTAGTTTAATTACAGTACAAACGAGGCAAATTTCCACAAAACGTTTCTGCATATGTCTTTGTGTTAGAGGTGTTCCTTCAGTATTGGTTATTTCAACACAGTGTTTATTTTGGATTTAATTTTTACTTTCTCTAGTACATATAGTACTATAGTACTATAGTAAGTAGAGGAAGTATTGCATTCCACCCATTCGATACCGAGATTTCACCGGAAATACATGTTTTGAGATCTCCTGAATCCAAAAAAGTGTTTTTGGAAACATGTCCGTGTGTGTGTGTCTGTGTGTCTGTCTGTGAACAGATAGCATAACTCATACTTTTATGACAAATGAAATGTATATCTCGAATTTTCTGGGAATATCTCCAAAAGTATTCTTCACTGTGAAAACTTTTTCATAACTGGTAAAACATAAGAGATAGACAAAATTTTACTACACAAAAAATGAAGATCGCGTTAAAATAGACAATATTTTTTGTTGAGTGAACCGATTTCGAGATATTGCTTGTTATTCCCTTAAATTTTCCAATACTTACACTTTTTGTCAAATGGGAATTCGTTATTCATTTTTTTATGTCCTGGACATGCAAAGATAATGAAATGCGCCACATAGCAACCAGCTCTTAAAATATTTGACTATCGCTTAAGGCCTACTATATTCCCCTTGTACCTACAAGAAAATTAGCAATAAGATTAACATCTCGATTAACATGCAGCATATGGAGAATAAGCGTTTTTCAAAATAGTTTGTACAAGAGTAGAGAAACTCATGTGAGTTTGACACATAAGATTTTTTAAAATATACCGAAATTACAACTTTTTGTACGTAGTGTTTTCAAATTATCTTTCATATTCTTTCCTTGGAGCAAAACATCCGCGATATCTGTCCGGTAACATTTCATATCTCGAAACCAAGTACCTTGAAACATGAAAAGGACACGTAATGAAAAGGAAATGAGGGAAAGGAAATCGTAATGAGAAAGTGCTTAAGCATTTATCTTCCGATCAGGGAAAATGACGAAAAAAACCTAGGTCATATTAGACGGTCGATGGTAACGAATCCGTGACTTCCTGAATGATAGCCGTGGAGCCAACACACGCGACTACACACATACTAAATATAAGAAACCCATTTATATATTAGATTTTAGGTTTCCGGGTAGTCCGATTTCACAATGATATTATTATTATTATTATTATTATTATTATTATTATTATTATTAGCCTCGCTTTTTCTGTCCGTCTGCACGTATGAAACAACTTAACAATCTATATAATTAGGGAGTTGAGATTTTGTACAGAGCTTTAAGTACATTGATCTAAAGAATTTAAATCTGCGCAGAATTTAGGGTAGTTCAGTTGGAGAGTTTGCAACAAATTTTCAATGTTCAAGTATTAGGTGAACCACTGCACGCGCTAAGTTAAAATTTATACACAAGCGTTTGAACAAATTTATCGGTACATTTCAAATTTGTATGAAATCCTACAAAATGAAGTGTAGTTAAGATAAATCGAGGTTCAAATGCATATTTCCGAAACGAGATTTCGAATCTTTGCTAGCTAAAAAAATCTGATGTGTTACACTCACATGACTTTCTCTACTCTTGTACAAACTATTTATACAAACGCTTATTCTCCATCTACTTCATGTTAATGGAGATAAACATTTGCAGAGTTTATCTTATTGCTAATTTTCTTGTAGATGTAAGGGGAATATGTATTTACAAGGGCAATATAGAAATACAGTAGCTTTCAAGCACATACATATCTCTGAATAGCTGGTTGCTAGGTGTAGCACCATTTCATTTTACTCTTTGCATATCCAAGACAAAAAAATCTGATGTGTTACACTCACATGACTTTCTCTACTCTTGTACAAACTATTTTTACAAACGTTTATTCTCCATATGCTTCATGTTAATCGAGATATCGTTATGTCAATCTTATTGCTAATTTTCTTGTAGATGCAAGGGGAATATGGTAGGTTTTAAGGGATAGACATTCCTTTAAGCGCTGGTTGCTGTGTGGCGCATTTCATTCTCTTTGCAATTCCAGAAGATAAAAAAAATCTGATGTGTTACACTCACATGACTTTCTCTACTCTTGTACAAACTATTTTTACAAACGCTTAATCTCCATATGCTTCATGTTAATCGAGATATCGAGATGTCAATCTTATTGATAATTTTCTTGTAGATGCAAGGGGAATATGGTAAGTTTTAAGCGATAGTCAAATATTTTAACGCTGGTTGCTATGTGGCGCATTCCATTCTCTTTGCATGTCCAGGACATAAAAAAATGAATAACGAATTTGAGAAAAAATTCAAGTATTGGAAAATTTAAGGTAATAACAAGCAATATCTCGCAAACGGTTCACTCAACAAAAGAAATGTATATGACATAAATTGTGTATTTTAACGCGATCTACATTTTTCGTGTAGTAAACGTTTGTCTATCTCTTATGGTTTACCAGTTATGAAAAATTCGTTCATAATGAAGAACACTTTTGGAGACATTGCCAGAAAATTCGAGATATACGTTTTATTTTTCATGACAATATCTTAAACATATGATAGTTTAATCAAAATCGTTAGAGCCGTTTTTGAGAAAATTAAAATTTTCGAAAAATGTTCCATGTAAAGGGTAGTCTGGGGTAGGGGGATTTTCTTGAAAACCTTTGTGTCGCATTTCTGGAAGATACTGAACCTAAATACCAAGTTTGGTGTTTATCCGACTGTTCGTTTCTGAGTTATGCTGTTCACAGACACACAGACACACACGGACATGTTTCCAAAAATGCTTTTTTTGGATTCAGGGGGGCTCAAAACATGTATTTCCGGTGAAACCTCGGTATCGAATTTTTGGGTGGAATACAATACTTCCCCTACTTACTATACGTAGTAGAGAAAGTAAAAATGAATAACGAATTCCCATTTGAGAAAATAAGTATTGAAAAATTTAAGAAAATAACAAACAATATTTCCAAAATGGTTCACTCAACAACAAAAAAATGTGTATGACATAAATTGTGTATTTTAACGCGATCTACATTTTTTGTGTAGTAAAATTCTGTCTATCTCATGGTTTACCAGTTATGCAAAAATCGTTCACAATGAAAAATACTTTTGGAGACATTCCCAGGAAAGTCTAGATATACATTTTATGTGTCATGAAAATATCTTAAACATATGATATTTTAATCAAAATCGTGATAGCCATTTTTGAGAAAATTAAAATTTTCGAAAACTCTTTCATGTAAAGGGTAATCTGGGGTGGTGGGAGTTTCTTGAAAACCTTCGTGTCGCATCTCTGGAAGATACTGAACCTAAATACCAAGTTTTGTGTTTATCCGACTGTTCGTTTCTGAGTTATGCTGTTCACAGTCACACAGACACACACGGACATGTTTCCAAAAATGCTTTTTTTTGGATTCAGGGAGTCTCAAAACATGTATTTCCGGTAAAATCTCGGTATCGAATTTTAAGGGTGGAATACATTACTTCCCCTACTTGCTGTACGTAGTAGAGAAAGTAAAAATACTGCAATGAAATGTTTGGTATACCTAATCGACTGTAAACGGGTGGGAGGATATAAATACGCTGCTTTCATTTTCTTTAATTGTTAGAGTCGTTAGAAAGGGAGGGAGTACATCACTGCACGCAGGGAAACCTTTGTCAAAAGCTTCTTGGACTCCTATTCGCAACAATTTGTGTGTAGTGTAATGATTTGTGCTCGCGTTTGTCTTGGAGAGGGCGATCTTAAATTTCCCATCTGATATTAACATTTTAATTCACCTTATTAAGCCTTAAATGCATGCAATTTTAATTATCTGTAACTCGAGTGAAGCACACAATTACCCGTTTTATTTTAAATTGATTGCGATGAAATGAGACCTCTTAATCTCAGGTCCATCGGCATACGCTCAGAAATGTCACGTTTGTCTTTGCGCCTCTTAACATACATCTTCACGAATTAAAAGAATGCAAACCTATCATTAAAAAGTAAATGTAACCTTCAGGAATATCATAGATTTACACACACGTAGCGGTAAAAACCTCACGTAGGTAACCCTGCTACTTGCAAACTGTACATGACATTTGTTATATTTAAGCTATTAAAATGAGGAAAAAAACAACCGAAGGTTTTAAACAAAGAAAGTTAAAAAATTTTAAGTGAGTATTCATAAATATCCTTTGAAATCGATAAACATTTACGTGATGTTTATATGGGTAGGTTTCTAATAGTTCGATTTTTAGGAATTATTTCCTAAAATTATACTCAGTACCAGAACGCAAGAAACAAACGTTGCTAACACATCTGAAATGTAATCCTATGTGTACATTTACGGTGTTGTTATTATATCCATATATAGGGTCTTTCAACAAGAGTGTCCTACCTTTTAACTTAAATAAAACACGTTCTATAAATGATAGAGGTTTATTTTTTTTCATTTTGGAACATAATTAATGTCATTACATGTGGAAGAGATAATCAGTTATGTGACCGCGCGACTTCGTTGGGTTGCGCGTATACGGTTGACCCAATTTTCAATGACAGAGAACGTAAATTAGGTCCAACTTCACGAATAACACGCGTGATGTTATTCATAAGATCATTTACTGTTTCTGGCTTGTTGACAAACTCGAGATTTAACATAACCCCACAAGAAGTAACCCAACGGGGTTAAATCACATGACATCGGGGGCCAGTTAACATCACCACCACGGGAAATGATGAAACCTCTGAACTACTCCTTCAAAAGATCAATTGTTTCGAGATCAGTATGACATGTGGCACCATCCTGCTGGAACCAGACGTTTCTGATCCATACCATCCAATTGAGGCCAAAAATAGTCCCTTATAAGAGCCCGATATCTTTCTCCATTGCCAGTTAGAGCCTCTCCATCTTCATCTTGCAAAAAATATGGACCAATGATTCCACCATACCAAAATCCTCACCACACAGTAACCTTTTGGAGATGAAGTGGTCGTTCTTGAATCTGCATTGGATTGTGATTGCTCCAATAGCGGAAATTTTGTTTGTTAACACAACCATCAATCAAAAAGTGGACTTTGTCGCTGAAGATGGTTTTTCGACAAAAATCCGGGTCAGCTTCCAATTGCTCCATAGCCCAGTCAGCGAATACACGGCGCAACCTATGGTCATTGGGCTTTAGTTCTTGAGTTAGCACCATTTTTAAGCGTGAAACTTCAAGTCCAGATGCAGAATTCGCCAAGTTGTGGTCGGCGAAAGCCCCATTCTTGCGCTCGACGAGCAATTGATTTGTTTCTGTTCTCGCGTACACTCTCACAAACGGCGCCTATGTTTTCGTTGGAGCGCTTACGTCGATTACGTACAGGCGTTCTTTGATCGCTGACAGAACCACTTCTTTCAAATTTATCGATCAAACGCCGAACTGTTCTCTTGCAGGGACGATTATGCACACCGTAAAACTTCACGCAATACCCGGAAGGTTTGGCGAACAGATGATCCATTTTGATAATAAATTTTCAACAATTTCTACGCGTTGCTGAATGCTGTAGCGTGTCATGGCTATTTGTCAATAACAACTGTAATCACATGGAAAAAATGACTGCTGTAACTCAACAACAACGGCAGCTATCGTATGTTAAAAATAGGACACTCTTATTGAAAAACGCTTTATATAGATAAGTAGCATTTTAAATTTTTTATTAGTTCCATCGTTGCAGTAACTATTAAAATGCACGGTAATGGCAGGAAATGGAATACACAAAGCAAAAAGCTGCCTTCATACTTTATGGTAATGACATTTTACTGGTTCCATAAGCGCCTGCCAAACCAAAAACCTCATTATTGTGGTATACGTAGTTGCTTATGAACGTTCATGTATTAGCATGGAAATTTGTTACTGGGATGCGATAGAAAATGCAACTTTAATAGTTGCAAACTAGATTTTCAAAAAACGTTAACCACCAAATATACCATATTTTCAAAGCATTGATGTGCTCGTTTAGTATTGAATAACTACGCCCAGTAGCTGACTTAACAAAGCCAATCACTATTATGGAGATATCTGGAGCAGAGGCCACTATTCCCTAACTTGGGCTATATTTACTGCCTTCCCCCTCCCTCACATTGACACTGGAGTATATGAGAATGGGTTTATATGCTTCAAAATTTCAAACCTGTTTGTTGTTTTTGTGTGGTTTGCGCATCTTTAAAGCATTTATTGTATAAATAAAGCTTTGTAGTTGAATCTGGAATAAGGAAATATGAGGTTATCAAAGGAAAAATTTGTCTCTTTTGAGGTGTTTCTTAAGGAAAGACCAAATTCTCTAAAATATAAACATTTTCAGTTTCCTTAACTACCTTAATGCGGCTATTTTTGCATTAGAACCAGCATTTTATTATGTTATGCATAGGTAATGTAAAACAAACACACCTAAGCATTACAATGTGAAATCAACATTTAATTTAGAATAATAAGGTTTCTGATATTACGGAGATAGCATAAATTTTTATATTTTTTATTTAATTTCTTTGATGAAACATTTATTTACATTATGAGACATCAATTTTTTTAAAATTTTTTTCTCTGAAAAGTGCAGTCATCATACGCATTTCTCTACCCATTATAATCTATTTTCACACTTATTACACACATTTAAAAAGAGCACATACTTCACCTGCAAGGGGTTCTGGGTTCAATTTCCGGTTAGGCTCGAGAAATTTGATTTTAAACAAGGTTTCTTGGTACACTTGTTTCCATTTATGCATTCTACTGGCCTTCGCAAGTGGATTATGCATAGCAAGGAGGAAGTGGGTGTATCTCTTTACCTTTTCGCGCATGCAGTGGCGTCCTGTTTCACGTGCACAATTCTACATTATTCACAAATGAATGTATAACTTTAAGCAATAGCTTTATTCGTCATCACTTATAATAACCATGTTTAAATATAACTAAATAAAATCCTGTTTTGCACAATATCTCCACGAATTAAATATTTTTAATGGCTACATAATGTAAAACTGAAATGCATTATCTTTTTACCCTCAAAGAGGACATATTCACTAGACATTATTGGAATCTGTTCAGTCTAAATGCACAATTAAATAAAACACTGTTTTACACAATTTCTCCATGAAAATGTGTTTTTAATGACAGTGTAATATAAAATTGAAGTAAACTGTATTGTTTATTCTCAAGGAGGACACATTTTAAGGCAGTGTTTTTAACACTTAAATGATTTCAGTCTAATTATATAATATATAAATGAAATAGTAGGCCGCTTAAATCAATATGTGTATGTAACAATATATAAAAAGTGCATATTACAGTCATTATATGTTTATATTATTGTATACATGTAATAATGTTCGTGAATGTATTACGTAATTTAATAATGTAGGAACTGTGAGAATAATAGGTTAAAAGTTGCTAACAATGAGGTAACCTTGAGACAATAATGCATTAGAAAGTTTAATAATACTACTTGTGATTCTTGGAAGCAATAACGTAATTTTTGAGACAGTTTAATAAAACAGCCAATCAACAACCAGAAAAAGCTTTAGTTAAATGAAGATATTCTATTGGACTAGGATTAGCCTATCAGAAACTAAAATGGAGAAAAATTTACAAATTCAGAAGTCAGTTGCTTGTAGACAGTGTTCCTAACCGGACGCGAGATGCGTCCTCGAGAAATTTAATACGTATTCAGTGTAAGACGAAAATAGTTTACGTGTTAAAAAGTGCAAGTAATTAATAAAAAAATCTCACAGCTCTCTCTCTCTCTCTCTCTCTCTCTCTCTCTCTCTCTATTAGTAAAGTTTTATTTAAAATCGTGTCAAGCATTAATAAACGGAGTGAAGTAAAATTATAATCTGTGTAAGCCTACATTCTTCAGTCGCACCACTCCCTGTTAAGACATTCATATCTCTAAAAAAATATAAATACTGACACAGCCGAGGCAAACATAAATATATAATATTTAAAGAAACAGTCAAATATTACAAAGTTAATATTTTTTAAACATTTTTAGGGCAAAGGCCACCGGAAAGTACATTTGGGGTGAAGTCTACCGGAAACGTTTTACCATACGTGCGGTTGCAACTACTTTAAGTTCGTCTCCCCAACAGTTGAACTACAATACAACTCCTAAAAATAAGAGCTTCTTCAATTTACTAGACATTTATTTTTATAATTTGTCCAATCCGCATTCTTGTCCAATACCCGATTTAGCCGCCTACACACTGTACCACTTAGGTGCTGAAAGAACTCTAGCTCTAAACGCAAATGTTCCCGCATTTTGTGAGTGTTCCCAGTGGGCGACGAGTGACTAAGTACCTAGGCGACTAAGTCAGGTATTGAACATGAATGGAGATTGGTGAGATTATTAAAATAGCGTCTAGTAAATGCGTCCCATTTGAGAGTATAAGGTATAATTTTACATTATATCCTCATTAAAACTACTTTTTTGTGAAGAAATTGTGTAAAAACAGGGTTTTATTTAGCTATATATTTAAACATGGTTATTGTAAGTTATGACGAGTAAAGGTATTGCTTAAAGTTATATATTTATGTGTGAATTATCTAGAATTGTGAACGTAAAACAGGACGCCTCTGCATGTTCGAAAAGGTAAATAGATACACCCACCTCCTCCTTGCTAGTCATATTCCACTGTAAAGGCCAGTAAAATGCCTCCCAAAGTTGCAGTGACGACATAAATGGAAGCGAGGGTACGTCCAGAGTCTGGCGTGTGTCTGTAAATGTATGTGTGTGTATGTGTTATCGGTTATATAATAACAAATTCACCAGAATTTGTTATTATATAACCGATAACACTGAGCGAAAACCTGAGCACATGCGCTAAGACATATGTACAATAATTATGGTGTTCATTTCATAATGTGCCGTGATATGCTGTATGGCGTCACTGAGCTTAGAATTCAATCCGCTTAGTACTTCCGCAGAGGTGTGTGGCCCGTGTTTCGGAGATGTTGCCTAGCATACACGGCATTCGGTCTGTACGTGAGAAGAACCTTTCATGTAGTAGAAACAGTTGGCGTTTTTTTCGGTATTCTGTCCCACCAAACTTCTTTGGCACTGTGTTTTGTTTGATCGTTGTCGAAGATCGGTGAAAACTGTAAGCGGGATAACTTTTATCATCACTAGCGTAAGGCAACATGGATTTGGGAACATAAAGTATTACGACTCCCTTATGTGAATGTAAACAAAAGTATTGTGTATGTAATGTATGAACGTTGGTAGGGTTATGCAAGGAAGTTTAATATGTCTGATTGTTTATTTTAAGTTTTTGTAGATGACATTGTGAGACACGTTATTTGGTTTACGTTTTATGATTAGTGTAGTTAGCCGTATTAGTACCATATTAGTTATGGAGATTGATAAATAAATAAATAATAACAAAACTGACAAATCTTTCAAGTGTGGAATTATGTGGACGGGCGAACAGAAAGTCGTTGGTCTCTTTGGTTGGCAGAAATGAAATCTGTGAAGCATGAAGAACACCAATTTCACTGAGAATTCAATATTCGAATGCGTTAGTCACTTTTTACTATGAAAGACTATGACCTATATTACAAAGAATGTTCTAAAAGTTATTTGACACAGTAAAATCTTTTTCGATGATGTAACTGTTGTTACCTACCTGGAAATGCTACAATAAATTAGTTTCACCTGAGCTACAAAATGCTCCGTGGCATTACATTTTACCGGTAAGGGAATCTTGAAGTAGAAATGCCCCACATATGGGAGCCAACTTGAAATAATTGTCTTTGCGTTGGAGTTGTTGTTGGAGTTTGTTTGCACCACGCTTTGGGCGTTAATTTGAAGAAGATTGTTTGTTACGTAATATGCTGCTACGTATGTAAAGCTGGTTTGAAGATGTATTTTTGTTGTTACGCTCCAAGTTTAAAAAATATTAACTTTGTTATTAAACTGCTTCTATAGATATTATTTATGTTTGTTTTTGCCTCGGCTGCATCAGTATTGTTTGAGTCACTTATCTCTTAGACAGGGCGTGAAGAATGTAGGCTTACACAGATTTTAAGTTTAAATTCACTTCTTTTTATTAATCCTTGGCACAAATTAAATAGCACTACACTGATATTAAGAGCTGTGATATTCTTTAATTTAATATTTGCACTTTTTTAACGCGTATACATAATTTTCGTTTCACATGAATACGTAATATTTCTTTAGAGAACACATCTTCCATCTGGTCAATACCAAGGTCTGCCAGCAACTGAACATATTTAAACCGTGAAAACCCTTAAGCTTCTGCATTTCAAGTCTCTGATTGGCTAATCCTAGTCCAATAGAATACCTTAATTTAATTAAAGCTTTTCTGGCTGATTGGATAATTTTAAACTGTCACAAAATTTACATTATCGTTGCCCTAATCATGACTTGTAACATTTAAACTCTCAAACTCATTATTGCTTCAAGGTTACCTCATTGTTAGGAACGTTAAACTTATTATTCTCACGCTCTTACATTATTAAATTACATAACGCATTTACATAACGTTATTAAACATGTTTACAATAATATAAGCATATGCAATGACTGTTACATACATTTTTACAAATTATTACATACATATTGCTTCAAGGCGGGCTGAAATTGAATTTACATATTATATAATTTAATTGAGATTATTCAAGTATTAAAAATACTGTTTCAATCTCTCGACAGTAACTTTGATGAGTGAATCGGAAGTTGTGGTATAGCTGATTGGCCCCCAAGGTCATGTGATTTATCACCATTAGACTTTCAATGCAGGATATTTTGAAAAAAGAAAAGTATTTTTTCTCAAATGTCTGCAAATCTGGAACGTCTTAAAGCCATCTTAGAAGAAGAATGTGCAGCGCTAAAAATAACAAAGATTTGGTTAAACATTTGATGAACAATATTAAACAAGGTTGTGAAAAATAAAATATGTTGAAGTAGGTAATTGAGAAGCATTTTTAACAAATCCTGCAAGTTATAAGTTTTCAACAGTGTAAATAATACTATAATCACACAAGCGTTGTTTCCCTGAGTTTGTGGTTTGCCACTTTTCAATTTCTCGGTCAAGGGACTTTTGGGCATCCATTAAAGTTTCATTAATTAGAAGCTTGCTGATAATACTGGCATTAAAAAAATTGTAACGATAAAATAAATGCATCCAAACCTGATTCATAATAAGCACAACGGCTTCTATAATGGAGATTGGTAAAATATCAAGTACACCAGAGGCTGACTCCCAGCATTTGAAGCACAGAATCCGACTAGCGGAGGAATACAAGATCTAAGTTCTTCATTCAACAGCTATAGGCATTTGTTTCATCGGTGTTATAAACGGGACAATCTATATTATACACGGTGAGCGAAAAGACTCCGAACCGCCTGCGCGGTGTTTCTCCTGTCCACGTCTTCGGCGCTCATTACCGTCTGCTGCTATCATAGAAAGGCGCGGATGAAATAATACAATTTTTTAAAAACTACTTTTAAATGCTTTACTTACCAACTTTATGAAAGGAAATGCTGAAACTGGCCACTGTCGTTGTCTATACATTTTTTGGCACCTCTTTAGGAAACTATCCATCGTGGAATGTTTGGGGGGAATTTTCCAAACGATGACCGATGTCGTCTATGTTTCTGCGGTAAGAACCGAACGCCGTCTTTTATATTTCTTAGCCTGAACACTTCCTGTGGCCTGAAATTTACTGTAAAGTTCATGGATTTTGTACGGCCTGGAACTTTTACACCGGAAATCTTTCTGCAAATCGTACCTTCACTTGGTGAGCTGACCGAGTTATCACATGCAAATCATAAATAAATACACGCTGTGCAGTAGAAAACATATACTGAGCCATAATATACTTTGTTACTAAGTACAGAACAAAATAATAAATAACTCGTAATAATGGAACTACATCACATCAACGTCAACTCAAAGCTGTAGGTACTTCACACTGCAAAACAAAACTACAACTGCGTGACTTTGTTTATAGCAGCAATGCGTTATCATGTTTTTATATTTCCACACGCCCAGTGGAAAAACACCGCGCAGCGGTGATATTGTTCATAAAATACCCCTCTGGGGTAACTTAAAACAAAGTGTACAAGACAAACCCACACACCCTGGAAGGATTAAAACAAAATATCCGCCAGGAAATTTCTCAACGTGACGGCGAGTGATGGATAGTTTCCTAAAGAGGTGCCAAAAATGTATGACAACGACGGTGGCCAGTTTCAGCATATCCTTTCGTAAAGTTGGTAAGTAAAGCCTTTAAAAGTAGTTTTAAAAATGTTGTATGGTTTCATCCGCACCTTTCTATGAATACGGCAGACGACAACGAGCGCTGAGAACGCAGACAGGAAAAATACCGCACAACCGGTTCGGAGTCTTTTGGCTCACTCTGTAGAATTCATATACAAAGTGATGCTTCTATCTGTGTTGCATTCTACCAATTGTTTCTTATTAAGTTTTTTTTTTTAAAAAATGTTGCATAGCAAAAACTTATAAGTATAACATGTTTAATAATTTTCGTTATTTACAGGAATTTCGCTAGGACGAGTAATCAAGCCATTATATACATTTTTGTTACCACTGCTCATATACGTAAAACAGCTGTCACGAAAACAGTATGTCTAACTGAGCGGGATGGCTTAGACGGCAACCTCTGTGGCCCGCATTCGGGAGATACCGGGTTCGCTTCACGGCGACCGCTTAGTCTGGCCATTGGGTTTTCGTGGTTTTCCCCTGGTCGCTTAGGCGAATGCCGGGTAGTGTATTCTATCCCGATTTCTGCTTTCCCGCATTTCATCTTTCACGTTTCAGGGTGTCTTCGGGTCCTGTCGTGCTGGCGATTTCGGGAAGATACTGTAGTTGCTTGCACATTGCAAAGATTTCTTCCCGTGAACGCCAGGGTGCGTTGCCCCCCCCCCGCCGTTAGGGTCGCTTCGTCGACCTCCTACGACTGCTTCTCCTCGTCCCTGTCTCCCGGGTCGTGTAGCCACAATAGCTCAAACTGGTCGCAGTGGCGAGGCGTCCCCATCTGATAAACATATCCTACATCCTACTGTGTGCATACTTTAGCATACGCATTAAACATTTTACTTTTTATTAACAGCACAGAAAATGTTTAATTAGTGATTCCTTCTTCAAGAATAACACATGACGTGTTACAGAAAGAGGGGGCAGATAGGCGAGAAGAAAAAAGCAACGGAAGGGATGAGAAGAGAGGAAGAGATGGGAGATGCGTTCGAGAGATGATAGAGAAAGAAAGACAAGGAAAAGAGTCTCTTCTCCGTAGAGAAGCTGCGGGTTCTGGTATTGGTAAATGGCAAGTAACACCCTCACCAGAAGACTCTATAATGACTATCAATAGCTAAAACCTAGACATGGCTATACAATTAAATGTACTGTGACAATATAACAAGACTATATATAGTTTGTTGCATGCGTTTACCGCTGTATGTAACGATACATTTACACCGAATACGTGTGGCCGAGCTCGTTAAAGCTTGGACTCGTGAGTCGGAGGTCCGCCAGGGGCGTCCTCCCTGTCAAACTCGCACACTTTTTATTAAGAGAGCTTTAAAATATGCAATTCCCATTTAAATCCGACACGTTACATTCACATGGTCTTCTTTATCCTCTATCATTGCAATTTTTCCTCTAACTACTAGGTTCTGATAGAAAAAGTAAAAAATATAATGCTTACTTTTAGGCTGTTTCTATTCAGTAAACTGAACGATTGGCCGTGTTCGTTAAGGCACGGTCTCGTGAACGAGAGTCCATGTTTCAAATCCTGTCAGGACCATCTTCTTTGGCTCAGGATTCTTACGTTTTCCTGTCCTCATAATTGGCAAACCAGAGAATTTAGTCCTGGAACGTTTCCTTTCCAAATTTACTTTCCCAGTTATCATTTCAATTCATGTATCACCAGTGTCACCGCCTGTGATGCCCTCTGTGGTAAGATATATTTAAGAAAGTAGTTGGATGTAAAACCTGTTGGGATGCAATATGAGTTAGCGCATCATTAGCACTTTATAGGTCCAGTTTGCATCCTTTGAAAAACGGCGATTTAAGGAACCAATGAAGTTACAGATTGTATTTGCAATGCTGGTTAAGATGGCGCTAAAGACATATTTGTAGGACTCATAGTGTTAATGAATCAATAAATATGTTTCTCCAACCCACACTAATCCCCCTTCAAACAAGACACACAGTTCACTGGAATAGATGTAACATTATCTTATGGATAAATGGATCTCGGCACAGATCCAGAGTGGATATTGTACCCACGCGCCGAGGGGGCGTTCCAGTATGGAAGCATGAATTGAGAGGAGACACCGGGCGCCGGATCCAGGAGCGACAGCACAGCAATGACAGGTTCCTAAGTTTCCAGAAGTAGACACCCGACAGGCAGACCGGGTACCCGCCCCTCACGGAGGGATCAAAGGCCTCTCGGGGTTCTAATACTCCAGAAAGCGAGGGACGAAGAGAGTGTACAGAGAACATCCTTTTCCCCTGCCACGTTGCATCAAAACACCATCGGCGATGTCATATTCAGTGATCTAGAAATACCATGCTAGCCTCTGGTTATGGCTTTGTTCGAGCGTAAAATGCCTTAGCATGTTTTTCCTTTTTTTTGCAGAAGAGAAGTAAAGCCTGTGGTCCCGTGTAGTAGATTTACGGCACGTAAAGAATCCTCATGTCTGATAAAGAGGCCTCTGAGCAAAATTTCCGTCTTTCACGTCCAATATATAATGGGACACTAAAGACCACAGCTTTTAAAGAGCGTCCATAAGCAAAGCTCAGTTTAATTGAACCATCACCCTGCAAGAGACCAACGGCATGAAGGATGAGTGAATGAACCAAACTGAAGGGACAGGAAATTCGGAGGCTGAAAGAAACCAGGGAAAACCCCCAAAAACACATAGATCAGAGTGGGCGGTCGCGGAAATCGAACCCGGGACGTTCCGAACGCGGGACACAGATGTTGCGGTCTTAGCCATCCCTCACATTGATGTAACGTAATGGAACTAAAAACAGAACGGCGACGAAGAACCAGACATGTATGTAAAGCACTGAAGGATCTTAACAAAAGACATACATGAAACTCACGCTGATGAACCGTCTCCCAAGAGAAATTCACAGATGAGGAATTGCGTTCCAAAACTGTATTAAATTCGCTGACAGGCGAAATCAAGTTTAATATTATTTCGTATGTACACAGTGATGTTGCGAAGTCGATTTGGCTGCAGCAGCAGTTAGGAAGTTGCAACTGGAAGTAAATGCTTCGTTTCGCGCGTTATAATGACGCCAATGCATTTGGTTCAGGTAACTAGCGTTCAGCAAAACGTAACTTGTAATTTTAAGCACAAATATAACTCCATTAGTAATCTTGTTGTATTCACCTTACGTGAATATAGATTTGAATGCAGTTCTGCTCGGATTATCTCGCCCATTAATAGCGAAATTCTCCTTTCTCTTCCCCTTATCTATTATATAGCGTTTCAAAGAGTGAGAGAATATCTTTTTACTTTCTCAAGCATCTACTTATAACAGGTAGAGGAAGTGTCGCATTCCATCCAAAGATTCGATGTAGAGATTGCACCAGAAATATATGTTTTGAACCATTGAATCTACAAAAGCATTTTCAGAAAAAAATTTCGGTCTTAAGTGTGTGTGTGTGTGTGTGTGTGTGTGTGTGTGTGTGTGTGTGTCCGCGTGTCTGTCTGTGAACAGCATAATACAAAGTGAAAAGTCGTATAAATATCAAATTTCTATTTTCATTGGATGCAACATGAAGATGTTGAAGAAAATTCTTCACCCCAACTACCTTTTAAGATTTTTCTTATTTTGGATTTTATATAAATGACTATAATTATTTAGACTAAAATACAACTTTTAACATATTTGCATGAAAATTAAAATGAGAAGGTATTTTGTTGTATTGAAGGAGTTGTATCATATTTCGACTGTTGGGGAGCCGAACTTGTAATAATTGCTACCGCACGTATGGTACCCGCTTTCCGGTAGTCTTCGCCCCAAATGTACTTTCAGGTGGCCTTTGCCCCAAGTTTAAAAAAAAATATTAAATTTGTAATTTAACTGTTTCTTTAATTATTATATTTATGTTTGCCTCGGCTGCGTCAGTATTTGTTAGACACACGTTTCTCTTAGCAGGGTTTTGGTGCGACAAGAATGTAGGCTTACGCAGATTATAATTTTACTTCACTACATTTATTAATCCTTGACACAATTTAAGTAACACTTCACTGATATAGAGAGCTGTGAGATTCTTTTATTAATTATTTGCAATTTTTAACACGTAAAACTATTTTTCGTCTCACACGAATACGCATTAAATCTCTCAAGGATGTGTCTCGCGTCCGGTTAGGAACACTGTTTGAAGGCAACTGAACTCTAAATTTGTAAAATTTTCTCCTTTTCAGTTTCTGATTGGCTAATCCTACTTCGATAGAATACCTTCATTTAACTAAAGCTTTTTCTGGTTGTTGATTGGCTATTTTATAAACTGTCATTAAAATTATATTATTGTTACTCCAAGAATCACAAGTAGTATTGTTAAGCTTTCTTATTCATTATTGATTCAAGGTTACCTCATTGTTACCTCATTGTTAGCAACATTTTAACTATTATTCTCACAGCTCCTACATTATTAAATTACATAGTATATTCACATAACATTATTACACATGGATATACTAGTATACAATAATATAAACATATGCAATGACTGTTACATACATTTTACAAATTATTACATACACATATTGCTTCAAGGCGGGCTGTTACTGAGTTTACATATTATGTAATTCAACTGAAATCATTTAAGTGTTAAAAATACTGTCTCAATCTTCTGGAAATAGCGTGTGAAGTCCTCGTCACTCTGAATGGCTGGTAAACCGTTAAACCCAAAAAATGTAAATCTCCTTAAGAATACAACTTATGTCAGATACATTTCTTGTTATGAACTATTTCCAAGACATTTGCTGTTATTGCTTTAAACCTTCCAATACATTTTTTGAAATACTCTCGTTCATTTTGTTTCTCGTGATGCAGGGTAAAAGTGTGGAATTCAAATTACTGGTTAACCTCATTATTAACTTTGTTAACCTTATACAGTTTGGGACATGGGAACCTGACGATTGTTGTTATATCACAAGCAGGCAGAGGGGTTTTAGTAAGTAGTCAGAGCAATCCTGTTACTATATGGAGTATAGGTGACGTAGGGTACGATGGACACACCCGTCCCCTTCCCCAATAGACGGTTTTGTTGCGACTGTTCCATTTATTCGCTGCATATACGGAGGGTTGCCCCACTTAAGCTCGGACGATTTTGCTTATCTTTTTTCATGGCGAGATTCCCTTTCTCCATCACCTGTTATGTTCAATGCGATTCCACGGACATTATCTATGGCTCTGCAGCGCAATTTCCATTGAAGAGGGCTGCGTCTAAGTGCAGGAAGGGGGATGTTAGCTCACTGCTCCTGGCAGAGTTTCCAGAATGCTTCAATTGTGATGGGATGCCGAGAAGCAAGGCGCTGTTTCAGCAGGCCAAATCATCAAAAATCCATTGGCAAGGCATCTGGTGACTTTACAGGGATCCTTTTAAATGGTATCACATTGACACCCGTCCATAGCTTTCCAGTGGTAGTAATGCTGGGAAGACCGAGAGGTGTGACTGGATGCTTTATCCATGTGTATACACATAGGGCATCCTCACCATACGACCGACGAATCTCTTCATCAAAAATTGGGTCCATAACATTCTTTGGATAGTAGGCTGCATTAATTTTTACATTGTTGGCAACTGTGAATGTGAGTTTCCCCCGAAAGCAATAACCTGCAACCACCATAAATCCCTTGAAAACTTTTCCTTGTTCTCCCGAATAAATTTGGAGCTCCTTTTTGGCCCACTTGATGGTAATAAACGGCTCGGGGTCTTATTTGTGTCACCTAGATAAACCGATGCTTTATCTAAAGAAACCACCCATTGCCACTTTTCAGCTGCCAGGTGGCGTTCATAGAGCTTTCTTGCATTGCTGAAGCGTTCTCTGATGTGCCGCTCTTTCAAGGCGTCTCCACGTGTTTTATGTCTCGTTCTAAACCTAAATTGTTGTGTATTATCCGATAGATAGGTTTGGTGGGTTTTCTTGAGTCATTGTTGCACTCACCTTGGCTACTACTCCTTTAGGTCGTGTTGGCTGTGACCTTTTTCTTGCTATTTTTTTGTACACTGAGCCTCAGGTGGGAATCTGTTTTTATGCAGTTGTGTTATACGCCCCAAACACGACTTACTTATGGTAAGACCTTTTTCTTTGCACCTTTCCACTATCATTGAAAGGCTGTAATTGGCATCAGAAAGCCCACAAGTCAGCGATTGTTGAAGCCATTACGAGTAAACTTTGCCTCTGACTGGCCCAGCAGACAGCTGGCACTTGCAGTGAGCTGATGCAATAATAAACATAAGCAGTTTGACCAATGCCGAGTGGGAGGGTGATTCAAAGTCGTCAGAGCTTAAGTGGGGCAACCCTAAGTACCCCAGTGGAGGATGGGGCAATACCCAACATTAGCATTATTTGTGGAGGAAAGTGCCAGGGAACACTTCAGCGCAAATGACGAAACCACCAAATGTAACGTAGGGCCCAAAAGACATTTAAAATACGTGTTAAACAACACTGTAATCAATGAAACACAATGAACATGTGACATTGTTAGAAAGGAACAATGAGGAAAGTGGACCTTCTACCTCCTCAGCCACAAACTACAAAACAGAATTTTTCGAGGATGTGTTTCATACACTAATGAGAGCGGATATTGATTTAAGAATGTACAACTTTCGAAACGTTTATTAAGTAGCATTCATAAACGGATTCCACACTATCAGTAGCTAAACATACATTGATTTCTACTTTCTCTACTACGTATAATAAGTAGGGGAAGTATTGTATTCCACCCAAAAATTCGGAAACATGGAAACATGTCCGTGTGTGTGTCTGTGTGTCTGTCTGTGTGTGTGTCTGTGAACAGCATAACTCAGAAACGAACAGTCGGATAAACACCAAACTTGGTATTTAGGTTCAGTATCTTCCAGAGATGCCACGCGAAGGTTTTCAAGAAAATCCCCCAACCCTAGATTATACTTTACATGGAAAATTTTCAAAAAATTTAATTTTATCAAAAATGGCTCTAACAATTGTGATTAAAATATCATATATTTAAGATACTTTCATGACAAATAAAATGTATAGCTCGAATTTTCTGGGAATGTCTCCAAAAGTATTCTTCATTGTGAACTACTTTTGCATAACTGGTAAACCATAAGAGATAGACAACATTTTACACAAAAAATGTAGATCGCGTTAAAATTCATAAATTATGTCATATACATTTTCTTTGTTGAGTGAACCATTTTCGAGATATTGCTTGTTATTCCCTTAAATTTTCCAATACTTATACTTTTTCTCAAATGGGAATTCGTTATTAATTTTTCTTGTCTTGGTAATGCAAACAAAACCACATAGCAATCAGTTCTTAAAATATTTGACTATCGCTTAAAGCCTACCAATTCCCCTTGCATCTACAAGAAAATTAGCAATAAGATTAACATCTCGATGTCTCGATTAACATGAAGCATATGGAGAATAAGCGTTTGTAAAAATAGTTTGTACAAGAGTGGAGAAAGTCATGCGAGTGTAACACATAAGATCTTTTCTTTCTAATACTCCTTAATCCTGATCTATTACCTTCGAGTAGGGTGTACTGCCTTCAATTGTACATCAAATTTGTTTACAGAGATCATTACATGTCACAATAGCTTCCATCTTCCCTCGCTACCATCCCTCGGTGCGTTCTTAACTTATAGTTTACTTACTAAAACGCCTCTTTCTGGTCATAAGTTGCTACCACTATCACTTAGGTTGGTTACGCACTTCTCAAATGCATGTTTAATAGTATGCTATTTTAGTTGAGCTATGGACTACAGAGTATTATAACTTTTTAATGGAATCTAATTTTAAATGTATTATTCCGTTGTAATTACACAATAGTTTTATAAAGTACTGGTAGCACTAAGGGTCCTGTTCCAAGGCATATCTCACTTTCTGAATGTTGCTGTAAACAATTAATTTTTGACGAGTAGGTTACCGATCTATATTGTAGTATTACCGTTCTATAACATGTAAAACACCATTCTGAACCTCAACATTTTGCTACATTTTAAAGGATATTGTTGAAAAGCCTACAGGGCGCTAAAGTAAGTTGTTTCACAGTTAAAACACAAAACGTGTCAAAGCATTGGTAATCCTCAGATTAATTTTTCGGACCTTTCCTACATTCAGTTTCCAAGTTATAGTTTTGCTGCTAACTTATTAGTATATCAAAGATGATTTGCACTTTTGTACACCTGCTACTTACGAATTATTGGAGTAGACAAATCTTAGAACCATTTTTCTTTTTCAGAAACCATCAATAATTCCAAAAACTATCAAGGTGATACCAATGAAACTTAAAGTTATCCAGGCTAGTAACAATAGTTAGCATTACACTGTCAAACCTTGAACTTGAAAATGTGGAAAATAGCCATTTCACCCAAAACCGCCCTTTAATACGGGGTTTGGTATACATCTATTTTTTTAATCATGCTGTCATGGACACACGCACGTTTGCACGCGGAGCATTTTTATACAAAATCTGATGTGATGCATTAACATAAATTTTTTGGCGTTCCCAGGTATCCCTTACATATTCCTATGAAAGTTATTATTCTACCCACCTTACGTTACTGGCATGTATTTTTACCCAAGAATGATTTTAAATTTAGCAATAAACACTTCAATTACGAACTTATAATATGCGAAAATAGAATTCAAACGTTTATTCGGGGTAAGAAGCTCTTTGAGGCAGTACTTAAATGATTTCAGTCTAATTATATAATATACAATTCAACAACAGCCCGCCTTAAAGCAATATATGTATATAACGATATATAAAAAGTGTGTATTACAGTCATTGTAAATGTTTATATTATTGTGTACATGTACAATAATGTTATGTGAATGTATTACGTAATTTAATAATGTAGCAGCTGTGAGAATAATAGGTTAAAAGTTGCTAACAATGAGGTAACAATGAGGTAACCTTGAGGCAATAATGAGTAAGAATGTTTAATAATGCTACTAGTCATTATTGAGGTAACAATAATGTAAATTTTGAGACAGTTTATAAAATAGCCAATCAACAACCAGAAAAAAGCTTACTTAAATAAAAGTATTCTATTGGAGTAGGAATAGCCAATCAGGGACTTGAAATACAGAAATTTACAAATTTAGGTGGTAGAAATCAAGTCAGTTGACTTGACAGTCAGTGACAGTGTTCCTAACCGGACACGAGACGCGTCCTCGAGAAATTTAATACGTATTTGTGTGAGACTAAAATAGTTTAAGTGTTAAAAAGCGCAAGTAATTAATTAAAAAAAAATCTCACAGCTCTCTCTATATAAGTGAAGTGTTATTTAAATCGTGTTAAGCATTAATAAAAGGAGTGAAGTAAAATTATAATCTGTGTAACCCTACATTCTTCAGTCGCACTACAACCCTGCGAAGAGAAGCATGTCTCTAACAATAATAATGACGCAGGCGAGGCAAAACATAAATATATAATATTTAAAGAAACAGTCAAAATTACAAGGTTAATATTTTTTTAAACATTTGGGGGGCAAAGGCCACCGGAAAGTACATTTGCGGCGAAGGCTACCGGAAAGCGGGTACTATACGTGTGATTGCACGAATTTCAAGTTTGGCTCCCAACAGTTGAAATATAATACAACTCCTTCAATACAGCCTACTTCAAATTGACGCCCAAAGAGTGGTGCTAAAAATAACGCAAATATAATAATCTACCTCATTTTTCAATAGAAAAAAAAACAAAAGAAAAATCACAAACTTGCAGACAAGTCTGTTAGATGACAATCTGAAAAGTTCAAAATTTACAACATGGAATATTGGAAAACTGTTTAAGCTAGGGAAAAGATTTATTTGACATAAAACGTGTATTTTAATGAGCTATACATAATTCTGTGGGTTCTAATAGCGTTCCTATTTATACAAAATTAAATAAATTTCAGGAGAGTTCACCGGCTGTTTATATAGTATTTAAGATATTTATTTCTATATATTTATTAATTTATCAAGCATATGATATTTCAAATAAACGCTTTGTAATTTGAACCGTTCATAAGTTTTATGAATATATATTAACTGACGTCATCACGCATCACTGCGCCTAACTTAAGAAAAGTATCAGCAAGAGATTAGCTGGTCGTAAACTCCTCTAACAAGGTCCTTCAGAAAGTCATTGGCTATAGGCGTGGAACGGGTTAGCTCCGAGTTTGGTTATTGTTTTGGCATAAGAACAAGACATTCTAAATTCTATCCATGGCCTTCTCCATGTACTGCTGTGTTAACATCTACATCCCAACTCTCGCGTAGTGGTCCCGTATAGATTTACGGCACGTAAAAGAACCTCAAGCCTGATAAAGAGTCCTCTGAGCAAAAAGTTCCGGCCTTTTATGTCCATATAGAATGGGACTCTAAGAACCATAAGTAGTTAAAGAGCGTCCATAAATAAAACTCAATTTAATTTATTTCATCTAAATTCTAAGTCCATGTAGCAATTCATTTTCATTAAATTTTGTATAATGTAATAGTTGTGGCATTTTGTCATTCAGGGTAACTTATACTTATGTGAAGATAATGAGTGGAACTCCTTGAATGGGCCGATAATACTTTTGGTGAATCGGTATGCAATTTTGCAGTATTTTCTTTTAATTACGGCAATACCAGGAATTTCCAATGAGAGATATTTCGATGTATTCAGGAAAGGATGCGTATATAAAGACGCTATTGCACTGGCTGTTGTGAACTAAATTTGTGACGGATTTATAGTATGTGAAAACAGAGACATTTGTCATTCTTCATTTCTGCAACATTTATTTTGAAGCAGATTTATGAGGTAGTGTGGTGTGCACATTGTTTATTATATAACAGAATTTCAGAAAAAAATCTGATGTGTTACACTCGCATGACTTTCGCTACTCTTGTACAAACTATTTTTAAAAAAGCTTATTCTCCATCTACTTCCTGTTAATCGAGATAAACATCTGCAGACTCTATCTTATTGCTAATTTTCTTGTAGGTGTAAGGGGAATATATATTTACAAGGCCAATATAGAAATACAGTAGCGTTTAAGCACATACATATCTCTTAATAGCTGGTTGCTAGGTGCAGCACCATTTTCTTTGCATATCCAAGACAAAAAAATGAATAACGAATTCCCATTTGAGAAAATAAGTATTGAAAAATTTAAGGGATAACAAGCAATATCTCGAAAAATGTTCACTCAACAAAAATAATGTATATGACAAAAATTGTGTATTTTAACGCGATCTACATTTTTTGTGTAGTAAACGTTTGTCTATCTCCTATGGTTTACCAGTTATGCAAAAGTCGTTCACAATGAAGAATACTTTTGGAGGCATTCCCAGAAAATTCAAGATATACATTTTATTTGTGAAGAAAATATTTTAGACATGATATTTTAATCAAAATCGTTAGAGCCGTTTTTGAGAAAATTAAATTTTTCGAAAAATCTTCCATGTAAAGGGTATCTTGGGTGGGGGGATTTTCTTGAAAACCTTCGTGTCGCAACTCTGGAAGATACTGAACCTAAATACCAAGTTTGGTGTTTATCCGACTATTCGTTTCTGAGTTATGCTGTTCACACACAGACACACAGACTCTTTTTGTATTCAGGGTATCTCAAAACATGTATTTCTGGCGAAATCTCGGTATCGAATTTTTGGGTGGAATACAATACTTCCCCACTTACTATACGTAGTAGAGAAGGTAAAAATAAGTTTAGTGAGAGTAACAACTGATTGTAACTTTTAGTCATGCATTCACTATCCACAGCTTTTCCAATACGTTCATTTGCTACGTTAGGATTTCTGCAGCTGCTCCGCGTGCTGTATTATTGAACTTAAATCTTGGTTTGTCAGAAATTGGTTTACGTTCTGGAAGTGGAGTTTATGTGGCTGCGGAACTACAACCTCCATTTAGCTGAAAAACTCTCGTAACGCACTGCAACAAAAATGTGGCAGGAAGGTAAAGTAGATATACCTACGTGTGCCGAGAAATCAATTTCAGTAGTGGTGGAACTTTGTGCGTGGTTGTTTCGCTTTCAAGAGCTCAGAGACTCATTTGCCAGTATCCTGCACTTCCATTCCTTCACAAAGAGGACTGTATCACGAAAATGTAATATGCTTTACTGGGGATAGCATGGTTTTATTACTCTAGGAGGTTGATGTTGCAAACAGATTATATTTACTTTCTCTACCACGTACCTAGTGGGTAGATGAAGTATTGCATTTAATCCAAAAATAGGATACTGGGATTTTACCTGAAATACATGTTTTGATGCCCCTTAATAAAAAAAGGCGTTTTTAAAAAATGGACTACGCGCGCGTGTGTCTGTAAACAGCATTACTCCAAATCGAAAATTCGCATAAATATCAAATTTGATATTTAAGTCAGTATCTTCCGAAGATGCGACCCGAAACTTTTCTAGAAAATCCTCCAATGCCAAACTACTCTTGAGGCAGTATTTTATATCACAACACTGTGAAGGCCATAGTGATTGTAGTGTAAATTAACATTATTGTATGACAATGATTTTAGATGTTTGTTAGCTATAAGCATTGTTAGGAAATAAATTTACACGGCCTCGCTGAAACTGATAATAGGAGTGGGTAACAATGAAGCGATGGGGTGAGTTGTTTATCAGTTACAAGAGACAAACAAATGACGTCAGGGTAGCGCGCCTTTCTTTAGAAATGGAGGGAATATCTTACCTAGAGCATATGTGTTTGTAATTTTGATTGCCTTATAAAACAGGCGCTAATGTTGGCGCGATTTATTAACCAATAGCAGCTTTATTATAATGTTTAGGCATATCGGGCTGAGGGAGTATAAATTCTTGAGCCATAGGCAAGTATCGCGCAGTTCTACAGAATATTTCACAAGGTAAACGTCGCGCTGTTCTAAGAAATCTCTCTCGCGAGTTACACGTCAGGCAGTTCTAAGGAAGCATTCATGAGGTACACATTACCCAATTCTACAGAATCTCTAGCGTCGTAAAGTTAGTTACAAAATGTGAAATACGCGAATAAATAGTGCGTGGCAAATAAGTGATTGTAGTTACATTCGGAAATATAACAGTTTCAGTCAGGCGTGTATCAAGATTAAATATGTGAAATTAATTAAGTGTGACGGCAATAAAAGAGTAAAAACAAATTCTTTTATCAGTGTTATCTTTTAGTAACAACTCGTTTCCGTTTATACGCCCAGTTCAAGAGATATTTGCTCGACTGAGTAATAATAGCTAGCCTGAGGACAAAGAACCCAAAATTCAAAATATTAAAACAATAACAGGCCCTCAGCAAATAGGATAACACGAACAGATTACTGCAACACTCTTTACATGGGAAAATGTTTGGATTTTTTAGTTTTGAAAAATAGCTCTAACGATTTTGATTAAAATACCGTCTATTTAAGATGATTAGATGACCTTTCACCAAGACGACCTGGGCTCAATCACAAGGCACCGCATGTGGCATATATGTAGACAAAGCAGCGTCTGGGTGGGTTATCTCCGGGTTCTCCGGAGAATCACCTTTCCTATCATTCAATCTCACCGCCTTTTCATATTATCTACTTCCTCGCCATCATACCAGGCTTCGGGCTGATCACACATCCTGGCTGTTTTCTCTGATCCATAGTAGAGGCAGGCGTCTGTCCCCAGGCACCCGCTTGTAAGTCCTGGGGCTGTAAGCCGTAATAACGGGGAGGGTAAACATAAGCATTTTAAGATGGTTACATTAGAAATAAAATGTATATCTTGAATTTCCTGGAAATAGTCTGTGAAGTCCTCTTCATTCTAAAGAAAGTTTGTATAACCGATAAACCATAAGATGTAGTCAGAGGCGTAATACATAAAAAATGTATATACCTTTTAAAACACACAATTTAATTCAGACAACTTTTTGTGGTATCTGCCATTTCCGAAATATCTACTTTTTGGTTTGAATTGTTCTATACTTTAGTGGTTCTAAATTGAGGCGCTTAGAATAATAACGGCATATCCCATACGACATCGAATTTTGAGATAGAAGCATGACCATGCACAGCTGCCACCTTTCATGTGATGAAGTATCAAACGAATTGGGATATGCCAAAGCTCTCATTTTCCATCTTTAAAATTTGTCCGTAGTGAAAACGAGCGTAAAAATGACATATCCCAAATAAGAGTGCTTTATTTTATGGCCGCTACACGTTCATGGCGTTGTAGTGAACGATAATGAATATGGCAGCGTCTGCAGCTGTTATTCCTGAATCTCTAAAAAAGGAAAGAAACGAGTGAGAAAGGCAACTGAGTTGGTAATAAACACAAGAAGGTTGTGCAGAAATATAGGTAAATCGTATGTAACAAAAAAGTCCATATATGTTGATGGTGCTGCTTTGCTATTACATCCATTATTGTAGATCAGATAATCCTAAGATTGTTAAATTTGGTTTATGTTATTCTAACTCTGAAGTGTATCAAAAAGTTAATTTTAGGAAAAGAGGTAAAAATTCACATGTTCCATTGTTTAAGTTACAGCAGAAGTGCAGTGAACAGAGAAAGCTAAATACGATGACCTCATGAAATTATTGAAATATATATAATCCATCCATCATGATTTTTGCAAGAGTTCGTCATGCGTTCTCGAGAAATTAATACGTATTTTGTGTGGGACAAAAATACTTTACGTGTTAAAAAGTGCAAGTATTTAATAAAAAAAACAAATCTCACAGCTCTCTCTCTATATCTGCGAAGTGTTACTCAAATAGTGTCAAGCATTAATAAAAGGAGTGAATTAAAATTATAATTTGTGTAAGCCTACATTCTTCAGTCGCACCACTACCTGCTAAGACATTCATGTCTCCAAAAATATAAATACTGACGCAGCCGAGGCAAACATAAATATATAATATTTAAAGAAACAGTCAAATTACAAAGTTAATATTTTTAAACTTGGGGCGAAGGCTACCGGAAAATTTTTACCATACGTGCGGTTGCAACTACTTCAAGTGTTCGCCTCCCCAACAGTCGAAATACAATACAACTCTTACTTCAAATTGGCTTTCCATACGTGAAGTAACAACCTACTTCAAAGTTAACCCTTCGAAAACTGTTCCACGTAAAGAATAGTTTGGGGTGAGGGTATTTTCTTCAATGCCTTCGTGTTGCACCTTTGGAAGGTATTAATTTAAATACCAAGTTTGGTATTCACCGGACTTTTTATTTTTGAGTTATGCTGTTCACAGTTAAAGAGCGTCCATAGATAAAACTCAATTTAATTTAATTTAACTGTGGTAATAGAGAAACTTACTATACGCAATAGAGAAGGTAAAAACGCGTTCCTACAAAATAAATCCACACTTAAATAACAGATTGTATTTTTAATTTCTCTAACACTTGCCAGATTTTTACAGGAAATACACGTTTTGACATCCCAGTCAATCTATCATGTTTGTGCATGTGTATGTGTGTAGGAGAGTGTGAGAAAGTGAGAGAGAGAGAGACAGGGAGTGTGTGTAAGAAAGGAAATGTCGGATAAATACCAATCTTGGTATATAGGTTAAATATATTCCAAGCATGCGGCAACAATATTTTCAGGATAAACTCCCAACCCAAGCTGCATTTATGTGGAAAATTATTCGTTACTTTTCAGTTTCTCAAAAGTGACTATATTGATTAATATAGTTTACATGACCAATAAAATATATATTTTGAATGAATACTGAATGAATATTCCTAATTTTATATAACTCTTAAAGCAAAGTAAAGTGCTAAAAATGCTTTTTGTTCAAGGGTCTGTAAAGATGTATTTCCGATGAAATATCTACATCGAAATTCTGCTGAAATACAATACTTCCTCTACGTTTAGTAAAAAGGATCGCCTAATTAGCAGTGTGTTATAGCACCTCACAATGGAGAAAGAAAATGTGTTGGTAATTTAGAACAGTGAAAGTTTAACGTGTTGGACTTTTTTGCGCAGGAAATAAACTGGCCAAATCCGGGAGTAATTTGTGAGTGGGAATATAACATCTGAGAGCAGGGTGAGGGGGAAAGGCTTGTAATACAAATCTGTTTTGAAATTTAGAATCCTGTGTGTGCGTTTATGTTGCTATGGTTATCTTCTTCTGTAAACTGTTTAACCGGGAACAATGTGTACTTTCAAAGTAGATATTTTAGGAATACAAAGTAATTGTGTAACAGGGTGTTAACAACAATTTCAAGATGACACATTAAATGCAAGTCTGTTAAACTACTGCACATCACTTCACTCCTTTTATTAATACTTGATACGATTTAAATTACACTTCACTGATATAGAGAGCTGTGAGATTATTTAATTCATTACTTGCACTTTTTAACACGTAAAACTATTTTCGTCCCACACGAATACGTATTAAATTTCTTGAGGACACTTTTTGCGACAGGTTAGGAACACTGTTTGCAGGCAACTGAACTGATTTTAACCGCCTAAACTTGTAAATTTCTGTATTTGAAATATTTGATTGGCTATTCCTAATCCAATACAATACCTTCATTTAACTAAACCTTTTTCTGGTTGTTTATTGGCTATTTTTATAAACTGTCACAAAAATTACATTATTGTGTTACTCCAAGAATCAGAAGTAACATTTAAACTCTCAAACTCATTATTACCTCAAGGTTACCTCATTGTTAGCAACGTTTAACTTATTATTTTTACAGCTCCTACATTATTAAACACATTCACATAACATTATTACATGTATACAATAATATAAACATATACAATGATTGTAATATACACTTTTTATATATTGTTACATACACATATTGCTTTAAGGCGGGTTGTTAGTGAATTTATATATTATATAATTAGAGTGAAATCATTTAAGTGTTAAAATACTGCCTCAAATTTTCCAATTTATTATTTCCGAAATGACCTTTTCCAAATACTATTAACAAGGATAGGATTTTGTAAAAATGTAATGTTGCATAAGAAAACGTCAATCATTTATAATGTGAAGTTATATCCATTGGAACGAAGAAGTTTCAGGGTCTATTGCACTCATGATACATAAAAACGATACATTTAATTCTTTTCTGTACACGGATCAAACTAATAATGGTATTTGAGAATAATGGCACTTGAGTATGATTTGTGTAAATTTATTTTATATTAATCACAATAATCCAGAATCCTCTCAAAATAAGAGTTAAATTTTAACATCCTTAAATCAATAACATATTTATAATTTATATAATCCTTCAACAACACTTAGCCACTTTTTTCATGTAATGGTGTTTCTCAGCAAAGTTCCTGTATCCCCTTGCTCTTTCTGAAGTTCACTTATTGCTGTATAAAAGATGAGGTGATGTTTACCAACTACTAATTGTAGACATTGTGGAAACCCTGTAGTGTAAAGTAGCCCGGTACTGATTTCAAATACCAATTGGATATCTTGGCGGCGCAGCTCGTCTTCTGTCCCGTGATCTTCGGTCTGAGATGTAATTTATATCCAAGTATTCTAATACGACTTGAATTTCTTCACAAGAATTTTCTTGCGGTTCATGAAAGCAGTCTGGCACGTTTTCGGCGGCAACAAAGGCAAGTCTCTTAGCATATGCGTTTCTGTTTTTAACTGTCGGTTTTCATAGCCATTATGTTGTTCTTGCAATCCTTCTGTCTCTATCCTGTATATAGTTTGTGACAGATGGAAGAAACAACAAGAAACAGAAGTCTGAAAATACCTCAGAAATGCAATTTATAACCCTTTTCAAAAACGCATATTACTTAGTTGGTAATGCTATCTGAATGGTCAAACTTCGAGCTGAATTTAAAATGCTTTGAAACACTTCTCTTTAAGTATTTTGAGCTTTGCTACTAAGTAAACCAAAAACTAATGGTAAAGTAATTTGAGCTTCATCATTTGGGTGCACGCCACTCCTTGTTACCAAACTTATTATCGTGAACAACTTCAGGACTCGTCTTGAAAGTGCCATCTGAAAATCACGAATTACCAGATTTTCTTTTGTGGTAAATACTATGACATGGTTTTCTTGATTTAATTCTGCACTGAAATTATCGTGAAAATTTCCCCTTTGTGTACCGAATGGGTATCTCATTCATTTCGTTTAAAGATCTAGGATTAGCAAGTTGATTGCTTCTTCCCTGTCATCTAGTAGCTTGTTTTAAACTTTCTCTTTCCGACAAGAAACTCTGTCCTCGATATTTGGGACGGCTGAATCTCCTGGTGGTCTTCAGCAGCATGCATAAGATTATTTCGAACAATTTCCACTTCCGTCTCTTACTGTTCGGAGGATGCGTGTGTAATGATTAATCATCTCTGATCAACTCTAAAATGTTTTGAATTTCCAACTGTTATGGCACGCACAGAGCACTCCTTTGTGCGCAGTTTTTCACATTTCCAATTGATTTTTACCTTCTCGGCCAGCTTTAAATTTATAATATATGTATCCCTGCATTAATAATTTCATCCCTCCTCTTTCAGATTTCAAAATCACAGATTCTATCTGAACTTTGTGGTTACTAGAAATCAAATACGTTCGAATCACAAAACAACCAAGGTTCTTCGAGCAAACATAAACGATAAAGTAGACTTTGTTTTCTATGCTTTGATATGGTCATATAGTTAAAGGCGGGGTATAAACGGAACAATAAAATATACAGTTCAATTTAATACAAGAAATGGCATTTCGAACATGTAGCTTACGGGAAATTGTGTTCTGAAAAAAAAAATTCGAAAAAGGAATTCGTAAAACCTTTTATCCGAAAAACTAAATGTTATGGAATTTAACTTCCGGAAAAAAATAAATCGGAGAAACGAATGGTAACGAATGTTGTATATTATCGCGTCGGACACATTATTGCTTTGTAGCAATGACACTGTTGGGTATAATAATTTCGTTTGGGGTGACGCGGCATCTCTCTCCCCACCGCCGGCTAAGGGTTGGAGAGAGGAAAGGGGGTGAAGGCAAGTAGATGTACGCGCTTCGTCGTCCTCCGTGGTGTAGTGGTTACCATGCAAGCTTCTAGTTCCTGAGGTCGCGGGTTCAAACCCGGCAGAGGGCAATGAATTTTTTCGGGCGTAAAAGTCATTAGCATGGCTTCCTTCGGAAGGGAAGTAAAGCGGTGATCCCATCTCATAGATTTACGGCACGTAAAAGAACCTCAAGCCTGATAAAGAGGCCTCTGAGCAAAATTACCAGTCTTTCACGTCCAATAGAGAATGGGATGCTAAGTACCACAGCAGTTAAAGACCGTCCATAAATAAAATTCAATTTAATTTAATTTTACGATCTTTTTTGTTCTAGTGGCGTAGGTCAGTCGTGTTGTGTCTTCAGGGTGAGTGGTTGTGTGTAAGCATGCGTGTTTTCGTGTGAATATGGAGCATCTCCCTTCAATGTTTGCCTGTAATCTGTTGTGAACGATGTAGTGACACCAAGGTAACTGAATAATAAACCACAGCAAATATGAAATTAAGTGTATTTTGTTATGAATATCCTACGCCTGCTTTAAATTTGTGCAGCTAAGTTCCTGGTCCTCTCGTTGCCACTGAGTCTACGTCCCCCACTGAATATGCCGGGGTAACTAAATTTAATATCTAGCTGCAAAAACCTTTTGGCCTCACCTCGGTGTATAACAATATTTTCACATTGCACACAGTTTCTACCCAAAATACGAGTCTATGCAGGTATATTAACTATATTTACTCCATTAGGAATTCATTTATCTTCCCCGAACTCTTTATAAAATCATTTTGTTAAATCCACGTAATATTCCTAACAATTGATTAGAAATCCTCTCACGGAAATGTGTATGAAATATAACGATGTTGTATACCTGATTCCTTTAACATCTTCTCGGCTATCTTCCAATTTCTAGAAACAGTGTATAGTGTATTAAGTACTAGGGCTGATCAATAAAGATTGAGATTGATTTTTTCCTGTAGCTTCCTTGATAGTTTCCTGTCTCTACCATGAATATTTAAAAAAGAGCGGGGTTTCATGTATAATGTCCATAGGCAGCACTCTCGTATCCATAGGTTGATAGTAAAGCTGTAAGTGTATTGTTGACCCTACTTGAATTTTACCTACCACAAAATGGAGGTGATACGAGAGGAGCAATAAAGTGTAATAACATTTAGTTTTCGTTTAAATCATACAGTCTCTGAAGCTTTCGAAAAGCTGGAGCAAGTATACAGTGAAGATGCACCACACCGTGCTACAGTGTTTAGGTGGTTCAAGGACTTCAAAGAAGGGGAGTCCTCTGTGCTAAGCAAGGTGGGCCTGATGTTTCGCAATGGAATGGTGTAATGAAATGATTTACCAACATGCAGTTCCCCCTCACACTACTGTTACAGCAGCGTACTAAACGTCAGTATTGGCTACACTGAGGAAGCACATTGCAAGGAAACGTTCAGAACTTCATCGGAATGGCTGGTGACTTCTTCACAACAACGCGCGGCCTCAGGTCGCAAATCAAGTCCAGGAATTTTTGGCTAAATTCAAAATTACCTATGTGCTGCATCCGCCTTATGGCCCGATCTTGCCTCCTGTGATTTCTTTTTATTCCCATTACTAAAGGAAAAGCTCCGGAGCATTCGATTTGAGAGTACTGAGGCAGTGCTGAAGAAAAGTCAGGCGATTCTCAAAGACCTGACAAAGAACACTATGTGTTCGAGGACTGGCAGGGACGCTATAAAAAGTGCATTCAAGTAGGAGGGGACTACTTTGAAGGAGATCATGTCAACACTGAAATGTAGTAGTAAACGTTTGTGGAAAAAAATCGGTCTCGGTCTTTATTGATCAGCCCTCGTAGCTTTCTATAAATGGTAAAGGAAGTTGTAATAGTCGAGCAATTTTACTATAGAGTGTAGGAAATATGCTACAAGGTTCGGTGGTAGTTGTGTTCCATTTGGTCATATTTTTTATGAACCTATGTTTAGTAACTCATTTTTACGTGCTAGAGCCTTCAAAGCGGGAAGGGTGGTGGCTGTAGGTAAAGAAACTATAGACTCCACAAAAAATCATTAAACGTCGCATTCATTAGTTAAGAATTTACCAATGGTACTGTATCAGCTATTAATTACGTGATTCACAGGAGTCACTCACCGTACCTACAGTCAACGGTAGTGTTTGCGGTGTTATTCTCTTTAGTAGTTTCATACTTAACAGTATTCATTTGTGTGGCTATTTCCAAGTGGGAATGAACAATGGCAGCCTCGTACACAATAAATGCAGAGTACACCGATATGCTTATCATCTACACTGGAAAGTCCCAACTATTGCAATAGACACTTGCCGTTTTTATCAACAACATTATCCCAACAGGCTTCAGACAGCCCACACCATGCTTCTAAGATCGGAGAGGGACTTAATTGAAGTAGGCAGGTTACATCCTAACAAACATCCCTGTGGACGTTCGCAAAGAAGCCATGCACCGCTCTTCCCAAGCGTCCGACATCACAGTACCAAGCATAGAATGTGCCGAAATTGGCGGCAGTCATTTTGAGCACTTCAGTAGTGTATGTTATCTGTTTATTTACGGTGTTTCAGTTTTGCTTTTTGTACTTTTCTCCTGCCCTTTGTTATCGTACTGTTTACGTCCTCTTAAATATTTCAGAGATTCTAGCACGGTTCTGAACATGGATTTATTAATAAAATATCACATGATATCCATCTATCTGTCACCGAGTCTTAGAACATTTATATATTTATTTATTTATTTATTTAGAGCCCGTATAATCACAATGGACGAAATTTTAAGCTTTTGAATCTTCTCCTTAAAACTGTAAGCATTTAATAACATAAATCATATTAAGAGGTTTTGACATAAGTATCATACATACACTATGTGATCAAAAGTATCCGTACACCCCACAAACATACGTTTTTCATTTAGGTGCATGTTGTATTACCACCTACTGCCTGGTACTCATTATCCGCGATCTCAGTAGTCATTAGACATCGTGAAACAGCAGAAAGGAACGCTCCGTGGAAGTCGCGGACTTCGAACGTGGTCAGGTGATGGGGTGTCACTTGTGTCAGAAGTCTGTACGCGAGATTTCCACACTCCTAAACATCCCTAGGTCCACTGTTTCTGATGTGATAGTGAAGTGGAAACGTGAAGGAGCATGTACAGCACAAAAGCGTACAGGCCGCCCTCGTCTGTTGACTGACAGAGACATTTGAGGAGGGTTGTAAAGAGTAATAGGCAGACATCTATCTAGACCGACACACAGGAATTCCAAACTGCATCAGGATCCACTCCAAGTACTATGATAGTTAGGCGTGAGGTGAGAAACCTTGGATTCCATGGTCGAGCGGCTGCTCATAAGCCACACATCACGCAGGAAAATGCCAAACGACGCCTTGCGTGGTGTAAGGAGCGTCAACATTACACGATTGAACAGTGGCAAAACGTTGTGTGGAGTGACGAATTACGGTACACAATGTAGCGATCCGATGGCAGCAGGGTGTGGGGATGGCGAATGCCCGGTGAACGTCATCTCCCGGCGTGTGTAGTGCCAACAGTGAAATTCGGAGGTGGTGGTGTTATGGTGTGGTCACGTTTTTCCTGGAGGGGGCTGCACCCCTTGTTGTTTTACGTGGTACGATCACAGAGCAGACCTACATCGATATTTTAAGCACCTTCTTGCTTCCCACTGTCGAAGAGCAATTCGAGGATGGTGATTGCATCTTTCAACACGATCGAGCACCTGTTCATAATACACGGGCTGTGGCGGTGTGGTTACACGACAATTACATCCCTGTAATGGACTGGCCTGCACAGAGTCCTGACTTAAATCCTATACAACACTTTTGGGATGTTTTGAAACGCCGACTTCCTGCCAGGCCTCACCGACGTACATCGATACCTCTCCTCAGTTCCGCACTCCGTGAAGAATGGGTTGCTATTCCCCAAGAAACCTTCCAGCACCTGATTGAAAATATGCCTGCGAGAGTGAAAGCTGTCATGAAGGCCAAAGGTGGGTCAACACCATATTGTCTTCCAGCATTACCGATGGAGGGCGCCACAAACTTGTACGTCAGTTTCAGCCAGGTGTCCGGATAGTTTTGAATACGTAGTGTATGTATATGTTTCTAACGGTCTGATATATATATATATATATATATATATATATATACCTTCCAAATATTTGACACGAAGATTTTAAAGAAAATTCCCACACTCCAAATTACCTTTTACAGGCAACGTTTTACCAAAAAGTTTTCTATTATAAAAATGGCTGTAATGATTTTGATTAAAATGCTGTATATTTAAGATACTTATATGAAAAATAAAACGTATATCTTGAACTTTCTGGAAACAGCCTGTGAAGTCTTCATTCGGAAGAAATCTTATATATTCTTGTATAACTGGTAAACGTTAAACGATAGACAAAAGCGCACTCCTCAGTTGTTTCTGGGATTACAAAACAGCGAGAACAGCATATAGCATCCAATTCTAAACATCTGATTATCGGAATTCTTTTTGTATGTGTAACGAAGCGTGTAACGTAGCTATTTCTGAAAAGGTTTATCTAGATTAAAATGAAGCAGACAGATAAAGAAACCTTCGTAAGAATAATTTTTATAGCACTAATAAACGATAGAGATTAGAGAAAGTAGTGCGAATGTAACGCAACATAAATTTTGTTTTGTTTTACTGTGTGCTTTTTCTCTGTGTGACCAACTTTTGCGTTATTTTTATAGGGATTTTCTGTGGTGTAACAGATGTTTTATACTCCATGGCATTATCAACGAAAGAACTACCATTATTTTCTACTCGTGATATTATCAACGAAAAGTTAAAGCTACTTTCGCAAATGTGGTCTTTTATATTCCAAAATGTGTTGGAATCATAACATCTAGGTGTTGTAAACCCTATATAAAGAAACAGAACTTGACTAACTAGCGTCGCTGAAATAGACCTGGTTGCAAGGATTATTGCAGAAGCTGTAAAGCTGTGCCAAACAACTGCGATGCTAGAGTCTGTGTCACAGTCCAGGGTGGGTTACTTTGCGGTTTGCTATGATCATGGTGGTCGTTTGTTTGAATAGCTGTTGTAAGGAAACAGTATACGCACATTAAACAGTAGTGTTTAACAAACGGGTATGGGTTTCATTGCTAGTGCAATTTTCGCATTCAAATTTGTATTACAGTACCTACTTAAGGCAGTATTTTTAACACTTAAATGATTACAGTCTTATTATATAATATATAAATTCAATAACAGCCCACCTTAAAGAAATATGTGTATGTAACAAGATATAAAAAGTGTATATTACAGTAATTGTAAATCTTTATATTATTGTATACATGTTCAATAATGTTATGTGAATGTATTACGTAATTTAATAATGTAGGAGCTGTGAGAATAATAGCTTAAAAGTTGCTAACAATGAGGTAACCTTGAGGCAATAATGAGTAAGAAAGAGTAATAATGCTACTAATCATTCTTGGAGCAACAATAATGTAATTTTGTGACAGTTTATAAAATAGCCAATCAGAAAAAAGCTTAAGTTAAATAAAATTATTCTTTTGGATTAGGAATAGCCAATCAGAGACTTGGAATACAGAAATTTACAAATTTAAGCGGTAGAAATCAAGTCAGTTGCTTGTAGACAGCGCTCATAACTGGACGCGTTGCTTGTAGACAGTGTTCCTAACCGGACGGGAGATGTGTCCTCGAGAAGTTTAATACGTATTCAGTGTGAGACAAAAATAGTATACGTGTTTAAAAGTGTCAGTAATTAATAAAAAATCTCACATCTCTCTCTCTCTCTCTCTCTCTCTCTCTGTGAAGTGTTATTTAAATCGTGTCAAGGATTAATAAAAGGAGTGAAGTAAAATTATAAACTGTGTAAGCCTAATTCTTCAGTCGCACCACTCCCTGTTAAGACATTCATGTCTCTAAAAGAATATAAATACTGACGTAGTAGAGGCAAACATAAATATATAATATTTAAATAAACAGTCAAAAATTACAAAGTTAACATTTTTTAAACATTTGGGGAAAAGGCCACTGGAAAGTACATTTGGGGCAAAGACTAGCGGAAACTTTTTACCATTCGTGCGGTTGCCACTACTTCAAGTTCGGCTCCCCAACAGTCGAAATATAATACATCCTGTTCAAACTGACTTTCCGTACGTAGCAGCGACAAAACTTCTTCAAATGGCTCCCAAAGCGTGGGGCAAAATAACAATACAACAAAATTACTTCTTCATACTTCAGAAAGTGACTATTATTTGAGTGTTTATTCTTGTAATCTATCAGAATCCGTCTTATCAGGCCCAAGAACATGCTATCTAACACATAAACACATCATTTCTTTGTACTAAGTCCCCGGGGATCATGGTTTTTTTATATCAAAACACTCGGTAAACATTCCAGAACAATCAGTGAAAGTCTGTTGGTAGATTTCTGTTTCACTCTGTATATATACATAAAAATGTAGCAAAAACAAACTAACGAGAACTCAAGCAGACCTGAATCATTATTACTGTTGAAGCTGTAATTACTTAGCTTTCGAAATAAGACATTTTTATGGTAAGTCACGCTGCGGCGAGCGACCTCGGAGAATTAATCAACGGCAGTTCCCCGAAGTACCGAGAAGGAGGAAGGAGTTTCTGAACCAGGCACAGTTGATTGTATGCTTACCGTGGAAGAAATCATCTATACTTGAAATTTTAAACGTTAAAAAATTGCAGTTTTGCTACTGTTATTATTACTGCCTAATTAGGATGTAATCTTTTTCTAATGAATTCTTTAGGTGTAATTGTTTAGTTGAACTTATTTGTTTCTGTAATTTATTCTGATTTAATTATTCTGTTTTATTAACTTTATGTATTCTTTATCTATCTTGAAGCAGTATTTTTAACACTTAAATAATTTCAGTCTAATTATATAATATGTAAATTCAATAACAGCCCGCCTTAAAAACAATATGTGTATGTAACAATACATAAAAAGTGTATATTACAATCATTGTGTATGTTTATATTATTTTATCCATGTGCAATAATGTTATGTGAATGTATTACGTAATTTAATAATGTAGGAGCTGTGAGAATAATAAGTTAAAAGTTGCTAACAATGAGGTAACCTTGAGGCAATAATGAATTAGAAAGTTTAAATGTTACTTGTGATTCTTGGAAGCAATAATGCAAATTTTGACACAGTGTAAAAATAGCCAATCAACAACCAGAAAAAGCTTTAGTTAAATGAAGGTATTCTATTGGATTATGAATAGCCAATCAGAGACTTGAAATACAGAAATTTACAAGTTTAGGCGGTTGAAATCAGTTGAGTTGGTTGCAGACAGCGTTACTAACCAGACACAAAAAGTGTCATCAAGAAATTTAATACGTATTCGTGTGAGACAAAAATAGTTTTACGTGTTAAAAAGCGCAACTAATTAATTAAAGAATCTCACAGCTCTCTATATCAGTGAAGTGTTATTTAAATCGTATCAAGTATTAATAAAAGGAGTGAAGTAAAATTATAATCTGTGTAATCCTACATTCTTAGTCGTACCACAACCCTGCTAAGAGAAACGTGTCTCTAAATATAAATACTGACGCAGCCAAGGCAAACATAAATATACAATATTTAAAGAGAGAGACAAATTACAAGGTTAATAATATTTTTACTTAGGGCGAAGGCTACCGGAAAGCAGGTACTATACTGTAGTACCAAGTTCGGTTCCCCAACAGTCGAAATATAATACAACTCCTTCAATACGACCTTCTTCAAATTGGCTTTCCATACGTGGGGCAGAAAATAACTACTTCAATCTTTATGGTCATCTTTACTGTCAGGCAGATGTTTAAAATTAAAAATGATAGCAGGTGTGTTTTTAAAGTAAGTATTGTTTTAATATTTTGCCGCAACAGCGCTGAAGTCGCGATTTTGAGCATGCGCGATCAGTTCCTCCATTCATTAGGGAGGCAGACATAGATGTGAGTGATCGTCGCTTTGTGTTTTCCTGTTATTAGAGAGTTTCGAAATGTTTAAAACAATCGAAGGATCCGCCAACTATGAAGTCAGATAAGTGATTCGTTTTTGAATGCAAGAAACGTTACACCAGCAAACATTCATCGCAATTGTGTGAGGTTAATGGGGAAATAATAATGAGTGGCTATTTCCGACCACGTACAATTATACAACCTCAAGATCTGATTGGTTGGGTATAATTCGACTACACTCCCTGCAGCCCGGATTGTGCACCAAGCGATTTTTATCTGTTTCTTCATCTGAAGAAATTCCCTGTTGGAAAACATTTCAACGTTGATGATATCAAAAAAGAAGTGCAGACTTCCTTTCGTCATAGGCAGTATCATTTTTTGACGAAGGCATACAAAAACTGGTTTCCTGTGACGGCAAATGCCTGAATAACGTCGGTGACTATGTGGAGAAGCAGTGTAACTGTAAGGTAATGCAGATAATAAAGTATTTGAAAAATTATATATTGTTATTCTTTAAAACATTTTCGACAATTTCAAAGCACCCTTCGTTCAAAGGAGCGTTGCCACTTCGTCAGATCGTTTATTTTTTAGCTGACAGTTGAGGCAGTATTTTATATCACTACACTGTGAATGCCAGAGTGATTGTAGTATAAATTAACATTATTGTATGACAATGATTTGAGATGTTTGTTAATTATAAGCATTGTTAGGAAATAAGTTTACACGGCCTCGCTAAAACTGGCAATAGGAGCAGGTAACAATGTAGCGAGGGGGTGAGTTGTTTATCAATTAGAAGAGGCAAACAAATGACGTCAGAGTAGCGCGCTTTTCTTTAGAAATGGAGGGAATATCTTCCCTAGAGCATATGTGTTCGTAATTTTGATTGGATATAAAAATAGACGCTAATGTTGGCGCGCTTTATTAACCAATAGCAGTTCTGTTATAATGTTTAGGCATATCGGGGTGAGGGAGTATAAATTCCGTGCCAGAGACGGGTAACGCGCAGTTCAACAGAATCATTCACGGGTTACACGTCGCACAGTTCAACAGAATCATTCACAGGTTACACGTCGCTCAGTTCAACAGAATCATTCACGGGTTACATGTCGCGCAGTTCTACAGACTCTCTCGCGTCGTAAAGTTAGTTAAAAGATCTGAAATACGCGAATTAATAATGTGCGCCAAATAAGTGATTATAGTTACATTCTAAAATATAATAGTTTCAGTCTGGCGTGTATCAAGAGTAAATATGTGAAATTAATAACGTGTGACCGCAATAAAAGTGTAAAAACAAATTCTTTTATCAGTGTTATGTTTTAGTAACAACTCCTTTCCGTTTACACACCCTGTTCAAGAGATTTGCTCGACTGAGTAATAATACCTAGCCGGAGGACAAAGAACCCAAAAATTAAAAATAGTAAAACAATAACAGGCGCTCAGCAAATAAGATAACACGAACGATACCGCGACACAGTTTATGTGTGCGATACGCTAGTACAGTGCTGCTAGTGCTAAATGTCGCTTGAAATAAAAATATTTGGGTGTTAGCCATTGTGTCAGTCATTTAGAGCTAAAGAACAGCAAGACCCATATTGTAGAAGTACATTATCATAGTCCTTTCCATCGCTTTGGGTAGATTCTACTAAATCGCTATACGGGAAAGTTGCCAATATCGTACCACCTTTCAGTTTTTTATTTTTTAACTCACTCATAGCCGTTATTTCATTATTTTCGCTCATTATTCTTAAACTAGAATGATTGGAATCAAATTTATTTTTGGTGCAGTTATGTCAGATAATCGTGCCCTTTTAGGACATTTCCCAGTCACCTGCAAGTTGCAGCATTTGGCAACTGGTTTCCCAAATCATACCTGCTGTTACCCTAAATTGTACCTGTAGTGACGAATGCAAAGCAATGCACAAAAATGTTACATATTATTATATACAATCTTGTAATGATGTGTTCATTACCATTTAATTATATTTTGTGTATATTTAAATGCTTACATTTTATATTACTCAAGAAATGGGTTGAAGTTTTCAACGTTGAGAGAAAAAAAGGAAATTAATTTCAATTACCTTGCTGCTAAGAAGAGAAACATTACTGCAGAATGTACAAAGTAGGCTAGATAATTAGCGAATGACCAGTATTGTAGTAATTATAATATTTTAAAATATATAACCTGTGCTGAAATTTCGGTGTGATTGATAATGCCTGATCCCGGGCAAAAGCGTAGGGGAAAACCTCGAACTCATTCCCCGAAGAAAAAAAACGATAAGCTTGGACAAGGTACTGCAATTTGCGGCCTAGCTCGTGAGACAGTATGTGCTTTAAGGGCATATTTCGAACTGGAAAGAGAAAACGGTGGACTAATGATTGATGTAAATGATGTCATAGATAGGACAGCTGCTGCACTTAAAATAAGTAAACGTACTGTTGTTAATATAGGGAAAGAACAAGAAAGAAAAGAGGGATAAAGTGAGAAATCGCAGTCTGGATCTTCAAAAGTAATATTAGAAACGCCAGGAATAACCCAAGATCGTCAAAAATTGTTACAGATCTAAGTGACTTCCAAGTAGATGCTATTCATCGTCATACGTATAGTTATTATGAAAGAACACAATTACCTCACACTTTTAAATGCAAAGTTTGTCTTATCTAATTGAGTTAAAATATACATAAGAGTAAAAATAAGAACTTGAGATTAAATATGGTACTAACTTGAATAATCTGCTATCTGAATGTTTCGCAATAGTATTAAAAACGTTTGCCGAGTAGCGCATTTTGAAATTTTAGAAATATAATGAAAGTGAAAGCGGAAAAATCAGCTTTAAAGCTTTGTTCTATATAGGTCATATAATATTATCTAGGATATTTAAAGCATCACACAAAGGAATTTAAAAGATACAAAATGGAAGACAAACACTAGAATAAAATAATAAAAGGTGAAAAGGTATTAAAGCTATTAATATTTAATATGCGCTTATTCTCACATTGCACGAAAATGAACATGAACATGAACATAATGCAATAGTTGATAGGCTTGTTGTACACTATCCTTAGAAGTGTATAGAGATGTTTAATGTAGTATATTATTTCAAAATTATGTCATTTCGTTAGGCACAACGAAGAACTTTTATCTTTGGAATTAATTGTTCTTTCACACAAGCCGTGTGTTGGACAGGGTTGGAAATGTGGAATCAGATGACTGAAAAATTCAATGCCATAGCCGGGATTTGAACCACAGATCTCCCGGTCTCCGCCCGATTGACCTAACAGTGGTTGAAACTAAAAAGGCCCGGGATGTAAGTACTTACAAAGAATGTAAGTCGCCATTGGGGTATGACATCTCAATACAATTTGAGATCTCCTTGTGGTTTACCGGGAAAATGCGAGTCAGCTGGAGAATTTAATGGCGTGTTGGCATGCTGCCATGGTAGCTCAGTGGTTAGAGCAACCGGAACGGAGACCGGAAGATCCGTGGTTCAAATCCCGGCTATGGCATTGAATTTTTCAGTCATCTTATTCTACCTTTCCAACTTGTATCTTTGTTTAGCTCTCCTCTCCTTTTCCACTCGACACGAACGACTGGCGGACGGACGAGTCGACAACACCTCAAGTTTTACCGTAGCGTAGCTAAAAAGCACATGGCAGAGAGCAGCTGTCAGAATTGAGAAGTTAGGTTAATTCAAGTATACATCGAATCATGTCTTCAAAAAAGCTTCCTCGCATAAGTAACAATACTAATCTTCTTCGTTAGCTCTATGACTAGTGCTTCGATGTCGATACTGTTTTCCTTTCTTCTGCTTTTATTCAAATTTGGATATTTTCAGATGATGTTTGTGGGGACTGGGTGTTAGAACAACTGCTTCTTTTGCCTATTTCCACTTATTTTTTCCATAGTTGGTTTTGGCTTTGGAGTTGGCTAAGATTTTCTATTGATACCCAAACAGCCTCTGAGTGCTGAATCTGATGAACTGCTACTACGATCTCATTGGTCAAATTTTCACTTGCAGCAAAATATGTTTCTGAAAATACATATCTATAGCTTGGAAAGCATTGCTGATGTTTGCTGGCTTTTCATATGCTTCAGCAAAAATAGCGGGCGGCTTCAAATTGTGTCACAGCGTTTCCAGGGTTTGTCGTAAGCACATTGTCATTCTTTGTTCATAAAATGTTTCTATCGAGCCGAATATACTGACATGTATGGGTAGTATGGCCTGGCAACTGAAGAAGAATAACTTCATTATCTCGAGCAAGAACAGTTGCTTCAAATTTTTGGAATGAGTGGTGAGGCCATCCAATGGAAGCAAAACGTTTTGGCTTGGAGTTGGCTTTACAAAGTTGATAAAGTGTTACAACCACTTTAGAAATAGATGGCTGTTAATGTAACCTGACTCAGATACTTCTACTAAGCTACCAGCAGGTGCTCTAGTGCCTAGATCAGGATGCATCCTTTGTCTTTCAAAAATAATTATTTGTGGTACATAAATCTGAGACGTGCTAGTGCAACACACTACAGTTGTATTTACACCCCTCTCTCCACTGGAAATAAATCCAACTTGATGTTTTTTCTCTATCACGTACCTAATATGTAGAGAAGGTTTTGTATTTCACCCAAAAATTCTATATAAAGATTTCATCGGAAGTGCATGTTTTGAGGCCCCCTGAATCCAATAACAGCATTTTTAGAAAACGTTCCTTGTGTGCCTTTGAACAGCATAACTCAAAACGAAAGATTGATAGATACCAAACTTCGTATTTAAGTTCAGCAGTGGAATTAGGAAGAACAAGAAGAAAGAGCGTGATACTGGAAAGGGTATTAAAATTTTAGTTTAAATGCCTGAAAAAAGATGAAGGGGAAATTTTAAAGATGTGTATGGAACAACAAAAGAATACGAAAAATAATAATAGCTGGTGGACAGGGATAGAAAAAATTATGGAGGAGATTGGAATGGGAGATATTTGGAGAGCAGGAGAAAGAAATAGCAACGGCTTCTGCATAACAGTAAGAAACAGAGTGGAGGACATAGAAAGACAAGAGATTTGGGGAAGCTTAGAGAATAAAAAATCACTAGGGTTCTATGGCAGAGTAAAAAGGAAATGGTGAAGAGAAGGGTATGTGAACTACTGTAACAGCTGAAAAAGAAGCGTTTGCATGGATGATAACAAAATCGGTGTACCTGACAGGGCTAAGAGGCAGAAAAAGCAGAATTCGTGAATTATGCGGAGGCAGTGAAATCACAGAGGATTATATGACAGAATGCAAAGAATTAGCAGAATGGAGACAAAAAGTATGGGAAGAAAAATTGGAAAAAATGGATGGAAAAATGGTAGCAATTAAAATGTTAACAAGAAAAGAAGAAAAGAAAGATAGGAATATGGGGGAGTTCTTAAAGAAAGTGAAGGGGAAAGGTATTAGAGAAGTAAGAAAGATAAGAAAGGTAGAAGGGTAAACAGAGGAGGTAGAGTATGGATTATAGGTGGTTAAGGGTAACAAGGGCTGCTCAGCTGAGCCATAAGGCCAGGGTGCCAGGCAAAATCAGCACCATAGGTAGAACATAGCTGACAAGAAAATTTGTACATAGGTTAAGTTAGTTTATACGTGGAATATTGTAAAAAGGATTGGTGTAAAAAATGGTAACCGTCTGTGAATCCCTCTTCATTTTGAATTACTTTAGTGTAATTGGTAAACCATAAGAGTTATACAAAATCTTACTACTCAAAAATGTGAATCTCACTGAAATACGCAATTTGTGACAAATAAACTTGTTTTAGCGTTAACCATTTCAGAATATTCTTTGTTAATGATTTCATTTTCCAAATACCTATACTCTTTTCAAGTAATAAGCCGCTATTTGCATGGAATTTCAAAGCCATTACATAGCGACCAGTTTTTTTACAAAAAATCTGACTATTCCTTTAGCCTTCTCTAGCATTATCTCGATTAAGGGCCCCGATTTTGAATGCGTTTAGGGTGATTTGCCGGATAAGGCTTTTCACAGGACTTTCTCTTATCCTGAGAAGATGAGTGTTGAGTAACTTTAACTCTCTGGGCCCCGGGCTCATCTGAGTATCGTTTCATTCATGTCATTCATCATCCGATATGGCTCACCAGGTTAAAAGACGTTAATCTTCAAGCCCAAAAAGATAGGTATAGAGAACAAGCATTTGTAAGAATAGTTTGTCGAATAATGAGTAGAGAAATTCATTTGAATGCAACATGTCAGATTCTTTGCACAGCGATATTATTCAAATTATAATAGGTGTATTGGTTAAAAGAACACAACGGAAGGTTTTGCCGACGGAGCAAAAATTATTCAAACCCGACTGAGACGACATGTTTATAGATGTTACATAAGGAGTAAGTGCTACATAAATGTTGCTGTTGTAGTGCAGAGTTCAGATGCCTGCCGTCTCCTAACGTGTCGTGTTACAAGGCATGCTGACACAGAAAAAGGAATACAAGGACTTGGCGGGAAAAAAGAAGAAAGGGAGGGGGACGTTTCGGCGGCGAAACAAAAGTCGGGTGCTGTTATAGGTCCAGCGGACCAGAGCGTGAATAAAAAGACAGGGAGCAACGAAGAAAAATATCTTGGAACCGAAATGCTTGTGACGAAGGAAAACTACTAAGGAAGCATAAGACCCAGGGATCATAGGCTAAGGGGCAGGAGAAAGCCACGAATGAGATGAGATGTCCAAATTAAAAGAGCTATGGCACTGGTGGGAACGGTACCAAAAATAAAAAATGAACCTTTCAGTGTATAAAATAGATGGTAGTAGCGGTGTACAGTCGCTGCTGCAATTTCCTACATTCAAGCGAAAGCTTGGATCGCTTACGTCATATAAACGCCTTTTTTAATTTATCAAGGTAATTATATCCATGGACCGCTAAATTTCAGTTTTAGGAACTTTATAGTTCTATGGCCTTGTTAGACACACCACTTCTGTGATGGAGTTGTTATCGTGTGCTCTTTAGGTTAACCTGCAACATGAACAATTTCTGTAATCTGTTACAATGTAGAGCACGGGGCTTTGTGGATAATCTTCCTACAATTAAATACCTTCCTTAGCCAATTTCTGCTCGCATTTATATTTTACTGTTACATATCAATCTGATGTGAAGTTTGTTTTTCTGGTAAATTTTAGAAGTTCGATCTGTTTCCTTACTCTAAAAGGAGAATACAATATGGCAACAAGCCACTCCACTTCCTAAGCTATGATATTGATGTGTTTTTAAATACATATCGTAACAACTATCTAGAATGTGAAGGAACTAAGGAATCGAGGGAAAGATGGCAGAAAAAGAAATGGTACAATTTACCAATTGAGATTATAGGTAGAAAGATGCTGAGTGTTAAATACAAGGGAAACATATTAGAAGCAGGAAAACATTTAGGTTTAATTAGAAAGAGATGGCTGAAGAATTATAGGAATAAGGAGTAAGAAGAAAAGTAGGTATTGAAAAGTAGATTAATAACATATTTATTTATTCAGTCAAGTAGGGACCATTGACTGGGTAACCACAGTGTTGGAGGATAGGGGCCCTACGAAAACAGCAACTCGGTGAAGTATGTAAAGTGGAATTTGTCTACACTATGTATTTAAAGTAAATATCTCTCTGTCTGTCTGTCTGTCTGTCTTTCTATCTATCCATCCATCCATCCCATCCATCCCATCCATCCCATCCATCCCATCCATCCCATCCATCCCATCCATCCCATCCATCCATTTCTGTAATTCGTAAATGCTTACTATACGGATGGGAGCTCTTTTAGATCAGATTTCAGCGTGCGCATCAACATATACATGGCACAATTCACACCGTGAGGTTAATTTCTACAATGTGGGATCTTACCTCTTGGCTGTAACTCCTTCAAAGACTGAAAATTGCTCTCTAAAATCATCATTCTTCACGAAATGACTGAGGAAGAAATCAGTGGTGTCCATCTCGAGAATTTGAACTTGCCAAGTGACGGAGAAATACTCCAAGTTGAACGATTCATAGAGACTTCGGTCTCAAACCTCAAATCTTCATAATCGCTACTGCCTGTGCCAACTTGCTGGAACCGAGAGAATTAATGATTAATAAAAGTCACCACCCTTTTTATACTGCACTTATTCAGAGGTACGAGTTCAAAATATTTCCCCTCTTCAGAAGCTCTACCGGATGTAACTAAGAATATGAGAAATACTAAGGGTATTAATGGAAGATATAAAAGTCTAATGTGTTGCACTCATATGACTTTCTATACTCTTGTACAAACTATTTTTACAACACTTATTCTGCGTCTACTTCATGTTAATCAAGATAAGCATTTGCAGAAACTATCTTACTTCTAATTTTCTTTTAGGTGCAAGGAGAATATGCTAGGCTTTAAGCGATGGTCAATTCTTTCAAGAGCTGGTTGCTATGTAGAGCATTCCATTCTCTTTGCATGTCAAGGATATAAAAAACGAATAATGAATTTCCATTTGAGAAAAAGTATAAGTATTGGAAAATTCAAACAAATAACAAGGAATATTTCGGAAATGGTTCACTCCACAAAAAAATATATATGACATAAATTGTGTGGTTTAACGAGATCAAAATGTTTTGTGTAGAAACATTTTGTCTAGCTCTTATGGTTTACCAGTTATGCAACAGCATTTTAGAATGAGGAAGACTTCTGGGGAAATTTCCAGAAAATTCAAGCTTTACATTTCATTGTGATTAATATATCTTAAATACTAATATTTAAATTAAAATCATTAGAGAAATTTTTGAAAAAAATAAAATTTTCCCCTACTTACTTTTCGTTTTTGAGTTATGCTGTTCACAGACATACATCCACATACAGATACACACGGACCTTTTTATAAAAAAAAGTGTATATCCGATGAAATCTCGGTATTGATTTTGTTTGATAGAATGCAATACTTCCCCTACTTACTATACGTAGTAGAGTAAAGCTTGTTCAATTAAACGTATTGTAATAGTCCACTTCGCTTCCTTATCGAACTAGACATTGTAATATTCAAGGAGTTTATTAACGCGATGTTTTACATTTCCTACAGTTCACTTAGGCAGCTAAAAGAAGTATTACTCCCAAATAAAAATTTGAACGGAATATACGTTTTTTAGATCCAGTGGAAAAGGAAAAAGTCTTTGTGAGTACGTGCGCCTAATACAAAAGCTAAAACTCGAATCCACACGTTTATTATTTAAACCCAGTATTTTCAAGAAAGCAAAAAGAATATTTTCACAAAATTTTTCCAACCAAAGATAACTTTTATGTCGAATTTGTTTAACTTATTTTTTACTTTCTCAAAAGCTGTTCTAAGATTCGTCTAAAATGTTGTATGTTTTCAGGTCCCCTGAATAAAAAATAAAATTTTTCAAAGAGTTCAACGTGAGCGTGCGTGATGTATATGTCTGTGTTTGTGTGTTTGTGTGTGTGAGAGAGAGAGAACAGCATCATTCAAAAAAGAAAAACTCACATTAATAGCATACTTGATATTTAATTACAGCATCTTCCAAGAATACGAAGATTTTAAAGAAAATCCCCCATTCACAAATTACCCTTTACATTGAAAAGTGTTCGTTCGTTTGGGTTTTGTAAAACAATGGCTCTAACGATTTTAATTAAAATGCACATGTTTAAGATAAACAAAAAGTATATCTTAAATTTTCTCTAAATATACTGTGAAATTCTCCTCATTCCGAATGAATCTTGTATAATTTTGAGTAACAAGAAAACCATAAGAGTTAGATAAGAGCTTACTCCACAAGTTATAACACAAAATTTATGTCAAATAATTTCTTTTGTGTCAAACTTGTTTTAAGGTATTCGTTGCTATTGGTTTAAACTTTCCAATAGCTATTAGTCGGCCACGTGTGCTCCATGGGAAGAGTAACTAAATAGTTACGGAACAAGTTGGAGGGGAATCGGAAAGACAATCAGGTAAAGAAAACATCACCATGCAACTAAACATTACCCTATCGCTTTGCCCCTCACTCCCCTCTAATCTCTAGCGTTGATGACATTACGTATTGCCAACAAAAACAGACGCCTCCTCCAAGAGCACTCATATTGTGGCCGACTAGTAGTTATATATTTTTACTTTCTCTACTACGTATAGTAAGTCGGGGAAGTATTGTATTCCACCCAAAAATCCGATACCCGGATTTCACTGGAAATACATGTTTTGAGACCTCCTGAATCCAAAAAGAGTATTTTTGGAAACATGTCCGTGAGTGTGTCTGTGACTATCTGTGAGTCTGTTTGTGAACAGCGTAACTCATAAACGAATGGTCGTATAAACACCAAACTTGGTATTTAGGTTCAGTATCTTCCAGAGATGCGACACGAAAGTTTTCAATAAAATCCCCCGCCGCAGATTACCCTTTGCATGGAACACTTTTTCGAAAATTTTAATTTTCTCAAAAATGTCTCTAATGATTTTCATTAAAATATCACGTATTTAAGATACTTTCATGATAAATAAAATGTATCTCTTGAATTTTCTGGGAATGTCTCCAAAAGTATTCTTCATTGTGAACGACTTTTGCATTACTGGTAAACCATGAGATAGACAAATTTTTAAAATGTAGCTCGCATTAAAATACACAATTTATGTCATAGACGTTGTTTTTTGTTGAGGGAACCATTTTAGAGGTATTGCTTGTTATTCCCTTAAATTTCCCAATACTTATACTTTTTCTCAAATGGGAATTCGTTATTCATTTTTTTGTCCTGGTAATGCAAAGAGAATGGAATACTCCACATAGTAACCAGCTCTTAAAAGATTTGACTATCGCTTAAAGCCTAGCAATTCCCTTGCATCTACAAGAGAATTAGCAATAAGATTAACATCTCGATTAACATGAAGCATATGGAGAACAAGTGATTGTAAAAATAGTTTTTACAAGAGTAGAGAAAGTCATGTGAGTGTAACACATTAGATGTTTTGAATTGCTTTCGTTACTAATTTGTTGCTCACGATGTCCTTCAAAGAGTATGGAACTTAAAAATCAGCATATAGCAACCCGCTTTTTAAGCACAGACTTTTTCATCAGTCTCCTACAACGACATATGCTATAAAACTGCTTTTGCAAACGTTTATCTCGATTATTTGAGGTATATAAGCTTTTGTAAGAAAGCTTTAGAAAGAATAAACGATAGTAGCTAGAGAAAGTCATGTCAAGTAGCAATACATAAGATTTTCTAGAAAAAAGAATTCAATTCTTGCAGTATACTCGGAACAGCATTGGGTCACGCTGTGAAACCGTTGAACAAGACTTTGTATAAGAATCAGTCTTGGGCAGCTGCACATAAAGCGAGAAAATAGGAAGCAAGGACCGAGAATAATCTGGCTCACTTCAGCAAGGCTGGAGATTGACCCGTGGTAATGTGGTAGCCCTGACCTTAATCCTTTGGGTTACAAATTTGATCCGTGATAGAGGACTTGGGGCGCTCCACAAGGAATTGCAATGCGATACGGGCCTTCTGAAAAAGAATGTGAGTGTTCAACTGCGATAGCAGCACAGTCACCCACCACAGGACATAAGTGAAAAACAAAAGAAGCTGATTCCCCCTCTTATTTATTTTCTTCAAGCTACAATAGAATCAATCTTTCTTTAGCCATAAGCTATACCGATAAAATTGTAACTGTTAACGAGCGAGATACCACTTGTGATTCGTATTCGGGAGGTCCTTTGTTTAAATCCATGGTTATTCTTAGTTTCCTAGGCAAATGTTATGGAAATTTGTTCAAACACTTGCAATTTTTACTTTCTCTACTACGTTTAGTAAGTAGGGGAAGTATTGCATTCCACCCAAAAATTCGATACTGAGATTTCACGGAAATACATGTTTTGAGGTGACTGAATGCATATAAAGCATTTTGGAAACATGTCCGTGTGTGTGTGTGTGTGTGTGTATCTCTGTATCTCTGTGTGTGTCTGTGAACAGCATAACTCAGAAACGAACAGTCGGATAATGCGATGGTAAATTTATAATGTTATTTGTGTATTTGTGTTTACTTCACATGAAGCCATCTTGTGACGTCATTCATTTGTTCGGTTTGTAGCTCCATCTGGTGTTAGCAATTTGCGGCAGTATTAGTTTTTTTGTTTAAAAGAATTTTGCTTTTATTTTTATTTAATTTCGTTTCACTGTCCTCCGGCTAGCTCTGATCTTTTGGGTCGAACATATCTCTTAAACAGGGTGTGTAAACGGAAGGAATCTTTTATCCAAAGAGAACACTGATGAAGAAATTTGTTTTATACTTTTATTGTCGAACACGTTAACTATCACAATTACACATGAATCTTAACACTCGCCAAACTGAAACTGTTATAATAACTTCTTACTGATCACTCTTAATTCGCGTACTTCAACTTTTTGTATAATTAACTTTACAACACTTTAGATTTTTCATAATTCTGCTACGCGTAACTTGTGAATTGGTAGCCGACGTGTAATATTTCTGCTGGACTGAAGACGACGTGTAATGTACTAAGATTTTCGATGAACTGGTGGGAATGCGACGTGTAGTGTACAAAGAATTTTGATGAACTGACGGACTTTACCTCAAACCTACCCTATTTATACACTTTCACCCAGATATGCCTAAAGATTATAACTGAACTGCAATTGGCTAATAAAACGCGCCAACATTAGCGTCTATTTTTGTATCCAATGAAAATTATGAATACATATGCTCTAGGGAAATGTTCCAGCAATTTCTACCGAAAAACACGCCAACATTACGTAACTTCCTCGTTTCCAATAATGATAAACAGCTCACCCCCTCGCTGCATTATTGCACGCTATTATTGTCAGTTTCAGTAAGGCAGTATAAACTTACTTCTCAACAATAATTACAATCAATAAACATCTCAAATCAATGTCACATAAAAATGCATATTCATATTACAATCATTATTTACATTTAAGTAATTTGTGATACAAATTACTGCATCAATAAACACCAAACTTGGTATTTAGGTTCAGTATCTTCCAGAGATGCGACAAGAAGGCTTTCAAGAAAATCCCCCCACCAAAGATTACCCTTTACATGGAACGTTTTTCGAAACTTTTAATTTTCTCAAAAATGGCTCTATCAATTCTGAATAAAATACTATAAGTTTAAGACATTTTTATGGCAAATGAATTGTATATCTCGAATTTTCTGGGAATGTCTCCAAGAGTATTCTTCATTGTGAACGACTTTTGCATAACTGGTAAACCATAAGAGATAGACAAAATTTTACTACACAAAAAATGTAGATAGCGTTAAAATACACAATTTATGTCATATACATTTTCTTAGTTGAGTGAACCAGCCCTTAAAAGATTTGACTATCGCTTAAAGCTTACCAATTCCCCTTGCATCTACAAAAAAATTGGCAATAAGATTAAGATCTCGATATCTCGATTAACATAAGCATATGGAGAATAAGCATTTGTAAAATAGTTTGTACAAGAGTAGAGAAAGTCATGTGCGTGTAACACATCAGATTTTTTCTTTATTTCAGTCAGTTATTTAGAATGCAGTCTACACCATTTGTTTGGAGCCTTCAGAGGCTCTATAAAGCAGCCTCGGCTTTAAAAAGGCGTCGGCATAATATTTTATGTAGAGTTTCAATCATCTGCGTGGTGTAGTGGTACCATATCTCTAGTTCCCAAGCCGCGGGTTCCAACCCGTCAGAGGGCGATGGATTTTTTTGGGCGTAAAAATCCTTAGCATGTCTTCCTTTGGAAGGGAAGTAAAATCGGTGGTCCTGTACCGTATACTTACGGCACATAAAAGAACCTCAAGACTGTTAAAGACAACTCTGAGCAATATTTCTGGTCTTTCATGCCAATACATGCTTAGAACGCTAAGAAAATAGTAGTTAAACAGCGTTCATAAATAAAACTCAATTTAATTTAATTTTTCCATGACGCCTATAGGAGACAGTTTCCTAACCTTGAGTATGTTTAGAGTTCACGTGTTCTCTGCAAATCGAAGTGGCTCTGGAATTTCAAGCTTGAGGGGTTCTAGGGCGCTACATGCGCCTCCACTGCCTGGCTGTTGTCTTTAATACGCCTACATGCAAGGGGTTACCTTAATATAAAGGTTACAGAAGTGATAGAGACAGTAATTATTTACCTAATAACAGTTACAAATGTAGCGAAGACAGTAAGTAGCTATCCCATTAACGGTTACTAAACTAACGGAGACGGTTATTGCGTCTGTGTGATATTCACTGCATGTACACTAATTACCTCATCTTTTTACGCAATCACCTCCGCAGGGATTTGTTAGTGGCATTGTCGACCTAATAAAGCATTTGTCAAGAAAAATGCCTACTAATAATTTATCCACTTTGCTATATATGTAACCGACTGAAATTATCTGTGTCTTTTGTGGTGTTAGACAATAATGTGCATTTTTAATGTTTCTCTTCTCTAGCAACACCACCTTTCAAAATGCCATTAACATGACTTATATAGCGTTCTACAGGAAAGCTTAAATTATTGTATGCAAATTTCAGTCATTTAATGTTTGTAATAGCTATGTATTTTCCTTTGTTATGTCTGCATCACATGTTTATATGTATGATTCCACATAGCTTAGTTCATCTGTACAATTCAAACGTTTATATTGATCTAGAGCTGTAAAAGAATAAACATATGAAATCCAGTTCAATATAGCACAGCTGAGACACTTCCTTAGGGACTGCATCAAATAGCAAAGCAATTCTGTATCGACATCTTTTGTTATTGAACGATTATGTTACGTAACTGCGAACGTGATAACCATTAAAGCAAATAACTTTTCCGTTACTGGCAATCGTTACATGTAACCGTTAACGCACTGTAACTGCGACAGTTATAACTCCTTCTTCTTTATCTGTTAACCTCCTCATGTGTAGGACTTACACCCCCCAGGACTTAACAGGCGTGTGCTTGGGTTCAGAGGCCCGTCGAGGAGCAGACACTCGTGGATCAGACAGAATATCCAGGATGGGTGATCATCCCGATGCCTGGTATGGGAGGAAGGAAGTAGATGAAAAGAAATGATTGTGAAATGGATGAAAGGAAAGGTGATGATGGAGCAGTTGGTGGAATGAATGGCGGGGAAAACCGGAGAACCAGGAGAAAACCAGCCCAGACGCCGCTTTGTCCACAACAAATCCCACATGCGGGTCCCTGGGATTGAACCCGGGCCGCCTCGGTGAGAGGCGAGCGAGACAATTATAACTGTTAACCGAAAATAACTGTTTGTCACATCCCTACTGCGTACCCTCTTGTGTAAACCTCTCCTCCAAGCCCTCAGTAGGCATCACAGGCCCATTAGTAGGGAGACCGCGTCTTTCAAAGCTTAGTGTGTAAACTGTTTTATAACTTTCGGTTTTGGACAAATACGGAACTTCTAAAGAACCATCATAAAATTAAGAAATATTGTTATAACTTTCTGTACCCACTATCACATATTATTTTCTCTATTACTTACCTATAGTAAGTAGAGGGAGAATTGCATCCACTTAAAAATGTTAATACTTTTGGGCAGAAATACACGCTTTGGGCTCCCTGAATAAAAAGGAGCATTTTTAGAAAAGGATCCCCAAGTATGGGTGTGTTTTTGAATACCATCTTGGTGTTTAATTTCAGTATTTTTCAAGGATGCAACACAAAGGTTTTCAAGAAAATTCCATCCCAAATTACCCTTTGCATGGAATGTGTTTCGTAATATTTTTGTTCCATTTATATAACACCTTTAATGTCTAAAGTCATATTCGTGGCTTTTGCCTTTGGAACAGTTTCCCATTGGTATTAATGTTCACTCTTAGCAGTTGTGTTCATCTTTGGGGGTTTTACTTTGGGTTTTCTTTATAATTCATTAAATTCACACACATACATTTACGCTCTCATTCATACTTCCTGACTCTAGAGAGTATGGGGAATAATCCTGGCTAAAGACAAATTCCCACCCACCAGCCGGGAATCGAGCCCAGGACCTCTGGATTTGGAAGCTGGGATGTTAACTTTACTTACTTAAGCCCTTAAAATAAAATTTTAAAACCTAAATAAAAAAACAAAAAAATCAATAGGAATTACACCCTTTAATGCCCTTCAAATCCCCCTTCTGAATACGATTGTACTTTTGGGTGACCAAAAAACCAGAATAGGTGTTGATAAAGAATAGGATCTCCCCCAGAAAACAGGGCACTCTTCGTATTCTATGTTTTCTCAAAAATGGCTCTGACAATGTTGATTAGATTACCGTATGTTTAAAATATGTGCACTACAACTAAAATATATATCTTACATTTTTTGTGAATAGACTGTAAAGTCATCCGCATTCTGAATGACTTTTGTATAATTGTTAAACCAATAGATACATATCTTACTACGCAATAATCACACAAATTATCTCAAATACATTTTCTGTAGCGTTAACCATTCCCGAAATATTACTTGATATTTGTTTGAATTTTTAAAACTCCTATACTTATTTCAAATGGCAAGTCGTTATTCTTTTTCTTTTCGGGTCATACAAGGAGTATGCATTCCAAGTTATAACATAGGGACACACATTTTAAAAATTTGACCATCGCTTTATCCTTCTTGTTTCTATACGAAATGTATAAATGTATAGACGGTTTATCTCACTTATTGAAGTAGGTATTGTCTTTAGCTTGCTGCTGCTACGTATGGAAAGTCAGTTTGAAGATGTATTGTTATTTGCAACACGTATGGAAGCCAATTTAAAGTAGGAGTTGTATTATATTTCAACTGTTGGGGAGCCGAACTTGCAGTACTTGCAACAGCACGTATAGTAAACAGTTTCCGGTAGACTTCGCCCCAAATGTATTCTTACTGTTTCTTTAAATATTATATTTATGTTTGCCTCTACTGCGTTAGTATTATTGTTAGAGACACGGATGTCTTGGCAGGGTTGTGGTACCGCTAAGAATCTAGGCTTACACAGAGTATAATTTTACTTCACTCCTTTTATTAATACTTGATACGATTTAAATAACGCTTCACTGATATAGAGAGCTGTGAGAATAGTTTTATTAATTAATCACACTTTTTAACACGTAAACTATTTTTCGTCTCACATGAATACGTATTAAATCTCTCGAGGACGCACAAGCAACGCATCCAGTTATGAGCACTGTCTGCAGGCAACTGAATTGACTTCAACTGTCTAAACTTGTAAATTTCTGTATTTCAAGTCTCTGATTGGCTATTCCTACTCCAATAGAATACCTTCATTTAACTAAAGCTTTTTCTGGTTGTTGGTTGGCTATTTTTTAAACTGTCACAAAATTTACATTATTGCTACTCCAATAATGACTATTAGCATTTAAACTTTAAAATTCATTATTGCCTCAAGCTTACCTCATTGTTAGCAACGTTTTAAGTTCCCACATTATTAAATTGCGTAATATATTCACTTAACATTATTACAAATGGATACAATAATATAAGCATATGCAATGACTGTTGCATACATTTTACAAATTATTACATACACGTATTGCTTCAACGCGGGCTGAATTTACATATTATATAATTAGACTGAAATCATTCAAGTGATAAAAATACTGCCTCAAGAAACATATCTTACTACACAATAATCACACAACTTATCTCAAATACATTTTCTGTAGCGTTAAGCATTCCCGAAATATTCCTTGATATTTGTTTGAATTTTCAAACCCCTATACATATTTCAAATGGCAAGTCGTTATTCTTTTCGGGTCATACAGGGAGAATGTATTCCAAAGTTATCACATAGGGACACGCATTTTAAAAATCTGACCATCGCTTTATCCTTCTGGTTTCTATACAAAATGTATAAATGTATAGACGGTTTATCTCACTTATCCAGAAGTATATAGAAGAATAAGCCTTTGTAAGAATATGTAGAAGAGTGAGCGAGAGTGTCATGTGAATGCAACACATCAGATGTTTATATCTCTTCTACAAAATATTCTTACAAAAGCACTTTTAGTCTAATCTAACATTAGACTCACGAAATACGAATAGTTTAGAGATTAGTTCTGGAACAGTAATAAATAAAATCACCCGTTCGTAAGTAGCAGATTGTTTCTCTTTATTATTTGCTTAAGTTAAAAAAATCCCTCTTAGGAATATAAACAAAAAGTATTCATACTCCAAAAATATTTATCATGTAGAGAATAGATAATTTATGCTCCAAAGATGGAGCTGTCGCGTTTGTTTCTGTGGTTCCATCATGAAAATATAACATTTTCCTCTGGTAGTTGATTACAAGCGCTTGGTGTCTGGCCATCAATTTCGTTCGCTCCTGTTCTCGAAATGTATTGGTTTGTTGCAGATTTGTGGTACAATGGAGAGCTGGGAGGAGTCCGGGAAAATAAGTGACTTGTTACTGCATGCAGTCTACACGTAATGCATTAACGAAATAAAAAATGTTACCATCGTAAAGGGAATTCAAATTTATGTTTAATAAAATGTCTGCCTGCTATGTTGTTAACACTCACTTCCTTCCAAAATAAGGTAAAACGTTGACTTATTGACCTGTCATCATTCTTGTTTCAAACATCGAGCTGTTTGTATTTCAGGCAAGCGAACAGGGTTTTACTCTGCTACTAACTACGTTATTCCAGGATGTTGGGGTGGATTTTTAAATGTATTACGGTTTTATTAATTTACATTTCTCCTAGTCTTTTTAGATATGAAATCTAATTTATGCATTTATATCCATAAAATTTTAACAAAGTTTTATTGAATTTTTTACATAAAATCATACTATAGCTTTTTTGTATATTTACACAAATATAAAGTCATAATACAATATTTATATAACAGGTTTTAAAAACCCGGTATACCACAACTATACTTTTGATTATAGTAGCAATTTTCGTCAGTCTACAGGTTATTACCGAAATTCCTAAGCATAAAATTTGTTAATGATTTAGAAATTAAATAAAAATATTCTTGGAGAGTTGATGTAAACAAGTGCATTATTTTATTACTGTTAGAAATAATACATTCTAAATATACAGAATGGCCCAAAAGTCAGCACCTATTGATCTTATATTATACTTTTAATCACCCCAAAGATCTCAAATTTCCGTCTTTCGCTTCCATTTGACGATTACTAATTTAATTACTAATATAAACACTAAAGTATATATGATTGTTGTTAATTCAGAGGTTTGTTTTGGATACGCTCACCATTGGTTACGTTGGTTGATGAATGTAGAAATGTTTTCTAAAGCATAAGCGATTTTTGCCTTAAGAATACGGTTTTATTAATTCATTAATTGAATGAGTCCTTTGACGCCTTACACCAGCGCGAAAGGCGTTTATAGTTTATGCAAACGTTTTGAAGAAAACAGGTGGGTATTGGACAGCCTTGGGTCAGGTAGGTCACCATTAAATGAAGTCATCAAGCACTTTTACAAGCTATTGTACGAAGTCGTAAATATCTACTCGCAGACCTTCTCTTGAGCAAAATGTTGCCAGAACTTCTATCCAGAATTTTACATGAGGTTAAATTTAAACACCACACCACGTTATCATACAGCACCTAATAGATAACGATTCTTATTGCAGGCTTCAATGTTAAATGAGTTACAACAAGGTGAAGCTGATTTATATTAAAGCCGATGGAGCAACACTGGACAACCTGAACATGTTAACGAACAAATGACTACTGGTACTCGTATAAGGAGAATCGTCACGTCGTTATTTAAAGACAGCTTGGTGAACCCGGTATCACAGTTTGGGATAGTAGTAATTCGTTCCAGAGCTACAAAGTAACTACAACAATTTCAGCGCATTGTATTTGCAATGTGATGGCAGAAAACCACATTATTCTACAATTTTGCGAGGCTATCTTGATTAGGGGGTTTGGTGATTAAAGTTACAGTTAGATGAGGGCCAATACACATTACCGTGTAGCGGTACCTCCTTGGTAGGCCCCCACTACGTTGTTAACGATGGATGCTGTATTACGTACCTGTAGGTCGTCTTGATGCCCTTATCTTGTGACATATCTCGATGTTCTGGAATCTGATGATCGTATATCTGTATTCTTGCGTGTGTGTTAGTATGTTGTAATTATTATTGTATAATTGTGCTGTATTTGCGTCGAAAAGCACTTGTGTCTTGTCAAGATTGGGTATGGAGAATGTTAAAATATTTTTGCACACACGTATTCTGTTAGTTATTTCACTTTTATTTTAGATAAACCACATGCAAATATTCACAATTTACTACCACCTTTGTCATGTTAGAATATGTATAACTGGTAGACTTTAAATACGTAGTTTTAGCGTCTATTTAGAGACGAGCTTATATACTACCTTCCTGCTCGAACATTGACAAGCTTCTGTTAGAGTTCCCTCCAACCGTTTTCTTAACGTACGTATTTGAATAATAAACGTATATCAATATACCTGATTGGTGCTACTATCCAATAACAGTTTATGTTATGTGTGTTTACAGACTTTCATCGTCTTAATTAGGAATCCAAGGTTCGCTACACGCTTACGTAGATACTACTGCATTTCTCTAATTTTATATTACTGGTTATATAGCTAAAATTAGCCTTTCCCTCTTGTATTATATTTTATATGTTATAACGTTTTATATACTTGTTTTCTACCATGTGTACATTGTAAGTTAATGTATTTTTAACATACTCTTAATTATTACACGTACAATATTAGAAGAAAATACATAACATGTAAAACTTAGAAAAAATATTAAAAAAAAAGAAATTATTGTGTTGATGCTGAGAAGCTGTGAATTAGATGTTGTGGCATATGTGGTTGGTAATATTTTAAGAACATATGTGGTTGGTAACAATGTTTGGTGTTTACTTAGGTTGGTAATACAGACCGGTAGTGACGTAATAGGAGAGGGAGTAAAACTGGTTTTGTCTTATGTTAGCGTGTAGGACGCTCTCTTCTAGCGTCACCAGCGAACAGTGCAGACATGTATGATAGTCTTGGCGCTTCGTCAAGCAGGAAGGTAATCATCTTTAATCTATATTAAATTCTTACCATCTAAACTTATACTATGTGGCTTCTTAATGTAGGTAGTTCCTTCCTTCCTGACCCATGATGATTTTATGAATATTTAGTTATTTTTCAGGTGATTTAGGAATTTTATTAGCTTCCCCGTCGGACCTCGTGTTATCTTAATGTGGTGATTTAGATTTCGGTACCATGCTCTACCCCTTGTAATTATGTGAAAATAAAAGAGGTTACGACAATATCTTATTAAATTAATGAGTTATCGTGTTAGTTTGTCCGTGGATAGTACTGTATTTGCTTCAACCAGACCTCAATTCAAAGTATTTCTTGTTTTGAAGATTATTTAAAGATATCATCTATACTTCAAAGTTAAACATAGTCAAGGACTTGAAATTATTAATACCTCTGAGAGAGTTTTTAAAATCCAGAACTCTGTAAACTCCCTAAAAAGGTATGCCTAAGTGTCCCATATCATCTTTATAGATATCAACACAGAAGGAAAGGCATTAGAAAAACAGTATTATGCTAATAATATTTTTACTTTCTCTACTACGTATAGTAAGTAGGGGAAGTATTGTATTCCACCCAAAAATTCGATATCGAGATTTCACCGGAAATACATCTTTTGAGACCCCCTGAAAGCAAAAAAAAGCATTTTTGGAAACATGTCCGTGTGTGTCTGTGTGTGTGTCTGTCTGTGAACAGCATAACTCGGAAACGAACAGTCGGATAAACACCAAACTTGGTATTTAAGTTCAGTATTTTCCAGAGATGCGACACGAAGGTTTTCAAGAAAATCCCCCCACCCCAGGATACCCTTTACATGGAAGATTTTTCGAAAGTTTTAATTTTCTCAAAAACGGCTCTAGCGATTTTGATTAAAATATCATATGTCTAAGATATTTTCATCACAAATACAATGTATATCTTGAATTTTCTGGGAATGTCTCCAAAAGCATTCTTCATTGTGAACGACTTTTGCATAACTGGTAAACCATAAGAGATAGACAAAATTTTACTACACAAAAAATGTAGATCGCGTTAAAATACACAATTTATGTCATATACATTTTTTTGTTGTTGTTGAGTGAATCATTTTCGAGATATTGCTTGTTATTCCCTTGAATTTTTTAATACCTAAACTTTTTCTCAAATGGGAATTCGTTATTCATTTTTTGTCTTGGATATGCCAAGAGTATTAATCTGTGGCAAAGGGAATGGTGCTGCACCTAGCAACCAGCTATTAAGAGATATGTATGTGCTTAAAGGCTACTCTATTTCTGTATTGCCCTTGTAAATATATATTCCCCTTACATCTACAAGAAAATTAGCAATAAAATAGAGTATGCAAATGTTTATCTCGATTAACATGAAGTAGATGGAGAATAAGCATTTGTAAAAATAGTTTGTACAAGAGTAGAGAAAGTCATGTGAGTGTAACACATCAGATTTTTAATTTAAATTTATTGAAATTATTTACCACTTTATTCGAGGTTTCATATTAATATTATTAATGGATGTAAGTTTTGCACCAATCTTTATTTTATATTATTGCGCAATGCCTCCTGAGCACGAGCTTTTTTTCTGTATCATGGAGGGCTATAGAGCTAAATTTAAATATGTATGTATGATTGCTATTTTCTGGTGATAATTTGTTTTTATTCTTATTATATTACATTTTATGTACCATGTTCTCAAATAACTTACGAAATCCTCCCTTTTTATTCCACAGAACAGTAATTTTGCAAAGCAAACAGTGACATTCATAATAAAGAGCACAACATACCTAAAAACCGTTGGATATTGTATTTATGATCTCTTTCAAAGTCGATATATATAAATAGACCAACTTTTTTATCTTCTAAAGCTATAAGTATAATTTTACAGGCATGTTGATATATTCAAAGGTTTTAATGCAATTCAGTTTCATGTTTGTTCTTATACAGCATAGTACAATAGCTTTATACCATTATTCTATTTACTTACATTTAAATTCAACTCATTTATATGGTCTCAAATTTTCCTGAACAACATTATATCATTACTAAAACTATGTGGTGTTTCAAGTTTCAAAATATTGAAAAGCATATTAAAATTGAATTGTTGAATAAATTATTATCAAATTTTAATTTTATGGTATAAAAACTTTTCAGTGGGTATTATTTTATTAAATAGTATTCATAATTTGTATGAAGATGCACAGAGTAAATCATGCCCTTAACTTAATCATTTTTGTTATTGAAACTTTTTGTGAATGCAAAACATACAAATTAATTTTAGAGAAAAAGAATCTATAATGGACTAATCTATCAAACTGTCAATAAACTACATTAAAATGACTGTCTCGTCTGAATATATTATAGTAATAGAGCAAATTTAAATGTTCACCTGATTGTATAATGCTTCTAATACAACAAAAAGCATAAAACTAATTTTTGTTCCATTTTTGTTGCATTTTTGTTATCTTTGCCGAATACCCCATTAAGATAACCTCCTATAAATTTACAGATTTTGAGAATTTCATGTAATGTGTCAGTACTTTTATTTCGAAAGAATTATCCAAATGCTCAAAAACATTAAGTGAAGTAAATGGCACCTTTAAGCGTTGATCGTTCACTTTAGCTCCTCTGATTAACAATATAAAAGCCTCAAAATGCAAAGTTAAGGGAGCAAATATTTCTCTGGCATCAATATTCAACAAATATAAATGGAACAAAACTGATGCATAATAGAAATCCATATTCACCTAATGTAGCCTCTCAAAAAGATAGAAATTGAATAGGACAGGATAGGACTAGAAGCGGAGGCGGGCTTCGCACCTCGACCTGCGTAGATCTTTTGGACTTAGGCCGCTGACGGGCCGCCTCCCGGAGGGACGTATGAGGTGAGAGGAGACAGAGGGAGACCGGACCAGGGCAGAGGGCAGGGTCCCTACTATTTACGCATTTGAAATCCCCGGGTGCTGGCTGGTGTGTAATCCTGTGGGATTACACATCTCCTGGGGGACCCGGAGACCGCTCACTGTCCGGGAGACGAAGCTATGATCAGTGCATTATTTTCCCCTGCCATGCACATACCGAGATCCCCCGCCGACACTCTCAACCCTAAAAGAAACCAAGCAGATGAGAGTTGAAGGGAAATGAGAGTGGAGATGAAATGGAGCGGCAGGACATTCGGGTATGTAATGATCCTTCCCAGCTACCCGGGGAAACCCGAGGTCGGTCACGGGAATCGAACCCACGACTTCCCAAATGCAGGCCACAGACGTTACCGCCTGAGCCATCCCGCTCGGTTAGAAACTGAATAGTCTGTAAACACTTAGGGAAAACGGTGTTTTGTTCTGAATCATTAATGTCGGTTTAGTGATCACGTGATTCTCTCAAATTAAATTTAATTTTATTTATGGACGCTCTTTAACTGCCGTGGTCCTTAGCATCCCATTCTATATTGGGCATGAAAGACTGATAATTTTGCTCAGAGGCCTCTTTATCAGGCTTGAGGTTCTTTTACGTGCCGTAAATCTACGACACGGGACCATCGGCTTTACTTGCCTTCCGAAGGAAGCCATGCTAAGGATTTTTACGCCCGAAAAAATCCATCGTCCTCCGCCGGTTTGAACCCACGATCTCGGGAACTAGAGGTTAGCATGGTAAAGTGATTCCCTCTATATATACTTACTATACATTACTCTATTTAAGGGTAACTGATTTCAATACAGAAAAAGCGGAAACTTTCTTACATGAAGGTTGTTGAAGGTTTCGATAACATTTAATTTATGCAGCGGTTTAGTGCTAAATGAAAATTTCCTATACACCTCTAATATATGAATGCAATTACAAATAACATTTATGCACTACTTATGTGTTGGATAACTTTGAATAGGATCCGACATTTGAGTTGCTCGCTGGGAACAGCTCTAATTTTATGTGATTTAATTTTGTTCTATACTAGGATTGTTGTTCCATTAAAATAGTGGTTTTTACTAAAACTACAATTGATTAAAAATAGTGTTCTTGGCAGTTGGGTGCCTTTCAGTAAACCAATATTGGTAAAACTATACGATAGGTATTTAATGTGGCAGGTTTGAGTGGCTCACCATGTATTCATTAAAATATATTCTTAAAATCACTTATATTTTAATATTTACTGTAAAAAATATTACGCTGATTAGTTCTGGAACCATTCCATAAACGTATCTGTTGGAGGGAGGCAGGGAGGGGCAGGGAGGGAGAGAGAGAGAGCGGGAGAGAAGCATAATCAAATAATGGCACAACGTGAGCATAACTGGATTTTGTAGAAAAGAGACACCGAACTAAAAGACAGACAGAAAGAGGGAAAGCTAAAGAAAGCTTTACTCGTAGTAACGGAAAATTACTATTTGTTTTTTCCTCTCAAACTTAATAGCAGGCATATGCCATTGAGCTTAGACACGATGATCTCGTAAAAATTCGAAATTGATATCCTAAAGCTGTTTGAGATCACGGGTCACTAAATAAGCAAATTTAACAAACCTGGGGAAGAACTTTATCTCATTCTAAAATGTAATCTGAAAATGCCAAACGGATATCAAGCAAACGTTTGCGTGAATCGGAGCGGTAAAATTAAAAATAGTCTGGAGTTGGAAACGAGAAACTAAATTTCATTAATGTACATCATTAGCTCTTTCAAGATCTTGGGAGCCCTTTATTTATTATGATTGAGTGGTTGACTTCCCTCCCGCTTTCCATTTTACGAGCTAAGCAGGCTGGGCCTTGCCTGCTCTAATTCAATAAGAAGGAAAATCGCGAATAAGAACAGAGAAGACGCAGATGGAGTAAATATGTAATAGCAAGCAATCAATAACGAAGTCAGGGATGAGGAAGATTGTGATATAGCCAAGATACTACAATTTACATCTGTCGTGCAGCTTTAAAAATGAAAATATAAACTATACGTGGTGTGTGTGAATGTGTGCGTGCGTGTCAACTACATGATATGCACATTACGTTTTTCATGGATAACGTGCAAACAGACGATGCCAACACAACCCGGTTTATGTTGTAGGTATATTCTACGCTTTTTGTTCCCGTTATAACATAAGAAGTAACATCATCTCCTGTTGTAACAAAACCTAGATACACTGGCAAACCAGACGCATGTTCAACTATATAACATGGATAAAAACATATTCCATAGCTCTTCTATAAATAACTCAGAAAAAAGCTTACCATTTACCTATAGAAGATAAATTACGTATTGCGTTTCACTAAGAAATTGTTTGTATATGTTTGTGTCTGGTTCCAAACTATCCTTTAAATTGACAGTTAGAATTCTTTTTTAAGAATGGCTATACTGATTTTAATTAAAAGGCCACTCGTTTAATATATTTACATAACTAACAACTTTGGATCTTTAATTTTCTATGAACAATCTTTTAAGGTTTCTCCATTTTGAATGAATTTTATATACCTTTTTATATCTGGTAAATTAAATAATAGACAAAAGCTTGTTTCTTGAAAGCTTTAGAGCTCGTTGAAATATACAATATATTTTCTGTAGCATTAGCTGTTTTCGAAACATTAATTGTGATACACTACGTGATCAAAAGTATCCGGACACCTACACAAAAATACATTTTTCATCTTAGGTGCATTGTGCTGCCACCTACTAAATGGTACTCATTATCCGCGACCTCAGTAGTCATTAGGCATCGTGAAACAGCAAAATGGGACGCTCTGTGGAACTCACGGACTTCGAACGTGGTCAGGTGAATGGGTGTCACTTGCGTCAGATGTCTGTACGCGAGATTTCCACACTCCTAAACATCCCTAGGTCCACTGTTTCTAATGTGATAGTGAAGTGGAAACGTGAAGGGACATGTACAGCACAAAAGCTTACAGGCAGACCTCGTCTGTTGATTGACAGAGACCGCCGGCATTTGAAGAGGGTCGTAAAGAGTAATAAGCAGCCATCCATCCAGGCCATCGCACAGGAATTCGAAACTGCATCAGGATCCAGTCCAAGTTCTATGACAGTTAGGCGTGAGGTGAGAAACCTTGGATTCCATGATCGAGCGGCTGCTCATAAGCCACACATCACGCAGGAAAATGCCAAACGACGCCTCGCTTGGTGTAAGGAGCGTCAACATTACACGATTGAACAGTGGTAAAACGTTGCGTGGAGTGACGAATCACGGCACACAATGTGGCGATCCGATGGTAGGGTGTGGGTATGGTGAACGTCATCTGCCAGCGTGTGTAGTGCCAACGGTGAAATTCGGAGGTGGTGGTGTTTTGGTGTGATCGTGTTTTTCCTGGAGGGGACTTGCACCCCTTGTTGTTTTGCGTGGCATGATCACAGCGCAGACCTACATCGATATTTTAAGCACCTTCTTGCTTCCCACTGTTGAAGAGCAATTCGGGGATGGCGATTGCATCTTTCAACACGATCGAACACTTGCTCATACTGCACAGGCTGTGGCGGAGTGGTTACACGATAATAAGATCCCTGTAATGGAATGGCCTGCACAGAGTCCTGACTTGAATCCTATAGAATACCTTTGGGATGTTTTGGAACGCCGACTTCGTGCCAGGCCTCACCGACCTATATCGGTACCTCTCCTCAGTTCCGCACTCCGTGAAGAATGGGCTGCTATTCCCTAAGAAACCTTCCAGCACCTGATTGAAAGTAAGCGTGCGAGAGTGAACGCTGTCATCAAGGCTAAGGGTGGGCCAACATCATATTGATTTCCAGCATTACCGATGGAGGGCGCCACGAACTTGTACGTAATTTTCAGCCAGGTGTCCGGATACTTTTGATCACGTAGTGTAGGTGTAAATTGAGTGAAATACTTCAAAAAGTAATTTCTTTGTTTATAAGTATACTATTTAGAGTGAATAACTCAGTTTCATAGAGTGTATTTGATATTTATTACTGATGATTAGAAATAATATTACACGAGTTTTTAAATAAACCTGTGCACAAGGTCAAATAGTCTTTTCGAATTTAAATGCTGTTTTTCTCACTTTGTGTTTTTCCTACAGTTTTACGCGTTCGAAATGTTCCAAATAATGCATTTTTGTTCAGTTTCCTTCACATTTTGTAGAAAAATACCCAAAACTATAAGTATAAAAATATTGGTAGTGATTTTTCTTTGTCGGTTATCATAGGAGAAACGTTAGTTAGAACGTCTAATTAACATATTAAAATTGAATATTAAAAAGTGAGATTACTCCACAGTATGATACCAGCGTCTCCTAAGTTTTGGGCGGCTGATTTGGAAACTATTGATGGAGGAGAATAGGGGTCTGTATGGCAAAGAGCTGAAACAAATACATATGGAAAGGTGTCAAAAGAAGACTAAGAGATATAAAGAGGGTAAAGAGACTTATATACTTAACTTGGGAAGAAAGGCAAGATCAGGAATGGTTTAGACTGGGGGCTGGAGGTCATAGAAAATGTCTGACGATTCTGGCAGGAGAATCTGCCCATTCTGTGATTTGGATGAGGACTGGGTACATATTTTGGCGGAATGCTGCAGTGGAAGACCATTCATTCATTATCTGCTTACCCTCCTCTTATGTAGGACTTACACCCCCCAGGACTTACAGGAGAACCCGGAGAAAACCCGCCCAGACGCCGCTTCGTCCACCACAAATCCCAATGCAGGTTCCTTTTTCTTGTTTTTTTGTTGTTTGTTTTGTTTTCTTTTTCTATTGTTTATTTTGTCACCCTACTTGTATCTTAAATATGCATTTACGGTCAATGACCCATGCACTAAATCCTTTTGTAAGAGCTTCAATAATTTGAAACTAAGAGAGATAGGTACTTTATCTATCTAGTGAAAATATTGTTTCTCATAAGTTCTTTTTTTTCTTAAAAATTAAAACGAAAGTAAAAATCTGTTTCCAACATTTTTTCTTAAATATTTGTTAAGAGTCAAAATAGATATTTATGTTAATGAAATTGAACTTTTTTATTGCATGGACCATTTCACTTGCCATTAAAATAATTAAACAATTAATAACTTATAAACTACAAGAGAAATTGAAATGAAAATTTGCATACAAGCTAATGATTTAGTTTGTTACTTTCAATGCCAATTTTAAAGATGTATGTTCATAAATGTGGAATTTAGAAACTTTAACTACGTGTTTGTTTAAATTTTCCAGGTTAAACTGTCATGCGACATGACAGAAAAACAAAATTATGAAATCGGAATAGATGTATTGTTTTCCTTATTGTGACTGCCCTAGTGGTTCAGTTGGTGGAACATTTGCTTATTGAATTGTATCTTCTCTGTGTTCGAAATTTTTTTCTTGAATTCTGGTGTATGAGAGTATGACCGTGTTGAGTGTGTATTCCGGTTATTTAATAACCAGTTAGCATATATCAGGACTGTTGCTGGGCAGATACCTAAATGTACGTTCAACACTGATTCTATATGACACATTTATCATTATAATGAACACATTATGCACCGCAAAGCTAACTAAACAATTCCATTTTGCTTAGTTTGAAATTATTAGCTTCACGGATAATTAGTCGTGTCAAACTAATAAAATCTTACATTGACATTATTTCTCTGAAAAATTATTTACCTTGAGTACTATAACGAGAGAGACATTTTATACGATATTATAATGTGTGAGTAATTATGAGGAACCTATAAATGCAGAGAAAGAATGTGGAATTAATTTTAATCTTGAAAACCAGTCGCAAGAAACGGTTACGTTAAACAATAGCAAGGGAGCTCACCTTGGTATGGGGATAATGTGTCTCGAACAAGTTCCGTGTTGGAGGCTCAGTTATGGTGAATTACCTGAGTAAGTTTTTATCCTGGGTATTCCCTTATCCTCAAAAGATGGAATGTCGGATATCTATAAGCTCTAGGTTTCGTGTGAGCATAATTTCACCAATTTCTCTCCGATTTCTCCTACCGAGTTATAGAAGCTACACTCTCAGATAGTGAAATACACACGCTGTAGTCAACTGTTTCATAGAAATGAAGCCTGTTCACAATATAACTGCTAGGCATTCTATCACAACAGTCTTTGCCTGTGCGTCAGAGAAAAAAAAGGACGGCTCCTTAAAGTTTTAGAGTGTGTTGCTTATTTAGTAGAAAATTTCAACAAGCGATGCCAAATATGTTTGAAACGGTTAATGCCAGAAAATTTTTATTTGACGTAAATTTTTACTTTAATGATTTCTAAATTTTGCTCAAGTAACTTTGGTTTATATCATATTGTTCTTCAGTTATATAAATTTCAATAACAATTATGAGGGTTTCATAATATCATTCAGTAAACCAATATTAAAAACACATGAGCATTTATGGAGAGTCTTTAAGCCACTTTTTGGGAAAACGAAAAGAGCGAACAATTTTCTGTATAAATGATGTTTAGATTTTGTGTTGAATTCCATTCAAATCTTCGCGTCGGATATCTATAAGTTCCTCAGACTAGTCAGACAGCCTTATTTGCTAATCGCTTTCGTGTAGAATCTGTATATATATATATCGGAAGATGGACTTTCGTGATTGTGTGCTTGCGGTTTTGTAGTTACGTGCAGTGTCCTACATTTGCATAGTTGCCTCCTGCACTATCTGTTTGGATAATTTGTATATAAATGATCATTTGCGTAGTCGCTTTCCTGTGCCAGTTATTTTATTTCTGTTCTTTTTCACAATGGGTGGAGCTTTGGATCGTGGTACTGAATATTCAGTGTAGCGTTTACCTGGCAACTGAGAATAACAAAACAAACGCCAGTAGATTGGCCGGTACACAGATTTGAACCCACAACTTTCCGAATGGAATTCACAGAGGTTACCGTCTGAGAAATCTCCTTTCGTAACAAATCCAATAAGCATGATTGTAATTTATCAATATTCAGTATCACTGGTATAGGATTCGTCTTTCCTTTCTCTATTGGTTGTTTTCTAAAAAATTACATTTAGTGACGACCCATCTGGAGAAAATAAACATATAGAGAATATTTGTAGAATTTTGCTTAAGAAATTACTTGCAAGCAGTGGTTGTGGATGACGCGATGCTTAGTGTTCGGGATGTTAAGGGAATGGCGCAGTATTCAGAGTGCATGCCGAAAGGCACAACAGTCAGCTTGGAGAGGTACTGCAAAACTCTAAGGAGCCTTGAGAGCATGACTTTGAAGATTCGCACGCAAATGAAACAGGCTTTGAAAGCGCTCTACCGCCAGGGAATTTGAGCGACGTAGTTTTGCTGTGTTGGATCATGTAGCTTAGAAGTTACAACCCCGGGTCCGACCTCTACCTGCTCCTTAATCTTAGGACCACCACAGAGAATATTACTTTGATTCGCAGGAATTAGTGAAGGAGCGGATGGAGTTATAGCTCAGTTACAGCTCGAGTCAGAGAAACATTATGAAACTACGGAATGTTGACAGAGATACACTACACTACTACCACTTGCACTACTACAACCATTAGCGCTACCACTATTATTACCACTATCCCACCACTATTAATACAATCAAATACTATCAATACAAGCACTAACACTACCACTATTGCTACCACCACCATACTACCACGATAACTACTACTGCTATGACCATAATAAAACCACTACCACTATTACTACTATTACCATAATAAAACCACTATTACTCTTACTACTACCATAACAAAAGCACTACTACAAATACTACCGTAACAAAAGCACTACTACTACTACTACTACTACTACAACAACTAGTACTACATAACAAAGCCATCACCACCAATACTATTACTATTACTACTACCTACTACTACTACCATTACTACCACTACTACTAATTCTACTACTACTACTACTATTACCACTTCTACTAATACAAAACCACTGTTACTACTTCTACTAAGCTACTATTACTATTATTAACTACTACTATTACATAACAAAGCCATCACCACCACCGCTACTACTATTACTATTACCACTACCTACTACTATTACTACCACTACTACTAATTCTACTACTACTACTACCACTTCTACTAATACAAAACCACTGCTACTACTACAAAACGACTACTACTATTAACATCAAAAAACTACTACTACTACTACCATTACTACTACTACTACTACTACTACTACTACTACTACTACCACAAGAAAACTACCAATAAGATTAACATCTCGATATCTCGATTAACATGAAGCATATGGAGAATAAGCGTTTGTATAAATAGTTTGTACAAGAGTAGAGAAAGTCATGCGAGTGTAACACATCAGATTTTTTTGGATTGAGGAGGCTTCAAAACATGTGTTTCCGGTGAAATCTCGGTATCGAATTCATAGGTGGAATACAATACTGCCCCTACTTACTATACGTTGTAGAGAAAGTAATAAACGATAGTAGGTCGAGGAAGTCATGTGATTGTAACAGATGATTTTATTATGACAGTTCTACAATGCTGAAACGCTTCAGAACCACCAACTTGCAATCCTTTCTGTCATTTCTTGGTGATTTCTTTTCATCCATCCGTTTGGTCTTCTGCTCTTACCTCTTCCTACTGGTATCCACTCCAGATTCCATTGCGCTAGTCACATTCATATATAAATAGTATTAATCGTTAGCAGTATTTGTTGGAACCGTCAGGAAGTTCGTGGATTTTCTAATCCTTATGCATTGTTTTGATACATATAAACAGAGATATTTTACATCCTATATATGTATTGTCTCACTCCACAATTCGTTGAGTAGTTTTAGCCCTCTCAGACTTTCTTATAATCAACAGATTTTAATATGTTGAAAGAATGCTTCAATACACGTTCGGCTCTTTCGCCTTTTAGATTCATCGTTTATGCGAATAATTGGGGAAGAATCCGGCTGGTAGGAGGTTTATATGCAAATTATGTTGCTGACTAAAAGCTCTTCATTGCAAGATGCTTCAGTATTGCTTAGACATATAGCTTGCTCACGTATGTCCCACATTTGGTGGTTTTGACAGAATCACCGTTTGGCAAATGGGCATTAGAGGCATTGCGAACATGCGGTGCTCTTACCCGCAGCTACACGTGTGGCACACGTGACTTGTGTTTGACATTACGGCAGTATGACGTGCAGGACGAAAGGAATTACGCTCCAGCTAGATGAGATGACTGAAAAGCAGCTGAGACCATTTTGGCTGTGTTAGTTCTGCGTGATAAAATTCTGCTGTCCATTCAAATTATCTCTGCAATGAGTTTTAAGATGAAATAATCATAAATTGTCTACTTGACTGAGCTAGCAACTGAGTAGCAGTGCTTAAGTGGAGATTAAATAGCTAATGTTTCCAAAAAATGACAGTTATAGTTTTTGTGTAACCTTAAAAAACAGAATTTCCTTTTTAATTGCATATATATAACCATTGTAGGCTCAATACTTATCTTTTAAATAGATTTTTAAAAATGGTATTGCATCTGCTATTTTGTATTCTGAAGTCCAAACCACTTCACAGAAAACATAAAGATAACTCCTATACACCTTGGAGCACAGAGGTAGACTGTCATGTCATATTTTAGGGGAAGGTTTTCTCTAAAAATTGGTATCACTGCTAAATATGACAGCTTCGCATGTCCAAGTAATATATGTGAGATTTCTTTTCTACATTTTTTCATTTGAACAGTATGTTGTCTGATAAAAATGATCCGTTTTCTTATGAACTATTGAACCTTGCTAAATGCAATTTGGATAAGACAAAAACCATACCGCGGTGATGGTATTTATGTGCAGTGGTGTTAATAAATTGGTTGCCTAGTGATCAATTTTAATAACTAATTTGTGTCGTTAAGGAAGAAACTTATATATTTCATAATAAACAATAATTAAGTATATCAGTTAAATTAAAACTATGCATCTACATACCGTAAGAAATTCATTCTGATATGTTAAATAGCTTCTGGGATAAAAGGTCATGAAGTTAGAAAATTTAATACTGGCGAACATCGGACTTTTAATCTTCGCTTAACATTTTGTGTTTTGCTAGCCAGTGCTACAAAATACAATATTATATAATACAGGAGCTGACAGAGGTTACTATAAAATCTAGGGGTTATTGAAACAAAATTGATCTAATATTATAGTTAATGTTGTTGGCAGCACTGTTGTATAAACAATTATAAGTAGATATTGTTATATTTATTCCGCTATGTTGCTAAACTTGAGGTAGCAAATAACCCATGCCGAAGCCATACTCTACATTAAAGGCGCATTTTTTAACCATAGGTTTTTGGAAATCCAGCACTGAAATACGATGAAGCAATACTTAAGATCGAGAAGGCCATGACTCTCGATAAGATCAAGGGTATAAAGCCCTTTGATTTTTACTTTCTCTACTACGTATAGTAAGTAGGGGAAGTACTGTATTTCAGCCAAAAATTCGATAGCGACATTTTACCGGAAATATATGATTCGAAGCCCCCTGAATCCAAAAAAAGCATTTATAGAAATATGTCCGTGTGTGTGTGTGTGTGTGTGTGTGTGTCTGTATGTCTGTGAACAGCATAACTCAGAAACGAGCAGTCGGATAAACCCCAAACTTGGTATTTAGGTTCAGTATCTTCCAGAGATGCGACACGAAGGTTTTCAAGAAAATACCCCCACCCTACATTACCCTTTACATGGAACACTTTTCGAAAATTTTAATTTTCTCAAAAGTGGCTCTAACGATTTTGATTAAAATATCATATATTTAAGATACTTTAATGACAAAATGTATATCTTGAATTTTCTGGGAATGTCCCCAGAAGTATTGTTCATTGTGAGCGACTTTTGCATAATTGGTAAACCATAAGAGATAGACAAAATTTTACTAAACAAAAATGTAGATCGCGTTAAAATATACAATTTATATCATATACAGTTTTTTTGTTGAGTGAACCATTTTCGAGCTATTGATTGTTATTCGCTTAAATTTTCCAATATTTATACTTTTTCTCAAATGGGAATTCGTTATTCATTTTTTGTCCTAGTAATGCAAAGAGAATGGAATGCTCCACTTAGCAACCAGCTCTTAAAATATTTGACTATCGCTTAAAGTCTACCATATTCCCCTTGCATCTACAAGAAAATTAGCAATAAGATTAACTTTTGGATATCTCAATTAACATTAAGCATATGGAGAATAAGCGTTTGTAAAAATAGTTTGTACAAGAGTAGAGAAAGTCATATGAGTGTAACACATCAGATTTTTAGAAATTATACCAAACTAAAGTTATCATCAGCTTCCATAATAATACCCTCATAACCCACATGTTTACTTCATTCAGTAATTATTCGTCAGTTATTTCACGTCACATAGTGTAAATAGCTTCAGATTTCAGCAGCCTTATGAATAGAGGTTAGAGGGCTACATTGTTGGTCAAATAATAGCCAACATAGGATATGAAAATGGAAAACTATAGAAGAGTAAACACCGTTACAATACCGTTTTGGTAATGTTTCTGCAGAGGTCGACGTGTCATGGAGGGTACTGTTCAACGTCAGGCAGGCTACGTTGTGGAAATACACCGCTAAACTTCCACGAATGTATGAATTTGGCCTTTTAAATACGTGAAAGTTGCTACACAACTTCTGTTTACGTATTCTGGCGCGATTTATTGAATTCTGGTTATGTTATCTGGCGTTATTTCTTCTTCTGTCTTCTCCATAAGAACTCCATCTTTCATCTACATAGTGTTCCAGAACTCTTACCTTCCTTTATTTTTATATGCAGTGATGCAAAAAAGCCTGTATTAAGGTTAGCAATTGAATCACGAAGGAGCAGGTATGTTCTTGGGCATAATTACAGTAGCATTTAGTTTTATTCACTTGTGTTACATTTCTTAACTACTTCGCCTTAGGTAACTATTTAGTTGTATTACATTTGTACATTACTTAGCGGTAATTATTTAGTTGTATCGCATTAGTTAACTGTTTCGCAGTAATCATTTACTTGTATTTGAAGAAGATTGTATTGTTTCGTTATTGTTATTTTTACGTTGTTATTTTGTCCCACGCTTTGGGAGCCAATTTGAAGAAGGTTTGTTATTATATTGCGACTGTTGGGGAGCCGAACTTGAAGTAGTTGCAACCGCACGTATGATATCCGGTAGCCTTCATCCCAAATTTAAAAATATTAACTTTGTAATTTGACTGTTTCTTTAAATATTATATATTTATGTTTGCCTCGGCTGCGTCAGTATTATTGTTAGAGACATGGGTTTCTTTACAAGGCGTGGTGCAGCTGAAGAATGTAGGCTTACACAGGTTATAATGTTTAATTCACTCCTTTTTATTAATTCTTGACACGATTTAAATAACACTTCACTGATATAGAGAGCTGTAAGATTCTTTTATTAAATACTTGCACTTTTTAAACACGTAAGCTTTCTTTGTCTCACACTGAATACGTATTAAACTTCTCGAGGATACATCTTGCGTCCGGTTAGAAACACTGTCTACTAACAGCATAACTACCAGTTATGCGCGCTGTCTACAAGCAACTGACTTGATATCTACCGTCTAAATTTGTAAATTGCTGTATTTCAAGTCCCTGATTAGCTATTCCTAATCCAATAGAATACTTTTATTTAACTTAAACTTTCTTCTGGTTGTTGATTGGCGCTTTTATAAACTGTCACAAAAATTACATTATTGTTGCTCCAAGAATGACTAGTAGCATTATTACACTTTCTTACTCATTATTACCTCAAGGTTACCTCATTGTTAGCAACTTTTAACCTATTATTCTCACAGCTCCTACATTATTAAATTGCGTAATACATTCACATAACATTATTACATGTATACAATAATATAAACATATACAATGACTGTAATTGCGAGTGTATTCTTGTAATGTTTGTGTATTTATGCTTACTTCACGCGTTGAAGCCATCTTGTGACGTCATTCATTTGTTCGGTTTGTAGCTCCATCTGGTGTTAGCAATTTGCGGCAGTATTAGTTTTTGTTTGAAAGAATTTTACTTTTATTTTTTATTTAATTCTGTTTCACTGTCCTCCGGCTAGCTATTATCTTATTTTGGGTCGAGTACTTCTCTTAATACAGGTTGTGTAAACGGAGAGGAATCTTTTATCCAAATATAACACTGATGAAGAAATTTGTTTTACACTTTTATTGTCGAACACGTTAACTATCACATTTATACATTGATCTTAACACTCGCCAAACTGAAACTATTATAACAACTTCTTACTAATCACTTTTAATTCGCGTACTTCAACTTTTTGTATAATTAACTTTATAATACTTGAGATTTTTTATAACTCTGTTACGCGTAACCTGCAAATTGAAATCCGAAGTGTGCCGTACAAATACTTTTGACGAACTGACGGGAATGCGACGTGTAGTGTACAAAGAATTTTGATGAACTGCCCGGGGTCTACCTCTAACCTACTCTTTTTATACTCCTACACACCGATATGCCTAAAGATTATAACTGAACTGCAATTGGCTAATAAAACGCGCCAACATTAGCGTCTATTTTTATATCCAATGAAAATTATGAATACATATGCTCTAGGGAAACGTTCCAGAAGATTCTCAAGGAAAAAACGCGCCAACATTACGTAACTCCTCGTTCCCAATAATGATAAACAACTCACCCCCTCGCTGCATTATTGCACGCTATTATTGTCAGTTTCAGTAAGGCATTAAAAACTTACTTCTCAACAATAATTACAATAAACAAATATCTCAAATTAATGTCACACAAAAATGCATATTCATATTACAATCATTATTTACATTTAAGTAATTTGTGATACAAATTACTGCATCATAATATACTCTTTTTATATATTATTACGTACACATATTGCTTTAAGGCCGGCTGTTGTTATATTTTTTATTACATAATTTGACTGAAATCATTTAAGTGTTAAAAATACTGCCTCATATTGCATTCACTGTTTCGCGCTTTTCTATTACCACAGCGTATAACACTTAGCAACACTACCAACTATTTCGTGTTTACTATAGCCCCAATGTTTTTTCTGCTTTACAGTTAGTGCCTGACATAGCGCATTAACATCGTCTGCCAACGTGACCTCTGCAGCAACATTACCAAATGCAAATCAACGCGGATCAGGTGCACACACTGCAACTGCGTACCTGGGAACGAACTGTACGATATTTGAAGGTAATCACCTCACTATTATACAATAAATGACCTAATAAGCATTAGGGACAAGCTGAATTTCAATACGATTCAGGGGAAACAACAAAAGCCAGAATAGAACCAGCAGGCGCACGTATAGTAACAGTGCGTGTATTTGATGTTCCTCCTGAAATCCCTAACTCATTTGTGTTACGTACTTGAAAATTTATTACATTTAGTTTGTTTAGTTACATAACGTGGATCATGTGAGTTATAGTGAGGAATAGGATTTATATTATTCACACCAAGTATAATGACGTTTTATTATAAGAACCTCTTAAGTTTTATTTAATTTATAAGGTTTCAGTAAAGCTTGCAGTATCTTTAAGCATTAACAATCCCAAGGTTAATACCTTTCAACTACAAAATTATCGTGTATTCTCTTTCACCATTCTCTGTACCATTTTTTTCTGTTTTACAATGTTATAAGTATTTTATTTCCTACCATTGCAAAATGCAATATAAATACAACACACGGATAAGGAATGCTTCTCAGGCGAGTTTAATTTTGAAGACCAATGGTAAGAAGATAAACTTTGAATCGCTTAATATAGCAAAATTTATAAATAGCCAAAACATTGGTACCCATGCTTGGTAACCCTATGGCGAAACCTCGCCGAAGCCAAAACAGAGCTAACTGCTCTGGTGGTCTGCTCGCTCTGTCCCTCGTGGAAGACTGGTCTTGCCCGGGAGTTTCCCGTTCCTCAACACGTCTATGAGAGTATTGCGATCAGTGACTTGGACAAGCCATCCAATAGCAGCACTGAATGATCATTTTAGTCATTCTACCAGCGCTACGTCAGGTATGACGACATCCTTCTGGAACATTCTTGGGTGTTCCAGAGCTGGCTACTTCTCCCACGTCGAGGGGAGGGACGGCACAGTTGTAAGAGCAGCTCTGTACACGATGTAAGAAATGCAACTTGGAGCACACAGCAGATGCTTCCAAGGGTAAATAATGACATTAAATCAGTACGCATGGATCTGAAAAGTGGTATTCCCGTAGCAATACAAGTAGATTACAATAGCAATATAGCATACTGAAGTAGGTTGTTGCTTCACGTATGGAAAGCCAATTTGAAGTAGGAGTTGTATTGTAGTTCAACTGTTGGGGAACCGAACTTGAAATAGTCGCAACCGCACGTATGGACCCGCTTTCCGGTAGCCTTCGCCCCAAATGTACTTTCCGTTGGCCTTTGCCCCAAATTTTTAAAAAAGTATTAACTTTGTAATTTGACTGTTTCTTTAAATATTATATATTTATGTTTGCCTTGGCTGCATCAGTAAGTTTGTTAGAGATATGGATGTCTTAGCAGGGCGTATTGCGGCTGAAGAATGTAAACTTACACAAATTATAATTTTTAATTCACTCATTTTTATTAATCATTGACACAATTTAAATAACACTTCACTGATATAGAGAGCTGTGAGATTCTTTTATTAATTACTTGCACTTTTTAACACGTAAAATATTTTTCGTCTCACACGAATACGTATTAAATTTCTCGAGGACGCATCTCGCGTCTGATTAGTAACACTGTCTGCAACCAACGTGTCCAGTTATGAGCACTGTCTACGAGCAACTGCCTTGATTTTAACCGCCTAAATTTGTAAATTTCTGTATTTCAAGTCTCTGATTGGCTAATCCTAGTCCAACAGAATAGCTTTATTTAACTAAAGGTTTTTCTGGTTATTGATTGGCTATTTTATAAGCTGTCACAAAAATTACATTATTGTTGCTCCAAGAATGACTAGTAGCATTATTACACTTTCTTACTTATTATTGCCTCAAGGCTACCTCATTGTTACGCTTTGTTAGCAACTTTTAACCTATTATTCTCACAGCTCCTACATTATTAAATTACGTAATACATTCACATAACATGATGTTTACAGTAATATAAACATATACAATGACTGTAATATACACTTTTTATATATTGTTACATACACATATTGCTTTAAGGTGGGCTGTTATTGAATTTATATATTATATAATTAGATTCAAATCATTAAAGTGTTAAAAATATTGCTTCAATACTCAGGTCAGCCACAGGCATGTTTCGTTTCTGGATATACAGATCACATGAAACAGAACTGCCCACGACGAACTTCAACACTACAACTACTATACGTACTAGAGAAAGTAATATATAATCCGTATTATCTGCTTTAGCTTAGCTTTGATTGGGAGAGAAGCGAGTAAACCCTGAGGAACTGCGTGTACTGTCTATTCAGTAATGTTTTCGTTAGTAAGGTGGCTTATCTCTCAGATAGTGTTTTAGCTGGTGAGAGGGATACACAGTATGCTGAACTTCTGCCGGATTTGTCGCAGACAATGGAACGCAGCCAACAGTCTATCGCTATGGTGCATATTTACTTCTCACTTGCCTCATACCAAGTGAACGTTACCTAGTAGCTAAACCCCTACCTACTTGGAAGGCTCTCCCACCCACTACCTGAAATGTCACTGAACAGACAGTAGCTACATTTTGCTTCAAACAAGGATGTCGAGCTACCTTGAATGCTGCATTCGTTGTGCTTAATAGAACCTTTGCTTAGTAAAATGTCAGATTAACAGTCGTGCCGTGATACCTAGCACAATTCTGTGATGGCTGCCCTATCTTCGGGCTGCTGGTTTCTTGCCTGTTCGTAGCTTCATTCTTGGCCGCCTGACTGTGAACGTAAACGTTGTGCTATTATCGCTGCGACGGCGACTGTCAATCAGACTTGATATGATCGTATTGTAACATCACGGCCTTCTGCTCTTTGGTGTATCTTCAGTTCTTCTCACTCTTGTGAATCAGCTGCGAGATTCTGTTGCCTCCCTGACTAGGAAAGGATTTTTCTTTTCGGTGTTAATTCTGAATTCACGTTTCCCACGCCTATCTGGGTCCTTTCAAAACGGTGAATTCCACACAAACCTAGTTATTTGAAGTTTGCAATATTTACGTTATGAGGTTGCGTGGCTAAACCCACATATTTCTGAGACACTTCTTTGCATTTTTTCATCGGTATTTTCAGTAACACAGACCATTCATCTTTCTCATATGTCATTACATTAAAAAATCTGATGTGTTACACTCACATGACTTCTCTACTCCTGTACAAACTATTTTTACAAACGCTTATTCCCTATCTACTTCATGTTAATTTTATTGCTAATTTTCCTGTAGATGCAAGGGGAATTGGTAGACTTTAAGGTATAGTAAAATATTTTAAGCGCTGGTTGCTATGTGGCGCATTCCATTCTCTTTGCATTACCAGGACAAAGAATAATGAATAACGAATTTGAGAAAAAGTATAAGTATTGCAAAATTTAAGGGAACAACAAGCAATATCTCGAAAATGGTTTACTCAACAGAAAAAATGTATATGACATAAGTTGTGTATTTTAACTCGATCTATATTTTTTGTGTAGTAAAATTTTGTCTGTCTCTTATGGTTTACCAGTTATGCAAAAGTCGTTCACAATGAAGAATACTTTTTGAGACATTCCCAGAAAATTCGAGATATACATTTCATTTGTCATGAAAGTATCTTAAACATATATTTTAATCAAAATCGTTAGAGCCGTTTTTGAAAAAATTAAAATTTTCGAAAAATGTTCCATGTAAAGGGTAATCTGGGGTAGGGGGATTTTATTGAAACCCTTCGTGTCGCATATCTGGAAGATACTGAACCTAAATACCAAGTTTGGTGTTTATCCGACTGTTCGTTTCTGAGTTATGCTGTGCACAGACACACACAGACACACACACACACACACACACACGGACATGTTTCCCAAAATGCTTTTTTTGGATTCAGGGGGTCTCAAAACATGTGTTTCCGGTGAAATCACGGTATCGAATTTTTGGGTGGAATACAATACAGTAATAAGTTTCTTTCTTTTTCCCCCGTTTACCCAACTCAAAGAGGATTTCGTCAGCTATTAGACTATACTTGTTCAATTAATGTTGCAAACACTTTTCGTCCCCCGATGCTTCCGTTTCTGCTTCTCTAGCCAAACTATTTGGTCGATGTGTCATTTAATTCTTATGCACACAACTTATTGCATGCATTGCATTTTTCTTGTCTGTAAGCTATTTCATAGTTTTTTTTTTCAAATCGAATGTTAGTCATTTTAGTACAGTCCAAATACTTTAGTTTACGTTACATTAAATCACATCTGCCTTTTTTCTAGAGCCTCTATTTCTTCGGACTTCTGCTTCATCCATTATTCCTTCAACTTATTAGCTGCTCTCCAGGATTGGCTGTTTAGCTCTCAGTATGTTGCTGTTCCTCCTATCAAAGTATGGTTTTCCAAATTGTCCAATAGGATTTTTCTTTCTCTCTGTCCTTTATTTTGTGCCTTTGCCTGCATACGGATTTTCAGTAATCCAATCTTCATTAATTCTCTAGTGTATTCTTATTTATTTCCCTTCTTATTTCCTAGTGTTTCAGTTGCAAGGCCTTTTCCTTGTCTTGCTTCTAATTTTCTACAACCAACTATCTACGCGATCCGATTTGTATCCGCTCCTGGTAGTGTCTCTGCATTTTTAAATCAATCAAGGAGTACATAGTCTATCTGTTATCACCTGTATTCTGCTAAACATATGCACATATATCCTCCTGCTTATATTGTTGGAATAATGCACTATATAAATCTTAAATCGTAATTTAAGGCTCTATTAATCTGATAAAGAAACTTCTACATACCAATAGTCGAACTTGTGTCCGTAGATTGTAACGCAAACATTTTGCTCCTAAGTTGGTATGCTTTTTGGATTATGAGTTTTGAAAATTTTCCCTGTATTGTAAATGTTAGTTTCTGACTTACAGATAAACTTTACAGATGAAGTATTAAAACCTTCAACAACACTTTTCATCGCTTTATCTTTAATTATCCTATTATTTTATATACAGTAAAATACATTACTTCCTCGTTTTTTAAATCATCATTTTTACTAGAAGCTATTATACTATTTTACAAATATTATTAATCTCTCAGAAAGGTTTCTTTTTTAATTTTATCAGGTACATTAAATACATAAAAATTTCATTTGCCTTCGTGGACAACTTCTTTAAAACGTAATTGTAGAACAAGAATTATGTGTAAACGACAAAAAATAGCTTTGAAGTTTACTTGAAAACAACGAAAGAGACAGATACAATATAACAACACGCTAACTGGTTCGTTACATTGATATCAGAAGAAAGCATGGACTTTTCGTTTCAAAATATGGCTTGGTTCAGAATAGTGTTTCTTATGGAAATAAAATTATAATATATTTCCAAACTGTTGCAACTATCTACAAGCTAACATCAGTTTATGTAAAGTACAAAATGAAATTAATAAACTGCTTCGCAATGTTTGAATGCAGTTTCGTATCCTAGAGATTTACGTCAAAATATTTTAAAGCGAAACGAGATTCATTCTCACCTTAAGAATTTTCTGATTAATTGTGTTCTTGGTAATTGTTGATCTGCTTGAATTAGACAGCAAGGGAACGTAGAGCGTGGGACAGCTGTTTTATCCGTGAAGTAATACAGTAATTCCTGCACTCTGCTTCTGATAATAATCTCTATACATGAATAATTCTGACGTAATTAAATCTCATATCTAACAGCGCTGCACGTTCAGAGCAAGGTAGACGGATATCGAAAACGCGTGCCCGTTCTGTTGACAATGACAAACGAGGCAAGTGGGCAGTGAAGGGACGCTGGTGTGAGAAGGAAGATAAATCTGCATTACCGAAATTAAAACGTGAACCATTTCGCGACACTTGGCACGACTTATCCTCCGCAATCCCAAGAGAGTAATTAGATACTTAACGTCCAAGTAATATACCCAAAAGCAGTGATAGATAGTGCAGATTATTAAGTATCCTTATTAATGAAAGCATATTTTACATCGAAAAATGGAGCAATAAGAGAAAATGGGCCTTAGGATATGTTTTCCAAGTCGAAGTGAATGATGCTCTTTAATATCCCTGATTTTTCATCCTTTAGATGTGTATAAATCTCATCAATAGTTCCTTTGTGTGGATAACAAAAGGCGTGGACAGAAGATTTTTGCCGATCGAGGTAAATGGGAGTGGTTGGTGCCTTCACTCATTGCGTGATTCTGCTAGCTTTAATAACGGTGGGACGCAAGCTACATATATGCATTTACATACTGTTTTAGCTAGCAGGTTGTGGTAGTTTATCTCCCAGATAAACCCTTAGCTTATCGGAGGTACAGAGTATCCTGAACCAGTGCCGCGCGTGGATCGTACAGTGCAAAACAGCCAACAGTATTTCACTATCGCATGTCTTTACCCCTCACTTGCTTCAGACCAAGTAAACACTACTTCTTCCAGTAGCCAAACCCTACCTGCTTGGAAGGGCTCCTGCTACTACTAGCTAAAAGATCGCTGAACAGACAGTACATAATTTATTTTGGTGTAGCATAAAAGTACAACGAAATCATATATTTAAATAATCCTTCAACGAAGTTATTTCTGACGAATTTACTGCGATCAGGCCCCTTTAGTATAAGGTAATCCACACTCATCATCTCGTAATGTAGACTCCGAATTTCTGCTACATCATTAGAGGTGGGGTAACTTGCTTTGGAGGTTGTAATCATCTCACAAATACTTCGTACCAAGTGAATCAGGAAGTGTAAGTATAATAATAAAAGTTAAGATACATCTCTTGTTCGGCCGATACCTCTAAGCTTCTCATTTATGGAGCGTGGTTAGCAGCTACGATTTCTCCAAGTTATACAAAGTCCATTCTTACTGATAGCTACTAACGCCCCGTGGCTCCTCCGGAACCGACTGCTACACTAATAACTTGGTCTAGTTCCTTGTCTTCAATTCATACGGCGGATTGCTAGGCGCATCTTAGTACAATCCGGGAACTGTGATGTACAACATCGGCGTCCAAACCCCCGTCCGAATATGTTTTCTTTCATGTCTGAAAAGAAGACTGTCCCAGGATCTCCTTCTCAGTGATAGTGCAGCCTCAGGTGATCCCAATCACTGATTAATTCTTCACACTTTCGGACTTTAAACTCACTTTTTACAATCTATCCAAAAATTGCCACAAATACGAGGAGCCAAAACGAACATTCTTTGCATTTTATTTTCTATTCTGTGTCTAAAATACTGCTAGACCTGTAAGCAATGTACTTGTTGAACCATCAATTAAATAAAAAGAGAGAAAGAGAGCGGGGGAGCGATAGAGACGACGATTCTGATGAAAATAAACTGTTTCATTGTTCGTGAGATTGATTTTTCAAATACTCATTTATTAAGAGCTGGGCTAGCAGAATGACTTTCTTGCTTGGTATATGAAAACCATTTTACTTTCTGTACCACTCCCCTATGGTAGATGTCCCTAAACTCAAAATACGTAGCATGTTTAGAAAAAAGGTCTGTGTGCCTGTATGTGGACAACATAATTCAAAAACAAAATGAATACCAAATTGTCTATCTACGTCCACCATATTTCAAGAATGTAAATATGAAGCATTGCACTATATTTCTCCCACTATCCTTTATATTTCGTTATATTTTCTCATAAAAGGCAGCAGCATTTGGACTAAAATAACATTCATTTGAGATAGTGCTACAAAAATAAAATGTATGTATTATATTTTATATTATACTTATATTGGATTCACTGTACATAAGTTGTAAGTTTCGTTTCATCCTGATTGAATTTCGTTTACCTTGTATAATTGGAAAACCATAAAAGATTGACAACTGATCGCAGCAAAAATATATCGTTCATTTAAATAAGCAAGCGATAAATGTTCTCTTACATCGTAACGTTAGAGAACTTTGGAAAATTCCCATCTTATACTATTTACTTTTTTATTGTAGATGCGTCATTTATTCTTTTCCTTCACAGGAGCTTGTTACTACCACCTAAACTTCTATCTCCATTTGTTGTATTCAACTAAGCACTTATTGCTTGATTTGAAACAATTTCTTTAAAGCTATATCGTAAATAACACAACTGGATAGAAAAACATACCATGCCTTTTTTTTAGATGTGTTGTCTATTGTGAATCCAGTAATCCTGTAAACAGAAGAAGGCTATAACAAGAACAAATCTTCAATATCTCGTTTTCTATAAAACTGAGATATTGGTCAGTGGATGGAAATGCTGCTCATTAAGCGCAGAGCCATTGGTAGGCCATCAGCCAACAAAAGCTCTGGTCGTTGGGGCGTAAGTAGTCATATTTTGCTAAATACGTGCCCATGCATCAACGTCGAAACAACATGTCTTCTGATGCTGCGGAATGACAAGAAATGTCCCCAATCCGCTGCAGTAACAGAACAACGCGCCACTTCATCTGACGAAAAACAGGCCAATTCCCAGGCCTCTACAAAGACCTCACACACCGACGCCGCCTTTGCTGCTTCGCAGGCTTCAGATAAAACCTCACCCACCACCGCTCCTGCAACTATGGCTTCAGTTACGCAAATCGAAGCTGTCGAAGTACCCATACCAATGCTTCACTCGCCGAAGCCGCACCGCACAAGCAGCCTCTTAAGTACTATCATAGCACCGATGGAGCCGTAGTACGGTGCAGAAACTTTAATACCGTCATTTTTGGGGTCCACCGGTTACTATCATGGCTAATCATTCTGGGGGTCACACAAACTCTCTGTCTTTTCGCTGGTGAGGGTCTCTAGGATTAATTCCAGCATGGGAATGGTGCCATGGCTGCACCTAGCTTTATGAATCCGGCGCGATATACTGCTACACTCACCACTGACGTAAGGCTTTAAGGGCAGTCGTACCGGATTGACACAAACCGACCACACGCTCCACTCCTTGCCGCCGACTTTGCTGTTATGAACTCACGGCGGCTATCTGCACAGCTCAACCTACACTATTGCGACTTCCCCAATCTGATAGCTAACTGAATAGGGCATGACTTGGGTCGTTCACGGCGCTACTGAGCCGATTGCGAATGAAGGTTCCACTACATAGGGCAGGCTGCGTGCCCATGATATCCAAGAGGGTCCAACATACTACACACGTTCTCCACAGCCAGCAGTATTCTGAATTACAACAGAGTACCCAGCCTAAGTCGCCCATCTCTTCCTCACGACTCTACGTCCCAACTCAGCCAACCCAGTGTTGCTATAATTCCCGCAGTCATCGTCGCACTACTTGAACTTCAAGCCTTAGAGACGAAATTCATCTTCCAAACCAACAGTTGGAGCTCGTTCAGTGCTCTGGTAACAAGCACCTTCGAACCGTTGAACTATGCAGCTACAGACACAGCAAAGAAATTTCATCGGCGAACAACAATTTTCTTCATCTTGTTCCGCCATCATGAGTACACATCCACACACCACACAGACTTCCAGGAAAGCCTACAAGAGACAGCGTTCTCCTTATCTGGCGCCAGAATCACAACCGTAAACGAATCCATATCCTAGAATAAATTTCACGGAAACTTCACCGCATTGAGAACCAAGTAATGCACAGTACACGGCACACAGACGGACGAGCTGACAAAAGAATGAGCAACTGGCTGCAAGCACAATGGACCATTATCAAAGAACACTAAACAGCTTCTACCAAAAACCAAACACAAAATAACATTAAATGAACTAATAATGCTCCCATACACCTCAACCATTTACTCCTCCAATTGCTCGTGCAGGCAACCAGGGTCCCGTGTCATGGCTAGTCTCCGGAATTATCTTTCACCTTCTCTCTGTCACTGGCCGGCAGCTTAGTATAGCCGAATCCCTACCAGAGGTGCTAAGCGGAACTCCAGTATGTCCTGAAATTCCTTCCTACTCCTTTGCCTTATTCCTTTACAATTCTTTTGCCACCTATACTTCCCCATCCCCCAAAAAACACTGACCGGACAGCCTCAACCGCCACCGAGACCGATCACCAACATGACATGGTAGCTGCACCGCTTACAGATCTCCACCGCAGAGACCTCAATCTAAGGATTCATGTCCATCTCCTTACAGCTATAGAAAAGCCTAAGCCTCATCTCGTCCAATAGTAAACCGATATAGCGCCGTCATTCGTGAGATCCTCCGCCAGCTTTCCACCGCCGCGCTTCGTCGTGAATATGAAGGACTATGTCAAGGAGATCGATAGTAGTGGTAAACCAGTTTTATTCCCTCCACAAGCCTTATGCGCCTGATTTTTACAACGGAGAGAAACAGAGACGACTGGCTGTGGGATAGAATTCAGCTATCTGGAATTTATTTCACAGTTGAGACAAGCCGCGCCAGCGTTTTTCTCCCTGCCACTGCTACTGTCGCTCGGATACGATTTTGTTACTTGCATGTCTCCGCCGCGGTGGCTGTAATGCTGCCCCGACTAGAACACAGTCTGTACCGCCGATGCCGGTTTTGAGCCTGCGGTGTGCAGTGCCACCCAATTCAAGGATAAGGACAGCTCCCTGAGTACCAGTAATAGAAATACTCCCCAAAAACTCCAGCAACAGACAAATCTGAACTCTAACCTAATTGGATATGTAGCTCAGTCAACCTCAAACTTTCGTAGTTGCCCAAGCAGCTGCGAAAGATCTCATAACTGTTACCAGTGAAGAATGTGGCAGCCCTCCCGAGGCACAATACCTCACGAAGGAAAAGGCCGCTTTCAGAGATCGCAGACTCACTCCAAATAATAATAATAATAATAATAATAATAATAATAATAATAATAATAGTAAACACATCCCTCACTCGATTCACCTCCTGAAGTTGAATCCGCTGTGGTAGGAACCAGGACCTTGCTACGATCTTCCGGTCCTTCACGTTCTACCCTGGCAGTTAATGTTTTGTCTCCCATTCGTATCTTCGCTTTTAAATCCACGAGTGAAATAGCGGTACCGTAGTATTAACATCTTCATTCTTTACCTTTATAACCTATATCCCGTTTACCTTATCTTTTCTCTCTCCTTCGTTAGTCCTTGAAACCTTTATTCCTATTCCCCAAAAGAAAACAACATTAAGAACTCCTAAATCAAACAGAAACGTACAAGACAACAGCAGATAACCTCTCTCCTCGATCGTCATCCTGTGACAAAACCACAGACAAACTAAGGAAGAAGATGAGCGGCGGATAGTAATGCACCTTAGGAAGTTACTGCACGAAACAGAGGATTTACGTAGCATAAACATTGTATTGCTACATCCTATAAATGTGTAATACTCTGCTTATTTAATAACCATAACACTTAACCTTGTGTATTAACATGTCATAACTCGGATCCCATCCATAATGACAAATTAATTCACGAATTAAGAGGAATAAGCCCTTGAGACATCCTTAGGGTGAAATTAGAGGCAGTATTCATAACACTTAAATGATTTTGGTCAAATTATATAATATGTAAATTCAATAACAACCCGCCTTAAAGCAATATGTATATGTAACAATGTATAAAAGTGTATATTACAGTTATGTATATGTTTATATTATTGTATACATGTAATAATGTTGTGTGAATGTATTACGTAATTTAATAATGTAGGAGCTGTAAGAATAATAGGTTAAAAGTTGCTAACAATGAGGTAACCTTGAGGCAATAATGAGTAAGAATGTTTAATAATACTACTAGTCATTATTGGAGTAACAATAATGTAAATTTTGAGACAGTTTATAAAATAGCCAATTAGAGACTTGAAATACAGAAATTTACAAATTTAGGCGGTGGAAATCAAGTCAGTTGCTTGTAGACCGCGCTCATAATTGGACGCGTTGCTAGCAGACAGTATTACTAATCAGACGCGAAATGCGTCCTCGAGAAATTTAATACATATTCGTGTGAGACGAAAAATAGTTAGTGTTAAAAAGGCAAGTAATTAATAAAAGAATCTCACAGCTCTTTATATCAGTGAAATGTTATTTAAATTGTGCCAAGGATTAATAAAAGGAGTGAAGTAAAATTATAATCTGTGTAAGCCTACATTCTTCAGTCGCACCACAACCCTGCAAAGAGAAACATGTCTCTAACAATAATACTGACGCAGCCGAGGCAAACTTAAATATAATATTTAAAGAAACAATCAAATTACAAAGTTAATATTTTTAAACATTTTTGGGGCAAAGGCCACCGGAAAGTACATTTGGGGCAAAGGCCACCGGAAAGTACATTTGGGGCGAAGGCTACCGGAAAGCGGGTACTGTACGTGCGGTTGCAACTACTTCAAGTTTGGCTCCCAACAGTCGAAATAATATACATAAAAATAAATTACTACTTCAAATAAACCCTTGGTGAGATAACCCCAGTAGTGAAATAAACTCTTAATGCCTCTAGTAATGGTAGTATTTAGTAGAAGTGCCTCGAAGGAGCTCTCAGTATGAAAAGAGATACGTTGGCGAAATACCAGCAAAATTGACGCAGCCTTTACCGCAAGAAGAAGCGGAAGTACTAAACACTTCCCCTTGTTTTGGTGCCAAGAACTCTATCCAAGTTTCATTGATAAACCGAGATAATAAGCGATTCCACTGGAGGGTTAATTAAATGAAAGCGAAAATGTCCAAATTTATACTTACAGTTACGTGTATTATTGTTAGAGAGATACTAGTGCTATGTCGCTATCAACAGTTATGCCTGTATAGGCACAAAGTTGTAAAGTTAAATCACACTTGAAAAAATTCATTGTAACACTGACTTCGGGACTTGAAACACTGATCTTCGGTTCTCCTTATCATCGCTCTAACTGCTTGAGCTATCATGGCGAGTTATCCGTACGTGCATTACCCATCTTATTCAAATACCTCAATAAACCTTCAATGCAATCTCAAATATTAGACGCATACCTCTAAGATAACTTGCAATGTTTTCTCGTATTGTAGCGACCAGAATTCTTTAAGCCCGAATCCTATTCTTGAGGGTTAACTCGGGGTAGAGGCTACTCCCTTAAAGCTGAAGAGAGAGGCGATAAGGGCAGAATAACAATGTTTAATCCATTTAACACTACGCCACGATGTTTATTCTATTTGCCATCGGCCCTAAGGGCCTAGTCTCTACTTCAACATTTGCGCGCACCTAGTCTTGATTGTCACAATACAAGTATTAAACGACTCTAGCAATGTGGGCGACAGCAATAGGACGTCTGACAGAGATATTTAGACACTGAGAGAATGTGACTTACTTGGGGGTAGCTTATATTGTTTTTGGGTGCCCACTACAAATACATCAGCACTCTACTGTAACTGATTCCCGACCTGCTCTGGTTTCAACACTTTCCGCCATGTTGCACAATTTCCTCGTCGGTGGTTCCGGTCTCGCGGTTGGACCGTTACAGTGTAACATATATTACGTAATTATATAGCCACTGTCTTATCTAAAATGACTATTTTGGAAATACCATATTCTCCATGCTGTTCTGCATCCGATCACCATATTATTCTCTTCTTTGTGGTTCTATTATTTTCTTTTTTCCTCATGTTGGCTTTTGAATATGATTTAGTTTAGCCCGGTGATGATGTAAGAAAGTCTATTTCTCTATTTAAGCTTATATATTAGTTCATTTCCGAATACTTTCTACCTCCATTTTAAGTTATTTTGTTATCTAATTAATACCTTACCTTCTTTACAGCTTAAATATCCTAGGTAGGGGAATCATTATATTCTATACAAAAATCATTATCGAAATTTCACGGGAAATACCTGTTTTGGGGTCCTCTGAAACAAATAAATATAACCTTTAGAAACAGTTTCTGTGTGTGCGTGCGTCTGCAAACAGCATGGATAACTCACCGAAAAGTCCCATAAAGTCACCGAGGAAATTCACCGAGATTGACCCACAAAGATTTTAAGGAAAATCTGACATTCCAAACTACTTTATATACAGAAAAATGATCTTTATATTTCTTTTCTGAAAATGGTCCAAGCTTACCACACTGTAAGTAAATACTTCATTAAAAGACAAAAGTTATGTAGTTTTTATGGCTATTCTTTGTTTTTGGTTTCACATTTAATACTTGTCATGCCTTTTAAGAGCTTAGTCACCATTTAGTTATTTCATTCGATGTGATGTAAAACGTGTCATTTCAAAGCCAGCATATATCGACTTGCTTTTACTATTGCTTCGGCTTCCTGTATCGCTTTGTATCTGGTAAATACAAACATCCAAATGAAAATAACATATATAGCATGTTACTTAGTTACATTCATGTGCTCAAAATTTTATATAGCTTCTAAATCCTATATAAAACAAATGTCTAGAACTGCCTGTGTGTTTGAGTATTCATCACTCTGATTTCTCAAACCAAACGTCCAGGGTTTACTCCCCGGCTGTTGAAGGGAATTTTCTTCACATAGAAGCTATCCCTACCCTCCACACAAGTATGCATGTGGAGGTGAATATAAGGGTGTTTCAAGTTAGAATTGTTTAAAACCCAACGTTAAAGAACCTAGTCAATGAGTTTTAAAGATAGAAACAATGAAAATAAAGAACACGTATAATATAATAAACAACTAAAATCTAAGGAATTTATGTGCTCCTTACAAACCAGTTTAATAGCTTCTCAAGTCAAGGCTCCCTATATGAGCACAGTACTTTAAAGCAGTATTTTTAACACTTAAATGATTTTAGTCAAATTAAATAATTAAAAAATATAATAATAGCCCGCCTTAAAGCAATATGTATATGTAACAGTATATAAAAAGTGTATATGACAGTGATTGTATATGTTTATATTATTGTATACGTGTTCAGTAATGTTATGTGAATGTATTACGTAATTTAATAATGTAGGAGCTGTGGGAAATAGGTCAAAAGTTACTAACAATGAGGTAACAATGAGGTAACCTTGAGGAAATAATAAGTAAGAAGGTTTAATAATGCTACTGGTCATTCTTGGAAACAATAATGTAATTTTTGAGACAGTTTATAAAATAGCCAATCAACAACCAGAAAGAAGCTTAAGTTAAATGAAAGTATTCTATTGGAGTAGAAATAGCCAATCAGAGACTTTAAATACAGAAATTTGCAAATTTAGGCGATAGAAATCAAGTCAGTTGCTAGCAGACAGTGTTACTAATCAGACGCGAAACGCGTTTTCGAGAAGTTTAATACGTATTCAGTGTGAGACGAAAATAGTTTACGTGTTAAAAAGTGCAAGTAATTAATAAAAGAATCTCACAGCTCTCTATATCACTGAAGTGTTATTTAAATCGTATCAAGCGTTAATAAAAAGGAGTGAAGTAAAAATTATAATCTCTCTAAGCCTACATTCTTCAGTCGCACCACAACCCTGCAAAGAGAAACATATCTCTAACAATAATACTGACGCAGCCGAGGCAAACATAAATATAATATTTAAAGAAACAGTCAAAAATTACGAAGTTCATTCATTCATTCATTCATTATCTGTTTACCCTCCTCTTATGTAGGACTTACACCCCCCAGGACTTACAGGCGGGTGCCTGGGGTCAGAGGCCCGTCGAGGAGAAGACACTCATGGATCAGACAGAACATCCAGGATGGGTGATCAGCCCGATGCCTGGTATGGGATGAAGGAAGTAGATGAAGCGAAATGTTGGTGAAATGGATGAAAGGAAAGGTGATGATGGAGCAGTTGGTGGAATGAATGGCGGGGGAAACCGGAGATCCCGGAGAAAACCCGCCCAGACGCCGCTTCGTCCACCACAAATCCCACATGCAGGTCCCTGGGATTGAACCCGGTCCGCCTCGGTGGGAGGCGAGCGGTCTAACCACTCGGCCACGGCGCCGCCTCAAAAATTACGAAGTTAACATTTTTAAATATTTGGGGCGAAGGCTACCGGAAACTTTTTACCATACGTGCGTTTGCAACTACTTCAAGTTCGGCTCCCCAACAGTTGAAATATAATACATCTACAAACTGACTTTCCATACCTAGCAGCAACAAATCTTCTTCAAATTGCCTCCCAAACCGTGGGGCAAATAACAAAAACGAAGCAATTATCTTCTTCAAGTTAAAGGAGGCTATACAAATGAAACAATAAAATAAAAGAATGGTTTTCTCCAAAAATGTTATCATGGAGATACCATGTCTTCCATATTGTCCCGCATTGTTTTACGCTGCTATTCTGTCTTTGGTGGTTTAGTTATTCCTTTCTTGCTTCTTTTAATCCAGTTCAGTTTATCGTGGTGTTAAGTAGTAAGAATAATTACTCTGTTTAGGTTGCATATACATAGTTTCGTTATGCAATGCCATCTATCTCTTATTGAAATGTTTGGTTTTGTATTCTTATTTTATCATTTTTTGTAACTTCACAATAAGAAGTTAAACTGTGTCTGTTGTTCAACTGTGATTATCTTCCAGGACGATTTTGGCTTAATTGTATGTGGGAATCATTAAACCTTTACTTTTTCAAGATTTGCATAAATCATGTATTTATTAATAGATTTTATTTATGGGTTCAATTGCCCTTCCACACAAGCCATGTGTTGGACAAAGTTGGAAAGCTAGAATCAGACGACTGAAAAATTCAGTGTCATCGCTGGAATTTGAACCACGGATCTCTCGGTTTACGTCCGGTTGCTCTAACATGGCAACATGCCGGTACGATATTAAATTCCCGAACTTTTATTTATGTACTGTTTGTTGAGAAAAACAGAATATCGCGAGCGGAAGCGGCCTCAAAGTGGTGTCAACCCCAGAAGGAATTATCTTGGAACTAGAGGATGAGAAAGAAGATCCGGCGGTGCAAGATATAGAGCAAGGTTAGAAAAAATCAGAGAGGGAAGAAGGGATTCAAGATAGGGAGTAGATCTGAAGGTGGTGTCCTTTAATGTAGAAAGTGATAAATGGCGAAGTGTTTGAAGTGTTAAAGTTAGGAGAAATAATAGTAATGGTGGAAACTTGGTTGAATGAAAGTGAGAAGATAGATGTGGTAGGATATGACTATATAGGGGATCATGGTAAAAGGAAAAGCAAAAGAGGGAGGTTCTCCGGTGGTATCTGAGTGTTCATTAACAAGAGCAGTGAAATAAATGTGTGTGAAGTGTTGAGTGTAAGGGTATGGAGAAAAGGTATAATAATGGAAAGAATTTTGAAGTATTGGTGTAGATGCTTAAACCTACAAGATAGTAATATATTAAAAGAATGTATACAGTTCTAAACAGCTGTTCTAGGAGAAGAGAGTTGGTTTGGGAAGATGGGAAATGTGCTAAAAGAAATTGACATGAGAAATATTTTCCTATTAGATAAAGATAATAATAGTGGGTTCTGGAAAGAAGTGAGATTGAGGGTGGAAGACATCGAGAAACAAATATATGGGCTAGTTTTGAGGGTAAAAGTTCATTGATCTTGTATAAAACAAAAGAAACTGAGGAAGGGAGAAGTATGCAGACACATGCAATCAATTTTGTAGAATAGGTCTTGCGTGGATGCGCACAGGAGTAATATTTTAAAAAGGAATGGATATAATTGGTTGGGGAGATGTATTATGTGTGACGAATTGGGTAATACTTTTCATTGGCTAATAGAATGTGATAAGGATAAAAGGTGGAGAGAGGTTATATGGAATAAAAAATGGGACAAGCTAAATAATGAAGCAGTAGCATTAAGAATGTTGGGAAGTACAAAAGCAGAATCAACTAAAATGATGGGGACATTTTTAGGCAATATAAGGGATAATTGGATAAGGAGCTTAAGAAAGCTACAGCAGAATGGGTACAGTTTAGAAAGTGGTCAGATGGTATAGTAGCTTTATCCCATATATACAGCCTGGGGCTAAATATGGGAGAGCTAGAGAACTGAAGCACTAGATTTTAAGCTTTAAAGTAAGTTTTATTTGTATATTGTAATAAGGATGGAAATAAATATTACATTACATTACTATTTGTTTTGTCGAGATTCAAGCGGTTTAGCATAAGATTGGGCGCCTGGAAAGGCTACAAATTAACCGACGACACCGGAATGAGAACATGTCCACTCTGTGGTGAAGGGGAAACATGGAATCATGTTCTGGCGAGTGCAGAGAAACGGAATTACTAAGAAATATTTACCACCACAGTTTCTGGAGTCCAATAGGGAAATGGAGACCTGCTTGGATGCAATGTTGGACGCGGGGTGTCATAAAATAGGATCCTTTTTATCTAAGATTCGACAAAGGAGGGAGGGAAAGGAGAACGGGAGGGGAAAGGGTACATAAGACTGAGTTCTTAAGGATCAGGGCACTGTATATATCTAATGCTACGACTGTAATTTAAATTTATGATTATTATTACCTTCTCTACTACGTATACTAAGTAGGGAAAGTATTGTATTCCACCCAAAAATTCGATACCGAGATTTCATCGGAAATACATGTTTTGAGGCCCCCTGAATCCAAAAAAGGCATTTTTGGAAACATGTCCGAGTGTGTGTCTCTGAGTGTGTCAGAAACGAACAGTTGGATAAACACCAAACTAGGTATTTAGGTTCAATATGTTCCAGAGATGCGACACGAAGGTTTTCAAGAAAATCTCCCCACCCCAGATTACCCTTTACATGGAACATTTTTCGAAAATTGTAATTTTCTCAAAAATGGCTCTAACGTTTTTGATTAAAATATCATATGTTTAACATATTTTCATGAAAAATAAAATGTATATCTTAAATTTTCTTTGAATGTCTCCGAAAGTATTCTTCATTGTGAACGACTTTTGCATAACTGGTAAACCATAAGGGATAGCAAAAATTTTACTACACAAAAAATTTAGATCGTTTAAAATACACAACTTATGTCATGTACATTTTTTTTGTTGAGTGAACCATTTTCGAGATATTGCTTGTTATTCCCTTACATTTTTCAATACTTATTTTCTCAAATGGGAATTCGTTATTCATTTTTTGTCTTGGATATGCAAAGAGCATTAATCTGTGGCAGAGAGAATGGTGCTGCACCTACAACCAGCTATTAAGAGATATGTCTATGCTTAAATGCTACTGTATTTCTATATTGCCCTTGCAAATACAAAACAAGGGGAACATAGTGCGCCTTAGGCGATAGTCAAATATTTTTACAACTGGTCGCTATGTGTAAAATGTAATTCTCTTTGCATGTCAAAAGATCGTTTCTACAAATTTTTATCTCGATTAATATGAACTAGGTGGAGAATAAGCGTTTGTAAAAATAAAGGTTAGCATGTTAAACGCTACACCACGGAGGACGATGAACCAGACACACTACCCCACATCACGAAGATGGGCTAAAGATAGTCTTGTGTTACCATTTTGTAATTACGACCTTCGGCTATTTCGTCTAATTTGTGTTTTATTCTCGTACGCATATAAACAACATTTATTAGAAGTATGCCTCTATTTCCGAACAAAGCACAACTGTGGATAATACTTACTTTTCTGAGTAGTTCCATGTGTGTTATTAACCTGTAAAGGAAACAACGAAGCTACAGTCCTTACGTTGCCCACGATTTATTCAATTAGATCTGATGATGTATTCTTGCGGCGTAAGAGGCTTCTGGGATTCCAAATCCCTTTTGGAATTTTAGTTGCAGCGGACTTGTTTGCATGCTGCATAATACAAGCGACGCGGGGAAGGGTGCTGTAAAAGATGCCCTGAGGTTAGTAGATGAAGAAGGAATATTGCCTCTGTAACAAAATGCTCGCTAAACTGCATAAGGAGTTTTCTACAGCACTTTTAGCCGTTCCTTTAACAAAATGCGCAATGAAATATTAACTCTGAAACACATTTAACGTTCCTCTGCTACCTTCAATGTAAATGGCTTTTTAAATTTATAAGAAGGGTCTTGTTGAAATTCCCTTTAAGAGTTTAGCTGTTAAGGTTCGAGGAAGTGAAATGTCTTTCTGGAATAAAGTACTTCAAGTTTAAGCTTCCTCTAGATAAATAACATTTTAAAATCCGCTGTAACAAAACTGTAGATCTCTTCAAAGTAAATGTTGCTTTATCTCAGCCTACTTTAAGACGGTAATCCTTTAAACAGAGGGAATTAGGAGGTAACATTCTTTGATCAGAAATGTTTATAAGAATTTCTTAGAAGGTAATGAATTAGGTTAAGCAAACTAAGAATTTGCGTTGTTAAACTGTATCGCCCTAATGTTGAATTTTCTGCCGTAATTGTCTTCATTTTCAGTAACAGGTAACTTCTACAAATTAGGCAAAAGTTTTACAGTAGTAATGCAAATCAACCGAACGGGATTGCTAAGGCAAGTAACGCCTGTGGCTCGCATTCGGAGGTCTCGGATTCAAACTCCCGGGGCCGATCATTCTGGACGAAGGTTTTTATCGCGGTTTTCTTCGAAGGCGAAGGCTGTGTTGGATAATCTGATCTGCGAGAGTGTGAGCCCTCCAAAAGAGGAGGCTAATCTGAAAAAGAATGAATAATTCAAATATCCTTAAAGCAGAAAACCTATGCCAAGTAACACGTTTTAATATAATTATACATTTCCTAAATATTAGCTGCTATATTTATAGAATGCCAGAGGTTAGTTCCCGTCTTTTAAGTTTTATTGGTTTTATATGTTTCTATCTTACATTATACACCGACTTCTTATATTACAGTTGAGTATTACTACGCATTCTTTGCATGAGTTCATGAAAAACTAAATAATCTCTTAGCACTTCAAGGTGCACTGCTTGGAATATAATAAAATCATGTAAACGAAGACTGTTTATTTCGAAATGCTTTAATGCCATAGAAACATTTAGCATGTATTGTACATTTTAACACGAATGGTATGTTTCCTGTAGGAAAATTATGTGTATGTGTAGTGTTACATTCACATGACTTTCTCCAAACTTTATCGCTTATTAATGGGTATATAAACTGTTCTTACTAAAGATTATTACTTTCTCTACTACGTATAGTAAGTAGGCAAAGTATTGCATTCCACCCAAAAATTTTAATACCGAGATTTCACCGAAAATACATGTTTTGAGGCTCCTTAAATAAAAAAAGGATTTATGGACACATGTCTGTGTGTATGTGAACAGCATAACTCAAAAACGAAAAGTCGGATAAATACAGTGTGTCTCATCTTTAGAAGGTACTGAAGCTAAATACAAAGTTTGGTGCTGATACAACTTTCGTTTTTGAGTTATGCTGTTCACTGACACACACACACACACACACACACACACAGAGACCTTTTACTAAAAATGCTTTTCTTTTATTCCGGGCCTCAAAACACGGTTAAATCCGGATATCGAATTTTTGGGTGGAATACAATACTTCTTCTACTTACTATACGTAGTAGAGAAAGTAAAAATCTGATGTGTTACACTCACATGTCTTTCTCTACTCTTGTACAAACTATTTTTACAAACTCTTATTCTCCATCTATTTCATATTAATCGAGATAAACATTTTCAGAAACGATCTTTTGACATGCAAAGAGAATTATATTTTAAACATAGTGACCAGTTTCTAAAAATATTTGACCATCGCTTAAGGCGTACAATGTTCTCCTTGTTTTGTAATTGCAAGGGCAATATAGAAATACAGTAGCCTTTAAGCATCGACATATATCTTAACCGCTGGTTGCTAGGTGCAGCACCATTCTCTTTGCCACAAATTAATACTCTTTGCATATCCAAAACAAAAAAATGAATAACGAATTCACATTTGAGAAAAGCATTGAAAAATTTAAGTGAATAACAAGCAATATCTCGTAAATGGTTCACTCAACAACAAAACAATGTATATGACATAAATTGTGTATTTTAACGCGATCTACATTTTCTGTGTAGTAAAATTTTGTCTATCTCTTATGGCTAACTAGTTATGCAAAAGTCGTTCACAATGAAGAATACTTTTGGCGACATTCCCAGATAATTCAAGATATACATTTTATTTGTCATAAAAATGTCTTAAAAGTGTGATATTTTAATCAAAATCGTTAGATCCATTTTTGAGAAAATTAAAATTTTCGAAAAGTGTTCCATGTAAAGGGTAATCTGGGGTGGGGGGGATTTTGTTGAAAACCTTCGTGTCGCATCTCTGAAAGATACTGAACCTAAATACTAATGGAATTAATTGTTCTTTCACACAAGCCGTGCGTTGGACAGGGTTGGAAAGGTAGAATCAGATGACTGAAAAATTCAATGCCATTCAATAGCTCAAATCACGACTATGCCATTGAATTTTTCAGTCATCTGATTCTACCTTTCCTAAATACTAAGTTTGGTGTTTATCCGACTGTTCGCTTCTGAGTTATGCTGTTCACAGGCAGACAAACAGACAGACAGACAGACACACACACGGACATGTTTCCAAAAATACTTTTTTGGATTCAGGGGGTCTCAAAACATATATCTCCAGTGAAATCTCGGTATCGAATTTTTGGGTGGAATGCACTATTTCCCCTACATATTATACGTAGTAGAGAAAGTAAAAATATACGTACGAACTATTTACAGAAAATTTGAAACACAAATATTGTTTGTCTGATACTGTTCCAATTATGTTATAATTTAATAAAATATTTTGAGCCATTTTTAGCTGATTTAAATAGCATGGGATTTTCCTTGCGAAGGTTTATTATGTTCGAGAATTTCCTGAATGTCTTCGCCCTCCAATCTTAAAAGATGTTTGACCAAAGTATAAACTTTATTATTTATCAGACTTACAGTGTTAGTATTATGTTTTTCAACACACAAGTGCACACATACACAAGGAGACAGCCATATACACAAAATATATAATTTTTGTAATAAAAGTATCTTTATTCAGGATATTTCTAGTGAAGTATCGGTACCAATTTTTGGCCAGAATGTAACACACCATCTACCACAGGTAAATGTGAAGAAAGTGAGAACTTCCTCCAAGTAAAGCACAAGCTAAGGAGTTTATTTTCTCCTTTGGTGACAATTTAGCCTTGTTTAAAAGGTTTATTTCTCCCAATTTTCGGTTTTGAGATATTATCACAGGACAATTCTTACACTTGTTCCAATAAGTACTTATCTGGCTCACCAGAGATACGGACAGAACATGGGCAATTTCCTTAAGAGGGCGAAGCCAGAGCAATTATTTTGTTCAGTTTGTCAGAGACGATTTATCTCTATTTATTTATTGTTGTGTTTATTTTCTTTCTTTTTGTCACCTTTAACTCGTGTCTTAAATATCCTTGTACGGTCAATGATCCATGCACCAAGCGTTTTTGCAATGACTGTAATAATTTGACACCAATATATATGTACCTTACCTATTTACATAAATACTACCTGCAAAATATCCTACAAACCTTATGAAAGACTTTGAAGTACATTACAGATGCATAGACATATAATTAAAGCATTTACGTAACACATATTGTTAGTATTAGTATACACAAAAAAAAATGTTTGTTATCAGCCTATAAGCATAGTATATAGAATATGTACTCATTTGCATAATATATACAGGCTGTCCTGTGGGGAAGTTGACCGATACCCCGGCGGCGCGCACGGCGGTTAGTCGATGCGTTAACTACCGGCGGATTCGGATGTGCATATCCGTCTACGTCAAGCTCGTGAATTTCTTTTGATTATTGTATACTGTTTAACTTTACAGTTGTTACAGTATCTGATGAACATTTTGTTCATCCTCAGCCACAGGGGTGTGGTATTTTGAGAACGCGGGCTTGTTAATGTTTTAAAATCTCTGAATTTCCTCGCATTCACCTGAGTTTCTCTACCCCTAAAATTTATTAATGGGTATACAAACTATTCTTCCTAAAGCTTATTTTTCTGTCTAATACATTTTAATCTAAATAGCCTTTGCAGAAGTAGCTGCATTATACATTTCGTTACAAATACAAAGAGAGCAGCGATAGTCAATTGTTTAAGAACTGGACACTGTACGCTGGCCACAAAATTCCATACGTTTCCATGCAATCGCCAGAAACAACTGAATGTTGATAGGGCTTTAGGAGAATGGCCAAGAAATGAACAATTCGAACTTTTAATAACGGGTATCTCAGAAATGGCGTGTGCCACAAAAAAAACTTATTTTAAATAAATTGTGTGTTTTAAAGACATGAACATAGTTTATGCAGTGTGTTTTTGTCTATCGCTTAACGTTTACCAGTTCTACAAGATAATATAAAATTTTCTCCAAATAAAGTCGAGTTAACAGACTATCCCCAGAAAATTAAAGATATACAATTTTATTAGTAATGAAATATTTTTAACATACAGTGTTTTAATCGTTACCGCCATTTTTTTTTAGAAAATCCAAACTTTCAAAAAATCTTCCATGTAAACCGTAGTCTGGGGTAGGGGAATTTTCTTGAAAATTTTCGTGTGACATCTGTGGAAGGTACTAAACATAAATAACAAGTCTGGTATTTAAGCGATTTTTCGTTTGTTAGTTATACTGTACACAGATACCAGACATACAAACTGACTCACAGACACACGCACGGACATATTTCTAAAAATACTTCTTTATTTCCAAGGGGGACCTCAAAACGTATATTTCCGTTGAAATATTAGTATAGAATTTTTGGGTGGTATGCAATACCATCTCTACCTACTATGTACGTGGTAGAGAAAGTAAACAAATAATATTTTATAATATAAAATACTTGGGAAGTTACGCAATATTTTGAAATCGATATTATTACTTCCTTCTTCAGAAATCACATTTAAAAATGCCTCACCTTTATTTGAAATTGAAGAAGGTTTGTTTGTTGCTTTATGTATGGAAAGCCAATTTTAAACAAGATGTATTATATTTCGACTGTTGGGGAGCCGAACTTGAAGTAGTTGCAACCGCATGTATGGTAAAAAGTTTTCGGTAGCCTTCGCCCCAAATGTATTTTCCGGTGGCCTTTGCCCCAAATGTTTAAAAAATATTAACTTTCTTTATATATGATATATTTATGTTTGCCTCGGCTGTGTCAGTATTTATTTTTTTTAGAGACATGAATGTCTTAGCAGGGAGTGGTGCAACTGAAGAATGTAGTCTTACACAGATTATACCTTTTACTTCACTCCATTTATTAATGCTTGACACGATTTAAATAACACTTCACTGATGTAGAAAGCTGTGAGATACTTTTATTAATTACTTGCACTATTTAACACGTAAACTATTTTCGTCTCACACTGAATATATATTAAACTTCTCGAGGACACATCTCGCATTCGGTTAGAAACACTGTCTACAAGCAACGCGTCCAGTTATGAGCACTGTATACAAGCAACTGACTTGATTCCTACCGCCTAAATTTGTAAATTTCTGTATTTCAAGTCTCTGACTGGCTATTCCTAATCCTACAAAATACTTTTATTTAACTTAAGCTTTTTTCTGGTTGTTGATGGACTATTTTATAAACTGTCTCAAAAATTACATTATGGTGCTTTAATAATGATTAGTAGTATTGTTAAACTTTAAAATTCATTATTGCCTCAAGGTTACCTCATTGCTACCTCATTGTTAGCAACTTTAAACCAGCTCCTACATTATTAAATTACGTAATACATTCACATAACATTATTGAGCATGTATACAATAATATAAACATATGCAATGAGTGTAATATACACTTTTTATATCTTGTTACATACAATATTGCTTTACGGTGGGCTGTTATTATATTTTATATATTATATAATTAGACTGAAAATCATTTAAGTGTTAAAAATACTGCCTCAAAATGATATTTCTTACTTTCTATACCCAAAGTACTTAGCTGCAGTAAGGAAGGAATATTGTTTGCAAAGAAATTCGATATTGAAACATATTTCAACATAATGTGTGATTGACTGTGCTTATTGGCAATGCACATTTCCGCGCACTTTGTAAAATGACATGTACATGGTCCTGTTTTGTATAAATTCCAGGTGATTTAACAATATATTTTGAACTGAGTCAATGCAAGTTTCTGTAATAAAAGTTCTATTGAACCTTACAGACAAAAAATTAAATAAATGTATTACATTTAGCATAGATTCTCACACTTACTTGAGTAACAAACTAATTCAACATATGAAATACCAGTTTGGTTAAAGCCATAGCGTTATAATGAAAAAATAAGTCTAATAAAATATTGGACATAGGGTCCATGGATGTAAATTATATGCTGGAGGGCTTAAAGGGCTTAAATATAACCACTTATGGATGCCAGAAGATTACAAACCGGAAAGGAAAATGTAGAAACTTGTATATTTGTACTGAAATTTGGTGAATATTTTTTTGCAATGCAAAATTATTTCTTTCATTAATCCATAAGTTATTTTTTAAAGTTGAAATTATGAAAGTAGTGAACGTTTATAATTCTGACAATAATTTTCTTTCCATTTATTGGTTTAAGTTAATTAGGATAACATAAATTACATTTTATATATTACGTGTTTTCCCAAATTTCAATTATTTATTTTTAAAAACATGTTTATTTTTAGTAACTTAAATTACAAGCATTATATCTTATAACCATAATAGCTTTTCTACTGTTGAAGCATTATTATTATTTACGTGTTTTCAACCTTTTCACATAAGTTTTTTTAATAATGGAGCTGTTTAAAGCGAAACAGATTTAATGAAAAATGAGTTTTCTTTGATACATTGTTCTTGCTTTGACGCAATTAATAACATGGAATCTACAAACAGAGAGAAATGTAATATTATACAATTAACATGAAAGAGCACCTTATTGTTTTAACTTTTGAGAAATAAAATAAGCGTTACAGATTTACTGACGAAGTTAAAATAATGCTCCGCTAGTGACATTACCACCCCTTATTAAAAGCATCGTCTACGTCGAAAGCGTACGCAGAAGTCAATTTTTCAATCACTGCAAATGACACTGTCTAATACTGAGCTATGCACATCGATATTGTGTTATTTTTGTATATTATATTTTTAAAAATAAGGTAGATTGAAGATATACGGAGAAATATGCAATATATCCTTCTGGATATATTTATTTAACAATTGTCATGCTTTGTTGTCTTTATATTTGAAATATTTTGCGTTAAAACAGCGGTTGTTGAACAGCAATATAAGGAAACGTAGAAAAGCACACACACATGATATAAAACCTCCTTTCCTTGATCACGCGGAAATCTGTAGAGCAGTTTACTTAAGGCAGAGTTTTTTGCGTTGTAGCGGTGATGGGTGATCGACTGTAGCGGTGGGCTACCGAAGTCCGGAATGCTGGTTCAAAGTTCGCTGTTTTCTTCTGCTCGTCGTTGTTGTTGTGGTTGCTCGTAACTGACCTACATTTACCTATTTACTCTTATCTCCAGTCCAATAATGGCAGTTGAATAAAGCCACGTGCTACTGCTTGTCTGTATCTATTATTCCAATTAAATAACAACAGTAATGAGGCTGCTAGACAGTTACGTATTATACGTGTCTGGAGTACTTGCAATTCCCCGAATTACATATTTCAGGGAAAATCTTGGCGCTGCACTTTAATATACTAGTAACAGAATGTTTACAAAATAACAATTAAATCATGAATTGGACCTCGACCAGTAGAATGTCCTTATATTTTAACAGGACAAACTCTTACTATCCTTTAAAGGTGCCTGAATTAAGAATGACTTATGCGACTTATTCGACTTTTTATCTTAAGTTATTATATACACATGACGGTAAATAAAAAAAATAGTATTATCAGTTATGTAAAAAAACATTGATATAGTTCTGGGGAAAAACTTTGAAAGATGAGTTAAAATAAATATCAGATTTATCAAAAACAATTATTAGTATCTTATGTTTACTTTCTTATTTTAATATCAAGTTACCTGTTGATTAAACCTCTAGTTTCTTTCTTGGGCTTTTTAATGTTCGGCTGCATTAATTTTTATCAGAGTTGCTTTTGTCCCTTTCTTCATTTCTTTCAGGTCTCTTTTTCAGATATTTATGAGTAAGAATTTCACTATGACGTTTGCCATTGGTCCGCAACAATACGAAACAATTACATGCGAGGGAAAAGTACCAATAAAACAATTTGTATCTTTATGTATACTGGTAAACAATTATATTTGCCAGGAAGGAAGATAGAAAATAATGTTTATGCTTTAGTTCCTTTGTTTATAAAACTATACTTAACACAATAGCTGAAATTATTATTACGGATAGGATCGATGAAAGCCATTTTCAGAGCGACAGAGCTGAATGCAGGAAGTTACTACGATATGTTACATGTATGAGGTGTTTGAGGTCGCTGGTGTAGTTTAGATGAAGAGAATATTGTTGGACGCGGAAGGGAGTGAGAAAAAAGCGCGTACAGCGCTTGTCGCAATGTTATTAACAGTGGTATACGAGTCCCAGCTGGGAACTGTAGTAATTTAGCTTACAATTGTACATTCACACCTACAATTCATGTCTGTTCTTGGAGTGATAAAGTAAGGGGACAAGGTACTTCGAAATGGTGAAAAATCACATTTCTTGTTTTAGGCACTAATAAAATCTCTATTATTTCCAGTTTCAGAAAATATATACTTTTGGGTTAAGAGGTTTTTAAGACATTTAAATACCATTTGAATGCTAGTCTGCATTCCTTGAAAGCTGTCATGCAACGCCCCTTTTTAAAACATTTTTGTATCTTTCAACAACGAACGACTATATCATGCCCAGCGAGCAGTTCAGAAATTAACAAAAGAGGCCAGGACCAAGAGAAGGCCACGAGAAAAGCTGAAGCAATCCAGGATTGAAGGTGCAGATGATGGTGACCCTGGAATGTACTGAAGTGTGTCAAAATTTTAATGTTCAAACTTTAAATTCAGTTTTCCCAAAACAACGTTTTTGGATACTTATGTACCTTTTTCTAGAGAGCTGAAATTTTCACTACATGTATACAACATATAGTTAAACTTTCTGAACTACTATAATAATTTTATAATGTATATTAGTGGTATTAAGAAAGCAACAACGTTGCAAATTTTGCATATGTTTAGCTTTCTTGACTTTGCAAATATTTTTTTTTTTCAATTTCTAGTCAACTGATATACATAACTAAATAATTGAGGTTCAAAAGATAGCTCATTATACTAAGAACAAGCTTGCAAAAGTGTGATTCTGTATTGCAAGTTTTATCAAAAAAAGGCACATGAATTCACGTGTTTTAAAGGTAAATTTTATTATTTTTCTGCCGAACGTAATAATTTTTACGAACACAACTACATAAGCTATCTATGCAAATAACCACTTGAAATAATTTTTATGAATTATGAAATAATTCACAGAATTTTCAAGAAAAAAAATTGGGAAGTTTAAGAGCAGTGGAATTTAACACACTTAAGGTGTAATTTCCAAGTGTTCAGACTACCTTGTCCCCGTAACTTCCACTAGTGGAGTAATGAGGTCTGCCTATGCTAGAGGCTTATTCCCGTGAGAAGGACTGTCTATTGCCTATGTTAGGTATTAGGACTTCCTTCCTGTTACCCTTAATATGGACCTCACGTTTAATTCTTCTGATATGAATGTTCATCTACCTCCTTTATCGTTAGGGATATCCTTTCTCTTCCGCCTTCGAAGGTGGTATATATCTTCCGGCGTAATCATATGTAAGCGGCCCTTAACCAGGGACTATCCACTGGGTCACAGGCATCTGATGTTTCCATGGGCACAGACGAAATTCCTAGAAGTGAGTTGTTTTACAAAAGAGTCCTCGCCAGCTATCCGAAAATGAGGCGATGAAAGTGAACATTGCACAAAATCACAAATAATAAAACGAGTATAGGTAAACCTTTTCAAATGCTTGAGGAGATACATAAATTGTGCAAGAAGCGAAAACATTGGCTCAACTTTAAGCCGCTTTAATAGGAATGATAAGACCGAATGATAAGATGGAATGTTGCTAAATGTATAGCTAAAATACCATTACTAATCGTAAAAGAATTAGTAGACCCAGCCTCTGTGGTGTGGGAGTAGCGTGTCTGCCTCATATTCAAGAGGTCTCGAAATTGAATCTCGATTAGGGTCTGGGAATACGAATGTCAGGTAATTTTAATTTCTATGGACCTCGGCCTCATTGACCATCATTTTACTCATTTCATTCATTGTGCATGTGACAACCGTTAAACTACTGGGAGGAAGGGGTTGAAGGAAAAGCCTAAAATGTGACCAATGCAGATGACAATGGTTGCTAGCAAGAATGAGGCCCTTAACCTTGCCAAAACGGCACCATACTTGACGCTGGCTAGCTCTGTCTAAGCCCTCACAATCCGGGGGTCTCGTGGCAATCGCGAAAGCTCCCAGAGAGCAAGAGGGGCTCCAGGAGTTCACCATTCGCCAGGGAGAAATATTTCTAGAGTTCAAATTCTGCCGTCCTGCCGCAACATACCAACCGCCGTCGCCTGGTCCTATAACCCTGAAACAGATAAAAGGAAATAATGGGGATAGGAAATGATGGACGAAAATTCGTGGTAGAAAGGGGAACCGTCCCAGTATTCATCCACCGACCAGGGGAAACCACGAGTGGTCGGCCCGACGGGAATGGAACCGGGATCCCCCGAATGCGAGCCTCACACGTTACCGCGGATCCTTCTCACTCGGTAGTTAGTAAGATTAGTAACATGTATGCTTGTAAAGGGGAACTAGAGTATTCAAATACTAATTGGGAAGAATAAGGCAGTTTGACCAACACACCTACAAGATAAACGTTTGTAGAAATAGTTTCATTACACAATGTGTTGCTGGTTCAAAGAGAAAACAGGAGACTGAAGCGATAGTCAAATATTTTAGTCGCTATATGTTGTCTTTGAAATCTATAATGTTTCTATGATATCGCGAGAAACAACTGAACGGTGACAGCAGTTCAAAAATTACAAAGTATTGAAAAATTCAAAACCAATAACATGAAGTGGTAACTTTGGTACAAGTACCAGCCCTTTATTATTTAATTAATTATGATATATATGTAAATATTAAAAACCTTTAATACTGATCATTCATATATCATGTTTGGTCTCAAAATAATGAGGAAAGGGAGACGTTTTTTAATCATAAGCATTTTTGTAAACATATTGTATTGTAATTCTAAGATGTTCAACTCTAACAGGGTGGGCAAGAGAGAGGTAATGAAAAATCGATGTGTTACACTCACATGACTTTCTGAAACTAATTTTACAAACGCTTATTCTCCATATGCTTCATGTTAATCGAGATATCGAGATGTTATTCTTATTCCTAATTTTCTTGTACATGCAAGGGGAATATGGTAGGTTTTAAGCGATAGTCAAATATTTTAAGCGCTGGTTGCTATGTGGCGCATTCCATTCTCTTTGTATGTCCAGGACATAAAAAAAAAAATGAAAAATGAATTCCCACTTGAAAAAAAGGTTTGGAAAATTAAGGGAATAACAAGAAACATCTCGAAAAGGGTTCACTCGACAAAAAAATTGTATATGACATAAATTGTGTAATTTAACGCGATCTACAGTTTTTGTATAGTAAAAATTGGTCTATCTCTTATAGTTTACCAGTTATGCAAAAGTCGTTCACAATGAAGAATACTTTTGGAGACATTCCCAGAGAATTCGAGATATACATTTCATTTGTCATAAAAATATCTTAAACATATGATATTTTAATCAAAATCGATGGAGCCATTTTTGAGAAAATTAAAATTTTCGAAAAATGTTTCATGTAAAGGGTAATCTGAGGTGGGGGAATTTTCTTGAAAACCTTCGTGTTGCATCTCTGGAAGATACTGAACCTAAGTACCAAGTTTGGTGTTTATCCGACTGTTCGTTTCTGAGTTATGCTGTTCACAGACACACACACACACACACACACACACACACACACACACACACACACACACACACACAAACGGACATGTTTCCAAAAATGCTTCCAATGTTTCCAAGTGATAGTAGTCAGTGACAGAAGATTTCTGCATGGTGGGGTGCAATTTTAAATTTGAGCGTATATGACGCCAATCCAAAACGATATCACCATATACGCTGTAGTTGGCTGCGAGATGATTTAGAAGTAGCACGTGTCTGCGTGTTAGATTTCTATGTAACCTTTCTCCACGCAAGTAGTTCGCAGTGTTTATTCTGTTCATTTAGTGTTTTAATGGCATGTTTACGCATCACTGTATCCCGATGTAGTTATTTGTATAATTTCCACCACTTTCTATCTCGCTACCTGATTTAGAGATGCGCTTCATCGCAATACAGCTATCCGGCATATTGTTAATGACTACAGAAAGATAAGCTATGAGAGGAGACTGCAACTTCATATCTCCAGCAGCGGAGGACATCGTCCAGAGAAGTAGTTTTTGGATTAAGGTATAACTTTAATTAATTATCAGCACCCACAAAGGTTACTGCTACAAACAAGGAATATCTCGAAATGGTCCATGTAACAGATGTTTGAAATAAATTGTGTTTTAAACAGATCTGTATCTTTTTTTGTAGTAAGTTATGTCTATTTCTTATGGTTTGCCACTTATCTATACACAGTGATATAAAATTCATTTGGATAGAAGACTTCACAACCGAGCGGAATGGCTCAGGCGGTAACGTCTGTGGCCTACATTCGGGAGGTCCCGGCTTCAAATCCTGAGGTTTTTTGGTGGTTTCCCTCAGCCGAAAAGGTAAATAATGCCACTACCCAAAGTTCCACCTTAATTCTAAAACAGTAGTAAAAACGAAAAATAGATGGCAATAGCGAATGCTGTACCATCTATCCACAGGCAGTGAAAACAGTTAGACTGGAAGGCATCCTAATGCCATCTGCACGGCACGAAGCAGAAGATTTGGCAGCTATGTGCTAGGGCTTCTGTGGACACGTGACTAAGCAGGATGGCATGGTTACAGGAATGAGACCTAAAAGGCTAACTGTCCGCCTTTCTATATGAAAGCGGCAGTTGGACTGGCACCTAATGTCATCTGCAAGGCACGAAGCAAAAGATCCAGTTGCTATGCACTAAGGTCTCTATGGACACAACGAAGGGGGTGGTTACAGGGATGAGACCTAGAAGGCTAACTGCCAGCCACACCTCGATCTAGGAGTTATCCAATAACAGATATTCAGTTGTTTTTCGAAATGCACGCAGCAACGAGCTTGGAATTATAAGCCTAGTGCATAGCGTCCAGTTCTTAAATATTTGATTACGCTAATACCTTTATATCTATAACGAAATGTGTAATGCAGCTATTTCTGTAAAGTTTTATCTGGATTAAAATGAAGAAGACAGGAAAACAAATTTTCGCAAGAAGAATTTGTATATGCACTATAGAAAAAGTCATGTGAATATAACACATCAGAATTTTAGAAAATGGTCCATGTGTGTATCTGTGAACAGCACAATTCAAAAAACGTTCCCCCCACCCCAATTACCCTTTACATGGAAAAGTTTTCGAAAATTTTGTTTTTATAAGAATGGCTCTAACCATTTTGATTAAAATACGATATCTTAAATGTGTTTATACAGCATATAAATGCCAAATAACAATGTCATGTCATTTATCAATGATAAATAAAATATATATCTTGAATTTTCTGGGAATATCCTGAAAGCCCCCTTCATTTGGAAAGAATTTTGTATAATCTTATTAACTGGTAAGTATTAAACGATAGACAAAAACTTACTTCACAAAAACTGTAGAGCTTTTCAAGAGACACAATTTATTTTAAATAGGTTTTATTGTGGAATAATCCATTTCTGAGATATGTTACAAAAATTCGAATTCTCCATTACTTGGTCACTCCCTTAAACTCCTGCAAACATTCAGTTGTTTTTTGCGACTCCACGGAAACACAATGAAATTTTAAGGCCAAGGTATAGCACCCAGTTCCTAAACATTTGACTGTCGCTGTTCTCTTTCTATCTACAAAGAAAAGTGTAATGTAGCTGTTTCTGCAAAGATTTATTTGGATTAAAACGTAGCAGATAGAAAAAGAAGGTTTAATAAGAATAGTTTTTTAATAAGCGATTGAGGAAAATTGCTATAAAATTAAAAAGGAGAGATTTTATGTTGCGCTAAAAGTTGTTTTATTCCAGAACAAAATTCAAGAAAGTATGCAAAGTATATAATATCTTGAGGTAGATTTTTAACACTTGAATAATTTTAATTGAATTATATAATATTTAAATTAAATAACAGCCCGCCTTGAAGCAATATGTATGTAATAATTTATAAAAAATGTATGTAGCAGTTATTGCAAATGCTTATATTATTGTAAAACATGTTTAATACTGTTATGTGAATGCTTTACGAAGTTCAATAATGTAAAAGCTGTGAGAATAATACGTTTAAAGTTGATAACAATGAGGTAACCTTGGGGCAATAATGAGTTTGAGAGTTTAAATGCTACTAGTCATGATTAGAGCAACGATAATGTAAATTTTGTGACAGTTTAAAATTAGCCAATCGACAGCCAGAAAAAGCTTTAATTAAATGTAGGTATTCTATTGGAGTAGGATTAGCCACTCATAGACTTTAAATGCAAAAGTTTACGGGTTTTGACGGTCGAAATATGTTCAATTACCTGTAGACCTTGGTGGTGACTAGATGGATCTGTTCTCTAAAGCAATATTACGTATTCGTGTGAAACGAAAATTATATATACGTGTTAACAAAGTGCAAGATATTAAATTAAAGGATCTCACAGCTCTTGATATCAGTGTAGTGTTATTTAATTTGTGCCAAGGATTAATAAAAAGAAGTGAATTTAAACTTAAAATCTGTGTAAGCCTACATTCTTGTCGTACCACGCCCTGTCTAAGAGATACGTGACTCTAAAACAATACTGAAGCAGTCGAGGCAAACATAAACATAAATAATATATATAGAAGCAGTTTAATAACAAAGTTAATTAATATTTTTTAAACTTGAAGCGTAACAACAACAACAACAAAAAATACATCGTCAAATCGGCTTCACATACGTAGTAGCATATTACGTAACAAACAATCCACTTCAAATTGACGTTCATACGTGGAGCTAAATAAACAAACCTCCAACGTAAACACAATATTTTCTTCAAGTTGGCTTCCCAAGCATGAGGCTAAACAAATAAATAAATAAATAAACAAACAAAACTCCAAGAGAATACCTACTTCAATCTGTAATACTATATTGAAGATAGTAATGATTTATTGAAAATAGACTAGTGCATAATGGTGAAGGAGTAGTTACCATACGAACGAATTACTGGATATTTTGACGCTAAACACAAACATATAACAATCACCAACCTAGTAAAGTTAGTTTGAGAACTTCTCTTCCTTACAGAATTTCGTTGTTTCTATCCAAAGCCTGAGACATTAGCATGTGAGAGTTTACCTAAAGGAATACGCTGCTGTATTTAGCAATATCTCCAATGATGTGTGTGGGCAATAATGCAGCATATGCGCAAACGACCCATCGATTTTCCGTTACACTGGACAGCACATATGTAATTTATGGCGGACAGGTATTTTGGAAGAGGTATTTCATATTTAGGCGACTGCAGTGAAGCCGCCTGCCACATAGCGGCATGGTGGATGTATTTCTTTAAAGAATTTGTTATTTAAGGCAAATTTTTGCTCAGTGATAAGGCTGCTGATTATCTTCACGAATATTTTGCATGTTATTGGTTTTAGACGGTCGATTTGCGGAGTTATACAACAATCAAATTCAAACACGCGAAATATGAATAATCAGAACTTCAAACAGAAACAAATTATGAGCTCCAAAGTACTCTCTTCAAGGGATTGTGCAACTTTTATGTGTATGTGTGTACAGGCAGGCAATGAAATGGCCTAATTTGCACAATCGTCTTCCCGCACCATACACTTAAGAAACTGCTGAAACAAATACAAAAACATGTGGAAAGGTGTTAAAAGAAGACTAAGAGACATCAACGAACAGGAAATAGAATCGGATTATAAAATTAAGCCTTCTCTAAGTCTAGCAAATGAAATAAAATTGAACTGGAGTAAAGAGGCATAGATACTTAATTTAGGAAGAAAGGAAAGATCAGGAATGCCATGGTTTAGACTGGGGGGCTGGAGGACACAGAAAATGACTGACAATTCTGGCAGGAGAATCTGCCTATTCTGTGATTTTGGTGAGGACTGGGTACATATTTTGGCGGAATGTACATAGTGGAAGGACGAGCGAATAATTAAACTCAGAAGAAAAATTCTTAAGTCCCTCAAGAAAGAGATTGGCATTTTGGGAACTATTGGCTGACCAGAGAAACTCGCAAAAGATGGGCAATTTTTTGTCTAAAGTGCGCGAAGCTACGCCAAATTTGTTGAGTTAGACAAAGGTAATTTATCTCTATTTCCCTTTCTCTTGTTCCTTTTTGTTGTGTTTTCTTTCTCTGTTGTTTATTTTGTCACCTATTGTATCTTAAATATGCATGTACGGTCAATGACCCATGCACTAAATACTTGTGAAATAACTTCAATAATTTGAAACCAATAAAGATACCTTATCGATCCATCCATCCATCCTTCCTTCCATCCATCCAGCCATCAATCCATCCATCCATCCATCCATCGGTCTGTCTCTCTGTCTGTCTAAGAAACTGATAGCTGACCATCGTTGCATAGTACATTTTTATCTGATCCACTTAATTTCTATTTGTTTAATGCGAACCACGAAAATATCTATCAGATTACCCGCCCTAGCATTTTAATCCTAGTACCTCTCAAATAAAAGGTACTACCAACAGTCACGAGTCCCCCGGTTAGGGTGTTTTTCTAATATGAGAAAATTAAGTTAAAACAAGGAACATAAAATCAGAATGTAGGACAGATTTGAATTTTCTCTATTTGTATAGACGTACACAGGACGTACGCATACTGTATTTACGAAAATAAAATGTAGTTTTTTTTAACACTTAAAGCTTGCTCCACCTCCGATATCTCATTATGATTAAAAATTAGTGATTAGTTTTCAAGACTATATGTATAAAATACAGTGATTCGTATAGTTGGGTAAATTCTATAATGGAAATAAGAGAAAAGCCAACATAGTTGTTACTTAAAAGAAAAAAGTAGATATAATAGTTTGACTTAAATGTTTTTAAGTAAACGAATGTAATTTAAATATTGTTACCTCTATGGTGCGTATCTTATAATTAATTTTACAGACCATTTGTATTGTGAGTCATGTCCCTACATGTTTTTGAATTACATGGGCAAAGGGTTTATGTGCAACCTTCATCAGTTATATTATTCAAAATATGTGGGTCTTGCGAGGGGCACTATTTATATTTTGAGCCTTGGCAACCCTGAATGTTGTAGGTGCCATCTGACGTTTCCAATGGAAAGTTTGGCGTTTTTGATCATAACATACTTCAAACATTTTGTCAATAGAGCGTCATTTGTTTTGTTCACACTAATTTTAAACTTGTGTCAACAAAAACATGGAATTAACTCGTGAAAATGTTTGTGCAATGATTTATTACGACTTTCGACGTGGATTATCAAGGCAAGAGTGCATCGATCAACTAACTTCTACATTTGGCGATGAAACTCCATCCTTTGCCACTATGAAACGCTGATACAACGAATTTAATCGTGGCCGCCGTTCGCTCAATGATGAAGTTCGTGAAGGTCGTCCAAAATCAGTTGTTGCGCCATAAAACATTGATGCTGTGCAAAATCTAATAACGAAAGATCGTCATGCGACATATTGTTCAATTAAGGCAACCCTAGGCATTAGTTCCACCAGCATATATAAAATATTTGATGATTATTTAGCCGTGAAAAAGGTTTGCTCTGTTGGATCCCACAAGATTTGACGCAATCTCAAAAAGATGCTCGTGTCGATTGGTGTACAAAATGCTCAAGAAATACAATAGCGGTGCCTCATAAGACGTATATAAGATTGTAACAGGTAACGAATTATGGATCTATACGTATGAGCCGGAACGTAAACAGCAGTCGACTGTATGGGTGTCTCAAGATGAAGCAAATCCAACAAAAGTTGTTCGCACTCAAAGCACTTCGAATGGTCGCCAGCTTTTTCAGCAAAACTGGCCATGTGGCAAAGTGCTTTTAGAGGAACGTAAAACGGTCAATGCCGAATGGTACACAACCATTTGTTTGCCGGAAGTCTTCGGTGAAGTAAGAAAACCAACAAGAACCGTGGGATCGTTCTTCATCAAGACAATGCGAGCGCACACACATCTCGTCTAACAACAGAGTATTTGAAGTCTCAAAAAGCCGAATTGATGTATCATCTGTCATAAAGTCCTGATTTGGCACTAAATGACTTCTTTTTGTTCCCGAACATCAAGAATAATTTACGTGGACAACGATTGCCACTAAACATTGCAGAATTCACCGCACTAAAGCACGATGCAACATCAGAGGAGGAGACCAATTACTGGAGCAGTGTAAATGATAATGGTTACTGAGGCGGTGCTTTTGGTGCTATCCAAAGCTGTATATTCCTAAATTTTCGCGATCTTTAATACCTTTGCGAGACTTGGAAAAAACCACTGAAAGCACTTATTTCACTGAATTAAAAACCTAGTGTTGGGTAAGGCACTTTCCGAAAAAGTCTGATGTTTTACGTTCACATAGCTTCCTTTAACCATGATCGTTTATTCTTACACAGCTTCTACAGACTTAGTTGGCGAAAGCTTCTTTTTCTATCTACTTCCGTTTACGAGGTGTTGTCCAAAACTTCTTGAAATGCCGCAATAAATATATTTACACCGTATTTGGATCTTATGCACCACCACTACCTTCAACATTTGTGAGTGTATTTGCCGCTTCCAGCGCTTCTTCTAAGTATTGGATCTGGAAGTCATTTTTTTCAGAGTTTGTTCAACGCCTTTTGTGATTTTGCTTCAGTTTCAGCAAATGTCTAACATCTTCGACCTTTCAACTTGATTTTCATCTTGAAGAACAAAAATAAGTCGCACAGGGCTAAATCTGGCGAATATGATGGATGCAGAATGGCTATTATTTTATTTTTCCCACGGAAATCTTGCACGATGAAAGCTGTATGAGGTTTTGCATTGTCGCCATGAAGAATCCAATTGTCCATGCTCAGATGTCTTCTCATGTTCTGCTTCAACCGCCTAAAGACGTCATGATAGAACACCGCATTCCCTGTCATACTAACAGGCACAGACTCATTGTTGATAATGCCTTCATTACTCAAACAGTAGCGAAGCGACATTTTCGGGTGTAAAGTCAGTTGATGGACGTCCAGAACGATCACTGTCATCAACCAATTTTCGGCTATTTTTAAACTTCTTGACCGTCGTAGGTTTGTTTCTGGATTAGAGTTCGTCTCCAAATGCTTGCTTTATAACTTCATGCGTTTATTCAGCAGTTTTCCCGAGAAAAGATTATACAGACGAGCTGCTCCCTCATATCTATTGCTGTGAAATCGCAATGTAAGCCACACTCAACAATGGAAAAATCTGATGTGTTACACTCACATGACTTTCTCTACTCTTGTACAAACTATTTTTACAAACTCTTATTCTCCATCTATTTCATATTAATCGACATAAACATTTGCAGAAACGATCTTTTGACTGCAAAGAGAACTACATTTTACACATAGCGACCAGTTTTAAAAATGTTTGACTATCGCTTAAGTCGTACTATGTTCCCCTTGTTTTGTAATTGCAAGGGCAATATAAATATACAGCAGCCTTTAGGCATAGACATAGCTCTTAATAGCTGGTTGCTAGGTGCACCCCCATTCTCTTTGCCACAGATTAATACTCTTTGCATATCTAAGACAAAAAAATGAATAACGAATTCCCATTTGAGAAAATATTTAAAAATTTAAGGAAATAACAAGCAATATCTCGAAAATGGTTCACTCAACCAAAAAAATGTATATGAAATAAATTGTGTATTTCAATGCGATCTACATTTTCTGTGTAGTAAAATTTTGTCTATCTCTTATGGTTTACCAGCCATGCAAAAGTCGTCCACAATGAAGAATACTTTTGGAGACATTCCCAGAAAATTCAAGATATACATTTTATTTGTCATGAAAATATCTTAAACATATGATATTTTAATCAAAATTATTAAGGCCATTTTAGAGAAAATTGAAATCTTCGAAAAATGTTCCATGTAAAGTGTAATCTGGGGTGGGGGGATTTTCTTGAAAATCTTCGTGTCGCATCTCTGGAAGATACGGAACCTAAATGCCAAGTTTGGTGTTTATCCGACTGTTCGTTTCTGAGTTATGCTGTTCACAGACACACACGGACATATTTCCAAAAATGCTTTTTTGGATTTAGGGGGTCTCAAAACATATATTTCCGGTGAAATTTCGGTATCTAATTTTTGGGTGGAATACAATACTTCCCCTCCTTACTATACGTAGTGAATGTTTAAAAAGCAGGCCTTAAAATTTATACTTTTTCTCTAAGATTTCGAGCAACAACTGAACGATAATAGTACTTGAAAGAATGACAAACTATTGAAAACTTAAAATGAATAACAAAGCGAATAGCAAGGGATATCTCTGAAATGGCTAATGCCAGAAAACCTTATTTAAAGAAATTATGCTTTAAAGAAATTTACATTTTTGTGTAGGTTTTTCAATTATACAAAATTCCTTTCGAATGAAGGTTACTTCACAGCTGTTTCCAGAGAATTCAAAACATACATTATGTATGTATGTGTTTGTATATACGGTATATCACATATGACATTTTAATCATAATCATTGAAGCTAGTTTTCAGAAAATGAAAAATAACGAAACGTTTTGCATATGAAAGGTAGTTTGGGGTTGGGTAATCTTTTGAAAATCTTCCTAACACATGTTTGAAACTTTGGTATTTTATCGGCGTTTGGTTTTTGAATTATGCTGTTTGCTCTCCCTCTCTCTCTTCACACACAGAGGGAGGGTGGGAGGGAGAGAGAGACTTCTAAAAAATGTTTTTTATTCAGGGGTCTCAAAACAAATATTTGTGAGTATAGGAAATAGAATGTGTATTTTAAAGCGTACACGTTTTGTATACTATTTTTTTCTATCTCTTATGGTTTACCAGTTATAGAAAAGTATGAAAGAGAATTCAAATGAAGCGAACTTCACAGGCTATTCGCAAAAGATTTAGATTCCACTAGTCATATGGTATTTTAATCAAAAATAGCTAGATCCATGTTTGAGAAAATCAATAATAAAGAAACATTTTCCATGTAAAGTATGGAGAGATTTACTTGAAAATCTTTGTGTCGCTTCCTTGGAAGATGCTAAACTTAAATACGATGTTTTATGCTTATTTTGACTTTTTGTTCTTGAGTTATGCTGTTTACAGACACACAGATACTCACACAGACACACACACGGACATAATTCTAATGAATTTAGGAGACCTCTAAACATGTATTTCGTAACATCTCCATATAGAATTTTTGGGTGGAATGTAATACTTTCTCTACACAGCAAAAAAGTAGAGAAAGGAAAACGTACTTCAACTATATTTGAAGAGGCTATTGCATACTTAGCGTGTGTGCACTCTATTAAATTAGACTGCATTAATAGAATTAACCTTCTACAGGTTGTGACCCGAGGGGCGACCAGAACCTGATGACGTCGTGCGCAAGCTTGGACGGGGTCCCTAACGGTTCCAGTTCGAACGCATCCGGCGCCGTCCAATCCCACTAACAAGCCTCTAACCCCCGGCGGTCCCCGAAGAGACCCACATCGGAGGCGGATACAGACTGAGCAGTCCCGATCGACGCCAGGAAGAAACCTACACAAGGCGCACATCTACCGCCCAGCCGCATCACGACGAACACCGTCGTCTGGTCCTATTACCTGAAACAGACGACAATGAAGTAATGATGGGTAAGAGAATGAGGGACAGGAGAGTCGTGTGAGAAGAGAAACCACTCCAGTATTCGCCTGCCGACCAGGGGAAACCACGAAAACCCAAGGGCCAGAATAGGCGGTGCGAGGTTACCGCGGGGCCATCTCGCTCGGTAAGTTAATATAGCATGTCCCACGTAAATAAAACTCATACATAAAGTTATATACACAAGTTAATGGTCTTCTATTGATGCATAAAATAACTGGTATATTTATATCACATCCTGAGAGGGATAGCTTAATTTTGATGCTATTGTCTGGTATCACATAATAGTGAGGTTGTAGTAGTAACAGGAATTCCTGGAGGTTGGCACCACTTTCTGCAGTTAGCTCTAATTGGAGCTACACTTAACTACGAGCTCTTAAAACCGTAAGAAAGAAAGCTAGAAGTATAAACAGTTGATAACAAAAACAATGATCTTAGTCATTTCCTTAATGAAATGCACATGCATCTTAACACAAGAGGCATTTGAATTATCATCTATCCAACCCTAAGAGAGGAACTTTGGTGAATGCAAAGAAGCGAAATATGAATACCATAGGACAAAAAGGGACATTTTCAATGTGTTTATTATATTGCAAAATTTTCGGACGATTATGTCAGAAAGTCTTTGTTTAAGGTAATAATGCACCCTAAATAACAAAACTTTTTCTGCTGACCCTATAGGGTTGCTGGACACTTCAAAGTCACTTTTAGACACCAAATACTTTCATCAAATTGAACAGAAGCTTAAATATACTCTGGTTTTAAAACTGGTTTTCTTCTTTGTAACTGAGAATCTGGAATACACTATTATAAATTTGTTCTGAGCTTTTAACATAGTTTCCATTTTTCATCTTATTGATAAATGTATACAGCTTTTTAATTATCAACATCAGCTAACACTCATTATGAGCGATGTATGTGTAATTTGAGGCAGTATTTCTTAACACTTAAATGATTTCAGTTAAATTGTATAATATAAAATATAATAACAGCCCACCTTAAAGCAAAATGTGTATAATATAATATATAAAATGCATGTGACAGTCATTGCTTTAATGTTTATATTATTATGTACATGTTCAATAATGTTATGTGAATGTATTACGTAATTTAATAATGTAGGAGCTGTGAGAATAATAGGTTAAAAGTAGCTTACAATGAGGTAACCTTGATAACCTTGAGGCAATAATGAGTAAGAAAATTTAATAATGCTACTAGTCATTATTGGAACAACAATAATGTAAATTTTGAGACAGTTTAAAAATAGCCAATCAACAACCAGAAATAAGTTAAAGTTAAATGAAAGTATTCTATTGGAGTAGGATTAGCCAATCAGAAACTGAAATAGGAAAAATTGTACAAATTCAGAAGCAGTTGCGTGTAAACAGCGTTACTAACCGGACGCGAGACGCATCCTCGAGAATTTTAAATCGTATCCAGTTGAAAAAAAAAATAGTTTGCGTGTTAAAAAAATGCTAGTAATTAATACATAATCTCACAGCTCTCTCTCTCTCTCTCTCTCTCTCTCTCTCTCTCTATATATATATATATATATATATATCAGTGAAGTGTTACTTTAATCGTTTAAAGAATTAATAAATGGAGTGAAGTACAAATTATAATCTGTGTAAGCCTACATTCTTAGCCGACTACTCCCTGCAAAGAAATCCATGTCTCTAACAATAATACTGACGCAACCGAGGCAAACATAAATATATAATATTTAAAGAAACAGTCAAATTATAAAGTTAATATTTTTAAACTTCAGGTGAAGGCTACCGGAAACTTTTTACCATACGTACGGTTTCAACTACTTCAAGTGTTCGGCTCCCCAACATAAGAACTACAATACAACTCCTTCTGAAATTCTCCTTCTTCAAATTGGCTTCCATACGTGGGGTAGAAACTTACCTTCTTCAAATTGCTTAGAATGTAGGTAATACACAGCATTGTTTAAAGTCGCGTACATAGTAGTTAGAGAAGCTATTGTATTTATCTCAAAAACGAGATTTCACCGGAAATGCATGTTTTGAGCCACTCTGAGTCCAAAATAAAACATTTTTACTATCTATAAACGTACATAGTAGTTAGAGAAGGTATTGCATTTAACTCAAAAAATCTATATCGAAATTTCATCACAAATACAGGTTTTGAGGCCACCCCAATCCAGAAAAAGCATTTTTAGAAAAACCTGCGTATGTGTCTGTGAACAGCATAGCTCAAAAATGAAAAGTTGGACAAATACCAAACGTGATATTTATGTTCAGTATCTTTTAAAATGCAACAGGACAAATTTAAAGATAATTCCCCCATCCTAATTACCCTTTGCATGAAACATTTTTCGAAATTATTGTTTTTCTCAAAATTGACTGTAAAGATTTTGATTAAAATACCATACATTAAAAATATTTACATGACCAATAAAATGTATATCTTGAACTTCCTGGAATAGTTTGATAATTCTATTAATTTGGGAGGAATGTAGTATAATCTGTATAGCTGGTAAACGTTAAGCGGTAGACGAAAACGTACTACACAAAAAATGTATATCTCTTTAAAACACACGATTTATTCCAAATAACATTTTTGTAGTACAAGCGATTTCCGAGATATCTCTTATTACTGGTTCGAATTGTTAATGCTTTTGTCATTCTTTTAAAGTCATGTCAATTTTCAGTTATTTGTCGATAGTGTATGGAAGCAGTTTGAAATTTTAAGGCTAGTGTAAATCGTCCAGTTCTTAAACATTTGACTATCGGTATTCTCTTTGTATTTATAACGAAATGTGTAATGTAGCTGTTTCCGCAAACGTTTATCTCTATTATAATGAAGTATACACAAACATAAGCCTTTGTAACTAATGTACATGCCCAATAATAAACGATAGAAGGTACAGAAATTCATATGTATGCAACACATCAATTTTTTACTTTCTCTACTACGTACAATAAGTAGGGGAAGTATTGTATTCCACCCAAAAATTCGATACCGAGATTTCACCGGAAATACATGTTTTGAGACCCCCTGAATCCAAAAAAAAGCATTTTTGGAAACATGTCCGTGTGTGTGTGTCTGTGTGTCTGTGTGTGTGTGTGTGTCTGTCTGTGTGTGTCTGTGAACAGCATAACTCAGAAACGAACAGTCGGATAAACACCAAACTTGGTATTTACTTTCGTAATCTTCCAGAGATGCGACACGAAGGTTTTCAAGAAAATCCCCCCACCCCAGACTATCCTTTACATGGAAGATTTTTCGTAAAGTTTAATTTTCTCAAAAATGCCTCTAACGATTTTGATTAAAATATCATATGTTTAAGATATTCTCATGACAAATAAAATGTATATCTTGAATTTTCTGGGAATGTCTCCAAAAGTATTCTCTATTGTGAACGACTTTTACATAGCTGGTAAACCATAAGAGATAGACAAAAGTTTACTACACAAAAAATGTAGATCGCGTTAAAATACACAATTTATGTCATATACATTTTTTGTTGAGTGAATTTTTTCGAGATATTGCTTCTTATTCCCTTAAATTTTTCAATACTTATTTTCTAAAATGGGAATTCGTTATTCATCTTTTTGTCTTGGATATGCAAAGAGATATAATCTGTGGCAAAGGGAATGGTGCTGCACCTAGCAACCAGCTATTAGGAGATATGTATGTGCTTAAAGGCTACTGTATTTCTATATTGCCCTTGTAAATATATATTCCCCTTACATCTACAAGAAAATTAGCAATAAGATAGAGTCTGCAAATGTTCATCTCGATTAACATGAAGTAGATGGAGAATAAGCGTTTGTAAAAATAGTTTTACAAGAGTAGAGAAAGTCATGTGAGTGTAACACAAGATTTTTTTATATAGTTTCGTTCCTTCTCCGCTTGTCTTGTTAGGGATTCGGACGAACCAGTTCATTACTGTAATTGTTTCGCTCATTCATTGATAGCTTTTTGGTTAAATACAGAGTCTGACAAAGCTGAAGAGCTTTTAACTGAACGACTTCGTCACTATATTTCACTACATGAACACAGAAAAAGAAGCCTTACAGAAAGGCATCTCCGATGTTATTTGATAGCGACAAAAAACGGTGTAACGCTCCGAGTAAGGAACTAACGTTAAGATAAAATTTGCAGCAGCTATTTACAATTTACCTGCTACTTCTCTATAGCAGATAGAGGAAATATTTCATTCCATCGAAACATTGGATACCGAAATTTTACAAGAAATACACGTTGGAAGATTCCCTGAAAAAAAAACATTTTAAGAAAAACGTTTTGTGTGTGTGTGTGCGTGTGTGTGTGTGTGTGTGTGTGTGTCTGTCTGTCTGTCTGTGAACAGCATACTTCAAAAACGAAAAGTCGGTTAATAAGTTAAGGGTCTTCCAAAGGCGCAACACGAAGATTTTCAAGACACCCTCCGAATCCAAAATCTGTCTTCATGACAAATAAAATGTATATATTTAATTTCTGTGTAGGGCCTGTGAAATCCTCTGCATTCTGAATGACTTTTGTATAATTGGTAAACCGTAAGAGATAAATAAAACATTATTACGCAAAAAATGATATTGTTAGAGCGCGCAATTTATGTAAAACAAAACATATCCGAGATATTCTTTGTTATGGGCTTGAACTTTCAAATACTTAAACTTTTTTCCATGTGGTAAGACGCTCTTCATTTCTTTTCGCGGTTATGTAAGGAACATGACATTTCAAAGCCATCACATAGCTTTCCAATTTTTAAGAATTTGACTGTCCCATTATCTACTGTATGCTACTTACGCCTATAAAGAAATTTGTAAATATGCAATGAAAGTTTATCTGTATTAATAATAAGTACATATGTGGAAGAATAAGGTTTTGTAAGAATAGTGAACAGGGAGTGATGTGAATGCAGCACAGATTTCTATCAAGTGGTAAGACGATATTCTTTTGTTTCTGGTAGACATGCATGGAACGTGAAATTTCAAAGCCATCACAAAACGGCCCGATTTTTTAAAAGTCTGATTATTGATTTAGTGTACTAAATGTTTCTTATAAGTACCTACAGCGAATTTGTAGGACTAGGAGCCTATACCTTTTTACTTTCTCTACTACGTATAGTAAGTAGGGGAAGTATTGTATTCCACCCAAAAATTCGATACCGAGATTTCACCGGAAATACATGTTTTGAGATACCGTGAATAAAAAAAATCTGATGTGGTACACTCACATGCCTTTCTCTACTCCTGTACAGTCTAATTTTACAAACGCCTATTCTCCATATGCTTCATGTTAATCGAGATATCGAAATGTCAATCTTATTGGTAATTTTCTTGTAGATGCAAGGGGAATATGGTAGCTTTTAAGCGATAGTCAAATATTTTAACGCTGGTTGCTATGTGGCGCATTCCATTTTCTTTGCATGTCCAGGACATAAAAAAAATGAATAACAAATTTGAGAAAAAGCATAAGTATTGGAAAATTTAAGGAAATAACAAGCAATAGCTCGAAAACGGTTCACTCAACAAAAGAAATGTATATGACATAAATTGTGTATTTTAATGCCATCTACATTTTTTGTGTAGTAAACTTTTGTCTATCCCTTATGGTTTACCAGTTATGCAAACGTCGTTCACAATGAGAAATAATTTTGGTGAACGTCCCAGAAAATTCAAGATATACACTTTATTTGCCATGAAAATGTCTTAAAAATAGGATATTTTAATCAAAATCGTTAGAGCCATTTTTGAAAAAATTAAAATTTTCGAAAAATGTTCCATGTAACGGGTAATCTTGGGTAGGGGGATTTTCTTGAAAACCTTCGTGTCGCATCTCTGGAAGATACTGAACCTAAATACCAAGTTTGGTGTTTATACGACTGTTCGTTTCTGAGTTATGCTGTTCACAGACACACAGACACACACACACACACACACACAGACACACACACGGACATGTTTCCAAAAATGCTTTTTTTGGATTCAGGGAGTCTCAAAACATGTATTTCCGGTGAAATCTCGGTATCGAATTTTTGGGTGGAATACAATATTTCCCCTACTTACTATACGTAGTAGAGAAAGTAAAAAAGCATTTCTGGAAACATGTCCGTGTGTGTGTGTGTGTGTCTGTGAACAGCATAACTCAGAAACGAACAGTCCGATACACACCAAACTTGCTATTTAGGTTCAGTATCTTCCAGAGATGCGACACGAAGATTTTCAAGAAAATCCCCCTACCCCAGATTACCCGTTATATGGAACATTTTTCGAAAATTTAAATTTTTTCAAAAATGGCTCTAACGATTTTGATTAAAATATCATATTTTTAAGACATTTTCATGGCAAATAAAGTGTATATCTTGAATTTTCTGGGACGTTCACCAAAATTATTCCTCATTGTGAACGACGTTTGCATAACTGGTATACCATAAGGGATAGACAAAAGTTTACTACACAAAAAATGTAGATGGCATTAAAATACACAATTTATGTATTACACATCTTTTTGTTGAGTGAGCCTTTTCGAGATTTTGCTAGTTATTTCCTTAAATCTTCCATTACTTATACTTTTTCTCAAATTCATTATTCATTTTTACTTTCTCTACTACGTATAGTAAGTAGGGGAAGTATTGCATTCTACCCAAAAATTCGATACCGAGATTTCACTGGAAATACATGTTTTGAGACCTCCTGAATCCAAAAAAAGCATTTTTGGAAACATGCCCGTGTGTGTGTGTGTGTGTGTCTGTGAACAGCATAACTCAAAAACGAACAGTCGGATAAGCACCAAACTTGGTATTGAGGTTCAGTATCTTTCAGAGATGCGACACGAAGGTTTTCAAGAAAATCCCCCCACCCCAGACTACGCTTTACATGGAAGATTTTTCGAAAAGTTTAATTTTCTCAAAAATGGCTCTAACGATTTTGATGAAAATATCATATGTTTAAGACAATGTCATGAGAAATGAAATGTATATCTCGAATTTTCTGGGAATGTCTCCAAAAGTATTCTTCATTGTGAACGACTTTTGCATAACTGGTAAACCATAAGAGATAGACAAAATTTTACTACACAAAAAATGTAGACCGCGCTAAAATACACAACTTATGTCATATACATTTCTTTTGTTGAGTGAACCGTTTTCGAGATATTGCTTGTTATTTCCTTAAGTTTTCCAATACTTATCCTTTTTCTCAAATTCGTTATTCATTTTTTTTATGTCCTGGACACGCAAAGGGAATGGAATGCGCCACATAGCAACCAGCGTTAAAATATTTGACTATCGCTTAAAAGCTACCATATTTCCCTTGCATCTACAAGAAAATTACCAATAAGATTGACATCTCGATATCTCGATTAACATGAAGCATATGGAGAATAGGCGTTTGTAAAATTAGATTGTACAAGAGTAGAGAAAGTCATGTGAGTGTAACACATCAGATTTTTTTTTGTCCTGGTAATGCAAAGAGAATGGAATACTCCATATAGCAACCAGCGTTAAAATATTCGACTATCGCTTCAAGCCTACCAATTCCCCTTGCATCTACAAGAAAATTAGCAATAAGATTAACATCTCCACATCTCGATTAACATGAAGCATATGGGGAATAAGCGTTTGTAAAAATAGTTTGTACAAGAGTAGAGAAAGTCATGTGAGTGTAACACGTCAGCTTTTTTTCAATACTTATTTTCTCAAATGGGAATTCGTTTTTCATTTTTTTGTCTTGGATATGCAAAGAGTATTAATCTGTGGGAAAGAGAATGGTGCTGCACCTAGCAACCAGCTATTAAGAGATATTGCCCTTACAAATACAAAACAAGGGGAACATAGTACGCCTTAAGCGATAGTCAAATATTTTTAGAACTGGTCGCTATGTGTAAAATGTAATTCTCTTTACATGTCAAAAGATCGTTTCTGCAAAGTTTATCTCGATTAGTATGAAATAGATGGAGAATAAAAGTTTGTGAAAATAGTTTGTACAAGAGTAGAGAAAGTCATGTGAGTGTAACACATCAGATTTTTTATCTTGGTAATGCCACAGGTTATGTATCCCCTATTATCAGTCAATAATAATAATAATAATAATAATAATAATTGCTTTTTATGTAACTAAATTTTGTACTGAAAACTTTCTTTTAAAGGATTTTCTATCCATATTATGGAAATTAGTTGTAGATTTACCTGTAGGCTTTGCTCATAACCCGAGTTTGACTTGCATAAACACAAACTAACAGATGGAAGGAAAGAACAAATATTTACATGCACTGTATTATCTCGTTTCTCAAGTTGTGATTCAGAGGTTTTGGTCACCGAGCTAGGTAAATGTAATGTCTGGGAGTGAGTCGCCAAGCCAGGGTATTGCAGAAACGTAATTTAGTTCGTCAATAAATCAGCTTCATTCATAACTCTGTTAATGGTGCATTGATTCACCACAGGATACGTAGCCAAGGTCTATCAATAACTATAGTCCAACCACTCTTTAGGGATAAGTGCGAAGCAATAAGGTGAAGTCTCGACTCCTTTCTTTACTTATCTAGCATAAAGTTAAACTCAGTAATGCAAAACTTAAAAGTGAAAGCCGATCTCAAAGTATTGGGTATCCTTCGATAACATCGAATTTCGAGAGTATCGAGGTATCATTCCTAAATCGTGTATATATATATATTGTGCGCCAAAGGTCTATGTGTGGCTTTTGAATGTATTTTAGTTCCGAATGAAATTGAGAGCTCGTGCAGGCTATGTGGCTGCGTGCGTAGCGCGTAGTTTTGTTCGGCATGTGTGTGTGTGTGTGTGTGTGTGTGTGTGTGTGTGTGTGTGTGTGTGTGTGGTATCGGCTGTATCATAGTTACAGTATTCTAATTTCACTGCATTTGTGTAACAAACCCCTTTGATTAGGAAACAGAATTGGTGAAGTTTGTGTTTTTTATGTTTTCCTTGTTTTCTAGCTCTATTCTCGGGTTTTACATCGCCTATCGACGTGAATACTGCGTAGTGCTGACTGAGTAAGCTTCAAAGCATGGTGCATTTCTCTGCATCACAAGGATAAGAGGTGTGTGAAAAGTGAATGAGTTGTGAATGCTATGAAGTTAAAAATCTGTTTTATATAGTGTCTATAGTAGGATGGCTCCGAGGTAACGTGTAGTAAGACTGCTTTCTGGAGGCCCCGAATTCGATACCCGCTCGCTCTGAACTTGTGTTTTACGTGGTTTTCCCTGATCGGTAGGAGAATGATGGATTGATTTCTCACCTAACACAACTTCCTCTACATAATTTTTCCTTTTTCGTTTGCTTCTCATGTTTCAGATACTTTTCTAGGTGGCGTGGATGCTTGCTCAGGAAAGAGTATTTCCTTGGATGCTAGGAAGCTGCTTGGTTGAACGAATCGTTCCTTGCCATTTCTGGGCAGCTCAAGTAGTGAGACAGGTCTTTTAACCAGAAACTGTTAGACTCTTCCACGCGTCTCTGTAGCCTGTCTGCCTGCGACCTGCAACCTCCTATGATTCCTTCATTTCATCCCTTCCTCCTGGGGCTGGTAGCCGCAATAGATCTCCCATAGATCGCAGTACGCGAGATGTCCCCCTCCGTTGTATATACCATACCCTATATGAGTGCCCATACAGGGTAGTGTTATTTGAAAATACAGATTTGTACTATTGGAGTGTTTTTATAAGTATCGGTATATATTACAGTAAATGTAAATAAATATTACTTACTTACCTACAAGTTCACAGAATTATAAAGGTAGTATTAATGTTGGTGCTTGCAGTTCTACGAGGGCGGATTGATAAGTCCATTACTTTGCGGAGAGATAGCGTTCTAATCACAGGTTTCGTGTTTGCACCCAAGTCTTACATCTATTCGGGTATAATCGTAGAATTATTCATTATTTGTTTCTTAGAACATTGTTGAGAGTCTTAAATGAGCAGATGTGTGTTGCTTCAAGAAAATGGAGAAAAGTGAATTTCGGGTTCTCATAAAACTACCTTTTGCGTGGTAAGACGGTGAAGGAAAGGGAATAAAAGCTGAACAAGTATTATTGGGACTGTGCTCCATCTCATGGCATGGTTCACAGAATTTCGATGTGGCCGTTCGAGCACAAAAGATGCCGTGCCCAAAGAATGGCCGGTTGAGGTCACTACAGCAGAAATGGTGAACAAATTTCACGATATTGTATTGGAAGACCGCCGAGTGATAATTTGTGGGATAGCCAAGACCTAAACATCTCGAGTGAACGGATGTATAACATTCTGCACGAATTTTTGGGTATGAGAAAGCTGTCAGGAAAATGGGCGCCGCGACTGCTCACAGTTGAGAACAAGCGGAATCGTGTGACCATTTCACAGGGATGTTTGAACGTATTCCAGCGCAACTCACATTAGTTTTTACGGCGTTATATCACGGTTAATGAAACTTGGATCCATTACTGTCAATCTGAAACCAAAATAATCAAAGCAGTGGATTTCCTTCGGCGAACCTGCTCCAAAGAAAGCGAAAACCATTCCATCTGCAGGAAAAGTCACGGCAGCTGTCCTTTGAGATTCACAAGGGATGATATGCATCCACTACTGGAAAAGGGTAAAATGTTCATATTATGCCGCAATGTTAGATCAGTTTCACAAGGACTTGTTAAAGTAACGACCCCATTTGGTGAAGAAAAAGGTTCTCTTTCACAAGGATAGTGACCGGAACACAAGTCAGCTATTGCCATCGCAAAATTTGTGGATTTGGGCTACGAACCTCACTCACCATATTCCCCAGATTTGGCTTCTTCTTCTTCTTCTTCGCAAACCTGAAAATCTTAGTTGCTGGGAAGAAATTCACGCTCAGTGAATACATCATGGCAGAAACAACCTCATATTGTGCAGATTTAGAAAAATCATACCTTTTGGAAGGGTTAATAAACTTGGAGAAACGTTGAATAACGTATATTGAATTTAAAGGATACTGTGTTGATATACAAAGTAAATGGTTTGGAAAAAATCGTTATTGTCTTTAAAAAGTCACTGACTTAGCAATCCGCCTTGGTGTAGCATACATAGTATCATTTAGGCTGCTATAAACAAGAAGCGTTTGAGCTATTAATTAATTATAAATGAGTACTTATTTCACAGGAGAGAAGAGCTCATTTTGAACAACTCAATACAGAAGTACCCGACTGTATCTCTGCGGTTCATAAGGGTATTAAAAGAGATGTGCAGCATTTACTGGCCTCGTGATGTGAGGTGAAAGCTTATAAAGGGAAGATAGAATCTCTTAGCCCTTGTCTCAGTTTATATGCGAGGAGAGTGGTAAATGGAAACTCCACAAGTGGCTTACTACCCTCCGGCCACTTCTACCAGTGCTTAAACATATTTGATGAATGTACACAATGTAATTGTTTTCTCCCATTAGTCTCACTGCAGTGTGTGTAGGCATCCAATAACAGAAAGTCTGACGTGTGCCCTTTCCAATTTAATGTTTCCTTGTTTTAAGCTCGGCTTTTAGTAGCAAAGTGTAAGTTCTTCCTTATGTTTCGTATTTAAGGATGGAGAGACATATTAGCATAATTTGGTTGGCTGTGGCGTCATAATGTTTCAAGAAACTGAAACACTTGTAAGGCCATATACAATTGCATTGATAGTTCCTGTATGTATGGAAGTAAACAACTTATTTTTGTTTTACTTAAGTTGCTGTTACCGCAAGGTCATATCGTGACAATTTTACTGCAGGTTCTTTGCTGTAGAAGTCAACACGTGCCAGATATTTGCCCTCAGTCGTATAGCGCCCTCCTGTACAATATATCTACATACGTGTAACAAGAACCCTTCACGAATATAAAATTTCACCTTCCGATAAAGAAAGGAACAAAAAGACAGAGGGGTTGCACTGTGCAAAGGAAGACCAGCCATCAACAAGTTACTTTAGTTGTACTGAAATATGCAATCCGAATTGACCTGCAATTGAAAATGACGACATAATTTAATTTAGTTTTTTCAATTGTGGCGGTACCTACATCATCTCTGCCACGACAACAGGCTTAAAAATGTTAAATTAGGATGATTACGTCATCGGTTGCTCAAGCAATCCTCCCCTTATCCAGGATACAGGCCTAGTTGCCTGTGTTAGATAGATAAGGTATCTTTATTAGTTTCAAATTATTGAAGTTATTACAGAAGTATTTTGTATATGAGTCATTGACCGTACATGCATATTTAAGATACAAAGTATGGTGAGAAAATAAACAACAGAAAAAGAAAGCAAAACAAAACAAACAAGAATAAAGGAAAATAGAGATAAATTACCTTTGACTAACTGAACAAATTTGACCTAGCTTTACGCACTTTAGCCAAGAAATTGTCCATCTTTTGCCTGTTCCTCTGGTCAACCATTAGACCCCAACATGCTAATCACCTTCTAAAAGGGCTTAAGAATTTTTCTTTCAGTTTATTAGTTCGCTGGTTCTCCCACTGTGCGCATTCCGCCAAAATATGTACCCAGTCCTCATCCAAATCACAGAATGGGCAGATTCTCCTGCCAGAATCGTCAGTCATTTTCTGTGTCCTCCAGCCCCCCAGTCTAAACCATGCCATTCCTGATCTTTCCTTTCTTTCTAAGTTAAGTATATATGCCTCTTTACCGAAATTAAATTTTATTTCATTTGCTAGACTGAGAGAAGGTTTAATTTTACAATCTGATTCTATTTTCTGTTGGTTGATGTCTCTTAGTCTTCTTTTGACACCTTTCCATATGTTTTTGTCATTTCTTTCAGCTCTTTGCCATACTGACCCCATTCCTATTCTCCTCAAACCCCTTTTCAAATCAACTGCCCAAAACTTAGGAGATAGGTTTTCTCGCTGACTTTTATAACATTTGGATCATAGTGTGGAGTTAATTCCGGCATCAGTCTGAGCCAGTACTTCACTGCTCTTATTTTACAGTGTATTGTGTCTTTATAACATCCCACATCATTACTCCCTCAATACCATCGAATTTGATGTGCCTTGTGTCCAAGAATCTTTTTCAAAATCCTACCTGTATTTTATTTACATGCTCTGCTAATTCCCATCCCCAAATTTCACTTCCGTATAATAAAACCGTATAATAAAATCGCCCTTATCATAGAGTTATACATCTTTTCTAATGTATCTACAGGTACATCCGGTATCCGCGAGAGGGTACATAATAATTCATTTAACTGCCCTCGTGCTTTATAGTTAGTTACTCGGCTGTGTTTGTCTGCAATAACTCATAGAGAGAGACGACTCCGGGCCTGCAGCTAGACCACATCGCACTTCTGTTGAACGTTAGTTGAACAAGACCGGCTCAATGCACACGATTTTTATGCGAGTTCTCGGCAAAGTATTTTTGAACTTAGTTTTGCCATTAGGACATGGGGAATAATCACTCATTATGGTATTCGTTTTCTATGATGGCTGTGTTTTCTTAATCCTACATTTACGTTACATTGATAGAAAATGTGACTCAGTTGCTCTTGGGGTTATTTACATTTAAATGTAAGTGGTAGCCAAAGCTATAATGGGATACTGAATTTACGATAATAAGGGTTGTATTTCAAATTCTAAGTAATCAAAACCTTAATCATTTTAACAGAGCATCTGCTTACTGGAATATTTCCTGGTCGGTAGGCGAATGCTGAGGTAGTTTCTCATATACCACTATTTTCTTTCCATTGTTTTCCTTTTAGTTCGTTTCCTTCTGATCTTTCAGCTATGCTTCTAGGTTTTGTGGCGTGTGGTAGTGATGGATAGATGGTACGGATGCTTGCGCAAATAATTGAGTACTTCCCTTGGACACTAGAGAGCTGCTTGGTCGACGGGACGTTCATCGCCCTCTCTAGGCTGCTCCAGCAGTGGGTCGGGTCTTCGAGCCTGGAACTGTTAGGGATCTCCACGTGCCTGCGGCCGTAGTCTCCTGTAGTTCCTCACTTCATCCCTTTTTCCTAGAGGGTGGTAGCCACAATAGATGTCGCACAGTGCGCGAGTTGCCCCCCTGCGTTGTATAATCTATACCTATACATGAATATTGGAAAAGGAGATCGCGTAAGGGAATATAAATCTACGCGTTCTGATATGGTTTTGTCAAATTTACTCCTTTATTTTATATAATATCATGATAACGATAAATGCCGCTCGCCAGTGTAAACAGCGCACGCTATCGGCAGATAAACAGAACCTTCAGGAAGCTTCTTCTACCCTCCTCCTCCAGAAAGTGTCGAAATAGTTCTAGAACTTTCGAGAACCTTGTGGAAAGCTTCCACTCACGCGGGAGTGTGAGTCCCTGCCAATTGAGTTGAATATGAGTCGGTGAGTGAAGTCAATCAGCGAGCAAGCGAATCGGTGGGTGATTTTCCCGTGCGACGAGGGGTGCCATTCTGTGAGCGAGTTTGTAACGGCTTTTGTGACGTTCAGCGAATGTTACTGCGGAGTGACGGGTTGTGGAGGTCTTGTGTTCGACTCCCGAGTGAAGTGATCCGTCCGGCATGAAGATGCTGAGTCATGAAGAAGTGAAGTGACGGAGAGTTGAACTAGTTCAACTTAGTCAAGTCGCATTAGTGAAGTGAACGCCCAGTGAAGTTGAAAACTAAATAAAGCCAAAAAAGGGAGCACTGGGAAAAGTGAGAGTCGAAAAATTGGACCAACTCACAATAGCAAAAAGCTTGTTTGAAAGCAGAATTCTGGATTATGCATAAAATCATTCCTTGAGAGAGAGGCTGTGAGTTATTATTACCATTATTATTATTGTTGTTGCTTTAAATCTGATACATCCTTTCTGCATGGAGCCTTGTTGTGCTGCACTGTCTAGATGTTTAATACACAGAATGAGCTCAGATTGATTATGCTGTTTAATAAAAATACATTTCACATATTCAAAATGTGCCCAGCTTATTACATTGACATGTTAATCATATCCCCAAAGGAGGAAGCTACGAATGTATGCAGGATCAGTTTGAAGTGCACCGTCAAACTTCAGGGGGTGATTCCTGGCTTGAAATAGAGCACAAAGTTAATATCACCTTATGTTCGGAAATGCACGTTTTCCACCGTAGATAGCACTGAAGAAATGCATCAAACAAAGAGTCTTGACACACAGCACATGGCCTGAAACCCGTCCATGTCCAGATGTTCAAATTGGATTCAATGGGATGCAGTGCACACGTTCACATATCGCATCATGGACTGTCTCACTCGTTCGAATGTTCCGGACTATGTCCGAATGTCGTCACAGGCTACGTGGACACGCCGCTGAAGAGTCTGAACATCTGGAACAGGTTCTCGCACAATACTTTTCAGATGCCCCATAAGTAAAAATGCAGGGGATTTAAGTCCGGTGATCGAGCAGGCTATGCAACAGGGCCTCTGCATCCTATCCAACGTTGAAGTGTCGGCGAACATAGCTACGGAAGTGGGCTGGCGCTCCACCGTGCTGCGGACACATTGCCTGTCGTATTGCCAAAGGCACATTCTCCAGCATTGGAGGCAGAGAGTTCTGCAGGAAGTCCAGATACGTTTCTGCGTTCGTTGTGGAAGAAGAACTGGTCCAAGTAGGCGGTCGGCAATAATCCCCCAACATTGATGCTGAATCGCTGCTGATGAGATGTTTCAACCATTCCGTGAGGATTTTCTGAAGCCCACAGATGACGATTATGTAGTTTAATGATACCATCTCTACCAAAGGTCACTTCATCGGTGAAGAGGACTGAATACATCAATCCCATAATGGTTACACAAACCAGCGACAGAATCTTCCCCGTGGAAGAAATTCCGCTGGTGATAATCCCTGCACAAGTTGGAGGTGATAGGGATAACAGCGATTGTCATGTAGGATACAGCTAGCCGTCCTTTTGGTTTATGTTCGTGCCAATTGCCTGGAGCTTCTACCAGGGTTTGTCAATATCATGGAGAACATTTTCCTCCACATCTGGTGTACGCACAGTCCAAGTCCGCAGCCGCTCTGAACGTTCGTCTGTCTCAAAGGAATCATGTTTATACAAACGCCGAAAAATTGTTCCAAATGTTGTGATGTGGTTGGAGCTGTCTATCAGGGTGCGTAGCTCAATATATCCGCACTGCCTCTCGACCATTTCCACCTGCTTGACCATAAACGAACACCATCTCCGCTTGTTCCTGGAATGAATACCGGACCATTGTGCTTCTACATTGCTTAAATCACACTATCTACAACACACAAAACGCACACTGCAGGTTATGAGACACTGTCGTCAGTGCCATCTACCATAGAAAGTATGCATTTCCAGACACAAGGTGGTATGAACTTTTGTGCTCTATTTCCAGTCAGGAATCACCTCCTGAAGTTTATCGGTGGACATAAAACTGATCCTGTAGAGCGAAAATTTAGTTTGGTTGGTACAGAGTAATAAAGGAATATTTTCTTCAGAGTTTTAAAATACGTACCTATGTATTCAAGATTTAGTACCTTAATAATATTACACGCGAAATTAACAATTTTCCGATAATGTACTTTTGTGAAACCGTCTACAATGCTATCATTAATTATGAGTGTTTTATCTCATTTTCTAATATATAGATAATTAATTAGTTATAGAGTAATTTTCTGCATCAGTTACTCAGAAATAATGTCTGAGAAATAATTATTTGACCAATTTCTAATTTAATATATTTACGCTGCAGTTTAAAATATGAAAGACCAGCAGACCAAGAAAAGAGTAGCTTCAGTTTCTACAGCTAATTGGAGCAATTAAAGGAAGCGGTCTTGCGAAGTAGAGAGAGGCCGCGAGTGGGTTCGAATATAATTTAACTACCGTGTATTTGCATTCCGACCTTTATGTCCGCTGTTTAGCTAACTAGAGTAAGTATTATATCCGACTCAAAATTTGATATAGTGAATTCACCGGAAATAAGCGTTTAGAAGTCCTTTGAACCCTCCAATGAAATAAAATATTTTAAAAAAAGATTTGTTCACGCACAGATTTGTCCGTAGGGATACACTCGGAAACCACTCAGTCAATTTTAGTAATTCCTTCACCATTGAAATGCACTATTCTTCTGTATAGACATAAGCCGTAAAATATTTCAAAATATTTTAGCACGTGGGTGGTCAGGATACTTTCATATTTATGTCGAGCTGTTTCACTAGCGTTCTTGGATACGAATATCACAGGATATTTAAGTAGTTTATGCGAAAACAGCATATTTCAATGATTACTTTTGCTATCCTTATTTTAAATCCATATTTTAAACTCACAATATTCAAATAAACACTCCTTACAGTTGTAGTCTACCTTAAAACTCTAAAAAAAAATTATTCTACTGTATTATTAAGCACTTATGTAGCTATCCACACTGTTTAACCAGTCAAAATATTATAGTAATACTATAGGACCTGGTAAAATTCAAAGGTTACCCACAACTTCCAAAAACTACAGAGCTTTTATTTTCTATCATATAATATCTAAAATTATTTAACAACCACCCTTCATACATATTTTCAATCCTTGTGACAAAAATATATCCCTTGGCCAATTACGGCACAAATTTGTGCATTTAAACTGTGAGACTTGGCAAAAATTATAGGATATCTTACATCTTCAAAATCTACCGCTACTCACATTTATAACATCTTATGTACAAATTTGCACCATTTAATCAATATAGACAGAACTTCGGGTCCTTGCGCTTTAGGTACGAGTGTAAACTGAAGGGTACTAACGCCTTTGAAAACCACCTTTACTTGTCCTTATTTTCAATCCTTTACTTAAAGAATGCATCCGTGCAATGCTAAGACGATTAGTATATGTGTAAACAGGATTTTTATTCTGTAGATGAGTATACACGGTGTTCCCGATTCCCCGTTCATTTCTTGAAGTTATATCTGAGCTGCGCACGGCACGCCGGAAATGTTGCTTATATGTTGCAAGTGTGGTACACATTTTAATAAGTTACGAGTTGTGGCTCTGTATATACATGTATACGTAAGGTAAAGTACGTATCACAGATATAAAACTCTGTAGATGGAGGCGGGATTGCAGCTAGGAACCTCTTCGTTAGAAGCCCGCCGCCATAACACAAAGAGCAGCATATGAGTATATGATGTACCGATTTTTACTTTCTCTACTACGTATAGTAAGTAGGGGAAGTATTGTATTCCACCCAAAATTTCGATACCGAGATTTCACCGGAAAGACACGTTTTGAGACTCACTGAATCCAAAAAAAGCATTTTTTGAAACATGTCCGTGTGTGTGTCTGTGTGTCTGTGTGTCTGTGTGTCTGTCTTGTGTGTCTGTGAACAGCATAACTCAAAAACGAAGAGTCGGATAAACACCAAACTTGGTATTTAGGTTCAGTATCTTCCAGAGATGCGACACGAAGGTTTTCAAGAAAATTCCCCCACCCCAGACTACCCTTTACATGGAACATTTTTCGAAAATTTTAATTTTCTCAAAAACTGCTCTAACGATTTTGATTAAAATATCATATGTTTAAGATATTGTCATGATAATTAAAATGTATATCTCGAATTTTCTGGGAATGTCTCCAAAAGTATTCACACTCAAAAGGTGAATTTTTTTCTCGGTCTTCAATTTTTTTTTGATAATAAATTTGTTAATAATATGATTGTTAAGGTAATTAATATTACGCTACCTTTGCACAGTCAATATACTGCGGCCCTTTAAACCACATTCAGTGGGCAGGTTAAATTTCTTACCTCCCCAAGAAACCATGTTTTTAATGACTTTTTCATAACTGGTAAACCATAAGAGATAGACAAAATTTTACTACACAAAAAATGTAGATCGCGTTAAAATACACAATTTATGTCATATACATTTCTTTTGTTGAGTGAACCGTTTGCGAGATATTGCTTGTTATTCCCTTAAATTTTCCAATACTTATACTTTTTCTCAAATTCGTTATTCATTTTTTTATGTCCTGGACATGCAAAGAGAATGGAATGCGCCACATAGCAACCAGCGTTAAAATATTTGACTATCGCTTAAAACCTACCATATTTCCCTTGCATCTACAAGAAAATTATCAATAAGATTGACATCTCGATATCTCCATTAACATGAAGCATATGAAGAATAAGCGTTTGTAAAAATAGGTTGTACAAGAGTAGAGAAAGTCATGTGAGTGTAACACATCAGATTTTTTTTGTCGCGGCACAAGATCTTATTTCATATTCACTCATTCTCTTCATATAATTTGTGTTTATGTCGTGGACGCTACTGCGCCGTGCGAACAGTGCAGACTGGTGGCGCTTGAATCGTTTCCGCCTACAGAGAGGTAGGGGAAGAATTTGAGCAGAGACCTCTAGGCAATAGCTGGAGGTACAATACGTGATCAAAAGTATCGGACACCTGGCTGAAAATACGTACAAGTTCGTGGCGCCCTCCATCGGTAATGCTGGAAGTCAATATGGTGTTGGCCCACTCTTATCCTTGATGACAGCGTTCACTCTCGCAGGCTTACTTTCAATCAGGTGCTGGAAGGTTTCTTGGGGAATGGCAGCCCATTCTTCACGGAGTGGGTACTGAGGAGAGGTATCGATGTAGGTCGGTGAGGCCTGGCACGAAGTCGGCGTTCCAAAACATCCCCAAGGTGTTCTATAGGATTCAAGTCAGGACTCTGTGCAGGCCAGTCCATTACAGGGATGTTATTGTCGTGTAACCACTCTACCACAGCCCGTGCAGTATGAACAGGTGCTCGATCGCGTTGAAAGATGCAATCGCCATCCCCGAATTGCTCTTCAACTGTGGGAAGCAAGAAGATGCTTAAAATATCAATGTAGGTGTGCGCTGTGATCGTGTCACGCAAAACAACAAGGGGTGCAAGCCCCCTCCAGGAAAAACACCACCACACCATACCACCACCACCACCTCCGAATTTCACTGTTGGCACTACACACGCTGGCAGATGACGTTCACCGGGAATTCGCCATAACCTCACCCTGCCATCGGATCGCCACATTGGTACTGTGATTCGTCACTCCACACAACGTTTTGCCACTGTTCAATCGTGTAATGTTGACGCTCCTTACACCAAGCGAGGCGTCGTTTGGAATTTTTCTGCGTGATGTGTGGCTTATGAGTAGCCGCTAGACCATGGAAACCAAGGTTTCTCACCTCACGCCTAATTGTCATAGTACTTGGAGTGGATTATGATGCAGTTTGGAATTCCTGTGTGATAGACTGGATAGATGTTTGCCTATTACTCTTTAAGACCCTCTTCAAATGTCGGTGGTCCCTGTCAGTCAACAGAAGAGGTCGGCCTGTACGCTTTTGTGCTGTACGTCTCTTCACGTTTGTATTCACTATCACATCAGAAACAGTGGACCTAGGGATGTTTAGGAGTGTGGAAATCTCGCGTACACACTTCTGACACAAGTGACACGCAATCATCTGACCACGTTGGAAGTCCGTGAGTTCCACGGAGCGTGCCATTCTGCTGTTTCACGATGTCTAATAACTACTGAGGTCGCGGATAATGAGTAGCAGGCAGTAGGTGGCAGCACATTGCACCTAAGATGAAAAACGTATGTTTGTGGCGGTGTCCGGATACTTTTGACTGTGCGGGTTAATTAACCCGGGTAAGTGATCCTTCTTACCGTTCTTTTGGGATTTTGGGCAGTGTCACATCTAACAATATTTGGCCGAATCTGACCTTTTACAATTGCCACGCTCGTTTAATTAGCTTAAATAATCGAGGATATATTTTCGTAGTTCGCGAGAATTTTAGATGCTGGACGTGTCTTATCTAAAAAGTTTAAATTATAAAATTATGTGTGAAATTGAGAATGATACCCGTTTGTAAATGTTGTTGAAAGTGTTTATTCTAGGCTCTGGCAAATCAAACCGAGGGGGATGGCTCAGGCGGTTAGGGCCATGGCCTGCATTCGTGAGGTCCGAGGATCGATCCCCGGGGACCGCCCCTCGCCCATGGGTTTTTCATGATTTCCCCGGCCGCTGGGGTAGTCCATCTGTTACCATGGCTCTCCTCCCTCTCATCTCCTGTACGCATCATATTCCCTGTCATCTGTTTCAGGGTGTAGGACCAGGCGACGGTGTTCGGCGGGTTGCGGCTGGGCAGTGGCTTGCGCGCTGTAAAGGTTTCTTTCTTGGACTCGCTGCGGTACCGCTCAATTACGTCTCTCCTCAGCGTGGGGCTCTGCACCGGGGATCCTGGAGGTTGATGTCTTGTGGGCAGGAACTGTGTGGAGTAGAGTGCGTTCTGTCCGGAAACGTTAGGGACCCCGCCCATGCTTGGGCCTATCGACCCGAATCTGGTCGCCCTTCGGGTATCTCCTTCATGGAGTGTCACGTTGGAAGCACAAGGGGCCTACTGGCCTGCTTGCGGTGGTCTGCCATGTTCCGGGGGCCCCTCCGTGATATGTACCTTTGCCTTTGCCCGGAAAATCAAATAGATGTACTGAACTGAATCTAGGCAACTATTATGTTAAATTCCCAACCTTGTATAAAGTGTAATTTATTAAATCTTTAAGATTGAGCTGTTAAAGCAACCTATATAATGGTTTCTTGGTCATCATTATGTAAATATATTCAGTGCAAATGCCTTATATATTGTAAATGTGTCAATTATGTGATTCATTTGGTAAATACATGCTGACTTATCCTTTGCCGTTTTGATTGTACGGACCTCTCATAATTTGATTTCTCCTTTTACTTACTAAACATACAAGTTTCTTCTTAAGGAGGCGCAGCGCAATCAGTATGTATAATACTAATTACATACGTAACAGAGCGAGCTGGCGCCATGGCAATGCGTGCGACTCGCATTCTATCCCCGGGGACTGCCTACTCTGACGCATGGGTTTTTCGTGGTTTCCCCGGGTCGGCAGGCGAATGCTTGGTTGGTTTATCTTCTACCACGACCTGCTGTTCTTAGTTTCCTGTACCCATCATCCTCCTTGGTATCCTTTACAGGGTTGTAGGACCAGGCGACGGTGTTCGGCGGTGACTGTGCGCTCTAAAGAGCTTTCTTCCCTGGCGTCGTTGCTGGACTGCTCAGTTAGGCATCTCCTCCGAGTGAGCTCTTATGGGATTTCCAGAGCCTGTGGGTGGGCCGGGAGGGCGCCGGATGCGATCGATCTGAAAACGTTAGAGACTCCGTCCTGCTTGCACCCGTCGTCATACGATCTGGTCGCCCTTTGGGTCTCTCCCCCTTCATCCCTCCATCTCAGAGGTCACGAAGAAGCAAAAAAGGACACTTGCGAACAACTTGTAGTGCTCTGCCTCGTTTGCGGGGGCCCCCACAAAAAGCGTGTCGATTAGATCGATGTAATAATCACAGCTAAACGTTAGTACACCAAACACACTTTTCACGTACGCGATGACAGTGTTAGCAGCATAGAACGCTTTCAAATAACTGAAACAGATGCAAGTAGTCGAATCTAAGTAATGCAGCGCTAAAATAGCTGTTCACACACACACACACACACACACACACACACATCTTCTCCTAAAATGATTTTTCTGGGTTCAGGGAGCCTCAAAACATATACTTCCAGCGAAATCTCGACATCGACCTTTTGGGTGGAATGCAATATTTCTCCTACTTGCTATATATAAAGCTGTATAAGAACATATTTTTACTTTCTCTACTACGTATAGTAAGTAGGGGAAGTATTGCATTCCACCCAAAAATTCGATACTGAGATTTCACCGGAAATATATGTTTTGAGACCCCCTGAATTTAAATAGAATCATTTTTAGAAAAAGGTCCGTGTATGTGTGTGAAATGTGTCCGTGAAACATTTGTAGAGGATTTTGATTTTCTCAAAAATCGCTCTAACTATTTTGATTCAAATATCATAGGTTTAAGATATTCTTATGGTAAATGAAATGTATACGACGAATTTTCTGGGTCCCCAAAAGTCCTCTTCATTCGAATGACTTTTGCATAACTGCAAAACTGTAAGATACAGACAAACTTTTACTACACAAGAAATATAGATCTCCTTAAAACACATTTTTTTTTCTTTTTTTTGCCGAGTGGACCATTTCCGGGATATTCCTTGTTATTTGTTTCAATTTTCCAATACTTATACTCTTCCTTAAACGGAAATTCGTTATTGTTTGTGTTTTTTATGTCCTGGACATACAAAGAGAATGGAATGCTCCACATAGCAACCAGTTCTTAAAACATTTGACTATCGCTTAAAGCCTAGCAATTTCTTTACACCTACAAGAAAATTAGCAATAAGTTTCTGCAAAGGTTTATTTCGATTAACATGAAGTAGGTGGAGAATAAGAGTTTGTAAAAACACCTTGTACAAGAGTTGAAGAAGTTTGTTTTGTTGTATTGTTATTTGCCCTGCGCTTTGGGAGCCAATTTGAAGAAGTTTTGTTGCTGCTACGTATGGAAAGGTAGTTTGAAGAAGATGTATTATATTTTGACTGTTGGTGAGCTGAACTTGAAGTAGTTGCAATCGCACGTATGGTAAAAAATTTCCGGTAGCCTTCGCCCCAAATGTATTTTCCGGTGGCCTTTACCCCCCCCCCCAATAAAAAAGTTTAAGAAAATGTTAGCTTTGTAATTTTGATTGTTTCTTTAGATATTATATATTTATGTTTGCCTCAGCTGCATCAGTATTTATATTTTTTTAGAGACATGAATGTCTTAGCAGGGAGTGGTGCGACTCAAGAATGTAGGCTTACACAGATTATAATTTTACTTCACTCCATTTATTAATGCTTAACACTATTTAAATAACACTTCACTGATATAGAGAGAGATCTGTGAGATTTTTTTATTAATTACTTGCACTTTTTAACACGTAAACTATTTTTGTATCACACTGAATACGTATTAAACTTGTCGAGGATGTGTCTCGCGTCCGGTTAGTAATGCTGTCTACTAGCAACACGTCAGGTTAGGGGCGGTGTCTACAAGCAACTGACTTCTGTATTTGTACAATTTGCCCTATTTCAGTTTCTGATTGGCTAATCCTACTCCAATAGAATACTTTCATTTAACTTAAGCTTTTTTCCAGGTTGTTGATTGGCTATTTATAAACTGTCTCAAAAATTTACATTATTGTTGCTCCAATAATGACTAGTAGCATTATTAAACATTCTTACTCATTATTGCCTCAAGGTTACCTCATTGTTAGCAACCTTTAACCTATTATTCTCACAGCTCCTACATTATTAAATTACGTAATACATTCAGATAATATTATTGAACATGTATACAATAATATAAACATATACAATGATTGTAATATATACTTTTTATATATTGTTACATACACATATTGCTTTAAGGCGGGCTGTTATTGAATATATATCGTTTAAATGTTACAAATACTGCCTCAGAGTAGAGAAAGTCATGTGAGTGAATCACATCAGGTATTTTGACTTTGAAGAGGCTCTACATTTAAACTATAACACTACAATTGGCACTTAAATGTATGAATTTTGAGGAAAAGCACACATATTCTTAAATTTTTCTCGAATTTTAAATTTTAAAAAAGTTCAAATTTTACCTAACTTTTAGCAAAAACTCGCTTTAAAGGTATAAAGTTTTAAGACATTCCCGTATTTACTCCAGTGAGAAACATGCCACTAAGAAATGCAGTAACCAAGATACAGAACCAAGGTTGTTGTCATAAGTCTCTCATTGTACGTGCGGACTCGTGCAGCTCAGGAGCGACGTTTCTAATTGGTTGAATACTGGTGCTTATCTGAATAATGTAGCCAATTAAGGCTGAATAGGAATTTCGCATTAAAATGTAAAGAAAGGGGAATTAAACTACGGAGCTTCTTTGGTAGTGAAACAATTTCACCTCGGAATGAACGTTCATAAAGGAGAGGGAGGAAATAAGCTACGCGTTACACGGCGACCCACTTTATTCAAGCTCAGAACAAACTGTGCTTTTATTAATGACTCAGGGGGGCTTCGGTAGATAATGCATACATTCAAGAGGAACTAAACTAAACGTCTGCACGGAGGCTTAGTCGCGTTTGTACTCTAGTACTATTAATGCGTAAGATTTTGTCTCGTGATGGGGTTAGATTAGTATATGGGTTGCGATGTACAATGTCGTTTGAAAGAATTGTCGCTCATTTGTTGTTTGAGATATGAATATGCACATGCAGACATAACTAGTTGCTTTTGTTTACCGAGAACACTTGTTATTTCTATCTTATTTTCATGCTTAACCTCGCTGGGAATGGTACTTAGATTTCTAAAAATTTATAACAGGCCTTTTGACTGCGTTTCTTTAGTAGCTTAATAAACAAATTACTGTATTAACGCTTTTTGCAGGTTCTTTTGGCCGCCATTTTCTCAGACGCACGGACAGTTTGGGTGCGGCAAAGGGCATCACTGTTTATTTTAATATTTATCACCTCTAAAACCGTTTCGACAGAAAATACATGTCTATTTCCATACCTGGTTAAGTATTTTTAACAGGATTATCTATTACATAGAGTTTTCATTTTAAAATTTCCAGCCTAAATACCTATATATTTCATTTTAATTTAATAAAATTCAAATGACAGTTACATTTGAATTTTGAGGGGGAAGTTTGTAATCAAGGATAATTGTATTTTAGGTCTCACCCCTTTATATCCAGCCTCATCCTCTTTAAAATTATTTCAAATGGTACCTCTTATATTTTTATACTTATTACGTTCTCTACTGCGTACTATAACGAAAATCAGATGTGTTACACTCACATGACTTTCTCTACTCTTGTACAAACTATTTATACAAACGCTTATTCTCCATATGCTTCATGTTAATCTTATTGCTAATTTTCTTGTAGATGCAAGGGGAATTGGTAGGCTTTAAGCGATAGTCAAATATTTTAAGAGCTGGTTGCTATGTGGAGTATTCCATTCTCTTTGCATTACCAGGACAAAAAAATTAATAACGAATTTGAGAAAAAGTATAAGTATTGGAAAATTTAAGGGAATAACAAGCAATGTCTCGAAAATTGTTCACTGAACAAAACAAATGTATGTGACATAAATTGTGTATTTTAACGCGACCTAAATTTTTTGTGTAGTAAAATTTTGTCTATCTCTTATGGTTTACCAGTTATGTAAAAGTCGTTCACAATGAAGAATACTTTCGGAGACATTCCCAGAAAATTCGAGATGTACATTTCATTTGTCATGAAAATATCTAAAACATATGATATTTTAATAAAATCGTTAGAGTCATTTTTGAGAAAATTAAAATTTTAGAAAACTTTTCCATGTAAAGGGTAGTCTGGGGTGGGGAATTTTCTTGAAAACCTTCGTGTCGCATCTCTGGAAGATACTGAACCTAAATACCAAGTTTGGTATTTATCCGACTGTTCGTTTCTGAGTTATGCTGTTCACAGACACACAGACACACACACGGATATGTTTCCAAAAATGCTTTTTTTTGGGTTCAGGGGGTCTCAAAACATATATTTCCGGTGAAATCTCGGTATCGAATTTTTGGGTGGAAATCAATACTTCCCCTACTTACTGTTACGTAGTAGAGAAAGTAAAAAGTGAAGTATTCTATTCACCCAAATATTCTAAACAGATGTTTCATCGAAATTAATAAACCCAAAATAAACAAACATATAGATTAACACAATAGTAAACGTGCGAACATCATTGCCGATTGAAGTAGAGCATGGTCGGCACTTTTAAAGCTGCTTACTTTACCTGCATTGTTGTTGATTCTGTGATTTCGTAGCTCATTTTTATCTCGTGTGCCAGCTGCTCCAGTGGTTTGCTCTTAGATCTTTCTCTCAGGCTATGCGTGGATGTATTGTGAAGTAAAACGCCAGTTTAAATTGGGAGGTAAATTTATTGTGAACTAATATTTGAGTTGCTGAAGTGAATTGCCGACGTTCGAGATGAAGAAAAAGACTGATTATGAATCGTAGCACTCGAAATTGTAACAACTGTATTATTATACCTGCTAACTTTTGCAGCATCAAAGTTATGGTTGGCAATGTTTCGGCAATAAAAGAAACTAGAAGTGTAACCTACATGTGTTGCTAAAATGTTTACCGGTAAGATACCTCGAGATAGCCGCTACTCATACAAGCGCGTGGCTGGGCGCTTAAAATATCACACGAGCTACCAATGACAGTACCAGGGAGGGAGGGAGAGAGAGAGAGAGAGAGAGAGTAACTCTCTGATCTAAAATTGCACGCCTTCCTATCACTTAAGCCACGCCTACATTAGAATTACTCCCACCATGACTTATCACGCGCAACCAATGCTTAAATTCTACGTCCACTTCTTAACTCTGTCACCATGCTGGCCTAAACTCTCGGAAATACCTTTCACTTCTCTTTCTCAGAATCTTGGCCTACCTGACTATGTAAGCGTACTGAACTTATAACCTAACACCGTTCCCAGAAATCTTTAAACTAAAGAGCTAGCTGTCGCTAATGACTTTGGCTAACCTAACGTCCTTATTACCTTCGTCTTTCCGGACAAAATCTTTCAACCCAAGTTTTTACATTATATATTGATTTAATATACGGAAATTATATATAGCAATTATTTCTCTATATTACTATTATTTCTTTATTTGTTGTATATCTGCCCGTCAATAATTACGGTATAACGATGAGCTATTGTTCTAAAGGAAAAGCCGTCGATATAACCTTCGATATTAAAGGCGGTATATAAATTGAACAAAAAATAAATACATTAGTTGATTAATTCTGTCATTAAATTTCACCAAGAAAGTAATTCTTACAGTTCAAGGGCTACTTTGTAATGAAAACTTTGTTTCGCTTGCTATGTTGTTACGGATAATGGGGTGTAAATTAAAGCTCAAAAAATGTCAGATGGTATCCCTATATTATGATGTTTACCACTGAAAGTGTATCTGATAAACCGTAAAGAGCGAGATGTCTTGGGTGATACCTCAGTTAGGAGGTCGCAATTTCAAATCCGTGTACGATAAAACTTGACTGTTGCGTTTTCGTGGTTTCCCTCAGTTACTTGGTAAATAGGCGGCGCCGTGGCCGAGTGGTTAGACCGCTCGCCTCCCACCGAGGCGGCCCGGGTTCAATCCCAGGGACCTGCATGTGGGATTTGTGGTGGACGAAGCGGCGTCTGGGCGGGTTTTCTTCGGGTTCTCCGGTTTCCCCCGCCATTCATTCCACCAACTGCTCCATCATCACCTTTCCTTTCATCCATTTCACCAACATTTCGTTTCATCTACTTCCTTCATTCCATACCAGGCATCGGGCTGATCACCCATCCCGGATGTTCTGTCTGATCCATGAGTGTCTGCTTCTCGACGGGCCTCTGACCCCAGGCACCCGCTTGTAAGTCCTGGGGGGTGTAAGTCCTACATAAGAGGAGGGTAAACAGATAATGAATGAATGACTGAATACTTGGTAAGTACCGGGTTAGATATTCATTACTACGACCCAAAGCTCCACCAGCAAAGCACAAGAAATTGAAATAATTGTTGTTACAGGAAGGCGCTTACCCAACTAAGGCTATCTGACTATAATCATAATACTTGTACATGCCTACAGTGCAGCAATCACACCTTTACTAGATGTACATATTCAGGTCTCCTTAACAAAGAACTAGGAAGTGTGTGTACATATGTGAACAGCAATACTGTAAAACGAAATGATGGATAAATAAAAAACTAAGTATATAAGTTCAGCGTCTCTCCAAAGATGCGACACAAAAGTTTACAACAAAATATCCCAAAATTGTTACTAAATTTTGTTCTGAAATTATAGCTCTAAGGATTTTGATTAAATTACCATATATTTAAGATATTTAGATGACAAATAAAATGTTTATCCTGAATTTTCTAGGTGTAGTCACTAAAGCCTCTTCATTCGGAAGGAAAATTGTACAATTTTGTATAAATGGTAAGCCATAAGAGTTAAACAAATGCAGTTACAGCACAAAAAGGAGGTATCTCTAAAAACACACGGTTTATTTAGATAACCTTTCTTCTGTATAGTCATTTTCAAGATATTCGTTCTTATTGGTTTGAGTTCTTCAATACTTTTGTCATTTTTGGAATTGCTGTCAACTTCAATATCAAGTTAGGTATTTATCCGATCTTTGGTTTTGAATTATGCTATTCACACACGCACACGGACTCATGGAGATTTATGGGGCCTTAAATGTATGTGTTTTCAGTGAAATCTCGGTATTGAGTTCTTGGGTGAAATAAAATACTTCTTCTATGTATTAGGTACGTGACAGAGAAAGTAAAATTGCGATTATCGTAAACAATATTCCTATTTTATTAGATTAATCTGTAAGAGAATAAGGAACAAAGACAATATTCTAACGGCCTGGCTTTGTGGTGGGGGGGTAGTGTGTCTGCCTCACATTCAAGAGGTCCGGAGTTTGAATCTCGGTTAGGGTGAGTTATCCGGATAAGGTTATTTCCGGGACTTGTACTCACCCTGAGAAGACGAATTTCGGGTAACTTAAACTCCATGGACCCCGTGCTCATTTGAGCATCCTTTCACCCATTTTATCCATCATCCGTTATGACCTGCCAGGTTAACGATGTTAAACTAAAATTATATATATTTTAACCTCCAAAAGACAATCTTAGGGCACCTAACAGCACCTTACAATCTATTTTTTTTCGCATTATACGGCAAATCCTTCTAAGCTCTACTAAAAAAAGAAATTAGCAGGAGGAACTTAATGCATTAAACAGTTTTTTAAAAGCTCTTGCTTTCCACGAACCTTCTTGAGAGTTTTTCTTGATGTTTCAATAACGTATATATACTGCACAACCTTTGGAAATGTTGAATATGAATGAACAATTTTTGAATGAAGTAGGCAATTGCAGATGAACGCGTTTCCACTTGAATGGGTTTATGTGGGAACCAGAAATTCCACGCCTTTTGCAAAACGACAAAGCCACAGGGTGGTTTAGTCAGTGTGTTTGATACTATCGACCAGTATTTCATTGAGAATGACAGCGCTAATCGATGGCAGTAACATCTGCTCGCCAACAAAATTCATGCAAGAGAAATTTCAACCTATTGATGTCCGTCTGATGTGGGCTCAGCAGGATGGTGCCGCTGCCCATATTGCACAGACAACTGCATTAACCAGGATTTCTTGCTGCGAGTGCAAACTGTGTTTCATGGACGCCAGGTTTATCAGGATTTGACGTCTTCCTTAAGGGTTACTTATGGCGGTGCATCTACGAAAATCGTAGAATTGATAGTCTTCATCTGAAAAGTTTCCATTTTGAGAGAGTGATATTGTAATGACATAGAGGCTCCGGGCTAAAATTTTATAATATAATGCAAATAATTGCATAAACGAGATATTACTGTCATTAATTCTTAAAACTCAAGGGATACTTTTATAATGAAGACTTTGCTTTGCTGGACAGGTTGTTATGGATAATGGAGTGTAAATTAAAGCTCAAAAACTTTCAGATGGTATCCCAAAAATTAAGATACGACTGAAAGTGTATTTGATAAACCGTAACGAGCGAGATATCTTGGGTGGTAGCTTGCAATTAGAAGGTCGTAAGTTCGAATACTTTTACGAGCAAATGTGATTGTGGCTTTTTCGTGGCTTTCCTCAATTGCTTGATAAATATCTTGTTGGATATTCATTATCACGACCCAAAGCTCCACCCACAAAACAAAAGAAATTGATATAATTGTTACAAGAAGTCACCTACCCAGCTGAGGCCATCTGACTATCATCACAATACTTGTACATACCTACAGTGCAGCAATAAACTAAAGATTCTTACTAAATGTCCATCTTTCAATTTTTAGTTTCTCTATCGTGTTTTGAGGCCACCTAAATCCAAATAAAGCATTTTTAGGAAATATCGGCGTGTGTGTGTGTGTCTGTGAACAGTATAACTCAAAAACTAAAAGTTTTATAAATACCAAACTTGGGATTTTGGTTCAGTATCTTCTAAAGATGCGTCACAAGAGTTTTCAATAAAATTCCCCCACCCAATCTACCCTTTACATGGAACGTTTTTAACTCAATAAATCAAAACAAAATTGTAAAATTTACCTTATTCGTTTCCTTAATATCTTTAGAAGGTCTAAATGAATTACAATTCAATTTATAACCCAAAATTTCATAATAATTACATAAATTAACCTAAGTATGTGAACCTTATTAACTTTGTATCATTCTATGGATTAGATTTTCTAAAAAAAATGACTAAAGCTTTTTATTAAAGTAGCAGATACACAATATATTTACATCACAAATAAAATGTATATCTTGAATTTTCTGGAAATAGCTTGTTAAATCCCCTTTATTTGATTGAATTTATATAACTATAAAAACATAACAGATAGACAAAATTTACTTCAGAAGAACTGTAGAGATCTTCACACGTTTTGTGTTCAAAAATGTTTTTACTAGTGTTAGTTGATAACACAAAGTGAAATCCACAGTTCAGCAAACACTTGATGTTTTAATTTTACACTTTTTCCGAATTGTGTCATCTAACGGGCATGCTTGAAGTTATGCGATCCTCCTTTGTTTCTTGTTTTCATCGCAAGAGCTTATTACTACGAATGAAAGATATGAATGTTTCCATCGAGAAATCAATTTACTGCTAGGATTTTGTGAACAAATATAAAAATCTATGGCAACTTTATAAAATATACATTTTATAATCTTCTTTCAGCGGCTTTTGCTTCAAACGAGTGCCGATTGAACCAACTTGGTAAAACTGTTTAATTTTATTAATTCATAAATTTCACATTTTCAAGTGTTCCTTATTTTAGTTTCTATTCTTTGTTTTCGTTGCTCACATTTTAAGGTTTTTCATTATGCCAAGTAAGAGACGAATCGACTTTAATATTGATGTTAAGAAGTGCTTTTCCGTGAAAGTAGGTAACTTGAAGCCAATACTATGCCTAGAAATAAGTCACCTTTTCAGGTCAGTTCTGTGTTTTCGCGTATAAATAGGATAGAATAAAACCATCGTATTCCCAGTAGACATAATCGCCAATAACAAAAATATTGAGATCACGACAGTCAAAAACCTTGATAAAGCTTCTCAATATAAAAAAGCTATAACAATAGTCTGCATTTTCAAACTTTTTGCCAGATGATTTCTTGAATCAAGATTTTATGCTGATTCCAGAAATAACTTCCTTTTCTTCTATCACGTCAGGTTTTTTACACAAAATAAGAAGTAATGTTTTGACAATTTTACTAATGATTGTAGAAAAGTAAATAACTTTTCACACAAGGTAAGTTTTTATTCAAGAAACATTTTAAGAATACTCTGAAGAACTCCCCTAATTTATTTCATGACTACACTTTAACAAATCAAGAAGCCTAAGTGTTTCATTTAATTTTTTTCAAACTTTGTCTTATTTGACTTCCTTGTAGATCCTCAACATCCAACAGTAGTTGGCCATCATAGTTTCATTCCATCTCCCCTGGTACCTCCTCTCCATTTCCTTAATATCTTGGTGAAAACGTTCACCCTGCTCTTCACTATAATGTACCAGATTTTCTGGAAAGCAGTCGATATGTGAATGCAGAAAATGTACCTTTACACTCATGTTACAACCCATCTTCTTGAAATTTTCCATCATTGTTTCGACAATTTTCCTTCTTTGAGGGCCAACAAAAATTCCAGATTTTAATTTGTCTTGTGTAATGAAGGTACTTGAGGCAGGGTCCATCCTGTGGTAGAGCCCTTACAAACTGTTTCATCAAGCCCAATTTTATGTGTAGTGGTGGAAGCAATATCTTTATCTCTATATCTCTGTATTTTTAAGTGAAATTTGGAAAAAACTGTAAGTGATAGAAAAAAACTAAAATCGGTTCTGAAATCAGCATAAAAAGTGAGTCAGAATCACCTATTAGTTTTCAGTCATCCATATCAATGCAGACTAGTATAATAGGTCCTTAAGCTACGAAAAAGGCAATTAGGGCACTATAAAATTAGTATATTTTATAAGAATAAAACTTATTTATGCATTCAATACCTACGATTCTAAACATAGGAACAAAATAGGCAAATGCCCAGCTCTACTCATAAAGTCCTCCGCTTTTGGTGCCTTTGTAGCTAGTATGAAGCGGCGTTAAAGTATTCAAATTCCGTACAGCAATGCTACGTTAATTCTAATAAAATGCTTTACTTCAGATTTAAAGAGTCTTTTCTGCTTCTGTCAGATCCCATATTACTGAAAACATTTACTTTCATAGCGCACACATTCATTCCCCTGGAGAGCGTGTAAGTTTAGCTTGTCATTCTGGACACAGCCACAAAGCCAAATGGGGTTCGCGCTGCACATACTGCCGGCCAGTTAGTTCCCTCCATCCCCTTTCCATTTTCTCTTATGTACTACTAGCCGCCAGAGACTTGCTCACCGCCTGTGAAGTAAATCAAAACTATAATGGAGCTGAGTGGCTTACAGTTGAAGCCGCTTGAATGTCAGCACTTGGAGAGCTCTGGAAAAGAATCCCAGCTTGTATTGCTCCTTCACAAACATCTCCAGTCGATAATATAAGTACAAAAAGTGCTGAAGGCAAAGAATTACAAGGGCACTTATGGATAGAGACATTTCGAAAAATACTGTTTCAAAAAATGTTTCTAAAGCACGTAAAGAGACAAACCTCCAGTCTTTCAATTTGTTTCGTGAAGGCAAATCAAGATTCCAGGGACTTCACTAGTCTACTTTACTAAGACCGTGTTTGAATAAACAAAAAAGTATTAAATAATTAAATATTCACTTAATTACTTGGTTAATTACATATTAATTTTGGGAAAATATGCATATTTATGTAATTACTTCTCTTTATTTTTTATAAAAATGTAAACTTTCTCATATTGATCTTTTGTACTGAAGCACTTTTGTCTGTCTGCACTATTAGTTTCTCTTTATCTACTTTCTCAGGCAGTAAAGCCTGTGGCCCGCATTCCGGAGGTAATTGATTCGATTCGCGCGGCCGACCTTTCTGACCTATGGGTTTTTTCGGGGTTTCCCCGGGTCGTTAGGCGAATGCTACGAAGGTTCAGTCATCCTCGAATTTCCTGTCCCTCCATTTCACCTCCATTCTCATTTCACTTCACCTTTCATCTGGTTGGTCTGTTTCAGCGTTGAAAGTGTCGACGGGAGTCTCGGCGTTGCCTGACAGAGGAAAAGGATGCTCTATGTAACCCTTCGTCCGCCGGAATGGGGGTGGTCTCCGAGTCCCGGGCCCCCCAAGGGGTGTGCAAGCCTGCAGCTCTTGGCTTTCCTCACGATGATGAATGGGTGCCGGAACTTTCCGCATCCCCATTAGTTTCTTAAACCGAAGTACTAAACCTATCTGACAAACAGACAAAAAATCATTGTAGTGAGTACTAATACCTTAAAATATGAAATCATTTTGTAGGTAACTGTTTGGAATACATAGTGATACACAGGTTGATTTTTAAACCTTCATCTACCGTCCGTATTCTTTATGAAATAATTATACAATGATTTAGATGATTTGTGTGGTAAATCCTTCACTTTACCTCTTCTAACTGTAATGTCGTGAAGATTCTGTTAAAGTCCGAATAAAGCACGAAAATCAGAAAATTGCAGTGAAATATTTTGGATGTTTATATTCTGTTTTTCTTAACCTCCCCGCGACACATTTGCTAATTCGAAATGTTTTATAGCCTATAATTATCTTTTAGTGATGAAAAAATTATTGGAATAGTCGAGTGATACTTAGTCATAGTAAAAGAAACTTCAAACTTTTGAACCTTTGGCTGCCTCCATAGTTTTCAAATAATACAGAAACCCCTGATATCAACATTCAAAGACATACGAGCGAACTGGTAAATATGAAGATAAATACGAACCATCAGGCTAGGAATTTAAACATAGCATATAGTCAATAATCGGGCAAAATTATTCCCTCAGATGTTAATTATAAGTAAGTTAAGTAGATTCTGATGTTACGGTGATGTTATATGTTCAATATACATTGGTAATAAATTTTATTATAACGTACACAAGAAATACTTAGCAAATACAAATAATGGAGGTGGAGAGATGACCCAGATGGATAATTAATTGGCCAATCACTGTAAGAAAGAAAAGAGGAAGTATTAATTTAAGCTGAATGGTAGTGTGGAAAAAAAGATATGGGTAAAGTTGGCTTAGAAGACGGGCAGTGAAATGATAAATCACTATGGCGGACAGGAGTCAAAAGCAACCACTGAAAGGTGGCTAGCTGAATTATGAATTATGAAGAAGGAGATAATTACGTAAGGATTATTAAAAGGTGTTGGCACCCAAAAGTTGCATCTCATACATCTGTAGAATCAGAATTAAAGTTGTTATGTTTTAATGCTAAATCCTGACATATACAAAATACTTGTATAAAACGGAAAAAACAAACAGTGAATACATAAAGAGTGGGCGAAACCACAATACTAAAATAGCACTATGCTTAAAAATCGATGAAGTTTCACCACCTCAGCATATAATTTAAAATATACCCGCTTCCAACTTGATATTAACTTCCATTCGCGAAGTATTACATTTTAAATATATTTCATACTTGATATTTTATTGTCCTCTGGTGAAGGCCGCATAACATTTCATATTTCATACAGCTTTGCTAAAATGCCGCATGTGATATTACAGGTCACTATGGTAATGTCAATACTCTGACCGCATAGCAAGGTGAGAAACACGTTTGAACTTATGGAATTCATGCTGAACTGATATCTGAAGTGTTTCTAATTGCACAACAGCTATAAGAAAAAAAAAATAATCAGCAACCTGAAATAATAGTTTCAAAATATGTCGACTTATAACTTAGAATTTTAACGCGCAATATTTATCGAAAATATTCAATACATTAGTTTGAAGATGGTTATTGCTTCACGTATGGAAAGCCAATTTGAAGTAGGAGTTGTATTGCAGTTCAACTGTTGGGGAGCCGAACTTGAAGTACTTGCAACCGCACGTACGGTAAAAAGTTTCCGGTAGCCTTCGCCCCAAATGTTATAAAAATATTAACTTTGTAAATTTTGACTGTTTCTTTAAATATTATATATTTATGTTTACCTCGGCTGCGTCAGTATTATTGTTAGAGACATAGATTTCTTTGCATGGAGTAGTGCGGCTAAGAATATAGGCTTACACAGATTATAATTTTACCTCACTCCTTTTATTAATGCTTGACACGATTTAAATAATACTTCACTGATATAGAGAGCTGTGAGATTTTTTTATTAATTACTTGCACTTTTAAACACGTAAACTATTTTCGTCTCGCACGAATACGTATTAAATTTCTCGAGGACGCATCTCGCGTCCGGATAGGAACACTGTCTACAACCAACGTGTCCAGTTATGAGCGCTGACTACAAGCAACTGACTAGATTTCTACTTCCTAAATTTGTAAATTTCTGTATTTCAAGTCTCTGATTGGCTAATCCTAGTCCAAAGGATACCTTCCTTTAACTAAAGATTTTTCTGGTTGTTGATTGGCTATTTTATAAACTCACAAAAATTACATTATTGTTGCTCCAAGAATGACTAGTAGCATTATTACACTTTCTTACTCATTATTGCCTCAAGGTTACCTCATTGTTAACAACTTTTAACCTATTATTCTCACAGCTCCTACATTATTAAATTACATAAAACATTCAGATAGCATTATTACATCTATACAATAATATAAACATATACAATGACTGTAATATACATTTTTATATATTGTTTTATACACATATTACTTTAAGCCGGGCTGTTATTATATTTTATATTATATAATTTGACTGAAATCAGTAAAGTGTTAAAAATACTGCCTCAAATTCCTTCTTTCTTAGTTCCATCTATGCCCCGTCTTTAACTGCATTGGTCTTATCGGCGGCCTTTCCTTTGGAACTTATTGCCATTGGCAATGGTGTTAACGCATGTAACTCTTATCGTTGTGTTTCTTGTATTCTTTTTTAATCGTTGGATCATGCACACATTCACACTCTCATTCATACTACCCGGCAAAGCAAACAAGCCTATCGGAAAATATGCGCAACAGCAACTATGTTTACGTCATTCACACGTGAGGAAGGCTTGTCAGTTGCAGTACCTCATTGCAGATGCAATACTTGCAATCATGTCATAGTGAAGACAAATTGTTATTCATTGCCAGGCGCGAGAGGTGTTATATAATGTCATAAGAGTTTTGCAACTAAGAAGACTAAAAAAACGCAGATGCTTTTGGAAAAAGGATGAATTATTGGAACAAGAATTTGGGAGGTTGACAATTTCTATAGAAATAGAAAGCAAGATAGTAAAATAGTAAAGTATTTTTCAGTGGCAGTTAACGGACATTACTGATGAAATGTTTGACATTATGCTCTTGCCATTTGAGTAAATCACCTTCTTAGAATTTATTCCAGGTGTACAGATTGATTGCACACATGAAAATTAGTTATATTATCATGCCTTACCTATAGTTACAGAAGCTGTTACCTATTTAATAATAAAAGTATAGTGATTAGTTTATTTGCTTTCTTTCTTTTTTCTATTATGGAAATTACAGAATATAATATTTAGTTTATTTATCACAATAAATAATTAACTAGATACCTACGTAATGCATTTACGATCATTAAGGTTATTTTGCCCTATTACATACCTGTGTAATTACAGTTATGTATTAGTTATTAATCATACCAACATAGATGCAGCTCCAGAGTGCTCCATTTATTACTGTACGCTGAGTGACATGTGTTTGACTGTAATAGTAAAAGATACCAAGCGAATACAGCGCTCTTGCGATCAACGTCAATACGCCTGGTCCCTTTGTAGTCCTTCCAGACTCTGGGGAGGATAAGAAATAATCTTGGCTAGAGAAAAAACCACACCCCCCAGCCGGGAATCCAACCCGGGATCCCTAGCACAACAGGCAGGTGCTCTACCGACTGAGCTACGGGGCCAGCTAATACATTAATTGTTTTCATGTGTTTATGCTAAGCAACATATGCCCCTTCGTGTTATAAGGGGATATAAAAACTTCAAGCAGCATAGTGTTAGAGATGTTTAAATGTATTCTAAATGAGTTTCAGACACAAAAACAATCATGGCTTAAACCTAAAAGTGCTAAATTCTTCTGGAATTTGAAATCTTATAAGTAAAAATCTGATGTGTTACACTCACATGACTTTCTCTACTCTTGTACAAACTATTTTTACAAATTCTTATTCTCCATCTGCTTTATGTTAATCGAGATATCCAGAACTTAATATTATTGCTAATTTTCTTGTAGATGCAAGGGCAATTGGTAGGCTTTAAGCTATAGTCAAATATTTTAAGAGCTGGTTGCATTACCAGGACAAAAAAATTAATAACGAATTCCCATTTGAGAAAAAGTATAACTATTTGAAAATTTAAGGGAAAATGGCTCACTCTGCAAAAAAAATGTATATGACATAAATTGTGTATTTTAACGCGATGCACATTTTTTGTGTACTAATATTTTGTCCATCTCTTATGGTTTACCAGTTATGCAAAAGTCGTTCACAATGAAGAATACTTTTGGTGACATTCCCAGAAAATTCAAGATATACATTTTATTTGTCATGAAAGTATCTTAAATATATATTTTAATCAAAATCGTTAGAGACATTTTTGAGAAAATTAAAATTTTCGAAAAATGTTCCATCTAAAGGGTAATCTGGGGTGGGGGGGTTTTCTTGAAAACCTTCGTGTCGCATCTCTGGAAGATACTGAACCTAAATGCCAAGTTTGGTGTTTATCCGACTGTTCGTTTCTGAGTTCTGCTGTTCACAGACAGACAAACACACACGGACATGTTTCCAAAAATACATTTCTTGGATTCAGGAGGCTTCAAAACATATATTTCCGGTGAAATCTCGGTAACGAATTTTTGGATGGAATGCAATACTTCCCATACTTACTATACGCAGTAGAGAAAGTAAATATGAAACATGTGTATGAAGAGCTGCCCCTAAGCTTCCGGAAAAGTCACAATGTGGCATGAACCTAAACGACATGGCTTCTGCTCCAGCTGACTTTAAATTGTTATTAAAGAAATTACACAGGAGTTACATTTTTCCAACTATGATGACGAAACTGCTGCCTGTGAGTAATTTATGTAAACATAGTACCTTAAAATTGTACATACCTAAATCTTTAATCATTAAAATCATTAGCGGTTGTAAAACAAAAATTACAAAGGACCGAAAATTTTGAGAACAAGTGATTTAAGTAACGGGCGACACTGAGCAAGACTTTGTAGGGAACAATTGATACTACTTTACGTTAATAATTTTAGTAACCTGTGCTGCCTAACGCTCGATGGATATAACATGTACACAAATGAAGAGAATCATTTGCTTTGATGTGTTCCGGATTAATGTTAATTATTCTATTGAAAAAACTAGTAAATGGTATAGGAGAAATAACTCTTTAAATATGGAACATTGAAAATATGAATATTATTAAGTTTATGCATAAATGTACAGCATTTGCGCAAGATTAACGATTTATTTATAGTCTTTGAAGGAACACATCAAATTACCGAGACAACCAACTTTGGGTTATTGATACAGGGGGATAACACAGAAATGCAATACTGAACATTGTGATATCTAGATCAAACTTTCTATAAATACGAGAAGAATATAGTATTTAGCGGGAGAATATGCTGTGATGAAACACATTTAAGCGTGCTCTTTTAGACTGCTGAGTGGTTGGCATGCGTAGGACGAAGTGAAGTTAAGGGGAAGTGGGATGTTCTTTGGTTAAGGAAGGAGTAAGGTGAGGGGCACGCTCAGATTTGGCATTTGAGAAGGTGCAAAATTCTTGTGAAAGCATATTCCTAACAGTCGCCACCTCTTCAGCTCCCAAAAGGATGTATCACAAGGGAACTGCCCCAAGTTGAGGATATCGAATATAATAATGGTCGACAACAGCGTAACTTTGGGTTAACAAGAAGCTTCGTGATTGTCATTCCTTTCCTGTTTTATTATTACTTTCTCTACTACGTATAGTAAGTGGGGGAAGTATTGTATTCCACCCAAAAATTCGATACCGAGATTTCACCGGAAATATATGTTTTGAGACCCCCTGAATCCAAAAAAAGCATTTTTGTAAACATGTCCATGTGTGTGTCTATGTCTGTGTGTGTCTGTGAACAGCATAACTCAGAAACGAACTGTCGAATAAACACAAACTTGGTATTTAGGAACAGTATCTTCCAGAGATGCAACACGAAGGTTTTCAAGAAAATCCCCACCCCAGATTACCCTTTACATGGAATTTTAATTTTCTCAAAAATGGCTCTAACGATTTTGATTAAAATATCATATGTTTTAGATATTTTCATGACAAATGAAATGTATATCTAGAGTTTTCTGGGAATGTCTCCAAAAGTATTCTTCATTGTGAACGACTTTTGCATAACTGGTAAACCATAAGAGATAGACAAAATTTTACTGCACAAAAAATGTAGATCGCGTTAAAATACACAATTTATGTCATATGCATTTTTTGTTGTTCAGTGAACCATTTTCGAGATATTGCTTGTTATTCTCTTACATTTTCCAATGCTTTTTCTCAAATGGGAATTCATTATTCATTTTTTATGTCCTGGACGTGCAAAGAGAATGGAATACTCCACATAGCAACCGGCGCTTAAAATATTTGACTATCGCTTAAAGCCTACCAATTCCCCTTGCATCTACAAGAAAATTAGCAATAAGATTAACATCTCGATATCTCGATTAACATGAAGCATACGGAGAATAAGCTTTTGTAGAAATAGTTTGTACAATAGTAGAGAAAGTCATGTGAGTGTAACATGTCAGATTTTTTAAATCAATCATCCAAAATAATAAAACATACGATAGTGCAAAAGCATGTGCTATATACGTTCGTTACATGCATAACAAAATCTGGGAAATCTTCGTCTCGTCTTTTCAAACTGTTCTTTAATTCTGCTATAACATGCTTTACGCACTAATATCGCAATATATTATTATGCCACTCCTTCATGTGAATTTGTTTACCTAATGAGTTCTTGGGCTCCATTCACTAAAGCAAGTGGCATCTTGACGCGCATCAGAATGTTCGCTTAATAGCAAAACAAGTGTATATATATGTTTACAGTCTACAAAATACTTATTAAATGAACTCTTAGGAGCTATACAATATCATACAATGCAGTTAATATGTGTTAGTAAACAACACTTTAACATGACTGCAACTGTTAGTGTGGTTTCGTTGTCAAAATTATGTATTCATGTAGATATTTTTATTTTTTTGACTTACACCAATTTTTCAATGGAAATCTTACATACAGAGTACAAAGAAATCAGCAACACCTATACCTATACCAGAATTTTGTTAAAAATATTAGTGGGGAAGATATGGAGGGAATCTAACGACCTAATATTTATGATGAAAGCCCATTCATAACGTTAAAATATCTTTAAAAGTCGCTTAGCTTTACAGTTTTCTAACATCTCCTTTGAACACAATGTTTGTCATATCTTTGAAAAGCTAGGCATAACAGTTTCTCTGGCTTTTATGTGGTAAACATTTCACCTGACGTTTTACATGTCACCATAAAAAATAAAGCATATCTACTGGCTAAATAAAATAATAGCATATAAAGGCAATAATACAGGAAAGTTAAACTTGCCAATGCAAACGCGTTTTATGTAAGACACTTATAATGTGATTTATCTTTATGTAGAAAGGAATTACACATCCAGCTCCGAGATGGCGAGGAAGAAGGGTCGCTCTGTCGCCGCTCCTGCTAAGGCAGGAACCTCTTCATCTCCTCCGGTACCCGCCGAGGAGATTTCGCCGCAGCCGCCGCAGCCTAGGGCAACCTACGCTTCGACCGCCGCCTCGCCACGTGCCAGCGCAGCTTCGCCGGGACTGCCGACGCAGTTGCCGCCAGCTTCACAGCAGCCAACGCCGCCGATCCTGGATACTGTCCAGCCAGGGCAGATACAGCCTGTGCCTCATGGGAGGTACAGTGCTGTGATCCGAGGGGTCCCGAGGGACCTGCCAGTCAGGTTCCTCATCAGCGCAGCACACCAACAGTGGCCTTCAGCCATGAAGGCCGCTCGGATCCACGGAGCACAGGGACCCACATCGCTCGTAAGGATCGAGTTTGCAGACCCTGGTGACCAGGAAGCGGCCTTGAGGGCGGGCCTGCCCTTGTTAGGGCGGTGCTTACGCATCGAGGCCAGCCGAATGGAACGCCAGGTTCCCTGCCGACGCTGCTGTGCCTACGGGCACATCGAGAGCTCCTGAACGGCGAATCCTAGGTGCCACTACTGTGGCGTTGCCAGCACCACGTCCACGTGCACGCAGCACGACCTTCGCCGCCGACGCCGCTACTGTGCGACCTGTGGAGGGACAACGCACTACACCGGCCAAGCACTCTGCCCCCTGCATCTTCGCAGGAAGGCACCAACATCGCAGTCATCAGCACCTCCACAGACACCGACACCAGAACCATCACCAGCGCCGACACAAACATCTTCAACAGCACCGATCATCGAGGAAGTCCAGGGCCTACGCGACGCCGTTCAGGATCTCCACGCGGAGTTCCTGATCATGACGACGAAGCTGACAGCCCTGGAGGAACTCATCAGGGACCTTCAAGACACCTCAGCTGCTCAGCAATTTTTTCTAGCTGGGCAGTTCGAGACCATCACTACTAGACTCAGCACCATCGACAACTCCATCCAGACCTCAGCTTCAGCAACAGACACCATCACACAACATCTAGATTCCATCGACATCACCATCAGATCCCTGGAAGAGCAGCAGCACCAACTTCGGGCCTACTTCCAGCAGACAGCCAAACCGGAGGCCCCAAGCAACCGCCGAAGGCCTCCGCCCAGCGCAACATACTCAGAAGAGTATATCAGCAGGATGCAACTTCACAAGAAGTAAGTTCTACGCCAACCTACACCTTCGATACAACCACCTTTCCAACTCTTACCTAAACCCACGCCATTTTTCACTAGTGTTGCAGTCAGGTTTCATGGCTGCAACCTAGTAACCACCTATCCCGCTCCAGCCCATAGGCCGGAGACATCCATCTTTCACATACTAACGCGGGTGCTATGTGGGACCGCAAAAAGCCACGCCATTCCACTTTTACCTTCTTCCTTTTTCCACCGGTGGAGGAGTTTTTAGTGGGTATGCCGACTATTGGTGAGTCCCACACTCTCAGTCCCGACTCCCATCGGGGCTGGGGTCAGTGATTAAATCATTTTCTCCTCCGCTCGAAAAAAAAAGGAATTATAATTTCATTTTTGCTAACTAAACTAATAACATTAATGACAAAATGTCTTACTAGAAAATCTGTATTAACGATATTTTTAACTTCAGCACGTTTTTGTGTTTAAAATTCTCTTACAAATGGATCTGTACTGTGATTAATTGCTCTAGTTATACTTATTTTCATTTTATAATATGTTCATTCACAAGGACCATGTACACATTGAAGAAGGTGTATTGTAGTTCCACTGTTGGGGAGCCAAAACTTGAAGTAGTTGCAACCACGTACGATACAAACTTTCTGGTGGCCTTCGCCCCAATTTCACTTTTCCGGTGGCCTTCGCTCCCAAGTTTAAAAATCAACTTTGTAGTTTTAATGTCTATTTAAATATTATGCCTCGGCTGCGTCAGTAGTAATTTGTAGAAACATGTATCTCTTAGCAGGGGTGGTGTTGCTGAAGAATGAAAGCTTACACAAATTATTATTTTTACTTCACTTCTTTTTACTTTCTCTACTACGTACAGTAAGTAGGGGAAGTATTGCATTCCACCCAAAAATTCGATACCGAGATTTCACCGGAAATACATGTTTTGAGACCTCCTGAATCCAAAAAAAGCATTTTTGGAAACATGTCCGTGTGTGTGTCTGTGTGTGTGTGTGTCTGTGTGTGTGTGTGTCTGTGTGTCTGTGTGTGAACAGCATAACTCAAAAACGAACAGTCAGATAAACACCAAACTTGGTATTTAGGTTCAGTATCTTCCAGAGATGCGACACGAAGGTTTTCAAGAAAATCCCCCCACCCCAGACTACCCTTTACATGGAACATTTTTCGAAAATTTTAATTTTCTCAAAAATGGCTCTAACGATTTTGATGAAAATATCATATGTTTAAGATAATATCATGAGAAATGAAATGTATATCTCGAATTTTCTGGGAATGTCTCCAAAAGTATTCTTCATTCTGAACGACTTTTGCATAACTGGTAAACTATAAGAGATAGACAAAATTTTACTACACAAAAAATATAGATCGCGTTAAAATACACAACTTATGTCATATACATTTCTTTTGTTGAGTGAACCGTTTTCGAGATATTGCTTGTTATTTCCTTAAATTTTGCAATACTTATACTTTTTCTCAAATTCGTTATTCATTTTTTTATGTCCTGGACATGCAAAGAGAATGGAATGCGCCACATAGCAACCAGCGTTAAAATATTTCACTATCGCTTAAAAGCTACCATATTCCCCTTGCATCTACAAGAAAATTACCAATAAGATTGACATTTCGATATCTCGATTAACATGAAGCATATGGAGAATAGGCGTTTGTAAAATTAGATTGTACAAGAGTAGAGAAAGTCATGTGAGTGTAACACATCAGATTTTTTATTAATCTTTTACACGAATAAATAACACTTCACTGATATATCATACTGTAGTGCTGTGAGATTATTGTTAATTGCACCTTTTAACACGTAAACTTTATTTTATTCTTGTCGTAATGAAGTTTTATGTCTCACACGTAACCTGTACCGTATCGAAGTGCTCAGGAACGCTGTCTAGTAGTGTCTGGCGTTTACCGCTTAAATTTGTAAATTTCTCTATTTCAGTGTCTGATTGGCCAATTTTACTCCAATAGAATAATTTTATTTAACTTTTAGCCTTTCTAAATGTTGATTGGCTATTTATAAACTGTTTTAAATATTACATTATTGTTCCAAGAATTATTAGTAGCATTATTAAACTTTCCAATTCATTATTACCTCAAGGTTACCTCATTGTTAGCATCTTTTGGCTCTATTCTCACAGCTCCTACATTGTTAAATCACGTAATACATTCACATAACATTATCATACATGTACATAATAACGTAAACATAATACAGGTTATTCTAAATTAGTTACTTGAAAGTATGAATGAATTATTTCGAAACTGTTGACGGAAATTTATTCCGATGTTCATCAGACCTTATGTCATATCATTAAGTTTTAAACATGGTCGGCAGACTTCGCTACATGCACTCGCTCGTCCGGCGGGGAAAATGTGAAGAACTCATAACACCTGGAACCTAGTAAGCAGTCGCCATGGAGTCTTACAGCGGTGCGGAGCGCGCGCAGTGTTGTCTATGGGTTCATGAAACTAAATCGCAAATTACCACACAAGGATGTTTTCGTACAAAGTATCAAAAAACTCCCCCGCAGGTGAAAACTATCAAAAATGGTATAATCGATTCGTAGAAACAGGTTGTGTGGGTCACCGAGAGAAAGGACAGGGTAGTAGGCCACGTTGTGGAAGAACTTATGTACGAAGTCCAAAGAAGTCTACAACTAGAGCAAGTTTGGAGCTGACCATTCCACAAACTACGGTATGGAGAATTTTACGACGACGACTGCAGTGTAAGGGGTACAAGTTGCAACTGGTTCAGGCATTGAGTGTTAATGACAAGCTTAAAAACGTTATGAGTTCTGTGCGGACATGCTCAACAGGATGGAAGAAGACGATAGTTTTCTTAATAAGATTGTGTTCAGTGACAAGGCAAATTTTCACCTTAGTGGTACAGTTAATCGCCACAATGTAAGGATAAGGGGTACACAGAAACGGACGGAATGCCTGGAACTTACACGTGACTCACCAAAACTGAATGTGTTTTGTGCGCTAAGCTCCGTGAAAGTGTATGGACCATTCTTTTTTACTTTCTCTACTACGTAAAGTAAGGGAAGCATTGTATTCCACCCAAAAATTCGATACCGAGATTTCACCGGAAATACATGTTTTGAGACCCCCTGAATAAAAAAAATCTGATGTGTTACACTCACATGACTTTCTCTACTCTTGTACAATCTAATTTTACAAACGCTTATTCTCCATATGGTTCATGTTAATCGAGATATCGAGATGTCAATCTTATTGGTAATTTTCTTGTAGATGCAAGGGAAATATGGTAGCTTTTAAGCGATAGTCAAATATTTTAACGCTGGTTGCTATGTGGCGCATTCCATTCTCTTTGCATGTCCAGGACATAAAAAAATGAATAACGAATGTGAGAAAAAGTATAAGTATTGTAAAATTTAAGGAAATAACAAGCAATATCTCGAAAACGGTTCACTCAACAAAAGAAATGTATATGACATAAGTTGTGTATTTTAACTCGATCTACATTTTTTGTGTAGTAAAATTTTGTCTATCTCTTATGGTTTACCAGTTATGCAAAAGTCGTTCACAATGAAGAATACTTTTGGAGACATTCCCAGAAAATTCGAGACATACATTTCATTTCTCATGACATTATCTTAAACATATGATATTTTAATCAAAATCGTTAGAGCCATTTTTGAGAAAATTAAAATTTTCGAAAAATCTTCCATGTAAAGGGTAGTCTGGGGTGGGGGGATTTTCTTGAAAACCTTCGTGTCGCATCTCTGGAAGATACTGAACCTAAATACCAAGTTTGGTGCTTATCCGACTGTTCGTTTTTGAGTTATGCTGTTCACAGACACACACACACACACAGACACACACACACAGACACACAGACACACACACAGACACACACACGGACATGTTTCCAAAAATGCTTTTTTTGGATTCAGGAGGTCTCAAAACATGTATTTCCGGTGAAATCTCGGTATCGAATTTTTGGGTGGAATGCAATACTTCCCCTACTTACTATACGTAGTAGAGAAAGTAAAAAAGCATTTTTGGAAACATGTCCGTGTGTGTGTCTGTGAACAGCATAACTCATAAACGAACACTCGGATAAACACCAAACTTGGTATTTAGGTTTAGTATCTTCCAGGGACGCGACACGAAGGTTTTCAAGAAAGTCCCCCCACCCCGGACTATCCTTTACATGGAACATTTTTCGAACATTTTAATTTTCTCAAAAATGGCTCTAACGATTTTGATTAAAATATCATATGTTTAAGATATTTTCATGACAAATGAAATGTATATCTCGAATTTTCTGGGAAAGTCTCCAAAAGTATTCTTCATTGTGAACGACTTTTGCATAACTGGTAAACCATAAGAGATAGACAAAATTTTACTACACAAAAATGTAGATTGCGTTAAAATGCACAACTTATGTCATATACATTTTTGTTGCTGAGTGAACCATTTTCGAGATATTGCTTGTTATTCCCTTAAATTTTCCAATACTTATACTTTTTCTGGAATTCGTTATTCATTTTTTATGTCCTGGACATGCAAAGAGAGTGGAATGCGCACATAGCAACCAGCGCTTAAAGGATTTGACTGTCGCTTAAAGCCTATCATATTCCCCTTGCATCTACAAGAAAATTAGCAATAAGATTAACATCTCGATTAACATGAAGCATATGGAGAATAAGCGTTTGTAAAAATAGTTTGTATAAGAGTAGAGAAAGTCATGTGAGTGTAACACATCAGATTTTTAAACATTGCAAATAAAACTTAATGTCAATGTATGTAATGGAAATGGAAATAAACTACGTAAGATAATTATGTACAATTTAGCTTTATTGTCAGGTAACTAATTTAGAATAACCCTGTACAATGACTGTTACATACACTTTATATATTATATTATACACATATTGCTTTAAGGCAGGCTGTTATTATATTTTATATTATATAATTAGACTGATATCATTTAAGTGTTAAAAATACTGCGTCAACATAGAATATGAGCATCATACAGAAATTTTTGCGTCAGTCTGTGTCACTCCACTAGCAATATGAATTTAATACAGTTGAGAACACAAAGATTTAATTGGAAGCAATTTTGTCCTTTTAAGCAAAGTACATAACCGATAAAGGCTTCTTTCTGTGCACGCTCATGCAGTGGTAATTCCACCAATACATGTATATATCTGAGCCAAATGCACTTACTTGCTCCCCAAAACCAATTAAATCTGAAATAAATAATGGGATAGGAATATTTGCTGCCTTCGGGCTTTGTGGTCATATTTCTAACGATTTAATTTCGTGAATGTTGTCGATAAAACACACAACAGGATTACCAGAGCCGGAATGGCAGAGTTTTAAACGAATTCAACTTCATAAGTTAATTCTTTTTGACGTTTATATGTGTACAATTACTCACTTCACATCGCTGAAAGTGTGATACACAGGTGCGGTAAAATGTACCTCTTCTGCATTATTGAAACCCAGTCCTTTCTGCGTTTTGGCCTTGTTAAGAGTTAACCGCTGAGTTAATCTGTGCATATAAAACTCAAAGTCTGAGAATTTATTTGTACGAGGGCTGATCAACAAAGACTGAGACTGATTTTTTTCCACAGATGTTTATTACTCCAATTCAATGTTTACATGATCTTTTTCAAAGTAGTCCCCTCCTACTTCAATGCACTTTTTAAAGCGTCTCTGCCAGTCCTTGAACACGTGCTGCAGACCATTCTTTGTCAGGTCCTTGAGAATCGCCTCACTTTTCTTGAGCACTGCTTCAGAGTTCTCAAATCGAATACCCCTAATCTTTGCCTTTAGTGATGGGAAGCAAAAAAAGTCTCAAGGTGCAAGATCGGGGCTATAAGGTGGATGTGGTACACAAGTAATGTTGAATCGAGCCAGAAACTGCATGACTTGATTTGCGACGTGAGGCCGTGCATTGTCATGATGAAGTCGCCACCCAGTCCGAGAAAGCTCTGGTCGTTTCTTTGCAATGTGCTTCCTCAGTGTAGCCAATACTGACGTGTAGTATGCTGCTGTAACAGTAGTGTGAGGGGGAACTGCATGCTGGTAAAACATTCCATTACAGTAAAAAAATGTGATCACCATCACTTGGAACAACTTTTGCCTTTTTTGGTGTTGGAGAACCTGGCGATTTCCACACTGTGCTGGCTTGTTTTCCTTCAGGATCATAATGATGCAGCCATGACTCATCACCGGTGATAATTGATTTAAAAAATGCATCACCTCCATTGTCTGGTATGCGAAATGCACGTAGGGTCTACAAAATAGAGTATTACTACCAACCTACCAATACGAGAGTGCTGCCGCCTACCAATATTATACATTAAAACCCGCTCTTTTCAAATATTTATGTTACAGATCCGAAACTATCACGGAAGCTACAGGAAAAAATCAGTCTGAGTCTTTGTTGATCAGCCCTCGTGTGTTTTTTTTTTTTGCAATGAATTCAAATCCACACCGTTATACCGAATCTGACGAAGCTTTGCATAAGTAACCGTGTTACAAGGCGTAAAGGACTATCAATATTCGTCTGTTATTCTTCTTCGATTATAACGGCATCTTTCATATTGTACTTAAGCATCTTAAACCAGAACCCTTTTGGCACTCATCTGCTTTTTCCCTGGAGGGACAATAAAACAAACTAACACTTCACGAGGAACTCTTATGACCACCCTCTATGCCACTCCAAGGCGGCCATTACCTACTGCCCCGTGAAAGCGCAGTGTCCCGCTGTGAAATTTCAAACGGACGGTAATATTTGCCCAACTATCATCAATAATTATTACTATAATAATACTCCAATTTCACGCTTTAAATATTTCAATGAGGCAACAGTTCAATAAATCAAAGCCGGAGTACCATTCCTTATTTTACTATCTCTTCATTCCCTATTCTCTACCTTCTTCTTTGTTGTGTATTGAAATAAAATAACACAAAGAATTAAACATTATAGTATATTGTATGGGAAAACAGAAACAGTAATAATGGGGGAGTAAATAGATTAGGGAGGGAGAGTGACTATAGAATGAATAGAAGGGAACAAATTAGACAAAGTAAAGACAAGTGTATTGATAAGCAAGTGATAGATTTTATGAAATCGTGAAGTGAATGATTTAGACATAAAGAACGGTAAATACGGAGAGGGCTAGGAGGGAGAGGTATGAACGAGCAAGTGTGGTTATGGACGATCAGTACGGGGTACAAATAAGCATTCTCTAAATTACATCTAATAGTTCCCATTTCCCGCTGATAGTGGAGTTTTAAAGACGATCAGAGGAAGCAAGGGAAGGAGATGGGAAGGGGAGAAGAAGACTAAGAAGTATAGGACTTTAAATGAGAAGCGTTAGCGATATGAAGCTAATTCTGAGGCAGTATTTTATATCACAACACTGTGAATGCCAGAGTGATTGTAGTGTAAATTAACATTATTGTATGATAATGATTTTGTATGTTTGTTAGCTAAACTGACAATAGGAGTGGGTAACAATGAAGCGAGGGGGTGAGTTGTTTATCAATTAGAAAAGACAAACAAATGACGTCAGAGTAGCGCGCCTTTCTTTAGAAATGGTGGGAATATCTTCCCTAGAGCACATGCTTTAGTAATTATGATTGGCTTATTAAATGGACGCTAATGTTGGCGCGATTTATTAACCAATAGCAGATCTATTATAATGTTTAGGCATATCGGGGTGAGGGAGTATAAATTGTTGAGCCAAAGGCAAGTATCGCGCAGTTCTACAGAATCATTCACAAGGTAAACGTCGCGCAGTTCTAAGAAATCTCCTCGCGAGTTACACGTCAGGCAGTTCTAAGGAAGCATTCATGAGGTACACATTACGCAATTCTACAGAATCTCTCGCGTCGTAAAGTTAGTTACAAAATGTGAAATACGCGAATTAATAGTGCGCCGCAAATAAGACATTGTAGTTACATTCGAAAATATAACAGTTTCAGTCAGGCGGGTATCAAGATTAAATATGTGAAATTAATTAAGTGTGACGGCAATAAAAGTGTAAAAACAAATTCTTTTATCAGTGTTATCTTTTAGTAACAACTCCTTTCCGTTTACACGCCCTGCTCAAGAGATATTTGCTCGACTGAGTAATAATAGCTAGCCGGAGGACAAAGAACCCAAAATTAAAAATAGTAAAACAATAACAGGAGCTGAGCAAATAAGATAACACGAACAAATTACTGCGACAAATCAACACACATGTTTTGTAAATGCGGAAGCTTGGGTACGATCGGCAATAGGAGCCAGGGCTCGACGCTGATCTTGCCCAAATGTATTGTATTAGCTCAACACTCAATAAAGATATCATATCATATCATAATACTATATTTACTATAAGTAATAATAAGCATATGTGAGACTCAAATCTAGCAACAGATGAATAATAAACAATCCGAAGTTAATGTAAATATTGAGACGTTTGGCAAGCATACTCCGATGTTCTACATTACAGTTTCACCGTAAAATACATTGAATTATTTGTGCTATTTTTAAATGTACAAACTTATTCTTTTTATTCTTCTCCTTCTTTGGCTTCTCCTCCTCCTTCCCCTCCCTCTCTTGGTTTTAATTAAGAATAGTCGAAACCACAATTGTGCATATATATTATAACGAGGTAAGAGCTAAATAAACGGGCTTACAAATAAAATGCCAGTCCTCACACTGCAAATTCTTCTTCCTTTCGATTTCGAAAAAAAAGAGCACCTTTTAAAAATGATAATATAAAAATCCTTAAACATTGTCAAATCAGTTCAAATTTCTGTTTAGGCCCTGCGTTAAATTGAAGGCTGTGTAGGGGTGTGGAAATGGCATGTGACATTTTAAAACTTCATTTTCTCGCAGTCCTTTGTTTACTTACGTATTTGTCAATTTAAAATGCCTCCCATGAAGCCAGATTAGTTCACTTTCTTTTAACTTTTCAGAGTACGTTCCTTGAAGGTTAATATAGAGATCTAAATAAAGAGCCTTTTGTCGATATCAAGTCTAGTTTTAAAATTAGGGTTTCAATAATGTAACTCATGATTGATTTTTTGGAAATAAATACGTTAAATACTTTATTTCTTTCAAGAATGTTTTAGTGCACAAAATTTAATGTTCGTAAGGAAGTGCGAGGCGTTTTTTTTAAAGTATGTACCGATAATTTTCGAAAAATTCCGATGTAATACATTCACATGACTTTCTCTTCCCTCTATCTTAATCAGTGGTTGAAAGGGGATATACCACACACATACACACACATATATCCACATAGACATACAAATCAATATTAAACAAGAATTGTACATAGTAATAATATAATACACCAAGAAATATGTTAAAATATCTAACAACCAAGAATTGTACAAAAGTAGATAAGTAAGAGACGGACGAGCTAGAAAATTCCAGCTAAAAGATAATTCTGGGTAGAGCCCACCTTTCACCGACTAATGAGCAGGGAATTGGAAGCAGTAAGGGGAAATAGAAAGAGACAAAGAGATAGTGAATATGCTTCCTGACGCGTCACGGGGATGCGTAGGCGAAAACTTTGGAGCAGAATATTCTCATACATTACAAGGTAACGCGGTCTGAGGACCAATTAGAAACGTCGCTACATTTTGAGGCGCGGAGGTAAGCGTCACTAGGCTTAGGTATAAAAAGGGGAAGAAAGCCCCAGATTTTCACTCTCTGTTATAGAATCTCATCGAGATAAAGTGTTACTCTCTGGACGACAAATGCACGTGTGTGCATATGGGTAGGAAGACGTGTGCAGTTAGTTTAGGCTCCTAATTTATTATAATGTTGGGAATTGGTATAATGGGAAAAGCTAGCCACCCATAAATATTTTATTTGATAATAAGCCACGTTTATTAAGGTAAATGCAGTATATTTTAATTTGCCTCACCTACGAAAACCCTGAGACTCGTGAAATTAGCTAGATAGGTAATGATTAGGAGTGGAGAATACAGCAGCCGACGAACAGCAATAGCCGAGGACAAGAACACTGCAGCAGGTAGCATCAACCAGAGGAACGACGTTTTCCAGATGCAACTGATCAACTGATCCCGCTACATAGTATACAAACTATTCCAACTAAAATTTATTTTTCTATCCACTACATTTTATCCAAATAAACATTAGCAAAAACAGCTAAATACAAAGAGAACAGCGATAGTCAAATGTTTTAGAACTGAATGCTATAGGATGTCCTTAAAATTCCATACATTTTTCATGCAATCACGAGAAACAGCTGAAAATCAATGGGACTTAAAAAGAATGACAAGTATTGAACAATTCGAACCTTTAATAACGGATATCTCAGAAATAGCTTATCCTACAAGAAAAATTCATTTTAAGTAAATTGTGTATTTTAAAGAGATCTACGTTTATTGTGTGGTACGTTTTCGTCTATCGCTTAAGGTTTACAAGCTATACAAGATTATACAAAGTTCCCTCCAAATGTAGAGGACTTCCTAGGTTATCCCCAGAAAATTCAAGATACAGATTTTATTGGTCATGTAAATATCTTTCATATATGGTATTTTAATCAAAATCATTAGAGCCATTTTGTAGAAAATCAAAATTTTCTAAAAATATGTCAGGTATAGAGTAGCCGGAGTGGGAGATTTTCTTGAATTTCTTCGTGTCTCATCCTTGGAAGATACTAAACTCAAACAAGTTTAGTATTTATCCGAATTTTCATTTTTGAGATATGCTGTTCAAGACAGACGTACAGACACACGGATATGTTTCCAAAAATGCTTTATTTGGATTCAGGGCACCTCAAAACATGTATTTCCGTAAAATCTCGGTATCGAATTTTCGGGTGAATGCAATACTTCCGTTACTGACTATATGTAGTAGAGAAAATAAAAATAACAATACATTATTTTCCAAATACTTTACCATCATTCATTACCTTACAAATTACACTACTTCTCCACATAGTCACCGCCATTATTCTGGCACTTGTCGTAATGGGAAACATCTTGTATGCTTTCGTCAAAGAATGATGCCACCTGTGGTGAAAGCCTAGTCTGCGCTTTTTGTTTCATAACATCATTGTCTTTGAAATATTTTCGACCAAGGAATTTCTTCAGATGAAACAGAAAGTCGCTTGGTGCTAAATTCGGACTGTAGGAGGGTATTCGAATTGTTCCCAACCAAATGATATGATCTAAGGCAGTATTTTTAACACTTAAATGACTTTAGTCAAATTATATAATAAAAAATATAATAACGGCCCGCCTTAAAGCAATATGTGTACATAACAATATATAAAAAGTGTATATTACAGTCATTGTGTATGTTTATATTATTGTATACATGTTCAATAATGTTATGTGAATGTATTGCGTAATTTAATAATGTAGGAGCTGGGAGAATAATAGGTTAAAAGTTGCTAACAATGAGGTAACAATGATGTAGCCTTGAGACAATAATGAATTTGAAAGTTTAATGCTACTTGTGATTCTTGGAAACAATAATGTAATTTTTGTGACAGTTTATAAAATAGCCAAACAACAACCAGAAAAAAAAGCTTAAGTTAAATACAAGAATTCCATACGATTAGGAATAGTCAATCAGAGACTTAAAATACAGAAATTTACAAATTTAGGTGGTAGAAATCAAGTCAGTTACTTGTAGACAGCGCTCATAACTGGACGTGTTGGTTGTAGACAGTGTTCCAAACCGGACGCGAGATACGTCCTCGAGAAATTTAATACGTATTCAGTGTGAGACGAAAAATAGTTTACGTGTTTAAAAGTGCAAGTAATTAATAAAAAAATCTCACAGCTCTCTATATCAGTGATCTGTTATTTAAATCGTGTCACGAATTAATAAAAAGGAGTGAATTAAGAATAATAATCTGTGTAAGTCTACATTCTTCAGCCGCACCACGCCTTGCAAAGAAATCCATGTGTCTAACAATAATACTGACGCAGCCGAGGCAAACATAAATATATAAAATTTAAAGAAACAGTCAAATTACGAAGTTAATATTTTTAAACCTAAGAAACGAAGGCTACCGGGTACAATACGTGCCGTTGCAACTACTTAAAGTTCGGCTCCCCAAAAGTCGAAATAACAATACAAAAAACCTACTTCAGATCATATCTTGAGTTTATTTGGCTGTGTGTGGCCCGTTTCCTCACTATTCCATCACTGATTATTGTTCCTCCATATACCTCACACAACTGGTGATGAATGATTGCTGGCGTAACATATCTCACATTCAGAAAACGAATCACTAACCTGACTTCACAGTCGGCGGGTCGTTCGAGTGTTTTGAACGTTCGAAACGTTCTAACAACAGGAAAACACAAAGTGACGATCACAGCTGCGTCTGGCTTTCCAATGAATAGGAAGTGAACGCGCGTACTCAAAATCGAGACGCGGCGCTGCAGTGGCAAAACATTAAAACGGTACTTACTTTAAAAACACACCTTGTATATTCTAGGAATAATGTGCAAAGTTTAAAAAATTAAACTTTCCAAATTTTCGTTGCGTGCTGCATTTTACCTAAGAGTCGATTTTCATTTTCGAAAATTATTTTCTTGGAATTTAAATGATAAATATTTAAGCTAAATTGGTTGATATTTGTAGAAATGCGCTATATGTACATAAAGACAACACAATAGATTAAGAAGCTAATATCCCTATACTAATATCAAGTGTAAAATGACACATCCAAATACTGTTTACTACTGTAGTAAACCTTTTTACTTTCTCTAATACCTGTAGTAAGTAGAGGAGGTATTGCATTCCACCCAAAAATTCGATATCGAGGTTTCACAGGAAATACATGTTTTGAGGTGAACTGAATGCATATAAAGCATTTTTGGAAACATGTCCGTGTGTCTGTCTGTGTGTGTGCGTGTGTCTGACTGTGAACAGCATAACTCAGAAACGAACAGTCGAATAAACACCAAACTTGGTATTTAGGTTCAGTATCTTTCACAGATGCGACACACAGGTTTTCAAGAAAATTCCCCACCCCAGATTACCCTTTACCTGGAACATTTTTCGAAAATTTAATTTTCCCAAAAATGGCTCTAACGATTTTGATTAAAATATTGTATATTTAAGATACTTTCATGTCAAATAAAATGTATATCTTGAATTTTCTGGGAATGTCTCCAATAGTATTCTTCATTGTGAACAACTTTTGCATAACTGGTAAATCATAAGAGATAGACAAAGCTTTACTACAAAAAATGTAGATCGCATTAAAATACATAATTTATGTTATATACATTTTTTTGTAGAGTGAACCATTTTCGAGATATAAATGTAATGTTGTTATTCCCTTAATTTTTCCAAAACGTATACTTTTTCTCAAATGGGAATTCGTAATTCATTTTTTTGTCCTGAAAATACAAAGAGAATAGAATATTCTACATAGCAACCAGCTCTTAAAATATTTGACTATCGCTTAAAGCCTACCAATTCCCCTTGCATCTATAAGAAAATTAGCAATAAGATTAACATCTCGATATCTCGGTTAACATGAAGTATATGGAGAATAAGCGTTTGTAAAAATAGTTTGTACAAGAGTAGAGAAAGTCATGTGAGTGTAACACACCAGATTTTTTTCAAAGTATTCTTCAAATAAATACTAACTCTAATAATGAACGCAGATGGCGAAGGTTAAAGCGTATTTAGAAAAGAGTACAATTATGGATTTGCAGTGACCTAGACGAGAGATAATGTCTTCCTCCAACGGCTGCTAATAGTAGCAGCATCTCGAGGGATAAGTAATTGAATTTAGTGTGAAAAACATGCTGTTTAACTTTATTAGCGCTGCCGCTGCACGTCTTTTAAACTGGATGAAAGCAATGAATTATTAACCTCTAACTGCCGGACATTGCGGTGGTTTTGTTTTGGCTAGAAGAGCCACAACGCTTGACCTCTGTCGTTTTCCGTAACGACATTTTCTAGAATAGCGTTCCGGTCCGTTCCCTGATTCAATTAAGCTGCGGTGCATCCCCACAGGGCCCTAAAGATGTCAGTCGCGAGAGATGAATGCTACAGACGAGTCTCGTTACCACCATCTTTCTATTTCTGTTCTGCCAAACGGAACGGGGCTTTACAGCTGTCAGTGAAACACGCTTTCTGAACCGGCCATCAAACGCATACATATGTCAACTTCGTGGTGCTCAATTTGTGTGACAGTTCTCGTTGTTTATGGGCCATAATTTGCAACGGGACCATAACTGATGTATGACCTGCTTTTTCACTCAAAACACTGCTCTACTCTACTCTACTTAGTAGTGAGAACAATTGTAATTTTGTTAATATAAATTCCATCGCTCATAGATGAAAAATCCGATGCGTTACATTCACATGACTTTCTGTAGCTAGTACAATTTATTTTTGTACAGCTTCTATAAACATTGTAAATTTTGTTGCAGGCACAAAGGAGATACATGAGGTTGAAGGCTTTGAAATTCTGTATATCCCGAGAAATAACAAAACATCAAAAATGGCTGATGCCACAAAACAACGTAATTTCAAAAAACTCTGTAATTTGAAGATTTACACATCTTTTGTATAGTAAGCTTTTTATATATTTCATTACACAAAATTATACAAATTTCGTTCGATTGAAGAGGCCATCATAGGCTATTCGCAGAAAATTTACCATATGAATTATATCAGTCATGTAAGATATATGCTATTTGAATCAAATCACTAAGACATTTTGATAAAAAAAAATTGATGTGTCACATTCACATCTATCCTCTCTCGCTTAATAGTGGGTATACAAAATATTTTTACGAAAGTTTATTTTCCTATCCACCCCATTTTATTCCAGAAATAGCTGCATTTCACATTTCGTTTGTAAATACAAAAAGGAATAGCGAAGTCAAATGTTTTATAACTGGACGCTGTACGCTGGCATTAATTTCAATACTGTTTCCATGCAATCGCGAGAAACAACTGAAAATCGACAGGACTTTAAAATAATGGCTCAATATTGAACAATTCGAACCATTAATAATGGATATCTCGGAAATGGCGTATACTATAAAAAAGTTATTGGAAATAAATTGTGTATTTTATAGAGATCTACATTTTTGTGTAGTGCGCTTTCGTCTATCGCTTAACATTTAACAGTTATATAAAATTATACAAAATCCTTTCAAATGAAGAGGACTTCGCAGGCTATTACCAGAAAATTCGCATGTATACTTTATTTGCCATATAAATATCTTTAATATATGGTATTTTACTCAAAACTGCTAAGAGTCATCTTTACAGAAAATCAGACATTTCGAAGAAAGCCTGACCAGCCTTGTGGACTGCACGTTGAGGAGAGCTGCAACTAACTCGGCGCCTGCGCAGTCGACGATCACCATCGCCTGGCGTACTACTCAACTCAAATTAACTACGCGCTTTCTTCTTGTTGTCGTCTCCTTGAAAAGCTACTACCATAGCGTTTCAGTTCTGTTCCCGTAAATGTCAATTTTCCTTTCGTGGAGCCCGTCATAGAGTAGGTTTTTCCGGGGAGGTTCAATTTTGCACACGTTAAGCATTTTTAACGAGTCCTTAGAAAACAAAATCTAAAGCGCAAAGTTAAATATGGAAGCATTTTAATTCAACATTGCTACCTTGTTGCCTACAGGAATATATTATTCACAATGTTAAAAGTGAAAATCGGTCTTTAAAAGATTACTTTTGAATATATATATATTCAAAAGTAATCTTGGAAACGCAATCCTAAAGTCCATTTTACTGTGATTTTCATGACGTTTACGTGCATTTCCTTAAGCATTGCTGGCTGTGACGGATGTGTTGCATTCACATGAGTTTAACTACTCGCTCTTCTACAAATTATACATACTAAAGCTTATTCTTCTACTTACTTCTGTCAATCGAAATAAACTTTCATTACACATTTATACATTTCTTTGTATAAATGCAAAGAATACTGTAGGCCAACGGAATAGTGAAATTTTTAGAAAGCAGATCGCTATGTGATGGCTTTGATATTTCATGCTCTTTGAATGATCATGAGAAAATCGAGTAGCGAATTGCAACTGGAAAAATCTGACGTGTTACACTCACATGACTTTCTCTACTCTTGTACTATTTTTACCAACGCTTATTTCCCATCTACTTTCTATTAATCGATATAAACTTATCTATAAATCAGAAGTTATCTTAGTGCTAAATTTCTTGTAGGTGCAAGGGGAATATGGTAGGCTATAAACGATAGTCAAATCTTTTAAGACCTGGTTGCTATGTGGAACATTCCATTGTCTTTGCATGTTCAGGACATAAAACACACACGAAAACAAAAAGAATAACAAATTCCTATTTGAGAAAAAGTAAAAGTATTGGAAAATTCAAACAAATAACCAGGAATATCTCGGAAATGGTTCACTCGACAAAAGAAATGTATATGACAAATGTATTTTAACGAGATCTACATTTTTTGTGTAATAAAATTTTGTCTATCCCTTACGGTTTATCAATTATACCACAGTCATTCAGAATTAAGAACACTTTTGGGGGCATTCGCAGAAAATTCATGATATGCATGTCATTTGCCATGAAAATATCTTAAACACGTTCGTTATATTTTAATCAAAATCTATAGAGCCAATTTTGAGAAAATAAATTTTTTCGTAAATGTGCCATCAAAAGGGTACTCTGGGGTAGGGGATTTTCTTGAAAGTTATTGAACCTAAATGCTAATTTTGGTATGTATCAGACTTTTCATTTTTGAGTTATGCTGTTCACAGACACACACACGCGCGCGCGGACCTTTTTCTAAAAATGATATTTTTTATTCAGTGGGCCTCAAAACATGTATTTCCGGTGGAATCTCAAAATATTATTTTTCGGTTGAATATAATACTTCCCCTACTTACTATACGTGGTAAAGAAAGTAAAAATTACAAGTACTGGAACATTCAAGAATTTCTCGGAAATGGTTAACGCCACATAATTTTTTATTTGACATAAATTGTGTCCTTTAACGAGATCTACACTTTTGTGTAGTAATCTCTTATTGTTTACAGTTACACAAATGTCATTCATAATGAAGAGGACTTAACAGGCTATGGCCAGAAAGTTCAAGGTATAAATTTAATTTGTCATGCAAATATCCTTAAAATACGTACTTTAATCAATTGCCAAAATGTTAGGATCATTTGGGAAAATAAAAATAATGTATAAATTTCTATGTAAGGGGTAATCCCATTTTTGAAAGAGGCTGGACTTGAATACAAAGTTTGGTATGTAATCTAATTTTCGTTTTTGAGTTAAGGTGTTCATCACAGACGATATCTTTCTAAAAATGTGTTTTATGTTTAGGGGACCTCAAAACGTGTATTTGCGGTGAATTCGATATGGAATTTTTTGTTGGAATGCAACACTTCCTTTACTTACTATAGGTATTACTCGCGCAAAACTTCTGGAATCGTGACCTTGATTGCCAACCCAGCTGCCGAGTCTAGGAATGGTTTATGTTTAGCTTAATCAACGAAAGCGATATAACACCTTTGCTTACTCACAGTGCGTAACACATACAGTCTGCATAGAAAGTGTCTGCATCTGGTTGTAATTTTAAAGAAAGCAGCAGTATCTAAATAGTACTTATTTTATATTTGTTATATTTATAACCATGGCTCCTATGTTTTCAAAGTTAAGTGGTAAGGTGTTACATAGTCAAAGTAGGGAAATAATTGCAAATGTCATCGACTTCATGAAGCAAGAAGCAGAGATGAAGGAAGAAATTATATCCGAGTTCCACAAAAGCCTTAAGAGGGTGAAAGAAAGAGTAGTCAAAGCAACTGGTGTTTCACCGAGGTCCGTTTCCAGAGTTCTCAAAGATAAGAAAAAAAACATATGGATGAAAGAATGCCATTTACACACCTGGGAAGAAACATAAGGTTCCTAAACGTATTACAGAAATAGACGATTTCGAATGCGTCATTCGGCGCACGATTCACAATTCCTATGTGGAAGAAAAAATTGTGCTAACAATAAGCAGATTGCTCATCAAGCTGAAAGACAGTAGAAACTTTCAAGGTGGTGCTACAAATCTCAGAAAAATTATTAAAGATTTAGGGTTCAAGTGGAAGAAACCGAAATCAAATAGAAGAGTTCTAACAGAAAAGCAAAATAAATAAATAAAATACAAAAATAATAATAAAATAAAAAAAATAAAAATAAAAAGTGATAAAAGTTAGACCGCTCGCCTCCCACCGAGGCGGCCCGGGTTCAATCCCAGGGACCTGCATGTGGGATTTGTGGTGGACGAAGCGGCGTCTGGGCGGGTTTTCTCCGGGTTCTCCGGTTTCCCCCGCCATTCATTCCACCAACTGCTCCATCATCACCTTTCCTTTCATCCATTTCACCAACATTTCGTTTCATCTACTTCCTTCATCCCATACCAGGCATCGGGCTGATCACCCATCCTGGATGCTCTGTCTGATCCATGAGTGTCTGCTCCTCGACGGGCCTCTGACCCCAGGCACCCGCTTGTAAGTCCTGGGGGGTGTAAGTCCTACATAAGAGGAGGGTAAACGGATAATGAATGAATGAATGAAAAATAAAAAGTAAATGTTGCCATGATAGCTTAGTCGGTTAGAGCAACGGCACGGAAAGCCTAAGATCCGTGGTTCAAATCCCGGCTATGGCATTTAATTTTTCAGTTTGATTCTACCTTTCCAAATGACTATAATTTTATATGTACTTATATCAGAGTGTACTTATATCAGCATCAATTTTCAAGGTGCTGCTACAAATTTCAGAAAAATACTATAGTGTATGAAGATGAGTCATACATACACAACAGTCATACAGCAACTAAAAGTTGGAGTGACGATAGCGAATTAGGTTTGCAGGCACCTGTTGCCAAGGGTCAAATACTTGTTATCGTTCATGCTGGAGTTCTTCGGGAGGTAGGATGCTGGGAAGATGCTGTATTTGCTAAACTAAACGTAGTTAGGTACTGGCTGCGAATAATTAAAGCCGATCAAACAACTCTGAGAGCAATATGTTATCGTCATCAAATAAACAACATAGGGCATCCAAAATGGTGGGCAGCGGGGTTGCAGCGCGAATTATCAAAAATTGGCTTAAATGATATCTGGCAAAGGGGTAATGAAAGTACACACAGTGCTGTAGGAAAGGTCAAAAGACGACTATACGATATAAACAGGCAGAAAATCGAATCTGAATGTAGACAAAGATCAACATTGGAGCTACAAAATGAAATAAAAACTAGGTGGGGTAAGGAAACATATATTTTGGAATTGAGTATAAAACAGAGGACTGGAATAGCATGGCTTAGGTTGGGAGGGTGGAAAGCTCGCAAGATTGTTGATAACGATGGCAGGAGGATTTGCCCATTATGCGGGGAACAAGAAGACTGGACGCATATTTTGGCAGCATGCGTGCAGACGGAGGGTATTAGGAAAAAACTATTACCGGAAGTATTTTTGGCTTCCAACAGACGGAGGACAGCATGCCGGGACATGATTCTAAACAGCCAAAACTGGCCAAGCTTGGGCACATACTTAATGGAAGTACGTGTACTAAGAGATAAGGTGTTTATGTAATTTTTCTTTAAACATATGTGGTGCTTGAGTACTTGTGCGCGAATGTGTGTGTGTGTGTGTGTGTGTGTGTGTTTGAGTGTGTGATTCAGTGTGTTTTTTTCAATTTTATATGTATGTATATAGTGCCGTGATTGTAAAAAAATAGTTGTTTTCTGGTTGATACTGCAAGTCACGTATACAGACCAGGTATTTATCTAGAGAGCATGTACGGTCTTATGACCCATGCGACTGTGTTATGCAATTAATGCAATACTAAATACTTAATAAATACCACCACTACCACTACCACATAATGTACTTAGACTGCCATCGTATCGCCCAGAACTAAACCGAATCGAATTAATCTGGGCTGATATAAAAAATGGGTGGCATGCAGAAATATCACTTTTAAATTAAAATATGTGGAGCAGTTATAACGCCAGCAATTTGCTGAAATTGGAAGGCCAGAATGGGAAAATGTATGTCGACATGTTGAATAAATTAAGAATCATTATTTCGAAGAATACGGAATTGCAGAAAATCAAATAGAAAGAATTCTCATCCAGGATAATGGTGCAGAAAGTAGTGACAGCAGTGATGACGGCAATAATGTGAGTGATTCCGCAGAAGAGGAAGGGTTGTTAGGTGTGGAAGAATTGGAGGCAATGATTGACAGTGTTTTTTATACTAAGCGTAGATTTTAATATACGGTATATAACTAAGTTTATCAGCGCAATGCAGTGCATAACGGTGTGCGTATATTTGACAATGACTGTCCCACGCACTTCTGAACATTCAGACGACCGGTCACCTCCTGATCTGGTAGGTAACTCGCTTCCTAGCTGTCATTAAGATTTTCACGTGTCTAGAACTGTTGCGCCAGTAATAGAGATAGTGAACATATAAATAGTATCTATAAGGAAGAATGCAATATGGATATTAATTTAATGGAAAGAATGCCCATTACTAACCAAATGCAAGAACATGTTGAAAGAATGGAAGACCATCTCATACTAATCTGATGTTTAATTATAGGTAGGGGTTGTGGGTAGGAGATGTGTTTGTGGACATAGGATAAAATGGATACAACAAATTTTAACCTAATGAGAGACTAAAACCTGAGTAGACGATCATGAATACATGCGCCTTCGCCTTGTAAAGGGTCTTTCAATAAGAGTGTCCTATCTTTAAAATGTGATACAGCATCATGTGGTTACAGTTGTTATTGAAAAATAGCCATAGAACGTTACAGCATTCAGCAACGCGTAGAAATTGTGAAAATTTATTATCAAAATAGATCATCTGTTCGCCAAACCTTCCGTGTATTGCGTGAAGTTTACGGTGTGCATAATCGTCCCAGGTAAAGAACGATTCGGTGTTTGATCGATAATTTGAAAGAAGTGGCTCTGTCAGCGATCAAAGGACGCCTGTACGTAATCGAAGTAAGCGCTCCAACGAAAGCATAGGCGCCATACTTGAGAGTGTACGCGGGAATGGAAACAAGTCAATTGCTCGTTGAGTGCAAGAATTGGGGCCTTCGCCGACCACAACTTGGCGAATTCTGCATCTGGACTTGAAGTTTCACGCTTACAAAGTGGTGTTAACTCAAGAACTAAAGCCCAACGACCATAGGTTGCGCCGTGTATTCACTGACTGGGCTATGGAGCAATTGGAAGCTGACCCGGTTTTTGTCGAAAAATCATCTTCAGCGACGAAGCCCACTTTTGGATGGATGGTTGTGTTAACAAACAAAATTTCCGCTATCGGAGCAATCACAATCCAATGCAAATTCAAGAACGACCACTTCATCCCCAAAAGGTTACTGTGTGGTGTGGATAATGGTATGGTGGAATCATTGATCCATATTTTTTCTAAGATGAAGATGGAGAAGCTCTGTCAATGGAGAAAGATACCGGGCTCTTATAAGGCCTCAATTGGATGGTATGGATCTCGGAAACATCTGGCACCAACAAAATATCATACTGCTCTCGAAACAATCAATCCTTTGAAGGAGAAGTTCAGAGGTTTTATCATTTCTCTTGGTGGTGATGTTAACTGGCCCCCGAGGTCATGTGATTTAACGCCGTTGGAGTACTTCTTGTGGGGTTATGTGAAATCTCGAGTTTATGTCAACAAATCAGAAACAGTAAATGATCCTATGAATAACATCACGCGTGTTATTCGTGAAGTTGGACCTAATTTACGTTCTTCTATTATTGAAAATTGGGTCAACCGTATACGCACTACCTAACGAAGTCGCGGCGGTCACTTAACTGATGTTCGCTTCCACACGTAATGACATTAATTAAGTTCCAAAATAAAAAAATAAATAAACCTCTATTATTAATAGAACGTGTTTTACTTAAGTTCAAAGATAGAACACTCTTGTAGAAAGACCCTATATTTCTCAAGACTTCCTACGTAAAAAAGCTTCATTCGTCAAAACACGAAGGCTGCCTCTTTGTTGTCGAAAAAAATGTCTTAGTTACGGAAACAAGTCACATGGAGGGAAAAAGTAGGGTATGTAAGCAGCTTGGTGTTAAAACTTCATTAACCGTAACCCCAGTAAAGAATAAAGTTACAGATCGAAATTCTTTCCTTTTCCTATTATGCATGCAAATATTACCCCAGTAGCTGTTTGACGTTTTTGAATGGAGTTGGTTAACATTGACTTTTCTGCATCCCAGAATATACACTGATTGAAAGTGTTGGTTACATTTATATTCCCAAATATGTTTCCTTTATCATGAACTGGATAATTTTAGTACTCCCCTGTCTATGTACCTCTACTGATCGTTCCCTCTCAACCAAAATATTCTGCCTGTTTCGAGTTTACTTCTTAACTCCTTTAATTCTGTAGTTTATTTGTTTTTATTTAAATTTATTTACATTCTGTCATAATGAATTATTTGTAAAATTTTGTATTACATTTTTTTAGGAGTTTGTGGTTGAACATGGTTTTTAGAAACCGTATTTGTGACTCTCTTATTCCTTTATTTTTTTTTTGATGTAAATTTTATGCACCAACCAATATAAATTTAAAAAGCTGTTAATTTTTAAGCGCTGTATTCTTCTTATTTTGTAAAGTAAAGTTAATGTTTTCTCTGTCTCCAAATAATAGAGATATCGTGTCATATTGTGTATAGGATAAAAAGGTAAGTCTACAACAGTTATTATTATTATTACTTTATTTTACGTCGATTTAACTACAGGGTCATATCGCAGCGGATCTATTAGTGGATAACTCTTAGATTGAGGTGTGGCGGACAGCTAGCCTTCTAGGTCTCATCCCTGTAACTATCCGCTTCGTCGTGTCCACAAAGACCCTAGTGCATAGCATCCGGATCTTCTGCTTCGTGCCGTGCAGATGGCATTAGGGTGCCGTCCAGTCTGTCACTTTCATATAGAAAGGCGGACAGCTGGCCTTCTAGGTCTCATCCCTGTAACCATTCCATATTCTTCACGTGTCCACAGAGACCCTCGTGCACAGCAACTGGATATTCTGCTTCGTGCTGTGCAGATGGCATTAGGGTGCCATCCAGTCTAACTTTCGCCGTCATATAGAAAGGCGTACAGTTAGCCTTCTAGGCATCATCCCTGTAAACATGCCATCCTGCTTCTTACGTGTCCACGGAGACCCTAGTGCATAGCAGCCGGATCTTCAGTATTAGGGTGGCGTCCAGTCTACCTGTTTTCATTGTCTGTGGATAGATGACACAGCATTCGCGTTTATCACGTGAACCTGTATAGCAGTGTTCGCATTGGAAGTACAGTAAAAACAGTTTTATTGCTAGTTTTCAAAACATCACATAATTCATAAAGTTGCACTTAAGAGGAGAGATTGGGAGTGAGAGGGGAACGAAAGATCGAAAGAGTGGGAGAGGGAGAGCAAGATGGAGCTGGAGAAAGAGGAGGTAGGGAGAGATAAACAGTGATACGGACAGGGACAAAGAAGGAATTTCGCACTTAACGCAATAATTTGAGCAGCGCTGCGGCTTCTGCTGTTATAGGTAATACAAACATTACTGTACTTATATTAACTACAATATGCGTAACATTCCAAATACTCCAAATATTCATGGATTAAAATGGCGTCAATTCCAGCATTATATGCATCTGATGTTCGTTTTATCCTTAAACAGATCCCTATTATAGATTTTCTTCAGAACTCTATAACTAAAGGTTTGACCCTATTTCATGGACTTAAATAAACCTTCCTACAATTCTCTTTTTATTTAGAAATTATAACAAGGGCATCAGGGTAAACATTATTCCGTTTAGTCAAAACGTAACTCAATCCATTGATGAAAATTGGCTGAAAATATAACCCTAAACGGAAAGTATTCATACACCTGTATAGAATTCTAGATCAAAACTTATGCAGAGAAAATTATAATTTTTATATGTAAAGAACAATCGTTAGTACTGTTTACACGTTTTGACGATTTTCAGTATTAAGAATTCTATATACGATATTTTAAAAATTAACTTACATGCATTTAGTAGCGTTGAGTGTTTGTGTATATCTGAAAATTTAATCGAAATAAAATGTTAAGTGATTAATTATTTGGATGTGTCAAGAAAATCAAGGGATTATTAGCTGGAAATTCAACAAGCATTTAATTATTCACGACGTAGAAAATTTATTTTTCTATTAGTTTGAGTTATTCTATTGTCACTTTCAGGTATTATGCAGAGGCTCTTCTCTCTAAATGAAAGTAAATTTTGAAAATGTCACACTGAAAAGTTGAAAACTTTGTGCAATTCTCAAAACAAATATAAAATTTAAATTGAAAATTGATTGGGCTTGTAAACCAAAAATAAGAATTAACTTTTAAAACTTCAAAGAAAAGAAAATCTTACCATTAATTTCCAAAACTAACATTTTATTTTGAAGTATTCTTCGATATTTTATATTTATTATTATGATTTAGCTTAATCCTCAGAATCACTCCTATTTTTAAATCACCTCCATTTTCTTGGTATTTGTATCACAATAAAATGCGCGGTGTCGTAAAACAAATAAAAGCTTTAATTTTAGGCAGTATTTTTAACACTTAAATGATTTCAGTCAAATTATATAATATAAAATATAATAACAGCCCGCCTTAAAGCAATATGTGTATAATATAATATATAAAATGCATGTAACAGTCATTGTATTAATATTTATATTATTATGTACAGTTCAGTAATGTTATGTGAATGTATTAGGTAATTTAATAATGTAGGAGCTGTGACAATAATAGGTTAAAAGTTGCAAACAATGAGGTAACAATGAGGTAAGCTTGAGGCATTAATGAGTAAGAAAGCTTAATAATGCTACTAGGCATTATTGGAGCAACAATAATGTAATTTTTGAGACAGTTTATAAATAGCCAATCAACAACCAGAAAAAAGCTTAAGTTAAATAAAAGTATTTATTAGAGTAGGATTAGCCAATCAGACACTGAAATAGGACAAATTGTACAAATTCAGAAGTCAGTTCCTAGTAGACAGCGTTCCTAACCGGACGCGAGACGCGTCTTCGAGAAGTTTAATACGTACCCAGTGTGAGACAAAAATAGTTTACGTGTTAAAAAAATGCTAGTAATTAATAAATAATCTCACAGCTCTCTATCTCTCTATTTCAGTGGAATGTTATTGTAATCGTTTAAAGAATTAATAAATGGAGTGAAATACAAATTAAAATCGGTGTAAGTCTACATTCTTAGCCGCACTACTCCCTGCAAAGAAATCCATGTCTCTAACAATAATACTGACGCAGCCGAGGCAAACATAAATATATAATATTTAAAGAAACAGTCAAAATACAAAGTTAATATTCTTAAACTTGGGGCGTAGGCTACCGGAAACTTTTTACCATACGTGCGGTTGCAAATACTTCAAGTGTTCGGGCCCCCCAACAGTCGAAATACAATACAGCTCCAACTTCAAATTGGCTTTCCATATGGGAAGCAACAACCTACTTCAAATTGCTGCTGAGAAAGCGTACTGATAAGCAAGTAAACAAACCCAAAGCAGCTTTGGCAGCCTTGAGGTGACACTTGTAGCCAATCAGAAGGGATGATATTTCAAAAGCAGTGGTGCTGTGGCAGCGTCATTCACTTTGCAGTGAGACTTTGAACAGGAACGCCACTAAGTGTTAATGGTGAAGAAGAAACGAGGATTTGAAAGTTGGAATAAGAATTCGTTTTAGGTAAGCTAAATTACCAAACACTTGATGAACGTTGAAAGTTTACATATTTCCTGTTCTATTTTAAACATAGGAAATTAGGATGAACTATTTGATTGACCAGGAGGTTGTACTTCAGCACACGGTTCTGTTTCTCGGTTTGGTTTCAAGGTTCACGGTTGTTCAGTGAAAAAGGTACAAAATTATCAAATTCATAAATATGGATTTTAGTGTTGTTAGACACTAAAAGCCTTCTACTTTAGTTCTGTGTAACCTTTATACCTGTACGAAATCTTAAAGTATGTCATATAGTGATTCTAATGCCTGTCTGTAAGCCTAGCTTCCTATAAAAATGTAGTAAAACAGGATAAATTTCTTGAAGAAACCATTTAAGAGAGGCTTAGGAATCTTAAACCCTAAATTAGCTGCAGAGCAGAAAAAGACAAGGAGGGCCTGTATAGACACTAAAACCTTTTTAAACAGTATAAATGAGAAGAGTGGGTTTTGTTCATTTATATGCCGCCTTTAACATCTAAGGTCATATCGGTGGCTTTGCTTTGGAACAATTGCTCATCGGCAATGACCTTCATGAAATAATCTGTTTTTTACTTTCTGTACTACGTGTAAGTACGTAGGGGAAGTATTTCATTCCACCCAAAAATTCGATACCGAGATTTCACCGGAAATATATGCTTTGAGACTCCCCGAATAAAACAAAAAAAAAATTTTGGAAACAGGTCCGTGTGGGTGTCTGTGAACATCATAACTCGGAAACAAACAGTCGGATAAACACCAAACTTGGTATTTAGGTTCAGTATCTTCCAGAGATGCGACACGAAGGTTTTCAAGAAAATCCCCCCCCAGATTACCCTTTACATGGAATATTTTTCGAACATTTTAATTTTCTCAAAAACGGCTCAAACGATTTTGATTAAAATATCATATGTTTAAGATATTTTCATGACAAATGAAATGTATATCTCGAATTCTCTGGGAATGTCTCTGAAAGTATTTTTCATTGTGAACGACTTTTGCATAACTGGTACATCATAAGAGATAGACAAAATTTTACTACACAAAAAATGAAGATCGCGTTAAAATACACAATTTATGTCATATACATTTTTGTTGTTGAGTGAACCATTTTCGAGATATTGCTTGTAATTCCCTTAAATTTTTCAATACTTATTTTCTCAAATGGGAATTCGTTATTCATTTTTTTGTCTTGGATATGCAAAGCGTATTAATCTGTGACAAAGAGAATGGTGCTGCACCTAGCAACCAGCTATTAAGATATTTGTATATGCTTAAAGGCTACTGTACTTCTATATTGCCCTTGCAAATACAAAACAAAGGGAACATAGTAGGCCTTAAGCGATAGTCAAATATTTTTAGAACAGGTCGCTGTGTGTAAAATGTAATTCTCTTTGCATGTCAAAAGATCGTTTCTGCAAATGTTAGTCTCGATTAATATGAAATAGATGGAGAATAAGAGTTTGTAAAAATAGTTTGTACAAGAGTAGAGAAAGTCATGCGAGTGTAACATATCAGAGTTTTTTACGTTAGTTTGTCTTTATAAACATTAAATTCACGTATAAATTTATACGCTCACTTGCACTCGCAGAGTATAGGGAGGATGGGGCATAATCCTGACTAAAGAAAAATTCCCAACCTCCAGCCGAGAATCAAACCCGGGACCCCTCTGGAGTGTTATAATTTAAACTTTCTTTTCTAGTGTTTTCATTTGTTGGCACATTTTCATTCCAAAGGGTTCTATATGACGTACTTTTCGATGTAAATGAATGAAATGTTGTATACCTCATAAATAACATGATAAAAATGAGTTGAATATTTTACTTCGTTTTGATGTTGTTAAACAATAATATTAATATTTTGTAACTCTAAGTAAACAATTGAAGTCGCACATTAAAATTTGCTTTCTTCCCAAACTGGTAGGATAATTAAGAATTTCCATCTACGATTTATTAATGTACTCTTAAAGTTTTAAAGTATAAAGTGGATATTAATTCTTTCAAAATTCTTGCATCACTTGGAGCAATTCTTCAAAACAGTAAAGAAGGTTACTAAACTAATATCTTGAGAACTAACTTCAAAATATGCACGACATTTGGTGTACACATTACGCATTAAACGCTGATTGCTGTATTAAAATTTTAAAAGGAATTGAATTTAAGTTGTGGATTTTAAAAATTCCACTGATGGGTAGCCTTAAGGGATTAGAGGCGGGAATTTCATTCGCTTAAATTTACTAAAATTTAAATCTTTATAGCTCATCGGTTATAAGTGCTTCCTAAGAATACCCAGAGCAGAAATTTGGTCAAAATGTTCAAAAAAGTTTGTCCAAAAATATTTTGAAATGTCCACGAGCACACGACCTAATTGTCTGTATTTACAGCCAGTGCCCTTTATTCCGTTTTGATTTTTCTTACACTTTTGCGTATTAAAATGATTCAATGATGTAGTTTGAAACCAGTCTTGTTCGAATTTTCAGCACTCTTTTAAGAGAATGAACCTAAAAGAATGACTACGATTTTAAATTTCTGAATATAAGACATAATTAATTCGACCAGTGTGGATAAAGTATTTCAAACGTTTAAATATAACGTTTAAATTTGTTTTTTTTAAACTATCAGAGGAGTGAAAACATTTCTATGTACCATTTTCGTGTATTAGTATTTAAGTAATGTTGTAGTACTTTCTTTTCAAAATCACGAACAGCTGATTAATTAGCATAATAAAAGTAAACCTTTGTTTTCTGAAAAACTGCTAAAATATCTGTATGAAATTTAAAATATGCTTATAATCGTGATATAGCAGCAAGCTTTAGAAATTGTGGCAATAGCGAAATTCTGCATGTTTATTAACTTCCGTAAAATGTTCAGGTTTTAAAGTGTAGTAAATTGCTAGAAATTATCTAACTGGTGCTTTTCATCCATGTTGGATTTGTATCATGAATATTAAAATTTGCCGAATGCTTACCTAGTTATTTTAATAAACTAATTTAAAGACTCAATAACAACATGCCTTAGAATTTGTTAGGTTTTTATTAAATAGTTTTTAAGAATTTAAATATTAACACGGACTGAGTTAATAATTCAATTACACTTAACGCCTTCATTGCATTTGGTTTTATCCAGAGGAATAGTTTTTTCATTCTTGGTAATTTACATGCTTTGCATTTTGTTATGATCTGTGTGTAGCAGCTTCCAGTTGGAGGAATGAGAATTTATCATTAGATCCATTTTTTGTATATTTTTAAAATTTTTGTTTATCTAATTAACTTATCTTGCTATGTAACATATCAAGCAAATAAACTCTAAAACGTTTGTAATACTGCTGGAAATCACGTATAGAAATTAAAGCTGGGACACTGAAGAAAAGTCGTTGCCCCGAAAGGTGAAACATTTGCGCGAGTACGTTTAAAAGGAATATATATTTAGAATGATCAATGGAAACAAAATTTGGTGTGTACATTTCAAGCTGATTATGAACGATTACGTGAGCTACAACCCAATTCAGCTCTCGGCAGGTCATTAAAAGGTCGTGAGTTAGAACCGAATTCAGTCCAAGAGACTTGTATGCTAAGGTCATCGCAGAAGATGACGGTATACTTATTGTTAGTTGGAACTTTGTATGCCGTGGCTTGTTTTGTATATGCAGGATTAAAAAAATTGAGGTATTAGTAACAATTGTAGTTTCTTTGAGGATACATTTAATGGAATACGCAGATAAAATTGGCCCGCCTCCCGCTTGAATGCAAATGTGATATTTCCGTTGTGTATTAATGTTAGTTTCTATTAAAATTAAATGGAGCTACAACACAACAACGAGAATTTTTATGCAATATGAATAATTGATAGCTGGCATTCTTGTGAGCATTTTTACTTTCTCTACTACGTATAGTAAGTAGGGGAAGTATTGTATTCCACCCAAAAGTTCGATACCGAGATTTCACCGGAAATATACGTTTTGACACCCCCTGAATCCAAAAAAAAAGCATTTTTGGAAACATGTCCGTGTGTGTGTCTGTGAACAGCATAACTCGGAAACTAACAGTCGGATAAACACCAAACTTGATATTTAGGTTCAGAGATGTGACACGAAGATTACCCTTTACATGGGACATTTTTCGAAAAATTTAATTTTCTCAAAAATGGCTCTAACAATTTTGATTAAAATGTCATATTTTTAAGATATTTTCATTACAAGTGAAATGTATATCTCGAATTTTCTGGGAATGTCTCCAAAAGTATTCTTCATTAAGAACGACTTTTACATAACTGGTAAACTATAAGAGATAGACAAACTTTTACTGCACAAAAATGTAGAACGCGTTAAAATACACAATTTAAGTCAAATGCATTTTTTTTGTTGAGTGAACCATTTTCGAGATATTGCTTGTTATTTCCTTAAATTTTCCAATACTTATACTTTTCCTCAAATGGAATTCGTTATTCATTTTTTTATATCCATACAGAGAATGGAATGCGCCACATAGCAACCAGCTCTTAAAACATTTGACTATCGCTTAAAGCCTACCAATTCCCTTTGCATCTACAAGAAAATTAGCAATAAGATTAACATCTCGATATTTCGATTAACATGAAGCATATGGAGAATAAGCGTTTGTAAAAATAGTTTGTACAAGATTAGAGAAGGTTATGTGAGTGTAACAGATTTTTTTTCCATCAGTTCATATGCACATTGCTGTGCGCATTCTGGAAAGTGACTTTCTCGATACAAAAAAGAATTTAAATTGTGGAAGAATACGTGAAAACAGGTTAGATTAACGAACGAGCTCATGCCTTCTCCGCGGAACGAATTATTAGCAAAATTTTGTGGTCACTACGTTCCGCGGATCTAACAACGTATGATTTTTGCCTGTGGAAATATTTGAAGAGCAGGGCCTATGAAACAAGTCCACACACAATACAGGAACTGAAAGACATCAGCTGTGAAGTTGCTGCCATCGATGTCGGAATTTACGCCGGGTGTATCTGAATATGGCTAGATGTGCACAGGTATGTGCTGTGTATTGATGGCATAGGGCACCACTTTCAACATCTTCAATAAATGACGAGTCCATTTCAGAATTCATTTGTCATTCGTTTGTATTTACTCTATACTCTATGTTTCACATTACATAGAATTGTCCATTGTTGTACTGTAGCTCGATTCAGTTTTAACAGAAATTTATATTAATACACAACGAAAATGTTGCATTTCCATTCGAAGTGGGAGACGGGCCACTTATATCTGCGCCTTTATCAAACCTTTTAAACGGCCATTGTCAAACCGCCAGTTGTGTTTTGATTACCGCGTGGTCTAACATATAGCGGAATAAATTTGAAATTGTCCGACTGTTAAGATTTTGTAAAGGTACATTATAGTTCTCATTTTGAGAAATGGCATTTTTGAACCGCTTTCTTTGCTCATTAAATATTTTTGTATCTGTTTTACAAATTATGTTACAATATCTTATTTTTAATCTACTTTATGCTAATTGAGATAAAATGTTTGCAGAAATATCTTCATTATGCATATAATTATAGTTACATGGAGATAACAGGAGGCGAAGCGATAGTCAAGGCTTCGAATAGCTAGCTTTGAAATTCCGTACTCTTTGTACGACATTGCGAGAAACAAAACAAAGCATTTAAAAATAGAAGGAATTGGAAAATTTAAATCATGACGAATTTCATTAAAATGTTTTTAACATTACATTTTTACTTTCTCTACTACGTATACTAAGTGGGGGAAGTATTGTATTTCCACCCAAAAATTCGATACTAAGATTTCACCGGAAATGTTTTGAGACCCCCTCCAAAAAAAAGCATTTTTGGAAACGTGTGTGTGTATGTGTGTGTGTCTGTGTCTGTAAACACCATAACTCAAAAACGAACCGTCGGATAAACACCAAACTTGGTATTTAGGTTCAGTATCTTCCAGAGATGCGACACAAAGGCTTTCAAAAAAATCCTCCCCAGATTACCCTTTACATGGAACATTTTTCGAAAATTTTAATTTTCTCAAAAATGGTTCTAACAATTTTGATTAAAATATCATATGTTTAAGATATTTTCATGTCAAATGAAATGTATATCTCGAATTTTCTGCGAATGTCTCCAAAAGTATGCTTCATTGTGAACAACTTTTGCATAACTGGTAAACCATAAGAGATAGACAAAATTTTACACAAAAAATGTAGATTGCGTTAAAATACACAATTTGTCATATACATTTTTTTTTTGTTGAGTGAACCATTTTCGAGATATTGCTTGTTTTTTACCTTAAATATTTCAATACTTATTTTCTCAAATGGGATTTCGTTATTCATATTTTTGTCTTGGATATGCAAAGAGTATTAATCTGTGGCAAAGAGAATGGTGCTGCACCTAGCAACCAGCTATTAAGAGATATGTCTGTGCTTATATTGCCTTGTAAATACAAAACAAGGGGAACATAGTACGCCTTAAGCGATAGTCAAATATTTTTAGAACTGGTCGCTATGTGTAAAATGTAATTCTCTTTGCATGTCAAAAGATCGTTTCTGCAAATGTTTATCTCGATTAATATGAAATAGATGGGGAATAAGAGTTTGTAAAAATAGTTTGTACAAGAGTAGAGAAAGCCATGTGAGTGTAACACATTTTTTATGTCCTAAGCTTCTTCTTTTCTCTTATGTTTTAGGAATTACACGAAAGTGTTCAGAATGAAGAGATTGCAAAATCTATTCTAGAAAGCTTAAGACAAGATACTAATATATTATTAGTTATGCAAGTATCTTCAACGTAGTGTATTGTAATAAAAATCGTTGAAGATATTTTTAAGTAAATCAGAAAGAAATCAAAACTTTTCTGTGTGAACGGTAGTTTGGGTTGCAAAGAATCTTCTTGTATATGTGGACAAAACTTGTATGCCAAGGTTTATATTTATCCTAATTTAATTTTTGGGATATGCTGTCCTCCCTGTCTACCTCTTAGATCTTTTTCTAAAAATGCATTTGTTTAGAGGTCCAACATGAATTTTCGATGAAATCTCGATATCCAGTTTTTGTGGAACACAAACTTACTCACTTACCAAAGGTATCTGTTAGGGAAAGTAAATGCTTGGCCTATAGGAAATATAAATGAAATGAGATGCTACCGAAAGGAAATCTACCTGATTGCTTATTCGTTTGTTTTATACAAGAAAAAGAAAACAAATATTGTGTTACACTCATATGACTTTCTCTACTCTTGTACAAAATATTTTTACAAACGCTTATTCTCCATATGCTTCATGTTAATCGAGATGTTAATTTTATTGCTAATTTTCTTGTAGATGCAAGGGGAATATGGTGGGTTTTAAGCGACATGCAAATGTTTTAAGAGCTGGTTGTTATGTGGCGCATTCCATTCTCTTTGCATATCCAGGACATAAAAAAAATGAATAACGAATTCCGATTTGAGAAAAAGTATTGGAAAATTTAAAAGAATAACAAGTAATATCTCGAAAATGGTTCACTCAACAACAAAAATGTATACGACATGAATTGTGTATTTTAACGCAATCTATATTTTTTGTGTAGTAACATTTTGTCTATCTCTTATGGTTTACAGGTTATGCAAACGTCGTTCACAATGAAGAATACTTTTGGAGACATTCCCAGAAAATTCGGGATATACATTTGATTTGTCATAAAATATCTTTAACATATGATATTTTAATCAAAATCGTTAGCCATTTTTGAGAAAATTAAAAGTTTCGAAAATTTTCCATGTAAGAGGTAATCTTTGGTAGGGAGATTTTCTTGAAAACCTTCGTGTCGCATCTCTGGAAGATACTGAACCTAAATACCAAGTTTGGTGTTTATCCGACTGTTCGTTTCTGAGTTATGCTGTTCAGACACACACGCGGACATGTTTCCAAAAATGCTTTTTTTGGATTCAGGGGGTCTCAAAACACTTATTTCCGGTGAAATCTCGGTATCGAATTTTTGGGTGGAATACAATACTTCCCCCACTTACTATACGTAGTAGAGAAGTAAAGAAAAAAAAACCCCTAGTGATTAAGCATTGGACATTGTAAATACATTGAGACAAGGGCTTTTAATCATAAAAACTTTTGATTGAAACCACTGACTTATATTTATATTTACCTATTATTGAAAAATGCAGTACTGTTTAAGCATAACACTTTAACGGTTAAGCAAATGTTATATTCGCAGTTTTGTTTTTTGCTACTGTTTTTCTTGTTAATGAAAACTTAATATTGTGGCACGAAAGAGAATTATTTTCTGTTTAGGTTTTCATTGCATGAATATTGCTACATTTACGAATTTTCGAGGTGTCGTATTGCCCTAGTTTGACTCTGACAAGAAAAATAAAGCAAAGTTTATCCCGTGCTTTGAACGCAGGTATAATTTCCCCGATTTATACGTTACTGAGTCCTTAAAGTGTTGTTGTTTAGATCTCTCAAGGGTAATACGGGAATAACGAGCACTTCAATTCTCAAATCCTGATTCTTTTAGTACAGATAGGTAATAATAACGCAATTGATTTTTTCTAATTTTCGTGATGCTAATATGTATGTCAAACTCAACATACTTAATGATATAATTAACAATTTGTGCAAATATAACAGTGTTTTCCTCAATGCCGATAAAACAGTTTCTCTCACCTTTATTTAGTTGCTCTGTTTCTGTAAATTAATTTTCTTATACCAGTATTATACGTTACCGATGCCAACTTATTTTAATAACCCTCAAGTAAGAAAGTTGCTTTATTTCTTTAACATGTTCTAAGCAGGGCCGGGTATTTTTATTTTATTATTTTATTTTTTTATTGACTGTAGATGCGAAATGTAACGGAGAGATGCAGCAAGAAGCACATGCGCGATTTATGACAAACTTTATGACAAGTGTAACCTATTTATGGCTCTAATTATATCACGAATTTTCGCGAAAATTTATAGTTTCTGCGGAAATATTGATTTTTTACGATAAAAACTAAAAAATGGCATCGTTTTGAGGATGTTGGCTTGTTCATTTGGAAGCATACATTAACCCGAAAATTTAGACGCTTATTCCATTTTATGACCTGCAGGACCATCCATGACAGCTGACAGGCTTTTCTTGAGCTTTTGGAACATTCCATTAGAAATACTTACGTTTTGAATTTCTTGAATTAATTATAGCGGAAAAATAATTCACCGCTTGGAGATCAACAGCAGAAATACACCATGAAAATGCAACCATAAGCAGTGCACATGATAAACAATGGAAAGAAGCTTGTCTTCAGCCAAATCTCAAAAACATTACCGCAGCAGCGACATTGAGACCTATTGCCCATAACATTAAAAATTACCACGAAAATTTCAGGAAGTTTCTATCGTATTTTTAAGTATAAATACAACATTTTATATATTTTTCACGAAATTTTTAAAAAATAAACGCAGAAGACAACCTACCCTGGTTGTGATTAGTGTTGTTAGCAGGGTATGTTAAGTAATAGTATAAAAAGAGAATGTGTTCAGTTAACATTAGAAATCAGTCAAACTATATTTTATATTTTAAAAACTCAAACTATTATGTTTATCGATGATCACAGACTATGTGTCATTTCCGAAGCGGTTAACTTGTGACCCGGAATGGGGAATCATAATCACCATCTTCATCTCTATTCGTTGTATATCTTAAGGGTCTATGTAATAAGTGAAAACTATGTAGTTATGTTAGTAAATAACTATGGGGCCAAAGAGAGGGTACAAAGGTGTAAAATGTGATCATGTATTGTGGTTATTTAAAACGTTATTTATTTTGACGATGGTATTTTCACCACCAAAGGGTACTTATAGCCTATGTAGCATTTTCAAAATTTGGAAGACTGTCAGAGGGAGGTTAAGGAAGTCGGAAGGTTACGTCAATGTTTCACATCCTTTTTCGTGAATATTGGGATTCTTTAGTGGTGATTATGGGTTGTAAGACATTAAAATTATTAAAATAATTTAAAAAATCTGATGTGTTACACACACATGACTTTCTCTACTCTTGTACAAAATATTTTTACAAACGATTATTCTCCATATGCTTCATGTTAATCGAAATGTTAATCTTATTGGTAATTTTCTTGTAGTTGCAAGGGGAATATGGTAGGCTTTAAGCGATAGTCAAATATTTTAAGAGGTGGTTGCTATGTGGAGTATTCCATTCTCTTTGCATTACCAGCACAAAAAAATGAATAACGAATTTGAGAAAAGTATAAGTATTGGAAAATTTAAGGGAATAACAAGTAATATCTCGAAAAAGGTTCACTCAACAAAAAAAATGTAAATGACATAAATTGTGCGTTTTAACGCGATCCATATTTTTTGTGTAGAAAATTTTTGTCTATCTCTTATGGTTTACCAGTTACGCAAAAGTCGTTCATAATGAAGAATACTTTTGGAGACATTCCCAGAAAATTCGAGATATAAATTTCATTTGTCATGAAAATATCTTAAACATATGATATTTTAATCATAATCGTTAGAGCCATTTTTGAGAAAATTAAAATTTTCGAAAAATGTTCCATGTAAAGGGTAATCTGGGTTGGGGGGATTTTCTTGAAAACCTTCGTGTCGCATCTCTGGAAGATACTGAACCTAAATACCAAGTTTGGTGTTTATCCGACTGTTCGTTTCTGAGTTAAGCTGTTCAAAGACACACACACAGGTAGAAATCTCGGTATCGAATTTTTGGGTGGAATACAATACTTCCCATACTTACTATACGTAGTAGAGAATGTAAATTATTAAAATTATAAAATCACTATAAAATCTTCTAGATCATTGTATAACATTTTCATAAAGAATGGGGGGGATGTAAATGAAATTAATTGGCCATTCGTGTTACTCAGGAGCAACTCGCGATATTATAAAACACAGCTAGCTAGTATTTTATGATATCTTTAGAGCTGTTTCATCTTAGCGAGGTAGTGTGCCAGCGTGAGTTCGTTTCACGTTTCTAATTTTATGGAAAAATAACGAGTGCATCTTTGAAGACCATTGTACTACTATATTTGTTCTGGAGAGAGTTTTCCAGTGGTACAGTGGTGTAATTGTCCTACTAATTAACCGTCTTCAGAGGATTTGCTCTGCTGCTGTGTAGTCCATTTGCCTTGTCTCGTAACTTAATTCTTACTGCATGTTCCATATTCATTATATACCCTAGTTTCCTAAACTTTGTGTAAAAACATAACACCAATTAAACCATGTTCATGGACTGGGGACAGACAAATTGTGTTCTCCCTTCTCGAGCACAATAGATTCTGCCAAGCTTTTGGAGCGTGATGTTAGAATTAATTTATACTGCAATAGTTCAATAAAGGCGTTTTAGTGTCAATAATTATAGTTTCTCATAAATTTGTGTTCAAATTAGCTTCTGTAACCTAATATTTATAATTATATTGCTCCAACCCTTATGGCTTAAGTTGCCAAAATATGACATTTTTAGTTTTTCGGTAGTCTTATAATTGGAACATGATATATATTATCATTGTACGTACATTACATTTTAATTTTTTTAAAAACTGTAGCGCATTTGCCATTTTATATTCTTAATTCTGCATCACTTCACAGAAAAAACTAGTATACTCTATGTTCGATTCCCGAACCCTGGGTTTTTTCGGGGGTTTCCCCGAGTCACTTTGCTAATGCTGGGAAGGATTCTCACATCCTCCGAATTTACTGTTCCTCCATTTCACTTCATCTGTCATCCGTTGGTCTCTTTCGGGGTAGGAAGTGTCGGCAATGGTGTTCGGTGCAGCGTGGCAGGGGAAAAGGATGTTTCTTCTGATTCTCTCCGTTCCTTGGCTTTCGGCTGGCTCCCGGTGTATCCGAGCCCCTTTTTAGGGGTGTTGGACCCCCTATGTGGGGTGGGAGTCTCCGGGATGCCTGTCCGTCTGCCGGGGAGTCTATATCTGGAAAATTAGGGAGCCTGCCGTTCCTGTGCCGTCACTCCTGGTTCCGGCCCCCCGGTGTCTCCTCTCGCTTCATCCTTCCTTGTGGGGCGCAGGTACAACATCCACCATGTGGATCAGTGCCGAGTTCCCTCCGTCAGCAATTCAATTGAATCCATATACTCTCTAGAGTGGAGGTTTATTTTAGCTCATCTTTTAGGGGGAAGCTCTGCTCTACAAATTGGTACCACTTCTTAACATAGCAGCTTCCTCGTGTCCAAGCAATGCGATTTTTACTTTGTAAATATATGCGAGGTTTTTCTTCTCCATGTTTATTTCGAAGAGCGTTTTCTCTGAATGACATTTTCGGTTATAAATGACTATTAGAGATAGCTAAATGAAATTTTGATATAAGTGTACCTCGCTCTGGTTACTGATTTACTTTGTTGTTAATAAAATGGTTGGTTATAATTTTTTAAGAATTAATTTTATAAAATCAAATTTTCTAATTAAGCAAAAGATAATATCTTCCTTCATAAACGACATTCTTATGTCTTATGTTATACACGTCCTACAAAAATTTAGGCCTGATATTTTAAACAGTGTCCGAGTTGAGCAGTCATGAAGTTGTAAACTTAACATTAGATAAGACTCCCCTTGAATTCTCTTGTGTTTAGTTGTAATAACTATCTTGGACAAAATAATGTACAAGGAAATTTCTCCTTTTAGAGCTAAGAGAAAGCTCCAATATTCTGGAAGCATTTTCTTCATGGTCTCAATTGCTGTTCCTTATTGTCCTTTAAAGTTCAATATTAAGGTTTGCTGTTTGGCTACGCCAAGTTCTTACTTGCTCTACCGATTAGATACTTGTGGAGAGAGAGAGAGCAAGCAGGAAAAATTCCACAGATCACATTTATGGTAAAAAGAAAGAAAAAAATCTGTTACACTCACATGACTTTCTCTACTCTTGTACAAACTATTTTTACAAACGCTTATTCTGCATATGCTTCATTTTAATCGAGATGCTAATCTTATTGCTAATTTTCTTGTAGGTGCAAGGGGAATTGCTGGGCTTTAAATCTTTTAAGAGCTGGTTGCTATGTGCAGTATTCCATTCTCTTTGCATGTCCAGGACATAAAAAAATGAATAACGAATTCCCATTTGAGAAAAAGTATATTGGAATATTTATTGGAATAACAAGCAATATCTCGAAAATGGTTCACTCAGCAACAAAAAATGTATATGACATAAATTATGTGTTTTAATGCGATCTACATTTTTGTGTAGTAAAATGTTATCTATCTTTTATGGTTTACTAGTTACGAAAAAGTCGTTCATAATGAAGAATACTTTTGGAGACATTCCCAGAAAATTCCAGATATACATTTTATTTGTCATGACAATATCTTAAACATATGATATTTTAATCAAAATCGTTTAGAGCCGTTTTTGAGAAAATTAATATTTTCGAAAAATGTTCCATGTAAAGGGTAGTCTGGGGTGGGGGATTTTCTTGAAAACCTTCGTGTCGCATCTCTGAAAGATACTGAACCTAAATACCAAGTTTGGTGTTTATCCGACTCTTCGTTTTTGAATTATGCTGTTCACAGACACACAGACAGACACACACACGGACATGTTTCCAAAAATGTTTCTTTTGGATTCAGAGAGTCTGAAAACATGTATTTCCGGTGAAATCTCGGTATCGAATTTTTGGGTGGAATACAATACTTCCCCTACTTACTATGCGTAGTAGAGAAAGTAAAAATTGGATCAAATAACTTTTTTCCTAGCCTTAATCCTTTCGGAAATGTTCGCCGTTATATTATTTATTTCAAATTTGTTTACTTTGGTAACATGTGTATCGGAACATTCTGAAGATGTACACATGAGAAATTCGTGGCGAAAAGAGAAAGCTGTGACGGTACCACATTAGAATTTTAAGGCAGCTGCTGAAAAGTGTTACATAAATAAGCGAATTTATTATGAAACTTTCATGCCAAAACTTCGAAACTTCTTACATTATTTATGAAATGTTTCTCTGATAATATGAATCCACAAAAGGTTATAATAGGCCTCGTGTAAATATGGTAAAGTCGTGCAAAAGTAATCACACAAAAATATACACTGTACGCATAAAGTATCAGTGTATATACAGAAATGTTTCATTGCAATATCTTTATTAGTTATAGAACATAGTAAGTTAAAATCGACAGGATATGCCATTTTAGCGCCTATTAAATTTGCACAGCGTTTGCAGGTCAGGCCCTGGTTTGTTATGTTCTTGTAAATTAGCACATGATAATTTTAAACTGAAAACTGTTATGCAGTATATGAACCATGGTAACTTTGGTGAAGATCTAAAAATAAACACATTTTACAACAAAATAACGTATTTTATGAACATACGCTCCCATTATAATTTAGCCGACTGAGGCATGAATTGAATTACGGGCACTGAGGCCATCAACGGTATTTGAAATCGCCACCATAACCATGGTACCGATATAACAGTAAAACGGGAATTAACGACGGTCTATTCTGCTACGGTACAGCCAGCCATCCTTCTGCTAGCTATTTGTTAACTTAACGACGCAGCTAAGTTAATTAACGAACAAATATTATATGGGTAATATTTCAAAAAATATTTTTCTACATGTGTAGCAGCCAATAGCGAACACACAAGGCAAGCCAAGCGTGCGCTATATGTGGTTACCGGTGGTGTTGTGTTGCAGGCTATTGTTCTCTCTGGGCAACAAAACCAACCGAAATTCACTATTCTCTTTGACAAAGTGATGGCCATTTTGGAAAGTTCATAGTATCATTGACTGTTACATATTCAGAGAATTAAAACACCAGCATTCAATGAAAACACCGGGCAGTAATGATCTCGGTTCTAAATTTATTTGAATGTCTCCTTTCTCTACCACTTACCTTTAGAATAACAGGGAGTATTTCAGTTTTCGTTGTATCATTTGTATAGGCCCCTTAGATTCGATTGCATCGGATTGTGAAGCGCAGGGCACCGATCCAGGAAATAGGATATTGTACCAACACCCCACGAGGCCTCCCCGGGAGGTGGGGCAGGTGAAGGGAGACACCGGCGACCGGAATCGGCAGTGACGGTACAGCAATGACAGGGTCCCTACAGTTTCAAAGTTGAGGCGCACCAACAGTCGGACAGGCAGACCGGGAATCCCGCCGCATATAGGGTCCAAAGCCCCTCCCGGGTGCGGTCTTTATACCCCAACAACAAGCCGAAGGACGGAGAAAGTCGCTGCACTGAAGCTCCATCGCCATTTCCAACCGATCCAGCAATTAGGATATTGTACCGACGCCCCACGAGGGGGGCCTCCCCGGGAGGAAGGGCTGAGGTGAAGGGAGACACCGGGCGGCCGGAACCAGGAAAAATGAAGTTGAGTTTTATTTATGGACGCTCTTAGACTGCTGTGGTCCTTAGCGTCGCATTCTATATTGGGCGTGAAAGACCGGTAATTTTGCTCAGAGGCCTCTTTATCAGGGTTGAGGTTCTTTTACGTGCCGTAAATCTACGACACGGGACCACCGGCTTTACTTCCCTTCCGAAGGAAGCCATTCTAAGTATTTTACGCTCGAAAAAATCCATCGTCCTCCGCCGGGTTTGAACCCGCGAAGCTAGCATGGTAACCACTACACCACGGAGGACGACGGAACAGCAACGGCAGGGTCCCTACAATTTCGAAGTTGAGACTCCCCGGCAGTCGGACAGGCAGACCGGGAATCCGCTGCATATAGATTCCAAAGCCCCTCCCGGAGGCGGTCCTTATACACCAGCAACAAGCCGAAGGACGAAGAAGGTTCACAGAGAGGATGCTTTTTCCCTGCCACGCTGCACTGAAGCTCCATCGCGACAATTCTAACCTTGAAAGACCAAGGGTGAAGAATGAGTGAAATGATTAATGGTAGGAAATGGAGAGACAGAAAATTTGGGGGGTGAAAGAAGCTACTACAGCATTCGCCTGACGACTCGGGAAAACCCCAGAAAAAACCCATGGGTCAGAGTGAACTGTCTCCGGAGATCGAACCCGGACCACCCGAATGCGAGCCACAAGCGTTACCGTCTGAGCCATTTCGCTGGTTGTAGCCCCCCTTTAACATTGGAGGCTTAACTTTAGAAACAACTCATTGACCATAACTTCTTTAACGCATTTAATCATTTCTACTTTCTTTACTGCTTACCTGTAGCAAGTAGAGGAGGTATTGCACTCCATCCAAAATTTCGATAACAAGATTTCAGGAGAAAAACATGTTTTGAGACTTTGTCGCAGTTCTCGTAGGACTTGTGTTATCTTATTTGTTGGGCGCTAATTGTTTTATTATTTTTTAATTTGGGTTCTTTGTCCTCCGGCTAGCTATTATAACTCAGTCGAGCACGTGTCTCTAAGCAGGGTATATAAACGGAAAGGAGTTGTTACTAAAAGATAACACTGATAAGAAAAATACGAAGTTAAACATTTATTGCCGCCACGCTTAATTAATAATTGACATATTTAATATTTATACACGCCTGATTGAAACTGTGATATTTCCGAATGTAACTACAGTCGTTTTAGTTGCCGCGCACCAATTACTCCGCGTACTTTACATTTTTGTAACTAACTCTGCGACATGCACCTCGTGAGAGATTCTTCAGAACTGTGCGACACTTGCTTATGGATCCTTCACCTCGAATTGCCTAAACATTATAATATAGCTCATATTGGTTACCACATTGTGCCAACATTAGCGTCTGTTTTGTCAGCCAATCACTACTACTAACATATATGCTCTAGGGAAGATATTCCCTCCATTTCTAAAAAAGGCATGCTACCCATACCTCAATTTCGGCTTTCTCTTCTTAGTGACAAGCAACTTACCCCCTCGGTTTATTGTTACCCACTTCTATTGTCAGTTTCAGTTAGTCCGTGCAAACTTATTTCCTAACAATCCTTATGGCCAACAAACATCTAAAATCTTGTACATACAATAATATTAAGTTACACTATAATCACTCTGGCATTCACAACATGTTTTGATATAAAATATTGCCTCAACTTCCTGAAAAAAGAGCATTTTTAGAAAAAGGTTATGTGTGGGTGAACAGTATAACAAACGGAAAAACGAAAAGTGTGTTAAATACTAAACTTGGTATTTAAGTTTAGTATCTTTCAAGGATGCGCCATGATGATTTTAAAAAAAATCTCCATATCCCAAACTTCACTTTGCATGGGAACATTCCGTACATTTTCTCAAAAATGGCTCTAAGGATTTTGATAAAAAATGCCATATGTTTTAAGATATCCCCTTGATAAATAAAGGTTATATCTTGAATTTTCCGCGAATAGAAGGTGAAGTTCTCTTTATTATGAGTGACATTTGTATAATCGATAAGCCGTAAGAAATATACATAATCTTACCATACAAAAATGTAAATCTGGTTGAAGCATACGATTTATCTCGAATAGAATTTTTGTGGCGTTAACCATTTCTGAGATATTTTCGTTATTGGTTTGAATTTTCAGACACTTGCACTTTTTTCTAGAGGTAAACCGTTATTCGTTTCTTCTCGTGGTCATGTAAGGAGTATAGAATTTCTAAGCCATCATATAGCGTTCCATCTATTAAAAATCTGCCTATCGTTTAAACGGTCTTCTTATACTTACAATTAAACTATGTGTAATTAAACTTTATCCCGATTAACAAAAAGTCTAGAATCGCTTGTAAAAGAGTGGGTAATCAGTTATTTCAATGTAACACAAGATTTTTAAAAAAAAGTGAGAACGAATTATCTGATAAATATCAAGTGTAAAATTTAAGTAATGCTATTAAAGCATTGCAGGTTGAGGTAATATTTTTAACATTTAAATAATTTAAGACTAATTATATAATATAAAATATAACAACACCCCACCTTAAAGCAATATGTGTATAAATAACATACGAAATGTATGTAACAGTCATTGTATTAATGTTTATATTATTATGTACATGTTCAGTAATGTTATGTGAATGTATTACGTAATTTAATAATGTAGGAGCTGTGAGAATAATAGGTTAAAAGTTGCTAACCTTGAGCAATAATGAATTAGAAAGTTTAATAATACTACTAGTAATTCTTGGAAACAATAATGTAATTTTTGGGACAGTTTATACAGTAGCCAATCAACAACCAGAAAAAGCTTAATTTAAATAAAACTATTCTATTGGAGTAATATCAGTCAATCAGAAACTGAAATAGGGCAAATTGTACACATTCAAAAGTCAGATGCTTGTAGACAGTGTTCCTAACCGGACGCGAGACGCGTCCTCGATAAGTTTAATACGTATTCAGTGTGAGACGAAAATAGTTTACGTGTTAAAAATGCAAGTAATTAATAAAAGAATCTCACAGCTATCTATATCAGTGAAGTGTTATTTAAATCGTGTCAAGCATTAATAAAAGCAGTGAAGTAAAATTATAATCTGTGTAAGCCTACATTCTTCAGCCGCACCACGCCTTGTTAAGAAATTCATGTCTCTAAAAAATAAATACTGACGCAGCAGAAGCAAACATATATATATATATATATATATATATATAATATTTAAAGAAACATTCAAAATACAAAGTTGATTTTTAAACTTGGGGCAAAGGCTACCGGAAACTTTTTACCATACGTACGGTTGCAACTAGGTACTTCAAGTTCGGCTCCCCAACAGTCGAAATAAAATGAAACTCCTCTTAAAATAAACAAACTTCTCAAGGTGAAGTTTCCAAAGAAATTCCCGCACACCAAATTGTTCCTTTAATTGGAAAATGCATTAGTTAAGGTTTATTTTATCAAAAGAGCCTCTTAATGATTTTGATATAAATGGCATTTATTTAAAATACTCCCTTTATTACTGGAAATATTTATCTTACATTTTCTGTATATATGTTGTGAAATTTTCTTCACTCTAATAATTCTGTATAACTGCTAAACTTTAAGAAATATAAAAAATTTATATAGTAGAAATTTAAAGTTAAGTGAAATAGACAACTATGTCAAATAACCCTTTTTATAGCATTAGCTGTTTTAGAAACATTCGTCATTAATTTCATAAGTTTTATTAGGTCGAACTGTCAGATCACATATAAAGCATCTTAATTATTTTTGCCGCATATTTTCAATGTTCCTTTCTATCAAAGTCGATATGTGAACTGTTTTATTTGTGTTGTCTGTGCTACAAAGCCCACATTGTGTTATACGGAATTATTTAAAGCCAACATTGTATCTTAAGTAACGTAACGTATATAGAAGAATAGTTTTAATACTACCATATACAGAACGGCCCCTAAGTCATCTGGCCGGTAGTCGTGTTCCGTGCGCTATATTCAGTGTATCTGTTTATTATTCTCATTATTGATACTGATACCATATTATTACTGAATTTATTGTTATTACGATATATTGATTACCTATTGAACAAACATAATTACTTTTTATTTTATCAGTACTAACCTTTTTCACAGTCGGTGTTGAAAGTGTTGTCCTTCGGCAGATAAACATTCTTGGCACCTTCTGATGAAATTACCATTCACACGAATAAATCTTGTTGCGTAATTTCCCTAATTTCTGTCTTATATTGTTTTTAAGATCGTCTATGGTGCGAGGATTATTCCTATAGACTCTATTTTTGAGAGTTCCCCACAGATAAGTCACACACAGTAAGATCCGGCAATTGAGCCGGCCATAACCCTTTAGGCTTTCTTCCGTTAGAACCCTTCGTTTCTTTTTACAACTTACAACATTAAATAATCACGTTCTCTTCACTTTATTCACTAGATATCTGTTTCTCTACTTGGAACTGAAACACTAGAAAATTTATCGTGAAATTGCCTACACACCTGTCTACATGAGTCGGTTTTCACATATGTGTCGTACATAAAAAGTCAGTTCAATCGAAAATTTGATTACCATTTCTGGGTTGTAATAATCCGATAATTCAATCGCACACAAATACACACGCGTCTCGCGTCTATACACATGAAGCAATAACAGCTGACTGAAGCCCGCTGCTACATGTCCGATAAGTGGAAGAGCCCGTAGCCTTGAGTTTATTCAGACGTGTCGCACAAGACTGCCGTGCAATTCCCGACCAGAGCGCTGAGGGACCGCTCTGTATAAACGATTGTGTGAAATAATACATATAGAAGCTTGTGCGAGTGACACATAAGATTTTTTTCCTTTCAGGTTTATGCAATTTTCGAGGGAGAGGCGAAATTTAGGCCACTTTAGTAAAAGCAATATCTTTGTGTTTTACTTTTGATGTAAACAATATGTCATATTTAAAGTAAATTTATACGAAAATATAATGCTCTTGGTGAGATACAACTCAACGAAGCGGGTGTATCCATCCGTTTTTAAATCCTAGCGCCGGTTAAATACTTCTAAATAAAAAACCTCATTATTGTTTTCTCATGTTCATTTTCTGTTTCGCTCAGAGAGTTAAACGTCCGATAATTTTCTACAATCCTATATAAAACATATTTAACAAAATTTGCTACTTGAATTCTGATATTATAAGCCCTGGCTGATTTAAAAAAATAATTGTTACATTCATGGTTCATTTTTACTTCGCAGGACAAAATTTAAAGAAAATTAAGTAGTAAAATGTTCTATCCGTCGGTTGTTCCAGAGGTAGGAAACATTTTAAAATAACAGGACCTTTACCCCTAAGCGACCAATATTCAATGTCCACAAACCCCTTCTACAAGTAACTGAGTACATGTCGTTAGTTTTGTTTGTTATACTGTAGCCCCAGTTGACCGCATGGTCTTATTCATTACAAGGGGCACTATTTATATTTTGAGCCTAATAATTAAAACAAAGTAATTTCTGATTGAAAACTGCTTTATTGGTTTTCAAAATATTCTCCTTTATGATCAATGCACTTTTGCATCCGTTTGAAGCATTTGTCAAAGCATTTATTCCAGTCTTCTTGAGACACTTCCAAAGCATGGTTTTTGAAGGCATCAACGGCTTCTTCTGCCAACGAAAATCGTTGTCCACGCAGTTTAGTCTTGATGTTCGGGAACAAAAAGAAGTCATTGGGTGCCAAATCAGGACTGTATGGCGGATGACCCACTAATTCCATTTTTTAAGCCTTCAAATACTCTTTCGTTAGACGAGATGTGTGTGCGCTCGCATTATCTTGATGAAGTACGATCCTACGGTTCTTGTTGGTTTTCCTTACTTCACCGAAGACTTCCGGCAAACAAATGGTTATGTACCATTCGGCATTGACCGTTTTACATTCCTCTAAAGGCACTGTTGCCACATGGTCAGTTTTTCTGAAAAAGCAGGCGACTATTTGCTTCGAAGTGCTTAGAGTGCGAACAACTTTTGTTGGATTTACTTCATCTTGAAACACCCATACAGTCGACTGCTGTTTACGTTCCGGCTCATACGCATAGATCCATGATTCGTCATCTGTTACAATCTTATATACGTCTTTTGAGGCACTCCCATTGTATTTCTTGAGCATTTTTGTACACCAATCGACACGAGCATTTTTTTTGAGATTGCGTCGAATTATGCGGGATCCAAAGAGAGCAAACCTTTTTCACGGCTAAATAATCATGAAATATTTCATATATGCTGATGGAACTAATGCCTAGGGTTGCCTCAATCTCCCAATATGTCGTATGACGATCTTTCATTATTAGTTTTTGCACAGCATCAATGTTTTCTGGCACAAAACTGATTTTGGACGACTTTCACGAACGTCTTCATTGAGCGAACGGCGTTCACGATTAAATTCGTTATACCAGCGTTTCACAGTGGCAAAGGATGGAGCTTCGTCGCCAAATGTGGAAGTTAGTTGATCGATGCACTCTTGTCTTGATAATCCACGTCGAAAGTCGTAATAAATCATTGCACGAACTTTTTCAAGAGTTAATTCCATGTTTTTGTTGACACACAATTTTCAAGTCAGCGTAAACAAAACAAATGACCCTCTATTGACGAAATGTTTGAAGTAGATTATGATCAAAAATGTCAAACTTTCCATTGGAAACGTCAGATGGCACCTACGAAATTCAGGGTTGCCAAGCCTCAAAATATAAATACTGCCCCTAGTATTAGTATGAGACATTTTTATTTTCATTAGTAAAGTATATGTTAATATCTCAAAAACGCAAGCATATTGAAGTTCCATGCACACTTCAATTACTCGAAATGCTTATACAAAATTCTATAATTTAATACTTTACATTTTGCACTTCACTTGCCCTTATATCAATGTGTGTAAGGAAAAGCAGGGAACATTAAAGCCTTTGAACTAATCGACGCGAGTGAGTCCTGTACCTCTGATCAAGCGATTTATCCTGAGCTTTGGTTCGTTTGACGGTGTCGCAAACGCTGTGATGCATTATGTTTCGTTCCGCTGCTCGCGTTATGCAGCACTTTATATCTGTAATACTATTGTGGCTGCAAACATGAAGAAACAGGGTTCAGCTATAGTAGTTAATTCAAAATTATTCTAATGTAACCGGTTATCGCTCAACCAAGCAACTTGGTTTGTTTTCTTTTTCTTTCGCTTGCTATCCTGAATTCTAGAAATATAACTTACTGGCAATAATTTATTGTATTCTCATACAATTGAAAGGAAATATTCATAACGTTAAACCTAACTAAAGTGGGTTCATACGAAAATAAGCATTTTTATAAGGTGAAACATCAGGAATTATCACAGAAATTAATGGGAACTACATAAAGGAAACAGCTAAGTATTTTTACAAGGAAAGCCTAAAAGCCCACAGCTTCACTCCAGGTATTACGTAAGTAGTGAAGCTATTTTTGCAAGGAATAGCCCACAGATTCACTCCATTTATTACACAAATAGTGAATCTATTTTTACAAGGAAAGCCTAAAAGCCTACATCTTCACTCCAGTTATTACGTAAATAGTGAAGATATTTTTGCAAGGAATAGTCCACAGCTTCACTCCATTTATTACACAAATAGTGAATCTATTTTTACAAGGAAAGCCTAAAAGCCTACATCTTCACTCCAGTTATTACGTAAATAGTGAAGCTATTTTTGCAAGGAATAGCCCACAGCTTCACTCCATTTATTACATAAATAGTGAAGCTACTTTTGCAAGGAATAGCCCACAGCTTCACTCCATTTATTACATAAATAGTGAAGCTATTTTTTACAAGAAAAGCCTAAAAGCCTATTGTCCATTCCAAACCAGAGTTCCCTCTGATGTAAACAGAAGCACGTGCTTCGGCTTGTCACGAACCCAAGAATATACTCTTACGCCAACGTAAATAGCTCCTTAATACATGTATTGTATTATGAAATATTAGAGCAGGAAAGGTATAGAACTGCACATTTTATTGCGGTTATCATAAGAACTTGTCGTTAAATATAATGGATATATACTAGCTGTTAAGAGATTACAAAATATGACTTTCGCCTGCTATTGCGCTAACGCCGAGAGCATCTTGGTTGTTAATACCAACCGTATAAACGACTGCCAATCTCTACATACACAAGAAATGCAGCAATGAATTCCCAGAGGTGCTATCTGAGTACCTATTAAACACTTTGCGTAACACAGGATATATGATAAGCGAATAGTGCTTCATAATACACTAATACACAGCTCAGCTCAGGTCAAATCTTGTGATTTAGTCAATTGGTATTTGAGCTCATATGGCAGAGGAAGGTGCGTGTAGTGCGAATAAACTGGTCAAACACAGAAGCGGGAAACAGTTAAAAAGTGACTAAAAACAAACAATACTTCATAATTAAACTTGGAATACAAACAGACATAATACAACATAGAAGAGGATAAAGTTTTAAGTGCGACAATGCTATGGAATTGTGGATAAGCTTGTCATTATTTTGGAGAATAGTTCTGATTCCGATATGTCAACTGAGTTACCTTCGGAGAATTCGGATTTGGGTGTTGCACTTTTGCCCGAGGATTGTGATTAACGTAAGTGTTCATTGCCGCATACTTATAAAATCGATTGTTACCTCAGGTTGCATTTTGAACCATGATTCTCACGCAGGGCGCCATTTTATAGATTAAATAGTGTTCAACAAGCACGTGGGAGGGGAACAAGCAGCCATTATGGGCGGGGATTGCGAACTACTTTCGCGCGGATAATACAAAGAGTTTGTTTTCAGTGAAAGGCACTCTGGTTTGGAATAGATAATAGAGCTTCTCTCCAGTTATTACGTAAACATCAAAGCTATATCTACAAGGAGAGCCTAGAGCTTCACTTCAGGTATTATGTAAACAGCGAAGCTATATCTACAAGCAAAGCCTATAGCTTCACTTCAGTTGTTGTATAAACAGCAAATATATTTTTAAAAGGAAAGATTACAGCTTCACTCCAGTTATTTAAACAGCGAAGCTATTTTCTCAAGGTGACCATACGACTTCAGCGAAGTTGCCCTCCGTGGTCTAGTGGTTGCCATGCTAGCCTCTAGTTACCGAGGTCGCCGTTTCAAACCCGGCGGAGGGAGATGGATGTTTTTCAGTCGTAAAAATCCTTAGCATGTCCTCCTTTGGAAGGGAAGTAAAGCCGGTAGTCCCGTTTCGTAGATTTACGGCACGTTAAAGAACCTCAAGTCTGATAGAGGTCTTTGACTAAAATTACCGGTCTTTCACTCCCAATATAGAATGGGACGCTAAGGACCGCGGCAGTTACAGAGCGTTCATAAATTAATCTCAATTTAAGTTTTTAATATTTTTTTTACAAACACCGAAGATATTTTTACAGGGAGAGCCTATAGCTTCCTCCCCAATTATTACGTAAACAGTGAAGCTATTTTTATAGGGAGAGCCTACCACTTCACTCCAGCTAATACCTAAACAGTGAAACTATATTTACAAGGGGAGGCTACAGACAGCTTCACTCCAGATATTACATAAACAGCGAAGCTATCTTTTACAAGGAGAACCTATAGCTTCGCTCCAGTTATTACACAGTAAACAGTGAACGTTCTTCTGCGACCGATACGTAGTTAAGAGAATTTTAAAACCGATAACAATTTTTTGGACACGTTAAAAGTGTTAACATAATAGGATTAATGTTACATAAGCTTCCTCTATATTTATGCTTGTACTGCAGATTCTCTGTGCAGAGGATGACAGGCACGAAGAATGTATCAAACGAATGTTTTAATATAATTCCTCAGTGTATATTAAACATTTCATATGTAAGTAAATGTATATTTCTAGTTTTATTACTTTAGAGACATTTCTCTCTGCAAAGTAGCGTTTAACAGTGCACTCAAGTTTTTAAACTGCGGGGTAAAAGTTATCAATGCTTGAATCGAAAGCCACATACGTAACGTTGGCCCTAAAATCGTTAAAATTAACCTGCCAGACATAGAGAAGCCTGTCTCCTCTGTTGACAGGCCGGGCAAGTTAAAACCGGAATGTATATAACTCTGGTTTCAAGCTTGGATGGATTATCTTCCGACTGGTATTGAGAAGACCTAGTTTATTCCCATTGTCACGTGCCGGTATTAAATTCAACATAAAATTTTATAAAAGACGTTCAATTTAGTGGAGCGATCACGGAAGGCTGAAACTCCAAGCAACAAGATATCTGATTTCCTGTTTACTCTTTAACATTTAACAACACCAATAGAATCGCTGCGTCATTGCATTCATGCCCGTGTACGGAAGGAGAAATAAGATTTAATATAGAGGCTTTTGACCTTGTTTATTAGCTCAGACTAATCCAAGAGAGTATTCTGTATAGATCCATTTAGGCAGATATTTTTAGGGATATAAAAACTCTGGGTTTATCACTAATTTATTTGTCAAAATGATCGTGCAAGTATTAACAATTTTAATTATTTCCCCCTTTTTCTTTTGTTTTTGGCAAATCGAAGAGTAGGAAACCTACATTTGGGTTTAGGAAAAAGTGGCTCACGTAGGAACCAGAGGTTTTAGGTAGTAATAAAGTGTGTAGCTCCTTCCCTGACAAGCTACAAAGTTGTCTTTGTTGCTGCTAATTGAGTGCCGTTAAATAAACAATAATAGTAATATTCTTGCAATAATGTCCCTTTATTTTACTAAGCTTTTTAAATATCAGTGCTGTATCAGTGAAATAAATAAGAACGTGGAAAAGGCCCTATTTTTTGCATCCAACTGTACGTCCAAATCTACAAGATTTTTGTAGGCATAATAATAAGGAAGTTACCAAGCGAGAGTTGCTTTTGATTTCTTGAGCTTCACTCCCAGTGTGCTGCTGATAAATCTGTGACCTACTTCAGTTCATAAATTGCAAAACGTGAAGCAATTCTTACACGAAATACTGAAGCCTAACTTAACTATACTTGCCATTCATGAATAACTTTGCTATATCTCACTCTATATAGAAAGTATTAGCTTACCAGAAGTACCTTACCCACCTTCATTATCTTCAGCGCAAGGATATGACAGGAAGATTTTCAAGAAAATCCCTACTACAAACTACCATTTACATGCAAACCTTCGTTATGATTTTTTTTCAAAAAAGTGTAACGAATATATTTAAAACACTATGAGGGGCATTCAAATGGAACCTGGTCAGTGCGTCTAACTTTGCATTACACGTAAGGTGGCACCACATAACTGCGTGTATGGTGGCACCATCTATTGGTAGAGCGACTGCAGCGTGCGCAACGTTTGACATTGCATAACGACAGTGTGGTTTCACGCCGAAGAGAAGGTGGTCACACAAGTTATCGTCTACTGAACATGAAGGCGAGTAAGCAGGAACAACGAGGAGTGATTCGATTTTTAGCGGCGGAGGGAGTTGGAGGCCGTGAAATGTATCGACGGATGAAGGCTGTGTACGGTGAGTACAGTCTGTGTCGTTCAAGTGTGGTGGAAAGACGCAAAAAATTTCTTGAGGGTCGCGAGTTACTGGAAGACGATGCTCGTCCTGGACAGGCTCATCGTGTCATCAATCCTAAATAATTGCGGAAGTGAATGCTTTAGTCTTGAGCAACCACAGAATCACCGTGGACGAGATCCATCGGTTACTGGGTATTAACGTGGGCAGCATTCACACCATAATACAGCAACACTTGAAACTTCGAAAAGTTTGTGCGCAGTGGGTTCCCCCAAACTGACCGCTGAACAGCGCAATACTCGAATGGCGCTGTCTTTGAGTCATCTGCAACGTTATCACGAGGAGGAATACAGCTTTCTGTCGCATATTGTCACTGGTGACGAAACATAGTGTCACGTTTTGAACCGATAAGCAAAGGTCAGAACAAGCAGTGGAAACATGCGCCTTCACCACCTCCAAAGAAATCAAAGGCCGTGCACACCAGTTCTGGTAAGGTCATGATGTCCTTTTTTGACTACAGGGGCCCACTGCTTGTTGAGTTCCTGGAACGGGGATTCACCATCAATGCCCAGCGTTATCAAGCCACATTACTGAACCTTAGACGAGCCATCAAGTCGAAACGCCGAGACATGTCCAATGGCGTTATTCTCCTGCATGATAATGCCCGCCTACACCCTGTCAATGCAGCGAAGACGACATTGCAGCAGTTTCGATGGGAAACGCTGGAACATCCACCGTACAGTCCAGACCTTTCACCGTGTGACTTTCATGTTTATGGACCTCTAAAATAAGCTATTCGGGACATCGATTCACAACGGACGACGAAGTGTGTGAATGGGTCCAGGCTTGAATCCGACAGCAGCCTACTAGCTTCTTCAAAGATGGAATCGACCGGCTAGTGTCACAATGGGATAAATGTGCCAAAAGTTTAGGCGACTATTTTTTAGTTAATAAAATCGTTACGTTACTTTACACAAGTGACTGGGTTTCATTTGAATGACACTTATACATGTTTAAGATATTGGCAGGATGCATGAAGTGTAGATTTTGCGTTTTCTGCAAACAGCTTGAAGTCCTCTTCATTTTTAATTAATTTTCTATAACTGGTAAATCTTGAGATAGAAGCTCACTGCACCAAAAATATAGATCCACAAAGAGTGTACATTAATTTTTACCTTCTCTACCACGTACAGCCTAAGATAAAATAAATGAGCAACAGCTAAAGTCGGAAAACATCGGAAGCATTCGCTGACGCTACGTTCACAATACACGACATAATACTACCCTGCGTTCATTTCAAAGCTATGTGATATGTAGGAAGATGCCTTTCAGTTGGATTGTATTCATGGTAGCAGAGTGGGTAAGCGTATTGTGTCTCTTAATTTGAACAACCTGGGTTCGAATCCTTGGTGTATGATTTTTTTTTACTACTTAAATTTTAATTTGTATATGTCATTGATGTATGTTTTCCATGCATAGGATATTAATTTTAAGACATTTGTGCATAAAAACACAAACAAATTACTTTTTTGTTTTCAAAATAAATGCCATATTACTAAGAATTCTTAAGTGAGACGCTAAACTAAATATTTAATTCACTTAATATTGGATGTAAAAACGCTCTGTCTCATTCTTCAGTTATGAACGGCGCTGGGGTGATCATGTGCGCGCACCTCATAGCCTTGGTTTTCTGCATGATATGTTAGTGTCATACTGGCTTTTACTATGGCCGAGCGCATACATAAAGACGAAGCTACAAGGAAATCTCCCCTCAGTTAGTGAACGTTGCTGGATACTGTGCGTCTCGGACTGCAAGAGCATTTGAAGTCCCTATAGCTATGGCTGCGAGGTGGATGGGGCTATCCAGGTAAGGGATTGTTTATCGTCGAGCTTGTTCGGGACGAAATAGTTTGTCCACTTCTCAGCAAAACGTCGCACTTTTAAAACAGGCAGACAACAATCCCTTCCAGCATGTGTCTACAAGTAATTCTGATTTCCCTGGGTCGAACCGCTGAGCCTTGCATCGTTTGACTATGCAGGCTCTTTGCCCGATTGGCAGCTAAGAAGCAGATCTTACAAATCACATATTACGTTTGCCTCGCATTTACAGAAGAAAATACCAAACATAGCTGGAATAGAGTTATATTCACAGACGAGGTGACATTTTCAGCTATAAATGGGGGGGGGGAGAGTAATTGTCTGCCACCCCAGACGAAAACGTTACGACGCAAAATACGTGACACACACGGATCGCTAAGGTCGCGTATCTGTGTCGCGTTGGGGTTGGATGTTACAGGTGAGTTGTGGCAGCTTGATAGTACATTAAATATAAAGACATTCTCGAAAAGATCATGGTTCCTTTTCTAAGGACTGTGTATCCCGATAGAATGGTTGAATTCCAGCAGATTAACCACACAAGTCAGCAGGTTTCAAACTGGTTCTCGCAAAGGTAAGGTATCACAGTGATTGATTGGCCTCCTTGCTCACCAGATTTGAATCCTATTGAAAACTGTGGGCAGAGGTGAAGATAAATTGGCCTGCAAGACAACCTAAGACAAGAGATTTCGTGGGGTCAAATATAGGATGCTTGGGCGGAAGCATCCTCCTGTGAAAATTTGATATCATCAAGCCTCGTAAAATGAAGACAGTAATAGAACAGAGTTTACGCACCTGATATTAAGTTAATTTCCATTCTTGCTTTGTCATTTAGGAATGGGCGTATTATTTACTTATTTAATATTTAGTTTAAAACAAAAAGGAGAGTGTTTTAAGTTTTTATGTATGAGCATAAATGACTTGAAATAAAAGTCTTAACGATTCGGAATGTATTAGAATGTGTGTAATAAGCATTACCTTGCACAATGCTTTGCACACAAAAAATAACGTATTCTCGGGATACGAACGTCGGTAGGCCTCATTACTACATATCTGCTTATAAACACTCGATTTTCACAACATATTCAGCAGCTGGGACTCAATACGAAAAGTGACAATAGAACGAAGCTAAAGGCACGCGTCTCGAGACACCATTGTGAACCGGCCGTGGAAACGATTTGCACTGCACAAACATACACTTTGAGAGTCTGCTCAATTGTGAAGAGGTGTTTTGTTTACATAATTTATTTACGTAATTTATTGTTACGTAAGTTATTAGCCTCACGCTTTAGAAGCCAACTTGAAGTAGTTATTTGTTTACGTAATTGAGAATGTGTTCTGTTGTTGCAGTTTGTACCACGTTTTGGGCGTTAACTTGAAGTAGATTTGTTCTTGGTTGGAGTTGTTTATTACGTAGTTTGCACCACACGTTTGGGAAGCAATTTTTTAAGAAGATTGTTTGTTACGTAATATGCTGCTACGAATGTAAAGCTGATTTGAAGATGTATTTTTGTTGTTACGCTCCAAGTTTAAAAATATTATTTATTAACTTTGTTATTAAACTGCTTCTATAGATAGTATTTGTTTGTTTGCCTCGGCTGCGTCAGCCTTAATTTAGAGGCATGTTTCTCTTAATCAGGGCGTGGTACGACAAGAATGTAGGCTTACACAGATTTTAAGTTTAAATTCACTTCTTTTTATTAATCCTTGGCACAAATTAAATAGCACTACACTGATATTAAGAGCTATGAGATTGTTTAACATAAAACTTGCACTTCGTTATCACGTATACTTAATTTTCGTTACTCACGAATACGTAATATTTCTTTAGAGAACACATCTTCCATCCGGTCATACCAAGGTCTGCCAGCAACTGAACATATTTCAACCGTTCAAAACCCATAAGCTTCTGTATTTCAAGTCTCTGTTTGGCTAATCCTAGTTCAATAGAATACCTGCATGTAATTAAAGCTTTTTCTGGCTGTTGATTGGCCATTTTAAAAACTGTCACAAAATTTACGGTATTGCTGTCCTAATCTCGACGACTAGTATTCAAACACTCACTCATTTTTGCCTCAACGTTACCTCATTGTTAGTAACTTTAAACTTATTATTCTCACAGCTCTTTCATTATTAAATTACATAATGTATTCACATAACATTGTTAAACATGTTTACAATAATATAAGCATATGCAATGACTGTTACATACGTTTTTATAAATTTTTACATACATACTGTTTCAGGCGGGCTGTTATTGAATTTACATATTATATAATTTAATTAAAATTATTCAAATATTGAAAATACTGCCTCAATTATTACTTTCTCTACTACGTATAGTAAGTAGAGGAAGTATTGTATTCCATCTAAAAATTCGACACCGAGATTTCAGCGGAAATACATGTTTTGAAGCCGCCTGATTCCAAAAAAAAATCATTTTTAGAAAAATATCCGTATGTATGTGTGTCTCACGCTGCCTGTGTGTGTGTGTGTGTGTGTGTGTGTGTGTGTGTGTGTGTGTGTGTGTGTGTGTGTGTGTAGATGTGTCTGTGAACAGCATAACTCAAAAACGAAAAGTCTGATAAATATCATACTTGGTTCTTAGATTCAGTATCTTTCAAGGATGGAACAGGAAGATATTCAATAAAATATCCCCACCCCAAACAAAATTTACATGGAAAATATTTCGAAAACTTTGATTTCTCAAAAATAACTAACGATTCTGATTACAGTATCGTATATTTAAGATATGTTTATGCCAAATGAAATGTATATCTTGAATTTTCTGGGAATGTCCCAAAAAGTCCTTTTTATTCACATTTTCATGGCTTTTGCATTACTGGTAAACCGTAAGAGATAAACAAAATTTTACTAAAAAAATGCGCATATCTTTTTAAAACACATAATTTATGTCATATACATTTTTTGTAGAGTGAACCATTTTTCAGATATTCCCTTTTATTTGTTTAAATTTTCCTATACTTTTTCTCAAATGGGAATTCCTTGTTCTTTTATATCCTGGACATAAAAAGGGAGTGGAATGCTCCACATAGCAACCAGCTCTTAAAATCTTTCACCATTGCTTAAAGCCTACTGCACCTACAAGAAAATTAGCAATAAGACTTATCTTGATTAACATGAATTAGATGGAGAATAAGTGTTTCTAGAAATACTTTGTACAAGAGTAGAGAAAGGAAAAACATTAAGAGTTTTATTTATGGATGCTCTTTAACTACTATGGTCCTCAGCGTCCCATTCTATGTTAGGCGTGAAAGACCGGAAATTTTGCTCAGATGCCTCCTATCAGGCTTGAGGTTCTTTTACGTGCCGTAAATCAACACCAGACCATCGACTTTACTTCTCTTCCGAAGGAAGCCATGCTATGGATTTTTACGCCCGACCTCGCGAACTAGAGGCTAGCACGGTACCACTAGTCCACGGAGAACGGCGTAGAGAAAGGCATGTGAGTGTAACACATATTTTCTCGTATTAAAGTGGTCAGTGCTTAGCTGAGCGAAGACCGTGGAACGAGTTGTGAATGTTGGCGAAGGGTGAGTGTTCTGAAATGTTTGAACTTGTATGACTAGAATGAATAATTAGGATCATATGAGGCAAACGTTCATTTTAAACGATTCCTTTACTAAATAAACATCACTGTAAATCCTAGCAATAAAATAATTGGACACCTAAAGCTAAAGGAAGCTCTAAACAACATCGGAGTGAATGTAAAGTTTTCTTTCAAAACATTTCTTAGAGGCTGTGTTTATGAAAAAGCTACAACGGAAACCGCGATGCCTTACAGATAACTTATTCAATCGCAGAGAAAGAAATGACACAGGAAGGAAAGATATGCCAAAACATCTACGCTTAGAGCCATTTCATACTATAACAGAAAACATATTGTATTGTAAAAGAGATTGGGAAGGATCCAACAGTTGCCTGCACAGAACTCCAGCCATCATGTCAGCTTGTTTTATATCCGCAGACGTTTCTCTTTCTCCAAGAGCGAGTCAGCAATTTCCGGATAAACTTTACCATGTTAGGAAATCTATTGCTTTATTTACTGATACCAATCTTATGTTTGTGGCAAGTTCGAAAACTTTCTAAAAGATTGAACAAAGTGGAAGTAGTGATTGAAGAGAACATTTGTATGTCCGTGTTGTCACACTGTAACTGTGGAACATAAAGGTACTGGGAGTTATGATATTACTATTATTGAGTAGAGGTTTATACTATGGGACTGAATTATTTTCTTCGTTTGCTTTCTTTTACAAGTACGTACAAAATACTCTAATGGAAGGGGTAGCTATTGTTCATAGGATCAACATAAAATTTTAACCTGTGGTTGAATTCAATAAGGATAATTGAACAGCCCTGACAGTGAGAGGGAATATCGGCAAGCAGTATGACGTAAGGAATAGGGAGAATCACAAGAATAAAGTGCAGTTCTGTTACTGGGTACCTGATCCTTAGAAAATGAAAGTACAGTAGGATTTAAATAGCATGAGACTTCTGACACTTCTTCGAGGGGCACATTTCCTTGGCAACATCCCCTCCGCTAACAGTTGCCATGATACCTTGGTTTACTACTGCTCATTAGCGTTGTGCAAGCAAGCTGTTTTGTATTGGGCGCCCACTAAACAGCTGACACATGCTCTAATACAATTTGGCAATGCAGCTTTCCCACTTCTCCACTTAGAATGAAATGTCAGGAGTCTCGGGTTGTTTATATGGCACTGTAAAGCCTGCCGCAGTCCTTCGAACCAGGCAATCTTATGCAAAGGAAATTGTTGGCGTGTTAGAATTATAGAATGGGCTAACATATAAGGCCCAAAGGTTCGTGTAGAGTTGGGCTGTATCAGTACTGTATCAGCTACTGTATTAGCTGCATCTGTGAGTTATAACAAATCTTTAAAACAATAAATACACTGACTGGCATGAAAAGTGGCCCATTCCGCAGATCACAATAGTGTTTCTACCTCCGTAAACTTTCTATCTTCAGTACCTAACCAAATTTTGACTCAATCGATATCAGTTCTCTATGTGACTGGTCTGGAAAACAATTCAGTGACAAAAAACTAACAATAAACGATGTTATAATCGATGTGAAATGAAGACGTTGGTCGGATACCGCCTGTGTTAAACAATTTCATAACTATTAGTACAAAAAGAAAGGCTTAAAAAATACAACATAATTTGGCCTTTTAGAGGAAGGAGTGAGTAATTATTTGCATGTGCCGTTAAACTAGATGGGAGCTGTGACACTTATATGAAAGTTTTTAGGGACATTATTTCTAGTTTCGATTATACTATATTTCGTTTTTGGACCAAAATTACAAGTGGCATTGTCTTAACGATACTACGTTAATGAGAACATGGAATACTAGGTTGTAATATAACCCTTCAGCACTTTGGTCATATAATGGGGATAAAGTATCCTGTCAATATAGTGGCTAAGTTATACTCATGTAACAGAAGTGGTCACGCCATATTGCGAGTTTTGCGAGAAATCGTCAGCAGCCCTAAGTGTGACGTACGGTACCTTTCATCATCAGATTTTTATCTCAAATTACATACCTGAGACTCCATATTGTGCATAGTATCTTGACATTAACAGCCTGCGTTACTAAGAGTGAAAATGCAGTTACAGATATCTCAGATTGGCAGCGATTTTCTTAAAATTACAATCATTAATCGTGTGTCATACCATTCGGACCTTTGCTGCTTCTAAACTAAGAGGAAGTATTTCATTATATTAAAAATTAGTTTTACGATTTTGAGACACCTTAATAATAAAACAAAAGGAGCTTTTAAGAGGTGAGTGAGTGAACATCATACCCAAAACTAAAAGTTACTGAAATGTAAAACTTCTTTAATGATGGCAACAAAGTACATCATCGAATTCCTGAACTCAAAACAACCCCTTACATGGAAAATGTTTCAAAAGTTTATTTTCTTAAAATTTAGAAATTACGGACAACAATCCCAAACTTACCAGATAAGATTGAAACAGTAGCAGAACTCATACTAGGTACTATTGCTTAGATAAGCACCTGCATCGAACTGAGTGTGCCCGTGATCAACCTGCTCCCTCTATGAGTCAGAGGAGGAAATGAGCAACAATGATCACAATTCTAAATAAAAATTCTGATGTGTTACACTCACATGAATTTCTCTACTCTTGTACAAACTATTTTTACAAACGCGTATTCTCCATATGCTTCATGTTAATCGAGATGTTAATCTTATTGCTAATTTTCTTGTAGATGCAAGAATTGCTAGGCTTTAAACGATAGTCAAATATTTTAAGAGCTGGTTGCTATGTGGCGCATTCCATTCTCTTTGTATGTCCAGGACATAAAAAAAATGAATAACGAATTCCCATTTGAGAAATAGTATTGGCAGCTTTAAGGGAATAACAAGCAATATCTCGAAAATGGTTCACTCAACAACAAAAATGTATATGACATAAATTGTGTACTTCAACGCTATCTACATTTCTTGTGTAGTAAAATTTTGTCTATCTCTTATGGTGTACCAGTTGTGCAAAAGTCGTTCACAATGAAGAATATTTAGGAGACATTCCCAGAAAATTCGAGATATACATTTCATTTGTTATGAAAATATCTTAAACATATGATATTTTAATCAAAATCGTTAGTCATTTTTGAGAAAATTAAAATTTTCGAAAAATTTTCCGCGTAAAGGGTAATCTGAGGTTGGGGAATTTTCTTGAAAACCTTCCTGTCGCATCTCTGGAAGATACTGAACCTAAATACCAAGTTTGGTGCTTCTCCGACTGTTCATTTCTGAGTTATGCTTTTCACAGACACACACAACACACATACACAGTTACACACACGGACATGTTTCCAAAAATACTTTTTTTGGATTCAGGGGGTCTCAAAACATATATTTCCGGTGAAATCTCGGTATCGAATTTTTGGATGGAATACAATACTTCCTCTACTTACGGTACGTAGTAGAGATAGTAATAAGAAAAGCCAATGGTAGTGTGAAGCAATAGACTAATTATAACTTTATAATGTATGGCATTTACACAAATTTGTTTATTTTCTCAAAAATAGAAGTGAAGTATCTTGTTTCAAGTGCCAAATATCGAAATGCTGTCATGACAAAACTTACATCCTAAAAGGTTTTGTATGAGTGATTATATATCCAAGTGTATAATTACAATAATATACTTAAAAATCTATCGCAACTAAAACATCTCCAATTGAAATCTGCAACCACATTTTTGCTCCTTTTTCATTATCCTTTACCATTCCTAAAATGCCGCTATTCCAATAACTTGACAGTGTTTCTTACTATTCTTATATCTAAAATATACTTTACAAACAAATTAAGTAACATTGTGCTCGGTATACATCCCTGCCTCAAACCTATAATATGCTCTGTATAATCTTTAAATTTGACTATTTTGTACCAAACACAAAACATTCTCTCATATAATTTCTGTGACTCTAAAATAAATTCGTTAAAGCCCCCTTGTACGTAAATACATTGCTATTTACGCGAGGGTGAGTTACTAAATAATTCCAAGACATCAGTTTACCGTATAATATATTTAAGTTCTGGTGAATGTTCTGCCAGCAGATAGCAGCATATACGAGAGTAATCCCAGGGAAACCGTTTGTGTGGATGTTGGCCATATTGCTTTTTTCTTTCCTCCCACCACTCTCTTCCGAAACCACCACACATCCCTTAGCGCCCTCAGTCTTGGCTTGGCAGCCAGTTATAATGGAGCTCCCGTTAACCACTACCGCCAAGTGCGAAGTTCGCGCAATTATTCGCTTTTTGAGTACAAAAAGCGACAGTTGGTAGAAGTGTATGGAGAGTCTTGTATGGATGTCGAAAATGTCCGCAAGTGGTGTAAAGAATTTGCAAATGGTCGCATGGAAATTCATGACGAGGAAAGATGCGAGAGACCGTCCATTTCTGATGAAACAATCGCAAAGGTTGAACAAATCGTGATTCAAGATCGGCGGATCACTCTCGATGAGCTCTGCAATGTTGTTCCTGAGATTTCTCGAAGCACTATTCATCGGACATTGATTGAAGAGTTGAAATTTCGGAAGGTGTGCGCAAGATGGGTCCCAAGAATGCTGACAGAAGATCACAAAAGGCAACGCGCTGAAACTTCCCGCCAATTCCTTCAACGCTATGCAGAAGAAAAGGTTAACCTTTTGGATTCAATAGTCACGGGTGATGAAACCTGGACTTTCCACTTCACACCTGAGACCAAACAGCAATCACGTGAGTGGCGGCATTCCAGTTCACCCAAGCCGCGAAAATTCAAGAGAACACAATCTGCCGGTAAAGTCATGGCAATTGTTATTTGGGGATATTGTTGGTCGACTTTAGGGATCCTGAGTAGAATAAGAATAGCGACTTGAGCACAGAGAGAGATGCCGAAAACCTGATAAGGCTCTTTGATCTATGCCGCTAGCCCCGCCCCCTCCCTTTGTGTGCTCACATGCCGCCCTGGTCGCGTGCCGCTAGCCCCGCCCCCCTTCCCTTTGTGTGCTGATCTAATGCCGACAGGTTCTGTGCCGGCAGGTCCTCCCCACTCCCCCCCCCTGTGGTCACGTGGCGGTGTTCCCGCCCCCTCCCTCCCCCATACGCGTGTCCTCCCTCCCCTTTGTGTTCTGGTTGGTTCCCTGTGGATAGGTGGGAGAGTATGTATTGATCCTATACGTCGGTCGCGTGCCTTCACTAGGTCTAAATCCCTGCCGTGTGATTGGCTTGGGGTAGGGGATGTGCCGCTCGGGGTGAGGGGTTATATGTGGGGGGTTCTCGGTGCGTGACGTTGGCTTGGAAATCCATCCTGGTGGTGTGGGAATGCGATTCTCGATGCCTGCCGCACATCGGCAAATCGTTTGAGTACATAATTGTGTCAATCAATTAGGTAATGTGTGTTATTGAAAAAAATAAAAATAAGTATGCCCATCATATTACTACTAATGCAATTAAACGCTATTCTTCGAGCAATTAAGTATTTTGATTGATTCGCGCGCACCTGTTCCTAAACCGACATTTATAACCTACTATTGTCAATAATTTACACGTTTAATGAAACAAGGCTAGTCGGCCGATGAAAACAATTAAGTATTTTTGAATGATTAATTGACTCGCGCGCAACTGTTCCTTATCGTATATGTGTGATAGCATGTGTATAATTATTACGAGTAATAACATTTATTTAATTCTACTTTTGAGGGAAAATATATTTTGGATTTATAAGAATATTACAACACATAGATGAAATGACAGACTTGACGTAACACTCGTTACCGCGTGATAATTGCGGTGGAACCTCGACCGCGACCTTCCACAGCGAGACGTTTCACACGAATGACTGACTCGATATTTGGACTGGCAAGTCGACTTCCGCATCCCCTCCACATGCGTTTCAGTTCGCCAGCTACACTAGCGCGCCAAGTGGTAATACGAGTGAAACTCCAACGAGTGTTCCCCCACAGCGCCCCTGGTGGTCATACCCGAAAGTTGTGAATTCACCATATTTAAATTCGAGGTGTACGCAAGACGGCCATCTTAACTCTATATAATTCTGCGAAATATGATTCCGGAAAAAATAAAGGGGAATTAACATGCAAGGGGCGTTCATGTCGGCTCCGGAGGAATTGATTATGAAATAAATAAAAAATAAATAAGACTCTCGCTGATCGATGAAAACAATGAATAATTAATGTAATTGACTCGCACGCCTAGAGATATCTCACCCAATTATTCATCTACCATGAATATCTCACTTCTAATGAAACGGCGCAGTCTATCGATTAAAAACAATTAAGTTTTTTTTGATTGATTAATGTAATTGACTCGCGCGCAATTGTTCGTTATCGTATATGCGAGAATATTACGCGTATATAACTATTACGGCTAATAACGTGTGTTTAATTCTTCTTTTGAATTGCGGGTTTATAAAAAATATTACATTGCTTAGATGAATTAAAAAGCAACTTAAAGCGAAATTGCAAATAGCTTGTATGAGACGTTAACACGAGAACCCTTTACGAAAAAACAAGACGCAATGTGACAGCAATGCCCCGTCCATCATGAGAGGCGGTTAAACCAGGACGCGTGGGTTTTCCCCACTACCTGCTCTTAATGGCTAGGGGTATCCAGCACATAGGAGTACGCTTCAACTGACGTTAAAAATAAAAGCCCTCTATGTCTCTTCTCACACGAGAGAAGTAATAATTACAATTCAAAACAGACGTACCTGTAAGTAACACGCACGAAGACTTCAAATATAACTTTTATATTCGTTTTAAATGTTCTTTCTAAAGACGTAGCGAACTTTGAGAAATTCAACGAATTATTCACTGGCGTACACTGCTTGAAAGAAATATGGTGTACACCCCTGAAGAACGCGTGTGTAGACACATTAGCAGGCGAGAGTCCCTCACGCATCATTAATTTTTCTTCAGACGATGTTAAAACCAAGCTCTTAGTGAACAATGACACTCGTTTCCAGTTGATTAAACAGGCTAAGTGCTCTGAAAAACAAATGTCTTCAGAAGAAAGTTCTGTATAGATGCATTAGTGAACAATGACGGGCGTTTCCAGTTCATTAAGCAGGCTAAGTGCTCTGAAAAACCACAGACCCTCGGGGTAAATAACAATTACCGGCACAAAAGATTTTCTTAAGAGCTTCCTCTGTCCAGAAATTCCAGCATAGACAGGGAAAAACCTGTCTAGACATGTTTTAAGCTTACCACAAAAAATGTTTTCCCGATAATTAATATAATTCTACATGAAGAATATTAATGATTTAAGTTTTCAATTAAACGTATACTGTATAGATTCTGTACTTAAACATTCGATTGTATCTTTGTCATTATTTAAATACTCGCGTACAAGAAATGCAAACATGATATCAAAAAATTAAACTGATTTTTTTTTCGGAATGTTAAACAAAGAAATATGATTTGGCGAGAGTAATATGAAGAATAAAAAGTATTCAGAATGATAGATATTACATACGTTATTAAAATAAGGCTCTCGCTGATCGATGAAAACAATTAAATATTTTTTTATTAATTAATTGTATATGAATTGACTCGCGCATTTGCTTGCTGTCGTATGTGCATGATTATTACGACTAATAGCATTTGTTTAATTCTAAATAATGAAATATGGAGCCTTGCCTAAACAATCCTCGTTACTCTTAATTTATTCCATTTTTAAAAAGATTGGGCTTAGTAAACATAGGACGAGTACGATTTTAAATACCCCGTCCATTTGAGAGATATTTTTCGAATATTCCAGCATGTTAATATAAACTTAATACACACACACACACAAAAATTCATTTCAAGTAATCTAACGATATTGAATAAAATATTATATGTTTAAGATATTGTAATGAGAAATGAAATGTATATTTCGAATTTTCAGGGAATGACACCCAAAGTATTCTTCATTCTGAATGACTTTTGCAAAACTGATAAACCATAAGAGATAGACAAAATTTTACTACACAAAAAAAAATGGAGATCGCGTTAAAATACATAATTTATAACATATACATTCTTGTTGATGAGTAAATCGTTTCGAGATATTGCTTGTTATTCCCTTAAAATTTCCAATACTTATTCTTGTTTTTATGTTCTGGACATGTAAAGAGAATGGAATGCGGCACATAGCAATCAGCGTTAAAATAATTTGACTATCGCTTAAAACCTATCATATTCACCTTGTATCGTCATGAAAATTACCAATAACATTGACATCTCGATATCTCGATTAACATGAAGCATATAGGGAATAAGTGCTTGTAAAAATAGTTTGTACAAGAGTAGAGAAAGTCATGTGAGTGTAACACATCAGAATTTTGATATTGGTTTAAATTTTCAAATACTTTTAACCTTTCTCAAATGGTAACTTGCTATTCGTTTTTCCAACGGTAATGCATAGAGAATAGAATTCTAAGCAATCACATAGCATCAGGTTTTTTTAAACATCTGTGACGTGTCTATTCACAAACGAAAGGTCGCTGGTTCGAGGACAATTATATCTACAGAAATAATACATTATTTTCACTCTATGATTATTTTTTGGTAATGTAACAATAATTAACAATGAATTTTAATGGTACATGTAAAAAATAAAATATATTTTTATTTCTAGCGTCATACGCAGAAACATTCCCCTTAAGGAACGCTGGCGTGATCGAAGGATTTCCCCCTTAACAGGTTTAGACGTGCTCACGAAATGCCCCTGTGCGAGGCTAGCATTTCCCTCTCCTTCTCGAATTTTCGGAGTAGCCAATCAAAATTGCTGTATTATATATCTTAAACTTTCACTCATACATTTTTTTATATTGCAAAAGAACACTATAAAAAGGCTGCTTCATCGGGAATTCTCACAGTTTCTCCGCTGAAATCAACGAGTTAAGGTCTCTGCAAACTTTTCTCATTCAAAGTGAAAGTTCAACGAACATCATGTCTGGTAAGTTGTAACAAAACACTTCATTTACTTTTTAAAAGTTAAATTATTTCTCTCTACATTTATCTTATACTCGCGTTCTTGTTTTTAATGCATGGCATTTATATGCGAATAGCTGAGCATTCTAAAAAGTTAATAGCTAGACAAGTGAATTTTCTGAAATGTGAATAGTTAAGTATTCATTTTAGGCAAGCTTATTCTGCATTTAATAGCTAACTGCGCGAATTCCCAAAAAATGTGAACAGTTTAGTTAAGTATTCACATTGCTGAGTAATTATTATTCCGGATATTTAAATACGTGTTTTCACAGGGTGAATTATATTCCTTTCTAGAGAAATACAATTACTTGAAAACCCTGCGAATCGAATAAAAAATGATCTGTATAAAAATTTCTTCCGGGGTAACCGACGGTAATCGATCCGAAGACTTCATGCTTGCATGCACTGGTCGAACATTCACTGTGAATGTTTCATTCCTCTCTCGCATTTATTTAGTAAAAACTTTCAGCCTGTTTCCATCATGTTAAAGAGATATTTTCCATGATTGTGTCGAGAAATACACGTGATTTATATCTGTAATAGAAATTTCTCAGGTGTTTAAAATACATCGACATTTTCCCTGTATAAGGTATTCGCAGTAAAGTAAATTAACTTAATAATATATCGTTTCTTTAATAAATAAAAATCTAACGCGTAAATTAATTGCGTTTTCAGCAATCAGTTCTGCTAACATGTCTGAAGCATACATCCAGCTCCAGCAGGATACCCAACGCCGGCTGCAGGATCGCTCATCAAATGCCGTAATGATTCAGGCATCCGAACAGTCGAATGGTAAGCATTCTTCAGTGTTTTAAAAAGTAATGTAACAATTCATATTAACTTCTTTTACACATTCTATATTATTATTTCAGGAAATGGACTTTATTTTGGTATCGACCATCCATCGACCGCTGCACAGACACCGCCAGGCTTCCAAACCTTCCTGGTTCCAAATCATTATGGAGGTGGCTCTGGCCCGTACATACAGCAACAATCGTACGGTAAGAATTTACAGACTGGTATTCGAGCATTTGTAACTAAAAAAAATTACATGATAGTAGACATACAATGTCGATACTGGCACACAAAGGCATGCCTCCGACAGCATAGAGTTCTGGATTGTATAAGGAGAAAAGGATATATTTAAGGGGAGTTTCTCACCCATATGCAGTCACATAACTCTATCGAGCTCCCAGAATGCTATGTATTTTTCACACGGGTGTTTAAAACATGTATTTTTTTTTCACGTATAGAGTGTAGATTCTTTAGAACTCTGTACTTAAACATGCTATACTATTATTATTATTTATTTTTTTCCAGGAAATGGACTTTATTTCGGAGGCGGTATCGCTCAACAGGCGACCGCTGCACCGGTACCTCCAGGCTTCGCGACCGTTGCACCAGTAGGCTTCGCGACCGCTGCACCGCCGCCTCCAGGCTTCCAGACCTACCTGGCTCCAAATCAGTATGGTTGGGTCCCTGCCCCATACATGCAGCAAGCATCGAATGGTAAGAATTTATCAGCATTTTACGAACTTCTTTTACACATTATATATTATTATTAATATTGTTACTATTATTTACAGGAAGCGGACTTTATTTCGGAGGCTGCATCGGTCAACAAGCGAGCGCTGCACCGGTACCTCCAGGCTTCGCGACCGTTGCACCAGTAGGCTTCGCGACCGCTGCACCGCCACCTCCAGGCTTCCAGACCTACCTGGCACCAAATCAGCATGGTTGGGTCCCTGCCCCATACATGCAGCAACCACCGACCGGTAAGAATTTATCATCATTTTACGAAGTTCTTTTACACATTCTATATTATTATTATTAATATTATTATTTTCAGGAAGTGGGCTTTATTTCGGAGGCGGTATTGTTCATTGCGCGCCATCTGCACCACACACATCCCCTGCATCAAATCAGCAGTGGAGGGACCCTGCCCTATACATGCAACAGCCACTGAACGGTAAGAATTTTTTCCACATTTTATGAACTTCTTGTTTTATACATTCTATATTATTATTATTATTATTATTAATATTATTATTATTATTCCAGGAAATGATCTGGGTGACATTGGAAGCCAGCCCATGGATCTGGCATCACAGGAGTCAACATAACCAGAGATTGGTGAAGAATCGTCCGCTGCACCATCCGCCTCCTCATCATTCGACATTCTGGAGGAAGTTGTACCAGCTGCACCATCAACCGCCTCAGTCGCAGGCTGTGAAACCGCCGCACCCTCGACCTCCTCAGACGCAAACAATGAAGCCGCTGCACCGTCAACCTCCTCCTCATCATCATCCAGTAATGCGACAACTTTGAATGGAAAGAGAGGGCCGGCATCGGACGGGAGCGAGCAGCTTACAATTAAAAAGGCCAAGGTTAGTGCTAGTAATTGCCAGGGGCTGGAATGCAATACCATCCAATCGGCATTCAAGGGACTTATTTTTAATAGTAGAATAGAAAATACATTAGAAATACTCGAGCCCAGAGTCTTTTTAGATGAGTGCAAAGAGCTTATTATTAAAGAAGTGGAAGGCGTCTTGCAGAGAAGCATTTGTGGATTAAAGATGCATTGTTCCATGGAACTTGAATATTTAATCCGCAAACCTGATGAAGAAAAGAGTCTTTCCACCGGCTTTAATTCTAAGCCTGTATTGATTCTTCCGTCAAGCGACCTCAATCAGATCTTCTCTTCAATTGCGGGGGATATTTTGGAAAACATTTCTAAATTTGAGGGGGGAGCATCATCGAAGTCCTTGTCAAAGATACTCAGCCTGGTGATGGGCTTTACACACTACGACCCTTTACACGCAGGTTCATATATTGAACTACCACTGAAAATCAGGAATAAGTACGCTGTTATAAACATAAAGAATGAAGACAACTTCTGCTTCGCATGGTGTATGCTAGCCTCTAAATACCCTGTTAAACGCAACGGCCAAAGAACTACAAAATACCCTGAGGAACTGCTTTTCGAGGCATTCAATTATGAGGGTATCGAATTTCCGGTACCCTTCCATCAAATTGAATGCTTTGAAAAGCAGAACAATGGAGTATCCATTTCAGTGTTTGGTATAGAGGAGGAGAATGAGAACATTATTCCCCTATAGCAAACAGCTGAAAAGAAGCAGCACCATACCAATCCGTTATATATTGAGCAGGGGGAAAAGTCCCACTACTGTCTCATTAAAGACTTGTCCAGACTTGTAAGGAGTCAAGTTACTAAATACCAACATAGAATATGGGCATGTGAGGCCTGTCTCAAGAGATGCACCAATGAAAAGGCCTTGGAAACGCACCGATTAAGATGTGGAAAATGCCAGCTGCTTAAAATGCCTCAACAGGATGAATACCTTGAATTTAAAGCATTCTCCAAGAGCGTTCCTGTACCATTTGTTATATACGCAGACATTGAATCTGTTCTGGCGAAGGTTCACTCTTGCGAGCCCTCAAGCAGCTCGAGCTGGACCCGAGCCGTTCAAGAGCATGAAGCAATGTCTATTGCCTTGAAGGTGATATGTAGGCATGACGAGGCATTGTCAAAATTCTTTCTCTTTAGAGGTCCAAATGCCGTCGATGACTTTATCAAACAGTTGAAATCAATTGCTGATGACGTCATCGACGTGTATTCCAATCCTAAACCTATGGATTTAACCCTTGAAGAGCAACAGAATTTTGACAATGCCTCTGAGTGCCATATATGCCTTGCTGCTTTCACTGTGGGCGATTTGCGCGTGAGGGATCACGATCATGTGACAGGCGAATATCTAGGTGCTGCTCATAATAGATGCAATTTGAATAGAAAGGTCCCTGATTTCATACCGATCTTTTTTCATTGTCTATCTAATTATGACAGCCACTTCTTGATAAGACGCCTGGCATATGATAATAAGCCCGTATCGTGCATCGCTCAAAGTGGTGAAAGGTATATAGCGTTTAGCAAACGGTACAGGAACATCAGCTTCAGGTTTCTGGACAGCTTTAAGTTTCTTGACGACAAGCTGTCCAGCCTGGCTGACATGCTGGAGGAGAGTGATTTTAAAATAACAAGGGCAGAATATCCTGTTGAGGAGCATTTTAAGCTGGCAAAGAGCAAGGGAATATTCCCATATGATTATGTTTCAAGCCTTGCCGTACTCGAAGAAACTTCCCTACCACCGAAGGAGGCCTTCTACAGTACTCTCACTGACAGCCACATTACCGAAGAGGAATACAGACATGCTGTAAAAGTCTGGGAGGTCTTTAATATCCGGAATCTCGGAGAATACAGCGACCTATACCTGAAAACAGATATACTGCTCTTGGCGGATATTTTCGAAAAGTTTCGAGATCTCATCCTGGGAATGTATAAACTTGACCCAGCATGGTTTTATACATTACCAGGACTCGCCTTTGACGCTATGTTGAAGATAACAAAGGCGAAACTTTCCTTAATATCCGACAAGAGCATGCTGGAATTTTTCGAGTCGGGAATTAGAGGCGGACTGTGCACAGTGGTGAAGGGCTACACCAAAGCTAACCACAGATACATGTCCAACTTTGATCAGCATGCTCCTGTTAAACACCTGTCCTATTGGGACATAAACAACTTATATGGAGCTTCTATGGTGTCTGCCCTACCATACAAAAATCTGAAATGGCTCACGAGAGAAGAAATTGAATGCATAAACTTCGCAGAAGTAAAAGAAGATTCAGAGACTGGATATGTGCTAGAGGTTGATATCGAATACCCCGACCATATCCACGACGCCCATAACGAACTTCCTTTCTGTCCGCAGAGCGCAATACCACCGAACGGCCAATACAAGAAACTGCTTGCAACATTAGAACAGAAAAGCAAATATGTCTTGCACTACAGGGTGATGCAGCAGTGTATCGAGCAAGGTCTAACTGTGAGACATATTCACAGAGTGGTGTCCTACGACCAGTCTAACTGGTTGAAGACATATATCGACGTCAACACCGAGAAGAGAGCACAAGAAAAGTCAAAATTCGGCCAAAACCTGTGGAAAAAGATGAATAACGCCGTATATGGAAAATTTATAGAGAATGTTAGAAAATACACGGATTTCAAAATAGTTGGAACATGGGAACAGGCAAAGAAGTTAATAGCACGCAGCACTTACCTACGCACCATAATTTTTGAGGAAAATCTTGTGGGAATCGAACTGGGCAGAGAGGAAGTACATATGAACAAACCAATTTACATAGGACACGCAATTTTGGACATTTCAAAATTTATCATGTATGACTTCTTTTACAATATCATGAAACCGAATTTAAAAGACTTGCTGCTGAATTACATGGATACAGACTCGTTTATTTTTGAAACGAGTTCTGATATCTATGAGTTCATCAGGGAGAATCCTCAATATTTCGACACTTCAAACTTCGAAAAGGATAATGTATATGGCATTAAGCAAGCCAATAGGAAAAAGATTGGGTTGTTCAAGGACGAATTGGGTGGCTTGATTATGGAGGAGTATGTCGGTATTAGAGCGAAGCTATACGCCTACAGATATGGAGGGCAGACAATTAAGAAAGCTAAGGGCATCACCAGGACAGGCATGGATAAAATAGATTTCGGCCATTATTTTGAATGTTTAAAAGACCATAGCCTAAAAATTTATTCGATACAAAAAACATTTCGGAGTAAACACCACAAAATTACAACAATTGAGACAAATAAATTGGCGTTGAAGGGAGGTGACGATAAGAGGAAGTTGATGGAGGGAAGTTATAAGACTCTAGCGTGGGGCCATTATTCCCTTAGACCTGGTGATTGCTAGTGCCTAAACTTGTAAATATGTAAATATGTAAATATTTGAAGATATCTTGTTTTTTCAATCTGGATTTTGTAAATATTCATTTAAATTGTGTATGAGGGTTTTTATATATTAATTTTTCCCCTGATAATGTCATTGTATATATTCATTTAAATCGTGTATGAGGGTTTTTATATATTAATTTTTCCCTCTGATAATGTCATTGTATATATTCATTTAAATCGTGTATGAGGGTTTTTATATATTAATTTTTCCCTCTGATAATGTCATTGTATATATTCATTTAAAGTGTGTGTATGAGGGTTTTTATATATTAATTTTTCCCTCTGATAATGTCATTGTATATATTCATTTAAAGTATGTGTGAGGGTTTTTATATACTAATTTTTCCCTCTGATAATGTCATTGTATATATTCACTTAAAGTATGTATGAGGGTTTTTATATATTAATTTTTCTCTCTGATGTCATTGTAAATATTCATTTAAAGTGTGTATGAGAGTTTTTATATATTAATTTTTCCCTCTGATGTCATTGTATATATTCATTTAAATTGTGTATGAGGGTTTTTATATATTAATTTTTCCCTCTGATAATGTGTTGTATATATCCATTTAAAGTATGTGAGGGTTTTTATATATTAATTTTCCCTCAAAAAAAGAGAAAATATGAAGGATTTTTAAAATAAAAAATACTCGTGATTTTACAATCATAACAACTGGTCTTTATTAAGTCTTCATACATTACACCAAATCCTTTATATCAATCCATTGAGTATCTGCAAAACCATACCACTTTACAAGAACTTTGTTTCCACGTTTACGTATAACCTTTTCTACTAAATATGTGTTAGGATAGCTAGTCTTTTTTAGTTCATGTCCATAAAAGCCAACTTTTATGATTTCACCATTCCTATCCTTTAGTATGTATGTTGTAGGCTTGGTACGATTCACACGAAATACTTTGAAGATTTCAACGCTCCAGTTAGATTCATAACTCTTTTCAAAATGTCCTTTATGTTTAGATATCCTGACATAATCACCCACACTAAACTTCCTTGAAGTCTTTTTCTCTCTTCGGTCTTGATTATAATTATACACAGTCAGAAGAAGATCGTTGTTCTTCACTTCATTAGGCTTCATGCGGATAGTTGAATGAAAAGTATCATTGTACTTTACAAGGATTCTAGATAAAAGATCTAGCCACTTGTATGAGCCTTGGACTAAAAACTCGCGGTACATCATATTCTTCAAGGTTCGAATTAAACGTTCAACAGCCGCAGCCTTCACATTGGTATAGGTGCTGTAGTGGTTAATATTATACTTAAACATTAATCGTTTAAAGAACTTGTTATAAAATTCTTTCCCGTTGTCACTTTGAATATTCCGGGGAGGGACGTCCATTTCTTGTAATATATCCTCCATAGCCTTTGCAACATTAACTCCACCCTTATCCTTTAAGGGATTTGCATATGCCATTTTAGAGTACAAGTTGATTGCGATCAGAATGTATTTGAAATTTTTGTTCACTTTTGCATAGGGTATCATTTCAATCAAATCAATTTGTAATAAATCATTCATACCTTTGCTGATAATTTTCCGTCGTAAATAGTTCCTCCTCGCCGATCCGTGAAGTTCTCTGGCGATATTCTGTTTGGCGGTCATGCTATAATTTTAGATGCTTTCAATTCCCGGATAATTTCCTCAATCTCTCGAGTGTGGCTATTATTACCAGCGTCCCTCGAAGCAATAAGTAACCTCAGTCTATTCACTAATGTGTTAGGATTTCTCCAGAAAACGTAGTCAACCTCCTTATCAGGCTTATGCTCCTTCCATGCCAGTCCTAGACCTGAATGTGTATTGAGCAAGGGTCGTATTATATTCTTGTATTTATACGATTTACCAGATTTCAAGCGACCGTGTCTGCTGTAACCACTTCTATGAAGAAAAGTACTTTTCATAATCTTACCGTATGTCTCCAAGTCTTCACTAGTGTATGCAGAAATCTGAGGCGTTCGCTTAAAGATGAGCTCCGTCAGACCGGCGGTGGACGCATACGTTTCATCACCTATCAATATTTGATTATTTATAAAATGAATATCTTTATTTCCAAGCATATAACTTCCATCCTGATATCTCACGCCGAACAATGTATCAATACGATCCTTGTCTTTTGAGCGAACGTGTTGAAGGTAAGTAGAAATACTTGTAGAATCACCATCTTCATTCTTGACGTTCTTCACCGGCAACCCTCGTTGAGTGTCCAAAATATCCTTGAGGGGGGTGGTTACAGGCTTCAAAGCTTCGGACATGACATGCTGAGTCTCAAACCTGAGACCTTTTAGAGCTCTCAGTTTTTCTTTTACAGCCCTGGTATGCTCGGCTACAGACTCTTTAAGTCTTATGCTTTCACTATCCATCTTACAAATGATGAGGAAATAGACGATTACCTTCAATTTATAGTCTGCGTTCAGCTTGAGTTCTCAACGTATCGATAGCCTTAGCTAACATCTCTATCGAAGTTCTCAGTTGCTCGGTTTCTTTCTTATGCTCCTGTGTATGTGTCTTGAACGCTTCAGCAAAGATTGCCGTATTAGCGTACTGGCTTCTGGTCGATTCTTCTAGACTCGTCATTTGCTGCATATTAGTTTTGTAGGCGTCCATCATCATATTTACATTATCCTCCACTTTCTTAAGTTTATCATTGCAGCAATCAGTTTTGAGAGTATTCAAAACCTCTATCTTTAACTGTCTGACTGTAGCCTCTAAATCTGAAACTCGCTTCATCGCTAACTTTTCTAAATTACTAATTTTCTGATTGCAAAGATTCTGAAGATTTGTTTTTTCTCTATCAAGCTCTGCGGTAATTTGTTTAATAGAGACCATTACAGAATCCACTCTGTCTTTTGTAGAGGTTGTTAGAGTATCCACTTTACTCGTAGTTTTATTCAGATTTGCTGTAATGTCTAGCAGCTTCTTGCCTATTTGCATCTCGATTTCCTTTGGTAAGTACCTGTTTAACTGCTGTCGCGTCTCGTTCGATTTCCTAATGATCATAGCTCTAGCATATCTTTTATTTACAGCATCCGTATCTCCGAGAGGATCCGCTATATCAATGATTCTCTTATTGTCGAATATAATGTTACCATTACCATCTCTCGACTGCGTGAGTGAATTGACATATCCAACGATGAACTTTTTATTCACAACATCATTATCGTGAACAGGATCTAGCAATACCTTCAATCTAACTTTATCGATCACGACGTTATTTTCCTTATCTCTCTTGAGGATATATCTTGAAATCAATTCATCGATCAGTGTCTTAACCATAACCTCAACATTGTTAGCAGCTTGCTGAGAGAAATCTTGCATCCTAATTTCGAGAGCATCCACATAATTCTTATTGGAGGCGTCATGATTATCTTCAGGATCGTGAACATTGCACAATCTCTTATTCTTGAATTGATAGTTTCCTTTGACATCTCTGTTTATGATAAAACGATCAAACACTCTTCTAACTGGCCCAGTTCTCTGAGAACCGAACCTGTCGATACTCATGGTTAACTACAAATGATCATTTTCTTTTTTGTCGAGCTTAATATATACATCAAAACCATTCCTATATCGTCCCTCATTCATGTGAAATTCAGGAACTATCACAACAAAGGGTCTTCCTTCTGTAGAACTCTCCCAAACGTTCTTACATAGATCTTTAAATTCATTGTAGGTCATGTCGGTATTTACATAATCTTCGTAAATGTGCTTTAAGTTTAAATTGTCTTGTCTGAAGAGTATTATCATGTTTGTATTATCGCGAATTAAATGTTTTGGAACTTTAGCATAGGACTGTGCTAGATATACAGAGTCGACATTTCGATGTCTACCCATACTGTAAAAGGATGCTATCTTTTCCTGCTTTTCAGTGATGACGTCATCAAATATAAAGATTGAATTTTCTTTGACTTCAGAAGGATGCAAAACATCATCCCCGTTGTCGAATGTGTTCACTTCTATACCTTCGATGTTTCCGAGCACTTTAATTAGGTATTGGTACTTTGGTTGATAGAGAGACTTTGAATAAATATACAAATTTTCAAAACGTAGTCCATTCTCATGGAGTAGCATATTGAGTAATACGTTTGTTTTCCCTGCACTGGAGCTCCCTAAAATAAGAGCTCTGGCATTAGATGGAAATAACTTGCCATGGCGATCACTTCTAAAGTCACTTTCAAAGTCTAATACCTGAATAGGTAGAGAGCAGTGCTGCTTAACAAGCTCCATGTTAACAACTAACTTATAAAATGCGTGTGCGATGTTTATATATTACCGGATGTAAAGTAGTTAATGATTGATTGCAATGATATAAAAGGGCTAATGTATGCAATTACTCGCTTAGTATATCATGAGAGCTAAGAGAGGAAGGTCGTTGCAGTATAAGCGAGGCTCCGGAATTATTAATTCCATAATTAATTCGCTCCCCTTTGAAGCTCACTTACCTGGATATAGATATTGCGGGCCTGGTACTAAATTGGAAAAACGTCTAAAAAGAGGAGACCCCGGAATTAACCAATTAGACGAAGCTTGTAAACAGCACGACCTCGCGTACGCTGAGAATAAGGACACCGCTTCAAGACAAATAGCGGATAAAATTCTTGCAGAGAAGGCTTGGAAACGGGTGCAGTCATCAGATTCAACTTTTGGTGAAAGGTTAGCTGCAAGACTAGTAACTGCAATCATGAAGGGAAAGGTTGCATTGGGAGCCGGAAAGAGGAAGAAGAAGAGAGGAGGGTTCTTGCCATTGATACCCATCATTGCTGCTTTAGGCGCTGCAGCAGGCGGCGCTGCTCAGATAGCCTCTGCAGTCAATAAAAAAAAGGCTGCTGATAGGCACTTAGCAGAAGTTGCAAGGCATAACAAGGCAATGGAGACACGAGGAAAGGGGCTCCGAAAGAGAAGGTGTAAGAAGAGGAATAAAGGAGGATTCTTACCTGCAATGCCACTGATGTCGTCTTTAGCCGCTGCATCTAAAATAGCAAGGTCCTTGAAAAAAAGAGGATCTAAAGGCAAGGGTTTAAAGAAGAAGGCAAAAAACGGTGGAAGAGGATTGTACATATACCGGAGGAAGCCCTAAGTAACGTGGCCATCGAATATTATGCTAAACGTTTAAAAATTCCTTATTTTAGAGGAGTTTATATGATTGACAAACTTCCTTTAAAACCACACTTCAAAGAGAGCCTTATTACCAATCTCGATACCTCCGATAATGAAGGAACACACTGGGTTGCTATAAGGAAAGAAGGCGATGTCGCATACTACTTTGATAGTTTCGGCAATTTGAAACCGCCTCCTGAGGTTGAGAAATATCTACAAGGTGTTAAAATCTACTATAATACACAGAGATACCAGAATTTCGAATCAGTCATCTGCGGGCACTTGTGCTTGCAATTTATTTTATCCTAGAAGCTGCTACATCGTCAAGATGAGTTATACAGTTACAGTGAGTGGGCCAGACACTGTTATTTCAACGTATTTAAACCCGCCTCTACAGCTAGATCCTCCAGGTCATTATGAGATTGCTCTCTTGAATTTTGAAACATTCTATTCAATACCAAATGTCGATGAAAGTAATAATAGATTTCATTATATTCACAATGATAAACCTGAAACCATTGTCATCCCGCATGGAACCTACGAGATTGCCGATATCAACGCATTTCTAAAGGATAAACTAGGATTGAATGATGAAGTCTTCTTCATAAGGCCTAACAATAATACAATGAAGGCTGAGATTAAATGTCCTTATACAATAGACTTTTCTAAGGCTAGATCTATTGGTTCGCTTCTAGGATTCACAGACACTAAAATAATTCCTGCTGGAGAAGCGTTTGAATCTGACGATCTTGTGAATATATTTAAAGTGAGTATCATACGTGTGGAGTGCAGTATTGCAACAGGCTCATTCATTGACGGTAAAAGCGGACATTCGCTCTACGAGTTTTTCCCTTCTGTTCCACCAGGCTATCATATCTCTCAAGAACCTTCGAACCCGATATATTTACCGGTCATATACAAACTATATAGACCAGATCACTATTCGAGTGGTAGATCAACACGGAAACGCTATCAACTTCAGGAACGAAGTTATCACTACAAGACTGCACATAAGACGCAATGGCAATACATTTTAAAAGACATCGCAAATACTATAATAGACGACGTACACCACGTTCGAAGCATACTAGCTCTCCAGCTTCCGAGGAGTTAACACGTGCTAACCGCAAGTTCCTCGAGGGTTTAGGTTACAGAACGCTATAATGGATATCTTAAACGTGACAGAAGTTCCAGCCTTTGACGACAAGATCACCAAGGAGGAGGAGCATATTTTTCTTCCATACAACACGTCCGCTCTGGATGTAAACGATGAAATTAGAATACCATGCCAAGCTGAAGATTTGTATACGCTACCTAACAAGAGTTATCTCTACATCGAAGGTGCTCTCACCAAGGTAGATGGATCGCCTACTACAGCGAAGCTCGCTAATAATGCTATAGCCTTCATGTTTGATGAGATACGTCTAGATATGAATGCTACAACTATAGACAGAGCAAGGAATCCTGGAATTACTACAACTATACGAAATTATGTGACTCTCAACCCTATGGAGTCGAATCGGCTGCTGAATGCTGGATGGGCCTATCCAGGTGAAGAAGTTGATATAGTACACGCGTCGAATGGAGCTTTCAATGCTGTAGTCCCTCTCTCGATGCTCCTAGGATTTGCTGATGATCACAAGGAGCTTATACTCAACAGCAAGTTTGAATTGATTCTCATAAGATCCAAAGATTCTAGAAACTGTGTCCTGAGTTCGAATGGAGAGGAAGCTAATGTAAAGTTAACTAGAATCGAATGGAGGATGCCTGTAATTCGTCTTTCCGATGCTGAAAGAGTTCACATTCTAAAAGTTGTCAAATCTGATAAACCTCTACACCTTGCCTTTCGATCTATGGATCTTCATACCCAGCCTGCTGTACCCCAGACAAGATCCTTCACTTGGAATGTAGCAACAACATCTAAGCTCGAGAAACCACGATTCATCATAGTGTGCGCGCAGACTGCAAGATTGGGTGATTATAGCAAGAACAGTTCCGAGTTTGATCACTGCAACATTACTAATTTGAGACTATTCCTCAACAGTGAATGCTACCCCTACCACGATTTGAACTTGGACTTTAAAAATTCAAAGTTTGCTTCACTATATGAAATGTACTGTAAATTTCAAAGTTCCTATTATGAAAGAGATAATTATCCCCTCTTGAAGAGAAAGGATTTTCTTCACAGTGCACCATTATTCGTAATAGACTGTTCTCACCAACCCGAGGAGGTTATAAATGGAGCTGTGAACATCAGAATCGAGATTCAAGCATCTGCAAATATACCAGCCCAGACGTCACTGTACTGCCTGGTTCTACATGACAAAGTATTTACCTACAAACCTCTTTCTCACGTGATGCAAGCACTTATATAATTATGCATATGTTTGGGTGAATGGCTTTTGTAAAGGAATGTACTAGGATAAGATTATGATAATAAATTGAATTCATATACTAAAACACTCTTTTATTGACTTTAGCATACATTTCAAGCATTATCCTTCTTCCCCTCCTACTCCCTGAAAAACTAGTTGCTCCTGACTTGCAGAAATCATTTAAAATATTCAAATGTCTTTCAATATAAGGTAATAGCCGTTTTAGGTTCCTTACACCCTCAATGTCTAAAGATATTACATTATTATTTAAACAAGTATTTATGAAATGAATTGAATGGTCAAAAAATACAATAATATTGTATGCATAAATTACATTGTCACAATATTCATCACACGCAAACGTTTTTTCTTGGCGTAGGTAATCTTCAATCATTGGAATGTTTTTGGTTATTATATCCCAGTCTGATTTTGTAATATAAACAAATGATTTATCACTTTCGCAGTTTATGTAGAGGGAGGGGGTGTCATAGTATAGTCCAATATTCACGGAATGGGAGGGGGAGATGCTGACGTCATCAAGCGCATGTGATCGATTCTCCATGCTCCTCCGGGGTATCTTCAATGAATAAGAAGACCATAGGAGCATCGTTGAGGATTCTCCTCTTACACCGTCTCTTCTGCTTTTTCTCACCGGTCTCGTTCCGCCTCTTCCTCCGCTCCCTCCTCACACCCCTGCAACATATATTCAAAACAATGTTAGAAATAGGTTTAGTTAATGATTTCATACGTCTGAAAGAGAAATACATATATTAGAAAAATCCTCTCCCCTTGTCACACAAAAAAGTATTATCAAAGAGTGTCATACTCACTTCACGGTCTTGCACGATTCTGTGTGTATCTCGGGCGAGCAATCTGGAGTCGTCTGATTTATCCACTCCTGCATCCTCGTTGCTTTATCATCAGGGGTAGTAGTAATGTCGGGTAGTGGAGCGGCATCCTCCTCCATAGGCTGTGTATGGCGCTCTGCGATTGGATATTCCACTATATCGACATCGCGTCTCTCAGGATCCAGCTCCTCTATTGGCACGGGTACCTTAGGCGCAGTCATTCGCAGTCTGTAATAATTTAATTTTTAGGTTAGACACAGACTAGCATTAGAAGCAGTAAATGAATATGTAATTTAACATTTCTTCTACTTACTCGAGTTTTCTCTTCCTCCGCTGGTAGACCTCGCAGTTGTCGTTACATAGGAAGAAGGATGTCATGCGTTCATGCTGGGCCGGGTTAGTACAAAGTACAGAATGCATGTATCCGGTGCACGACTGTGTATCACATTTAGCTAGATGTTTCGAGACGAAGACATTGTCAACTTCATCGACATCGCTAAGACCCTCCACATCAACACCTCTGTGATTTTCACTGAAAGAATGAAATAATTTCAAGTTAGATTTCATTTAACATGCGTACAATATATTACCGAGTTATAGAAATATGTATATTACTTACATGTTCGCTCCTCGATAAACAGGACAGCTCTCTGTACACACTTCCAGTGTAGTCATCTGATCATGATGCGACGGTTGAGTACACAACACTGAATGCATTAAACCATTGCATGTTTCGGTATGGAAGTATACGTAGTGAAAATAATCTTCCCCGCACTCGCTCCAGTAATCATTCACATCAGATGCACGATGATCACCAGCCATTTCGATTATCACTGAACGAACACTGAAAAAACAATAAATGATCGCTCCGGCTGCCGACGTTCCTTATATACTGTAGACGGTGACGTCACGCAGCGGTGGAGGGGGGTGGAATGCAAGTTGAGACCTGTTATTCACCCTCCAGGCAGAAGCCAGCCGTCTGTTTTTGAATACCAAGGAAAGTCCTTGGCGAGCGTGTTTTAACATGATTTACCGACGCCGACAGAGTGGAGCCAGGCTAGTCTACATGTCGAGGCTTGTTAGTGACGTCACGCACACAGTCGCGGAGGGGGGGGGGTGAAACTGGTTATTACCAGGCCGAGGTCGGCTGGCGGGCTTTCCATTACATGTCGGGCTGTTGCCGGAGAGAGGTTAAGACCGTGAGCGTAGTTATACATATACGACGGATGTCAGATGCGAGCGAGTCAATTAATCAATCAAAAATACTTAATTGCTCGACGAACAGCGTTTAATTGCAATAGCAGTATATAAACATTGATTCTTTTTTTCAATAACACACATTACCTAATTGATTGACACAATTATGTACTCAAACGATTTGCCGATGTGCGGCAGGCATCGAGAATCGCATTCCCACACCGCCAGGATGGATTTCCAAGCCAACGTCACGCACCGAGAACCCCCCACATATAACCCCTCACCCCGAGCGGCACATCCCCTACCCCAAGCCAATCACACGGCAGGGATTTAGACCTAGTGAAGGCACGCGACCGACGTATAGGATCAATACATACTCTCCCACCTATCCACAGGGAACCAACCAGAACACAAAGGGGAGGGAGGACACGCGTATGGGGGAGGGAGGGGGCGGGAACACCGCCACGTGACCACAGGGGGGGGAGGGGGGAGGACCTGCCGGCACAGAACCTGTCGGCATTAGATCAGCACACAAAGGGAAGGGGGGCGGGGCTAGCGGCACGCGACCAGGGCGGCATGTGAGCACACAAAGGGAGGGGGCGGGGCTAGCGGCATAGATCAAAGAGCCTTATCAGGTTTTCGGCATCTCTCTCTGTGCTCAAGTCGCTATTCTTATTCTACTATCCTGGGACAACAATAAATGCCGACAGGTATTGTCAGACATTAAAAAAACTCAGACGGGCAATTCAGAACCGTAGAAGAGGAATGTTGAGCAAGGGCATAAGCCTTCTCCATGACAATGCTCGCCCCCTCACCGCCAGTCAAACCATGAATCTTCTGCAACAGTTTGGATGGGAAACCATCACCCATCCACTCTATAGTCCAGACTTAGCACCCAGTGACTACCACTTGTTTCCCAAGTTGAAAGAACACTTGGCTGGAAGGCGCTTCGGTGACGTATGTGCTTGTAGCGATGCGCGATATCACATAGGCAACTGGTCAGTCAGTGACACCCACAAGATGGAGGGTATGTTGGAGTGTACACGAGAAGTACAGCGTACGGTTGTGCGTTTTTTTTGTGGACAAAAGAACTTCCACAGAAGAAGTGCATCGCGAAATGGTTCCGTGTATGTGATACCTGTTTATCACGGAAAGTTATTTTCAATTGGATTCAGAAGTTTAATACAGGAAGGCAAAGCATCAGATCAGAAGCGCCCTGGTTTCTTGTGAATGTGTCAACAGCATGACGCCTTGTATGACCCAAAACACGGTGAGCAAAACCTACAGAATTATGAAATAATTTTGAATTTGTTTTTTTTGGGGGATGTGGGATGTTTCCGTGGAGGATCGTTTGGATTCCGGTTGAAGGTGGTGAACCTAAGACTCGTCCCCTGTAGCAGTTAGTGCCTCGAAGTTCTCTCCTTCCTCAGTGTACCGAGTGAGGTGCTACTTGAGCACCCACCGTAAACAAACTTTGCGAAACTTAAGCTACTCATGGATGATACTGTATGCAGTTTCATGTGGACAACCTACAGCAGTCGCTACGTCATTCGATCATCGCACGCTGTCATTATGAATGATTTGTTCCACTCGCTGCAATGTGGTTTCAGCTTACACCTCCTTAGGACGATCAGGATGCTTCTAATTTTATTATGCTTCGCCTTCCCGTATTAAACTTCTAAATCCAATTCAACACACCTTTCTTGATAACCAGTTCTCATCATACACGGAGTACATTTCGTGATGTACTTCTTCTGTGGACAGTCCTTCTGCTCACAAGACGCACAGCCGCAATCTCGTGTGCACTTCTACAAGACACCCGTCATCTTCTGGCTGCCAGTGATTAACCAGGTGCCTACATGATGTCGCGCATCCGCTGCGACAAGCATACATACGGTGATATCTGCTGGCAAAATACACATGCGAAATTTAAATATGTTATACAACTGCCGTTTATGACTTATTTTGAGGCAATATTATATATCATAACATGCTGTGAATGCCAGAGTGATTGTAGTGTAAATTAATATTATTGTATGTACAGGATTTTATGTTTGTTAGCCGTAAGTATTGTTAGGAAATAAGTTCACAAGGCCTCATTGAAACTGACAATAGAAGTGGGTAACAATAAACCGAGGGGGCGAGATGTTTATCACTAAGAAGAGATAAATAAAATGATGTCAGGGTAGCGTGCCTTTTTTAGAAATGGAGGGAATATCTTCCCTAAAGCATGTATGTTAGTAGTAGTGATTGGCTAACCAAAACAGACGCTAAAGTGGGCGCAATTTGGTAACCAATAGCAGCTATATTATAATGGTTAGGCAATTCGAGGTGAAGGAGTATAGATTCTCGAGCCATAAGGAAGTGTCGCACAGTTCTGAAGAATCTCTCACGAGGTGCACGTCGCAGAGTTAGTTAAAAAAATATAAAGTACGCGAAGTAATTGGTGCGCGGCAACTAAAACTACTGTAGTTACATTCGGAAATATCACAGTATCAGCCATGCGTGTATAAAGATTAAATATGTCAATTATTAACTAAGCGTGATGGCAATAAAGGTCTAGATTCAGGTTTTTTTATCAGTGTTATTTTTTAGTAACTACTCCTTTCCATTTACACGCCGTGCTTAGACACACGTACTCGACTGAGCTATAATAGCTAACCGGAGGACAAAGAACCCAAATTTAAAAAATAATTAAACAATAAGCGCCCAACAAATAAGATAATACAGGCCATCGAGAACTGCTACAATTTATTGACTCACCCTCGTAATATCGAAAGCCTCTCAAAGCCTGCCAAAGGTAATATGCAGCTACCTCAGTTATTTATCATTTACTCACTAAATATCAATAAGTATTCTTATTATCTATTGTTCCTCTTTTGAATACCTCTTAATATTCTGATATTTTGCGTTCTATCTTAGTCCATTCATGCAATATTCCAGCTAATATTTGACAGAACACAATATAACTGAGAAATCATTGTCGGGAAAAGGTTGAGCTTTTTAAAGTCAAAGCAATAACTATAGAAGATATTTCTTCACGATTAAATTCAATTGAGTCTTCTAACAGTTATTGGGAGAGGAAGCATTTGAAGTCCACCTTCTCCGCATCTCTCACTTTTTGACTTCTTTGTGTGCGAATACATAAACTAGTAGTTACAGATGGATTCCATTCTGCATCTAAAGGAACTTCAGGCATTCGGTGCTTAATATTACATCTGCAAAGCCAGGAAACTTTCGAGCAATGTTATCTATCGCGATAGGAATTCTAGATGAAACTACGAGGCGTGTTCCAAAACTAAAGTCCATTTGGTCGTAATAACAACACCGCTCATGAGACAAGGTTTTTATTGACAGTAATATGTGCCTACATGTATACTTTACTTTTCCACATAATCGCCGTTCACATCTATACACTTGCTGTAACGCTGCACAACGTTTTTTAACCCCTCGGCATAGAAGTCTGGCGCCTAAGACTTGAACCAGTTGGTAACGCTCGTCTTGAGTCCATCGTTGGTTTGAAATCGTGGTCCACCCAGCCAACTTTTCAAATGCAAGAAGAGGAAATAGACGTTTGGTGCCAGGTCGAGACTGTGCGGAGAGTGGTAAAAATGTCCGAACGAAACGCTTAAATCTTCTGTTTGGCTTTGGCAGTGGTGTGCGGGCGTGCGTTGTCGTGCAGGAGGGTGATGGCAGACGACAGTTTCCCGCGGCGTTGATTTTGGATCGCACCTATCAGTTTGGTAATCGTTCACAGTACACGTCAGCTGTAATTGTTGACCCACGGTCCATGAAATCAATCAAAAGGACTCCCTTTTCGTCCCAAAACAAGGTCTCCATCATTTTACGATTCCTGTACGGCGATTGCTTACACTTTTTTGGTTTTGGTAAACCGGATCGGCGCCACTGCATTGGCTCTTTTAATTCTGCGTTGGTATACGCTGTCCATGTCTCATCGCCCGTGACATTGTGGGAAAACAAACGATCTCCATCTTGTCTATAGCGCTCCAGAAACTGTCGTACACTACGCATTTGTTGCTCTTTGTGCTGACCGGTGAGCAGTTTTGGCACCCACCTCGCACAAATTTCCGATATCCAAGCGGTTCAGTGACAATCCTGTAAAGCGAGGTTCGAGCAACCTTTGGGAATTCATCGGCCAGTACGCTAATTGTCAAACGGCGATCACTTTGAAGTTTGTTATTCACTTCCTCAACGATTCGTCAGTCTGAATACTGGGCCTACCACTTCGCTGTGCAGCGTGCACATTATTGCGGCCATTTCAAAATTCTCCACAGCAGTGTCGATCTCGTTCCTCACTCATTATGCCCGTTCCATACACGAGACATAACTCACGATGGATGTCCGCAGCTGACGATCCTTTCGCTAGCAAAAATCTAATCACGCTGTGCACTTCACACCTGGCGGGATCTACGATTGTCGCAGCCACTGCGATCTGCTCTCGCCGAAAGGCAAACGCCTACTGCGTCACACCAACACCGCGGTAGGATCCTCTGGAGTCGGTAGACAGCGCTGCAGGCGTGAAACGTCATTCAGGCCTACCATCCGTTAAATTTGTTCACGGGACCTTAGTTTTGGAATGCACCTCGTACATAGTTGTGATTTGTAGGATGCGATGAATAATTGTAAGTTAAGAGTTTCGTTTAATACACTTCGTGATATCTAATGTGTGATATGTATAGTAAGGAGAGGAAGTGTTTTATTCCACACCATCAGAAATAGGCATTTTCAGGCCTCCTGAATCACAAGAAACAGCATTTGTACAATAGAGGTGTTTCTTTAAAATGTATTTATATAATTATCAACATGTTCTTTTACAAAGGGTAATACTGTATGCTTTAAATTCATTTTTCAAGGATATTAGATATTGTCATAAGTTAATATTTCAAATCAATTGCTTTTACGGTTGCAACTGTTCATACTGGATTTAATAATAAAGATACAAATGTATACAATTGAATATTATTTATATAGATTTTATATTCGTTTATATGTACACATTTAGAATTTCTACTATATAGGAATATATCTTTCAATGAGTTACATTGTGCTAAAATCTCTTGATGCTATAAATTTTTTCAACCTGTGGTTTATTGTCTGCTCTTGTTCTATGTTGCAAGTACATATTTAATTTGATGTAATCTTGAATCTTTGGATATACGAACTTGTCAATCAACGTCCTGAAATAATGGCAGTAAATTTGCTTCTAGAGGTAACCTTACTTTCAGTGTTTCTGCTAGACCAGCGGGAAGAAAACTTGGTGATTGGTCCTTTTGATGTAGCAGTCCACTCTTTATGCTCTTCTCTTTCTTATCTGTTATTTTTGTGTTTCTGGGTATTTTACTGTAGAGGGAGTGTATACAGCATTATTCAAGATTCGCGTAAACATAAAACGTGGTGTATAATAATAATTAGTGTCTTTCCAAGATGTGATACGAAAATTTGTTTGTAACAATTTCAATTAAACTACAATACTACTACAACTGTAGCGAGTTATAGGTGAAGCTCGGACCAAGGGCCGAGGATTGTGCTAAAGTTGGAAAAGTGTCCTAAGATGGTGAAATATAGAAAGCTCGATATTGTAGCAAACGAGGACGCGCTGTTAGCTTATTGAAATGTATTTAATGGCCTCGAAGTTTGGTCATAGCTCTCACACTCAACTAACTTCTCAGACACGTCGAAGCTATGTCCGTCAATGACCGGCGCAACCAACATTCCTTCAGAAGGGAAGTAATGCCGGGACCCGTATCTTAGATTTACGGCACGTAAAAGTACCTCAAGCCTGATAAAGAGGCCTCTGAGCAAAATCACCGGTATTTCAATCCCAATATGGAATTGGACGCAGTTATAGTGTGTCCATAAATAAAACCCAATTTAATTTAGTTTTGCCCCCAAAATATTTAAGTGTGTGTTTTAACTAGTGACACCAAGATTTATCAGAGTGTTTCAGGTATGCTGTGTTAATTGTAAGTTCTTGCTAGTGCTATCCTCCCCGCAAACATGTAAATTAATTGTAAATGCAGTTATTAGTTTTATACAACCCCTGGGTACTGATTTGATGCCTCTTCATCTAGCTAACCCGCTACCTTTGCTACGTACCCTTCCTACCCCCGGTACCAACTAAGCCCTACAAACTGGAACTATAATCCACCTGTTGTAAGCCTCCCCTGGAGCTAACTACTCCAACGGTACTACAAGTTTAAGAATTATACATGACATAAGAAGCCCATATTGAATTTTCTATGAATAGTCCTGCATTTGGAATGAATTTGGTATAACTGGGAAACTATAAAAGATAAAAGAAAGCTTACCACTCTCAAAATGTAGAACTCGTTCAAACACTGTCTCATATTTTTATTGTTTTTGTAATTTTTGGATTTTCAAAAAATACATCGATATTGTTTAAATGCTCTATGGATTGTGCTTCACGCGTTATCGTTCAAAAAGTATGATATTTCAAAGTCGGGGAAATAGCGATGCCCTTCCTGTATCACGAATTGTGTAATGAAACTATTATCTCCGTAAACTTGAAGTAAATAGAAAAATAAGCTTTTGTAACAATAGTCTGTAGATATATACGGTGCAGTCGTTTTATGGTGAGGCCACGGATCGCGCATATTAGAGCTCCGCACATATTACACTAGGGTTTTTTCGTTCCGCAACCCTGTAGCGGGAAATCGTCGTTCCAGGGTTGTTGTGGTCTTCTGCAGTCTTCTTCTTCCTCGGCTATTGGTGCTCGTCGGTTGTTGCGTATTTCATTCCTAACTATATGTAATTATTAATTCTCAGGTTATAGTAGGTGAGTCAAGTTTAAGAAATACACTGCAATTTCCCTTAATAAATGAAGTTTATGCACAATTGAAATAACTTTCGGCGATAGCTTTTCCCATTATTTTAATCCCACCACTCTAAACAAGTCAGGATCTTAGCTATCTGCACATGCACCCCACCCTTGTGCACACACGTGCATCTGTAGCACCTCGTGCCGTCGACAATTCTAGAAGATGAGAGAGGGAGAGAGAAAAAGGGAGAAAGAAAGAGAGGGAGAGAGCGAGAGAGAGTGGGCTCTGAGGCCTTGCCTGCCCTTATATACGGGAGCCTAGTGACGCTCACCTCTGCGTTTAAAAATATAACGACGTACTCTATTGGTCCTCAGACCGCGTTACCTTAACATGTATGAGAATGTGTGGCTTCAGATCCGTGCGCTTAAGCGCCAGTTCCATATCTCAGTCTCTTTGTTTTCTCTATCTGTCTCTTTCTATTTCTCCGTACCGTTACCGGTTCCCTTCCTGTTGGCTTGGTGAAAGGTACGCTCTACTTAGGATTATGCTTTTCCTGGAATTCTGCTAGCTCGCCCGTTTCTTACAATCAGCTCTGTACAAATGTTAGATGTTGAAGATCTTAACATGTTAGTGAATTAAAGTATTACTGTACAGTTCTTATATGTATGATTCCCCTTTCATATGTACAATTCCTATATATGTATAATGTATCCCCTTTCAACCCATCGTTATATAGGAGTGATAGTAACATACAGCATAACGAGTACTAACCTTGTTAAAGGAGGTATTGGAAGATAAGATATTCCTGAAGACAATGCATTGTTGTATCTTAAAACAATGCCTTCATGAAATACTAATTATTCAGCACTAGCTGGCTGTGCAGTTTTTGTTCAGCTTGTAACAATATGGTTTTAGTTCATTTGTATTCTGTTTATACCTCACGTAAATCTTCAGAGCTCGACTGTATCTTTGGATAAGTTCCTATTCACACGCATAAGTTGTTCTTGCGTAATGTTCACAATTGCTGTTTTTATACTGTCCCTAAGTTCGTCTAAGGTGTAGGGATTGTTCTATAAACTCTGTTTGTAGGATTTCCCAAAAATACGTATACCAGTTTAGTAGTTTTTTATCCATTAGAACATATCGTTTTCGCTTAAGTTTAACGTTTAGCGATCCCGTTGCCCTAATCTTATTAACTAGACGTCTAACAGTTTCTCTCCCTGGAACTGGAATGCCAGAAAGTTTCTCCTGAAGTTGTCTATACACCTGCTTATTATTCTGTTTTTTACGTATGTATCGTACATAAAAATTCGTTGTTCAAGCGTGGATTTGTTAGCAGGCATTGCAGCAAACTAATAAGAATACATTAACACTCTTAAGCAAATCACATACGACACAGATGTATTGAATATACTTTCACCTTTGAGATTCAAAATGCATAACTCCCTTTACAGCACGAACACAAAGCAGTGACTGAAGCACTGCTGGTAAAGATAACCTTGAACGCGTCATGCATCGCTAGTTGCGCATCGGAAATGCACAGCAGTGCAGCGTGCTACGTACATAGCCGGTCTGTGCCCTCACCTTAAAGTGATCACACTATACAAATAAACGATGGTGGGTGGAGAGAGTCATGTGATTGATACGTATCAGATTTATATCGAGACCCATTTGAAACTCCCTCTTTGGGGAAAGCAATTAAGAGGACATGTATCCAATGGGACCTCAGGTTTCTTACGGCGGATCGAAAAGTAACGCATAATATTTTTTTTTCCTTGGTATTACAGCTGGAATGTTGCAATTTCACACAGATACATTTTGAAGTTTTCAGTACAGAGGGTATTTTTTTGTTTTATGTGCAGCTCTAGCGAGAAAAGCGTGAACTACGCAACAAAGATGGCACGCATGTTGCTGTCGTCCACATGTGAGGTGTGAGACAAAAGGCATAAACCGAGTATATTCGGAGGGACATGTGGCGTGTATGGGAATGATTGTATGGACCGTAGCAATGTCTCCAGGTCGTGTGCATTCTTCCTAGAGGGCCGTGTGAACCTTAGTGATTCGCCACGCTCCGGAAGGCCGATAACAACTGCAACCCCGCAGAATATCACAGGTATTGAGGCGGCAATTTTGAACATTTCCTATGGTGCAGTGTAAGATATTGTTCATGACACGTTGAAATGTCGTAAAGTTAGTGCTCGCCTAAGAACCTGACACACAACCACAAGGGCCAGCGAATGATGACGAGCTTGGATCACCTAACGCGGTACATCGTAGAAGGGCATGACTTTCTGAAAGGAATAGTCACTGGTGATGAATTGTGGGCATACCACCACACGCCCGAAACCAAGCAGGAAAGTATGGAGTGGAAACATGCTAGTTCCCCAGTGAAGAAATTATTCAAAGTGACTCAATCTGCTAGGAAAGTGACGCTGTTCTGGGATATGCATGGTGTTGTATTGTTGGGATTTGCTGAACACGGGACCACTGTGAATGCTGCAGCCTACATGAAAACTTTGGTGAAGTTACGTCGTACCCTTCGTGACAAACGTAACAACATGAATGCTGACGATGTCAAAATTCTTTGACAAGCTAGCCCCCAATTTTGCTGCTGCTGTTCGTCAGAAAATCACCAAATTTGGTTGGGAGGTACTACAGCATCAATCATACAGTCCAGACCGTGCACCGTTGGACTTTCATGTACTTGATCCCATGAAGAAACTCCTGTCTGGCCAACGCTTTGCGAAAGATGCGGAAGTGAAATCGGTAGTCCGCAGATGTCTATACTCCAAGGAAACGGACTTCTACGAACAGGGCATGTTGAAACTGGTATCACAATGGGAGAAATGTGTTGAGAAACTGGTGACTATGTTGAAAATTAGTTAAAAGGTTTAAGTTCATTTGTGATTTTTTTTATTTTTGTTTTAACTAATAAACTTTTTTGTAAAAAAAATATTGTTCGTTACTTTTCGATGCGCCCTCGTATATAGCAAGCTTTGGAATTCTTGAACTACAAGATAAGGTAACATACACAAACATATAAAGAGAAAGTCCATTATTATCCGTCATTCATTCAAAATAAATTACCAGATGATTTGCTGTAATGTTTCATTCAATCTATAGATCCCCGAATTATGTTCCGATCTTAATGTGCTGTGTAAACAAAATGTGTGATTTTTGTGGCTGTTTTATTTGCCAAGAGTATCGTATCTCAAAACTGAGCAGTCCATTAAAGCAATAAAAGCTCACGGACATTATTCACTTTTATAGTGCTAGTGCTGTAGAAGAGTAGATATTAATACACATATGCTGATGACTGTGGGTCTTCCCTGGACATTTTAGCTGTCAGAAGTTTCCGATACGCTATGCACTGCGTAAAATACAGACGAGAGGTTTTAATACAATTTTTGTGGGGAACGGATATGTGCTTTTCCAGAAATAACGGCGACATGTGCGCTGAAGGAGGTTCCCACATGTGACCCCCCTTCCACCTATCGAATTGATTTTTCTCTGCGTGCGAGGCCGTTCATGCATTCCGCTAAACCGTGCAGTCTCAGCGGAATTTAAAACAGGCCCTAACAGTATAGATAACGATAAAACTTGGAAGTCTGCGCTTTTTCTAACGGTTCCATTACCTTAATGTATTAGAAATTTCATCCCTAGAGTTTGGAGGTTCTAACGGTCAACGGAATTTCAAATTTAGCACAGTATTAAAATCAGAGGCGTGGCCGTATCAGGAGCGAGAATGTAGGATGAAGCTCTGCCTGCAAACTCTGCGTTTCTGTAGGCATCCCATTCTGGATGATTATTCGCAGCACGTTCTTGTATAAACCTAAGATTATCATACAAACCTCACAGTATCTTGATATTTTCAATCTCATTTCATACATTTCAACCACATTACCACAGGGTTGTGTCAAGAGTCCAATTTTCACGAATAAAACTTCTCTAAATATGAGGATATTTTCATCCAACTTCCTCTGTGACCAGAGCGACCACAAAAACACACATCATTTTCTCATTTCATCATATACTCATTTCATTACACCTAAAAAAATCTGATGTGTTACTCACATGACTTACTCTACTCTTGTACAAACTATTTTTACAAACTCTTATTCTCCATCTATTTCATATTAATAGAGATAAACATTTGCAGAAACGATCTGTTGACATGCAAAGAGAATTACATTTTACACATAGCGACCAGTTTTAAAAATATTTGACTATCGCTTAAAGCGTACTATATTCCCCTTGTTTTTTATTTGCAAGGGCAATATAGAAATACAGTAGCCTTTAAGCATAGACATGTCTCTTAATAGCCGGTTGCTATGTGCAGCACCATTCTCTTTGCCACAGAATAATACTTTTTGCATATCCAAGACAAACAAAAAGAATAACGAATTCCCATTTGAGAAAATAAGTATTGAAAAATTTAAGGGAATAACAACCAATATCTCGAAAATGGTTCACTCAACAAAGAAAATGTATATGACTTAAATTGTGTTTTTAACGCGAGCTATATTTTTTGTGCAATAAAATTTTGTCTGTCTTATGGTTTACCAGTTATGCAAAAGTCGTTCACAATGAAGAATACTTTTAGAGACATTCCCAGAAAATTCAAGATATACATTTCTTTTGTCATGAAAATATCTTAAACATGTATTTTAATCAAAATCATTATAGCCATTTTTGAGAAAATTAAAATTTTCGAAAAATGTTCCATGTAAAGGGTAATCTGGGGTGGGGGATTTTCTTGAAACCTTCTTGTTGCATCTCTGGAAGATACTGCACCTAAATACCAAGTTCGGTGTTTATCCGAATGTTCGTTTCTGAGTTATGCTGTTCACAGACACTCACAAACATCTTTCCAAAAATGCTTTGTTTTTTATTCAGGGGGTCTCAAAACATATATTTCCGGTGAAATCTCGGTATCGAATTTTTGGGTGGAATACAATACTTCCCCTAGTTACTATATGTAGTAGAGATAGCAAAACTTAAACGAAAGGTTGACACCTAAAATAACCTAAATAACTGTTTTTCCTTTATCAAAATGAAGGATGTTATTTTCGGATTAAAACTCATTGTGAAATTATTTTCAGCGCTTATAGCCAATAGATAATTCAAGTTACTACAGTCACGTGTGACGTAGTGATACCTGAATGCAGCTTATAGAAGGTCAGGACTTGGCTGTCTGCTGCCATTTACTATGCCGAGCACTTAAAAGACGTTAAAAATGTCATCAATGAATTGGATGAAACAGAAGCTTCCTGCACTGCCAAGGCTAAGAAATTCCTCTATGCCCTAGTCTTGCTTCTTCCCTTGCATACATTACGACACATTTTTGTTTTATACCAGAAGCTACTCTCCGGTTGGAAAGTACAACTTTGCCACTGAAAGATACTCTAGATATCATTGGCAATGTTTCTAGTAAAGAAATACCTGGACCAGTGGGAGTTGCATGTTCTTCGAAGTTGCAGAAGATTTTTCAACGAAATCCTAATTTTGAAGATATTGTGGCATGTGCACAGATGTTAGTCTTGTTAAGACGCTCTCTGGTTACCGGGGTCGGAGGGGGCAGATTGTCTGAGTGGGGGCGATTCAGGGGAAACAGTGTGTCATTGGTAGGGATATGGCGTTACTGACGCCAACTTGGCGTAGCTTCATTCTGTGAGTAGGCTTCGGGTAAGACAGTCGGCAACTGCTAACACACGATGTCCTCGTCGGCAGGCAATGGGCAAAGGTATGTAACTAACTTCATCCAATAAATTGTGTGCCATCCACGCCTTTTAACTTTTAATTATGGTATAATAGAGTTCCTTTCCTCTCCCTTCAGCCAGATAATATGTTGGTGTAAGACTATTTTGTAAAGTTAACTTAGCTGCGTCCTCGTCGATGCCTCGAGTTTAAAGTTCTTTGTTTGATTAACGATCCCTCTCATAAGCGAGTAGCTCTCCTCTGAAGTTAAATAATACTATTAAGTGAGGCATACGACAAATTGGCGGTGGCGCCAGGTATAATTGAATTTGTTTTGAGATTTTAAGTGCAAAATTTTTTTTCCCTCCAAATTTAACGGTTTGTGCTTCTCCACGTGGTCGCGAAAAATGTAAAGTTGTTTCTGGCTTAAGGGTAAGGATTTTTAGGCTTTAATTTGTGATTCCCTTCTTCTAAATTTTGTTTCTATCATATCTGAAAGTCTGGTTTCTAAATTTTAATTTTGAGTTCATTTTTGCATTTTCCCATTTTCTGCCGGCGTGACGCTAAAACTTCTGACTCCATTTTCCCCTTGTTTTGGCTTCATTTCTACTAAATTATATCACTCTGTTAAGTTCTTCGTGCTGGTCATTTTGAAGTATAAAGTTTTGAAAATTGTGGAAAGTGAATTGTGAAATTGGGTGATATTTGTGTCGTTGATAATGTGTGTGCGTGTGTGAGCTCAATGACGTCATATTCCGTTGAAAGAACCTTTTCTTCACATAAGAATGTGTCACGTGATAATAGGAAATCGTTTACACCAGAAAATTTGAAAACGTATGTATCTACTGCAATGCCAAAAAATAAATCTTACAACTAAGTACCGGAAGAGTAAACTTATTTATACCTGTATTTATCGACGAAGCAAAACAATAAAAAAATTTAATCAAGAAAAATCTATTTTAAGCATATAAGAAATCTAAAATGAAGGTTTATTCCACCTAAAAATCTTGACCCTACTTATCACGTAGGTGCAGTTTTTTAGCCATATATTTACTACCGGTTTCTCAGTTTGTAGTAGTATATGTAGTATTTATTCTGTAAAGAAACAAATAGATAAATTATTGATTTTCTTGCGACAAATGAAGTGTCCGGCAAAGGAATTTTAAATTCTATATTAAATATAAGAAATTTTTTTCATATTTATGTGGCTCTTAACCATCATATCATTGTTTATTTCTTGAAAGTAACATCTTTCAAATGACAACCATTCAGGTGCCGACACTCTTCAAACCTCGACCGTAAGTTGCGCATGCAGTGACGTAACTTGTCCAGTGGAACTTTGGCGATTTGGCGACGAATATTGGCCTTTAGTGTTTCCATATTTTGGGATATTTAAAAACAACATTCTTCAAGTATCCCCAAAAGAAAAACTCGCACATGGTCAAATCTGGGGATCTTGCTGATAAGGTGATGTCACCTCTACTGGAGACTATTTGATTTGGGAAGTGTCTCCTTACGGCATTCATGAAGGCCTCTGCAGTGCGACGTAAGGAAACCGTATGATTTCATACTAAGGAAGTGTTCAATCATGTTCACGTACCTGGCTGATGTCCGGCCGTTGCTTTTCGTACATATTCTTCAAAAAAGAAAGCACCAATTATCCCACAAGATAGGCCATGTGGGAATTCCTGGCAATGAGGAGGCGAATGCGGCTGCTAAGGTCGCATGTCGTTTGCGGAATTTTCCACCGTAACTGCGCCTTCTACGGATGTTCGGTGGTACTTCCGTCGTCCTCTTTTTTTCAGCTTGGCAGCCATCGTGGGAGGCACTGTTTGGCACTCAACTCAGGACATTCAAAGACACCGTGCAACCCTGGTCCACTTCCTGCAGTTCTGACCCGCCTAAGAATCGGGCATACGCACGCCACACACGGTCATCTTCTGCGTGGTGCCCCGGCTCCTGTCTCTTCGGCGTGTGCCGTGCCGCTTAGCGTGTCACATGTTCTGTTGGATTATTCGAGATACGCCCGTGATTGTCAGTTTTTTGGCCTGGGTTTTACACTGCCCTCAGTTTTAGGCGATGACCCAGTGGCTGTAAGACAGCCCCTGCGGTTCGTTGCCAAAATCGGGTTTTTTCCAGAAGTATAACTTGCCTTTTAGTTTTGGAGTTTTTCGTCTTTTTAGCCTAGATTTTATTCAATTTTAGCATGTTTTAGTCCTGGATTTTATTCTATTTTAACCTCATTTATGGTCTTACGGCTATTTCGTTGTAACCTATTCTTCTGCGTTTTTAGCTCGACCGTTTTAAGTTTTAACTGTTTGTTTTTATTTGAAGCCCAAATGACCTAGTTGTCGATAGGCCCCTAAACTCCACTCCACCACCACCCAGAAGATGACTCGGCACCCCAAATGGTTTCTTTCTCATGCGCAATGGTTTCTCGTAATTGAAGAGGAATGTTTGAAGACCAATATATGTAATTATGTTTGTTTGCGAAGCTAATCAGTAAAAATGTGATTCCTCAGGCATCCACAATTTGTCAATAAATTCATCTTCAGTAGTGTGATTCAGGAACTGTTCACAAAATTTTATTCGTGAGAGATATTCAGTTTGTGCACTATCCGAAGTTGTGAGGATGAAAATGAGAATATAAGTGCAATATTCTTCTTACAGTCCTCTCCGACAAGTTCACTGCATCATTGTGTTTCACCGCCGATCACTTGCACTTCTGTTCACAGCAACTCTTAGATCATCAATACTTTCTGGTGTACGCCTGGTCCTTCCACTACCTTTTCAGTGTCAACAAGTTTCCTCAAAGTTCTTAACCCATATTATTATGGAATGAGCAGACGGTGCGGGATCATAGCGTCCTAAATTAAAATGACGACGAAATTGGTACCTAGCGACATCATAACTATTGCTGTTTTTACTTTCTCTACTACGTACAGTAAGTAGGGGAAGTATTGTATTCCACCCAAAAATTCGATAAACCTATTTTTATAGACTAGCGGCTTTCATAGCCTTTGGAAAATCAGCTTTACATAAAGAAATAACCATTTCAAAATGTAAGGAATTCAATTTCACTGGATTTTGAGGAAAAAATGCCTTGGAAATGATACCAATATTACAAATAGCATATTTGTGGAATGAAGAAATATCTATAAAATGTAATAAGTACTGTGGCCAGATTATTACTTTTTAAAAAGAGAATAATTTAATTTAGGTTCCTCGATACATTTCGAGTATCACTACTACAGTGCGCTTAGCCATAATACAACATAAAACGATAACACCTGATAAGGGTGTTAATGTACTTGTATACAGGGTGGACTATTTAAGTTGAGACTGTACAATATCTCCAAAACTAAGTGTTGTAGAAAGAAAGATGTCTTTAGTAAAAGCTACTTGCTATTATGGAGGAAGTAAATGCCGACAATCGTGTTTTATTTGGAGAACGTTATGATGGCCATTTTAGGGTAAATTTAATTTTTTAAAATGGAACCTACAATGAGCATAAACTTAAATTGATCCTAAAATGACCATCAACGTTATCCAAATAAAACACGACTAATGCTATTTACTTTTCCCCATAATATCAAGTAACTTTTCTTTCTACAACGCTTAGTTTTGGAGATACTGTAAAATCTCAGCTCAAATGTCCACCCTGTATATTTTTAAAAATGTTTACTTTATACCTATAACTAACCTCACTGTTTGTGTACCTTATATCGACTTTTATTCTTAGCTAAAAAATGGAAACTATTTCGAATTAGGCTGTTTCGTAGTGCATTTGATATGTGATATTCAGGAGAAATGTAAATGTTGTGTTGTAAAGCTTCCTTTTTTATGGATTTGTTTCCTCTTAATAATTGAATCTCTTTGTGATGCAATGGGACGTCTAATTTTATCATGAAAACTAACCACATCTATTTTATTTATGCTGCAGATACAGAAATGTTTTGGAGGTCATTAGAATGGAGATCAGCTGTCCACTACGAACAACAGAGAACGGATATGGTGAAGAAATTTGAATCAGTCATCTCTTGATTACCATGCTTCCAGCAAGATTCATGTGAGTAAGCAATGATATTTCATCAAGTCGCCTCTGGCGGTGATTCATGAAACATGACTGGCATATTTATCCAGTCTATGCATTTCATCTTTGTTTATCTGTCGCTGCTATCACATTAATGTAGGGAATTTCAACGCTCGATGTTTGGAAAGTTTAGAATTCTCATTAAGGGTAGATTGTTGACCTAGGACACAAGGTATGTATTACATAACACGACATCGCTAGTAAGGTATTTATTCCATATTTCTCTGCCGTGTTACGCTGCAGAAACTCCATTAAAAATAAGCGTAGTACTAGAAATGTAATCTAGCGGATGGTTCAGGGGGTGACATCTATGGCCCGCATTCAGCAGGCCCCTGGTTCAATTCCCAGTGAACATCCGCTCCGACCATGGGTTATTCTTGGTTTTCACTTTGTCGACTAGGCGAATGCGGGGGTGGTATACTCTACCACGATTTCTCCTTTGCTCCATTTCCTCTCATCCCTCCGTTTCACGTTTCAGGTGTGACTTTGAGTCTTGTGGTGCTGGCGGCGTCGGGCAGATGGCGTAGTTACTTGCGCATTGAAAAGAACGCTAGGGTTCGTTGTAACGCCTGTTAGGGTCGCTTCTTCTCCCTCTCTCGGGATTCTTCGTCTCTACTGGTGCGCGGGTGTTCAAACTGGAAATATTAGCGACTTCTGCGCGTTTTTGTGGGCTTTCGACCTCCTATGGCAGCTTCATCAGTGTAGCCACTATAGATCAAGTTGGTCGCAGTACCCCCCTATGATAAACACACCCTACATCCTACTGGAAACCTGAAAGTGCATGCTCATTTGAATTCCTTCAAGAGGAGTTCATTCAAAGGGTTTTCTCTTCTGCCCTTAATAGACATTGAAGAAGATGATGTCTTTACGTTGAATTCGTTTATTTATTTAGCTCCACGTATGAAGCCAATTAGAAGTAGGTGGTTTGTTACGTCATTTGCACTACGCTTTGGGCGACAATTTGAAGAAATTATTTTTTACGTTGTTATTTTAGCACCACGTAGTGATGCCAAATTGAGGAATGTTAGTTACTGCTACGTATTGAAAAGCCGATTTGAAGCAGTTTTTATTGAAGGAGTTGTATTACATTTCAAGTGTTGGGGAACCGAACTTGTGGTAGTTGCAACCGCACCTATAGTAAACAGTTTCGGTAGCCTTCGCCCCAAATGTACTTTCAGGTGGTCTTTGCCCCAAGTTTAAAAACAATACCTTTGTAATTTGACTGTTTCTTTAGATATTATATCTTTATGTTTGCCTCAGCTGCGTCAGTATTATTGTTAGAGACATGGAAGTCTTGGCAGGCGTGATGGGACAAGAATGTAGGCTTACGCAGATTTTAAGTTTTAATTCACTCCTTTTTATTAATGCTTGGCACAAATTAAATAGCACTTGACTGATATAGAGAGCTGTGAGGTTCTTTTTATTAATTAATTACCTTTTTACCACGTAAAGCTATTTTTCGTCTCACACGAATACATATTAAATCTCTCGAGGACGAAACTTGTATCCGGTTACTATCACTGTCTGCAGGCAACTAAATTGATTTCAACCGTCTAAACTTGTAAATTTCTGTATTTAAAGTCTCTGATTGACTAATCCTACTCCAATAGAATACCTTCATTTAACTAAAGCTTTTTCTGGTTGTTGATTGGCTATTTTTATAAACTGTCACTAAAATTATATTATTGCTTCCAAGAATCACAAATAACATTTAAACTCTCAAACTCATTATTGCCTCAAGATTACCTCATTGTTACCTCATTGTTAGCAACTTTTAACTTATTATTCTCACAGCTACTACATTATTAAATTACGTAATATATTCACATAACATTATTGAACATGTTTACAACAATATAAGCATATGCAATGACTGTTACATACATTTTACAAATTATTACATACACACATTGCTTCAAGGTGGGCTGTTATTGAATTTACTTATTATATAACCAGACTGAAATCATTCAAGTGATAAAAATACTGCCTCAACATGACGATTTATGCGTAGCGGTTATTTCTACGTGTTTTCAATTATTTGCCATTTAATTAAGTTTATTACACAAGACTGCTGATTCTCTTCTCTCTGGTGGGCATTTAATATAGTAATGCAGTACCGGCAGTCTTAAGTGCTTCAAAACATTTGTTAAGATAGCTAGTGTTTCTTTTGGTATCTTCTTGCAGAAACTGGCGGTACTCGAATGTTTCACCAAGCTGAAGCTATACATACATATTAATAGTTTGTTCTTGTCCATCTTACATTAGATGCTGGTAATGTTGCCAGTTTTCGTTCACACAAAACCCACTTCTCATGAAATGTTCGTCGTTCTCCTCTAGTTCCCGAGGTCGTGGGTTCAAACCTTGCGGAGGGCGATGGATTTTTCAGGCGTAAAAATCCTTAGCTTGGCTTCCTTCGAAAGGGAAGTAAAGCCGGTGGTTCCGTGTCGTAAAAGAGCCTCAAGCCTGATAAGAGGCCTCTGAGCAAAATTTCCGGTCTTTCACGCCCAATATAAAATGGGATGCTAAGGATCATAATAGTTAAAGAGCGTCCATAAGTAAAACTCAATTTAATTTAATGAAATGTTCATTGGCACTCAACAGTTCAACAACGTCACTGGATTTTCTCTAATTTTTTTAACTCTTCCGGTGTGTGAAGATTAGTTTGTCATGTTTTTCGGTGATCCCCGAAGGTAAAATCAGTGACCTGCTAACGCCGTGACTTCACGGAAGATGACGTCGGTTCCGACGCGAGATGTTGCCGCCAACCGGCTGAGCAAGCTCTCCGAAGCATTTAAACTGTAGGTACTGTAAAAAGGTAAACTTAAATGCATCGAAACATGAAGGGTTCAAGGGAAATATAGACAGTCAATTAAAGTGATTTTTCAGGAGAACAATTTTAAAGTTTAAGAACTCATAAAGACTTAACATATAATCAGTCATTGTTGGACACATATTCCTGAGAATTTGATAATGTTGAATATATAGGTAGAGGATGAAAGCTGTTTCTGGTTTTATACCAGGGAAAATTTAACTGTTTTGAAGACATTGATGTATCTTGGCTATTATGCACTTCGTAATTGATATGGTGAATAAAAATTAAAGTGCAACTATTTTAATCATTTTATTTCAAACCAATATTGTCAGTTATTGATGTTTAAGTCCCACACCTCAGTAGTTACAGCACCTGCTGTTGTGCGAGGAGTCCCGGGTTTAATTCCCAGCTGAGGTGGGAACTTTTCTCTAGCCAACAGAACGCTACCCTCCCCAGAGTCTGGACATGTGAATGAGAGTGTGTGTGTGTGTGTGTGTGAGAGAGAGAGAGAGAGAGAGAGAGAGATATAGATCTAACGAATAAAACCCAAAGTTTACCGGATATACAATGACAAACGAATACGAGTAAACTCCACTGTCCATTGGGAAATATGGTCCAAAGGAAAGGCCCTGATAAGTTTATTGCAGTTAAAGGCGGGGTATGAATGGAAAACGAAATATTTATACACGATTATCGAGAAGAATAAGCCACAGAAATTCACTTACAAGGTAGACAAGTGTAGTATAGTAATCACCCTTGGATTTGTGCACAGTTTCTTCAAACATTGCAGATCATCAAACCTTTCTTTTGTGATCGGCAGATCGGCTAAACCAAAAACAATATAAAACCTATAATCCAATCACACAAAGAAGAAAATATTATGTGCGCATTAATTAATCACCTCAGTCATATAATCCTGCTAGGATATAGTTTTAAAGAATTTACTATAAACAAATCTGCGGAAAGGCTAGGAAAAGATAATCAAAATATACTTCAAATTATTAAAATTAAGATGTTAAAACCATTTCGCATTGACTTTGCACGATCTTTCTTTGCTTGACTATGACTTGGTATGTTATTCCCTGTATATATGTTTTCTTTAACAGCGCATATCTCCCGACTTAACTTCTTCTTCACTATTCTTGTATTTAAATTCTTGCGACCACACTTCCAAGAGAATATCAAGGATTTGTGTTTTCCTCTGGTCTCTTCATATCCTTATATGCATTTTACACAAACTCCTGTTCTAATTACAGAATTAGTATTGTCGTTACGTTGTTTTATTTATTTTTGCACCATGCTCTGGGCGTCAATTTGAAGTGGTTTTCTTTTGTTGGAGTTAACTCCACGTATGGACGACAATTTGAAGAAGATTGGTTGTTACGTAATATGCTACTACGTATGTAAAGCCTATCTGAAGGTGCATTTTTGTTGTTACGCTCCAAGTTTAAAAAAAAAATATTAACTTTGTTTTTAAACTGCTTCTATAGATATTTATGTTTGTATTTGCCTCGGCTGCGTCAGTATTACTTCAGACACACTTTTCTCTTAATCAGGGCGTGGTGCGACAAGAATATAGGCTTACACAGATTTTAAGTTTTAATTTACTTCTTTTTATTAATTCTTGACACAAATTAAATAGTACTACACTGATATCAAGAGCTGTGAGATTCTTTATTTAATACTTGCACTTTGTTAACGCGTATACTTAATTTTTGGTTCACACGAATACGTAATATTACGCTAGAGAACACACCTTCCATCTGGTTACTACCAAGGTCTGCAGGCAACTGAACATATTTCAACCGTCCAAACCCGTAAACGTATGTATTTCAAGTCTCTGATTGGCTAATCCTAGTCCAATAGAATACCTGCATTATACTAAAGCTTTTTTGGCTGTTGATTGGCTATTTTTAAACTGTCACAAAATTTACATTATTGCTGCCCTAATCATGACCAGTAGCATTCAAACTCTCAAACTCATTATTGCCTCAAGGTTACCTCATTGTTAGCAACTTTAAACTTATTCTCACAGCTCTTACATTATTAAATTACGTAATGCATTCACATAACATTATTGAACATGTTTACAATAATATAAGCATATGCAATGACTGTTACATACATTTTTATAAATTAGTACATATATATTGCTTCAAGGCGGGCTGCTATTGAATTTACATTTATATAATTTAATTGAAATTATTCAAATGTTAAAAATACTGCCTCATTACTCAACTTTTATTACGCGTTAAACATGAGATCCACTTTCATTACAAGCCATTTTAAATAAATTATCACTCACTCACTCACTCACTCTAAGGTAGCAAGATAGTGATATTCGTAGATTTTTCCAAATTCCAAACTAGTCTTTGCAAACTTAACTTTATTTTCTCAAAACCGCCTAATGGCATTGCGACGAAGTTATTGGCCTCCGTTATCGGCAGAAGGCGCTGACCGACCGACCGACCGACCGACCGACCAACCGACAGGGGAAGAGATAGCCCCCCACGGGATAATGTAAGCACCAGAAGCGTTATTGAGACATAACAGAATTGTTCTGGAATTTTCTTTTCTCCCCGCTATCCGAACGTTTTAGAACTCTTTGTAGAATTTCATTAGATATTTAAGTGGACGTATTTGCCAGTGAGCGACGATAGAGTGAGATGAGTGCGTTTCTGATGCGACATGAAGTGCGGTTCTACAAGTGAGTTTGTGACGACAGTTGTGATACGAATGCTGCTTCCGCGAGAGGTTAGGGACTCTTGTGTTAGATTCCACAGTGAGTGTATCATCCAAAGAGGAGGCTAATTAGCTCGCATTTCATTTCGCGGCTACGTCACGAAGAAAATTGAAGTGACAGTAAGAATTGAATTAGATCACGTAAAGTGACAATGAAAACTGTAGAAAGTCACAAAACTCATTAAAATATATGTTTTAGATTTTGTGATGACAGGATATAACTTGAGTTTTCTGTAAACAGCGTGTGAACCCTTCTTCATTATTACTGAAATTAATATAACCGGAAAACAAGGAAAAAGACAAAATTAATAGATAACTTGTAGAGGTTCTTAATTATATCAAACGCGCATCTTCAGATTACAGTGTATTTTGGAAATATTCCTTATATATTCCGGTTTTTTCCAAGCCGAAGTTTGCTTTGTTGCACCACCTGTGTAACACGTTTAAAAATGTACACCTTGTTAGCTAAAACCAACTTTGAATGTAGACAGTTAGCATTTCCTCCGATCTTGCATATAAAAGTCAGTATTGCCTGCTTTATACCAAATATTAAGTGATTAATTAAAGTGAATGAAAACGCCTTTTTTTACGAATAGTAGTAATATATGGGAATATACCGCAAGCAATTAATCAAGATCTTATTATCTTTAATGTCTGAAGGCAACTGGAGGAATGTCATCGTCAGGTAATGTGCTGCTTTTATGTTTAATTAATTCACAAGCGATATAGGAAATCATGCTTTTCACGTATATTGTATTTTGCTTATTAATACATCAGTTTTGCTATTCACTGTCCATAATATCGCATATGTTCTTAGGCTATTTCAGCATGCTCATTCCCTGAAGTAAAAGGTCACAGGAGGTCAAAATCGGTGACCCGGATGGACTGTTAGGAATCTGTTCACTTGTTAGAAACTGGACATCCTGTCGCCCCACCTATGAATTGTAACAATATTTGATTAAATGATATCCATCTGTCTTTGGTTTGTTCCTATGAAATGAGAAACTTACGTTCTTTGTATTCAAAGCAATATTTTAATTAAAACTGTTATTTTGTAAAGCAGAATAATAATCCTCACCTTGGATTCTATTTTCGCAAAATTGGTTAATTTGAAGTAAGAGGTTGGTTGACATCACATATGATTATTTGGCTCAATATAGTGGGGGAGCCAACCAAACGCTTCGAGCTGCGTTCACACATACAAATGCGTGCCTAGCGTCTGTATAAGCTTAAAACACTGTTTGAACCTGAGGATAAAGGTTGGCATAAACACACTTTTTGAGGAGAAAAACTGGACTTTTACCGTGTTCGAACACTTTTGATCTGTGTGTTTTAGGTCCAACGGAAATATTAAAACCTTTTAGGCCTTTTTTACAGCAATTTTTCCATATTCTGTAGAGTAATTAGAAGGCCTTTATATTTCGGCGATAGAGGCGGCTTGTCATAAAAATGCAGAGCATTAGCTGCCAGCTTTTTTGAATGAATGAATGATTTGTTTACTTTGAACTTACGTGCAATTTATACAATGCTTACAATACAATAGAGTTGATTATTATTTTTCTTCCCCTTATATTTAACATTCTGTTGTATATCAAATGGGGAACTATAGTTTTCCACTATTTAATTTTTGCCTTGTTACCCTTTTTCCGTATCTTCTCGTCTCTTTTAACCACTTTAACCTAATTTTACCTAAATATTTTCCTGCTTTCTCCATGTATTCATTTGATCTTGTATTAAAAAGCTTCCTAACTTTTAGCTCTATTGGTAAATTTTTCCATTTGTCTATTATTAAATTCTCTCCTTCTTTATCCGTGTCCTCGCATTCCACAATGTAATGCCAATTGCCATGTAATACGTTACATTTAGTACATCTCTGCCCCTTCTCCCTCCCTGTTAGACCACTTAAAATTATTACACCTGTCCTCGCCCATGCATGCCACATTCTGGCCTCTTTGTGGCATACTTTGTTGTATCTTTCTTTCCCCCCATTCCGTTTTAAAACATTGTCGCAGTTCTCTGGATCGTGTTATCTTATTTGTTGAGCGCCTCTTGTTTTATTATTTTAAATTTGGGTTCTTTGTCCTCCGGCTAGCTATTACAACTCAGTCGAGCAAGTGTGTGTATGCAGGGCCTGTAAACGGAAAGGAGTTGTTACTAAAAGATAACACTGATAAAATAATTTGTTTCTACACTTTTAATGCCGTCACACTTAATTAATAATTCACATATTTAATCTTTATACACGCCTGACTGAAACTGTTATATTTCCGAATGTAATTACTGTCGTATTATTTGCCGCGTACTTCACATTTTGTAACTAACTTTACGACGTGTACCTCGCAAGAGATTCTTCAGAACTGCGCGACACATGCTTATGGCTCGAGAATATATACTCCTTCACCCCGAATTGACTAAACATTATAATGGAGCTGCTATTGGTTACTAAATCGCGCCCACTTTAGCGTCTGTTTTGGTCAGCCAATCGCTACTACTAACATATATGCTGTAGGGAAGATATTCCCTCCATTTCTAAAAAAAGGCAGCTACCCTGACGTCATTTGTTTGTCTGTTCTTAGTGATAAACAACTCACCCCCTCGGTTTATTGTTACTCACTTCTATTGTCAGTTTCACTGAGGCCGTGTAAACTTATTTCCTTACAATACTTGTGGCTAACAAACCTCTAAAACCATGAACATACAATAATATTAATTTACACTACAATCACTCTGGCATTCACTGTGTTGTGATATAAAATATTGCCTCAACATTTATAATCTATTAATGACCTTTTTCCCTTGAAACTACTTATAATTTCTTGCTTTTCAATATCTTCCACTCTTGTTCTAATTTATTTACAGAAACCCTTACTTTCGTTGTTTTTTTATGCCCATGTTTCTCCCATTCCAATTTCTTCCAACGTCGTCTATATTTTGCATCCAAGTTTATTTTTTCCCCATTTTATCCTGTACAACCAAGCGTTACTTTAGTATCTCATTTTCCTCTAGTAGCTTTATTCTAATCCAGTATTTGATTGCTCTTTTTACCATTTTGCCTTTAGCTTTCACCCTTCCTTGTTCTGCTTGTGCTACTCCATTCGGTGAACTCCTTGGTAATCCCAAGCGTATCTTGTAAAAATTCCTGTGTATAGCATCTACATCTTCCGATCCTTTTTCCAGCCCCCATATCTCTGCTGTGTATAACATCCTTGCTTCCACCACTGTGTAATATATGCTTTCTAGTAACGCAATTTGCATTTCTGTTGCCAGTTTTTTTTCTTTTTTACAATATTTTGAAATAGAGCACTGATTCAACCATTTACACTATAGGCAAACAATACAGAATACTCGATACTGAATTTTCGACAAAAATATCCACCCCCAAAACCTTGTATTTTTAACATTTTCATAGAATAAACGCTCATCGTAGAGTCAGGATACGATTACGGTTTGGCGCTTTGACCATTTAAATGTCCAAATATGATATTTAAATGAACGTATACATGTGTAAGTAAATACCCTGTAAGGTTTTAAAAATCAACTGTTTCTTATTTTAAACCCTTGCTTACATAATTTATTCTTGGAACCTCGAGTAAGAAGTTTGAGAAATAATTTAGAAAATTTGAAACTTTAAAACTTCAAAATTTGCATCATATGTGGCAATTCGCACATGATATGGTTTTCATTTCTTTTTTAAATTATTTACTTGGAAAGTTGGTTACATAGGACCACCAGGGATAATTTTGTATTATAATTACCTTAAATTTGTGACAAAACAAGTGTTGAAATTTGTAGGAATTAGCATTGGAGAATGTCCTATAAACCGAAATGGCAGGCCCAGATCACGCACAGACAAGTGAAGGAATCATACGATATCACAGCAATTTACACTTAAGTCAAGAATGTCCATCTGCGTCGTATATAGCGCTGCCGTGGCAGCAGTCCAATTTCGATTTCTAGATCTTGCAGTTTAAACTGGCAGCAAATAGTTTGGATACGACCTTAATGTTTCACATGGCTTCTCTTATAGAATTTTCAAGATGGTTTTCGATATGATGGATTAGATACTTCCCTTGTTAGTATTGGCGAACTTTCATGTGAAAGAGTACTTGTCCATCTGCAACTGACCGTCCATTTGTCCATATAAACCACTGCAATTAGAAGAGTTTGTAGTTAAGGTGTTGAGGTGCTTCAGTGTAGTTTGAAATTGCTACAAAATAGCAGCGGTGCAATAGATATTCTTTTAAAATGTAAACATTTTTAGTATTATTTTACCAATATGTCCATTGAAAATTTTGCCCATGCTATGACATTATTTATGCCACAAGACACGCACCTAAAATTAAACGTTACGTGTACTTGCATAGCAAGAAAGCAGTTCAAAGCACCAATAAATTACTAATGGTTATTACAGTGTGGTGGATATGCAACCTAATGATTACGCGTAAAAATCATATGCAGGAAGTTGGGTTGATATATTGCAGATATGCACCTTAAAGTATAATTTTTACTTCATTTACCGCTTACATATAGGATGAGGAGGTATTCCGCCCAAACATACAATATCGAAATTGTGGTGGTCTGAGCCTTCCCACCCACAAAAAGAAGTCTTCTAACAAAGGCTCGTGTATCTATGAACAGCATACCTCAAAAATGAAAAAAAGTCTGTGTTACACTCACATGTCTTTCTCTACTCTTGTACAAACTATTATTACAAACGCTTATTCTCCATATGCTTCATGTTAATCGAGATATCGAGATGTTAAATCTTATTGCTAATTTTCTTGTAGATGCAAGAGGAATTGGTAGGTTTAAGCGATAGTCAAATATATTTAAGAGCTGGTTGCTATGTGGAGTATTCCATTCTATTTGCATTACCAGGACAAAAAAAAGGAATAACGAATCTGAGAAAAAGTGTAAGTATTGGAAAATTTAAGGAAATAACAAAATATCTCGAAAACGGTTCACTCAACAAAAAAATGTATATGACATAAATTGTGTATTTTAACGCGATCTACATTTTTTGTGTAGTAAGTTTGTCAATCTCTTATGGTTTGCCAGTTATGCAAAAGTCGTTCACAATGAATACTTTTGGAGACATTCCCAGAAAATTCGAGATATACATTTCATTTCTCATGAGAATATCTTAAACATTTGGTATTTTAATCAAAATTGTTAGAGCCATTCTTGAGAAAATTAAAATTTTCAAAAAATGTTCCATGTAAAGGGTAGTCTGGGGTGGGGGGATTTTCTTGGAAAACTTCATGTCACATCTCTGGAAGATGCTGAACCTAAATACCAAGTTTGGTGTTTATCCGACTGTTCATTTCTGAGTTATGCTGTACACAGACACACACACGGACATGTTTCCAAAAATGCTTTTTTTGGATTCAGGGGGTCTCAAAACATGTATTTCCGGTGAAATCTCGGTATCGAATTTTTGGGTGGAATACAGTACTTCCCCTACTTACTATACGTAGTAGAGAAAGTAAAAATAATACCAAACATTGCATTTAAGGCCAACAGCTTGAAAAAGTTTATTCAATTGTAGGAGCTTGCACCACGCTTTGGGAGCCAATTTGAGAAAGGTATTTTGTTGTATTAGCTCCACGTTTTGGGAACCAAATCTGAAGTAGATATTATTACGTTGTTTGCACCACACTTTGGGCGTCAATTTGAAGTAGGTTGTATTGTTATTAGCAACACGCTTTGGGCGTCAATTTGAAGAAGTATTTTTATAGCTCCACGTATGGACGCCAATTTGAAGAAAGTTGTTTTGTTTCTGCCCCACGTATGGAATTCAATTTAAAGAAGTTGGTTGTATTGCATTTCAACTGTTGGGGAGCCGAACTTGATGCAGTTGCAACCGCACGTATGGTACCCGGTAGCCTTCGTCCCAAATTTAAAAATATTAACTTTGTGATTTGACTGTTTCTTTAAATATTATATATTTATGTTTGCCTCGGCTGTGTCAGTATTATTGTTAGAGACATGGATGTCTTTGCGGGGTTGTGATGTGACAATGTAGGCTTACACAGATTATAATTTTACTTCACTCCTTTTATTAATGCTTGACACGACTTAAATAATACTTCACTGATATAGAGAGCTGTGACATTCTTTTTATTAATTGATTACACTTTTTAACACGTAAACTTATTTTTCGTCTCACACGAATATGTATTAAATCTCTCGAGAACGCACAAGCAACGCATCTAGTTATGAGCACTGTCAGCAGGCAACTGAATTGATTTCAACCGTCTAAACTTGTAAATTTCTGTATTTCAAGTCTCTGATTAGCTATTCCTAATCCAATAGAATACCTTCATTTAACTAAAGCTTTTTCTGGTTGTTGATTGGCTATTTGATAAACTCTCACTAAAATTACATTATTGTTACTCCAATAATCAGAAGTAGTATTATTAAACTCTCAAACTCATTATTGCCTCAAGGTTACCTCATTGTTAGCAACGTTTAACTTATTTCTCACAGCTCCCACATTATTAAATTACCTAATACATTCACATAACATTATTAAACATGGACACAATAATATAAACATTTACAATGACTGTAATATACATTTTACAAATTATTACATACACATATTCCTTCAAGGCTGGTAGTTATTGAATTTAAATATTATATAAATGGACTGAAATCATAAGTGTTAAAAATACTGCCTAAAGCTTTAAAGAATACAATACGAAGATTTTAATGAAATTCCCCCATCCCAAACTACCCTTCACATGGAATAAGTTTATCTTTTATTTTCGGAAAAACCACCCAAACGATTTAGATAGTAATATCATGCATTTGAAATTTGGAATGAGAAATAAAGTACCTACATATACTGAGTTTCTGCATATATGAATTCCCCTTCGTTTTATTAAGGTTACTATAATTTTATCTAACTATAAAACCACAAGAGACAAGAGAGCACTTCAGAAAAATATGTAGAGCTAATTGAAGTATGCATATTGTGACAATTGTTTTACTTAGTGTCAGCTATTTTTTACAATATTCCTAGTTTACACTTTCCTAAATATAAACGCGTTATTTGACTGAAGGTGCTTCTAGGTTTTATTCTACTTTTTCTCCTTTAGCAAGAGTTCGTTACTATGACCACAAAGCGTATTTTACTGCTCCACGACTAAGACTACTGAATTTATACCACCTTGCCTGTATATACGACTGTGTACTATGAGACAGTATTTTATATCACAGCACTGTAAATGACAATGATTTGAGATGTTTGTTAATTATATGCATTGTTAGGAAATAAGTTTACACGGCCTCACTGAAACTCACAATAGGGGCGGCTAACAATGTAGTGAGGGGGTGAGTTGTTTATCAATTAGAAGAGACAAACAAATGACGTCAGAGTAGCGTGCCTTTCTTTAGAAATGGAGGGAGTACTTTCCCTAGAGCATATGTGTTCGTAATTTTGATTGGATATAAAAATAGACGCTAATGTTGGCGCGCTTTATTAACCAATAGCAGTTCTGTTATAATGTTTAGGCATATCGGGGTGAGGGAGTATAAATTATGAAGCCAGAGAAAAGTATTGCCCAGTTCATCAGAATCATTCACGGGTTACACGTCGCGCAGTTTAACAGAATAATTCACGAAGTACACGTTACGCAATTCTACAGAATCTCTCGCGTCGTAAAGTTAATTACAAAATGTGAAATACTCGAATTAATAATGCGCGGCAAATAATTGATTATACATTCGAAAATATAACAGTTTCAGTCGGCGTGTATCAAGAGTAAATATGTGAAATTAACTAAATGTGACGGTAATAAAAGTGTAAAAACAAAATTCTTTTATCAGTGTTATCGTTAGTAACAACTCCTTTCCGTTTACACTCCCTGTTTAAGAGATTTGCTCGACTGGGTAATAATAGCTAGCCGGAGGACAAAGAACTCAAAATTCAAAATAGTAAAACAATAACAGACGCTCAGCAAATAAGATAACACGAACGATACCGCGACAAATTATTGTTTAATTTGGAATAATTTCTAAGCTAAATGTATTGTGAATAACATAACATGATTATAACAATCACGAATTATTAACGAATATTGTCATTATGTGTGTGTGTGTGAATTTCTAAAGTTGTGATAGTACCACAGAGTTTTAAATGCGTCATCTAACCTACAACTATAGATATTGCGGCTTTGTATAGTTTTCACTTGTACTTCAGTAATGTGATTTAGTTCAATTTTCACTGAAATACTTGCGCAGCAGCTTCTTCTTGCTTTCGCTTCACTGCTTGAAGCGTCGAATACAAGACCTCAGTGATCTCTCGCAGTAACAGCACTCAATATGCGTCACAACCTCTCTCGTAGAACCAGCACTTTGTCGCATCAAGAACAACGCGCTCTCTCACTAACTCTTTCACGTGCTCGCTAGCCACTGCAGTTTCGAGAGAGTTTTAGAATGTTCACGGGAGACTGGATGAAAGAAGCTTCCGGAAGAATCTAGTTATATTTTGGTAGCGCTTCTGGTGTTTAGCTGGGTGAGGGTGCTTCTCTTCCCCTTATCTCTTCAACCAGCAAGTCGTCGTTCGCCGCCATCTACGCGATAGCTGCGTCACGATACGCTAGACCGACTGCGCAGTGGCTTTTGGGCTGGGAGACACTTGATGCTTCTAACGCTAAACCCTGTTTCTTATAACCTTACCCCGCTTACATGTATTCGTCCGCGCTAGTTTCCTTCTCCTTTCCGCTAAATGGCTAATGTACACTTTCGAATGTTGACAAACAACCCGGAAGGCGATAAAAACAATAATAAACACACTGTGATGCTTTCGTCATCCTAAGAGGCAGATTTGAACCGAAGAATCCCCACATATGTTTGCTAAGAATTTACATGCATTCCGGATGCAGCAACTCTCTTATTAATATATTTAATTCATACGGTTATGAAAATGCACATTTGGGAGTTATGTTCGAATGTATTAACATAAATGATTATGCTAATTAAGTAACTATTTTGTATCGCATAACAACCCATTTCACGACAGGAAGCAATGAGAGGTGACTAGTGCACGTGACATTTAAGAGATACGGGGCAAAGTTATGTAGAACAGATCTTAGGTTCATCCAGAAACAAAAAGCAAACGGCACCCACCCACACACATCTTTACTTTCTCTAGCACAAAACTTTGACCTCGAAATATCACAGGAAATACATCTTTTGAGACACCCTGAATAAACTCTGATGCGACACATTCACATGACTTTCTCTACCCTTTATCATTTATTACTGGAATTCAAACCATTTTTTAATAAAGCTTATTTTTCTGTCTACCACATTTTAATCCAAATAAACCTTTGCAGTAATAGCTACATTACACATTTCGTTACATATTCAAAGGGAACAGCGATTAAAATGTCTAAGAACTGGACACTATACGCTGTCCATACTGTTTCAATGCAATGGTGGGAAACAACTGAATGCTGAAAGAACTTTAAAGAATCACCAAGTAATGAACAACTCGAACATCTAGTAACGCATATCTCAGAAATGGCTTATGTCACAAAAAGTTACTTGAAGTAAGTTGTGTTTTTTAAAGAGATTTGCAGTTTTTGTGTAGTACGTTTTCGTCTACCGCTTAACATTTAGCAGTTGTAGAAGATTATAATTCCTTCCAACTGAAGTGGGTTTCACAGGCTATTCCCAGAAAATTTGAGAGACATTTTATTTTTAATGCGGATATCTTTAATGTGTTGTATTTTAATAAAAATCGTTAGGATCACTTTTTTAGAAACTAAAAATATTTCTAAAAATGTTACATGGAAAGAGTTGCTTGGGGGGGATTTTCTTGAAAATCATGTTGCATCCTTCCGACGTTTCGGTTTTCAGTTATATTGTTCTCTCTCTCTCTCTCTCTCTCTCTCTCTCTCACACACACACACACACACACATGCATGAACAGGTTTTTTCTAAAAATGCTTATATGGATTAAGGAGGTCTCAAAACATGCATTTCCGGTGAAATCTCAGTATGGGTTTTTAGGTGGAATATAATAGTTTCCCTACTTACTATACCTAGCAGAGAAAGTAAAAAACATTTTTAGAAAAAGGTCATGTAGGTGTGTGTGTTTGAACAGCATAACTCAAAAACGAAACATTGCATCAACACCAAACTTAGTATTTAGGTTCAGTATTTTCCGAAGATGGGGCACAAAGAGTTTCAAGAAAATTCCCCTACCCCAAACTAACCATTACATGGAAAATTTTCCGAAACGTTTTAATTTCTATAAATGGCTCTTGACGATTTTGATTAAAATAGGGTATATTAAAAATATACTTAAATGATAAATAAGATGTACATCTTGAATTTTCTGAGAATACCCTTGAGGTCCTCTTTATTCGGAAGGAATTTTGTATAACTGGTAAACGTTAAGCGGTAGACAAAAGTGTACTGCATAATAAATGTAGAACTCTTTAAAACGCACAATTTATTTGAAATAACTCTTCTTGTGGCGTCGGCCATTTCCGAGATATTCGTTATTAATGGTTCGAATTGTTAATTTCTTGGCCATTCTTTAATGTCCTTTCAACATTCATTTGTTTCTCGCGATTGCATGATGGAAACAGTATGAATTTTAAGGCCAGCATATGGTGTCCAGTTCTTAAACATTTGACAATTGGTATTCTCTTAGTGTACTGTAGCTATTTCCGCAAACGGTTTATTTGGATAAAAATGTAGTAGATATAAAAATAATCTTTAGTCGGAATAGTATGTATACCCACTAATAAGTAATAGAGGGTAGAGAAAGTCATATGAATGCATCACAAGAAGAGTTTTTTGCCTAAAATCTGGTATTTTCGATGCAATCTGGCTTCCGAACTGTTTTGGATGGAATTTAAAACTAACTCTATTTTAGATACCTAAGCATGGAGAAAGTAGTGTTTCTCCATCATAAGTTTCAGATAGTTATACATCTGCAAGCCAATGCTGGTCGCTGAAGTCTCTACTTCTGCTGTCGTCCTTCATGGTGTAGTGTTTGCCATGCTAATTCAAACCCACGGAGCGGATGGATTTTTTTCGGGCGTAAAAACGCTTAGCATGGCTTCCTTCGGAAGGGAATTAAAACCGGTGGTTCCATGTCTTAGATTTACGGCATGTAAAAGAACCTCAAGCCTGATAGAGGCCTCTGAGCAAAATTACCGGTCTTTCACGCCCAATATAGAATGGTACACTAAGGACCGCAGCAGTCAAAAAATAAAACTCAATCCAATTCCACTTCTGCTGCTAGATTAGATGTTGCATCATTCCAAATGGTCAGTGCTGACTGAGTAATACTCGATGGCAAAAGTTATTTCACACATTCCTGGGGTAGAATCCTATTCGGTCATTGGAAGCAAATCTCTTCCTATTCCTAAGATTATCAAATTTATAAAATCACTCTTATTTAAACGTAAAATTTAAAAACAGACAAAAATTCAGGGGAATAATACTTCTGTATGCATTTTAAAAGCATGCATTTGGAAATGTGATCGGTCATATTGACAATATAAGCGTACAAATGATATACAACCATAATGCTCCAAAAAGAACCAAATTTCTACTTAAACATAGAATTTAAAATTGAAAACTCCATTCCGTTGGGAGGTAGCGAGCAAAATATCACAGAGCTCTCCAAGAAACTGATAAGGAAATATTAACGACTTACGACCCCCAGCTGTTTCTAGAAGATATTCGGCGCGCGAGGTCATTAGTCATCCCCGAGCTACCCTAGAATCTGCAATCACTTCACAGAAGTCTAAGCATGCTTCATGATCAATACTGTGGTCTTTATTTGAAACATAAATTTTAATTTTCTGGTACAGTGCCAGCATCCTTACTTCAGCAGCGTTAAAACTGCTTCTCATTTCTAAGCCAGTTAGCTCAGAAACTAAATAACCGGAATAAAAGCATCCATTTATTGCCTCATAAACCAATTTATGAGTTAGTGCTATAATTCAGCAATGATTAGTGGCAGCGAAACAGTGCAGTGTCCTATATTAGCTTAGCCGAATGCCATAAACTTATTAACCAAGGGGGGTTTATCAATAAATAAAAAAATATGTGTAGGGTAGAAGGGGTTGGAGTATATCCAGTTCAACGGATAGCTTGTTCGTTATAAAATGAAAAAAGTATTTATTTTTTTGCAGGTACGTACAAATGTTTACATGCAAAACTTTAGTAATTCATGTTGTTTTTCCCGTTAAAGCTATTAAATACAACACAAAATTAATAAGAAAATGTATGCTTTTATAAGCTCTTGAAATACTAATAGTAGGTTATTTAGGAGAGATCGAGCGCAGTTTTTTGCGTTTATATGGGAAAGGATGGGGAAAACGAGGGTAGATGCGACGATTCAAGGAGGAAAATGCGTTTATATGGGTGAGATAGGGAATACGAGGGTTGATGCTAGGCTAGACAGTGGTAGAAGGAGGGGGAATGCGGTTTATATGAGACAGATAGGGAATACGTGGAGAGGTGCTAGGCTAGACGGAGGCTGAGGAGTAGAGTATGGTTTATATGAAAGGTATAGGAAAACAATGGGAGGTGTTAGGCTAGACAGAGTTGAAGGGAAGAGCATGTCTTGTATATGAGAGAGGTAGGGAACAGGAGCAGGGGTGTTAGGCTAGACAGAGGTCAAGAAGTAGAGTATGGTTTATATGAAAGGTATAGGAAAACGAGGAGAGGTGTTAGGCTAGACAGAGTTGAAGGGCAGAGCATGTCTTGTATATGGGAGAGGTAGGGAACAGGAGCAGGGGTGTTAGGCTAGGCAGGGTCAAGAAGTAGAGAATGGTTTATATGAAAGGTATAGGAAAACGAGGAGAGGTGTTAGGCTAGACAGAGTTGAAGGGCAGAGCAAGTCTTGTATATGAGAGAGGTAGGGAACAGGAGCAGGGGTGTTAGGCTAGGTAGAGGTCAAGAAGTAGAGTATGGTTTACATGAAAGGTATAGGAAAACGAGGAGGGGTGTTAGGCTAGACAGAGTTGAAGGGTAGAGCATGTCTTGTATATGAGAGATGTAGGGAACAGGAGCAGGGGTGTTAGGCTAGACAGAGGTTGAGAGTAGAGTAGGCGTTTATATGTATGAGAAGTATAGAACAGGAGGAGGGGTGTTAGGCTAGACAGAGGTTGAGGAGTAGAGTATAGTTTATATAAGGGTATAGGAAAACGCGGAGAGGTGTTAGGCTAGACAGAGTTGAAGGGTAGAGCATGTCTTGTATATGAGAGAGGTAGGGAACAGGAGCAGGGGTGTTAGGCTAGGCAGAGGTTAAGAAGTAGAGAATGGTTTATATGAAAGGTATAGGAAAACGAGGAGGGGTGTTAGGCTAGACAGAGTTGAAGGGCAGAGCATGTCTTGTATATGAGAGAGGTAGGAAACAGGAGAAGGGGTGTTAGGCTAGGCAGAGGTCAAGAAGTAGAGTATGGTTTATATGAAAGGTATAGGAAAACGAGGAGGGGTGTTAGGCTAGACAGAGTTGAGGGTAGAGCATGTCTTGTATATGAGAGAGGTAGAGAACAGGAGCAGGGGTGTTAGGCTAGGCAGAGGTCAAGAAGTAGAGTATAGGAAAGGTATAGGAAAACGAGGTGGACTGTTAGGCTAGATAGAGTTGAAGGGTAGAATATGTCATTTATATGAGAGAGGTTGGGAACAGGAGGAGGGGTGCTAGGTTAGGAGAATTGAGTATGTATTTATAAGGAGAGACGAGAAAACGGAGAGAGATCCTATGCTAGGATAGACAGGTGTTAAAGTTAGGTTAGATAGGAAACCAAGGAGTGATACTCAGCTAGAGGGGGGGCAGGAGGAATGCGCTTTATGAGAGGTAGGGGATACGGGGAGTGGTGTTAGGCTAGACAGAGGTTGAGAGTAGAGTAGGCGTTTATATGTATGAGAAGTATAGAACAGGAGGAGGGGTGTTAGGCTAGACAGAGGTTGAGGAGTAGAGTATAGTTTATATAAGGGTATAGGAAAACGCGGAGAGGTGTTAGGCTAGACAGAGGTCGAGGAGTAGAGTATGGTTTATATGAGAGGTACAGGGAAACGAGGAGAGTTGCTAGGCTAGACAGATAGTGAAGCAGTAGGAATATGGACTTATATACAGGAGAGATAGGGAATAGGAGGGGAGGTGTTAGACCTTGAAAGCGACTTTAGACGTTAACTTCGTGGAAAACTGTTTCATGTCAATGTTCTAGACATGCCCATCACGTAACCCATTCAGGGAAAAGGTGACCAGCAAAGGGAAAAGGTGGCCAGCAAAGGGAAAAAGGTGACCAGCAAAGGGAAAAAGGTGACCAGCAAAGGGAAAAACGTGCCCAGCAAAGGGAAAAAGGTAACCAGCAAAGGGAAAAACGTGACCAGCAAAGGGAAAAAGGTGACCAGCAAAGGGAAAAAGGTGACCAGCAAAGGGAAAAAGGTGACCAGCAAAGGGAAAAAGGTGACCAGCAAAGGGAAAAAGGTGACCAGCAAAGGGAAAAATGTGCCCACTAAGGGGAAAAAGGTGACCAGCAAAGGGAAAAACGTGACCAGCAAAGGAAAAAGTGACCAGGAAAGGGAAAAAGGTGACCAGCAAAGGGAAAAAGGTGACCAGGAAAGGGAAAAAGGTGACCAGCAAAGGGAAAAAGGTGACCAGGAAAGGCAAAAAGGTCACCAGGAAAAGGAAAAAGGTGACCAGGAAAGGGAAAAAGGTGACCAGCAAAGGGAAAAAGGTGACCAGCAAAGGGAAAAAGGTGACAAGCAAAGGGAAAAAGGTGACCAGCAATGGGAATAAAGGTGACCAGCAATGGGAAAAAAGGTGACCAGCAATGGAAAAAAGGTGACCAGCAATGGAAAAAAGGTGACCAGCAGAGGGAAATATGTTACCAGCAGAGGGAAAAAGGTGACCAGCAAAGGGAAAAACGTGACCAGCAAAGCGAAAAAGGTGACCAGCAAAGGGAAAAAGGTAACCAACAAAGGGAAAAACGTGACCAGCAAAGGGAAAAAGGTGACCAGCAAAGGGAAAAAGGTGACCAGCAAAGGGAAAAATGTGCCCAGTAAGGGGAAAAAGGTGACCAGCAAAGGGAAAAAGGTGACCAGCAAAGGCAAAAAGGTGACCAGCAAAGGGAAAAAGGTGACCAGCAAAGGAAAAAGGTGACCAGGAAAGGGAAACAGGTGACCAGCAAAGGGAAACAGGTGACCAGGAAAGGGAAAAAGGTGACCAGGAAAGGGAAAAAGGTGACCAGGAAAGGCAAAAAGGTGACCAGCAAAGGGAAAAAGGTGACCAGCAAAGGGAAAAAGGTGACCAGCAAAAGGAAAAAGGTGACCAGCAAAGGGAAAAAGGTGACCAGCAAAGGGAAAAAGGTGACCAGAAAAGGGAAAAAGGTGACCAGGAAAGGGAAAAAGGTGACCAGCAAAGAGAAAAAGGTGACCAGGAAAGGGAAAAAGGTGACCAGCAAAGGGAAATAGGTGACCAGGAAAGGGAAAAAGGTGACCAGGAAAGGGAAAAAGGTGACCAGGAAAGGGAAAAAGGTGACCAGAAAAGGGAAAAAGGTGACTAGCAAAGGGAAAAAAGTGACCAGGAAAGGGAAAAAGGTAACCAGCAAAGGAAAAAAGGTGACCAGGAAAGGGAAAAAGGTGACCAGCAAAGGGAAAAAGGTGACCAGCAAAGGGAAAAAGGTGACCAGCAAAATGAAAAAGGTGACCAGCAAAGGGAAAAAGGTGACCAGCAAAGGGAAAAAGGTGACCAGAAAAGGGAAAAGGATGACCAGGAAAGGGAAAAAGGTGACCAGGAAAGAGAAAAAGATGACCAGCAAAGGGAAAAAGGTGACCAGCAAAGGGAAAAAGGTGACCAACAATGGGAAATAAGGTGACCAGCAATGGGAAAAAGGTGACCAGCAATGGAAAAAAGGTGACCAGCAAAGAGAAAAAAGTGACCAGCAAAGGGAAAAACGTGACCAGCAAAGCGAAAAGGGTGACCAGCAAAGCGAAAAACGTGACCAGCAAAGGGAAAAGGTAACGAGCAAAGGGAAAAAGGTGACCAGAAAGGGGAAAAAGGTGACCAGGAAAGGGAAAATGGTGACCAGCAAAGGGAAAAAGGTGACCAGGAAAGGGAAAAAGGTGACCAGCAAAGGGAAAAGGGTGACCAGGAAAGGGATAAAGGTGACCAGCAAAGGGAAAAAGGTGACCAGCAAAGGGAAAAAGGTGACCAGCAAAAGGAAAAAGGTGACCAGCAAAGGGAAAAAGGTGACCAGCAAAGGGAAAAAGGTGACCAGAAAAGGGAAAAGGGTGACCAGGAAAGGGAAAAAGGTGACCAGCAAAGGGAAAAAGGTGACCAGCAAAGGGAAAAAGGTGACCAGCAAAGGGAAAAAGGTGACCAACAATGGGAAATAAGGTGACCAGCAATGGGAAAAAGGTGATCAGCAATGGAAAAAGGTGACCAGCAAAGAGAAAAAAGTGACCAGCAAAGGGAAAAACGTGACCAGCAAAGCGAAAAGGGTGACCAGCAAAGCGAAAAACGTGACCAGCAAAGGGAAAAGGTAACCAGCAAAGGGAAAAAGGTGACCAGCAAAGGTAAAAACGTGACCGGCAAAGGGAAAAAGGTGACCAGCAAAGGGAAAAAGGTGACCGGCAAAGGGAAAAAGGTGACCAGCAAAGGGAAAAAGGTGACCAGCAAAGAGAAAAATGTGCCCAGTAAGGGGAAAAAGGTGACCAGCAAAGGGAAAAACGTGACCAGCAAAGGGAAGAAGGTGACCAGGAAAGGGAAAAAGGTGACCAGCAACGGGAAAAAGGTGACCAGAAAAGGGAAAAAGGTGACCAGCAAAGGGAAAAACGTTACCAGCAAAGGGAAAAACGTGACCAGCAAAGGGAAAAACGTGACCAGCAAAGGGAAAAAGGTGACCAGCAAAGGGAAAAACGTGACCAGCAACGGGAAAAAGGTGACCAGCAAAGGGAAAAAGGTGACCAGCAAAGGGAAAAAGGTGACCAGCAAAGGGAAAAAGGTGACCAGCAAAGGGAAAAAGGTGACCACCAAAGGGAAAAGCTAACCCACTCACACTAACAGGTAAGTAATTCAGTTAGTATCACAGGGTAGGACATATCCCGAGGAAGCGGATATAGCATAGTTCCGTATGATGTTGCAGGTAATTCAGAGAGTATCGTAGGTATTATGATAATTCAAGTAACATAAGTGTTTAGAGTCACTCAGCTAGTATCACAGGAGGATAGTTTCCTGGAGCAGGACGTATCATAGCTGCATATTTTGCACAGGCAATTCAGTTAGTATCGGAGGGCATTTAAGCTAATTCAGCTAGTATTACAAGAGGCTGACTGCATCATAGCAGTGTATGATTTCACAGGTAATTCAGTTAGTATTGTAGGTAATTAGGCTAATGCATCTAGTATCACAGGAGGATAGATTCCAGGGGTTGGGTATAGCATAGTTTCGTATTTCACAGGTAACTCAGCTAGTATCGTAGGTATTTAGCATAATTCAAGCGTCATAAGTGTTTAGAGTAATTAAGCTAGCATTACAGGAGGGTAGGTTCCAGGGTTGGTTATAACGTAGTTTTCGTATTTTACAGATAGGTCAGGTAATATCGTAAGTATTTGGGTAATCAGCATAGTTTCACAGATACTCGTGATAATTTAGATCAGAGATTTGTATCACAGCTATTTAAGGTAAATGCAGGTGATTCAGGTTGTATCAATGGTATTTGAGTCATTTTAACAGGTAATTCATCTAGTATCATTGGTATTTAAGGCAAACCAGATAGTGTCACAGGTGATCGTGCTAATTTAGAACAGGAATTCGTATCAGAGCTAGTTAAGGTAATTTCACATGATTCGACTAGTATCACAGGTATTTAAGTCATTTTAGCAGGTAAATCAACTAGTATCACAGGTACTCATGGTAATATAGAGAGTAATTAGATCATAAACATTTCTCATCCAACGTTACAACAATTTATATACTTTTTTCTAAATCTTACAAACTTATTATATGTTAAACAGTTATAAACTGCAGAGATAAACTGCATATGGCTCACAAATTAAAAAGCTTTGCGTCAACATACCTTTATTTAAGTTCGTTGTAGGTACCTCTCCCCTTTATCTAGGCTTCAGACTAACACTAGTATTTGCTCCTAATGGCAGGGTTACCACCTTCCCTTCCATCTTACCCTTTCTTCACCATTTGTCTGCTAGTTACATACACAGCACATGAGTAAACTTTAATTATTTAAATTGTAGACTCGCTGAGAAAATCTTCATCTTCGGGTTACATTCTCTTAAGTACTGTTTGTAATACTGTAATGTCCATACGCATAGGTAGTTATTCCATCCTCAGCAATAATTCTTTTATCATCAAAGGGATTCAATGTAATTTTATTCACTTGCACTGTGGTAACAGCATGCTTTCGTGATAGGATTAGATTCATGGGCGTTCAGATGATTTCACAGGTTTTAAGACAGTCTGTATAGCTGTCAAACGAAATGTACTGCTTAATAGCGCTACGTTTTATACCTTTAATCTTTTTATCATTGATCCTTGAATATCTAAGGCATACATCTTAGGACGTAGTCCAACAAAGCGCAGGATGATTTTGCTATTAGCCTCATCTTTAAATTTCCCCAATACCTTCTTGTTCTGAGTAGAGTAACATATATGGTTGGCAGGGTAATCAGCTGTATCGAGGTGCTCAAGAAAACGTAGCTTGTCCTGGTACACATCTTCAGTTGTTACACGATGAATGAATGAATCAGTGTCCATATACATAAGCTTCAGGTTTTCAGCTCCATAATAAGGCAACAACACGTCGTAATGATAGTGATACATTAATGTCTTGGAGATGTCCAACACACTCATACCAATGAATATAGACTTGTTGAATACAATCTGACGAGAGGCCATATGTACAGCAGCTACAATGATAGCAGCAATAGATCCTGCAGCTACAGAAACATCACCCGCAGCCTGGACAATAGCTGTAACAGAAGCAAATACAATAACTACCGTAGCAGATACAGCAGCTGTACGACAATAGATGTAACAGATCTTACAGCTGTAGCAACATCTGCTACAATAACAGCAGCGACAAACACCAGTTACATAACAGCTGTAGGGGCAGCAGCAGGAAAGATTTAGCACTCTTAGCAATAGCAAGCATCACAGCAAAGATATTCCAGCTATAGCTTCACCCACCACAGCAACAGCAGTCATCACTCCAGATGTAACATCAAATACGGAGCTGAAGTAGTAGATACAACACTGTAACATCAGCTACAGCAATAACAGTATCAGATCAGGTAGCTGTAACAGCATTAGGCATAGTCAGCACAATACCTATAGCAGAAGCAAATACAGCAGCTATCGTAGCAGATACAGAGACTGTACAACAATAGCTGTAACAGACCCCACAGCTGTAGCAGCATCTGCTATAACAATAGCAGTAGCCGTCGCATTACATAACAACTGCAGCAGCAGCTAGAGATTTAGCAGTGTTTAGCAATAGCAAGCATCACAGCAATGATATTCCAGCTGTAGATTCCCCTACCACAGCAAAAGCAGTCATCACAACATCGACAGTAAATACGACAGATGTAGTATCAGATACAGCATCTATAGCAACAGCAGCTACAACGATAGCAGCAATAGATCCTGCAGCTGTAGCAGCATTAGACACAATCAGCACAATAGCTGTAGCAAAAGCAAATACAATTACTATCGTAGCAGATACAGCAGCTGTACAACAATAGATGTAACACATCCTACAGCTGTAGCAACATCTGATACAATAATAGCAGAGACAACAACCGGTTACATTACAGATGTACCAGCAGCTAATCCATTTTTTGTTCAAATGTAACAGCTTTATCAGTTAAATCATTGCTTCATTAAACAAGGATTGTAAGGGTAGACGTCTCTTCCCTTTATATAGGCCTGAGACTAACACTAGTATTTGCTCCTAATGACAATGGTTACCGCCTCCCCTTCCATCTTCTCCTTTCTTCACCATTTGTCTGCTATGTGCATACACAGCACATGAGTAAACATTAATTTTTTAACATTGTAGATTCGCGGAGATCATCAAAGGGATTCAATGTAATTTTATTCACTTGCACAGTAGTATCAGCATGCTTTCATGATAAGATTCATAGGTGTTCTCATGATTTCACAGGTTTTAGGACAATCAGTATAACTCTCAAATGTAATGTAATGCTTAATAGCACTACGTTTTTACCCTTAATCTTTTTTACCATTGAGCCGTGGATATCTAAGGCATACATCTTAGCTCGTAGTCCGACAAAGCGCTGGATGATGTTATCATTAGCCTCATCTTTAGATTTCCCAAGCAATTTGTTTAGAGCTGAATAGCATATATAGTTGACAGGGTAATCAGCAGTAATCAGATGTTCAAGTAAACGTAACTTATCCTGTTCCACATCTCCAGTTGTTACACGATGAATGAATGAATAAGTATCCATATACATAAGCTCCATAATATGATAACAGCACATCGTAATGATGGTGATACATTGTCTCGGAGATGTCCAACACACTCATACCAATGTATACAGGCTTGTCGAGAGACCATAAATACAACAGCTAGAACAGCTGCATATATCGACCTATCAATAAACGTAGGCTTGGCGATCAGCTTCTCTAGAGTCTTCTCATTTATCACCAGTCGTATATCCATACGATCAGGCAGATTCTCCATAGTTTTTCCAAACATGACGTTGTTAAAGAGCTGTAGACGTCCTTCTCGAAATCATTTGCAGCTTATTGTAGTAGCCTGTTGTTAAATTCCGCATAAGGTTTTAACCACTGTGTCTGTTGGAATTGCAGCACACGATGGATTTTTTAGTCGTAACCCATGATTAAGAGCTTGATTCAAAGCTATGTAATGTACTACATACATATCAGTTTCTTTGTATATGATTTCAATGGTTTCATACACTCAGGCAGGAAAGGTAGATCGTTAAGTTCTATAGGATGCTCGATGTCTGTGACGTCACACCCAGAGACAGGATGTCTGCCAGTATCAAACACGTTTAAACTCGTCTCGTAACTACCTGTATATGCTGTCACATCAACAAGAGAAGTATTCCCACACGCTCATTCAGTCAGATGTTACATTCAAAGCCTACCACCACCCATTACACCGAAGCTAGCACAATCTCAAAGGCTTAGTAGGGATTTGGCGGGGGCTAATTAGTGGGAGGGGGGGCTAATTATCATATTAATTGCATTCCATGCATAAATTAACTGCGCCAGAACCCGCAAATCTATACTACTGATTAATCGCTTATATCTCCTGAATGAAAAGTGATTGAACAATGGGATAAAACCTAATCAGTTGTTTGGAATGCGCCGCGTCCTTGAGATATTAATCCGAGTTGTCCGGGATGCCTGGGTTCGAATCCTCCGAGTAATTACAAATTCAACTTCTAATAACTCAGAGACTAATGAAGATAAAGACGCCAAATAAATTTTATTACATTTATATCATTAGGTAGTTTCTTTTGAATGTACATTTGGATACCTGGTGTCCTGGGTTCGATCCTTAATTTTAAATCTTCATTATCTCAAAAACTAAGAGAGGTAGAGGGATGGACCAAAGCATGTTTGTTAGCTGTTATAATGTGTAATTAATACTGTATATAATTTTCAATCAGTTGTCCCTAGTTCGAATCCCGATTTTTAAATGATTTCCTTAATTTTTCTCTGTATATTAGAATATATCACTTAGATTGATTGCGTAACTGTATACAACTCTTTTTAACATAGAAAACTAATTTTATAAATAATTTTGTTTCTGGTGTTCTGGGTTCGAATACTGATAAAATGTAATTTAATTATAAATTTAATAACTCCTAAACTACTTAAGATAAAGACGTCAAATAAACTTTATTACATTTATATCAATAGGTAGTTTCTTGCGGATCTATAATTGGGGATCTGGTGTCCTGAGTTCGATTCTTAATTTTAAATCTTCATTATCTCTGGAACTAAATGGGGTAGAGGAGTGGGCCAAAGCATGTTTGATAGGTTCTGTACTGGGTAATTAATGCTGTATATAATTGTCAATCAGTTGTGCTTGGTTCGATTCCCATCTTTTAATGAGTTCCTTAATTTTTCTCTGTACACTAGAATATATCACTTAGATTGATAGCGTAACTGCACACAGCTTTGCTTAACATGTCAAGCTAATATTATAAATTATTTTGTTCCTGGTGTTCTGGGTTCGAATACCGATTTAATGAAATTTACTTGCAAATTTAATAACTCGTAATCTAATTTATATAGTCACGTCAAGTAAACCGTAAACAGAGTACCTAGTTCCTAAATATCGTTATTATGACAAAAAGTACTTTAAAGTATTCAGATCGAATCCCGAAGGGGTGATTTCATATATCTTCAAGCCTATGAATCCTATCAGGTTCGAGTAAAGATTAAATGGTAGATGCTGATGCGAGGGAGCTAAATTACTAAAAATACATTTATTAAAACTATTAGCGGGTTCGATTCTAGAAGCTTAGAATCTGTGAAACTCTGGAAAAATTGCTTTTCTCGTGATTGTAGTGAAATGTAATGGTCTTTCTAGAAGAAGATGGAAAGGAAGAATTGAAAAGGGAATGAAAACATGAAATAATGTAGTATATACACACATTTAAGTAAGTAAGGGGGAAAATCTTCTACGTTACCTTTTAAGCCTTTGAGATTGTGCTAGCTTCGGTGTAATGGGTGGTGGTAGGCTTTGAATGTAACATCTGACTGAATGAGCGTGTGGGAATACTTCTCTTGTTGATGTGACAGCATATACAGGTAGTTACGAGACGAGTTTAAACGTGTTTGATACTGGCAGACATCCTGTCTCTGGGTGTGACGTCACAGACATCGAGCATCCTATAGAACTTAACGATCTACCTTTCCTGCCTGAGTGTATGAAACCATTGAACTCATATACAAAGAAACTGATATGTATGTAGTACATTACATAGCTTTGAATCAAGCTCTTAATCATGGGTTACGACTAAAAAATCCATCGTGTGCTGCAATTCCAACAGACACAGTGGTTAAAACCTTATGCGGAATTTAACAACAGGCTACTACAATAAGCTGCAAATGATTTCGAGAAGGACGTCTACAGCTCTTTAACAACGTCATGTTTGGAAAAACTATGGAGAATCTGCCTGATCGTATGGATATACGACTGGTGATAAATGAGAAGACTCTAGAGAAGCTGATCGCCAAGCCTACGTTTATTGATAGGTCGATATATGCTGCTGTTCTAGCTGTTGTATTTATGGTCTCTCGACAAGCCTGTATACATTGGTATGAGTGTGTTGGACATCTCCGAGACAATGTATCACCATCATTACGATGTGCTGTTATCATATTATGGAGCTTATGTATATGGATACTTATTCATTCATTCATCGTGTAACAACTGGAGATGTGGAACAGGATAAGTTACGTTTACTTGAACATCTGATTACTGCTGATTACCCTGTCAACTATATATGCTATTCAGCTCTAAACAAATTGCTTGGGAAATCTAAAGATGAGGCTAATGATAACATTATCCAGCGCTTTGTCGGACTACGAGCTAAGATGTATGCCTTAGATATCCACGGCTCAATGGTAAAAAAGATTAAGGGTAAAAACGTAGTGCTATTAAGCATTACATTACATTTGAGAGTTATACTGATTGTCCTAAAACCTGTGAAATCATGAGAACACCTATGAATCTTATCATGAAAGCATGCTGATACTACTGTGCAAGTGAATAAAATTACATTGAATCCCTTTGATGATCTCCGCGAATCTACAATGTTAAAAAATTAATGTTTACTCATGTGCTGTGTATGCACATAGCAGACAAATGGTGAAGAAAGGAGAAGATGGAAGGGGAGGCGGTAACCATTGTCATTAGGAGCAAATACTAGTGTTAGTCTCAGGCCTATATAAAGGGAAGAGACGTCTACCCTTACAATCCTTGTTTAATGAAGCAATGATTTAACTGATAAAGCTGTTACATTTGAACAAAAAATGGATTAGCTGCTGGTACATCTGTAATGTAACCGGTTGTTGTCTCTGCTATTATTGTATCAGATGTTGCTACAGCTGTAGGATGTGTTACATCTATTGTTGTACAGCTGCTGTATCTGCTACGATAGTAATTGTATTTGCTTTTGCTACAGCTATTGTGCTGATTGTGTCTAATGCTGCTACAGCTGCAGGATCTATTGCTGCTATCGTTGTAGCTGCTGTTGGTATAGATGCTGTATCTGATACTACATCTGTCGTATTTACTGTCGATGTTGTGATGACTGCTTTTGCTGTGGTAGGGGAATCTACAGCTGGAATATCATTGCTGTGATGCTTGCTATTGCTAAACACTGCTAAATCTCTAGCTGCTGCTGCAGTTGTTATGTAATGCGACGGCTACTGCTATTGTTATAGCAGATGCTGCTACAGCTGTGGGGTCTGTTACAGCTATTGTTGTACAGTCTCTGTATCTGCTACGATAGCTGCTGTATTTGCTTCTGCTATAGGTATTGTGCTGACTATGTCTAATGCTGTTACAGCTACCTGATCTGATACTGTTATTGCTGTAGCTGATGTTACAGTGTTGTATCTACTACTTCAGCTCCGTATTTGATGTTACATCTGGAGTGATGACTGCTGTTGCTGTGGTGGGTGAAGCTATAGCTGGAATATCTTTGCTGTGATGCTTGCTATTGCTAAGAGTGCTAAATCTTTCCTGCTGCTGCCCCTACAGCTGTTATGTAACTGGTGTTTGTCGCTGCTGTTATTGTAGCAGATGTTGCTACAGCTGTAAGATCTGTTACATCTATTGTCGTACAGCTGCTGTATCTGCTACGATAGCTATTGTATTTGCTTCTGTTACAGCTATTGTCCAGGCTGCGGGTGATGTTTCTGTAGCTGCAGGATCTATTGCTGCTATCATTGTAGCTGCTGTACATATGGCCTCTCGTCAGATTGTATTCAACAAGTCTATATTCATTGGTATGAGTGTGTTGGACATCTCCAAGACATTAATGTATCACTATCATTACGACGTGTTGTTGCCTTATTATGGAGCTGAAAACCTGAAGCTTATGTATATGGACACTGATTCATTCATTCATCGTGTAACAACTGAAGATGTGTACCAGGACAAGCTACGTTTTCTTGAGCACCTCGATACAGCTGATTACCCTGCCAACCATATATGTTACTCTACTCAGAACAAGAAGGTATTGGGGAAATTTAAAGATGAGGCTAATAGCAAAATCATCCTGCGCTTTGTTGGACTACGTCCTAAGATGTATGCCTTAGATATTCAAGGATCAATGATAAAAAGATTAAAGGTATAAAACGTAGCGCTATTAAGCAGTACATTTCGTTTGACAGCTATACAGACTGTCTTAAAACCTGTGAAATCATCTGAACGCCCATGAATCTAATCCTATCACGAAAGCATGCTGTTACCACAGTGCAAGTGAATAAAATTACATTGAATCCCTTTGATGATAAAAGAATTATTGCTGAGGATGGAATAACTACCTATGCGTATGGACATTACAGTATTACAAACAGTACTTAAGAGAATGTAACCCGAAGATGAAGATTTTCTCAGCGAGTCTACAATTTAAATAATTAAAGTTTACTCATGTGCTGTGTATGTAACTAGCAGACAAATGGTGAAGAAAGGGTAAGATGGAAGGGAAGGTGGTAACCCTGCCATTAGGAGCAAATACTAGTGTTAGTCTGAAGCCTAGATAAAGGGGAGAGGTACCTACAACGAACTTAAATAAAGGTATGTTGACGCAAAGCTTTTTAATTTGTGAGCCATATGCAGTTTATCTCTGCAGTTTATAACTGTTTAACATATAATAAGTTTGTAAGATTTAGAAAAAAGTATATAAATTGTTGTAACGTTGGATGAGAAATGTTTATGATCTAATTACTCTCTATATTACCATGAGTACCTGTGATACTAGTTGATTTACCTGCTAAAATGACTTAAATACCTGTGATACTAGTCGAATCATGTGAAATTACCTTAACTAGCTCTGATACGAATTCCTGTTCTAAATTAGCACGATCACCTGTGACACTATCTGGTTTGCCTTAAATACCAATGATACTAGATGAATTACCTGTTAAAATGACTCAAATACCATTGATACAACCTGAATCACCTGCATTTACCTTAAATAGCTGTGATACAAATCTCTGATCTAAATTATCACGAGTATCTGTGAAACTATGCTGATTACCCAAATACTTACGATATTACCTGACCTATCTGTAAAATACGAAAACTACGTTATAACCAACCCTGGAACCTACCCTCCTGTAATGCTAGCTTAATTACTCTAAACACCTATGACGCTTGAATTATGCTAAATACCTACGATACTAGCTGAGTTACCTGTGAAATACGAAACTATGCTATACCCAACCCCTGGAATCTATCCTCCTGTGATACTAGATGAATTAGCCTAAATACCTACAATACTAACTGAATTACCTGTGAAATCATACACTGCTATGATGCAGTCAGCCTCTTGTAATACTAGCTGAATTAGCTTAAATGCCCTCCGATACTAACTGAATTGCCTGTGCAAAATATGCAGCTATGATACGTCCTGCTCCAGGAAACTATCCTCCTGTGATACTAGCTGAGTGACTCTAAACACTTATGTTACTTGAATTATCCTAAATACCTACGATACTCTCTGAATTACCTGCAACATCATACGGAACTATGCTATATCCGCTTCCTCGGGATATGTCCTACCCTGTGATACTAACTGAATTACTTACCTGTTAGAGTGAGTGGGTTAGCTTTTCCCTTTGGTGGTCACCTTTTTCCCTTTGCTGGTCACCTTTTTCCCTTTGCTGGTCACCTTTTTCCCTTTGCTGGTCACGTTTTTCCCTTTGCTGGTCACCTTTTTCCCTTTGCTGGTAACGTTTTTCCCTTTGCTGGTAACGTTTTTCCCTTTGCTGGTCACCTTTTCCCCTTTTCTGGTCACCTTTTTCCCTTTGCTGGTCACCTTTTTCCCTTTGCTGGTCACCTTTTTCCCTTTGCTGGTCACCTTTTTCTTTTTGCTGGTCACCTTTTTCCCTTTGTTGGTCACCTTTTTCCCTTTGTTGGTCACCTTTTTCCCTTTGCTGGTCACCTTTTTCCCTTTGCTGGTCACCTTTTTCCCTTTGCTGGTCACCTTTTTCCCTTTGCTGGTCACGTTTTTCCCTTTGCTGGTCACCTTTTTCCCCTTGCTGGGCACATTTTTCCCTTTGCTGGTCACCTTTTTCCCTTTGCTGGTCACCTTTTTCGCTTTGCTGGTCACGTTTTTCCCTTTGCTGATCACCTTTTTCCCTTTGCTGGTCACCTTTTTCCCTTTGCTGGTCACCTTTTTTCCATTGCTGGTCACCTTTTTTCCATTGCTGGTCACCTTTTTTCCCATTGCTGGTCACCTTTTTTCCCATTGCTGGTCACCTTTTTCCCTTTACTGGTCACTTTTTCCCTTTGCTGGTCACCTTTTTCCCTTTGCTGGTCACCTTTTTCCCTTTCCTGGTCAACTTTTCCCTTTCCTGGTCACCTTTTTCCCTTTCCTGGTCACCTTTTTCCCTTTCCTGGTCACCTTTTTCCCTTTGCTGGTCACCTTTTTCCCTTTGCTGGTCACCTCTTTCCCTTTGCTGGTCACCTCTTTCCCTTTGCTGGTCACCTTTTTCCCTTTGCTGGTCACCTTTTTCCCTTTGCTGGTCACCTTTTTCCCTTTGCTGGTCACCTTTTTCCCTTTGCTGGTCACCTTTTTCCCTTTGCTGGTCACCTTTTCCCTGAATGGGTTACGTGATGGGCATGTCTAGAACATTGACATGAAACAGTTTTCCACGAAGTTAACGTCTATAGTCGCTTTCAGGGTCTAACACCTCCCCTCCTATTCCCTATCTCTCCTGTATATAAGTCCATATTCCTACTGCTTCACTATCTGTCTAGCCTAGCAACTCTCCTCGTTTCCCTGTACCTCTCATATAAACCATACTCTACTCCTCGACCTCTGTCTAGCCTAACACCTCTCCGCGTTTTCCTATACCCTTATATAAACTATACTCTACTCCTCAACCTCTGTCTAGCCTAACACCCCTCCTCCTGTTCTATACTTCTCATACATATAAACGCCTACTCTACTCTCAACCTCTGTCTAGCCTAACACCACTCCCCGTATCCCCTACCTCTCATAAAGCGCATTCCTCCTGCCCCCCCTCTAGCTGAGTATCACTCCTTGGTTTCCTATCTAACCTAACTTTAACACCTGTCTATCCTAGCATAGGATCTCTCTCCGTTTTCTCGTCTCTCCTTATAAATACATACTCAATTCTCCTAACCTAGCACCCCTCCTCGTGTTCCCAACCTCTCTCATAAATGACATACTCTACCCTTCAACTCTGTCTAGCCTAACAGTCCACCTCGTTTTCCTATACCTTTCCTATACTCTACTTCTTGACCTCTGCCTAGCCTAACACCCCTACTCCTGTTCCCTACCTCTCTCATATACAAGACATGCTCTACCCTTCAACTCTGTCTAGCCTAACACCCCTCCTCGTTTTCCTATACCTTTCATATAAACCATTCTCTACTTCTTAACCTCTGCCTAGCCTAACACCCCTGCTCCTGTTCCCTACCTCTCTCATATACAAGACATGCTCTACCCTTCAACTCTGTCTAGCCTAACACCTCTCCGCGTTTTCCTATACCCTTATATAAACTATACTCTACTCCTCAACCTCTGTCTAGCCTAACACCCCTTCTCCTGTTCTATACTTCTCATACATATAAACGCCTACTCTACTCTCAACCTCTGTCTAGCCTAACACCCCTGTTCCTGTTCCCTACATCTCTCATATACAAGACATGCTCTACCCTTCAACTCTGTCTAGCCTAACACCCCTCCTCGTTTTCCTATACCTTTCATATAAACCATACTCTACTTCTTGACCTCTACCTAGCCTAACACCCCTGCTCCTGTTCCCTACCTCTCTCATATACAAGACATGCTCTGCCCTTCAACTCTGTCTAGCCTAACACCTCTCCTCGTTTTCCTATACCTTTTCATATAAACCATTCTCTACTTCTTGACCCTGCCTAGCCTAACACCCCTGCTCCTGTTCCCTACCTCTCCCATATACAAGACATCCTCTGCCCTTCAACTCTGTCTAGCCTAACACCTCTCCTCGTTTTCCTATACCTTTCATATAAACCATACTCTACTTCTTGACCTCTGTCTAGCCTAACACCCCTGCTCCTGTTCCCTACCTCTCTCATATACAAGACATGCTCTTCCCTTCAACTCTGTCTAGCCTAACACCTCCCATTGTTTTCCTATACCTTTCATATAAACCATACTCTACTCCTCAGCCTCCGTCTAGCCTAGCACCTCTCCACGTATTCCCTATCTGTCTCATATAAACCGCATTCCACTTCCTTCTACCACTGTCTAGCCTAGCATCAACCCTCGTATTCCCTATCTCACCCATATAAACGCATTTTCCTCCTTGAACCGTCGCATCTACCCTCGTTTTCCCTATCCTTTCCCATATAAACGCAAAAAACTGCGCTGGATCTCTCCTAAATAACCTACTTCTAATCATCCCGACTCTGTATCCAAGTATTGTCAGAAAGGCCTTGAGGTGTTTTGCTATGGACGAGCGTTCACCCTTGTTTGTCGCGTGCGGGTCGAGGTTAGTACTGAGATTGTTTTTAGTAGTGCTTAACGCCTGTTCTTGCTGCACACGTCACCACAGGTGGTGGACACTCATGATACATGAAATGATGATTGGGGAAGGAAACATTCCACTCCTAAGCTAAGGGTACCTCTCCAGCGTTTGCCAGATATGCGGACTAAGGAAACCTTGGTCTGTGAGAACAGTCCTGGTGGGATTTGAACCACAGACCTTCCACTTGCGAGTCTGTGCCTCACTGTCAGTAATGTGAAAGCAAACCTTATAACCGTAACCAAAGTGCTAACGAGCTCATTACTTAAATTATGAAAGAAGACAAAGAAACACCTGTCTTCATTCTCCAGACATTTTTTGCACAAATCAATCACTTGCTGTACACTTTGAGAAATAAACGCAGGATTTACACACTCCAAGATAGGACCTATGCGCTTCATATGTGAACTACAGGGAAAGCCAAAAGACTACGAACCGGCTGCGCGGTGTTTTTCCCTCCCGCGTCCTCGGCACTCGTTGCCGTCTGCCGCTATTATAGAAAGACGCGGACGACACCAACAACATTTTAAAACTACTTTTAAAGGCTTTGCTTGACAACTTTATGAAAGTGTGTTTGAGGACAGAATTATTAGTAGGAATTTGTGGCCCCCTCGCTTGCCCGAACCTAACACCCTGATTTCTATCTCTGGGGTAACCTTGAAAGAATTAAAACAAAATATCCGCCAAGAAATTGCCAGCATTTCTCAACGTGAACTACGGCAAGTGCTGGATAGTTTCCTAAAGAGGTGCCAAAAGTGTACGGACAACGACGGGGGCCAGTTTCAGCATCTCCTTTCATAAAGTTGGTAAGTAAAGCCTTTAAAAGTAGTTTTAAAAATGTTTTGTTTTAGTGTTTTATCCACACCCTTCTGTGATAGCGGCAGACGGCAATGAGCGCCGAGGACGTGCACAGGAAAAACATCGCGCAGCCGGTTCGTAGTCTTTTGGCTCTCTCTGTATAGTACCATAAACGTGTCGAAAGCCCGTATTTTTCAGTTAAATTAGAGAATGCGGACCCTAGATGTTATGATTTTTCAGACATCTTTATGCAGAGAACTACCTTCTTAAGCAAATAACTCCTTACACCCAGTATAGTCACGTAATTTTTTTCCCTGAAATATTACATAACGTTCGGTAATCCAAAACAATGTGTGTTGCCTAGGATTGTTCGCAACAGCCTTGCTCCCGTTCGTTGTTTCGAAAAAAGGTGTGATGTTTCAACAATTTCTGCAAGATATCCCGGTGGAAACTCGAGTCGAATTTAGCACCATGTTGAAGCTCAGACTCATTGTTATGTTCATTTTCCGAACTACTTTCATCAATAACTGGATTGGACATTCATAAGAAACACCATGTCCAATCCAGTATAATCCACTCGCTTCTGAAAAAATTCTGTAAAGGTAAAATAGAAGGTCAGGTATGTATATATACATATAAATTAAAATATGCATATACATACACTACGTGATCAAAAGTATCCGGACACCTGGTCTTCACTCTCATAGGCATACTTTCAATCAGATGCTGGAAGGTTTCTTGGGGAATGGCAGCCCATTCTTCACGGAGTGCGGAACTGAGGAGAGGTATCGATGTAGATCTGTGAGGCCTGGCACGAAGTCAGCGTTCCAAAACACCAAAAAGGTGTTCTATAGGACTCAAGTCAGAAGTGCAGGCCAGTCCATTGTCGTGTAACCACTCCGCCACAGCCCGTGCAGTATGAACAGGTGCTCGATCGTGTTGAAAGATGCAATCGCCATCCCCGAATTGCTCTTCAATTGTGCGAAGCAAGAAGGTGCTTAAAATATCAGTAGGTCTGCGCTGTGATCGTGCCACGCAAAACAACAAGGGATGCAAGCCCCCTCCAGGAAAAACACGACCACACCATACCACCACCTCCGATTTTCACTGTTGGCACTACACACGCTGGCAGATGACGTTCACCGGGCATTCGCCATAGCCACACCCTGCCATCGGATCGCTACATTGTGTACCGTGGTTCGTCACTCCACACAACGTTTTGCCACTGTTCAATCGTGTAATGTTGACGCTCCTTACACCAAGCGAGGCGTCGTTTTGCATTTTCCTGCGAGATGTGTGGCTCATGAGCAGCCGCTCGAGCATGGAATCCAAGGTTTCTCACCTCACGCCTAATTGTCATAGTACTTGGAGTGGATCCTGATGCAGTTTGGAATTCCTGTGTGATGGTCTGGATAGATGTCTGCCTATTACTCTTAACGGCACTCTTAAATGTTGGCGGTCTCTGTCAGTCAACAGACGAGGTCGGCCTCTACGCATGTGTGCTGTATATGTCCCTTCACGTTTCCACTTCACTACCACATCAGAAACAGTGGACCTAGGGATGTTTAGGAGTGTGGAAATCTCGCGTACAGCCTTCTGACACAAGTGACACCCAATCACCACGTTCGAAGTCCGCGAGTTCCACGGGGCGTCCCATTCTGCTGTTTCACGACGTCTAACGACTACTGAGGTCGCGGATAATGAGTACCAGGCAGTAGGTGGCAGCACAATGTACCTAAGATGAAAAACGTATGTTTGTGGCGTGTCCGGATAGTTTTGATCACATAGTGCATATCTAAATTACAATATGCATATACATATTTAATGATAACTGCTCATTAAATGCTTCAAAGAACATGAATAACATTTGTTTTAAACTTTTGCTATTTCGATCAACTTTTGTTATGTATCAACAAATGCGCTCTGTCGTAAAACAAAGTAGAAATTTTATCCACCTCTTCCATTCACTTTACGGTAATAAAGTATGTTAAGTAATTACATGCTTTTGGATTACTGAATTCGCACTGGAATCGGTTGTAGCATTTCTTACACATACGCTATAAGTATTGAATAATCGGGTAGGGTTTTATTACGTCTCAAATCACCTTGCTTCGAAATTCAGAGAGTACATTCTAAAAAATAGGGCTGACGGTCTGAGGTTGCGCTCAGCTCTGCGGTCTATTTCACACTGCCACATCTGTCGCGAATGTTTAGCTTCAATCAGGTGTATCTAATTCTTAATGTCCAGTATACTCAAATAAGTGAGGCCTTCTAAGCAGCTATCTAGCAGTTAAAACCCATTTTTTCATGTAAACGCAATGTTTCTTACTCACATGATAACGCCGTTAACAATTGTAAACGCTTATTTAACTTCAAGGCGTTTCTGCTAAAACACACAGCTGAATTACTCTGTTTTAAACATAAAAATAGAGTTATAAATAGTGTTATATTAAATGGGAAAGAGAAACTACTAATTAATATTGGACGTGTAAACCCACGCTTAGTATTACTCCACATATTGAAAACTAAGATGATTAACTTAAGTTTTGTGCCCGTGTAGGTCAAATAATTCAAATATATCTTATCCATTTAAAATGTATAATAATGCCGTGTATTAAACATTAATTTTCCTTGCAAAATTTTGAAGTTTAAGGAGGATTCGAATTAAGGTAGCTATAATTCTAGACAACTGCATTAGGCCGATCAGCTGTCAGAGCACAGAAGCAAAATTAATGGCAATTTTCTTTTTCGTATATCTTGAACATGAATGTAAAATAGGGTATGGTGAACACTTCCATTAATGCTTCGATATCTTCCGAAAGATACATGCTCTTTTTAGGTTCTCTATAAAGTCGCTTATGGTAAGAGTAGGTAGAGGAAATATTGCATTCCACCCAATAATTCAATATCGACATATTATCGGAAATGCATGTTTTGAAGACCCCCGAATAACACCATTTAGATAAAGGTCCGCAGGCGCTGTGTGCGCGTGAGAGACAGTGAGAGTGTGTGTGCAAACAGCAGAACTCAAAAATGAAATGTCGGGTAATACCAAAATGCGACACGAAGATTAGAAAATCTCCTACACCAAACCACAATTTACAGGGAGCATTTTTCGAATCTTTAATTTTCCCAAAACTGGTTTAAGGATTTTTATTAACGTAGACAACCATAGTCACTACCCTGACAAATATGAGCTACTCTCGAAAATGCTAAATGAATATGTGGTGAATAATGTGAGGAATGCACTCCCTAAGTTAAAGATAATTACAGGACTGTAAAATATATAATTTTCATTTTCTAGCCTTTCAAGTTCTCTTCATTTAGATTGAACATTATGTAACTGGTAAAGCACAGGACATATACCAAAACGCACTGGATAATCTTTCTAGATCCCTTTAAGGCGCGACATATTCATTACAAATAACATTTTTGTGGCATCAACCATCTCCGAGATATTCGTTATTGGTTTGAAAACTTCAATACTTGTTAAGTTTTGAAGTGCTGTTACCATTCAGTTGTTTCTAGCGATTGCGTGGAAAGGGTGTGAAATTTCAAAGCCAATGGCTTTTAAACATTTGAATATCTCTTCATCCTCCTATATCCCTTTTGTACCTACAATGAAATGTGTAATAAAACTATTCTGCAAACGTTTACCTCAATTAACACAAGCAAATAGAAACATAAGCATTTTCAAAAATAGTTTATAGAAGCTATATAAAAAAATTCTAATGTGTTACATTCCCATGACTTTCCCTACTCTTGTACAAACTATTTTTACTAACGCTTATTCTCCATATGCTTCATGTTAATTGAGATATCGAGATGTTAATCTTACTGCTAATTTTCTTGTAGATGCAAGTGGAATTGGTAGGTTTTAAGCGATAGTCAAATCTTTTAAGAGCTGGTTGCTATGTGGAATATTCCATTCTCTTTGTATGTCCAGGACAAACAAAATGAATAACTAATTCCCATTTGAGAAAAAAGTATTGGCAAATTTAAGGGAATAACAAGCAATATCTCGACAGTGGTTCACTCAACAAAAACAAATGTATATGACATAAGTTGTGTACTTTAACGCGATCTGCAAAGTAAAATTTTGTCTATCTCTTATGGTTTACCAGTTATGCAAAAGTCGTTGTCAATGAAGAATACTTTTGGAGACATTTCTAGAAAGTTCGAGATATACATTTCATTTGTCCTGAAAATGTCCTAAATATATTATGATATTTTAATCAATATCGTTAGTCATTTTTGAGAAAATTAAAATTTTCGAAAAATGTTCCATGTAAGGGGTAATCTGGGGTGGGGGATTTTATTTAAAACCTTCGTGTCGCATGTCTGGAAGATACTGAACCTAAATACCAAGTTTGGTGTTTATCCGACTGTTCGTTTGAGTTATGCTGTTCACACACGCACACACACACACACACACACGGGCATGTTTCCAAAAATGTTTTTTTTTGGATTCAGGGGGTCTCAAAACATATATTTCCGGTGAATTCTCGGTATCGAATTTTTGGTTGGAATACAATACTTCCCCTACTTACTATACGTAGAAAAAGTAATATACAATGGGCTTGGGTAAATTAATCATGTGAATGTAAGACTTTTTCTTCTCTCTCTTGGAAATTTGGGGGAAAGTTAGAAGGAAAAAAATGTGATTTAATACACAAAGGAGACATGAAAATACCATTCAGCGAACTAAAGCATAAATACAAACAAATATAAAACAATGGAGAACTAATGATTAATTTTAGAGTTCTTCAGTGTGTTTGGTGAACAACATGCATTGGAGACAAAGTTTTAGGCCTGCTTGTCCATCGTAGGTCAAGCTAATTGCATCAGAAGTTCTCAGTAAAACCTACCTGAGGTTTATCTCTTAGGTTAATTCTAATAAACAGTTAAAAGTGAAAGTAATTCGCTCTCCCATATCACGCAAGGGGATGCAGGCACCGCCTCCCTACTGTTTCAGTGCATTTTTGATGGTTACTTACGACCCTACGCGGTACCCTCTTAGAAATATTGTGAGTTAACCTAGGTGTTTGGATTACTCTTGAATATTTTGTCCTTGAATATTTTACAAAGGTAAAAGTCAGGAACGAAGGGGGGCCATATATTATTAGTGATGGCGTTATCAAACATTTTCCACAGGGAAAACTTGCCTGTGTGTGCTGTTGTAGAATTCTGCCAGATAGTTTCAAAACTACGCTATTCCTCCAAAAAATTGTGCAAAAAACGTAAAATGTTGTTTCCCAAAAAGACCCATTATGGGTAATTAACACATCCTACTCTTATGTTTTGTTAATGTAAATGAACCTCAGGAAGTACACATATTTTTCTGAGTATTCCATATTAACGTACTCAAGTAGATATAATCATTTTCAGCTGTAAGTAAAGCGAGATTAGGTTCAAATATTCAGATTTACACCCTTCACACATAGAATCTGATGTGAAATCTTAGATTTTGGTTCCTGAATCGCAGTAATTTTTCATGATTTTAACTTCAATATGAGGCAGTATTTTTTAACACTTGAATAATCTCAATTAAATTATATAATATTTAAATTCAATAACAGCCCGCCATGAAGTAATTTGTATGTAATAATTTGTAAAAATGTATAACAGTCATTTGTATATGCTTATATTATTGTAAACATGTTTAATAATGTTATGTGAATGATTACGTAGTTTAATAGTGTAAGAGCTGTGAGAATAATAAGTTTAAAGTTGCTAACAATGAGGTAACAATGAGGTAACCTTGAGGCAATAATTAGTTTGAGTTTAAATGCTACTAGTCATGATTAAGACAGCAACGATAATGTAAATTTTGTGACAGTTTAAAATAAGCCAATCAACAGCCAGAAAAATCTTTAATTAAATGCGGGTATTCTATTGGACTCGGATTAGCCAATCAGAGACTTGAAATACAGAAGCTTACGGGTTTGGATGGTTGAAATATGTTCAGTTGCCTGCAGACCTTGGTAGTAACCAGATGGAAGATGTGTTCTCTAAAGAAATAATACGTATTCGTGTGAAACGAAAATTAAGTATACGCGTTAAAAAAGTGCAAGTTTTAAATTAAAGAATCCTACAGCTTTGATATCAGTGTAGTGGTATTTAGTTTGTGTCGAGGATTAATAAAAAGAAATGAATTTGAACTTAAAATCTGTGTAAGCCTACATTCTTGTTGCACCACGCCCTGATTAAGAGAAACGTGTCTCTAAAGTAATACTGACGCAGCCGAGGCAAAAACAAACAAATAATATCTATAGAAGCAGTTTAATAACAAAGTTAAATATTTTTTTTAAACTTGGAACGTAACAACAAAAATACATCATCTTCAAATCAGATTCACATACATAGTAGCATATTACGTAAACTCCAAGCACAATATCTACTTCAAATTGGCTTCCCAAGCGTGAGGCTAATAAACAATTACGTAACAGAAACGATCTTCTCAAATTGATTCCCAAACGTGAGGCAAACCTTCAAGAACAATAAAATACAACAGTTGAACAATATCTTCAAGCTGGCACCCATACGTGGGGCATACCTTCTTCAAATTGGCATCCATACGTGGGGCAGTTAAAATAATAACAATTCATCTTCTTCAAATTGACGCCTAAAGCATGGTGTAAACATCAACAAAAGTAAATAAATAAACTTAAAAAATAATAACTTCTTCAAATAACTTTGTGGTTGTTCGAACTGAGTCATAGAATATTCCAATTTGCAGTTAAAGACACTGAAACAACTTTTTGAAGATTTTTCCGCTAAACTGCCATCTTGCATTTTTTACGCTTGGCTTTCTAAGGGTCTTATCTTGAAGAATTACATCTCGAGTTAATCTGCACTTGCGACCCCTACATGAAAATGTTATGCATAAAGAAAACCTTGAATTTATCTATACTTGGTTAATACACACGAGTAGCCCAGCTCCAATAAAGCTTTCCTACTTAGTCTCTGAAACTATTACAAAGATTGACTTGGTCTGACTTCCAGACCCATTCTAGTCTCTAGTTCCCGAGGTCGCGTGTTCAAACCCGGCGGGGGGTGATGGATTTTTTTTTCGGGCGTAAAAATCCTTAGCATGGCTTCCTTTGGAGGAGAAGTAAAGCCGATGATCCCGTGTCGTAGATTTACCGCACGTAAAAGAACCTCAAGCGTGAGAAAGAGGCCACGGAGCTTAATTTCAGGTCTTTCATGACCAATATAGAATGGGACGTAAACTGTTCTTTCATAATAAAAACTAAACAGACTTTCGTAGAAAATTCAAGCTATATATATACTATTCCTTTGTTAATATCGCAAAACACAAAACTTTTAAATCAAAGTCATTACTATTGTTTTTGGGGGGACAAAAAATAACGAAAAAAAATTTATTTAAAGAAAGCTTGTATAAAATTTCGTGAAAAATCGTGCTGGATTTAATAAGTAAACTGGCATTCAATTCACTTTTAAACTTTGATGTTCTCTCTCCCCCTCCCTTCCTCTCTCTCTCTCTCTCTCTCACACACACACACACACACACACACACACCTTTTTTGGTTCCTTGGTTCTCAACACCTATATTTCAGGGGAAATCGTTATGTCCAAATTTTAAGTACAATACGATATTTCCTCCAATACAGGTAAGCGATATATTCCACATTTACTCTTTTATGCTTCTGTTTCGCCGCTAAAGGATGGATAAAAGTGGAAATAAGATACGAAGGGAAGAGTTTTCAGCCAGCGTTCTAAATTAACTTCTAAAAAATTGCTAAAATGCACAAAAAGACAATAATTGCGCACTAAAACGATTTGTATAGATTCTTAGTCATTAACGTCAGTTTCACTTTTTGCTCGTTAGGAAAACGAAGAGCATAAATCTCATTGTTATTTGATATGCCTGAAAAAGCGGGAATTGAAACTCTTGATTACAGCCCGCTGATTTATGAAGTTTCGCATTCCGCTTCTACTTTTTTTCCTGCTGCTAATGAAGCTGCTAAGCTCCTCTTGAAGTGTGCACATAAGAGGAATCAATCGGCAGCTAAGCCGAGGTGATTTGTCGCACCGAGGCGAAGCGAGTTCTTTGTCATCAACATCAAAGAAACGCTGGAACATCGTAGGTGAAGCCGCCTGACCTGTACGCAAGAAGCGCTGGACGAGGGTAGGCCTTGTATTCATGAACTACAGTATCGATCACATTCAGGATTCTGCCAAGCGACGTTAATTCTTTAACACGTTTTCCCTATCCTGCTGTCCATTCCAAGTCATTGTATATAGCGCAGAGATGGCGAAACGTGCCACTTGGATCTGGGGCAATTTAAACATGCAGTATGCTGATCTTTCCTTGGAATAGTGGTCTACAGAACACTCTTTTCAAATGTGGGTAAGGTACGAAAATGCAGAAATGCCTAAGTGTATTTTTATATACCTATACACTTTGGAACACTAAAATTTATCCCTAAAACAAATTAAGTTGGTACGGGTATACGTAGCTCCGCCCTTCCCAAGCGTCAACATTCGATTTTTCCTCTTACATAATTCCAGTTAGTTATTAGGCAAGTTGCTTACGTCTTCCCAAAAGATGAGCGGAGTATAACGCCTCCAGTGAGCTATGTTCTTACTGGTATGTTTACCGTTAATGTTATTAATAAGGCTGAGGTTAATAGTCCGTCTATTTAAACGGTATTTGACTATCATATCCACACCGGTGCCGTTATTCAATAATAATAATAATAATAATAATAATAATAATAATAATAATAATAATAATAATAATAATAATAATAATAATAATAAATAACAATAACAATTAATAAAAAGTTTAGAGTTTACCAAAGACTATTTGTCTATCGCCAAGAGAGTATAGGGATAGACGAAGACAGTTATCCAAATTGCAGGGCAGCTTTATCATATTGTAGACTGAACAAGCCGAATGGTCTAATCCTGGTTAAAATGGACGTATTATTATTATTATTATTATTATTATTATTAATAATAGCAAGGTAGGCTACCAACAATTTCTTTTGAATGGTGGCCATCAAGGAGGCGAAAAGAGGCAACCTCCAAGAATACGGAAGAATGGAGTTATGGAAGCCAAGAAGGAGAGACAATTGAGAAATGCATAGACTGACAGAATGTTTTTGGCAATATGAAAGGATGTCTAATGTGTTAGATGGTGTTATTAACATTGTAAAACTGATTAATGTATTATTATTATTATCATTATTATTATTATACTGGTACCTAACTTTTTATGCACCAAAGTAACTACTGAAATTGCCAAATACATCAATTTCTGTTTAACCTCATCTTATGTAGGACTTACACCCCCCAGGACTTACAGGCGGGTGCCTGGGGTCAGGAGCCCGTCGAGCACACTCATGGAGCAGACAGAATATCCAGGATGGGTGATCAGCCCGATGCCTGGTATGGGATGAAGGAAGTAGATGAAACGAAATGATGGGTAAATGGATGAAAGGAAAGGTGGTGATGGAGCAGTTGGTGGAATGAATGGCGGGGGAAACCAGATAACCCGGAGAAAACCCACCCAGACGCCGCTTTGTCCACCACAAATCCCACATGAATTGCCAAATATACAGAGATAATATCTTATAAAGTCTCATTACCATATCTACTTTAGAAAAACTTTTGAAATAAATATTATGGCTGTTGTGCATTTCAACGCTACGGGATTCCTGCGTTTAAAAAGTCGAGTCGTTAATCAAGTTAATGTCTATCTGTTTACGCGAATTAGAAATGAATCCATTCTGAGATGTTATTTCTGATCTCTCTTTAGTTTCACATATCTCAGTAGTTCATGTTTAATTCTTGGAATTTATTTCAAGCAAGATTTTTTTGTCAGATAAATGTAGAAACTTTACAAAAAAAAAGAACAAACACTATTCCTGTCTAGGAGAGTGGCCACTTTTCTGCTCTAGAATGTAAAACAGTGGTACAAATAGTTCGACATTTTTGTTCCTTCATCAGTTGAATTTTACTGACTTAGTTCGTGGTGAACCGTTTGATCTGACTGTATTTTGTAGGTGGAAACAAATTATTTTTCAGTAAAACTTCCATTACGATATCGGAAAAGTTTCAAAATATTCGTAACTGGAATGCGCCCACGAGTATTAGGCATAACCCAACAACAACTACTCTTGGTCCGCTGATATTTGCTATACTAAGATTCTTTCTCATAAAGCCGTGATTCTTCGTTCCATTTTTAGGATATTGGAGGATAATACACTTTTTCCCATCATGCAAACGCGAATTCGCAACGTGTTCCTTCCATCCATCCATTTGAAAACGGAATAATGCATGTTTTAATTGAATAGTTCATAAGAGTAGCGGACAACTATTCCATTTTGTGGCAACAGAAGTTAGGGACTTCAGAGTTTACGTTAGCTCTTGAAGAAGTTGTTGGAGTTGTTTATTTATTTAGCTCCACGTATGGACACCAATTTGATGCAGTAATTTGCACCACAAATTATTTCAATGTAAAGAGTGATTATAGTATAAATACGCATTTTTGTGTAACATTGATTTGAGATGTTTGTTGACTGTAATTATTGTTGAGAAGTAAGTTTATACTGCCTTACTGAAACTGTCAATAATAGCGTGTAATAATGCAGCGAGGGGGTGAGCTGTTTATCATTATTAGAGACGAGGAAGTTACGTAATGTTGGCGCGTTTTATTAGCCAATAGCAACTCATTTATAATCTTTAGGCATATCGGGATGTAGGAGTATAAAAAGGGCTAGGTTAGAGATAGACCCCGTCAATTCATCGAAAATCTTTGTACACTACACGTCGTCTTCACGTCAGTTCGTCGAAAACATTTGTACGTTACACGTCGCCTTCAGTCCGTCAGTTCGTCGAAAACATTTGTACGTAACACGTCGCCCTCAGTCCAGCAGAAATATTTGTACAGTACACGTCGGCTATCGATTCGCAGGTTACGCGTAGCAGAGTTATGAAAATTCTAAAGTGTTGTAAAGTTAATTATACAAAAGGTTGAAGTACGCGAATTAAAAGTGATCAGTAATGAAGTTATTATAACAGTTTCAGTTTGGCGAGTGTCAAGATCAAAGTGTAAATGTGATAGTGAATGTGTTCGACAGTAAAAAGTGTAAAACAAATTCTTTCATCAGTGTTATATTTGGATAAGAGACTCCTTTCCGTTTACACAACCTGTATAAAGAGAAGTGCTCGACCAAAAGGATAATAGCTAGCCGGAGGACAGTGAACCAAAATTAAATAAAATAACAGTAGCATTCTTTCAAACAAACACTAATACTGCCGCAAATTGCTAACACCAGATGGAGCTAACAAACCTAACAAAGAATCACGTCACAAAATGGCTTCACCACGTGGAGTAAACACAAATACACAAAAAACATAAGTAATACCGCCGCAAATTTGAGAAGATGAATTGTTCTTTACGTTTGCTGCTACGTATGAAAAGCCGATTTGCAGTAGGAGTTGTATTATAGTACAACTGTTGGGGAGCCGGACTTGTAGTAATTGCAACCGCACGTGTAGTAAACAGTTTCCGGTAGGCTTCGCCCCAAATGTACTTTCAGATGGCCTTTGTCCCAAGTTTAAAAAAAATATTAACTTTGTAATTTGACTGTTTCTTTAAATATTGTATTTGTGTTTGCCTCGACTGCGTCAGTATTATTGTTTTAGAGACATGGATGTCTTGGCAGGGTTGTGGTGCGACAAGAATGTAGGCTTACACAGATTATAAGTTTTAATTCACTCCTTTTTTATTAATCCTGGACACAAATTAAATAGAACTTCACTGATATCGAGAGCTGTGAGATTCTTTTATTTAATACTTGCACTTTTTAACACGTTAACTATTTTCATCTCTCACGAATACGTAATAATTTCTCGAAGACACATCTCGCGTCTGGTTATGAGCACTGTCTAGAAGCAACACGTCTGGTAGTGAGCACTGTTTGGAGGCAACTGAACTGTTTTCCACCGCTTAAATTTGTAAATTTCTGTATTTCAAGTCTCTGATTGGCTAATCCTACTCCAATAGAATACCTGCATTTAACAAACTTTTTCTGGTTGTTGATTGGCTATTTTTAAACTGTCACTAAAATTACATTATTGTTTCGAAGAATCACAAGTAACATTTAAACTCTCAAACTCATTATTGTCTCAAGCAACTTTTGACCTATTTCTCACAGCTCCTACATTATTAAATTACGTAATGCATTCACATAACATTATTGAACATGTTTACAATAAGCATATGCAATGACTGTTACATAAAGTTTACAAATTATTACATACACACATTGCTTCAAGGCGGGCTGTTATTAAATTTACATATTATATAATTTGACTAAAATCATTTAAGTGTTAAAAATACTGCCTCACCCTAGGTTTCAAAGCTCAAAATGAAAGCCTGAACAGGATGATAAGTAAATTCAGGCAGGGATTTCCAGTTAGTACATAATATTTTAGGTAGGTAGTATAACATAGAAGAACTTTGGTTTCCAACATCTCTAGTAAGATTTGGCAAATTTGGGACATGGGTATTTCTAAGATACGCATTTTGTCTAGTAGTGATAATGTAATCGCTCTTGAAGTTCTCAGGGCCAGCAAAGAAAGCAATGAACATAGCCTTCTTCCTTCCAATTATATTTTTTCTCTGCTAAAGAAAAGTTTGACAGCCATAAAGTGAAATAATGGAGCACAATGGACTATTAATATCACTTCATTTAGTTTCTATGAGGTATATGAGGAACTCAGAAATGTAGATTCTGCTTCTATAAAAAGCAGGACATATTAAAAAAACAATTCATCAAGCTTCAATATGAAAGAATCGTACAATGAGATTGAGATTTTATAAATAGAATTTGTACAAAACAGCATTACGTAAAAGACAGGTCAGCAATGTTGAAATTAGTTTTTATGAAAAGAATATAAGTTTTAAGGTCAGACTTGGTCAAGAAAGAGCATAAAAATTACCTGCAGACATATGCCAAGCATTCATATAATGTTAATTGGATTTACTATCTTTCATGATTTTCATTCATTCATTCATTCATTCATTCATTCACTGTTTAACATCAACTTATGTAGGACTTACACCCTCCAGGACTTACAGGCGGTTGCCTGGGGTCAGAGGCCCATCGAGAAGCAGACACACTCCTGGAGCAGACAGAATGGGATGAATGGCGGGGGAACCCGGAGAAAACGCGCGCAGACGCCGCTTTGTCCACCACAAATCCCACATGCAGGTCCCTGGGATTGAACCCGGGCAGTCTTGGTGAGAGGCGAGCGGTCTAACCACTCGGCCACGGCGCCGCCATGATTTTCATTTTGAAGAATATTATTCGTGAAAATAGAGCGAGTAAAAGTAAATGCTCCTAAACCTCTATCAGCTTTTTAAAATGTAAGCATTACGCTTAAGGCATCGGATACGAGTCAACGCCCACATAATGGCGGTTTAAAACGCTCGTGTGTGCAGTGATTTTACTTTTCATGGAGCAGCCCTGAGCCAAACTCATGTTAATTTTTTATGCATTAAATAATTTCAATATTCATAACAAAAGCCAAATAATCATGCTCAGAAGAACATACGTTACGTTCTAAATCTGTGAACATGAGTATCTGAGACATAGAGGCTTGGTGTAGTAAACGTTCTCCTTTCACCGTTAGGAATGCTCTGTACTAACATTATCACATAGATGTGGTAGTAAAGTCTTCCCAAAGGCTATTTCCTTCTTTTGCGGTCATTAAAAATGTTATTCGGGGCAAGACGTTTGGTTTAAATTGATGAATTTTGCTTTCTTGTAAGGTTACAACGGTCATCATTCTTCCTAAGATGAATATCTGTTCTTATATTCAGTACTCTAGAAATCCTTCGTTTTATTTGAGTAGATATGCTGGAATCACTATGCTAAAAATTCTTTCCTGAAGGGTTTATCAAATAAGCTGCTTCGATAATTTTTTTGAAATCTTCTTAGATTACTTTTGCAGTCCTTGAGAGTAATTCAGAGGAAACATTATAAATCAGCCTCAATAAAAGAGCCATCTCTTAGAATCTATTACAAGCAAAATGTCTATTAGGCAATCATTGCTTTTTTTTAAATTTTGAAAGACACTTTTATGGATTAACATATATTGAATGTGTTTAACTGTTTAAATCCATATGAAATTAAACGTTTCATTTCTCATTCATCACACGTAGGCACTACGAATCAATTTAACTGCTTGTCGCGGTTACTTCGTGTTATCTTATTTGCTGAGCGCCTGTTATTGTATTACTAGTTTGAATTTTGGGTTCATTGTCCTCCGGCTAGCTATTATTATTATTATTATTATTATTATTATTATTATTATTATTATTATTACAAGTCTAGCAAATCTCTTAAACAGAGTGTGTAAACGGAAAGGAGTTGTTACTAAAAGATAACACTGATAAAAGGATTTGTTTTTACACTTTTATTGCCGTCACACATTATTAATTTCACATATTTACTCTTGAAACACGCCCGACTGAAACTGTTAAATTTTAGAATGTAACTATAATCACTTATTTGCCGCACATTATTAATTCGCGTATTTCACATCTTTTAACTAACTTTACGACGCGAGAGATTCTGCAGAATTGCGCGACGTTTAACCCGTGGATGATTCTGTTGAATTGTGCGACGTTTGCCTTGTGAATTATTCTGTAGAACTGTGTGACGTGTAACCCGCGAATGATTCTGTTGGACTGAAGGTTACCCGTCTGTGGCTTTAGCTTTTTATACTCCCTCACCGTGATATGCCTAAACATTATAACAGAGCTGCTATTGGTTAATAAAACGCGCCAACATTAGCGTCTATTTTTATATCCAATCAAAATTACGAACACATATCTCTAGGGAAGATGTTCCCTCCATTTCTAAAGAAAATTTGACGCTAATGTTGGCGCGTTTTATTAACCAATAGCAGCTCTGTTATAATGTTTAGGCATATCAGGGTGAGGGAGTATAAAAAGCTAAAGCAAGAGACGGGTAACGTTCAGTCCAACAGAATCATTCGCGGGTTACACGTCACACAGTTCTACAGAATAATTCACAAGGCAAACGTCGCACAGTTCAACTAAATCATCCACGGGTTAAACGTCGCGCAATTCTACAGAATTTCTCGCGTCGTAAAGTTAGTTAAAAGATGTGAAATACGCGAATTAATAATGTGCGGCAAATAAGTGATTATAGTTACATTCTAAAATATAACAGTTTCAGTCGGGCGTGTATCAAGAGTAAATATGTGAAATTAATGTGTGACGGCAATAAAAGTGTAAAAACAAATCCTTTAATCAGATATCTTTTAGTAACAACTCCTTTCCGTTTACACACCCTGTTTAAGAGATTTTCTCGACTTGTAATAATAATAGCAAGCCGGAGGACAATGAACCCAAAATTCAAACTAGTAATACAATAACAGGCGCTCAGCAAATAAGATAACACAAAGTAACCGCGACATGCTGCTGGTATTCTAATCTGTACAGATGCGTTTACAGCTTACGTTTAAACACTCCTTGGAAACTTCTGGAGCTAAGCTTCTTATAGTACTACTATTCGTTCCTTTGCCAAATCCACTCGTACAGTGCATACATGATCTCCTCCACTCGCTCGGCGTTTCTGGCACCAGCGTCTCCTTCGTGTGGATTCCAAGTCATGTGGGCTTCTCAGGTAACGAGTCTGCCGACGCCGCTGCCAATTCGGCGCTTTTATCACCCAGATGTTTTACCTGTATTGTTCCCTCCTCAGATTCTTATGTTATTTTACGACATCGCATCCTCTCGCGTTGGCGCGATGAGTGGTCGGTCCTTAGGGGGAACAAGTTGCGAGAGGTTAAACCTCTCCCGGTTGTCTCAGCCACCTCTTCTCGTCGGGAAGAGATAATTTTAACACAACTTCGTATCGGACACTTGCTTAGTGGTGATCCCGCACCACTTTGATCACTGTGCGGCACCCTTAACGGTGCGTCACATTTTAACAGTGTGTCAGGTTTTAGTACAATTGCGCGTTCGTGTGTGTCTGCCTGTTGGTATAGCCAAACGTTTTGGCAGACGGTGTGCATACTGTAGAATGTCTTTTACGTTTTATCCGTGACAGTGGTTTTAGTCGACGCGTTTAATGCGCTGAGCGTCTTTTAGTTTTGTGATTTTATATTGTCCGTTTTAATGGGGGATGTTCTCCCCTGGGGGTCATATGGAGCTCTGGTCCCTTGGCTTCTATAGATCCTGACACGTAGTTTGCTCTTTTATTGTTTGATTTACCAAGTTTTTAGACTTTGATATGATTTTATTGCTTCGACTAAGCGGGTTTGTGTCCCGTATTTTAATTTCTGAATTTTAAATTTTATACATTATAAGGGCGCTAATGACCTCAGCTGTTTAGTGCCCTTAACCCCCACATTATCATCATCACTTTTGCCAAATAAATGTTAATTATTAAATGTTGTACAAATGAAAAAACTCTTGAGAAGTCTAAAAGCAAACATTGGCGTAGATAGCAGTATACTACAGAAAAAAGAGAATTTCAGCTAATGTTACATGAGCTCAACAGAACTGGAACTCTCGAAAATAATGTGGACTCCATGAATAACATTTAAACCTGGTGTTATTATTCTTTGTTACCTTAGCCCTAGAGCTTAACTGAAAAAACAAACACGTTATTAATGTATTGGACTGTATCTGTTGCTATAGGTTGACTTTTCTTTATGTGGTAGTATTTATGAAGCGCCCCAAGACACACTACCAGTAGTCTTACTTGTTTCCATGCAACTTGACCATTTTTATCGCTATATCTTATTTGTAGCTTTCATATTATGATGCTTATTGCAAAAATATCCAAACCATTAAACGCGGGTGTTAATCTACCATGTAAAATTCGAATTTTTTCTCCCTTAAGTTTGTAACGTAGTTGGTTTCAAATTCTAATCTGGCTTTATACCAAACGGAGTCGGTTATCACTTCGAAAATTCCCATGTTATATTATAGCCTCTTAGCACGGCTCTAAGATTTACTTACGCACTTTAGTGTTACTAATCAAACTTACAAGCCATTTGTGCATTCTACAAGCCTATGTGTTAGTTCATCCCATATTTGAAATATTTAGTATTCTCTACATGATTCGACAGATCAACGCCTCTAATTGGCTATAAACTATCGCTTCTTTAATTACACTGCCGTTTGTGAAAATTGCAACACCAAGAAGGAAAGGCACGAATTCAATTAATTTAATACCACGGGTTAGTTGATAAACTTTTCAAATCTACACATGACCTTTGAGGCCTAATATTCAGTATTTGGTGTGGCCTCCATGCGTTGCAATTAGAGCTGCTATACGCCGTGGCATTGAATCAAAATGTTCTGAATAAGTTCCTGACGGATTTCCCTCCACGCAGTTGTATTCGAGCCCAAAAATCCGTGACACTGGTTTTTGGAGGACCGTGGCGCACCAGGTGCCGACCAACCATATATCAGACATGTTCGATGGGTGACATGTCAGGCGAACGTGCAGGCCAGGTAAGCAATGGTACCCGTCGCTCTTCGAAGAAGGCTTGTACATTCCTAGCAATATGTGGCTAGGCATTGTCGTGTTGAAATGTGGCCTGTGGAGATGCCTAAAGCAGGAGAGTACCGCTTGCTGTTCAAAGTGCCCTCAATTCGTAGGAGGCGAGATCGGTTGTTGTAACCAATGGCGCACCAAACCATCACACCTGTTGTTTGTCCGCTATGCCGCTCAACAATGCAGCCCTCCAGGTTTTGCTCATCACGGTACCGCCGGACACGTATGCGACCATCATTGTAGAGCACGTTAAAGCGGGACTCGTCCGAAAAGACTACGCTTTGCCACTCAATACCCCAGTGACGGTGGTCACGTTCCCATTGCAGTCGTCGGAGCTTGTGGTTTCTGGACAATGGAAGCCAATGTAATGGCATGCATGCAACCAGTCCAACCTGCAGTAGACGGCGACGAACCGTTGATGCAGACAAGCTCACACCTGTTGCAGTGCTCCAGCGTCGAGCCAATACTGTGGATGAAACTGTACGGTCCGTTATGGCCATGCGGACAAGATGACGGTCTCCCGTGCTGTGGTCATGTTCCGTGGTCCAGTACCCGCTCTTCGCTGCGTACGACCTTCATCTATCCACTGCTTCAACACACGTATCACTGTCGTAGCAGCATGCCCTGTACGAGCCGAAATGTCACGGTATAACAAATCAGCTTCCCGGAAACCGATCATTTTGCCCCGTTCGAACTCGCTCACATGCCGATATGGCTCCCTTTGACCCCGACAAGGCATACTGACACTTACTTTATTGTTTTCACCTTGTTTAACAGCTCTGCACTGACTACATTCGACACAACACTGATCTTGTCGGAACGACACGAGAGGGCTCTGCTCGGGCTACGTGTACGCCATCTCTCTACAAATCTAATCACTTATTGCTTGCACACACTTCTACACTTGCACCAACTTTGTAGTTATTCGGGAAATTCTTTCTTGGCGTTGCAATTTTCACAAACGGCAGTGTATATAGACTAGCCGTTTTAGTTTCGAGTGATTCTAATACTGAATCTGTAGCGGGCGGGTCGTCCTTGGTCTAGGGGTACCATGCTAGCCTCAGGTTCCCGAGGTCATGGGTTTAAACCCGACGTAAAAATCCTTAGTATGGCTTGCTTCGGAAAGAAAGTAAAGCCGGTGATGCCGTGTAGTAGATTTATGGCACGTAAAAGAACATCAAGCCTGATAGAGAGGTCGCTGAACAAAATTATCGGTCTTTCACGCCAAATATAGAATAGGACGCTAAAGACTAGAGCAGTTAAAGTGTGTCCATAAATAAAACTTAATTTTTATAACGGGCGGGTGTAGCGCCTCCGCGTATACACGTCAAATCTCGCCTTGATGTTGAGTTCCTGGTTGAAGTTCTCTACCTAGGCCGTCAGTCGGTAGCTCTGTATAAACGAGTATTCCTAGTTGTCTTAATCTCAGGGTATTGTGAGTGAAGGCAATTAATAAGCTGAATTCCTTTAACGGGTTGATTTATTCCAACAAATTATCGAAGCGGCTACCCTTTGAATAATGAAGTAATTTATAATCTGCATTATACATCTTCCCGCTACTTTTTATGTTGCAGTGGATCTAGCTATGTCACACGTTATCTCCCAAACCTACAGGCAACTGTCATCAAATAATTCACATGAGAGAATGTGCAAGACAGAGTGTTGAAACCTGGGGTATATTTTCGTATTATACCCAGTTACTATGACGCCAACTTTTTCGCCCTTTTATCTAATCTTTATTTCGACTGGTTCTTTACTTGGGGTGCTATGAGTAATCAAACGTTCACTTATAGAAGCCAAGCTTCTGTCTGACTCCTTTGGTAAAGCCCACTATCTCTGTTTCGTCACAATTCTTGTTTCTCTTTCTATCATCTGACGCTTTATCCAATTTCCTTGACTTTCTAGGAATTGCACCACTATTTCCGTCCTCGTTTCTCCTCGGACCTCTCTTTCTGCTCAGCGGTATTTTTCCTAAGTCTGTGTCCATTGGCGTGTGTATGTTGGTGGAATTTTAACCCTGCTGCTATCTTGCTTCGCAGCTAATTAAAATGTTTCTAACATTTTTCCGCATTTTATGCTACAAGTTATCTTACAGTGTTAAATTATTCATATTCCTATTTTTAATTATTGGTTTATGATTTCCCGTTATTTACATTGCTTGCCCTGCCAGGTGTGAAACAGTTAAAGTCCATCCAGTTCCTTTGATGGCAATCTTCAATAGAGGCTAGGAATGTATGTATAGTCACTACACTAGGGTTGGAACTGTAACAGCTTTCAATAGAAAGGTAGCATGTTTTCGAGATGGAATTAAGTCCACACATTCTTGTGTCCCTTAAACTGATTTTTCACTAAGTTGGGAGCCCTCGTCTTTGTAAACAAGCTGTGACTATGCAACGAAGCCGCAATTTGATTCATCTGTCGTTAGCTGGTTGCCAAATTCAGAAATATCTAAGGGCGTCTGTTTCATAGTATTATTTCCCAAAGGAATCCATGGGCCCTATAAGAATCCAAGTATTTTATTCGACCTCAAGTTTCGATTCTAACCCCGGTATTTAACCGACTTTGCGATTTTAAGTTATGCTGTTCAGACACACGAACCTCTTTCCTGAAAATTATTTTTTTTTCGTATTCAGGGCACCTCGGACTGTGCACTTCCCGTGAAATATTGGGATCGAATTTTTGAGTGGAATTCAGTAATTCCTCAACTTACTGGCTGAAATTCTAAATATGTTCTATTAAGATAATACTTTTCGACACTGTTGAAGGTGAATCAAGCACGTATGCCCACATAACTTTTTGTGCAGCTTATAGTTAAAGCTTGAATTTCTGATGGTTTATATGCAATCCGGATGGTGAATGCGACCCCAATTCAAGGCCGCTTTGCTGTCAGCCTCTTTTTAACTCTAGTTTCATCGTATAAATTTGATTGTATCTCTTCATTGTATACTCCTATCATGTGTGTTGGGCATGAATGCAACTTGCTCGATAACAAATCGCAGCCACTTGTAATTCAATGCCAGTATACTGTGTACTCTTCCAGCCACTAGCTTCAACCTTAGAGGAGCACTTTTTGATTATTCCTGACCTAGCACAATACTGAAGGAGAAACGAACAGACTCAGTTTGAACACACACAACCGCAGGTACACTCGACTAGAAGCACCTTTCCTTAAGTGCTTACCCTCCGCCCTTAATGTATTTACTTAACTGCTTACGCGCAATTTGGTAGCGATCCCAAACAACTTGTGGCCTTTGACTTGAAGTAGAGTATTCTGCAAATTAGGCATCCTAAAGCCAGATAAACAGGATATACGCAGTTTAACCGAATCCCAGAGATGGTGTGTATTCCCCAATAGCAATTGTGCTGGTGCTGAAGGAGTGGTTATCCAACCAAATAATCATGGCATTCCATGACAGCCTAAAAAAATGAGAAAAAAGGAAACCGATGCATAAACGTCAGACAAAAATGTTACTAATTATTAACTATTCCAGAAAATTCGAGTAACATCTGCATCATACCGCATAATTACGTACTCTAAAAATACTAGAATTCAGTATATCTATTCAGAGAGAGAGAGAGAGAGAGAGAGTGTGTGTGTCATTATTGGTTTCACACAAGTGTTTAGTGCAAGGGTCATTAACTGTACATGCATATTTAAAATACAAGTAGGGTGACAAAATAAACAACAGAAAAAGAAACAAAACAAATAAGAAAATGGAAAATAGAGATAACTGAACAAATTTGACCTAGCTTCGCGCACTTAACCAAAAAATTTCCCATCTTTTGCCAGCTCCTCTGGTCAGCCAGCAGATTACAACATGCCAATCTCTTTCTTGAGGGGCTTAAGAATTTTTCTTTAAGTTTAGTCGTTCGCTGGTTCTCCCACTGTGCACATTCCGCCAAAATATGTACACAGTTCTCATCCAAATCTCACAATGGGCACATTCTCCTGCCAGAATCGTCAGTCTTTCCTGTGTCCTCCAGCCCCCAGTCTAAAGCATGCCATTCCTGATCTTTCCTTTCTTCCTAAGTTAAGTAGGTATGCCTCTTTACCCCAGTTCAATTTTATTTCATTTGCTAGACTTAGAGAAGGTTTAATTTTACAATCCGATTCTATTTCCTGTTGGTTGATGTCTCTTAGTCTTCTTTTGACACCTTTCCGTATGTTTTTGTTATTTGTTTCAGCTCTTTGCCATACTGACCCCATGCCTATTCTCCTCAAACTTCTTTCCAAATCAGCTGTCCAGAACTTAGGAGACAGGTTCTCTCGCTGGTATTTATAACATTTGGATCGTAGTGTGCAGTAATATCCCTGCATCAGCCTTAGCCAGTACTTCACTGCTCTTATTTTGCAGTGTATTGTCTCTTCATTACATCCCACCTCCCTCAGTACCCCCGAATTTGAAATACAGGAACGCATTAGAAACGTTACTTAATTTTAGAAGATGACAAATTATGTTTCAAAATCATGCTTTTTTCAGTCACTTTGTATATGCACAGTGTCTTTTAAAAGTGGTTATAAGTTTTGTAATATCTTGGAAACGTATGAAACAAAAGCACCAGTTTTCATAAAACATAGACTATTACTCGGAATTACCTACTCTTTAATACATCCTTACTGTGAACTGAGCACAATTTCTGAGGCGGTAGCGTTTGAGGCTCGCATTCGAGAGGTCCCGAGTTTGATTCCCAATGCACCGGCGCCCCGACTTTAGGTTTCTTCTTCGGTAGTGAATTACATACCACTACGAACTTTTCTGTCCTTCATTCTTTCATTGCCTTTCCTTTCGTCTTTGAGGGTTGCGGAGCCAGGCGCAATGGACATTGGTATGCGGTAGTCTTAGCCCCAAGTTTACTTTCCGATGGCCTTCGCCCCAACTTTGCTTTCCGGTGGCCTTTGCCCCAACGATTATAAATCAACTTTGTATTTTATGTTCCTTTAAATATTATATATGTAGGTTTGCCTCGACTGCGTCAGTATTAATTTGTAGATACATGTCTATCACAACAGGGTGTGATACGGCTAAAGAATGTAGGCTTACACAGATAATAATTTTTACTTCACTCCTTTTATTAATTCTTGACACGGTTAAATAACACTTCACTTATATAGAGAGATGTGAAATTATTTATTAATTACTTGCACGTTTTAAGACTTTACTTTACAATATTCTCGCCGTAATGAATTTTCGTCTCACACTGAATACGTATTGTACTTCTCAAGGACGTGTCTCGCGTCCAGCTAGGAACACTGTCTACAAGCAACTGACTTCTAAATTTTTACAATTTGCTGTATTTCATTTTCCGATTGGCTAATTCTACTCTAATAGAATATTTTTATTTAACTTAAACGTTTTCTGGTTGTTGATTGGCTATTTATAAACTGTCTCAAAATTACATTATTGTAGCTCCAAGAATTAGTAGTAGCATTATTAAGCTTTTCAATTTAGTATTACCTCAAGGTTACCTCATTGTAGCAGCTTTTGACCTATGTTCTCACAGCTCCTATATTATTAAATTGTATGATACATTCACATAACATTATTAAACATGTGCACAATAATATAAACATTAATACTATGACTGTTAAATTTTATATATTATATTATACACATATTACTTTAAGGCGGGCTGCTATTATATTTATATAATTTGACTGAAATCATTTGAGTGTTAAAAATACTGCCTCAATTTGTATACGTGCCGACAGACCTTTCCTGTCCCAAGAAAAGGGATGGGCCGGTGACCCGAACCTTACTTCCTCATACAAGTTGCAGTCTTATGTAGGAAGGTTTTTTCCTATCGAGTTGCAATATTAAATACAACGTTTTACATCTTTGTTTAATCTATATACAATCAAATCAAAATCGGGTCTAGTTGAACCGTATCACGACACATACACACGGACCTTTTGAGCCGCGAATTGGATACGTGTAGGTAAGTTATCTAATCTGGTTCACATGAAGCTGAACAATTTCCATTAAGATAGAAAGCAAGGTGAAAATGTTTCGTTACGTTCAGCAGGGAACTTTCTCGAGCATATACGTGACCAGAAAGATAAAGTAAATAGTATCCAGAGGGATGTTAGAACCAGCTTCAAACACAAAGGAAATTGGAGAAAGGAGAGAAGAACAGGATAAGAAAGAAACTCTGCAAATGTACAAGAGCTTATTAAGTCTAATTATTTTTCTGCTAGTTTGAACCATTAAAGGTGGTATTTACGAAATTTCCATTTCCAAATAGAGGTAAAAGAAAACATTGAGTAAAGAGAGAAGAATCAGCTTACAAAGATATTTCATACATCCCTAACCTTCAATATACGAGCAACAGATGCAATTTAAACACTGCGTTTGATATTTGAAGTGAAATAAATGGATTCGTTCTCTATGGAGGATGGGAACTCGGAACACATTGCTAAAGATTTAATAGCGAATATAACACTTCTTGGATTCTGTTCCAAGTCATTAAAGGTGGTCCTAATAGCTTTTATAGCAACCAGGTGTCATTCGATGCTAAACGTACACTAAATAGGAGTATCGTGCAAGCTAGTATATACTAGTTTTTTCAGTGCTGTATCTAAATATCTAACTCGTAAGACGATTCACATTCAAATATAAAGTCAAAGTAATTTAATTACTTTGAGTAAATTACATTTAAATATTCAATTCGCCACTTGGATAAACACACATTCCGGACATCTCATGTTTTACGTTTCTATCTCATTCCTAAGGTAATGGAAGTATTTTATTCATTATCATCTTTCACGGTTTGGTCGTTCTCCGTGGTCTAGAGGTACCATGCTTGTCTCTGGAGCGATGGAGTTTTTCGGGCATAAAAATCCTTAGTATAGCTTCTTTGGAAGTAAAGCTGGTGGTCCGGTGTCGTAGATTTACGGCCCGCAACAGAGCCTCAAGCTTGATAAAGAGACTATGAGCAAAATTTCCGGTGTTTCGCGCCCAATACAGAATGAGATGCTAAGAACCATAGTAGTTAAGAGTGTCCATAAATAAAACTCAATTCAATTTAATTTTCATCCTTCACGAATCAGACTATTATTAGTCAGTTCCGGCTCCATTAAAATTAAGTAACTGGTCCATAAATCTCTTATTAGTTTGGGCAGGAATTCCTTTACCTTTGGTTTATATTTTAAAATGTGCAGAGGTACATGTTCTTTTTCAATTCTTAAAATATGTTCATACAATTTGATATTCAATATTTTATTCCAAAAATTCGATACATGATGATATCCAGAAAATACATATTTGAAATTTTATGAAAAAATAGTATTTTTTAGAAACATCTACTCGCACTCCTCACTCGCCCTGTCTAGGTATATCACGTGATCATACTCGTTGGATCAGATTAATATCAAGCAAGCTTCGTACTCAAGTACAGCTTATTCCAAGTATACAACAGAGATTTTCAAGAAACTTCTCCAAACGTTAACTTTAGTCGTTATATGTATTTTCTCAAAAACGGCTCTAAGAAGTTTCATTAAATTCTCGCATGCTCCAGACATAATTGTGGCAAATAACGTGCATTTTTTGTAGCGTAAACTTTTGTGGCTGCTATTGTCTAGTATTGAAATATTTTATGCTTAAATCACTTAACAAGCAATAAACTAACATTTCGAAAGCTGAAACTCATTCTAAACGTCGGTTTTCATTTCACTATTTCTTAAAGTGTCTTAAACCATAAAATTCCTTTAAAGTATTACCATAAAATATTAAACTTTAGTTTTACATAAATAGCCTATCAATTCCTCTCCAGTCTTCGTATAACTAGGAAAAAAGAGATAATACATATGTGAAAATTTTTAAAACATGTATACCATGTTAATAAAACTTTGATAGCCTTAGCAGTTTATCCGAGAGTTCCTGTTTGTTTTTTTGAATTGTCCAGTATGTTAAGCAACACAATTTTAACACTTTTATCATAACTTTGCAATCGACGTGCAATATCAAATCATTTTAAATAAGTTTAAAGTAGCTTTCCACTAGGTGAACTCCTATTTCATTTAGGCCTGTTAAAAATTATTAGGTGTATTAATCAAGTGGCAGAAACTATTATAACATAAGAAATATACGGAATTTAATTTCGTCCAGAATTTATATATTTCATTTCCTTTCGTTTGAATAACTGTGCAACAGCAATTTTGTTTATAGACGTGTCTCTCAATTGATTGTGGCATTTTGTTTCTCTAGTGGTTTAGATACACCATTTACTTTTCGGTTGATTTTGACATTAAGCGATGTGGCTCTTTAAGCGATTTGGAGATGGGTACACTGAATAGCCAGAGTTCATATAATAAGCTGAAGAGCTTATGTGGCTGTAGTAGGAGGATTATGTTCTCGAGATGGACCTCGGCCAGGATAACGTCTGCTCTTAAACAGCTTTTTTCACTAAGTGAGATACTTTCCCTATGTAAATATGGAATGTTGTTGTTAATTTTTGCAGGCAGTGAAGACGGATCTATGGTATATTTGCCGCTTAAGAGTTTGCATAAATTAAAAAAAAATCTGATGTGTTACACTCAATGACTTTCTCTACTCTTGTACAATCTATTTTTACAAACGCCTATTCTCCATATGCTTCATGTTAATCGAGATATCGAGATGTCAATCTTATTGGTAATTTTCTTGTAGATGCAAGGGGAATATGATAGGTTTTAAGCGATAGTCAAATATTTTATCGCTGGTTGCTATGTGGCGCATTCCATTCTCTTTCCATGTCCAGGACATAAAAAAAAACTGATGTGTTACACTCACATGACTTTCTCTACTCTTGTACAAACTATTTATACAAACGCTTATTCTCCATATGCTTCATGTTAATCGAGATAAACATTTGCAGACTCTATCTTATTGTTAATTCTCTTGTAGATGTAAGAGGAATATATATTTACAAGGGCAATATACAAATACAGTAGCCTTTAAGCACATACATATCTCTTATTAGCTGGTTGCTAGGTGCAGCACCATTCGCTTTGCCACAGATTAATATTCTTTGCATATCGAAGACAAAAAAATGAATAACGAATTCCCATTTGAGAAAAGCATTGACAAATTTAAGGGAATAACAAGTAATATCTCGAAAATGGTTCACTCAACAAAAAAAATGTATACTACATAAATTGCGTATTTTAACGGGATCTACATTTTTGTGTAGTAAAATGGTTTACCAGTTATGCAAAAGTCGTTCACAATGAAGAATACTTTTGGAGACATTCCCAGGAAATTCAAGATATACATTTTATTTGTCATAAAAATATCTTAAACATATAATATTTTAATCAAAATCGTTAGAGCCATTTTTGAGAAAATTAAAATTTTCGAAAAAGCTTCCATGTAAAGGGTACTCTGGGGTGGGGGAATTTTCTTGAAAACCTTCGTGTCGCATCCTTGGAAGATACTGAACCCAAATACCAAGTTTGGTGTTTATCCGACTGTTCGTTTCTGAGTTATACTGTTCACCGACACGGACATGTTTCCAAAAATGCTTTTTTTGGATTCAGGGGGTCTCAAAACATGTATTTCCGGTGAAATCTCGGTATCGAATTTTTGGGTGGAATACAATACTTCCCCTACTTACTATACGTAGTAGAGAAAGTATTTAATAACGAATTTGAGAAAAAGTATTATAAGTATTGGAAAATTTAAGGGAATAACAAGCAATATCTCGTAAACGGTTCACTCAACAAAACAAATGTATATGACATAAATTGTGTATTTTAACGCGATCTAAATTATTTGTGTAGTAAAATTTTGTCTATCTCTTATGGTTTACCAGTTACGCAAAAGTCGTTCACAATGAAGAATACGTTTGGAGACATTACCAGAAAATTCGAGATATACATTTCATTTCTCATGACATTATCTTAAACATATGATATTTTAATCAAAATTGTTGGAGCCATTTTTGAGAAAATTAAAATTTTTGAAAAATGTTCCATGTAAAGGGTAGTCTGGGGTGGGTGGATTTTTTTGAAAACCTTCGTGTCGCATCTCTGCAAATACTAAACCTAAATACCAAGTTTGGTGTTTATCCGACTGTTCGTTTTTGAGTTATGCTGTACACAGACACACGCACGGACATGTTTCCAAAAATGCTTTTTTTGGATTCAGGGGGTCTCAAAACATGTATTTCCGGTGAAATCTTGGTATCGAATTTTTGGGTGGAATGCAATACTACGTAGTAGAGAAAGTAATAAGACACAATTTAACAGGTACGGTAGAAAAAGGTGTCCTTAAAGTACGGAAATTCATGCATTTGACGGTCTAAAGCAAAAGAATTATATCAACAAAAGGCATATTCTTCCTCAGGCCATTCGACTTTACATCGACGATTTGCACTAATGAACTAGTTTTGGTGGAATATTTGATAAAGTAAGAAATATGGAACATTTCATGACAAGACCGACAATTATTTTGCAGTTATAGCTGAATGGGGATGTGGGTAGTTACTAGAAACGGAAGAGGATTTCAACACTGTGGCTAAGGTAGGGGTGAGGCGAGATAGTACGGAGGGCGGCTAGATTTAATAGTGAAAGGCGCAGCACAGCGGGATCCATAACTTTTCCAGATAGTCATTGTATTCATGTTTATATTATTGTATACATATGTAATGATGTTATGTGAATATATTACGTAATTTAATAATGTAGGAGCTGTGAGAATAATAGGCTAAAGTTTACTAACAATGAGGTAAACTTGAGGCAATAATGAATTAGAAAGTTTAATAATGCTACTGGTAATTCTTGGAGCAACAAGAATAATATTTTTAAAACAGTTTATAAATAGCCAATCAACAACCAGAAGAAAGCTTAAGTTAAATAAAAGTATTCTAATGGAGTAACATTAGCCAATCAGAAACTGAAATGGAGCAAAATTTACAAATTCATAAGTCAGTTGCTAGCAGACAGCGTTCCCAACTGGACGCGAGATGCGTCCTCGAGAAGTTTAATACGTATTCAGTGTGAGACAAAAATAGTTTACGTGTTAAAAGGTGCAATTAATTAATAAATAATCTCACAGCTCCCTATATCAGTGAAGTGTTATTTAAATCGTGTCAAGAATTAATAAAAGGAGTGAAGTAGAAATTATAATCTATGTAAGTCTACATTCTTAGCCGCACCACTCCCTGCAAAGAAATTCATGTCTCTAACAATAATACTGACGCAGCCGAGGCAAACAAAAATATATAATATTTAAAGAAACAGTAAAATTACAAAGTTAATATATTTAAACTTGGGGCTAAGGCTACCGTAAACTTTTTACATAGTGCTGTTGCAACTACTTCAAGTTCGGCTCCCCAACAGTCGAAATACAATACAGCTCCTTCCTCAAAATTCTCTGAGCCATTAAAAAGGGTCTGTGGAAAGGAAATTTGTATTTCCATTCAAATTGGAAGAAACATGATATTTGTGCCGAGAAAAGGATTAAAGCCATAAAGATACGTACGTGCTACAGAATAAATTAAACTAATTGTAAATAGTACCGTGGGAAAGAGAAAGCTGATCAGAGCTGAAATTTTAACCAGTAAATGGAAAGTCAAGAATACAAACCGAGCAAAATGATCACGTGACATATGGGAGTAGGAATGATATCAGAGATGGCGAAATTCACAAAATACAAATAACTTCACTCTTAGCTGAACTCTGCACCGTATAAGTTAGGCCGCGCCTATGAACGCAGGGAAAGCATTACAATATCTCTTTATACTGCCGACTAACAAACCATCTCTGTCAGTCGTGGAGTGGTGGCTCGCGTTCCTGAATGTGTAACATAACAGTATGATAAAGCCAATATTTACCGGAGCCGATGTTTTTATTATCGCAATATATACATAATTTTACCACCCCCACCCTGTAGACATAACAGAATCAACACTGCTACACGCTAGCCGGAGAAAGAAGAGACTTAAAGGTTACGCATCGAGGACGCGGCCACCTTCAGTCCGTATGCGCCTGCGACAGTATGACACAAAGAGGAAAAGTCGGTTAAATTCCTAACTTAGTATTAAAGTTCAGTGACTTCCAAGAATGCGACAGATGATTTTAAAATCTCTCTCTCCAAACTACCATTTACAAGAAATTTTTTATAAATGTTTTTTATGAAAAAGCTGTATAACAGCTTTGATTAAAGTAACATGTGTTTAAGGTATTTTAATGACAAATGAAGTGTATAACTTGAACTTTCTGGGAATACACATTGAAGTGCTCGTCATTCCGCATGACTTATGCATAGATAGATAAAATCACAAAAAATATAGATCTCGTTAAAGCAAAGAATTTATGTAAAAAAAGTTTTCTGAGATATTCCTGGTTATTGATTGGAATTCTCAAATATTTATAGGTAGGTTTCTCAAATGGGAAGTCATCATTCGTTGTTGCTTTCTCTACTCATATTTTAAAATCCTGAATCCAAAAGAAAATCTTTTTTTTAGAAAAAAAAAGGTCTGTGTGTCTGTGAACAGCATAACCCAAAAACGAAAAGTTGGATAAATACCAAACTTGGTATTTAGGTTAAGTATCTTTCAAAGATGCGACACAAGAGTTTGAAAAAAATCCCCCACCCCAAACTACCCTTTACATGAAACATTTTTTGAAAACTTTGATTTTCTCGGAAATCGCTCTAACAATTTGTATTAAAATATCATATGTTTAAGAAATTTTTGTGGCAAATGAAACGTATATTTAATTTCCTGGAAATGTCCCCAAAAGTCCTCTTTATTCTGAATTCCTTTAGCATAAATGGAAAACCGTAGGAGATAGACAAAATTTTACTACACAAATATATAGATCTCGTTAAAACACAATGTCATACACATTTTTTTTAAGTCAACCATTTCCGAGATATACCTTCTTATTTGTTTGAATTTTCCCATACTTATACTTTTTCAAATCGGAATTACTTATTCATACAAAGATAATGAAATGCTCCACATAACCAACTCTTAAAAGGTTTAACTATCTCTTAAAGCCTAACATATTCCCCTTGCACCTACAAGAAAATTAGCAATAAGAAGCATAACATGAAGCATACGGAGAATAAGCGTTTGTAAAAATAGTTTGTACAAGAGTATAGAAAGTTATGCGAGTGCAACACATCAGATTTTTTTTCTCTCGTGGTCGTGAAAAGAGAATGGAATTTCAAAGCCATCACATAGCGAGAAGCTTAAAAGCTTTGACTACTGTATAAGCTCACTGCATTCCCCTGTTCCCTTACGAATAGCTTCAATCGCAGTTAGGATATCGACTTGTAACACTCTAATTTGTTCCTGTCTAACCGATATGAATTACTAGTAATTCCACAAATGCAAAACAGCTGTAGTAGTCTTGATAAGCAATAGGTTTGAATAGATGTGAAGGCAGAATAGTACAGAAATGTGTCGTTTTAGATATTTCTTAGTAGAGGTATCTCATGTTCAACTGGTAAAAACCGCATTTAAACGTAATTTTTCTCTGCCTCTAAGTACACTACCTGATCAAAAGTATCCCGATACCTGGCTGAAAATGACGCACAAGTATGTGGCGCCCTCCATCGGTAATGCTGGAAGTCAATTATGGTGTTGACCCACACTTAGCCTTGATGACAGCGTTCACTCTCGCAGGCATACTTTCAATCAGGTGCTGGAAGGTTTCTTGTGGAATGGCAGCCCATTCTTCGCGGAGTGCGGAACTGAGGAGAGGTATCGATGTAGGTCGGTGAGGCCTGGCACGAAGTTGGCGTTCCAAAACATCCCAAAGGTGTTCTATAGGATTCAAGTCAGGACTCTGTGCAGGCCAGTCCATTACAGGGATGTTATTGTCGTGTAACCACTCCGCCACAGCCTGTGTAGTATGAACAGGTGCTCGATCGTGTTGAAAGATGTAATCGCCATCCCCGAATTGCTCTTCAACAGTGGGAAGCAAGAAGGTGCTTAAAATATCAGTGTAGGTCTGCGCTGTGATCGTGCCACGCAAAATAACAATGGGTGCAAGCCCCCTCCAGGAAAAACACGACCACACTATAATACCACCACCTCTGAATTTCACTGTTGGCACTACACATGCTGGCAGATGACGTTCACCGGGCACTCCTCATGCCCACACCCTGCCATTGGATCGCCACATTGTGTACCGTGATTCGTCACTCCATACAACGTTTTGCCACTGTTCAATCGTGTAATGTTGACGCTGCTTACACCAAACCTGGCGTCGTTTGGCATTTTCCTGCGTGATGTGTGGCTTATGAACAGCCGCTCTACCATGGAATCCAAGATTTCTCACCTCACGCCTAACTGTCATAGTACGTGGAGTGGATTCTGGTGCAGTTTGAACTTCCTGTGTGATGGTCTGGATAGATGTCTGCCCATTACTCTTTACGACCCTCTTCAAATGTAGGCCGTCTCTGTCAGTCAACAGACGAGGTTGGCCTGTACGCTCTTGTGCTTTACATGTCCCTTCACGTTTCCACTTCACTATCACATCAGAAACAGTGGACCTAGGGATGTTTAGGAGTGTGGAAATCTCGCGTACAGACTTCTGACACAAGTGACACCCAATCACCTGACCACGTTCGAAGTCCGTGAGTTCACAGAGCGTCCCATTCGGCTGTTTCACGATGTCTAATGACTACTGAGATCGCAGATAATGAGTACCAGGCAGTAGGTGGCAGCACAATGCACCTAAGATGAAAAACATATGTTTGTGGGGTTGTCCGGATACTTTTTATCACATAGTGTATGTGTTAACTAAGTTTCAAATGTGTGTGTCAAGGTATTAACTTACTTATGTATTTTGAAGCTTCGTGAACGTTAGAGAGATTGACTTGTGATTTAAGTATTTATTACAATGTTACTTACTTTACTATTTTCGTTTGAATGTTTGAGGTTCTTGTAACTTAACGCTTTAATACTACATACATAGGTAAGGCATCAGCCATCCTACAACATTTATTAAAGCATGTATATTTGTAATTTCTACTTTCTCTATTACGTATTTACCGCAAGTAGAAGTAATATTGTATTCCACCCAAAAATTGGATATCGGAATTTCATCGGAAATGCACGTTCTGAGTTTCTTGTGAAACCAAAGGATCTTTAGAAAGGTTTTTTTTGTGCGTGTACGTGTGTCACAATTCTTAACACAAAACGTCCAATAAATATCAAACTTGATATTTGGATTCAGTGCCTTCCAAAGATACAGCACAAGATTTTTAAGAAAATGTCCCATCTATTTAAAATTACCTTTTACATCGAAAGTTTGGATTTTTTCAAGAAAACGCTCTAATGATTTTAATTAAAACATTATTTTTAAGATATTTACATGAAGAATAAAATACATATCTTTAATTTTCTGCAATAGCCTATGAAACCTTCATTCGGAAGGAATTTTGTAATACCTTGTATAACTGGTAAACCATAAGAGATAGACAAAACGTACTACACAAACAATGTAGTGCTCTTTAAAGTACATATATAATTTAGATAAAGGACCTTTTCTGTGGCATGTTCCATTACTGAGATATCCATTATTATTGGTTTTAAAGTGCTATCGCTATTCAGTTACGCGATGTCATAGAAAGAGTGTGGAATTTATAGGCCAGTATATAATGATGTGGTTTTTAAACATCTTGTCTATGGATTTTGTTTCCTCTATCCCCCTTATACCTTCAAAGAAATGTGTAATGAAACTATTTTTTTAAAGGTTAATCTCGATTAGCATGAAGCTATACAAAAAATCGGATGCTACATTCACATAACCTTCTCTGTCCTCTATCCCCTCTCGTTTACTTATGGGTGTATATTAATTATTAAGAAATTATATTTTTCTATCTATTTCATTTTAATCCATATAAACATTTGCAGAAATAGCTACATTACACATTTTCTTAGGATACCAAGAGAACAGCGATAGTCCAATTTTTAAGAACCGGACGCTATATTGTTATACACCGGGGTGAAGCCAAAAGATTTGCAGCTAAAATATTAATTTACTTACCCCGACATAAACATTGGGGAACGTAGCATCAGTTTTACATGAGAGATACCAAGAAAGTGCTGCACAAACTAAGCGGGCGTGGGATGTTAGATCATTAAAAATACATAAATTCACATTTACCTCTGATTTATTATAATTAACAAGGTACCCTACATTATACACAAAGGATTACAGAACATTGGGGGAGATGCCCCATGCACACACACCCATCTCGCACACGCAACCATCCCCTCTGAAGACCTACATTAAACTATAAGTGACGCCAATAGGCGGCGCCGTGGCCGAGTGGTTAGACCGCTGGCCTCTCTATTACGTATTTACCGCAAGTAGAAGTAATGTTGCATTCCGGCCAAAAATTGCATATCGGAATTTCATCGAAAATGCACGCTCTGAGTTTCTTGTGAAACCAAAGGATTTTTAGAAAAAGATTTTTTGTGCGAGTGCGCGTGCCCAGGTTCGATCCCAGGGGATCGCACGTGGGATTTGTGGTGCACAAAGCGGCGTCTGGGCAGTTTTTCTCCGGGTTATCCGGTTTCCCCCGCCATTCATTCCACCAACTGCTCCTACATCACCTTTCCTTTCAACCATTTCACCATTTCGTTTCATCTACTTCCTTCCTCCCATACCAGGCAACGGGCTGATCACCCATCCTGGAAATTCTGTCTGATCCATGAGCTCCTCGACGGGCCTCTGACCCCAGGCACCCGCCGGTAAGTCCTAAGGGGTGTAAGTCCTACATAAGAGGAGGTTAAACAGAGAATGAATATAAATGACGCCAAGCCACCACACAGAGGGGTTCCTCCCCCGACTTGCCTTCACCCCCAACTAGGAAGATGGAATTGCCGCGCCGGACAAGAACTTAACATACAAACACAACAATTAGACTTGACAATACACACACATACGCTACAGTATGCTGCCATAAAATTCCATACTGTTTCCACGCAATCGCGAGAAAGAACTGAAAATCAATGGGGCTTAAAAGTAATGACAAAGTATTAAACAAACCGAACCATTAATAACGGATATCTCGGAAATGGCTGATGCCACAAAAAATTAATTGAAATATTTTGTGTGTGTTAAAGACATACATTTTTGTGTGGTACGTTTTCGTCTAACGTTTAGCAGTTGTACAAGATTATGCAAAATTTCTTCCAACTGAAGTGGAGTTCACAGGCTGTTCGCATAAAATTCAAGATATATATTTTATTTGTCATGTAAATATCTTTAATGTGTGTGCTAGTTTAATCAAAATCGTCAGCCATTTTTTAGAATATCAAAAATTTCAAAAGATGTTTCATGTAAGGTGTAGTTCCGGGTGGGGAAATTGTCTTGAAAAATCTTCGTGTCGCATCTTTGGAAGGTACTGATCCTAAATACAAGGTTTGGTGTTTATCTAACATTTCATTTTTTAGACACACACATACAAACCACACACCAAATACTTTTCTCTGAAAATGCTTTTTTTTTTCTTCTTTTTACTTTCTCTACTACGTATAGTAAGTAGGGGAAGTATTGCATTCCACCCAAAAATTCGATACCGAGATTTCACCGGAAATATATGTTTTGAGACCTCCTGAATCCAAAAAAAGCATTTTTGGAAACATGTCCGTGTGTGTGTGTGTGTGTGTCGTCTGTCTGTGAACAGCATAACTCAGAAACGAACAGTCGGATAAACACCAAACTTGGTATTTAGGTTCAGTATCTTCCAGAGATGCGACACGAAGGTTTTCAAGAAAATCCTCCCACTCCAGACTACCTCTACATGGAAAATTTTTCGAAAATTTTAATTTTCTCAAAAATGGCTCTAACGATTTTGATGAAAATATCATATGTTTAAGATAATGTCATGAGAAATGAAATGTATATCTCGAATTTTCTGGGAATGTCTCCAAAAGTATTCTTCATTGTGAACGCCTTTTGCATAACTGGTAACCAATAAGAGATAGACAAAATTTTACTACACAAAAAAAGTAGATCGCGTTAAAATACACAACTTATGTCATATACATTTCTTTTCTTGAGTGAACCGTTTTCGAGATATTGCTTGTTATTTCCTTAAATTTTCCAATACTTATACTTTTTCTCAAATTCGTTATTTATTTTTTTATGTCCTGAACATGCAAAGAGAATGGAATGCGCCACATAGCAACCAGCGTTAAAATATTTGACTATCGCTTAAAACCTACCATATTTCCCTTGCATCTACAAGAACATTACCAATAAGATTGACATCTCGATATCTCGATTAACATGAAGCATATGGAGAATAGGCGTTTGTAAAATTAGATTGTACAAGAGTAGAGAAAGTCATGTGAGTGTAACACATCAGATTTTTTATACAGGGGCCCTCAAGACATGTATTTACGGTGAAATCTCTATGAATTTTTGAATACCTGCAGTACCTTCTCTACCTACTAGGTACGTGTTAGAGAGTAATAATAAACGACAGTACGTGAATCATGTGAATGTAACATCAGATTTTCTATTCTGCGTTCTATTAAAAGGATGGCACCTTCAGTGATAGTCATCTCAAAAACCCTCACCCCCATTTCACCTGTTTAAACCTTGTAACCAGGCATTGGGAAAGATAAGACAATCTCTTGTTTTCTTTATATATATATATATATATATATATATATATAGTTATCGCGCTGTGAACCTCTTTACCATTGGTAACAACTGCTGAATTATTAAACAATGTCTAACCTCAAAATGTCACTTAACAGAATCAAAATTAACATCTAATTGAGGCAGTAGTTTTAACACTTAAATGATTTCAGTCAAATTATATAATATGTAAATTAAATAGCAGCCCGCCTTGAAGCAATATGTGTATGTAATAATTTGCAAAGTGTATGTAATAGTCATTGCATATGCTTATTATTGTAAACATGTTCAATAATGTTATGTGAATGCATTACGTAATTTAATAATGTAGGAGCTGTGAGAAATAGGTTTAAAGTTGCTAACAATGAGGTAACCTTGAGGCAATAATGAGTAAGGAAGTTTAAATGCTACTAGTCATTATTAGAGCAGCAATAATGTAAATTTTTGAGACAGTTTAAAAAATATCCAATCAAAAACCAGAAAAAGCTTTAGTTAAATGCAGATGTTCTATTGGACTAAGGTTAGCCAATCAGAGACTTGAAATACAAAAGTCTACAAAGTTAGGCGTTGGAAAACAGTTCAGTTGCCTGCAGACAGTGCTCATAACTGGATGCGTTGTTTGTGCGTCCTCGAGAGATTTAATACGTATTTGTGTGAAACAAAAATAGTTTACGTGTTAAAAAGTGCAAGTGCAAGCTCTCGATATCAGTGAAGTGCTATTTAATTTGTGTCAAATACTAATAAAAGGAGTGAATTAAAACTTAGAATCTGTGTAAGCCTACATTCTTAGTCGTATCACAACCCTGCCAAGACATCCGTGTCTCTAACAAATACTGACGCAGCTGAATGTTGAATACTTAAAGAAACAGTCAAATTACAAAGTTAATACTTTTTTTTAAACTTGGGGCAAAGGCTACCGGAAACTGTTTATTATACGTGCGGTTGCAACTACTACAAGTTCGGCTCCCCAACAGTTGAAATATAATACAACTCCTACTTCAAATCGGCTTTTCATACGTAGCATCAAACAACGTAATGAACAATTCTAGTTCAAATTGGTGTCCATACGTGGAGCTAAATAAATAAACAACTCCAACAAAACACCTTTTTCATAGTCAAACTAATTGAATGCATGGTGCTTTAGCAAATCTTAAAGCGACCGTTTTGTTCTGAATTTTCCTCATTCGGAAACAAATGATGGAGATTTAATTATCGGACGAGTATCACTATCTCTGGATGAGACAATTAATTGAATAAAAATGGGATTGGTGGATATCCAAGACGTTCTTAGTACCTATTTGCCTACATAGTGATTACGTCACATGCGTCGAGTATTCTATAAAATTGCCGTGTTTGATTTAAGTCTTGGGTAGCTGACAAATAAATTAAAATGAATTAAATGTAAGTAATACACCTAAAGTATTAGGTGTTGTATGGAATCCTACTCACGAAATAGTCTTAGCAAATTCAACTGTGATATAAAAACAAATCCGTTTTCTGCGGTCCCTTGCTTGCGTGTTTTACATTTGAATTTTGTTTCAGCTTGTATACTACCTCTCAGGGCAGTCTACATTTATGATGTATATTTACATATTTTCATATATTACCGCTTTCTCTAAACGCTGGCTAAATAGAGAGTGAATTTACATTTTTACGCTCGGAAGCATCGTAACAACCTCCCTTTGATAGAATAATGGTGAATCCCTAGGCATTGTGAAATAAACGCATAAAAGCGCACTTTTCAGTAGTTAACCGCGAGGCATTAACCACAAAGCTCAGACCATATTAAAGGGCTATTTTTATGCTAACCTTCAACACGACTAGTAAACGCTTGCTGCAACATACGCAGAGGTGCTGCATTCTGGCGATGGAATAAAAGCGGTACACTATAATAAAGGAAGCCATTGTAAAGTTTTTGCAGTTTTTAGGTAAGCTCCCACAGGAGTACGATTTGTTGTGAGCTGAGACAATTACTACAATAAAGATTTTCTCTAAAAAGCTAATACGTGTCGCTAAACACGTCTGTGCGTGTGCGTAATATATTGATTCTAGCTTATAGTTTCTAAGTTAGGTGCTATTTTAAGCTACAACAGAACGATGTTGATATAGGCGACATTGTAAAGAACATTTACAAAACAATATGTAACAGTCACACTGCAGTATTTTCTCTTCCACATTCACTCCATGCACTCCATTGCTATAAAATAGATATGTTTCATCCACATGATTCTCTGCCCTTAATCGCTTTATAGTGCATTAAAAATTATTCTATCTATTTAATTTTAATAAAGATAAGTATTTCCGGAAGTAGCTACATTACACACTTTGTTATATATACAAAGGGAATAGCATAAGTCAAATGTTTTAGTGCAGGACGCTACACGCTGCCCTTAAAATTCCATACTCTATGACATCACGAGAAACAATAAAAAATTGACCGACTTTACAAGAACGGCTAAGTATTGAACTTTCGAACCAGTTAATAACCGATATCTCGGAAATGGCTGATGTCACAAAAAAGTTATTTGAAACAAATTGTGTGTTGTAAACAGAGATACATGTTATGTGTAGTACGTTTTCGTCTATCGCTTAACGTTTACCAGTTGTACAAAACTATGCAAACCTACTTCAAAATGAAGAGCACTTCACAGGCTTTTCTCAGAAAATGTAATATACACATTTTGTTTTTCACGTAAATGTCTTTAATATAAAGAATTTTAATCAATCATTAGAACTATGTTTTAGAAAAGAAAAGGGATCGAAAAGTATTCCATTTAAAGGCTAGTTTATGTGGGGGATTTTTTGGAAATCCTTGTATGGCGTCTTTGAAAGATATTGAACCTAAATAACAAGTTTGGGATTTATCTGACTTTTCGTTTCTTAGTTACATTGTTCACACGTACATTTTTTTTCCAAAAACGCTCTTTATGGATTCAGGGATCTCAAAACATATATTTCCGTTGAAATCTCGCTATCAAATTTTTGAGTTGAATGCAACGCCTTCCCTACCTACTATGTAGATGGTAAAGAAAGTAAGAATCCAGTGTTACTAACCAGTACTAATAAGCGAAATCATGTCATATGTACCAAACATTTGAAATTTGATGTTCCATAATCACTTAATATTTGATACATCACTAGTATCCGGTTTTGAAATCCATCCTTTTAAATCAGACATTTTACTTTTTCATTTAAAGAAATTTTAAATTCGTTGGATAAATATTATTTTTTATGAATTAATTATATTTATATATAATTAAGTAAGATTCTTCTTGTTCAAAGTATAATAGAACTTAATTGAATATATAACCTTTTAAATATATAAGATCTTATAAAGAAAAATTTATTTACATTATTCATATTAATTAACATCTACATTTATATAAGATATAATAGCCTATAGGGGGAAAAAAAACTAAAGTCTTAATAATAAATACATATGTACGCGTATTCCAATTATTTTTAATTAATTCAATAAGACAAATATATATTATTAAATTTATTATTATATACTGTAGTATTTTCTTACAAGTAGACAGATTCCATTTATAAGGTGAGAAAAAATGGAATCTGTGTACTTGTAAGAAATTACTATAGTAGAACCAAAACTTTTTGAAGAAAAAAACTTTCAATCGAATTGGGCAGTGGATAAATATTATTTTTTATGAATCAATCATATTTGTATATAATTAAGATTCTTGTTCAAAGTATAAGAACTTAATTGAATATATAACCTTTTAAATATATAAGATCTTATCAAGTAAGATTTATTTACATTATTTGTATTAATTAATATCTATATTTATATAATGTATAATAACCTGAACATGCAGATTTATGGAGTATTTGGAACTTCTGTTTTTATACAGAATTTTGAAAAATGATAGAAAACTCTACAATCACCCAGGTTTGATATGCAGGTTTTAGAAACGTTTGTTGTAGAGAATAGATTCTGTAGTTGTAAAGTTCTTTTAGTGCGTTTAATTCAATATAGTTGTAATAATACAGTGATTTTGAAAACCTACCTTTTGACAATCAAAAGCATTTCCTTTTAACTTCCTATTTAAAACTTATATGTTAAGCTGATATAATTATTAACTTTGAATTCAAATTTTCAACAAAAGGCGCCAATGTGTTATATTCAGAGTGTCTGTTGTGAACATTTTATCTACATGTGACAAAATTCCGTTAGGTGTTAGAGTATTTACACAAAATGTAATTTTTAACCAGGATAATTTATTCGCCATGTAGTTTTACCTATAAAGTTCAAATTAAGCAATAAGGACCTAGTTACATACAGAATTTGGAAACATTCAAATACTTGTTCGAGATGAGAAGCTCTTGCGATGGTAAGTCTTGTCTTCTTAAGGGTACCATGGATCTTTTCGGGCGCAAAAATCCTTAGCAGGGCTTCCTTCGTAAGGGAAGTAAAGCGCTGGTCCCGTGTCGTAGATTTACGCAGGTAATAGAACCTCAAGCCCGATAAAGAGGCATCTCAGAAAAATTTCCGGTCCTTCACGCCCAAAGGATACACTAAGAACTGTAGTACGAGGGCTGATCAACAAAGACTGAGACTGATTTTTTCCTGTAGCTTCCGTGATATTTTCGTAACTGTAATATAAATATTTGAAAAGAGCGGGTTTTTATGTATAATGTTGGTAGGCGGCAGCACTCTCGTATTGGTAGGTTGGTAGTAATGCTCTATTTTGTAGACCCTACGTGCACTTCGTATACCAGCTGCGTCACTTTACTGATGGAGGGGATGCATTTTTTTAAATCGATTATCACCGGTGATGAGTCATGGCTGCATCATTATGATCCTGAAGGAAAATAAGCCAGCACAGTGTGGAAATCGCCAGGTTCTCCAACACCAAAAAAAGGCAAAAGTTGTTCCATCTGCAGGGAAAGTGATGGTGATCACATTTTTTGACTGTAATGGAACGATTTACCAGCATGCAGTTCCCCCTCACACTACTGTTACAGAAGCGTACTACACGTCAGTATTGGCTACACTGAGGAAGCACATTGCAAAGAAACGACCAGAGCTTTCTCGGGCTGGGTGGCAACTTCGTCATGACAATGCACGGCCTCACGTCGCAAATCAAGTCATGCAGTTTCTGGCTCGATTCAACATTACCTGTGTACCACATCCACCTTATAGCCCCGATCTTGCACCCTGTGACTTTTTTTTATTCCCATCACTAAAGGCAAAGTTTAGGGGTATTCGATTTGAGAGCTCTGAAGCAGTGCTCAAGAAAAGTGAGGCGATTCTCAAGGACCTGACAAAGAATGGTCTGCAGCACGTGTTCAAGGACTGGCAGAGACGCTATAAAAATTACATTGAAATAGGAGGGGACTATTTTGAAAAAGATCATGTAAACATTGAATTGGAGTAATAAACATCTGTGAAAAACATCAGTCTCAGTCTTTGTTGATCAGCCTTCGTAGTTAAAGAGCGTCAATGAATAAAACTCCCACTTTTTATGCGATTTAAAGAAAAAGGAAAAATCACGAGCTTTAAGCAAGTCCATTATAATTACATATTTAGGAAAATACAGGTAGTACATGGGACCACAAGAAAAGCATTTGTTAAGAACTGCACATTTTCATGAGCTATACGTTTTTCTTGCAAGTTGTCTTGTTTCCTATGTCATCCCAGATGTATATTATACATTCACCTGCATTTCTCTACCCTCCATCGTTTATTAGTGGGTATACAACATATTCTTACTAAACCTTATTTTCTATCTACCACATTTTAATCCAAATACACCTTTGCAGAAATAGCTACATTACACATTTCGTTATAAATACAAACAGAACAGCGTAGTCGAATGCTTAAGAACTGGACCCTAAATGCTAGCTTTAAAATTCCATACTGTTTTCATGCAATCGCGGGAAGCAACCGAATGGTCGTCCTCCGTGGACTAGTGGTACCGTGCTAGACTCTAGTTCCCAAGGTCGCGGGTTCAAACCCGGCGATGGATTTTTTCGGGCGTAAAAATCCTTAGGATGGCTTCCTTCGGAAGGGAAGTAAAGCCGGTGGTCCCGTGTCGTAGATTTATGGCACGTAAAAGAACCTCAAGCCTGATAAAGAGGCCTCTGAGCAAAATTACCGGTCTTTCACGCCCAATATAGAGTGGGACGCTAAGAACCACAGCAGTTAAATAGCGTCCATAAATAAAACTCAATTTAAAATTTTGAAAGGACTTTAAAGAATGATCAATAAATAAACAATTCGAACCATTAATAACCGATATTTCAGAAATGGCTTATGCCACAAAAAACTTATTCGAAATAAATTGTGTGCTCTAAAGAGATCTACATTTTTATGTAGTACGTTTTCGTCTATCGCTTAACGTTTACTGGTTATACAAGATTATGCAAAATTCCTTCTGAGTGAACAGGACTTCAACGGCTCTTCATAGAAAATTCAAGATATACATTTTATTTGTCATTTAAATTTCTTTAATAAGTGGTATTTTAATAAAAATTGTTAGCCATTTTTTTAGAAAATAAATTTTTCTAAAAATGTTCCTGTAAAGAGTAGCTTCGAGTAGAGGGATTTTCGCCAAAACCTTCGTGTCGCATCTTTGGAAGGTACTTAACAAAATCTACAGCTCCTATAATACTTGATATTCCAGCTAGATGTAGAGAAAAAATAGAGAATCTAAATACTAAGTTTTGTATTTATTTGACCTTTAGTTTGAGTTTTTTGTTCTCACACAAACATAAAACCAGGGATACTTCTAGTTTCCGAGGTCGCGGGTTCAAACCTTGAAGAGGGCGATGGATTTTTTTCGGGCGTAAAAATCCTGAGCATGGCTTCCTTCGGAAAGGAAGTAAAGCCGATGGTCCCGTATCGTGGATTTACGGCACGTAAAAGAACTCAAGCCTGATAGAGGCCTCTCAGCAAAATTTCTGGTTTTTCACACCCAATATAGAATGGGACGTTAAGAGCCATAGTAGTTGAAGAGCGTCCATAAATAAAATCAGCTAAAAACACATACACATACTCGGCCTTTACCTAAAAATGCTCTTTTTGGTTTCAGGGGGCCTCAAAATATATTCCCGGTGAAATCTCGACATCGAATTTTTGAGTGGAATACAGTACTTCCACTACGTAGTAGAGAAAGTAAAAAAAAAAAAAAAACTGTACGAAATTTAGTCCTGAGACTATTTACAGAAAATTCAAGAAATACAGTTTATTATTCATGCAAATGTTTTAAATATAAGGTATTTTTTTTTCAAAATCTTTAGAGCTATTTTTGAGAAAATAAAACATAAAGAAGCACTTCCCTCTAGTTCAGGGTTGAGGATGTTTTAAAACCTTCGCTGGCTTATCTAAATTCCCTGTCTCAAGTATGATGCTTAATGCTATTGAATTTTGGTTTTCCAGTTATGCTGTTAGCAGGAAAACATGCTAATGCAAGCGCCCACTCTCACTCCACCCGTATACACGGGTATTTTTTTTCTGAAAATGCTTTTTTATTTTGTGTTCAGTAGACCAATAAAGATGTATTTCCAATGGAATCTCGATTTAGAAATGTTGGGTGTAATACAATACTTAGTCTACCTATTATAGTTGCATGGTAGTGAAAATAAGAAAGATCAGAATATGATGGATACAACTGCTGAGGTGTCCAGGTCACACTTGCACATAGAGGTGATAAATTGCTGAACCTCCATTGTTGTCATCATAGATTTATTAATTGCCACTTTACCTGGATGATCGTGTCCTCTGCTGTATCTCAGCGTGGGGAAGTTTATCTTGTAGATGCTGAAGTCGTCGTTGTCCACTTTGGGTTGCCTCGGTTGTCATCGGGTTCAAGGATGAGACGGGTCGAAGAACGCATAGGTGACGCACGCGAGAGAATAATTATTCAGTTGGAAGACACGGAGAAGTCAATTGTAACAAGATTATTTATTTCCTTTAGCTAATCTCTACAGCACTGACATTAAAATATTGGTAATGAACACAATGTAGGTTACATTCGACGTAAATATTTTCTTTTAGGCCAACTTCCGCTACTCGTGAGTTAATTTCCTCGAAGTTGATAATGAATTACATTTCCTATGTCCGTCATTAATTATATAACTCTATAAACACGAACTTCGTATTTTCAAATAGTTAACAAAGACTACATTCTGCTTTTGGGGTTGAATTTCTTACTTGACGAATATGGATTTTGTCTAACAGCTTAAGACATGCTATGGTATAGGTTTCATGTGGGGGTTCATATACAAAACACTTTGGGCCCCTTAGTAATTTCGAATTTTCACTTGGCTGTCCAACCGGGCTCTTCAAAATTTGTAGAAATCAGAAGCTTTCTCTTCACTGTTGATTCATCGCTGCTTAGTCACATGGTTATATACAACAGAAAAATCCGCTGCTTCTCTCTGACCCTGGTATTCCTCCAGCGTCATGTATTTGAGTCTTTCTTACTCGTAACATATACAAAGAGTCTTTGTTGGTGATGGCTCTAACAGACTTTTTCTTCGTGGCTTTGCATTGCTAAAAATCTATTAGTTGGAAGCCTTCCAGTACAATTCACATGAGAGTTACAAAAACCTAAAATAACATTAAAAAATAAACATGATAGGTATTGATACATACATGATAAAATATAGGGTAAATACTGTCTCACAACATACATATGTTACTGAGAGAACATTACCATCAATGTTGGTTTTCTATTCGTGATTGACACCAAAACTTAATACAATCGTACATATTTATCTATTTTAAAATATAGTATTTAATATTTATGTAAATTCGTCTCTAGAAGAAAATACAACATTCATAATTAGTATTTCTACTCATGTTACTACTAATTACTATTAGTAATCAATAATATTGTATCCCGGAGTAGTTGAAGGCATTTTAAAATAAGACGACCCGTTTTCCTGATTCTCAGTGGTGTTTCTCCCTCCGTAAAATTTCCACGTTTATATTTTTCACCTAGCTGTTGTCACATCTCTGACTGGCTTAGACAAATCCCAAGAATTAAAGTGAACCAATAAGCCATGCTACCCTGGATATGAAATGAAAGGAGTAGGCTTGGATATTATTCTGCTTTGATTCGGTAAACATTTAGAGATGGCTAGACCATTTAACATGATTAGAGCCTCGATCTTTTAGATGGATAGGTGTGCGAGAAATGAGTTGCCTACAGCACTGAAATGCACAACAGCCATAATTTACATCTAACGTTCCTTCTGAAGTATACATAGAAGGTTTAAAATTATTGCCACAATGTAATAATTACCACCAAGAAGCTATCTCGATGCATTTGAGAATTTAAATAATTCTTTGATATAAAACGAATAAATAGTATATATGTATACTTTATAATAGGATTATTACTTATTTAACAAGGGTTAGGCTGTTTGGTCTGCTCAGACTTCAAGATGCTAAAACTGGTCCTGTAATATGGACAAGGCTTTCTGTATTTACTCTTTTGAGTGCTAGAAAAATGGATTGATAATAATCTGAAATGCATTATTATTATTATTATTATTATTATTAATATTATTATTATTAATATTATTATTATTATTAAATTATGACATCGAGGTAGTAAAATGCGTCGTAAACTAGACTTGCCTACCCGCGTATGTGGTATTGAGTAGTGTGTGTCTGCCTCACATTCAGGAGATTCCAATTTCGAATCTCGGTTAGGGTGAGTTACCTGCATGAGTGGTAACTTTAAGCTCTATGGATTCCGGGCTCATTTGAGCATCATTTGACCTGTCGCCCTACGTGGTCTAAGGCCTCTGGCTTCCTAGGTGGTGGGTACAAACCCGACGGAGGGCGATGGATTTTTTCGGGCGTAAAACTCCTTAGTATGGATTCCTTCGGAAGGGAAGTAAAACCGGTGGTCCCGTGTCATATATATATATATATATATATATATATATATACGGCACGTAAAAGAACCTCAAGCCCGATAAAGAGACCTCTGAGCAAAATTTATGGTCTTCCACGGCCAGTATAGAATGGGACGTTAAGGACCATAGTTAAAGAGCATCCATATATAAAACGAATTTATTTATTTATCCTTTGACTATTTCATTCATTCAGTGTCCAATATGACTTAGGCACGTTTTTACAATGTGCCGTTAATAGGAGTAAACGTTAACTGACAGTTTTCCTTATGGTTGGAGTAAAGTTACGCTAAGGATTTCTTGGTTCTTATCTCCAGGTTAAGATTTACTGCCGGTTAACACAGCCATGCCAAATTGTAGAGTTGGTGGAAATGTTTCTCATATGTATGGGAGTAGTAATAGTCCCGGATGAGCCAATTGTTTTAACGATAATCCTGCCGCTAGGGGCGCTAGTGTCGCTAGTGTCGCTGCGTGCGACGGCGGCGGCGGTAAGTTTGAAAAGCGCCCTGAGCGTTAGGATTATCGTTAAATCGGTTGGCTCATCCGGGACGAGTTGAAAGAATTGAGGAAGTGACGTGGAGTGTTTTGATTGGTTCGTTAATTTGGGGTGGGAGATGGAGGAAGGGAGATGGAGGAGTATGGAGGTCGCGTGATGGAGAGGAGCTGGGTGGCGAGGTGTTGTCTGTGCGGAGGTCGGTACTGAAATGGGGGAAAAGATGGGGAGCGAGGGATAAAAAGTGTAAAGGAAAGTGACGTGTGAAGTTGTGATTGGTGGGAATAAGAAGTGATGTTATTGGTGGAAAGGAGCAAATGAAGGTTGTTGATTGGTAAGAATAAGAGAGATTATGATTGGTGGAAAGAAAAAGGAGTGGGGTATGTTGGAGGTGATGGGAAAGGTGAGTTTTGCTAGCAGCAAGATTTGCAAAAGCCTGTCTTGAACTGATCAGCAATTTTTGAACGTCGGATGGTAGTTTTCTTGAGTGGATAGAGAGATGGGGGCGATATGAGATGCGGTGGCGAAAATGGGAACTAGACAAGGTTGTTGAGACAAGAGGTTTAAGGACGAGGAAATTTGGAGGTTAGTGGTGAACACGGCTGTCGCAAGAGGTGGGGGTAAGGAGACGCAGTGGTGAGAATGGGAACTAAAAGAAGATGGGGGTAGCAAGAGTTTTAGAAGAGTAGATTTTGAGGTTAAAATAGTGGGAACTAAAAATGGCGGAGGGTCTGCGACAAGGAGATGCGGTGAGAACTAAACAAGATGGCGGACGCAAGAGGTGGGTAAGGAGGTTTGAGGTTACAGTACCAAAACACGAAAGGATATATTCCTACGCCAAGCAGGTCCGAAAAATAATTATGCGTGTGTTACTTACCTGTTACCGGTGTGGATGCGTCACCAAAAGCGCGGCACGCGAGACGGAAAAATAAAAGCAAACTGTTTTTGAAAATGCTTAACCAGCTTTAAGATCAACCAACATCACTACGCACTGATATACCTAGGTTTTTAAAGCGGTACAGACACCCTTTGCAGAGGCGTAATTTAACTATACCAAAAACCTGGTACTGGACCATCGTGATGGTCGCTAGCGTACGTAGGAGCAGGGTTCTCATAGCCGGTCGAAAGCGGTCAAAAACGTGTACGACGTAGGTGTTTGCAGTAGCTGCTGCCGAGGCAACCGTCGAGGTGCGAATGAACGAGATGTGTTCTTGCAGGCAATCTGGTTGAGAGATGAGAGGCGCGGTGGTAAAAATGTGAACTAAATAAGATAGCGGAGGCACGAAGTTGAGGTTAAGGAGCGGCGAGGTGTTGACTGTGCGGCGGTTGGGGTCTGAAAGAGGGGGGAAAGATGGCGAACGAGGGATAAAAAGTATAACAGAAAGTGACGTGTGAAGTTGTCATTGGTGGGAATAAGAAGTGATGTTATTGGTGGAAAGGAACAAATGAAAGTTGCTGATTGGCGAGAATAAGAGAGATTATGATTGGTGGAAAGAAAAAAAGGTGTGGGAGTGGGGTATGTTGGAGGTGATGGAAAAGGCAAGTTTTGCTACCAACAACATTTGCAAAAGCCTATCCAGAACTCATCAGCAATTTTAAATAACTAGTGTTTCGGGGGTTTTCTCTGGTTGGTAGACGAATGCAAGCTGTTTCTACCATACTTATATTATTCGTCTTTTTCCTTTTTTTTTAAAAAATAACTAATGCAATACTTCCCCTACTTACTATACGTAGTAGAGAAAGTAAAAAAGTATTGAAAAATTTAAGGAAATAACAAGCAATATCTCAAAAGTGTACTATCTTGTTTTCAAGGGTTTTCCAGATCGGTAAGCGTTAGAATACTCTTAGAGCTTTTTTCAGGTTTTTTAGCGGTTGTCCCTGGCCGGTAGGCAAATGATAAAGTTTTTCTATAACGTCGTCGTTTTGGCTTGTGGCGCACGGTTCCTAGGCACGTACTCGCGCGCGCGCACACACACACACACACACACACACACACACTAAAATAGTAGCGTATAAAAAAAAACTGATGTGTTACACTGACATGACTTTCTCTACTCTTGTACAATCTAATTGGTAGCTTTTAAGCGATAGTCAAATATTTTAACGCTGGTTGCTATGTGGCGAATTCCATTCTGTTTGCATGTTCAGGACATAAAAAAAAATGAATAAACGAATTTGAGAAAAAGTATAAGTATTGGAAAATTTAAGGAAATAACAAGCAATATCTCGAAAACGGTTCACTCAACAAAAGAAACGTATATGACATAAGTTGTGTATTTTAACGCGATCTACATTTTTTGTGTAGTAAAATTTTGTCTATCTCTTATGGTTTACCAGTTATGCAAAAGTCGTTCACAATGAAGAATATTTTGGAGACATTCCCAGAAAATTCGAGATATACATTTTATTTGTCATGACAATATCTTAAACATATGATATTTTAATCAAAATCGTTAGACCCGTTTTTGAGAAAATTAAAATTTTCGAAAAATGTTCCATGTAAAGGGTAGTCTGGGGTGGGGGGATTTTCTTGAAAACCTTCGTGTGGCATCTCTGGAAGATACTGAACCTAAATACCAAGTTTGGTGTTTATCCGACTGTTCGTTTTTGAGTTATGCTGTTCACAGACACACAGACGCACAGACAGACAGACACACAGACACACAGACACAGACAGACACACACACGGACATGTTTCCAAAAATGCTTTTTTTTTTTTTTTTGGATTCAGTGATTCTCAAAACATGTATTTGCAGTGACATTTCGGTATCGAATTTTTGGGTGGAATGCAATACTTCCCCTACTTACTATACGTAGTAGAGAAAGTAAAAATGAATAACGCATTTGAGAAAAAGTATAAGTATTGGAAAATTTAAGGAAATAACAAGCAATATCTCGAAAATGGTTCACTCAACTAAAACAATGTATATGACATAAATTGTGTATTTTAACGCGATCTACATTTTATGTGTAGTAAAATTTTGTGTATCTCTTATGGTTTACCAGTTATGCAAAAGTCGTTCACAATGAAGAATACTTTTGGAGACATTCCCAGAAAATTCGAGATATACATTTCATTTCTCATAACATTATCTTAAACATGCGATTTTAACAAGCAATATCTCGAAAACGGTTCACTCAACAAAAGAAACGTATATGACATAAGTTGTGTATTTTAACGCGATCTACATTTTTTGTGTAGTAAAATTTTGTCTATCTCTTATGGTTTACCAGTTATGCAAAAGTCGTTCACAAAGAAGAATATTTTGGAGACATTCCCAGAAAATTCGAGATATACATTTTATTTGTCATGACAATATCTTAAACATATGATATTTTAATCAAAATCGTTAGAGCCGTTTTTGAGAAAATTAAAATTTTCGAAAAATGTTCCATGTAAAGGGTAGTCTGGGGTGGGGGGATTTTCTTGAAAACCTTCGTGTCGCATCTCTGGAAGATACTGAACCTAAATACCAAGTTTGGTGTTTATCCGACTGTTCGTTTTTGAGTTATGCTGTTCACAGACACACAGACGCACAGACAGACAGACACACAGACACAGACAGACACACACACGGACATGTTTCCAAAAATGCTTTTTTTTTTTTTTGGATTCAGTGATTCTCAAAACATGTATTTGCAGTGAAATTTCGGTATCGAATTTTTTGGGTGGAATGCAATACTTCCCCTACTTACTATACGTAGTAGAGAAAGTAAAAATGAATAACGCATTTGAGAAAAAGTATAAGTATTGGAAAATTTAAGGAAATAACAAGCAATATCTCGAAAATGGTTCACTCAACTAAAAAAATGTATATGACATAAATTGTGTATTTTAACGCGATCTACATTTTATGTGTAGTAAAATTCTGTGTATCTCTTATGGTTTACCAGTTATGCAAAAGTCGTTCACAATGAAGAATACTTTTGGAGACATTCCCAGAAAATTCGAGATATACATTTCATTTCTCATAACATTATCTTAAACATGCGATATTTTAATCAAAATCGTTAGAGCCATTTTCGAAAAATCTTCCATGTAAAGGGTAGTCTGGGGTGGGGGGGATTTTCTTGAAAACCTTCGTGTCGCATGTCTGGAAGATACTGAACCTAAATACCGAGTTTGGTGCTTATCCGACTGTTCGTTTTTGAGTTATGCTGTTCACAGACACACACAGACACACACACGGACATGTTTCCAAAAATGCTTTTTTTGGATTCAGGAGGTCTCAAAACACGTATTTCCGGTGAAATCTCGGTATCGAATTTTTGGGTGGAATGCAATACTTCCCCTACTTACTATACGTAGTAGAGAAAGTAAAAATTTAACAAACCGTAGATTTTCAAGAAAATTCCCACACCGCAAACTACCCGTTTAGCGGGAGAAAGTTCGTTATTTTTATTGTCTTAAAAACGGCTCTAACCCCTTTTGATTACGGTGCGGTATGTTTAAGATATCTGCACGACAAATAAAATGTATAACTTCAATTTTCTGGGAATAGCTGTGAAGTAGTCTCATTGTGAATGTCTTTTGTACAAAGTGTTAAACCGTAGGAAACGAAGCCTTATTTACAAGAACGTTAAAGCACACAATCTATGTGTATTAGTATCACTTTGAGGCGTTGTCTATTTACAAAGTTTCCATGTTGATTTTAATGTTTAAAAGCTTTAGACCTTTCTCACTAAAAAACGTCATTCTTTTAACTTTTCTTTTTTTCATTTTGATACAAAGAGAACGGTATATCACAAGTGAAACAGTACTGTGATAACGATACCAACAAACTAATTTTTATTCACCCCACTGAAACACATTTCACAACTGCATGGAATAATATTGATTTAGGGGGCTTTCTCTACCACGTAAAATAGTAGGTAGAGGAGGTATGCATTGCATCCAAATATTCAATATTGGGATTTCACCGGAAAAACTAAATACTTGTTTCGAGGTCCCCTGAATAAAAAACATTTTTAGAAAATTCTGTGTGTATGTGTCAGAGCAGCATAACTCAAAAATGAAAAGTCGGATAAATACTAAAACTTGGTATTTAGGTTGAGTACCTTCCAAAAAGTTACGACACAGAGATTTACAAGAAAGTCCCTCCACCCAAAACTACCATTTACATGAACTATTTTCCGAAATGTTTTATTTTCTAAAACTGCCTCTGACGATTTTAATTACAACACCATATATTAAAGTCATTTATATGAAAAATAAAATGTATATCTCGAATTTTGCGGAAATAGCCTGCGAAGTCCTCTTGATTCGGAAGAAATTTTCTACGATCTTGTATAACTGCTAAGGTTTGAGAAAAAACATACAATACAAAAAAATTTAGATCTCTTTTAAAAAAACACACAATTTATTTGAAATAACGTTTTTGTGACGTCAGCCATTTCCGAGATATTTGTTATAAATGGTTCGAATTGTACAATGCTTAGCATTCTTTTTAAAAGCATGTGGCTTTTCAGTTCTTGCCCCGCCATGTTGTTGGAAAGAATTTAGAATTTTAAGGCCAGTGTATAGCGTCCCTTCGGATGCAACCATTCCCCGAAAAGTTTAACCGGATTAAAAATAAGTGGATATGAAAATAAACTTTCGTACTCACCTATAAGAGACAGAGGTTAGAGGTGATACGAACGTTAACACTTGAGAATTTTCATTCAACAGTTGGTGTTACTCCTTAGAAAGGAAGTATCTGCTGCTTCTTTTTATTTCTCGCATTTTACATAACACGTATGCACTGCACAACACAAAAACACCACACACGGCGTTGTTAGTTTTAAAAAATTGTACTGACGCGAGTGTACATAAACGTTAAAACGCTGCTTGCTTGCTTGTCATTTTGCATGCGCAGCACTGCACAAGGAAGTATGCCGACGTGTGTAACACGACCGTGAGAAAAGGAAACTCGTCAGCGTTTATGCAGCCTTATTGCAGTGGTGGTCGTGCAGTGGTGGATAGTGGCAGAATGACAGCGTTTTTTTTACAAACGTAACAATTTTGTTGCGAAACGAGGCATTTAACTCGACGCGCATAATGAAACAGCGTTTTTGATAAGCGAGCTTATAAAAACCCTGTGCTAAGAGCAAACGCCCGTAGTGAAGCGTTGCGATAGCGGGAGTTTTTCTACAAAATCGTTCTATTTGACGAAAAATAGTTTAAACTAAAAAAAACAAAATAGCAGCAGCACTTTGCAGGGGAAAGAGCGATCGGCGCATTCGGACGATAAGATGGAGATGCAATCCGGGGGAAGTCGCGATGACACCTTGCAGCCTACGTTCGAAATTATAGGGCACAAGCAGAGAACGCTGCCAAAGCTTTTTTCCGGTTTTACAGAGTCTCAAATTACCGTAAACCCGGTCCCCAGAGATGTCAACCCCGAGCAATGGGTATCGCATCTGTTTAACGATATTCTAAACTTTGCGAAAGAGAACCTGTTAGAAAACGAACCCGGATATTTAGGCATATCCATAACAGACGAAAAGGAGACGTCCAAAGCCTTCAACATGAGCGTTAGGCGCGTAGACCAATTGAATGCGGATGTCATTGTTGGAAGCATCGAAAAAGTAATGCAAAGTAACCAACAATTCTTGCTAAGCGGGCCTCTTCACGTGACGTTTGTGTGGACCAGGGAGGTCTCGGGTTCGTGCCACCAACCTTGCGATGCCTGTAGGGGCAATAAAGGCATTGTCGAAATAGCCAACAAAGACAACTTGTGTTTAGCAAGAGCCATCGTTGTAGGCAAAGCCAAAGTGGATCGCGACGTCAACTACAGAACGATGACGCGTTCCGACTATCTGCAAAAATCGAAGGCCGTAGCCTTGTGCGCGAGCATCGGTCAAGGCCACGACGGCTGCACCATAGATGACGTCAGACGCTTTGACGCTGCGTTAAAGGGCTACGCTGTGACGGTGTTTGGCGATCATACGGGGAAGCACGTGCTGTACGCGTCGGATAAGAAATGCGATAAATACATCGACGTCATGCTCCACGCCGGGCACTTTAACGCCATCGTGAACCTTCACAAGTGCTTTAAATGCAAATCGTATTGCCGCCGGTGTCATCATCCCTCGGCACACAAAAAAGAATTTCACAGGTGCGACGCCGGGTGCGCTAAATGCCATCAGCAGTGCGATGCGCGATTCGACGCCTACATACGCTGCGCCGGGTGCAACAGAGATTTTAAGGGACCGACATGCTTTGCAAACCACGCAAAGAAAGGCGTTTTTTACCCAAAGGCGCTGTCGGTGTGCGACGTAGAAAAGGTGTGCACGTCTTGCAACAAGCTCGTGAATGCGAGGTACAGAAAAACCGCGCACGAGTGCGGGGAAAAGTACTGCTATCATTGCAAGACACACGTGAATTCTAGCCACATGTGCTATATGCAGCCGTACGCCGCAAAGAACAAAAGAAACCGGTACGTGTTTATGTTCATCGACTTCGAATGCACGCAAAACATTCCATATACCGGCAAAAAGGACACATACGAGCATGTACCTAACTTGTGCGTGTTGTACCAAGCCTGCCCGCACTGCATCGACGAACGCCGCAAGACGGCATACTGCATGGAATGCGGTTGCAAAGAATGGGTGTTCACGGACGAACCCGTGAAGCAGCTTTTCGAGCACATCGCGCAGGCGAGATTCGAAGCCTGGGACGTCTACGTCGTGGCGCATAACCTCAGAGCTTACGACGGGCAGTTTCTATTAAAGTACATGGTGGCGCACTTAGACTGGATCCCGGAGCTCATCATGAACGGGAGCAAGATCTACAGGATGAGGTACGGTGACGTCACATTTCTAGACTCGCTCAACTTCATACCCATGCCACTCTCCCGCTTTTCCAAGACCTTCGGATTGAAGGAATGCAAAGGTTATTTCCCGTACCTGTTTAACACGAAGGAAAACGAGCGGTACGTGGGTTCGATTCCCGACAAAAGGCATTACTGCCCTGAGGGCATGTCGGCGGAGGGTCGGAAAGCCTTCGAGCAGTGGCACGAAGAAAAGGCGTCCTCCGGGCACGTCTTCGACATGAGGGCGGAAATGGTGGCGTATTGCAAGATGGACGTATTTCTACTGAGTCAGGGAGTTTCCAAATTCAGAAGGGAATTCTTGGACGAGAACGGAATAGACCCGTTCAGAGAATGCGTCACCATCGCGCAGGCGTGCATGTGCGTGTATAGAAAGCGCTTCATGCCGCTTAAAAAAATTGCCCTCTTGCCAGCGGGCGGGTATCGACTAGCGGACCGGCAGTCTCGCGCCGCATGCATATGGCTAACTTGGCTAGAGATGCAAAACCGCATCGTCATCCAGCACGCCATGCGAGGACGCGAAGTTAAAATCGTGGGGCTCAAGGTGGACGGGTACAGAGAGGCCGAAAAAACCGCGTACTTTTTCCACGGGTGCTTTTACCACGGCTGCAGGCGGTGCTTTCACAATCGCCATGCGGCGATATACAACTCGGGACACGAAACCATGGCCTCCAGGTTAGAGAGCACCGAGAAGGTCACGGCCAAGATCAAGGCCGCCGGCTACGCTGTGGTGGAAATGTGGGAGTGCGAGTTCGACGCCGCGACGAAGGCCGACCAGGACCTCGCGCGCCACGCAAGGGACTTTCCGGTACCCGAACCCCTGAACCCCAGAGACGCCTTCTACGGAGGTCGCACCAACTGCACCAAGACGTACTGCGAGGCGAAGGGGGATAGCAAAATCTACTACTACGACGTGTGCAGCCTGTACCCGTACGTGAACAAGACGAAACCCTACCCCGCGGGCCATCCCAAGATCCACGTGGATCGATTCCCGCGCTTGGAAGACGTGGGGGGCGGGTTGGTGAAGTGCGAGGTTCTACCGCCGCAACACCTGTACCACCCGGTGCTACCGGCGCGCATTGGCGGCAAGCTCATGTTCCCGCTATGCCGCGCTTGCGCGGAGGCGGAGAACCAAGACGAGTGCCACCACGGAGAGCGCGAGAGGGCGTTGTTGGGTACCTGGGTGGTCGACGAGATGAAGGTCGCCCTGGAGGAGGGGTACCGCCTCCTCAGGGTCCACGAGATCTGGGAGTACGACGTGGTGCGGCACGATCCGACCACCGGAGCCAAGGGTCTCTTCGAGGACTACGTGAATCAGTTCCTGAAGATCAAGACCGAAGCCTCCGGATGGCCCTCGGATTGCGATGACCCCGCCGCAAAGCAGCAGTACGTGGAGCAATTCTTCGAACACGAAGGCGTCGCCCTGGATCCCCAGGCCGTCGCCGCCAACCCCGGCAGGCGGGAGCTGGCCAAGCTGATGCTCAACAGCTTCTGGGGCAAACTGGGGCAGAGGGAAAACCTCCCCACGTGCGAGCTGGTGGACCGGTACGACCGCCTCCTGGAGCTGCTCAACGACCCGGGCGTGGAAGTGCAGACCTACGTGCCCGTCACCGACCGGATCGTGTACGCGGTGTGGAGGTACCGCGAGCAGTGCCGCAAGGTCAACACCGCCGCCAACGCCGTGCTGGCGGCCTACACCACGGCTCACGCGCGCCTGGTGCTCTACTCCTACCTCAAGAGGCTGGGAGAACGGGTCTGCTACTTCGACACCGATTCCGTCGTCGTCGCCGCCGCTCCGGGCGACTGGACGCCGTCCGTCGGACGCCTCCTGGGGGACATGACGGACAGGCTGGAGAAGTACGGGAGGGGCTCTTACATCGCCCGGTTCCCCTCCACGGGGCCCAAAAGCTACTGCATGGAGATCGTCTGCCCCGACACGGGCAAGACCTTCTCGGTGTGCAAGGTGAAGGGGATCACGCTCAATTCGGGCAACCTGGAGCTGGTGAACGCGGAGGTGATTCGCGACGTGGTGCTCAGGGACAACGACCGCGCGGTGAAGCTGGAGGGCACGCAGATCTCGCGGAAACCGTCTTGGACGGTCGTCACCGAACCCAGCTCGAAGACGTTTAGAATGGTGGTCAACAAGCGCGTGCTCGCCGGCGATCACGATTCCTATCCCTACGGGTTCAAGAGGAACGCATAAATGAGACGTCCGCAGCCGCGCCAAAGTCATTTCGAACCGGGCACCCCCGAGGAGACGATGCCCGGTCCCCGAGACCTGCGGCGATTCGAGTTTCCCAGCACGATGCTCGTGGCGGGGCCGTCGCGCTGCGGCAAGTCGACCTTCGTGAAAAACCTGTTGCGCCACGCGCACCGGATGTTCGACGTGCGCCCCAGGAGGGTGCTGTGGTGCCACCCTCCGGAGTATTCGCCGAGACTCGAACCCTCGGCTCTGCGCTGCGAGACCCACGCGGGCATACCCGAACTTGCTTCGGTGGGCGAGAACGACCTCGTCGTCCTCGACGATCTGATGGTGGAGGGTGGCGGGAAGGACGTGTCCAATTTTTTCACCAGAGACTCCCATCACAAGCGCTTCGGCATCGTCTACATCCTGCAGAACGTGTTTCCGCAGGGTCAGAAATATCGCAACATCTCTCTGAATGCGAACTACGTCGTGGTCTTCAAGAACAACCGGGACAAGATGCAGATCGAGAGACTGTGCCAGCAGATCGAACCCAGGAACTCTAGGTTTCTCTTGGAGGCCTTCGAGAAGGCCACCGAACGCCCTCACGGGTATCTCGTGCTGGACTGCACTCAGTACACGCCCGCCCGATACAGGTATCGAACCGGCGTGCTGCCGGGGGAAAACCTCTCTTATTTCGTACCCAACTGAGGCCGCCGAGAGGACTCGGGTTTCGTTTCGTTCTATATTATCCCGGCAGGGTCTCGCCCCGACCGAGGCCGTCGAGTCTAAATAAAAAGTACCGCTTTCGGGGCGAACGTCATTATCGCGCAAGCATGGCTAGAGGTAGGTCAAGGCTCGCGACGCTGACCAGTCCTCGCATAGCGAGACAGCACGGCAATTTGGCGGCTCTGGCCAAGGCGAAGGCCCCTCTGCGCAAAAAGTTGTTAAAAAATGCCGACGGCGATCTGATCAAGGCCATTAGCGAATGCATGCTCAACGTGTGCAGAGGTCACGTGCAACTTCCCGCAAAGTGCTTGGGTCGCCTGAAGAAGCACAAGGCTTCTTGGAGGAAGTTGACGGATAAACGGGTTCCTCTGAAGAAGAAGAAGAGCATCTTGGTTCAAAAAGGAGGTTTTTTGCCGGCATTCCTCCTACCCGTCTTGGCTTCGCTCGGCGGCGCGCTAGTGTCGAAATTAACAGGATGAAGTACGGCAGGCAGATCCTCGTTGCGCCGCAACCGAAGACCGTCGACAGGCTTCACGCTGTAGACCGCACCGTATCCAGATTGGCTAAAGAAATTCGGAACCTGCAGAGCGCGAAGCTCTCTGCCGACGAAAAGTGGCGGCTCGTAAAACATAAATTGGACAACTACCTCGATCTCGTGGCACAAGTCAGAAAGCCCTTCCTGGGCGACGACGACGACGACGATTACGAAGACGTGCACGAGCGCGTGCCGGTGAAGCAGGAGGTCGAACCCCGAACCATAAAGGTCAACCTCCTCTCGCCTCGCAAAAAGAAGAGGGCGAACCCTGCCACTCCGAAAAAGAAATCGAAATCGCCTTCCGCGTCGTACCATTTTCGCAAGCGCGTCTGGCAACCCCTGTACAAGTAAAGCATGAAGGAATGGAAGGCGCTAAGGCGATACTATGCCAGACCGGAACACTATGCCGGTTTGGGCGCGGTCGAGCCCCTTCGAAAGGCCACGGGTGCGTCTAAGGCGAACATCGAGTCCTTTCTTCGAACCCGGGATAGTTACACTCTGCACAAGCCGATCAGAAAGCGGTTCCCCACCAGATGTTATCACGTGACGAATATGGACGATCTTTGGGAGGCCGATCTAAACGTCATGAACAGCGTGAGGGAACATAACAAACCTTACGTGTACATTCTGACCGTTATCGACGTATTTTCCAAATATGCTTGGGCCGTGCCCCTGAAATCGAAGCTGGGTACCGAGGTCGCGCAAGCGTTTCGCTCCATATTCTCCCGACGCGTACCCAGGGTCCTCCAGACGGACAAGGGGACCGAGTTCACCAACAAGACTTTTCGCGACTTTCTGAAGAAACACGACGTGAAACATTACACAACCAAAAATAACGTTAAAGCCAGCGTCGTGGAGCGCTTCAACCGCACCTTAAAAACCAAGATGTGGAGGTATTTCACGCACAAAAACAGTTACAGATACCTGGAAGTCCTTCCGGCCTTACTCGAGTCGTACAATAGCTCGCATCACAGGTCCATAAAAATGGCTCCGAAGGACGTGAACGAGTCTAACATTTTACGAGTGTACCGCAATCTCTACGGTAATAGGACCCTACCTCGCGCAGGGAAACCCACATTTTCCGTCGGCGATCACGTGCGCATCTCTAAAGAAAAAATGAAATTCGACAAGGGCTACGAGCAGAATTGGACGGACGAAATATTTCGGATAGCCGAGGTGGTGCGCGGTCGGCCGGTGGTATATAAGTTGAAGGATCTGGCCGGAGAAGCCATAGACGGCGCATTTTACACCCAGGAGCTACAAAAGGTCGCGCTACCTCGGACGTTTAAGATCGAGCGCGTTTTACAGACCAAGGGCCGAGGGCGCCGCAAGCAGGTCTTGGTAAAGTGGAAGGGGTATCCGGCAAAGTTTAACTCGTGGGTTCTGGCTTCGACCGTCGATTCGACATGATTAAGACCGAGCCCTTCTCCATCACCCTCGTGAGCAACGCTTCCATGGAACACTTTACCGACAACACCACGGCCAGATTTTCTAACATCTTGCCCGAGAGAATCGTTCTGCAGGGAGAATGGGAGGTCGCCCTGCAAAAGGTCAGGTATCCGGTGAAATTTTATAACCTTTCGCCAGACGACGCCCGTCTGGCGGGCACCAAGTACACCATGACGCTCCTCCCCACGCATTCCAAATTCAGTTTGCAAATGCCGCAAGGCATCGTGCACAATCCCAAAGACTTGGTGAACCTCGTCAACGCCGCTCTACTCGAACACTTGCACGTGGAAAACTTCTTCCTCTTCGACGAGCGCAAGCAGACGGCGGGCGTGAATGCCGCCGTCGCCCACCCCGAACCACTACCCGACATTCCGTTCGACGGGTTTGTGGAAAATGTCGCGCGCGCTGTCGTACCGTACGCGGTCGGCGAATACGAAGCTCTCAACGATGCGCCCCGCCAGAGACCAAAGCCGAAACCGAAACCGAAGCCCCGGGCTTCGGGGCAGCAGAAACCCGCGGCGGCTCGTTCCGTCAGACCCAAACGAGACGTTTCAAAATCGGAGGACCCTCCGGGACCTCTACACCGCATCCACAGTTTGCTCTTGACGCCCGCTATGGCAAAAATGTTGGGTTTCGATCCCTACGTCGACGTCATTCTCGAAAAAGCTGCTAAACGCCCCGTAGATCCTTATATGGGGTTTCCTTACGAAATGTTCGTCTACTGTAATCTAGTGTCCCCGCAAGTCGTGGGCGACACCTTCGCCCAAGTCATACAGAGCGCGGCCGTGGAATACGAAAGAAGCAACAACACTTACATGAGGGACGAAAAGACGTTTTTTCCCCAAAATTGGGTACCCTTGATTCAGCAGGACTTCAAGACGGTCAGCATAGATTTAAGGAACGGTTACGGCGATCTCTTGCCATTCGCCGACGGATTTTCCTCTACTGTAGTTCTCGCTTTTCGTCCGAAACAGGCGTAATGGACGTGCACGCCGTAACGCGGTACTACCTCAATCAGACCGGCGGCGCGTTCCACCATCGCGATTTCGCTCTCTACAGGGGCAAGCGCTACCAAAGAGGCAGCGGTCTCTTTTCAGCCCTCGGAGGACTCTTCAGAAGGTTGCTACCGTTTTTAAAGAGCGGAGCAAAAGCAGTCGGAAAGGAGGCCTTAAAGGCGGGCGCCCACGTTCTGTCCGATGTGACTGTGGCGGGAGCAGCGCCGAAGCAAGCGCTCCAGCGGAGGCTCAAGGAGTCCGGATACAATTTAAAACGAAAAGCCGACGAAAAGCTCGGTGCCATGCTCGGTTCCGGCGCCAGGCGTCTCAAGAGAATAAAACCGAGCAAATCCGGAAAGAGCAAGCAGTCCAAGCTGAAACGCGGTAGGCGCAAGGTGCAAGACGTATTTTCGTAATGGCAGACGCGACCGTCCACATGAGTTCCGAACTGGACCTCTTTACAGAGGTGCCGGTTCAGATGAGCATCGAGGAGTCACGGGTCCTATACCTAAACCCTCAAAACACTTTAATGAAAAATGCCCCCATCACCTTTCATTATTCCGGAAATGCGGACGATTACCTAGACTTGACCTACGTCGTACTCGAACTCATGGTGCGCGTTGTAGATGACAAAGGAGAGGCCTTAAACGCTGACGCTAACGCCACTCTGGTCAACAACGCCTTAAATTCCCTGTTTCAACAGATGGAGGTAACCCTCAATAACATCATCGTCTCCATGCCGCAAGCCGGTTACCCCTATAGAACCTACCTCGAGACGCTTCTCAATTACTCCGAAGATGCCATGAACACCAAACTAGAATCTACCCTCTGGAGAAAGGACACGGCAGGCATCATGGACACTTTTATCGCCAATGCGGGCTTTCAGTGGCGTCAGGGGTTTACCAAAGGGAGCAACGTCGTGCAGCTCATCGGTCCTCTGTCCAACGCTCTTTTTAGACAGGAGAAGCTGCTTTTGAACAACGTTAGCATGACCGTCAAGCTCACTCCCGCCTCTCCCCAGTTTTATCTGTTTTCCGACGTAGATACCTTTAAGGGGTACGCCGACATCGTGTCTGCCACGCTGCGCTTAAAATCGGTGCGGCCCTCGCCGACCATAAAGCTCGCGCACCAGGCCGTGCTCGCAAAGGGCAACGCAAAGTACCATCTCAAAGACGTCAGCTTTCACGCTCTCAGCATCCCCAAGGAGTCCAGGGCAATGACGTTTAGCGACGTGTGCGTAGGGCAAGTTCCAAGGAGAGTGGTAGTAGCCATGGTCACCGACAAGGCCTATTCCGGCCATTTTAACTCAAATCCGTACAACTTGAAACATTTTAAAATGAACTTCTTTCAGCTCTACGTGAACGGGCAACCCGTTCCCTCCCAACCTCTGCAACCCGACTTTACAAAGGGACACTATTTGCAATGCTTTCAAACCCTGCAGGACGGCCTAGGCATTCATTTCAAGGACGAGGGACACTCCATCTCCAGAGAAACCTACCCGCAAGGGTATACGATAATGGTTTTCGATCTCACTGCAGACATGAGCGCTAACGAGTCTCACATCTCGGGTCAGCGCCACGGAACCGTCTCTATAAGCATCGGTTTTGCCGATAAATTGACAGAACCGGTCATACTTCTGCTGCTAGCGGAAATACATCGCACGGTCGAAATCGACGCCAACCGATCCATTTTGGTATCATGAACACCTTTCAAATTCAACGGTTTCTATCGACATGCCCCTCTACGCGCTCTCACTTTTTAGGCGTCTACCCCTGCGATAAACTACCCGTACTTCACAGCATTCGAACGCCTCCCTTGGCGCTAGTGGCTAACACCGACCCCAGCACCAAATCCGGGCAACACTGGGTTTGCATCTTTGTGGACAAAAACTCGCGTGCAGAATATTTTGACAGTTACGGCATAGGACCGCTTTCGCCCCATTTTCTCCGGTTCTTAAATTCGGTCTGCGGGACGCGTTGGTCCACCAACGCCAGAAGGCTGCAAGGTTTCGACAGCACCACGTGCGGTCATTACGTCATCGCCTACCTCACCCACCGCTGCTCCGGCTTACCTAAGCATACATTCTTCTCAAAATTTCGCGTCAGCAATCACGCGCATAATGATGTCGTCATTCGCAAAACGTTCAAAAACGCATGCCGCGCAAAGTGCTCTGCCGCTCGGCAAACTTGTCAACCCTTGAAGGTGAGTACGTGTGTGTGTGTGTGTGTGTGTGTGTGTGTGTGTCACTATTCAGCACATCTAAGCTAATCCATCGTCTTGCACGTGCTTTCAGAAGACGCTCCTGCTCATATAAAAAGCAACGTCACGGTGCCGCTCGCCTCATTCAGAGTGTACCATGCAGCGCGCGGATACAGTCCTGCTGCCATGCAGCACGCCGACCAGGTAGGTTCGCACCTATGTATTAGCTTGCTTTTTTTCTATCCCGTTTATCTCTCTATCCCTCACATTATTATTATTATTGTTTTGTGTGTTCCAGTATAACCGGATGTCAAACCCCAACCACCTCAAAACCCGGGGAAAAAAGGAAACTACCCATCTTCGACCTCCAACAGCATCCCGACAGCCCTGCTCCGCCAGCACAGTTCCAACACAGTGCAGTTGTGGGTCCTCTGGCGGATATCTACTTCCTCAACCCGCAACAAACTAAATTCGTCAGTGTGGGATTCTCCCCCCGGCCACCGCACCATCTCGTCGTCACCATTGCCAAATGTGGACAGCACAACGCAGTCGTCATGAGTTCCTCGCAGTGGCACAAACTCGTCGAAGCCATCCCCATCATTCACAAACGCTTGAATGACCCGCAGGGACGTCTACAGCAATTTCAGTTCAGCGACAGCGTCACCATCGTGTTTAAGTTTGTGTTCGGAAAGCTAAAGCTCGTTTTCAAAGAACCGCAAGGCGCATCCGTTACGCTCAACCAACAAGAATGGCACGTGTTGCATACCCTGCAGCGCATCATTACCGACATCATGTATCACAAAAAGAAGGAAGAGACGGACGTGCAAAATCAAATCATGGCATACCACAAGTACATGCTTCACAACCATGCCTCCAACGTTCCCTTACATGACATGAATTTCACGCAGTTCACCAAGTACATACGGTGCGCCAATTTTAGAACATTCCTCGAGGTTCATCATTTCCTCAACACCCATTTCGCACTGCGCATCTCACAAAATAGTCCTTAGTGCGCATGTATTTCTACCAGCGTTCCAACCGCACCTCACCCAAACATCTCGCGCCCTTCGCTCCCGCATTTGGGTCGCGAAGCTTCCTATATCATACCCGATCACATTCACGGCGTTTGCATGTTCAGCACCGTTCAAAACAGAGTTCTCCTCCAAGTCGAAAACCGTTAAATCAACGGACACAGTGTTTTTCCTGCGGATGTTGTGCAATAATCGCTAAGCGCTTCCGGCGGATGTAGTGAACCTCCAACGAACGTTTCCCCACCAGTGCTTCCCCTGATGTGGTAATTCTCCAACCAACTTTTCCCCCACCAGTGCTTCCCCTGATGTGGTCGTTTGCATGTTCAGCACCGTTCAAAAACAGAGTTCTCCTCCAAGACGAAAACCGTTAAATCAACGGACACAGTGTTTTTCCTGCGGATGTTGTGCAATAATCGCTAAGCGTTTCCGGCGTATGTAGCCAACCTCCAACGAACGTTTCCCCCACCACTGCTTCCCCTGATGTGGTGTTTCTCCAACGAACTTTTCCCCCACCAGTGCTTCCCCTGATGTGGTCGTTTGCATGTTCAGCACCGTTCAAAAACAGAGTTCTCCTCCAAGACGAAAACCGTTAAATCAACGGACACAGTGTTTTTCCTGCGGATGTTGTGCAATAATCGCTAAGCGCTTCCGGCGTATGTAGCCAACCTCCAACGAACGTTTCCCCCACCACTGCTTCCCCTGATGTGGTGTTTCTCCAACGAACTTTTCCCCCACCAGTGCTTCCCCTGATGTGGTATATCTCCAACCAACTTTTCCCCCACCAGTGCTTTCCCCTGATGTGGTCGTTTGCATGTTCAGCACCGTTCAAAAACAGAGTTCTCCTCCAAGACGAAAACCGTTAAATCAACGGACACAGTGTTTTTCCTGCGGATGTTGTGCAATAATCGCTAAGCGCTTCCGGCGTATGTAGCCAACCTCCAACGAACGTTTCCCCCCACCACTGCTTCCCCTGATGTGGTGTTTCTCCAACGAACTTTTCCCCCACCAGTGCTTCCCCTGATGTGGTATATCTCCAACGAACTTTTCCCCCACCAGTGATTTCCTGCTTCCGGCAGTTGGGTTATATTTATGCACGCGCATTCTTTACCCCTTCATTCGGTGCTAGCCAGCCGTGGGGAATGCCAGGACCGTCGTGTAAAGACTTCCACTGCTCGTTTTGCTTTCACCAAACGTGCAGCTGCGAACTTAAGCACCGTCTCACCCTCCTGTGCACGCAGTGTCAACACGGTTTCTACGAAGACCTCGATCATCTCAACAAGCAAATTCAGCAATTCCTTCGAAGGTACTCCGCTAGAAACACCACATGAACTGCTTCATCGTGCTCTTTCGGTATCTCGATAACGGACGAAGAATCCGCCTGCTACTGCCCAGGGAACGCCAAGTGCTGCTGCAGAACGGCATATACATCTTCGAACGTTATCCCCCAAGCGACGTCGACCTTGTGTGGAACCAACTTCCCGCAGACGCACAGGTAGTTTGCGCACCTTATCGCAGGTGTAAACAACACTACAACCTTCCTCATCAAACCACTCATATAGACGGCCCTCCCCCGTTTATCAAAAACTGCCATCTGTGCCGTCAGAATGTCACAGGACGTCCTTAAAGAGCTAGAAGAACTTTCCAGCAGCGCCCACACTCTCAGCGTATCTACGCTTCAACAGCACGTACCATATCGCGTCGTCGGCGTCAAAACAATCGACACCGTTCACGGTACAAAGCTCGTCGCCAAACTCGACAACGACACAGAAGTTTTCCTACCAACAAGATTTGCAAAAGCCTCTCCAGAACTCGTCAACAAACTCAACTCTAACTCATTCTGCATCATATACGCAGGCGAGGAAAAACTACGCAGCGGTTTCAAACGTCACATCGTCACGTTCTCCCCATATAACCCTAAATAATGTCCGACGAAACCTATCCCGTCCCCGTGGGGAACAATCTTAACCTACAACTCATTCTCAACGCAGCTTCACCTATCCGTATCCTCTGCATCTCCAACTCCTATTTCCGCAACAGCAGAGTTGTCACCATCACACTCGACGTCCAAGGGGCTCACGCCGTCCACGTCAAATGCGTACCTACCAAAGTACACCAGCATAAACAAGACGCACTATGCGTCATATACCTCGGCAACAGCAACATTCCTGCTCTAACCAACAAAGTCACATCCACAGGATGCTTCTCAACCAGCCATTACAACGAATTTACCATCCCCATCTATATACCAACCTTCACCGAGTTCGTCAACGAAAGTTTCTCTCACCTGCTCGTCACCTGCATCACCAAACCTATCCACCAATTTACCGCCGATAGCAGCAGCAGCGATGACGAGGACTCAAAAGTGCACCACGTACTTTAAAATCATTGTTGTGCGCGAAATCTGTGTGTCCTAGTGCCTCAAACAAAAACTATGAATTTTAATGTGCTTTTTTTTCTCCTAATATTACTTATATTGTCCATTTATTGTATTTATATGTTAAGCAAATAATACATCATGTTAATCAAAACTATGTATACATATCTTTATCCAATGTACTGTATTCAAAGTATAAATAAAGAAAACAGTCCCGGATGAGCCAATTGCAATAACGATAATCCTACCGCTCAGGGCGCTTTTCAAACTTACCGCCGCCGCCGTCGCACGCAGCGACACTAGCGACACTAGCGCCCCTAGCGGCAGGATTATCGTTAAAACAATTGGCTCATCCGGGACTATTACTACTTATGGGGTAGTTAAATTATATTCGAACCCATTCGCGGCCTCTCTCTACTGCGCGAGACAGCCGGCAGTCGCCAGGGAAATTACGCCGGCAGAGGCGGACTAAAATCCTTACCTTATAATAGATGCTGGAAATGTTGACCTTCTGCTCTCAAACAGTCAATTTATTTGTGTAAATATTCTCGCTCACTCTCCGAAGCTCAGCAGCAGGAATTCTTGTGATTAGTGCCGCTTTGGAGCGTTCGCCTCGAAAATCGGTGAAAAAACTAGATGAGCAAACAGGTGTATCTCGATCTTCTACGAGAAATGCTACACGTCTGTTAAAACTGAAGCCCTATCGCTACACACGAGTACAAGCGTTAAAGCCAAATGATCCCGCTAAACGAGTGAATTATTGTAACTGGTTTTTCCAATCCGTAGAAAGCAATTTCATTGACCCACAGCTTTTTTTTTCCCTGCTGAATCTTTGTTTCATCTAAGTGGACGTATGAATACTCACAACAATCGATACTGGGCTTCAGAAAAACCTGTGCTATTGGTTGAAACGCCTCATGATCAGAAAATTGGAGTGTGGTGTGCGATAAGTGCTAGAAGAATAATAGGGCCCATATCCTTTGATGAAACAATAAATGCATAGCGATATCAGAGGACAATTCTGAGGCCATTTTGTGATCGTTTGACAGAAGAAGAGAAATCGTATGATTGGTTCCAGCAAGATTCTGCAACAGCACATACGGCTGCCGAATCATTACATTGCAATAAGAGAGGGTTTGATGACAGAATAATTAGTGTTGATTTGTGGACCTAATGAGTTGAGATTTTTATATATGGGGTTCTTTAAAAGACAAAGTTTATAGTTCCAATCCTCGCGCGCTACAGGAACTTAGAGAAAACATTGTGAAAGAAATCACAAGAATTCCTGCTGCTGAGCTTCGGTGAGTGAGCGAGAATATTTACACTAGATATACTGTTTGAGAGCAGAAGGTCAACATTTCCAGCATCTATTATAACTTAAGGATTTTAGTCCGCCTCTGCCGGCTTAATTTCCCCGGCGACTGCCGGCTGTCTCGCGCAGTAGAGAGAGGCCGGAGTGGGTTCGAATATAATTTAACTACCCTATATTTGTCACAGCTGTGTAAATGTTCCATGTAAAGCTGAGAATCAAGAATGCAGTTGTGTTGTTTGTTTTGTCCTGTTATGAATTGAAAATGTTAGAAAAAAATGAAACATAATAGAAAATCTGATGCTGTTACATGGCAGGAGAAAAGTAAAGCCTGAGATGAAATCACTGAAAATTTTGAAGTAGTGAGTGGTACGAAAAGACCTTTAAAGAACATTCGGGATAAGTATGAGAATGTGTCAGGTGAGCTTTCTAGGCTATGCTGTATTGGCTAGTACTTGCACATTTGTAGGAAAATAGACCCTTCTGTTCCTAAACACATCAGATCATCACCTCCAGATGATTGAATTCCTACATGGGTGCAATCTAATGCGCCTAAAACTTTAGGAAATTTTGCTAGGCAAAAAAAAATGTTTTTCTATCCGATTTTTCTTCAGTTTCAGGAAGCTTAATGTAATCTTTGGCTAAGACTCCAATAGCCATGTTAACTTCATGCTGTTGCTGTACTGGCACCTATGAAATCACCAAGCGCACTTAACATATCTCCAAGAGCATGGAATCGTAGAGTCGTAGCTGGTTCATTGGTGACACCGCATTATTTCTGAAAATTAATTTTGCTATATGAGTGTCAGGTAAAATATTGGTTAAATACGGGAGTAATACTAATATTATTACTAATATAGTAATTATCCTGAAATACGAACTAACCTTTCTGTAGGATGAGGAATTTGTTCATGTATCAGACCAAAGAATTAAAAGAATCGTAATTTCTCATTTTCATTATTTTACGTTTCCTTACACGTATCTCTAACTGTTAATCATTTCGGTATCACTTTCGTAGAAATCATAATAGTTATCTTCCGCCATTTCATAAAAAATTAAATTGAGTTTTATTTCTGGAGGCTCTTTAACTGCTGTGATCCTTAGCGTCCCATTCTATATTGGGCGTGAAAAACCGATAATTTTGCTCAGGCTTCTTTATCAGGCTTGAGCTTCTTTTACGTGCCATAAATCTACGACAATGGACAACCTGCTCCACTTCCCTTCATAAGGAAGCCATGCTAAGGATTTTTACGCCCGAAAAACATCTATTGCCCTCCGCTGGATTTGAACTCGGGAACTTGAGGCTAGCATAGTAACCACTACACTACGGAGGACGACTGTCAGTTGGAGCTTATTTACTTTCACATGATGTCTTAACCAGACATTGTAAAATCAACCTGCTGGTAAAGTGACTGTAAAAGTAACCATAAACCTTTATTGGAGGTGATAATGGGTCTTAGCCGGTTATAGAATGCTAAACTTAAAAATAAAATGCTTACGTTAGCCTCATTAATATTATAATTAATTGCCAATGTTGCCTCCACCCTTTATGGGGATGATGTAAGCAATTTGTAAATCAAGTTGGCAAAATTATGCACATGGAAAGGAGAAAATGGAGAGGGTGGACCTACACATTTTTGAGCAACTTAAAATACTTCATTTCCATTTGGGCAGCCTTTTATGCCCATAAATGTATATTAATCTATCTCAAAACCTGTAACATTCAATATTTTGTCGTAGGTGACGAGCTGAGTAATCATTAAAACTCAATACTTTGACATTTTGGAATAAATGTTATCAGACAGTTATTATTCAGGATGGTCGAAAAATATACGATAAACGTTTTTTTTAGTACAGTGTAGTATATCATAAATAGAAAATGGTAGACATCTTAGTCTTTCAAACATTTTACTGATTCCTTAAAATTTCATACCAAACTCGTGCTGCATTATGCTACTATTGAAGTAGGTTGTTGCTTCACGTATGGAAAGCCAATTTGAAGTAGGAGTTGTATTGTAGTTCAACTGTTGGGGAGCCGAACTTGAAGTAGTTACAACTGCACGTATGGTAAAATGTTTCCGGTAGCCTTCGCCCTAAATGTAGTTTCCGTTGGCCTTCCCCAAAAATGTTTAAAAAATATTAACTTTGTAATTTTTTTACTGTTTCTTTAAATATTATATATCTATGTTTACCTCGGCTGCGTCAGTATTATTGTTAGAGACATGGATTTCTTTGCCGGAAGTAGTGCTGCTGAAGAATGTAGGCCTACACAGATTTTAATTTTTTTATTCACTGCTTTTTATTAATTCTTGACACGATTTAAATAACACCACATATAGAGAGCTGTAAGATTCTTTTATTAAATACTTGCACGTTTTAAACACGTGAACTATTTTCATCTCACACGAATACGCATTAAATTTCTCGAGGACGCATCTCGCGTCCGGTTAGGAACACTGTCTACAACCAACACGTCCAGTTATGAGCGCTGTCTACAAGCAACTGACTTGATTTCTACCGCCTAAATCTGTAAATTTTGCTATATTTCAAGTCTCTGACTATTCCTACTCCAATAGAATACCTTAATTTAACTTAAGCTTCTTTCTGGTTGTTAATTGGCTATTTTATAAACTATCTCAGAAATTACATTATTGTTTCCAAGAATGACTAGTATTATTATTACTTTATAATTCATTATTGCCTCAAGGTTACCTCATTGTTAGCAACTTTTGACCTATTTCTCACAGCTCCTACATTATTACATTACGTAATACATTCACATAACATTACATATATACAATAATATAAACATATACAATGACTGTACTATATACTTTTTATATATTGTTACATACACATATTGCTTTAAGGCAGGCTGTTATTATATTTTTACTTTCTCTATTACGTATAGTAAGTAGAAGTATTGTATTCCACCCAAAAAATTGATACCGAGATTTCACCGGAAATACATATTTTGAGGCTCCCTGAATAAAAAAAGAAAAGCATTTTTGGAAACATGTCCGTGTGTGTCTGTGAACATCATAGCTCAGAAACCAACAGTCGGATAAACACCAAACTTGGTATTTACGTCCAGTATCTTCCAAAGATGCGACACGAAGGTTTTCAAGAAAATCCCTCCACCCCAGATTACCCTTTACATGGAACATATTTCGAAAACTTTAATTTACTCAAAAATGGCTCTAACGATTTTGATTAAAGTATATGTTTAAGATATGTTCAAGACAAATGAAATGTATATCTCGAATTTTCTGGGAATGTCTCCAAAAGTATTCTTCATTGTGAACGACTTTTGCATAACTGGTAAACCATAAGAGATAGAGAATATTTTAGTACACAAAAAATGTAGATCGCGTTAAAATACACAATTTGTCGTACATTTTGTTTTGTTGAGTGAACCATTTTCGAGATATTGCTTATTATTCCCTTAAATTCTCCAATACTTATACTTCTTCTCAAATGGGAATTCGTTATTCATCTTTTTTTGTCCTGGAGATGCAAAGAGAATGGAATACTCCGCATAGCAACCAGCTCTTAAAATATTTGACTATCGGTTAAAGCTTAGCAATTCCCCTTGCATCTATAAGAAAATTAGCAATAAGATTAACATCTCGATTAACATGAAGCGTATGTAGAATAAGCCTATGTAAAAATAGTTTGTACAAGAGTAGAGAAAGTCATGTGAGTGTAACACATCAGATCATTTAAGTGTTAAAAATACTGCCTCACTATACGATAAGGTAAGGTCATAATACTGTGGTACTGTTACACAATCCGTGTAATTCCCCCAATGAGCAGAAACTGAATGTTGAACGTGTGTGAGCTGTGATTTTATGGATTTGACGTAATAACCACAACTACTTCCTTGGACAACTTACACACGAGTATGTTTGTTCACCCATAAACTAAAGCTCCGGTTGCGGCAAAACAAAGCTGCGGTTGGCTAATAAACCTCAAAGTTAGCTCTGTAAACAGTGAAATATTCTTTGAATTACTGTTTGTAGTTGGTTTGAAAAATAGAACTGATAAACCTGGTCACTGGTCGCTGTGCCTATATGGCATATATCAGCGTTATTTTTCTGAAGTGCTTGAAATGATACTTGTGTACTGCTGAAATTACTGGACTCCCCTAAGTTCAAATGTTTGTTTTCAGTAATTTAGGGTTTTACAACACGGGGAAAGTTTACGAACGCTCAGTTTACAGAGTAATACATCTTGAAAGTGGCAAAGCAATTGCACTGCAGTAAACTAAGTCCATGAGAGGTCTTCAACTAAGGCAATGTGGTGAGTCGAGGACGCAGGGTAATCGTATCAGTTCGCAGAGGTTCTAAAACTGTGGAGAGGGTACAGGAAATTCTTCAGCTGAAAAAAGTGTGATACTAAGGGAAGTTGATAATAAACTACAAATAAATTATTGTACCTAATACCTTCGATACAATTTTATGGTATACATCACTTTAAATTACATCCGAAATGCTAATTATAGCTACACAGATTCATACAGTGAATATATAGGATTGGCATAACGATGGAGTAGGAATATGTGCCCCAACATTATTGTATTATTCTCCATCTTTATTGTTTCTAGTTAAATATGCCAGTACCTTTAATAAGGAATTGTAGAACTTTAACTAGTCTCTTACTTGGGAGATCTGAACCAGTCACTCCCAGGTATACATGCCTTCGTCTGGCTAACGTCTTGCAGTCGAATATTATGTGAGAGGCAGTTTATTCCTGTTCACCACACAACCTACAAATTGGGTTTTCCTTATAGATACCCATAGTATGTGATATTTCCTTAATTTGCAGTGCCCTGTAAAGAGACCTGATTTGTGTCCCCCCTGAGCTTTAGGATTTCTTTAGTAAGAGCTAGGGTTGGTTTTAACAACAATGGTCTCTATGGCCTTCCACTTGTGCCCATTGTTGCTGGTGGTTGTTAAAAACCCACTCTGCAATAGTTCTCTTTACAGTGGATAAGGAAATACCAAATACTGGCTCAGGGCCAATAAATTCTGCAGCTGAATCCTTCTTTACTAACGTGTCAGCTTTTTCGTTGCCTGTAATCGCTTTATGGTGAATATATAGGAGTGTTAAATGTATTCCTAAAGCTGTTACATGCTCTTTATTCAGGTGGTTTATTTAATAGAGGATCTCCTCCGTTATATAGGTGTCGACGTTAAGTGTATTAATCTTAAAGGCATCAGCAAAAATGTTTACTCCTTGTGCCAAAAACATGTATTTGTTTCGTTTAACGTATTACCATTTGATAAAATACTATTGTTAATACAAAACAATGGAGCTGTCGCGGTAACTTTCGTGTTATTTTATTTGCTGAGCGCCTGTTACTGTTTTACTATTTTGAATTTTGAGTTCTTTGTCCTCCGGCTAGCTATTATTACTCAGTCGAGCAAATCTCTTGAACAGGATGTGTAAACGGAAAGGAGTTGTTACTAAAAGATAACACTGATAAAAGAATTTGTTTTACACTATTATTGCCGTCACAATTAATTAATTTCACATAATTACTCTTGATACACGCCCAACTGAAACTGTTATATTTTCGAATGTAACTATAATCAATTATTTGCCGCGCATTATTAATTCGAGTATTTCACATTTTGTAACTAACTTTACGACGCGAGAGATTCTGTAAAATTGCGTAACGTGTACTTCGTGAACGATTCTGTTGAACTGGGCGACGTGTAACCCGTGAATGATTATTAAACTGCGCGACGTGTAACTCGTGAATGATTCTGTCAAACTGTGCGTTACCCGTCTCTGGCTTCAGAATTTCTACTCCCTCACCCCGATATGCTTAAACATTATAACAGAGCTGCTATTGGTTAATAAAACGCGGCAACATTAGCGTCTATTTTTATATCCAATCAAAATTACGAACACACATGCTCTAGGGAAGATATTCCCTCCATTTCTAAAGAAAGGCATGCTACTCTGACGTCATGTGCTTGTCTCTTCTAATTAATAAACAACTCACCTCCTCGTTTCATTGTTATCCGCTCCTATTGTCAGTTTCAGTGAGGCCGTGTAAACTTATTTCCTAACAATGCTTATAATTAACAAACATCTCAAATCATTGTCATACAGTAATGCTAATTTACACTACAATCACTCTGGCATTTACAGTGTTGTGATATAAAATACTGCCTCAGAGCTAACAGCACAAGTTTTCAAGAAATTTGCATTAAAACCGTTTCTAAAATATTCTGTTAAATTCATGTATTTTGCAATTAAATAGTCATTTATATATTTGTAACTTTCCTTCAAACCAATATTTTTAGTTTGGAGAAACATTCTTTCATTGACAATTTTTTTATCAGCAGTGCTTACTGCTTTCTCTACTACTTACTAGGTAAAGGAAGTAATGTATTTCACCCAAAAATTAGATATCGCAAAACAAGGTTTTCTGATGCCCCAAAAGATTCTTGTGTGTGTTGATACCGTAATTATTGACGGGAAATAATAGTAGTAGTAATAATAATAATAGTTAAATTAAGAAATTATAGTAAGATAAAAAATAATTGTAATAAAAATTTCCGTATATTAAATCAATGTATAATTTAATAAGCGCAAGTTGAAACATTTGTCCGGAGAGAAGAAGGTAATTAGGAATATCAGATGTGTTAGCGGACATCTCTTTGCCAAATGTAGGTGCAAACACTTCCAGTAATGGGCCTAGATGGAGTAATGTACAGAGAAAGAGAGATCATGTACTGGCTTAATCATATCTTAAATGAAATTGCACCGCTAACTTTAAAAATCAGGACTCGATGGATCCGAAATCTTTGGTTAGAGAATTGCAAGGAATATTTTAATGTAAAACCTTCGCCAGATGCATAAAAAATGACTCGTTAGGAAGTGTCCTAAGGGGAATGCAGCAACTTGACTGTTATAAATGTAGGAATCAGGGCCTTTACAAATATGATCTTGAGTAGATGCTCGGGAGCAAATAGGCAAGAAGCATTAGATTAGAATTGAGTAATGGAAAATATAACCAAAGAGCTGGTTATTCAGTGGTTAATTATTTTATGAAATTAGCAAGCAAATTGAGAATGTTAGATCCAATAATAAGTAATGAAGATCTCATAAATATTGTCCACATATTTTACAAAAAATATTCAGCACTATTTAATAAGATCAAAGCTCAGTAACGTGTCAAATAATTGATTTGTTGATAACATTAGAGTAAAAAACAAAAGCCCGGTGCAGAAATTGACAGAAATTAAGTAAGAAATACGCTGGAAAGTTCACATTTCTTCGGGCAAGAGTCAGCGTCATACAGATGGAAATCAAAATGGCATAAGAATAGATATAGAGGTCAAGTTCCTAGATCAGGGAAAACAGAAACAGAAATCATTTCGATAGAAATCACCAAAATAGAAATCGGATGATAGAGGTATACACATGTTCGGGTTAATTACCGAAATATGCAACCTATTTTATCCCGAATTCGACTTTCATGCTTTTTTTTCTGCGTGCGTTCATTAATAACAAACACTGGGTTAAGATATGCAACCTCTGGCTTTATTTTCTGTATCATGTATGCGACTAAGTCCATATTGCTAGGATGAGATAGTTTTTAGTCGCAAATGTATTCACAATAATACATCTTGAATAGAAAAATAACTTTTTATATGGATATTACAGCGTTGTAAGGGATTATGTGAAATTGTAAAGGCTGGGGAATGCCTTTTATACATTTCAGGCTTTTTACTTTTACCGCAACATGTTCTGTAGTTTTTAGTTTTTAAAATTAGTTACTATGTGCTATTGTAAATCTTGAAGCCATCGGAATTACTGTACATTTTTTCCCATATAAACATTTTTTAGAAAAAAACAATTACTAACTATAAGAGGTTATGAAATTACAGAGTGTTGATTACCACTAAGCTAGACAATGAATGTGATAAATCCAAATTGGTATGTCGCCTCTCCACATACATCGCTATGTACACAATCTCTCCACGATAATCCAAGATCGCATAACGGTGAACCGGAGGGACACTGAACGCTTACAATAGGGAAATGTTCCCTCACCAAGCCTCAAGTCTGCCTGTGACGCATTTTCCAAACTAGAAATTCACTTAGGGATTTAGGGATCAGCGTTTTACAGGGTTAAAGTACCTGAATATAGCTGTGATGCGACACTTCCAAGGATTAAAGTTCAAAGGAAAATAATCCAAACGCACAGCCACGACTTTGGATAGCAGTCATTGAAATCGAAAGTGGTTATGAAGGATGTTGGTATAATTAGATTGAAAATATAAACAATATGGAAATAAAGAAGCTGTGAGCATATTCCTGTTACCCCCTTGTAATTAATTCCTTCTGCATTGCCTTTAATGTTTGGTGTATATGGAGAATATTAAAATAAGAATGCAATGCGAAGATCGACTTCGATGCAGAACGGATACTCTCGTTTCTCTTGGATATTCTCTCTCCAGGGGCTATGTAGAAAGAAGAAGCGGCAAGGAGAACATATCTGTCTTGTTCCTGTCGCCAAGGTCGATCAAGCAAACAAACCTCGGTTCCCTTGGGGAACGATTCCGGCTGAGGTCAGCAGCTGGAGCTAACTTCTCGACTCTCCGAGGTGCCACCAAGTCTTCCATCGCAGTCTTGGTGCGGAGGAAATAGTCTCAAAGTTTGTGGGCCGTTAAAACTGTAGTGTTTGTCATTTATCATTGCGATATCAAATCTTAAATTGAATGGGTGCTAGTAAAAACGGACTAACCATCAGTTTTTACTTTCTCTACTACGTATAGTATAATTCAGAAACGAACAGTCGGATAAACACCAAACTTGGTATTTAGGTTCAATATCTTCCAGAGATGCGACACAAGGTTTTCAAGAAAATCCTCCCCACCCCACGATTACCGTTTACATGGAACATTTTTCGAAAATTTTAATTTTCTCAAAAATGGCTAACGATTTTGAATAAAATACCATAAGTTTAAGACATTTTTATGGCAAATGAATTGTATATCTTGAATTGTCTCCAAAGGTACTCTTCATTGTGAACGAATTTTGCATAACTGGTAAACCATAAGAGATAGACAAAATTTTACTGCACAGAAAATGTAGATCGCTTTAAAATACACAATTTATGTCATACACATTTTTGTTGTTGGGTGAACCATTTTCGAGATATTGCTTGTATTCCCTTAAATTTTCCAATACTTATACTTTTTCTCAAATGCGAATTCGTTATTCATGTTTTTATGTCCTGGACATGCAAAGAGAATGGAATACTCCACATAGCAACCAGCTCTTAAAATATTTGACTATCGCTTAAAGCCTACCATATTCCCCTCGCACCTACAAGAAAATTAGCAATAAGATTAACAATTCGATATCTCGATTAACATGAAGCATATGGAGAATAAGCGTTTGTAAAAATAGTTTGTACAAGAGTAGAGAAAGTCATGTTAGTGTAATACATAACATTTTTTTATAATAGTAGGAGTAGAAGGGTTTTTATTGTGAATAGTTTGTCTATTCTTGTAACATAAAACAATCGCATGAGCCTCATTTTCATATGCTTTTCCTGTCCCTATTGTCTAACAAATACTAAATATATACTTACTATATATAAAAGTATATATTTATATGTACTATACATAACGCATACTAACATAATGGAGGAAGGAAAGGAAGAAAGAAAAAAGACGGTAAACAATAAGCATCAAATAAAATTATATTACAAATACATACAGTGCTCCGACCCTTAAGAACTCAGCCCCCTTTCTCGTTCTCCAGGGCGATTAACCTCCTTTGCCGAATCTTAAACAAAAAAGAGATCATTTTTTGACATCCCGCGTCAAAGATTACATCCAAGATGTCCTCTATTCCCCTATTGCACTCCAGAAAATAAAATTCGATAAAAATATTTGAACGGAAATGCATGTTTTGAGGCCCTTGAATTCAAAAAAGCATTTCTATTAAAAGGTCTGTGTGTGTGTGCGCCTGTCTGCCTATGAACAGCATAACTCAAAAAAGAAAAGTCGGATAAATACCAAACTTAGTATTTAGGTCCAGTATTTTCCAAAGATGCAACACGTAGATTGTCAAGAAAATCACCCACCCTAAACTACCTTTTATATGGAACATGTTATAAAATTTTGATTTTGTAAAAAATGTTACATGTGAATACTACATCTGAAAGATATTTACATAACAAGTAAAGTATATACGTTTAATTTTCTGGGAATAGCTTATGAGTCTTCTTCGTTAGGAAGAAATTTTGTATATTCTAGTGTAACTGGTAAACGTTAAGCGAAACGTACTACTCAAAAAATGCGTATCTCTTCAAAATGTAAAATTTATTTCAAATAACTTTTTTGTGGCATAAGCCATTTCTGAGATATCCGTTATTGAAGACCTTAATTCTTAATTTCTTGGTCATTCTGTTAAATTCCTGTTCACATTCAGTTGTTTCTCGCAATTGCTTGGAAACAGTATGGAATTTAAAGCCCAACATAGCGTCCATTTTTTAAACATTTGATTGTCGCTGTTCCCTTTGTATCTATAACGAAATGTGTAATGTATGTATTTCTGCAAAGGTTCATTTGAATTAAAATTTAGTAGATAGCTTTAGTAAGAATGGTTGGTATACACACTAATAAACGTTAGAGGCAGAGAAAGTAATGTAAATTTATCGCATCAGACCTTTTCAAAAAAACTTGCATGTTTGGATTTACCGCAGAAACTGCATATCTATTGTCTCTGAGATTGGTTAACTTTAAAGAAATCTCTTTGATGCAAATCAAAGCTTGTAAATTTTTGACAGTTTATTGAAAACATACCATTTTGTTTTGGTGTAGCAAAATTGGGTTCGCTTGCCACCCAGATGGCGTAACTATGTAAGATGACTGTATTGCTATTTGATTCCTACGTATGCTCGAATTTATTGGCGATTTGTTTTATTGGCATTTGCAGACTTTTCTCTGTTCTCGTATAGTAATGGGTAACACCCTTTGTGAACACCTATTCAATTGTAGAAAATTATCTAGTTATGTAGGCTAATATAGTTTTTGTATGCTGCACTGTGGAAAAGAAACTCTATTTGAAATAGCACTTCCTTCGAAATATAAGTTTTGAGATTCCATCTGAATCCAAAAGCACTTAAGAAAACTCTGGTGCATAATATCAGGCTTCAACCGACTTTATTTTTCCACTGTCATTTATTTCTATCTCTCTTTTCCGACTTTATTTTTCCACTGTCATTTATTTCTATCTCTCTTTTATAGACTGTTCAAGAGGCATATTTGCAGAAACAGTTTCATTACATGTTGTAGGTACATGGGGGGATATAAGAGGCTAAAGCTGTAGTCAATTGTTTAAAAAATATAAAAAGGTTACTATACGCTGGCTTTAAAATTACACACTTTGTAGGACACCACGCGTAAAAGCATGTTACCTTAGCACTTATAAATCGATTCACATGACCATTCTCACAAAGTATTATTCTTTTGTCTATTTTTTACTTTCTCTACTACGTATAGTAAGTAGGGGAAGTATTGCATTCCACCCAAAAATTCGATACCGAGATTTCACCGGAAATACATGTTTTGAGACCTCCTGAATCCAAAAAAAGCATTTTTGGAAACATGTCCGTGTGTGTGTCTGTGTGTGTGTGTGTCTGTGTGTGTGTGTGTGTGTGTCTGTGAACAGCATAACTCAAAAACGAACAGTCGGATAAACACCAAACTTGGTATTTACGTTCAGTATCTTCCAGAGATGCGACACGAAGGTTTTCAAGAAAATCCCCCCCCACCCAGACTACCCTTTACATGGAACATTTTTCGAAAATTTTAATTTTCTCAAAAATGGCTTTAACGATTTTGATTAAAATATCATATGTTTAAGATAATGTCATGAGAAATGAAATGTATATCTCGAATTTTCTGGGAATGTCTCCAAAAGTATTCTTCATTGTGAACGACTTTTGCATAACTGGTAAACCATAAGAGATAGACAAAATTTTACTACACAAAAAATGTAGATCTCGTTAAAATACACAACTTATGTCATATACATTTCTTTTGTTGAGTGAACCGTTTTCGAGATATTGCTTGTTATTCCCTTAAATTTTACAATACTTATACTTTTTCTCAAATTCGTTATTCATTTTTTTATGTCCTGGACTTGCAAAGAGAATGGAATGCGCCGCATAACAACCAGCGTTAAAATATTTGACCATCGCTTAAAACATACCATATTCCCCTTGCATCTACAAGAAAATTAGCAATAAGATTGACATCTCGATATCTCGATTAACATAAAGCATATGGAGAATAGGCGTTTGTAAAAATAGATTGTACAAGAGTAGAGAAAGTCATGTGAGTGTAACACATCAGATTTTTGTTAATTGAAATAAGCTTTCAATACATATTTTCACATTTCATTTTAGTTATATGAAGGATGCAGTAGGGCTAAAGCGATAGTCCAATTTTTAAAGAGCGTGTCGATATGTGATGGCTTTGTAATCACATGCTCTTCATATGCCTTGAGAAAAAACGAATAGGGACTTATCACCTAAAAAGGTATGTCTATTTAAAAATGCATCCCAGTAACAAAGAATGTCAGAAATGCTCTAAGTCACAAATACTTTTATTTAACCTGAATTGTGTGTTTTAATGAGGTGTACACCCGTGAACGAAAAAGTGAACGCCAAATTTTTCTAAGTGCTACGCGCACAGCGCCTTGTTTACACTATACGCAATGCAGTTGTGTAGCCGCCTGCAGCAAGTTGTTGTATGGCACTATTAAACATGCTACCTTACATGTGTCTTCTGTGTAGCATTGTGGCAAGGCGTAGGATGCTTTTGTAATTAAGACCGCAGGTTTGCTTCTCACATGTAGCAAACACTGTCTTTTCCTTCTCTTAATAATGTTTAATCAACACATAGTGACTACTTATATTCGATGTACTGCATTTCATGCACGGAATTTTATAAAGCTTACAATAGAATAATTACCAGGATGCAAAATATAGGATCATGTTTCGTTATAGGAACACAATTTCATCATGGTCAAATATCTGTATCTCGTTGGATATCAACCGACGGTCTACGTGTGTTAAGGCAGCTTTGATGATACACTGAACAGTGTGCAATACACGGTAATACATGAAAATATTCTATTTCCCTCTGTGAGGACAAAATATCCTGATGGAATTGTTGAATTCGTACAGAATTCTGGGCACAAATTCAAGAACCCTGGGGTGTTGTAGGTTCTCATCCCCGTTACTACAGAGATACGTGATAGAAAAAAACTAAAAGCAGTTCTGAAATCAGCATAAAAAACAGAGTCAGAATCACTTATTAGTTATCAGTCATCCCATATCATGCAGGCTAGTGGAATTGATAGCGGGTAGAGAACGTCATGTGAAAGTAACACAACAGAATTTTATTTTTCTCCATGAGTAATAACCCATTACCCTGTGCTCGCTCTTTATCCCTCCTTGTAGCCCATTTCCATCTGTTTTCCTCCTTGTATAGGAATTATCCTAATTTATACTCCTATAGCTAACATTAGGTATTTCTTTTCATGTTCCACCCTAAATCGGATCCCGGTATCATCACATACAGGTAGCTACAGCACCACACTATGACGACCGATATGCGTATTACCTTGTGTAAATTGCAAAAAACTTCCAAAAAAAAATTCTGTGTTACACTGACATGACTTTCTCTACTCTTGTACAAACTATTTTTACAAACGCTTATTCTCCATCTACTTCATGTTAATCGAGATAAACATTTGCAGACTCTTATCTTATTGCTGGTTTTCTTGTAGATGTAAGGGGAATATATATTTACAAGGGCAATATAGAATTATAGTAGCCTTTAAGCATCGACATATATCTTAATAGCTGGTTGCTATGTGCAGCACCATTCTCTTTGCCACAGATTAATACTCTTTGCATATCCAAGACAAAATAATGAATAACGAATTCCCAATTGAGAAAATAAGTATTGAAAAATTTAAGGGAATAACAAGCAATATCTCGAAAATGGTTCACTCAACAACAAAAAAGTAATATGACATAAATAGTGTATTTTAACGCGATCTACATTTTCTGTGTAGTAAAATTTTGTCTATCTGTCATGGTTTACCAGTTATGCAAAAGTCGTTCACAATGAAGAATGCTTCTGGAGACATTCCCAGAAAATTCAAGATATACATTTTATTTGTCATGAAAATATCTTAAACATATGGTATTTTAATCAAAATCGTTAGAGCCATTTTTTAGAAAATTAAACTTTTTGAAAAATGTTTCATGTAAAGGGTAATCTGGTAGGGTATTTTCTTGGAAACCTTCGTGTTGCATCTCTGGAAGATACTGAACCTAAATATCAAGTTTGGTGTTTATCCGACTGTTCGTTTCTGAGTTATGCTGTTTAAAGACACACACACACACACACACACACACACACGGACATATTTTTTTTATTCAGGGGGTCTCAAAACATGTATTTCCGGTGAAATCCTGGTATCGAATTTTTGGGTGGAATGCAATACTTGCCCTACTTACTATACGTAGTAGAGAAAGTAAACAAGGAAAACTTAGAGCAAGATCTGCAAGTTTGCCTGATTTATGACCAGTGTTTAAAATTAATTCTAGGAATATACACTAGATACAACGAAATAATTTCCTCAAAAGCTGACATGTTCATATTCAGCTTTAGTTACTAGAAACAGAAAATCCATTTTTCTCTGGTTTAACCTTCTTAAAAGATGACTGTAAAACCATCAATTTGACTTAAGATGCCTCCCATAAAAATAAGTGCTTCTTTATTAAACTAGGGATCCTAAATTTCAAATAAAAGATTATGTAGTACTATGGGAACTTATCTTTCTTCCTAATAACATATATTTCATGGACTGACACATAGGAAACTTGAAAGTGATTACTTTGTACAGTAAAGAAGAGTAAAGAGGCGTATTTTAAATGACGTTAGCGAAAATGCCATTAATATTTATTAGTCAACTTAGTTTTAAGGAATAAAAACATAACTTGGCTAATATTCACGTTAACTTTTTTATTATTATTATTATTATTATTATTATTATTATTATTATTATTATTATTATTATTATTATTGAAATCTCTACTTGGTTAATCCTTCTCCATTTCATATAATAAACGTTGTGAGTTTTCTAACGGTCTTTTCTCTCCGTCTCATAACTGGCCTATCCAGCTTTTCTTTGATCTAAGCAGATATCTGTTTCCTTGTGAACTGTAATCCTATAATATTTTACAGGGTGATTTGATGAAATTAAAGTTTTACAACTATGTACTACACATTTTATTATTTATTTAAAATAGAAACATATCAATGGAGCTTTAATCTTTTGGAAATTGCCTCCATTTCTGCGACGACAGTCAAACGGCCACGTTGCAGAGGTTCTATGCAGGATATAATTTTCAAGAAATAAAATGTTTTATTTTGTAGCATTAATCTATAATATAACTTGATTTGCATAATTAAAATACTGTAAATGTTTGGCATCAATGAATCGTGATGTCATTCAGCCTTTCTACATGTTGTAACCATTTGTTTTGATGTTTTTAATGTTGTATTTTTAAATAAGATATTTTAATTATATTCCTATATCTTAATTTCTTGTGTGTTCTGATTTTTAGCTTCTTTCTGATCTTATTAAGAAATTGGTTTTGGAGTTTTGTATTCTACTCTTTTTGCCTTTTGCTATTCGTCGTTTTCGATACCTTACCGCATACGATTTGAAACTCGTAGGGTTTAAAATTAATATCATTTTCTGTCATTCCACATACATTAATAGTATAGCTTAAGTAATTAATATGTACTTGTTCTATAAATTTGTTATCAATAACCTTTTTTCTTAATACCTGCTTTTCTCCTGATTACATTTTCTTGCTTGTTGACATTTTAAAGTTGCAATCTGAACATAAAACATACAGATGATATAAAGCATATCGAAGATTTCGTTCAGAATTGTTTGGCATCTGCATATGATATGCATTTAAAAATGAAGTACTACTTGTTTGCATTCCTATGTTACTATTTGTTTTACATTCTTGGACGATATTGATATAAATATTAAAAATTGTGGTCTAGATGATGCTATCCTTTGTCTCACTCCTTTATTTATTGGAATTGACTTGAGTCTTCAAAAGTACCTGTTATTACTGTTTTACAATTAGCACATACGATTTTCAATGCATTAATATTGCTTAAAAAGAAGTCTTTCAGTCTAAAACAATATTATGCTGTTTTCATATTTAGCATTTAGATTCGTGAACGTACCTTTATCAGCTGAATAATATAGGAAAAATAGGCAGAAATTCAGTATGTTGCTATCAAAAATTCTTACAGCACATATAGCATAGACAACCCTTGCTAATATTTGGAAGAAATACAGGAAATGAGCATTGAGTTTGTCAGATGTTGGATAAACCATCAACATTTAAAAAGCTTAGTTATAAATCTGGCCTTTTTCTATCAATTTACAAAGAATAAAATTATCAGCAAGAGGTTAGGTAGTCTGTTGAATGCATTGTTGCACCTTTGAATCTTTAAATAGGTCTGGAACTTAGGGCACTACTTATTAATGTTGTAATAAAATGTATGTCGGTACAACCAAAAAAGCTGAAAAGGATAAAGGAACATCAGAGAAATATTAAATTCAAACTATTGATCAAGTAGTTGTATCCTATTTTTGGATTCAACATGAAATTAAACAAAAAATATTGTTGAGCATTACATACGTCTTTGGAATTTGATGCAAGGGAAAAAGCCACATGTCAAAACAATATTTCTTTTAAACTTGAATTTCAACTGCAAGATAATATTACACACCTGCTTCACCAGTCATCAGGAGATGGCTAATTGAATCTAATTAGCTGCAGAAAGGACAGAAAGAGGAGACTGGGGCATCATGAATGGAAGGAAGAAGCTTTCAGAAACATGGGAATCCTGCTATCAAAGTTTAAGTGAAGTGGATAAGAATGGCTGACCAGTCTTTTACAATATGAAAACTGAAGATGATTGTTGCTTCACGTATGGAAAGCCAATTTGAAGTTGTTGTGTTGTATTTCGACTGTTGGGAGCCGAACTTGAAGCTCATTGCAACCGCACGTATAGTACCCGCTTTCACGTAGCCTTCGCCCCAAATGTACTTTCCGGTGGCCTTTGCCCCCCTCCAAAATGTTTAAAAATATTTTAACTTTGTAATTTTTGACTGTTTCTTTCAATATTATATATTTATGTTTGCCTCGGCTGCGTCAGTATTATTGTTAGAGACGTGTTACTCTTTGCAGGGTTGTGGTGCGACTGAAGAATGTAGGTTTACACAGATTATAATTTTACTTCACTCCTTTTATTAATGCTTGACACGGTTTATATAACACTTCACTGATATAGAGAGAGCTGTGAAATTGTTTTTTATTAATTACTTGCACTTTTTAACACAAACTATTTTCGTCTCACACGAATACGTATTATACTTCTCGAGGGCGTGTCTCGCATCCGGTTAGGAACACTGTTTACAAACAACACGTCCAGTTATGAGCGCTGTCTACAAGCTACTGACTTGAATTCCACCACCTAAATTTGTAAATTTCTGTATTTTAAGTCTCTAATTGGCTATTCCTAATCCAATAGAATACGTTTATTTAACTTAAGCTTTTTTATGGTTGTTGATTGGCTATTTTTATACTGTCTCAAAAATTACATTATTGCTGCTCCAGGAATGACTAGTAGCATTATTACACTTTCCTATTCATTATTCAAGATTACCTCATTGTTACCTCATTGTTAGCTACTTTTAACCTATTATTCTCACAGCTCCTACATTATTAAATTACGTGATACATTCAGATAACATTATTACATGTATACAATAATATAAACATATACTGTGACTGTAATATACACCTTTTATATATTGTTACATACACATATTGCTTTAAGGTGGGCTGTTATATTTTTTATTATATAATTTGACTAAAATCATTTAAGTGCTAAAAATACTGCCTCAAAACTTCACTGTTAACAATTATTTTTCTCTCCCGTTTAAATAGCCTCCCTTAACTTCTATGGTTATATCAGGTACTGACTTGAAAAACAACTGATAATGTTGTAATTCTTTGAACTGTAATTTAGTTACTCTGCTTTGTGTAATATAATAAATATGTAATTCAGCCTTTAGTTTATTTCACTGACCATAACAATGGAATCAACCGTGTGCATTTGTTGCAAAACAAACTGCAGGAGCAAGAACCGGTTGTATCTTTCGTATGGCGCCGGTCTCGAATGAGACCAAAGAAGAGGAGATGAAAGGGGTAAGGGGGTGTAACGAAGAGTAGCCTGAAAGCATTAATTCCCCTGAGCATCACCAGTGTTTCCATCATTCTTTTTCTCGGTGTTTGCACACGTTGGGGCCCACTCTTTGTGGTAACAGCGATTCCCCGATGAATCTGTTCCGTGCAAACTCAATTCAGGCCAATGTTTGTGGTGGTATTGAGCGTGTTGCTTCATTTATGTGGCCCTAGCAACGGTTCGGTATTTACTCTCTCTCAGCTGAGGTCCTTGAACCCACCTACAAGATGAACTGGCTCTTAATTAGCCAAACGCTTTTCTTGACACATTCCAGCGGCTGATATCGATAAATCTAAGCTGCTCCTTGGCGGAGAATCGATCAACACTCCGCTCCAGTTTTCTGCAATTGTTCTCCGTGCTCTGCAACAGGTCCTTTCGTAATAAATCAGGAATAACGACATGTAATAGAAGAGATAAGTTGTCGAATATTACGATGAAAGATCTTAGGGGATAAGTGTAAGGCATGTGATGAGCTACTCGATGAAGACTATGCATTTTAAAGCTGAACATAAGAAAGGAATCTTATCCGATATTGTCTCCAATTTTTAAACACGACCAACAAACGTAACGCGTTTTTTCCTAAACTTTTTCCTAAAGCTCCCCCCTCCCGAGGTATTTGCTATCGTCTCTACTTCATATTTTCCTCTTCTTGGCATCGAGTCCTGTTAAAAATTTTTCAGAAGTCGACAATATTGTTCCTTTTACTGGGATATAAATAATTCAAATATAAATGGCAATGCAGAGTAAAGTCAAGCGAGAAAGAAAAAATACCACGTGGTACATTCACAAGATATTCTCTGCCAACGATAAACTCTCGCATGTCTTATCATACATGGGAATTTCCAAGCATTAAATCCAGGACGAGAGGAAATGATTGGAATGGAGTGTGAGCGGAGGGGATTCGGCACGGATCCAGTGAATCCTGATATTGCACCGACGCCCCGGGAGGGAGCGATGAGATGATGGGAGATAACGGGCGTCTGGAACCACGAGAGACGGCACAGCAATGACAGGGCCTCTACAGTTTCCAGATATAGAAACGCTCCGGTAATTGGTTAGGCAGACCGAGTCCCCAATGGGGTCCAACGCTCCCCCAGGGGGTGGTCCTTTTATCCTAGCAACCAGCCAAAGGCCAAGGGACGAGAGAGCATCCTTTCTCCTTGCCACGCTGCACCGAAACACTTCGACACTTTCAACCCTGAAATAGACCAAACGGGTGAAGGATGAATGAAATGATTAATGGAACGAAATAGAGGGACAGGAAATTCGGAAATGAAAGAAATATTCCAGCATTCGCCTGACTACCCGGGAAAATCCCCGAAGAAACCCATGGCTCAGAGTGGGCGGTCGCCAGGGATCGAACCCCGGACCTCACGAATGTGGACCACAGCGTTACCGCCTGAGCCATTCCTTTCGGTAGCGGAAATGAAGTTGAACTGGTACTGGACTTAACCCCGTGACTTCGCAGGTTCGTATATCTGTTGGCATTTGCAGACAGCGCTCACCAGACCATGTTTACCTGCCCAGCAGTGGAATGTCCACAATACGATCAATGGAGACAATACTACCAGATACCCAATGATTTACAAACAGCACTCAACTAAGATAGTTGAATTTTTCAAAAGTATAATTTTATATAAAAGTATATAATGTTCAATCAGTTTAATTATAGTATCACAATTTTATACCGGTTTTATAACGGTTCAAAACTACCAGTATGTTAAATAACCTCATTGTTTTATTGTTAAATATTTATTTTAAAAGTTGTAAAGTCGCGATATGTTAAAGCCACTGTAAACTTTCAGAATAAAAAAGAAAGAAAGAAAGAAAGAAAGCAAGAAAAAAGAGGAGTTACAACTTGCATGCATGCGAGTAGGATGACGCACTCACGCCTGGGGAAATGTTTAAGCTTGCAATATGGAATGTTTCGAAAACGACTAATTCTTAAGTACGAAAAGAATTACTTACACAAACCATATTTTAATGAAGCTTACATTTCTTCTGTCGTAAGGTTTCCTCTACCTCTCGTGGTTTTCTAGTTATGTAACGCTGTACAAAATCCATTCCAAATGAAGATAATTTCATGGGTTATTCAAGGTAATATATATTTTATTGGTCATGAAAATACCTTAAATCTCTGGTGTTTTAATCAAAATCTTTAGAGCAAATTTCGAGAAATAATAAAACATTCTTTCCATAAAAGAGTGGATTAGGGTGGGAAGATTTTCTTAAAATCTTCTGGTAGCATCTTTGTAATATGCTGCACTTTAATTCCAGTTTGGTATTTATTTTCAACAATTTCAATCTGAAACAAACAAAGCAGATGAAAGATGAAGTGAAATGAGGATGGAGGTGAAATGGAAAGACATGAAATTCAGGGGATACAATAAACCTTCCCATTCACCTAGCGACCCGAGGAAGCACCCAAAACAATTCATGGATCAGGAAGATCGGCCACGGGAATGGAAACCACGACCATCCGAACCACGACGTTACCGTCTGAACCATCCTGCTCGGTTTGATGATCAATAAGTGATGGAGTAAATACCCTCACGTATGGTACAAAGTTCCGGTGGCCTTCGTCCCAACGATTAGGAATGAACTTTGTATTTTATGTTTCTTTAAATATTATTTATATTTATGTTTGCGTCGGCTGCGTCAGTATTAAATTGTAGAAACATGTGTATGTTTGCAGGGTGTGGTGTGGCTGAAGAACGTAGGCTTACACAAATTATTATTTTTACTTCACTCCATTTATTAATCCTTCACACGATTAAATTACACTTCACTTATATAGAGAGCTGTGAGGTTATTTATTAATCTTTATAATATTTTCGCCGTTTTGAATTTTTGCCTCGCACTGGATACGTACGCGTCTAGCGTCCGGTTAGGAACGCTATCTACAAGCAACTGAATTCTACCGCCTGAATTTGTAAATGTTTCTTATTTCAAGCCTCTGATTGGCTAATCCTACTCCAATAGAATACTTTTATTTAACTTAAGCTGTTTCTAGTTGTTGATTGGCATTTTATAAACTGTCTCAAAAATTACATTAGTATTGCTCCAAGAATTACTAGTAGCATTATTAAGCTTTCCAATTCATTATTGCCTCAAGGTCACGTCATTGTTACCTCATTGTTAGCAACTTTACCTATATTCTTACAGCTCCTACATTATTAAATTACATAATACATTCACATAACATTATTAAACATGTACACAATAATATAAACATTAATACAATGACTGTTACATACATTTTGTATGTTATTTATACACATATTGCTTTAAGGCGGGCTGTTATTGAATTTTATATATTATATAATTAGACTGAAATCATTTGTGTTGAAAATACTGCCTCAGTGATTGAACATTCTTGTTATCTGCTCAGATTCAACATGCAGTCTTTTGAATTGTGTAATAACAGGAATATTTTATTAATTGGTGTGCTATTGCAAGGTGTTGATCTTTTATCATTTTCGGGCGTAAAAATCCTTAGCATGGCTTCCTTCGCAAGGGAAGTAAAGCCGGTGGTGCCGCGTCGTAGATTTACGGCACGTAAAAGAACCTCAAGCCTGATAATGAGGCCTTTGAGCCAAATTACCGAACTTTCATGCACAATATAGAATGGGACGCTAAGGACCACAGCCTTAAAGAGCGTCCATAAATAAAACTCAATTCTCTCTCTCTCTCTCTCTCACACATACACACATATATACCTTCTTAAAACGCCATTTTCTGTTTCGGATTTGCCCATCATACAAGTTCACATCAGTTAGTTGTCAAGAATCGAAAATTACCAGGAAATTTTGGTTTACAATCTTATATATTTAAAAGTAAATATTTCTTAATCCTTGCGAACATTAAGTAAAATATTTTTCACTATGCTTTAGCAAACTTAGATATTGTTATAGATATTTTGATTTTAAAAAGGAAGAAAAATCTACCTCTTAAATTGCTACATTTTGTTCTAAAACGCTTTTGAAGCACTTACCCGAATATAATTTTACTTAAATATTCACATTAGGTTTTAGAGCTTGCAAACTCGAATGCTTTGAATATTATATGCATTACTATCAGCTATCATTCAGAAATAAAGAATTATCATAAAATGTTCGGTCACACGTTTATTATAGGAATGGGTACTGTAATTTATTACTTTCATATTTTATTAATCTGCTTTCGGCGCTTTAATATAATTTAATCTGGTGCTGTTGAAAGAAAGGTGTTTTTAGACATAGAAAATAAATACACAAAAAACCAGAAATGCTTGGCATGCTTTCAAATTAAAATACGTCTTGCGGAATAGACATTCCTATTACCTGTTTTGTTTAATATTATATCACAGAAACGATTTACATGTTCACCACTGCTGAAAAGAAAAGATATTTGCGCATAGCGCAGCGCTGTGAGTAATATGATAACAAAGACAAAAATAGATAAATAAAACAAAATACTGTCTCGTTTATTGATTAGGTTAAAAATTCAGTTGGCATTAAAGCAGAACGCCTCTGTGGTTCCGCAATTCCTTCCTTTTGCACATACGCAGTTTGACGGAGAGGTTTGAGTAAGCTAATGCCACAAGGGGTGTCACCTGTGTGCTTTGCGTACTAGTGCTAGCGCCGTAATCCTCACTATTACGTCCTCGCATCATTTGTGCATTTCATTCTTGGAATGCTTTGCTATTTTCTTTTCTTATTTTAAGATTTTGGCTTCTGTTACCTTTGAGATTACGTTTTCCTCATTGTCACTATTGGTATTAACTCCCTGTATTCCGTTTGTCGTGACAGTTTGTATTTAGTATTAATCAGAAGGAATTTTGTTGGAAAACGTAATTTGTGTATCTTGCAGCTATTATTTATGTAATTTGAGTTATAGCATAAGCTAATGAAACCTTAATACATGCAAATCTTGGTTCTGATCTTCTTTAAACAAATGCCATTCCTGGAATTAATTTTCATATATAAAAATATTGTTATTCTTGCAGATATTGAAAATTACTTTTTGATTTTATAATAACACGTGCTTAATCAAATAAAAACAAACTTCAAAAATGTGTTTAGAATAAACACATTAGTCTCTCTGAAAACCATGGTGCTGTGGTGAAAGTTATGTTGGTGGTCATTGTTATTGCAATCAATTCGTATAACAACGTAATATTACCCTTTATCTCAATTATATTCCATTTTTTAAACTGAAATATAAACACAGAAAATAGAATCTTCAAATTATATACCTACTTGTATTAAACACCAGCATCTCAAGAATACAACGGAAGTATTATTCTTAAAAATTCATTATCTAAATATATTTTTCATAAAATACCAACCTTTATAACGTGTAACGAAAACGCGCACAGCGCACGCGCACACCGAGTCTGGCAAGCTCGTGATAAGCTTAGGTATACTTTCTACGTACCTGATCTTGGTAGCACCTAACACAGCGGTATTGCTACAGGCTCCTCAAAATTAAATTAAATTAGTTTTATTTATGGACGCTCTTTAATTGCTGTAGTTCTTAGCATCCCATTTTTGTATTGGCGTGAAAGACCGTTAATTTTGCTCAGAGGCCTCTCTATCAGGCTTGAGGTTCTTTTACGTGACGTAAATCTACGACACGGGACCACCGGCTTTACTTCACTTCCGAAGGAAGCCATGCTAAGGATTTTTACGTCCGAAAAAAATCAATCGCCCTCAACCAGGTTTGAACCCGTAAACTCGGGAAGTGGAGGCTAGCATGGTAACCAGATAGGCTCCTCAATGGCTGCATTGTTAGGGACAGCTTTCTCTGCCGCCGCTTCCATGCTGGTGTGTTACTGTATCCAAAAAGTTACGTTTAGGTTTGAGTTTTGATTTTGAGCACTCCCATGGAGAGGGAGTGCTTGCGTTCAATTCAATAAACTGTTAGCTGGTTTAGGATCTTTGTTACCAGGGGTGCACGCATGCTATGCGGGGTACACAGTAGCGCCTGAGGCGGCGGTTTGTGGACAAGTAGTGCCCCAGGAGTCCAGGGCGTTCTCAGGAAAATCAGTTCTGACGTAGAAATTTCAATTCCGACGTCTCTAATCGTATCCTCCATATAGGAGGGCTGAGGTTTCTGGGAAGCGACGACAGACAGAATAGAGGACCGAGTCCTCTGTAACCCGAGAAGCTAGGAGTCTCTCACTTCGCAGTCGGGGTATCATTCGGCTGATCAAAACCTTGAAAAGGCGTAACTGTAGTGTACTGAAATGGTGGAATCTAGCATCTCTTCTTAGCTCGGTTCATTGTCTCTTGGACATTTCACGAAAAGTCAGACCGTTGTAAGAGCGACTCCTAGATAGCGAATGGAAGATCTCTACTCTGCTCTTTTGTCCAGGTAGGTGAAAGCGGGTGTGTAACGAATGACATCAATATAAATTACTCAGGTAAATGGCCCAAGATGGAAAATCGTGGGTTCAAATCCCGTGTACCGGCTAATCTCACTGGATTCTTAAACACCAATTTCATTGAACCCATCCAAGATTCGAAACAAAAAGCAAAAGAAATGGAAATAAAATAGATCTAAAATAAAGGCTCCAATAGAAACCATTTATCTAAATTAAACTAGGAAAATCTCTAAACATGTGAATAGCAACAACAGCAATGAGAATAGGAGTTCCTCATTCACAAATATGTTTTAAAACCCAGCTAATGTGGTTGAATGAAATACACTATTAACAAGACAATTATTTTCTGTGTTACTAGGGAATGTATACTTTAAGGGTAATTTGAAAGCTATCTTTATCATCTGAGAGCATTCACTCCGATACAATTTCATAATATCTGAGAACAGTACTGGCGAAATACAATTGTCATCAACAGCAAATGATGAATTGAGGGAAGTTCCATCAATATTTTTAAGGTCCATCCAGTTGTTTATATTATTATTGAAAACGTAATTAGTGTCATACATTTATATTTTCAGACTACAATGTAAAACAAGTATTACAATTGTCAATCTTATAACTAGTGACAAGCGTCGTAAACATGCAGGTGTTATATTGTCTGATATAACTCCACAGTTAATGATTAAAGTTAGGACATTAGTGGTTATGATTTGCAATTGCTCTCCGTGTAAATCTTTGAATGGAACTAGGTTAACCGCTTCCTTAAATTCTGAAACAAATTATATTGCTCTTTTCGGAGTTCGTGTCATTTTCTGCATAATAACACTACACAACAATTAAAATTTTGGTATAACATAACGTTTCTCAATTTGTAGTACTACTAACGTATCGTTTTTGTTGCAATGATATTCATTTTTTTGTTTTTACTTTTTTCATTGAAGATTCCAACAAATATACAAGTTACTTAATATATTTATAATGGGGGAATATTGAAATATTATTTCTAACTGCAATTAAGCATGCAACAGACAATTAAAACAATAAACATGTATTTGCTGATGTTCTAGCACCTTTGTTCATCAATCTTAACTCCAACTGCTGAGAAATAATTAGTCTGTGCAGTTGGAGCCTCGTCTTCTAGGAGAGCAATTAATAATGATTTAAATTATTACTTTGCCTTAAGTCCGTTCGCTGACTTAGAGAGGGTATGGTGGTATAGTCTGAACATACTGCAAAAATATTCTGTAGCTCGGACCAACTGTAGCTGGGACTGTTTAGTAGAACCCATTGGAGATCTTGTCAGCTAAAAACAATTTGCCACACACGTTGGTACTATCAACTCACTATCATTTTCACATTTGCATTCACTTTGGACGTCTGAAAATTTCATGGTATACAGAAATGAAGCTTCACTAAATTGGTTCATGTTTCCATGTTGGTAATTTAAGCTGATCTTCATAATTTCAGTCGTCATTTATGATCTAGCGGGTACCATAATATGTATGTATATTTATTTCCATAATTCTATAAAAATTCTTACAATTCTTAATACATTACTTTTAGTTGCTATTTCTTTCTTTCTTTGGTCCATCATGCATTTTAACACCGTGGTTATTTATGCATGGTGGGTCATAAACAAATTCATATTGCTTTATTTTTCTAAACCATTTTTCTCTTACTCTCCCCATATTTTCTCCTACTCTTTTTATATCCCTCTCCTTTTGTATTTTCATTACCTAACTTTTAATACTTCTTTGTTAACATTCTCCCATTCTTTAGGTAAAAATGATCTCTCCACAACTTAGTTTCTTCCCCTTCAAGTATATAATGCAAATCATTATCTGTCTCTCCACAAAGAGGACACCTATTCAAATTCGCTCCCCTCCTATCTCCCCTTAGCCTATATGCACTTAATCCTGACCAGACCCACCCTTCTCTCACTAACCTATTACCTACATCCACATACTTCTCCCTTCCCCGGTCCACCTTTAATTGTCTATATAGTTCCAAACTTTTCTTTCCTACCATACTTTGAAATAATTCTTGTTTTTCTATATCTTCTACTTTGTTCCTCACTTATTTTCAGAAACCTTTAACTAACCCCTCTCTCTTCTCCCATAAGTTACCCATTCCTATTTCCTGTAAAATTCTCCTTATTCCTTGAGTCCAGTTCATCACATCATTGGATTTTTCTTGTATTATTAAACATTGCTTCAAGATATCTATGCCAATATTTAAGTATCCTTTCTACTATATTGCCCTTGCTACCTAATCTTCCCAACTCCAACATTGCTGCTCCATTAGGTGATGAAATAGATAAACCTAATATAGATTTACAGAATGATCTATTTACTTTATCAATCATCTCCCATCCTTTGTCACTTTCCCAAATCTCTGATCCATAGACCATTTTTGCTTCAACCACAGCTTTGTAAACCCTTTCCACCCATTTAATTTGCATATCTGGTATTTTCTTTAAGCATATTCTTATAGCAGTCATTGCTAATCTTCCCTTAGCTAAGGCACTTGTCTTGTGATCATTCCATCTCCCATTACTACTTATTCTCACTCCCAAATAATCAAACTTGTTTACTATTTGCAACTCTTCCCCTTCCACATACAACTTTTCCTCTTGCTTTAATTTATAGCTCTTTTTAAATACCATTATTTTTTATTTTTTAACATTTATTCTTAAACCCCATTTCTTACAAAATGAATATATGATATGCAATTAGCGGGTACCAAGCTAGCCCCTGGTTGATGAGGTTTGCGGGTTCAAACCCGGCGAAGGATGATGGATTTCTTTCGTAAAAATTCTTAACATGGCTTCCTTCGGAGGGATAGTAAAGTCATTGGTCCTGTAATGTTTATTTTCACGTAAAAGAACCTTATACGTTGTGAGTCAAATTATCGGCCATTTCACGCTTGCAGCATCCTGCTTCTCTCGCGTGGCGCCATCTATGTGTGGTGAACTAGTCACCTGCCACTATGCGCGCTTAGTACAGAATCAAGAACTAGAAATTCAGTAACTATACAAAGCGCCTAGGTTCTACCTATACGCCAATGGCGCTGAAAGTCTTTATATTTAAAGCACAGCAAAGGTCAGCCAGGCAGCCATGTTGGACTGAAGTCTCGCCTCTCTTCCCATATAAAGTATAAAAGTAAAAGGACTGGTTGCACGATCTTAGAAAAAACTGAAATGAAACACAAAAATGATGCACAGAAGGACATCAATATGCTTGACCACAATTTACGTACTTCTGGAATTAAAAATATTACTTTACTTAGCACTGTGTTTTTCGTAACGCCATTCTCGTAAATTAATGTTGTAAAATAAAAGAATCCTGCACTCCATGTACGTGACTTGCAATGATATTCATGACATCCTGTCCACAGTTTAAATCATAGAATAAAATAATTATTTAGTAATGCTTTTTGGAATTATAACTATGAGCAAACTTTATTAATTACAATTGCAGAAGCGGTATGAAGAATATACTATATGTTAATTTTGATATTCGCAAGGAAAACTACGGATGTGTTATCCTTCAATTTAGCCGAATTTCAGACATATTAAAATATCTTGAAAAATAATAAAAAAGAAACGTGTTTTTTTCTGCGGAAAATTGTACCTGTTCAAAATGGAAATACTTTCACCCTCGGGAGTAAATTGGCGACTTTCTGTTCTGCTGGTGGTGAAATTAATTACGAAATTTCACATTCTTAGGTAAGATTTTTGTTTATTGCTACAGATCCCTTTTATAAATTCTCACGCAATATCACAGGAGAAACGTTGCAGAGTATTACGCAAATTTATAGAATTATCAAAAACATTCAAAATTAGAAATTCTAAGAAAAAGGTATACTAGATTTCCTTAAAAAGACAAAACCAAATTAGTAAATGCTGATTTTTATTATTTTTTTAAATTAATCGGTTGAGTTCCAGCACTTCACGATACTGTGATATTCAAGTTTTGTTTTTTAATTGTTCCCTACCCGCCCATACCTTCGGAACATATAACATATATATTGCAAAATATTTTTGAGCCTGATATTGTAACATTACATGCTTGCATAAATTTCTACAGATTAAATAATTATGAACACATTCAGAAAAATGATACTAATTATAGAATAACTTTTTAAAATATGCACAATAATATTGCAAATAAACGCAATTTAATCGGTTAGGATCTGAAAGCATGCTGAAAGCGTCAATAAACTCTTAGTTGGACCTATTTAACTTCATGCAACTTTTGGCTATAAATATAAAAATGTATTTGAGAAGTGGAGTGGAAAGTGTAAATTTAACACCATATATGGAAGTTAATGCATTCACACTTTTCAAGTTGTGAATACACTGAAATTGTGAACATAGTCAATGATACCAATGATAAACTGTATAAAGAAATCTGTGACAGCATTGTTTATACTAATAATCATGAAACAAACAAACAATGAAGTTGGTTGCATTTTCAGCAAAATAGTTGAACAAAACTGATACATGCCAGAAAGGTTGGTATTAGAATCAGAAAAAAACAGGTTATAAATACATATTGTTTGTAATAAGAAGAAAATTGAAATTTCCCATGCCAGAAACACAATGCGATTGACAGTGCACAATATAAAGATTTAATCACTTATAAATTCCATTATTAAAAAAATTTTGTTAAATAAATACGGAATAGGTACTTACTTCATCCCCAGGTGTTCAGGATTTTCTACTGATTTTGGACAACCAATTCCTTCTCCTCTCCAAGTTTCTGGGTACGACGGTAATCTATATAATAGATAACCTTTATGTGCACCCGAAAGCACAGCAATCTGGCATTTTCACTCATAGTCCAGCTTCGACACAGCTGTTTCCTTGTGCTTATACTGAAGCAACCAGCCCAAGATGGCGCGCGGATACCACGTGATCACTCTCCGCAATCAGCAAGCCGAATTGGCGGCATTCACAACATAGATCAGTTTCTGTACTTTGTATATAGAGAGCTTTAAATGGCACAACAGGATACTAACTCTGTTTGCACACGAAGTATTAAAATCTTTCCTACAATCTTAGGTTTTCTGTTCGTTCCGCTTTTCTCTTCGAGCTTTTGGATCGTACCGTGTTGATGGGGATGGTAACAGCTACTTCAGGTCATTATATATAGCGTTGTTTGCTTGCGACCACTGCAGCAACTATACCTGTATGCACAGCGAGTACAGGCTGCTTGCATATAAATGCGATAAGAGCAGCGCCAAAGCTAGCGTCATTGCTGAACGTCCCAGTAGCATTTAGGCAAACTTGCAAAATTCTACCAGGATGCATTCTACCAGGAAGCAAATCAGGATGACTTTGAAGGTGTTTCACTTTTTTGTTCTTTGTCTCTGAAAATTTCAATCCCAGAAATGTCACATTCTAACAACGTTTTATCCTAACAACAGTCCTATTTTGTCCTTAATTGTCTGGAAGTATTTCTTACCCACTTTTGTCTTTCAGTTTCATCACGTGGAAGCACTTTCTTTGAGGTATTAGAATTGAAGCACACAGTATGTGTATGATGTTTGTATTTTTATCTAATCCTAGAAATACGTTTTAGACGTTACCTGACGCATAGTAGGCTTACAGTTCATGACTACTAAGTTGCGAAGGCGATGTGAAGGCGATGATTAAGAACCGATATTTAAACTCCGTCGAGAACACTGTTTAACTTCAAAATTCATACTGCTATGCTAAGTTAGGCCCGTACGCATTGCATCGTTATGTGGAGTGAGGCAGTATTTTTAACACTAAATGATTTCAGTCTAATTATATAATATAAAAAAATAAGACCGCCTTAAAGCAATATAAGTATAAATAACATATAAAATGTATGTAACAATCATTGTATTATGTTTATATTATTATGTACATGTTTAATAATATTATGTGAATGTATTAAGTAATTTAGCAATGTTGGAGCTGTGATAATAGAAGCTGAAAGTTGCTAACAATGAGGTAACCTTGAGTCAATAATGAATTGGAAAGTTTAATAATTCTACTAGTAGTTCTTGCAATAATAATGTAATATTCAAAAACAGTTATAAATAGCCAATCAACAACAAAAAAGGCTAAAAATTAAATAAAAGCATTTTATTGGAGTAGGATTAACCAATCAGAGACTTGAAATAGAGAAATTTACAAATTTAAGCAGTAAACGCCAGTCGTTAGAAGGCAACGTACCTGAGCAGTTTGTCCGCTCGGTACGTATTCAGTGTGAGACGAAAATTCATTACGGCTGGAATATTATAAAGTTTATGTGTTAAAAAGTGCAAGTAATTAATAAATAATTTCACAGCTCTCTATATCAGTGAAGTGTTATTTAATCGTGTGAAGGATTAATAAAAGGAGTGAAGTAAAAATTATAGTTCGTGTAAGCCTACATTCTTTAGCCGTATCACTCCCAGCTAAGAGATACATGTTTCTACAAATTAGTACTGGCGCAGCCGAGGCAAACCTAAATATATAATATTTTAAAATAAACATTCAAATTACAGAGTTGATTCCTAAACATTGGGGCGAAGGCCACTGGAAACTTTGTATCGTACGTGGGACGAACACTCCAAGAAACTATCTCAAGTTTTTGGCTCCCCAACAGTCGAACTACAATACAACTCCTCCTAAAACAATACAACCTACTGCAAATTTGCGCCTAAACGTGGGGCTAATAACGTAAAGATAATCTTCTTCAGGAGACAACATGGAAGCATATATTAGAAGTTAGAATACATCATCTTCGTCGTAAACATCTGTCTAACCGCAGCAATCCTTTCGAATTAAATGGCGAAGTGAAATTCTAAGCACTCTTTCGCTTCTCGAAGGAAATATTACGCGAGGTCGGCATGTGCTGTCCAGCTTCTTCTGTCGCTACGGTTCTTGGCAACCGGTGCATTCATGCTGTAAATGGCGACATCATTAACGTCGATGCATCCATCGCATGCTGTACTTCAGACGGAGTGCTTCCTGCCTTTCGTTGAACATGAATTCTCTGACCTCTCCAGTTAAGCGTTAATTCTCGACTATGTTATATAACCTCTTTATTATAGCTTATTCTATCTAGTCGTTGCACGCAAGAAAAGGAATGAGACAGATTTATTCTATTTATTTTCGCGAATCTTTCGTTTTTGGGATAGTTTTAGAATTAATGGGTGTTACTGATTACACCCATATGAAAATAACCTCCCCTCTACGATACGGCTGTTGTTTTTCATAAATCGGAACGGATACTTTTAACAGCAATTTTCCTAAGAAATCGTTATTATAAACTTTATTCTCCACTATCACTTGACAATGTCACGGTCTTTTGTTGGACAGAAAAGCTTACGATTCGTTTGGTCACGATGATTTGTCATAAAACAAAAGAAGGAAGCCAACCTTAATCCAAAATCTTAGTACTAGGAGTAGGAGCGGAGGGGGACTTAATACCTCGAGCTAGGAAAATATTTTCTGCCCTCTGACGGGACGCCCTCGAGAGGGAGAGTTGAGGTGACAGGAGAGAGTGTAGCCGGACCAGGAGGCAAGGCCACAGAGCAGAGGGCAGGGTCCCTACTTTTTCCAGCTTGAAACTCCCCGGATGGCAGCTGGCACAACCGGTTTCCTTACCCCCATTCCGGGGGACGAAGCGTTACATAGAGCATCCTTTTCCCCTGCCATGCAACGCCGAGCCTCCCGCCGACACTTGCAACACTGAAACACCCAAGGAGGTGAAAGATGAACTGAAATGAGAATAGAGGTGAAATGGAGGGACAGGAAATTCGAGGTATGTAATTAACCTTCCCAGCATTCATCTAGCGACCCGGGGGAAACTCCCCAAAATACCATGGGTCAAGAAGGTCGGTCGCGGGAATCGAACCTACGACATCCCGAGTGTGGACCACATACGTTGCCTCCTGAGGCATCCAGCTTGGCGTCCAAAAACGTAACACTGACCGAAAAAATTTACAATTATTAGAAATCGCAAAAGCGGAAATGAAACATATTCCATATTTCCTTTTCACTGCTGATATTCGAACATAGTGCCTAACTAAACGCGGTTAAACTTTGTTGAAGCATTGGAAATGTGTATCTAACTTTGCGTAGTTAGTATAAGGGTTTAAACCGTATCTGGTGTCGGCCCAATATGTTAGCTTTCAGTGAAAGAAGTGACCCAAGTGGCTTATTCTCATTTAAAATAAATTATGCCGCATGTATTGGATATGACCCAGTGTTTTATGTATCTACTTTCCAAAGGAAATTGTCACTAAATCATAGCTGTGTGCCTTCGGTCAGTGTTACCAAGTTTACAACTGGAGACCTGGTTCACGGCCGTTGTTGTTATATTTATTGTATGTCATACGCATCACAAGTGTTTAAAGTTGACAAACTGTAACTACATGCATTTCAAAGAATACAAATTGTAATTATTACAGCAAATTATGAGCTACAAAATTACAATACTTACAATCAATAATTATCTCTAAACACAGTACCTACGCAGTTCATAAAATTGTTAAACAATTTACATATGTTATAATTTGGAAGTTTGAATAATTCTATACCTGTCAGCTCCGGTTCTGACAACTTCTGTATCATTTGGTAGTGTTTTGCTAGCGTCTTACTAATATGGCATCTTAGGTGGTGGACAGATGATGCATAAAATGAGATTATTTTTGGAAAAGGAAATTTGGGAAGAAAACGTTCCAGGCCTTAGGGTACCTCCTTGGCTTTTACCAGTTAGAAGGACTGGGGAAAAAGAAATCCGCAATCAGAGAGGAGGCTACTGGCGGGATTTGAACTGCGGACCTCTTGACCGAGCTGTGTGGTAGGCTCGTGATGGACCTACAACTCTCAGAATCCAACTTGATATAAACACATGTCTACTAACACTCGATACTCGGGAAACCAAAGTATACTATAACATATATTACTTAATTGCCCCCTCCTCTTATGTAGGGCTTACACTCCTGCTTAGGCTCAAAGGCCTGTTGAGGAACAGGACTTTGAATCACAGAATGAAGAACATGGAACGGGAGATCTCCCCTTAACCAGGTATGAGAGTGAGGAAGATGATACGAAAAGAAGTCGAAATGGATGAAAGGAAAGGTGATTATGGAACAATTGGTGGAATGAAGACGCCCCTTCGTCCACCACAAATCGCACTTGCGGGCCCCTGTAATCAAACCCGGGCCACCTTGGTGGCAGACGAGTGGTCTAACCACTCGGCCACGGCGCATCCATAACATATAGTACCTCCCTAACTTTGCGTGATGTGTAGGTTTTCAATAAATATGTTAATGAAACATAATTCTAAACTTTTGACCAATCTGAAATAGTGCATAATATCAGTAAAACTAAAGAAGGCGTAGCTTACGTTTAATTCTGTGAGGTGTCGTTCACCTCTCTTCTAAATTTATGCGAAAATGTTCCTCACAGCTGAGGAATTATTGTCTAGGCTCCTCCACTGTTGCCTAAATGGGTTTCTGCTCACGAGTCGGCCACCCTATCGGTTGTTGCATTTGCTCTTGTTCCTTTTTAAGTTTAGTGATCTGCTGTTCGGTCTTTCTGGTTGCATACGCCTTTACTGCTCTTAATAATGCCAAATCTTGCTAAACTTGAAGCTGAAGTAGTATGGTTACGCCTTAGTGATTTGGCTGTACACTACAGCCATCTGTTAGCAATTTAATAGAAGATACTGGAACACAACCACGCAACTAGTGTCATCTGTCTGATAGGCAGTGAATCAGGTGCATAAACTACGCGATGTGAGCTAAATATAAATGTGAATTTTAATATACGTTTAAGATATATAATTATTAATAAATTGAAAATATGTTTGATAATGTTTAATAAATTCCAAGTAGTTTACAGTAGGAAATTCCGTTATAAGTACAATCATAAGTTGGTATAATCATTTCTGTGACTTAAAATTTCGCATGGGACATTCCACCAAATAAAACCATTGTCATGTTGCCTAAACTCTATGCTGCAATAAGCCAAGCATGCTTTTAAAACTCACTTTGCATTAACATATCCCTGCACTTTAGATAACTTCAGATTAAATTCTAATACATTTTAAGACAAACAGATTCTACATTCGAACAAATTATCATAATAAAGTTATCAACACGTAGTAAAACGTAATTCATTACAGTTGTATTTCAGCAACGGTCCAAATGAGCTCCCCATCGTTGATTCCGCAAATTATAGACCCACCACTGAAAAATAGTTGTGATATAAATTTTAAAAGCCCACTTTTAACATGTGATGCGATATATATTATTTTAGACAACCTTGAATATTTTATTACAAAGTATCAAACTGAAACTTGTGTGGAAATAGCAGTATGGATACGGACGTGCGCAACGGAACCTCTAGTCTGTTGTTGTTTGGCCTTTGTTGTTGTTCGACCTTCATAGCACCAGTGCTGAAAACATGATCACATACAGAATCATAACATACTGTTATATATACAGCTGTGACGAAAATAAATCAACAGAGCGACTCTAACAATTTTATTAATAAACATATTTAATATTGTTTTTATTCCTTTGATGTAATTGTGATGATGATTGCCCAGTTGTTAAAATTTGTAATTTCTTATGCAGAGGAGGTGCCATTGGTATTGATAACATCATTGGTTATTGTTTGGATTGGAAAAAATGAATTCATTAGAAAGATAAAGTTCGGAGTCATTCAAATAGTCCGCCACCACATTAATCGATGCAAGGCCTCTGTTTCATATACATAATATCCATCGCAAAAGGTTTATTCAATTGAATATTAATGTTGTGAACTTTCACAACAGCTATACAATCATTTGGACAAGGCGCAAAGGGCCGCATTATACTTAGTTGATAAGATCGTCACACAGATTACTTCAGGTGCTAATGTAAGCAGTTAAGTCAGCAAAGCAGAGATGAAACTACAGTGTTAATTGCAGGACTAATGAGCCACAGGATCAGATATTAAAAGGGGGAGAGAACCAGCCATGAGTTAGTCAATGCACCGTACTCAACCAGACAACACACCTACTATGAGCTGTATCTTTAAAGTAAATACCGTTTTAGTATTTTGCCGTTGCATTGGCGATTTTGAGTATGCGCGATCACCTGCTCCAATGATTAGGAAGCCAGACGGTGCTGTGAGCGATCGTCATTTTGTATTTTCCTGTTGTTCGATATGTTCAATAAATCGAACCTAGTGATCAGTCAGTGAACATTTGATGCCAATTATGTGAGGTTTATGGGGAAACAACAATGAGTGACAATGCTCCGCCACACACAGACTGAAGATCTTGCATCACTTGGTTGGAAACACTTTGACTACCCTCTCTATAGTCCGGATTTGGCACCAAACGATTTTAATATAGTTTTTCATCTGAAGAAATTCCTTGGTGGAAAACATTTCAACGACGATGATGTTGTGAAAAGTGTAGACTTGGCTTTCATCACAGGCGGCCTCATTCTTTGACGAAGGCATGCGAAAACTGGTTTCCCGTTACAAGTGCCTGAATAACGGAGATGTAGTGTAAGGTAATGAATGATAATAAAGTATTTAAAAAATACCCTGTTATTTCATAAAAAACTTATCGGCACTTATTTTAAAAACACGCATCGTATATCGCGCGGTTATGCCTCTCAAGTTAAAATTATAAACTCGAGTTATTCATTCTTCCTCTTTAACCGTCCTCGAGCATAGGGTGATCCCGGCCCTAAGCGGACGATTCCGTTCTGCATCTCCGAGCTCATCAGGGCAACTCCTGACAGTATGTCTTGATGGAGATCTGCGGAGCCTGTTAAAGATAAGGTTTTGACTACTGCAAACTTTACACCCAGTTGTGATACCGTTCCACACCTCGAGCTCTGAGCGTGTCTCGATGCACATTTACGGAGCCAATTGAGGCAAAGGCATCCAGTTTTCCTTTGTGAACCTTCACGTGATAGATCCAGATCCGCAGCTAGAGCGTCTATATCCTGACACAGAACTACAGCAGTGAATATCTCCAACTCCCAGTATGAGTAGGTCGTCTTAAAAGCTGTACCTTTTACTTCAGCTATCTAAAAGCGTGTTTTCTAACAACTCAGATGTGATTTTGAATACGAATGCTGTATATGTTCCTTCAAATGGGCAATGGAGTAGTTCTTCACAGAGTCCATAGTACCTTGTGTACAGTTATTCCTTCAGCTAATTTGGAGCAAGGGATTACCTTAAAAATTCAAGAATTTTATTTATGCGTAATTTTCCTTGGATCAAATTTAAATTCTTCAGAAGGATGATACAAAAAGAAAAATCTGATATGTAGGCTTTAAGAGATAGTCAAATATATTAAGAGCTCGTTGCTAAATGGAGTATTCTATTCTCTTTGCATTACCAGGACCAAAACAAATGAATAACGAATTACCATTTGAGAAAAAGTATAAGTATTGGAAAATTTAAGGGAATAACAAGCAATATCTCGAAAATGGTTCACTCAACAAAAAAAAAAAAGGTATATGAAATAAATTGTGTATTTTAACGCGATCTACATTTTTGTGAAGTAAAATTTTGTCTATCTCCTATGGTTTACCAGTTATGCAAAAGTCGTTCACAATGAAGAATACTTTTGGAGATATTCCCAGAAAATTCGAGATATACATTTCATTTGTCCTGAAAAACCTTAATCATATGATATTTTAATCAAAATCGTTAGAGGCATTTTTGAGAAAATTAAAATTTTCGAAAAATGTGCCATGTAAAGGGTAATCTGGGTTGGGGGTATTTTCTTGAAAACCTTCGTGTGGCATCTCTGGAAGATACAGATACCAAGTTTGGTGTTGATCCGACTGTTTGTTTCTGATTTATGCTGTTCACAGACAGACACCACACGGACATGTTTCCAAAAGTGTCTTTTTTTGGATTCAGGGGGGCTCAAAACATGTATTTCCGGTGAAATCTCGGTATCGAATTTTTGGGTGGAATACAATACTTCCCCTACTTACTATACATAGTAGAGAAAGTAAAGATAAGTTAACTTAATTTTTAAAACTCATTTCTTACAGATTCTTGTGAATACCTGGGTATAAATTTTCCCCTTTGGTGGATTGGTGCAGAATCGCAACGCTTTTGGAGTCCACCTTCTCCGTATTTCACACCTGGAGTTTCGCGCGGGGATACATAATATGCAGGTATATGTGGTTAAAATCAATTCCTTTGCCCATCTAAAGGAACGCACCGGCTTCTGGTATTCAGCATCGTACCTGCAATGCTAAAGGCGTTTCGTACAGTATTGCGTCGCTGCGGGTTGTATGTGAAATTGCATATGGTAGAGAGAAAACACTGATGGGTCATATGTTACTGGCTTTCATAAAGTCTGTTGGTTCGTATCTATTTATAAGTTTTTCTTAAAAGGCATACAAATATTGAAAACACAGCCGTATGCGTTATTTCTGTACGGTTTTACTCAGGTAAAATTCATACAAAAATCTGATGTCACTCGTGCAGTCACACTTTTCAAAAAATATTCCCACAAAATCTTATTTTTCTATATACACTCTTCAAATTAACCGAAATAAACGTGTGCAGAATTATTTCATTTGACATTCGTTATAGGAAGGGATACAACAGGCTCAAATGAGAATCAAATATTTAAAACCGGTTCGTGATATGCTAGTCTTCAATTCCATACTCTTTACATGGCCACGAAAAACAAACAAATGGCGACTTAGCACTTTAAAACAAGTTAAAAATTCAAATCAATAACTAAGATATCTCGGAATTGACAAAGCCACCAAAGATTTTGTTATAAATTGTGTATTCTAACGAAACCTATCATTATATGCAGTAAGTTTTTGTCCACCCCTTTTGGTTATCACGTTATACAAAATTCAGTTAAAAATGAATAGAACTTCATAGGATATTCGCAGAAAAGGGAATATATACATGTTTGCCATGCAAATGTCTTGAACGTATGGCGTTTTTTAAACAAAATGGTTAGATGCATTGTTGAAAAAAATAAAAAATAAGGAAACCTTTTTCATGTAAAGATAGTTGGGGGAATTTTCTTGAAAATCTTTGTCGTATGCTTGTAAAATGCTCAACGTAAATACAAATTTTGGTACGTATACTACATTTTGCTTTTGAATTTTTGCGTATGTGGGTGAAGCATTTTCGGCGGCTTCAAAATATGCATTTTTGGTGGAATTTCTATATCGAATTTTTTGGATGGAATGCCATATTTTCTCTGCTTAGTGCTCATTATATCTCGTTTAAAAAACCATAACAAAAAATACTACACGAAGGTGGTCCTCCCGTGTTAACTGACAACGCAATCGATTGTAATGCTACAAGAGGTCTGGAAAGAGACTATCATTATGAAAATTAACTCAATGTTTGCATTCATATCCGGTAGTTAGTAGCTGACAATGCTCAGCTCGCATAACAGTAAGAAAATAGACAGAGTAATTGATTCGTGAAGGATATGAAATGTGATAACTAATAAATAATTTATTCAGTTTTCGTTAGCTATAGCTATTCTTGTGCACAAACTAATTAATGTTTAGTACATTAAAGTTCTTGATCTCTTGTTATTTTGGTTGCTTTCAACAGGTACATATTGTGGAATTTTAAATTTTTAACTTTTGTTAGCACCCCAGAAAACGTGCCGATGTTTTTAAAACTTCATATTAACTTTAATTGTAGATACTGGAGAGAGAGAGAGAGAGAGAGAGATGGAGGGATGGAGGGAGGGGGAGAACCGCTATGATTTCACAAACGTTTAATAAAGTATGATTGGGTATTTTCACCTTAGCATATTATGTCGAATATCTGGTTCAATCATGAAAGTGTATATCAAGTTATACCCTTTACGTCAGTAACCTCGTTCCACGTTTGTTTTCCTTGGATCTTTCTCAGCGGAACCTATTTGGTTTTTCTACACCATTTTCCATTCCCCTGCTCGGTTTCTTTTATTTCTGATCATTTACCTTCGCGAGTAATGTGTGTGCGCCTGTTTTGTATGCTCATGTATGCCGCGCGGTTCGCAATTTCCTCTCTTCCTCGGTGGCGTATGTGCGCGCGCGCCTACCCTTCCCTGTCTCTCTTACCTAGTCATTCTCTCTCTCGACGCTCCATCTTTCCGCACAACACTCGTTACTATGGTAGCCAGCCGTCGAGCGTAGTACTCCAGCCCCACCATCGGCTCCAGGGTGGGGAGATCGTAGTGGGGAGCCATTCAGTGCGCGGCACCGCACACACTACAACATCGATTGCCGGCCGGTCGGTCCGTCGACCGAGAGAGAGAGAGCCGGGAACGGGACGGCCGTCGAAAACGTAACCTGGCACGCGAGGCGAAGGATCGTCTCTCTGCTGCCGTTGCTGCTGCCGCTGGTGGTAGTGGTAGAAGTGGTGGTGGTGGTGGTGGTAGTGGTGGTGGTGATAGTAGTAGTGGTGGTGCTGCTGCGGATCCCGAGACCGTCTTACGCGGCCAGCGCTCGCTCTTCGTTCATCGCAGGGCTAAGGCTCCCCTCCCAACGTAAGGTAAGTCGATGGCCTACTCCCTCAAACGTATTTATGTTACTAGTACGTTTGGCCATTCAAATATGCAGGACAGGCAGGGGTAGTAGGTAGGGAGGGGTGGGTCCGCTCAGCTGACCGTGCATGATAGTAGCAGCGTATCGACCGCTTGACCGACCGTGGCAGGCGCGATAAGTACACATACAGAGTAATGATGGTGGCGTTGAAGATGGACTGACCCTGGATACATATCCACAACTCCTGTCTTTTCAAAATATTTACCACGACTCTTTGACGAGGTACTCTTCCTCCCAATTCCGTTAAAAGGCTTTTGATTGCCCCAGGGATTTTTCATTGCGGGCTTCTCTTTTCGAAATTATTACCCCAGGCGTTTTGATCTGTATAGCTTCAAGTGCGTGGCAAATAAAAGCAGAGAGAACCAATATCGTAGAAGGGGTTAAGGACAAAAGTAAACGTCATCTTCCATCCACTTTGGAGCACTAATGGGAAAAGAGTGAAAGAGAAAGTGGCGGTCCTCACTTCCCCCACTCAACTCATCTCCACGCACGATACGCACGCACGCATATACGTTACGCTACGGCAGAACACATGCATCCGAGTTCCTCAAGACTCTGCCAGGCACGTGCAGTGGCTTTCCTGGGGGATTTCGGAGGAGAAGGAACTGAGAAGGAGGAGGGAGAAAGGAAAACGGGGAGGGGTAGACGTTTATCGTGGGCACCACCACTACAGCCGAGATATTGATGTTTGCAGCGACGGGCGAAGTTGTGAAATGCTTTTCCTCCTCAATGATACCCTGGAGACGCTTGTCATAGTTTGTCAAAAGCAAGCAGGCAAGCTCGCCCAGCTTCCAAGACCAACATATGCTTGACAATTCACTCCCACCCCCTTCCACGATGTCACTTTCAGATTCAAATTTTGTCGCTTATAGTCGCATTTCACTCCATTACACAAGGAATACCGCACTTCTCTCACTCAAACAGCCTCTTGTGCTCGGGCACAAATGAGTTATTCATACACCATCTAACTTGCAGCTTTAGTCCTCCGGAAGTTTGTACCGACGTATAAATCTGAAGAAGAGCTTGTGGTTGACATAAAGGACTCTTTGGGCTCGCATTCACTTCAGAAGTTCCACAGAAGTTAGTTTCTCCAAGACAATAACTCAAAGTTTTCCTAGTGCTTTGCATCTTTCAAAGAAACAAATGCATACCCTCCTTCAGACATAACTTCATAGACAGAATAAACTGCCGTCGTTTCTGCTAAAATATAATATAGCCATATTGTAAGTTTTCGTTTTTACTGATCCTAGTTCATCAATGAGTAAGTTTACGTTGACATAATCTTCGTATACTAATTTCTTCTTAGCATGGCGATTCGTTTTCTCACTTCTGTATCTTAGCTATATTGAGTTGTCGGAAAACAAATGCTTACGAGTCAAATATTGACAGCTTCACAGCGAGGTCACTTTTTAAATTATTCCTATGTTTATAAAAAATCCTGAGAAGTCTTAAGGGGGAAACATCAGTAAGCGAAGACCTGCAATATAATTGAAGTCGTGGCAATTTCTCTGTAACTTAATTTATATTGGGCCAAAGTTTGTTTTACAATTTGTAACTGTATTTATTTTATTGCATTACACTAAAAGAGACATCAATCAACAAGAAATAGAACCGGATTGTAAAATTAAACCTTCTCTATGTCTAGCAAATGTAATAAAATTGAACTGGGGTAAAGAGGCACACATACTTAATTTAGGAAGAAAGGAAAGATCAGGAATGGCATGGTTTAGACTGGGGGGTTGAGGGCACAGAAAATGACTGACGATTCTGGCAGGGGAATCTGCCCATTCTGTGATTTGGATGAGGACTGGGTACATATTTTGGCGGAATGTGCACAGTGGAAGAACCAGCGAACGATTAAGCTCAAAGAAAAATTCTTAAGTCCCTCAAGAAAGAGATTGGCATGTTGGGAGCTACTGGCTGACCAGAGGAACTGGCAAAACATGGAAAACTTTTTGGCTAAAGTGCGAGAAACTAGGTCAAATTTGTTCAGTTAGACAAAGGTAATTTATCTCTAATTTCCTTTTTCCTTTTTTGTTTTGTTCTTTTTTTCTGCTGTTTATTTTGTCACCCTACTTGTATCTTAAATATGCAAGTACGGTCAATGATCCATGGACGAAATACTTGTGTAATAACTTCAATGGTTTTAAACCAATAAAGATACCTTATCTACTACATTCCAAAAACCTCCTAAAGAGTCCTAAAGTGTACTACAGGCACCAACTTAAGCATTTAAACATCTGGAAAACCTTTCTACAGTTTTAATCGTCGAGATGTTTGTGGCATATTTCTGAATTCTAATTTTAAACTCCAAATTCATATTCTGAATACTTTATTTACATATTGCGACTCCCTAGAGAATAAAATAAGTTTACACAGCACAAGCTTTCTTCTATCATATCCATAATATACGTTTCAGAATTCTTTTTTTATATATCAGCAAATAACCTTTTGCAGCAAACGAAAAGTTGTTCTACAGAAACCTAGTTATACAAAACTGTGTTTGAAATTTGTATGTACATCCCACTTCTAAACTTCAGAATGTGTACACGACTATCATCTTTGTAAAAAATCTGATGTGTTACACTCACTTGACTTTCTCTACTCTTGTACAAACTATTTTTACAAACGCTTATTCTCCATATGCTTCATGTTAATCGAGATGTTAATCTTATTGCTAATTTTTTTATAGATGCAAGGGGAATTGCTAGGCTTTAAGCGATAGTAAAATATATTAAGAGCTGGTTGTTATGTGGAGTATTCCATTCTCTTTGCATTATCACGACAAAAAAAATGAATAACGAATTTGAGAAAAAGTGTAACTATTGGAAAATTTAAGGGAATAACAAGCAGTATCTCGAAAATGGTTGACTCAACAAAAAAAAATGTATATGACATAAATTGTGTATTTTAACGCGCCCTATATTTTTTGTATAGTAAAATTTTGTCTATCTCTTGTGGTTTACCATTTAAGCAAAAGTCGTTCACAATTAATACTTTTGGAGACATTCCCAGAATATTTGAGATATACATTTTATTTGTCATGAAAATAACTTAAACATATGACGCTTTAATCAAAATCGTTAGTCATTTTTGAGAAAATTAAAAGTTTCGAAAAATGCTCCATGTAAAGGGTAATCTGGGGTGCGGAAATGTTCTTGAAAACCTTCGTGTCGCATCTCTGGAAGATACTGAACCTAAATACCAAGTTTAGTGTTTATCCGACTGTTCGTTTCTGAGTTATACTGTTCACAGACGCACACACAGACACACACACGGACATGTTTCCAAAAATGCTTTTTTTTGGATTCAGGAGGTCTCAAAACATGTATTTCCGGTGAAATCTCGGTATCGAATTTTTGGGTGGAATACAGTATTTCCCCTACTTACTATACGTAGTAGAGAAAGTAAAAATAGATTACAGAAAACGGCATATTAGATCCCAAATTATATCACCATTAGATTTAAGATTGTGTCTTGTGTTGTAGATAATATTCCAACATCTAAACTTGAGAGACTAAGTTTCCTTCTCTGTAAGGCTTGACACTCGAGATCTTAGGATGAACTTTCTCTTGAAACACGAAATTGAAAGTGCGGGCTTCTATTATCACTTAAGATGGTTTTTCTTTTGGGATTTAACACATCTTTAGTAATCTTAAACTTACTTCTCTTTGTCTGCTAGATTCTGCATAGGATTTTGTTTTTTAATGTTACACAGTTGATAAGAGTATAAAGTGTTAGAAAGTAGGGTGAAGCGTAATGAATTAATATTTTTCTCTTCTTTGTGCATTTTAACCTACAAAAAAAGATGCTTTTGTTACAGACTCTACCTACAATACTAATGACCTCCAGCTAAATATTCTTTTAATAATTTGTGATTTTAGGTTAAGCATACGGTAAAAGTAATTTATTTTAGCTATAAGTCTACTTTTAATGTCCCCTTCATTAAAACTAAAATCTGATGATTTACATCCACATAACTCACTCTCCTAATATCCTTTATTACTTTTTCTACTAATTATAGTAAGAGGGGGAAGTATCGTATTCCACCCAAAAATTCGATACCGAGATTTCACCGGAAATACATGTTTTGAGACCCCCTGAATCCAAAAAAGGCATTTTTTGGAATCACATCCATGTGTGTATCTGTGTGTATGTGTGTGTCTGTGTGTTTGTGTGTCTGTGAACAGCATAACTCAGAAACGAACAGTCGGATAAACACCAAACTTGGTATTTAGCTTCAGTATCTTCCAGAGATGCGGCACGAAGGTTTTCAAGAAAATCCCCCACCCCAGATTACCCTTTACATGGAACATTTTTCGAAAATTTTAATTTTCTCAAAAATGGCTCTAGCGATTTTGATTAAAATATCATATGTTTAAGATATTTTCATGAGAAATGAAATGTATATCTCGAATTTTCTGGGAATGCCTCCAAAAGTATTCATTTGAACGACTTTTGCATAACTGGTAAGCCATAAGACATAGATAAAATTTTACTACACAAAAATTGTAGATCGCGTTAAAATACACAATTTATGTCATAAGCATTTTTTTATTGAGTGAACCATTTTCGAAATATTGCTTGTTATTTCCTTAAATTTTTCAATACTTGTACTTTTTCTCAAATTCGTTATTCATTATTTATGTCCTGGTAATGCAAAGAGAATGTAATGCGCCACATAGCAATCAGCTCTTAAAATATTTGACTATGGCTTACAGCCTACCAATTCCCCTTGCATCTACAAGAAGATTTGCAATAAGATTGACATCTCGATATCTCGATTAACATGAAGCATATGGAGAATAAGCGTTTGTAAAAATAGTTTGTACAAGAGTAGAGAAAGTCATGTGAGTGTAACACATCATAATGTTTTTACACAGTTGCTATAAACTATTTTTATATCTACTTTTGTTAATTAAAATAAACCTTTTCAGAAATAAATTCATTACCCACTTCTTTGAAGGTACAATGGGGACACAGAAAACCGAATCTAAGGTCGGATGTTTAAAAACCGATTATCTATATATTGGCTTAGACATTCTGCACACTTTCCATGGCATAGAGAGAGACAACTGAATAGCGACAGAACTTTAAAATGACAAAAGTATTGAACACTTCAAAACAATAACGGATATGTTGAAAAAGGACGATGCTACATAAAATGTTATTTAAAATAAATTGTGTGCTTTAAGAAGTGGTAGAGCTTTCGTAGAAGACGTTTTGTCTATCTCTTATGGTTTACTTAGTTAAACAAAATTCCTTCCAAATTCACAGGCTATTTTCAGGAAATTTAATATATACATGTTGCTTGTGATTTAAATATCTTAAACATATTGTATTTCAAAAAGAATCGTTAAAGCCATTTTTGAGAAACTCGAAAATTTCGAAATACCTTTTGTGTAATGGGTAGTTTGTAGTGAGGAGATTTTCTTGAAAAGCTAAGTGTCGCATATTTGGAAGATGTTGAACCTAAACACCAAATTTGGTATTTATTGGATATTTCACTTTTGGGAATATGCTGTACGCACGCACGCGCGCACACACACACACACACACACACACACACACACACACACACACAGAGTCACGGTCCTTGTTATAAAAACAACCTTTTTTAGATTCAGGGGGCCATAAAAAATGTATTCTAGTGGAATTTCGATATCCAAGATTTGGACGAATGCCTTCTTTATAACATTAAATTGATAATTATTTTATTTTACTTAAATGCTGTGGTCCTTAGCGTCACATTCTATATTGGGCGTGAAAGATCGGTGATTTTGCTCAGACACTTTATCAGGCTTGAGGTTCTTTTACGTGCCGTAATTCTACAACACGGGACTATCGGCTTCACTTCCCTTCCGAAGGAAGCCATGCTAAGGGTTTTTACGCCCGAAAAAATCCATCGCCCTCCATCGGATTTGATCCCGCAACTTCGGGAACTTAAAGGCTAATACCTTCTTTAACAAGACAGAAAGTAAAGATAAAAATTTATGCAACTGTTTTAAAATGTACTTAAAGGAAGTGTAATTAAAAATTAGTTGTCTCATAGAAAGACATATTTCATATATAGAAAATTATTTTTATTTCTAAGATGTTCCAATGCAGTAAAATAAGATCATGATTTCCTTAAAGGTAAAGTGTTGTACTTCTCTACGCAGTTTTCATGAAAGTTAGAGAAGCAGAATGAATGAGAGAGATAGCAATTAATGAATTAGTGATTGAGTTTCCTGAAAATAATGAAATATTATCTATTTCTGCACACCAATGAGAGTTTATAAGCAAATCCTCTTCATGTAGGGAGAGTTAGTGAAACCTAATACTCGTCAATGCTAACTTTGATATTGTGTATTTTGCTGCATTAGAATACTAATTCCAAACCCTTGCCAAATGCAAATAAATTTTAAGTGAGTCTGACAGTTTGTTGTTGGAAACAAACGTAAAATGTCGCACTGCTTTCTTTACGCACTTATATTTAGCTTATTTTCCAAAATAATAGTAGTTAATTGTGGTATCTATTTATCCTAAAGATAGTGTGCAATGTTTAGAACTATATTGGACCCTGAGACAAAATTAAACTGTTAATAATTATATGCTGACCATTTATTAACGCATACTTTGTACGAGTGACGAAACAAAGGAAATATCGCTTAACATTTCAAAGTGTTCTGCTTAAGGTGTGGAACACCTTTCAGTTGCAGATATTGCGGATATAGTTAAGTCATGTGACATACGTGTATTTTTATGTGATATGCGTTTATTTTTGTAGAAATGTTGTTTTAAAATTTTAATATGTTGAATGAAATCGTAAAGTAAGTAGTAATGAATGTTTTTTATGGAAAGGGGATATATAGTTTAAGGAAATGTATTTAAAATATTCATTTCACATCCTTAGAAATGTTTGACTTAATACTTAATTTTGAAATTTATTCAATTTTCGTTTCTAGATACGCTGTACACAAGCATGCACACATATGTACACATTTTTCTTGTATTATTCAGGGGATGTGAAAACGTTAATTTCCTGTGAAATTTAAAATATAGAATTTTATGTAATATAGTACTTCCTCCCCTATTGTAAATAATCCACAAAAGTATATAATTGTATTCAGGAAATTCATAATTCACTCAGAAGGAGAACTTTTGCCTTCCGTTTAAAAGTAGGCTTAGGGTAAAGTTATCCTGTGTTGGTGCTCTGCCCTAGAGAAATATACGTGAAAAATCTGATGTGTTACACTCGCATGACTTTCTCTACTCTTGTAAAAACTATTTTTACAAACTCTTATTCTCCATCTATTTCATATTAATCGAGATAAACATTTGCAGAAACGATCTTTTTGACATGCAAAGAGAATTACATTTTACACATAGCGACCAATTCTAAAAATATTTGACTATCGATTAAGGCGTACTATGTTCCCCTTGTTTTGTATTTGCAAGGGCAATATAGAAATACAGTAGCCTTTAAGTATAGACATATATCTTAATAGCTGGTTGCTATGTGCAGCACCATTCTCTTTGCCACAGATTAATACTCTCTGCATATCCAACACAAAAAAATGAATAACGAATTCCCATTTGAGAAAATAGTATTGAAAACTTAAAGGGAATAACAAGCAATATCTCGAAAGTGGTTCACTCAACATAAAAAAGTGTATATGACATAAGTTGTGTATTTTAACGCGATCTACATTTTTTGTGTAGTAAAATTTTGTCAATCTCTTATGGTTTACCAGTTATGCAAAAGTCGTTCACAATGAAGAATACTTTTGGAGACATTCCCAAAAAATTCAAGATATACATTTTATTTGTCATGAAAATATCCTAAACATATATTTTAATCAAAATCGTTAGCCATTTTTGAGAAAAATTTTCAAGAAAATCCCTCCACCCTAGATTAGCCTTTACATGGAAAAGTTTTCGAAAATTTTAATTTTCTCAGAAATGGCTCAAACGATTTTGATTAAAGCTATATTTAAGATATTTTCATGGCAAATAAAACTTATATCTTAAATTTTCTGGGAATGTCTCCAAAAGTATTCTTCCTTGTGAACGACTTTTGCATAACTGGTAAACTATAAGAGATGGACAAAAGTTTTCTGTACAAAAAATGTATATCGCGTTAAAATACGCAATTTATGTCATATACATTTTTTGTTTTTGAGTGAGCCATTTTCAAGATATTGCTGGCTATTCTCCATTACTTATACTTTTTCTCAAATGGGAATTCGTTGTTCATTTTTTTGACCTAGTAATACAAAGAGAATTGAATACTCCACATAGCAAACCAGATCTTAAAATATTTGAAAATCGCTTAACGCCTAGCAATTCCCCTTGCATGTACAAGAAAATTAGCAATAAGATTAACATCTCGATATCTCGATTAACATGAAGCATATGGAGAATAAGCGTTTGTAAAAATAGTTTGTAAAAGAGTAGAGAAAGTCATGTGTGTAACACATCAGAATTTTTAAGTTTAGAATTCTTTCTCTTTGTTATAACCAGGCACAGGAATGTTTAAGTATTGAAGCCAGGACGGAAGGAATACGATTGAAATATTACTGGGCTAGAGGCAGGAAAGTTGCAAGTAACAAATTACCCCACCCGTCGTATAGCCTTTTGACGTTTACAGACAATACTCGGACCCATTTCTACCATCCTGTTTGACCCTTGGCCTGTGTTGGTTTGCTTTCTTTTTAGTGATAATTCAAATGTCAATAACTTAAAGCCAACTCTCAAGAATTCCTGAGTGGTTATAAAGGGTCTTTCAACAAGAGTGTCCTATCTTTAACATGTGATAGCTGCCGTCGTTACTGAGTTGCAGCAGTCATTTTGTTTATGTGGTTACAGTTGGTATTGACAAATATCCATGGAACATTACAGAATTCAGCAACGCCTAGAAATTGTGAAAATTTATTATCAAAATGGATCATCTGTTCGCCAAACCTTACGTGTATTGCGTGATGTTTACGGTGTCCATAATCGTCCCTGTGAGAGAACGATTCGGCGTTTGATCGATAAATTTGAAAGAAGTGGTTCTGTCAGCGATCAAAGAACGCCTGCACGTAATCGACGTAAGCGCTCCAATGAAAATATAGGCGCCGTTCGTGAGAGTGTACGCGCGAACGGAAACAAATCAATTGTTCGTCGAGCGCAAGAATTGGGGTTTTTGCCGACCACAACTTGGCGAATTCTGCATCTGGACTTGGAAGTTTCACGTTTACAAAATGGTGTTAACCCAAGAACTTAAGCCCATCGACCATAGTTTGCGCCATGTATTCGCTGACTGGGCTATGGAGCAATTGGAAGCTGACGCGGATTTTTGTCGAAAAATCATCTTCAGCTACGAAGCCCACTTTTGGATTGATGGTTGTGTTAACAAACAAAATTTCCGCTATTGGAGCAATCACAATCCATTGCAGATTCAAGAACGACTGCTTCATCCCCAAAAGGTTACTATGTGGTGTGGATTTTGGTATGGTAGAGTCATTGGTCCATATTTTTTCCAAGATGAAAATGGAGAAGCTCTGTCAATGGAGAAAGATACCGAGCTGTTACAAGGGATTATTTTTGCACTCAATTGGATGGTATGGATCTCAGAAACATCTGGTTTGAGCAAGATGGTGCCAATGTCATACTTCTCTCGAAACAATCGATCTTTTGAAGGAGAAGTTCAGAGATTTCATAATTTCCCGTGGTGGTGATGTTAACTGGCCCCCGAGGTCCTGTGATTTAACGCCGCTGGATTACTTCTTGTGGGGTTATGTTAAATCTCGAGTTTGTCAACAAGCCAGAAACAGTAAATGATCTTATTCATAACATCCCGCGTGTTATTCGTGAAGTTGGACCTAATTTACATTCTTCTGTCATTGAAAATTGGGTCAACCGTATACGCGCAACCCAACGAAGTGGCGGCGGTCACTTAACTGATGTTCTCTTCCACACGTAATGACATTAATTAGGTATGTTCCAAAATAAAAAAAAAGAAATAAACTTCTATCATTCATAGAGCGTGTTTTATTTAAGTTCAAAGATAGGACACTCTTGTTGAAAGTCCCTATAGGATTACATAGAACTTGAACTCTTGTCGTCATTATAGTAACTACAATTAAAAAGATAAAAGAAAGTTGTGTAAAACGCTATAAGAATATTATGGATTAAATTGTTATTTTTTACACTTTTTTATTCTAGCGCTTTAATTTATTAACACTAACTTCCGGCTATTAGCATTAACTTCCTTCACGTTCACTGGATTACGTTATTAAGGTATTTTGGCAAAATAACATCTCCTTCCGTAAAGTATGAACTACAGGCTTCAAAATAACTTTGTACTTTTCTTTGACACACACACAATTTTACAGGTCATAATTTGGGAAAAATACCGGAGTTTTATTTATGGACGCTCTTTAACTGGTATGATTTTTAGCCTCCCATTCTACATTCGGCGTGTAGAACCGCAAATTTTGCTCAGAGGCCTCTTTAACAGGCGTGAGGTTCTTTACGTGCCGTAAATCTGCGACACGGGACCACCGGTTTTACTTATCTTCCTAAGGAAGCCATGATATGGATTTTTTTCGCCCGAAAAAATTAATCGCTCTCCGCCCGGTTCAAAATTCGAATAGTGAATGCATCAAGGAATCTGTAAAATTTAATTTAATGGATTTCAAAATATTTCAGTTATTTAAATGACACATTACCTTTTTATTCCGAAAACACTCTTTAAATAAAGCTCCGTAAGCTTTTATTTTATGCATAGCCTTCAAAACATACAGTGAAGCTTCAGATGCCTAAAATTATAATCCTAGCAGCCTAAGGAATTTGAGTATGGATAAGCCTACTAAAAATAACATCTGTAGTATAAAAAAGTGATTCCATTTTGTCCCTATTCTGCTTCTAATGATAATAAAAGTTAAATAAAAAATCTGATGTGATATATTCACATGATTTTCTCTAACCTCTATCGTTTATTAGTGGGTACACAAATTATTCTTGCTCAATGTTATTTTTCTATCTACTTCATTTTAATCCAAATAAATCTTTGTGGAAATAGCTACATTGCCATTTCGTTTCGTTATAGATACAAAGATAACAGCGACAGTCAAATGTTTAAGAACTGGATGCCACACGCTGGTATTAAAATTCCGTATGCTTCCATGCCATCGCGAGAAACAACTGAATGTTGAAAGGACTTTAAGATAATAACCAAGAAATGAACAATTCGAACCCTTAATAATGGGTATCACAGAAAGGGCTTATGCTACAAAAACCCCATTTAAATAAATTGTGTGTTTGAAAGAGAACTACATTTTTTGTGCAGAGCGTTGTCATCTATCCCTTAACGCTTACCAATTAAGCAAGATTATACAAAATTCCTTCCGAATGACGGGAACTTCACGGCTATAAAGACGCTATTCACAGAAAATTCAAGATATATATTTTATTTATCATTTAAATACCTTTTATTTATGGTATTACAATCAAAATCGATAGAGCCAGTTTTTAGAAAATCAAAACTTTGGAAAAGTGTCTCATGTAAGAGCAGTTTGGGTAGGGTATTTTCTTGAAAATCTTTTTGATGATCTTTGGAAGATATGAAACACAAATACAAAGTTTGGTATTTATCTGACTTTCTGTTTTTGAGTTATGGCATTTACAGGCACACATACACGGGCATATATCCAAAAATGCTTTATTTGGATTCAGAGGGTTTCAAAACATGTATTTCCGGTGAAATCTCGGTATCGAATTTTTAGGTGGAATACAATACTTCCCCTAGTTACTATACGTGGTAAAGAAAGTAAAAACAAGACGGTTTACAGTCTATTACGTATGAATTTCATTGTAACACCCACTTAGCTAACGAAATTTCGAAATCTTTAGCCACGGTGAGATGTTCAGTCTCAACTTCGATTCGTAATGAACACATACTACCAAATTTGAAATGAATTAAAACTCACAAAACAGCAACTCCATATGTGCAGCGGTTGGCAAGTTGTTTCATGCGTATAGATAGACGGAAAAAGCAACGCTAATAGGTGATCACAACACGCACCTGAAACGCTTCAAGCACCTTTACAACACGCTCTCATATTTATTACCAAATGGAGTGCGCTATAGTTTCGTACCTGCCTTGATGGCACCTAAGATGCTTTTGGATAACGAAGTACTCTTTACTAAGTAAACATATAAAGGCAGCTCTTCCGGTCCCACACATAATTTTACCACAGAAAGAGTTTTTAGCTTGGTAAGAAAAAGCAAAAATGAATTTCATGCCAATATGAGCACAGAATTGCTAAGTTGCTTACTGGGCCAAGATGATTTTGGACTGAACATCTTGCTATTAGAGTACATTTACAATAAAACCCTCTTCAGTGTATACCATTTATTTAAAATAGCTGTTTTGTTATTAGTAACTTCCCATGTAGTAGTTGTTTCTTGGTTTGAATTGTTCAATGCTATCGTATTTTGAAGTGCTATCACCATTCGGTTGTCTCTCTATGTCTTGGAAATAGTGTAAACCAGCACACAGTGACCCGGTTTTTAAATATTTGATTATCACTCCAGCCTCCTGTGTCCCCATTGTAATTATAATGAAGTTTGTGGTGAAAGACTTTCTGTAAACGTTTATCTTGATTAATATTCAGTAGATAGAAAAATGTTATTCTTCAAGAATAGTTTGTAGAAACTTGATAGTAGTAGCAACTAGAAAAGGTTGTATGTAGCACATCGGAAATTTTAATTTAATACTGCACTTTACCCCCATATCATTGTATTTTCAACAACAAACAGCACAACTCAACAGTTTCAAGAGCGAGAAACACATATTTTTCAAATTCCGTGTCTTACACAGGAACTTCCTCTTTGAGTAAACCTCTGTATGCTATTCTACTGTTTCTGCTCAATACGGACCCTAAGCTTAAATATCGCAACATATTTTCATTTACATTTTGCAAAATGTCTATTCTTAATTTTCGTTACGGTTTGTAAATAAAATCGTAAATGTAGTTGTGGAACGAGGGACCTTTTTATACTTGTAGAATTTACATTACGTTTGTGTCGTCCTCCGTTGTGTAGTGGTTGCCATGCTAGCTTCTAGTTCCCGAGGTCGCGGGTTAAACCCCGGCGGAGGACGATGGATATTTTCGGATATAAAAATACTTAGCATTGCTTCCTTCGGAAGGGAAGTAAAGTCGGTGGTCCCGTGTCGTACATTTACGACACGTAAAAGAATCTCAAGCCTGATAGAGACCTTTGAGCAAAATTATCGGTCTTTCACGCTCAGTATAGAAAGGGATCCTAAGGCCCGCAGCAGTTAAAGAGCGTCCATAAATAAAAACTCAACCAAGCAACCATTATGAGCGTAACTCGTGGCGAAAATGTTTCCACGCGCAAAATTTTTTCGAGTTGCGTAAATAAACTACAATGAAACTTGTAAATAAATGAAGTTCAGTAAAACCGTTGGTAAAAACCGTTTTTTTTTTTTGGATCCGTCGGATCAAAACTTATTTTTACGGCTGCTTCAGGTAATTATATCAAAACATTTGCTCTACGCCAAAACAAGTCAACTGTAATATTTTTTCTTTCTGCATATTACATGAGAATTTTCTCCAGGTCAAATTGTCCGCTGGAATGCTTACTTTCTTTATTATTTACCTATAATAAGTAGAGGAACTATTGCATTGCACCAAAAATTTCGATATTGAGCATTCACCGGAAGTATAATATTTGAGGTTCCCTGAACTCAAAAGTATTTTCAGAAAACGCTCCATGTGTGCCTATCTGTGAACATTATAACTCGAAAAATCGGTAAATACCTTTTGGGAATCTTCCCGTTATTTTTGATTTTATAAAAAATACTATCGATTTGGATTAAAATCTCGTATGTTGAAGATATTTTCGTCGTCCTCCTGGTCCGGAGGTACCACGATAGTCTATGGTTCCCGAGGTCGCGGGTTCAATCCCGGCCGAAGGCGATGGATTTTTTCGGGTTTAAAAATCCTTAGCATGGCTTCCTTTGAAGGGAAGCAAAACCGATGGTCCCGTGTGGCAGATTTATGACACGTAAAAGAATCTCAAGCCTGATAAAGAGGCCTCTGAACAAACCTTCAGTCTTTCACGCCCAATATAGAATGGGGCGCTAAAACCATACTAGTTAAAGGGCGTCCATAAATAAACCTCAATTTAATTTAAGATATTTTCATGTTACTTAAAATCTATACCTATCTTGAATTATCTGGGAATAGCTAATGAAGACTTCTTATTTGTGAATGATTTTTTAAATAATTGGTAAGCTGTAAGAGATACACTAGATATTACTATCTAAAACTGTAGATCTGGCTCGAATGCACAATATGTAACACACAGATTTTTGTGGTGTTAATCATTTCGGATATATTCCTTGATATTTGTTTGAATTTTCAACCGGAGAGTCACTGTTCAGTTTTCTCGTGGTCATGTAAGAGACATGGCATTATTACAAAGCTATCACTTAGTAATCTACTTCTCAAAAATATGACGAATGCTTTGGTCTACTGTGTCCTCATACTTGTATCAAGTGTATAGGTTTGTAATTAAAGTTTATCTCGATTAATAAAAAGCAGACAGAAGAATATATTTTTGTAAGCATAGGTTGTAGAAGAGGGAGTGATAGTCATATGAATGTAACACATAAGATACTTTAAAGTGGAGACGAATACTTTCATTTAAGTTTGTGTTAACGAGAGGACATATATGAGGATGAGGAATTGGTTGGAGGGAGTCATAAGAGGCCGGAAACCTTAGAACTTGGATCCCTTGGTAAATCCTACGCAGTTGGACTCAATGTGATTGTATCTTATTAGAGTTATGTGAGCGTTAGTTCAATCGAGGTTTTGATTTGTTTGTGAAACACGCCAGACACAGGATCTTCCTTCCTGATAACGGGGTCATACTAAACAGACTGCACGGAAGGCACTGTAGCCTTATTGATGAGATTAAAGATTACCTCCAGGAGTTAGACGTCCGTGGACAGGAAACTGTGTTTAGTCAAGCAACCAAACTCAAAAGAGCGGTAGGTAACCATGTTTGTAGAGGGATGGGGAGCTCCTTGTGGCAAGGCAACCGGATTTGTGAAGTTACACAAAAGCGCCATGGAGCTGGACGCACGTAAGAGAAACCGCCCACCAACTTGTCAGCTTCCACAACGGTTCAGTGTTGTCCTTCTGCGAAAATGCACATCGTTGGAAAGTTATATTCACTCAAACTTTTCCAGTATTTAGTCGATGGTGTAGTAGAAATATTTTACATTAAAACAGAACTTAAGGTGCTGGAGTGAGCAACTAGCTAAAATATATCCTCAGTAACGATCAAAGTATCTTTCAGTCACGCAAATTCGATCACTTCTTCCTATCATCTCCTCCTAGATTGCTTTAGGTCTAAATGGCACGTAGTAAGTGCTCCATGGTGCACAGTGAAGTTCTTCGCTTACTTACGTCCTCCTTGAAACAATGCTTATGCAGAAGGGAAGGGGGAAGCAATCGCGGAACAACACTGATGTCCCGGTGTATGACAGTGATTCCGTATAGTACCTAATCAATACAATAGTTCTTATTTTCTAGGAAATATGTGTGACTTACTTTTCAGCTCTTGTTTGTAATAGTAGTCTTACCCTTTTATTATTACTCAAATATATTCTAAAGAAAGAAAATTGTCATTTAGTAACTGTTAACATGAAAACAATCTTATGTGGAGCTAGTTTACAGAAATGAAGAAAAATGGAATGTCTGTGATACATTCGTATATAAGACACGCGTATCAGTAATCTATAAAATTAATAATGATGCTCAATATATATATATATATATATATATATATTGTTACATGCTGGGACGAGGGCCAAAAGGTTTCCAGAAAATGAATAAATTTAGTTCACCCCAGCACGCACATGCAGAACGCAACTCGCTACAGCAAGAAGACCGGGACTCCCGTATAAATTTTAGAGAAAAGCTTGGGATTTTACATACACAAAAAAATTACATAACGCACATTACCTGAAATTTATTAACAAATGTTTGGCACTGTACATTATGAGCTAGGAAGAGAGGATGGAGAGAGATGCCGCGAAGCCGTGGTCTAACCACACGCACGTCTTACTACAACGACTGCCCTCACGCCTTCTGCCACCTTCCAACCGTGTCTAGCCACGCCAGCCACGGTCGGCGTCATACCAGACGAATTTTAAACACAGCGCTCCCTTTTGACGTGGTCCGCGCCAAAATGGAGGAATCGTTCAGCCGAAAAATCAAAGAAACCCCAAAATGCTATGTCTAGTAAAGACAATGCAACACAACAGTGCGTCTGGTATGACAATGAACTTGCTGATACGCCACAATATACAGCTACATCAACAAATATTCTTTTCGTTAACAATATACTTTAACGCGGAAATGGGTTACTAAGCTACGACAGTAATAAGGCACAATGACAGAATTTTTTGCTGTTATTGATACAAAAAGTAACATGTAATATACCATTTTTTTCAAATAGTAAATTTTCTAAGCTATTTTGAGTATAACAAAACTGAGTTCAAGAATATGTTAGGAGACATTAACAATTAACTATAACAAGCATTTTTTTAGTTGTTTAACGTTCCTTAACCGCGCTCTTTAAGCATATTGGACATGAATGAATGAAATGGGTGAAAATGCTCAAATGAACTCTGCTTTCAGAGATCTTAGTTACCCGACATTTATCTTTTCGGGATAATGGGAAAATTCCGGTAAGTCACTCTAACCGAGATCCAAACTCGCGACCTCTTGCATGTGAGGTAGGCACGCTGCCACCACAACAGGGAGATGGGAAATAATGAACATTAATGAAATCTTAAAGATATCCCAGTATAAAAATTTTACGACACCAATATTTTCTGCTCAAAATGTTAATTATAACATTCTGGGAAAGTATTTGAGGTGTGAAAAGAAGCAGAAAAGTTATCGAAAAATTAAACCAAATTGCACATGATTTTTACTTTGTCTACTACGTATAGTAAGTAGGGGAAGTATTGTATTCCACCCAAAAATTCGATACCGAGATTTCACCGGAAATACATGTTTTCAGACCCCATGAATCCAAAAAAAGCATTTTTGGAAACATGTCCGTGTGTGTGTGTGTGTGTGTGTGTGTGTCTGTCTGTCTGTGAACAGCATAACTCAGAAACGAAAAGTCGGATAAACACCAAACTTGGTAATTAGGTTCAGTATCTTCCAGAGATGCGATGCGAAGGTTTTCAAGAAAATCCCCCCACCCCAGATTACCCTTTACATGGAAAATTTTTCGAAAATTTTAATTTTCTCAAAAATGACTAACGATTTTGATTAAAATATCATATATTTAATATATGAAATTTTTTGTCCTGGTAATGCAAAGAGAATAGAATACTCCACATAGCAACCAGCAATAAGATTAACATCTCGATTAACATGAAGCATATGGAGAATAAGCGTTTGTAAAAATAGTTTGCACAAGAGTAGAGAAACAACACATCAGATTTTTTAAAAATAATTCTTCTTTCTTCCTAAACAGCTAGTGAATGAGACAAAAAAGTTAGTGCGCCTGCTGCTCAGATACCATATAGCTTGAAGACGTTTCAGAAAAGCAGATTTCATTTAACGGAGTCTTCAGGGAGTCTTAGTGTTTATATGGCTTTACTAATGCTTTGCCTCAGGTATGCTGTTGAATAAGGATCGCCTATAAGCGATTGAAGTTGTCGCCCAAACTCTTGGCATCTGGACCGGGAGTTTCAACTGCACACACAACGAAACAGTAATTGTTTGTTCTCATGTCCTTGTATCTCGTTTTCTTGGCAAGAACAGCCAAGGCTTCAGCAGATCCAACAAGTTTAGGGTGCAGCTCACATATGAGGAAGCTAGCGTGTCCACTTAGGTGGCATCTCATAACGGGGCTCTCACATGTTCCCATCTGATCGGCTTGTTACTACAGTTCTAATGTAATAATAATTATAACAGATATTAAAGATATTTTAAATAAGTCATTGATCATAAAGTGTCTGGAAAATCGACCTGCAGTCTTGGGAGAGATTAAGCTATAATGGTCATAATGAAATACACACACGAGGTTGATAGTATTTGAAACCATGACTCAGACCAATGGCTATTATTATGTCCTTAAGGTGCCTACTGAGGTGAAGTACAGTTTTTATTTCTAGTATAATAAGTGGCGGAAGTATTGCATTCCACCCAAAAATTCTATACCGAGATTTCAACGGAAATACATCATTTTTAGAAAAAAGGTCCGTCACTGTGCCTGTGAACAGCATAACTCAAAAACAAAAAACCACATATACACCAAAGTTGGTATTTAGGTTCAAAATCTTTCAAGGATGTGGCACAAAGAGTTTAAAGAAAATCTCCCCACCCCAGACTACCCTTTATATGAAACTTTTTCGAAAATTTTTATTTTCTCAAAAAAAAGGCTAACGATTTTGATTAAAGCATATTTTTAAGATATTTTCATGACAAATGAAACGTAAATCTTGAATTTTCTGGGAATGTCCCTTAAAGTCCTCTTCATTGTAATGAATTTTGCATAATTGGTAAACCGTAAAAGGTAGATAAAATGTTTGTACACAAAAAATGTAGATCTCATTAAAACACACAATTTTATGTCATACGTTTTTGTGGAGTGAACCATTTCCGAGATATTCTTCCTTATTTGTTTGAATTTTCCGATACTTATATTTTTTCTCAAATGGGAATTCGTTATTCGTTTTGTTTGTCCTGGACAAAGTTTAAATGTTACTTGTGACTCTTGTAAGCAATAATGTAATTTTAGTGACAATTTATAAAATAGCCAAACAACAACCGGAGGGTGCTTTAGTTAAATGAAGGTATTCTATTGGAGTAGGATTAGCCAATCAGAGACTTGAAATACAGAAATTTACAGGTTTAGATGGTTGAAATCTATTCGGTTGCCTCCTAACAGTGCTCATAACTGGATGCGTTGCTTGTGCGTCCTCGGGAGTTTTAATATGTATTCGTGTGAGAAGTTACGTGTTAAAAAGTGCAAGTATTAAATAAAGGAATCGAACGGCTCTCGATATCAGCGAAGTGCTATTTAATTTATGTCAAGGATTAATAAACAGGAGTGAATTAAAACATAAAAAAAATCTGCGTAAGCCTACATTTTTGTCGCATCACGCCCTGCTAAGAGAAACCATGTCTCTAACAAATACTGACGCAGCCGAGGCAAACATAAATATAATACTTAAAGTCACAGTAAAAATACATTTGAGGTAAAGGCTACGTGCGGTTGCAACGAATTTCAAGTTCGGCTCCCCAACAGTTGAAATATAATACAACTCCTATAACAAACAACTTCTTCAAATTGACGCCCAAAACGTGGGGCTAATAAATACCATTCTCAAAATATGTATTTGAAACTGTATAATGAATGTGTACATGTATAATAGGAGAAACAGACTATGACGTATCCGGCCTATATCCCTAAAGATCGAGAAGCAAAGGTCGGCCAGCTTACCCTTGGTCACAGTTATTAGCTCAGGATACTCCTTGAACAAGCAGTCCTCCTGTGTTAATCAGTGTAATGAAACACTGCTGACTTGGACAAACAGTCAGCCTTTGAACTGGAATCTTGGTGGCTGTAAAGGATCTTGCTTCGCTAGGCCAAGTTTGAATTGAAATCTTACCGAGTGATATAATTCTACTTAATCGCCGTGTAACTTTGCTTAACTCGGCAGATCAATTTGGTACTTGAAACTAAATCCTGCGTCTTAATTCTGAAAGGGGAGTTCATCTTGCTTAGAAAACCGATTTATTACTTAATACCATAAACCCTCCGTAGTTAGGCCGCATATTTTATTCATTTAAAGGGGTTTGCAACCTCACAGGAGGTATTAAGGACCTAGAAAATTCCTATTTTACGAACCTTGTTAGACAGATGCCCGAGGTAACGTTCGCAAACGTTACTTTTTCTACCACGTATAGCGGGTAAAAGGTAGTATTTCATTCCAATAAAAATTGGATATCCACATTTAACCGAAAATACACAAGAATCCTCCCAAGAAAGAAAATTTAGAAGAGGCACCCGTGTGCATGTGGTATGCCAGCGAGCGAACGTGAACAAAACGAAAAGTCGGTAAATTCAATTTTAGTTTTAAGTTCAACATCTTCCAAGGATGTGACACGAAGACTTTCAGGATATATTCCTCGCCAATCCTTTACATGAATCTCTTTCATTTCCAATTTTCTCAAAAACGGCTCCAACGACTTGGATTAAGGTATCATATGTTTAATATATTTGCATGACAAATTGAGGCAGTATTTTTAACACTTAAATGACTTCAGTCTAATTATATATTATGTAAATTCAATATCAGCCCGCCTTGAAACAATATGTGTATGTAATAATTTGTAAAATGTATATAACAGTCATTGTATATGGTTGTATTATTGTATACATGTGTAATAATGTTATGTGAATATATTACGTAATTTAATAATGTAGGAGCTGTGAGAATAATACGTTAAAAGTTGCTGACAATGAGGTAACCTTGAGTCAGTAATGGGTAAGAAAGTTCAACAGTACTACTTGTGATTCTTGGAGTAACAATAATGTAATTTTAGTGAAAGTTTTAAAATACCCAATCAACAACCAGAAAAACTTTAGTTAAATGAAGGTATTCTATTGGAGTAAGAATAGCCAATCAGAGACTTGAAATCAGAAAAATAAGTTTACGTGTTAAAAAGTGTAATTATGAATAAAAAGAATCTCATAGCTCTCTATATCAGTGAAGTGTTATTTAAATCCTATCAGGTATTAATAAAAGAAGTGATGTAAAATTATAATCTGTGTAAGCCTACATTCTTGTCGCACCAAAACCCTGCCAAGAGATGTGTGTCTAACAATAATACTGACGCAGCCGAGGCAAACATAAATATATAATATCTAAAGAAACAGTCAAATTACAAAACTATTCTTTTTAAACTTGGGGCAAAGGCCACCTGAAAGTGCATTTGGGGTGAAGGCTACCGGAAACTGGGTACCATACGTGCGGTTGCAACTACTACAAATTCGGCTCCCCAACAGTTGAAATATAATACAACTCCTACAATAATATAACTCGTTCAATACGACCTACTTCAAATTGACACCCAAAACGTGGTGCAAATAAGTTAAAAATAAAAATACAACAAAACAACATCCCAAAATACAATGTAAATTTTGACTTGTCCATAAATATTTTGTGAAATTCCCCTTATGTTTCTATTTTATATAACATGTAAACCTTAAATGATCAAACAAAAACTTATTACAGGAAAAATATAGAACTCATTAAAATACACAATTTAAGTTAAATAATTTGAAGTAGCGTTAGACGTTTTAGAAATATTCCATATTGCAGGTTTATACCTTTTCTAAACCTCACGGACATGCCTGAAGTTGGGATTCTTGCTTCCCCCCTTTTCTTTCCAGTGCAAAAGCTTATCAGGTTTAATTCTGTTTCCGTGTAAAGAAACTTTCCTGCTTAATTTGAAACATTTCCTTGGCAAAAATATATCGCGAGGCACGCAGCGGGGATTGAACAATTATTTCTTATAGGACTAGTATAATACGTTGTATACATTAACTAAACCAAGCACTGCATTCCACCCAAAAATTATATATCAAGATTTCATCGTAAATTCACGTTTTGAGGCCTTCAAACTCATAAAAGGAATACTTAGAAAGTGATGGGTGTGAAGAGTATAGCTCAAAAATAACATGTCGGGTAAACATCAAATTTGGTGTTTAAATTCAGCATTCTTCCAAAGATAGACAAGAAGATTTTCGAGATAATACTTCGTCCCATATTAGTCTTTAATGGAATAAAGTAGGCAAATACCCAAGTGAATGAATTTCAGAAATATTTTCTCATATAGACCTTAAAAATTAGTTTCAGATTTCCAAGGGACACATTGTGGTTTTTTCGCTTCGCAAGAAAGCAAGGGCCCAATTTTATGTACTGCTAAACGTTTTACTTATGTTATGCTCACTGACACCTCAAAAACAGATTATGGTTCAAGGGGTAAAAGTAGGTTTTATTCTGCAAGTAGGAATATCTGCGAAACTAAGGCCGTACGCAGAATTTCGAAATCTTAAGAGCAAAATAAAGCCATTTTAATACTTGTGGTATACGTATTTTTACTTTCTCTACTACGTATAGTAAGTAGGGGAAGTATTGTATTCCACTCAAAAATTCGATACCGAAATTTCACCGGAAATATATGTTTTGAGACCCCCTGAATCCGAAAAAAGCATTTTTGGAAACATATCCGTGTGTGTGTGTGTGTCTGTGAACAGCATAACTCAGAAACGAGCACTCGGATAAACACCAAACTTGGTATTAAGGTTCAGTATCTTCCAGAGATGCGACACGAAGGTTTTCAAGAAAATCCCCCCACCCCAGATTACCCTTTACATGGAACATTTTTCAAAAATGTTAATTTTCTCAAAAATTGCTCTAACGATATTGATTAAAATAACATATGTTTAAGATATTTTCATGACAAATAAAATATATATCTTCAATTTTCTTGGAATGTGTCCAAAAGTATTCTTCATTGTGAACGACTTTTGCATAACTGGTAAACCATAAGAGATAGACAAAATTTTACTGCTCAAAAAAATGTAGATCGCGTTAAAATACACAGTTTATGTCATATACATTTTTGTTGAGTCAACCATTTTCAAGATATTGCTTGTTATTCCCTTAAATTTTTCAATATTTATTTTCTCAAATGGGAATTCGGGAATTTTTTGTCTTGGATATGCAAATAGTATTAATGTGTGGCAAAGAGAATGGTTCTGCACATAGCAATGGATTTTTTAGACAGCGCTCGAATTTATAAAATATCAATAATATTATATTGATTCTTGAAACTAACAGATCACATTTAAAACTCGTTCTTGAAACAAGAGAAATGACGTTAAAAAGCGAGATTTCAGATGTTTTGTTGATTCGCTAGCATTCATTTTCAGTGAAATTATTTTCAACATGTTCTATTTTACACCAGGCAATGAAGCGATTAAGTGCTATATCATATTGCTTTCTGGATTGTTTTTGGTAAGTACTTCTAGTGTTATTGTTTCCGCTGCTTCTATAATTTTACCTGGCTCTTCCGCTTCAGTTGCTTCTGAAGTTATAATTTCTGCCATTTAATCCTTCGCTGGCTTATACTAGATAAAAGAATAACGCTTTACATCAAAGAAAGCAGAAGGCTGCCAATATAACGCATAGGTTAAATCTACAACAAATTGTGGTGAATTGAAGTATGACGATTTGTATTGCGAACGGATAATGCGAGCGCCATGAGAAATTAATCAAGTAAAAAGACATAATAAAAAATAAAACCTGATCATACCAAGTCGGATTATTAAACATGTGCAAATAGAAAGGGTAATTGCCATGTGATTGGACTTGATAACAAAGTTGGTCACAATACAGATTATCGCCTAGTGCGATAATTGAAGCTCCTAGCTCGTGTGCACTGCGCTAATTCTACTTTTAGGCCATGCTGATTAAAAAATTACACTACGTGATCAAAACTATCCGGACACCTGGCAAAAAATGACGGACAAGTCTGTGGGACCCTTCATCGGTAATGCTGGAAGACAATATGGTGTTGGCTCACTCTTAGCCTTGATGACATACTTTCAATCAGATGCTGGACGGAAGGTTTCTTGGGGAATGGTAGCCCATTCTTCCCTGAGTGCGGAACTGAGGAGAATTATCGATGTAGGTCGGTGAGGCCTGGTACGAAATCTGCGTTCCAAAACGTCCCAAAGGTGTTCTATAGGTTTCGGGTCAGGATTCTGTGCAGGCCAGTCTATTACATAGATGTTATTGTCGTGTAACCACTCCGCCACAGCCCGTGCAGTATGAACAGGTGTTCGATCGTGTTGAAAGATGCAATCGCCATCCCCGAATTGCTCTTCAACAGTGGGAAGCAAGAAGGTGCTTAAAATATCAATGTAGGTCTGCGCTGTGATTGTGCCACGCAAAACAACTAGTGGTGCAAGCCCCTCCAGGAAAAACACGACCACACCATAACACCACCACCTCCGAGTTTCACTGTTGGCATTACACACGCTGGCAGATGAGGTTCACCGGTCATTCGCCATACTCATACCCCATCGGATCGCCGCATTGTGTACCGTGATTCGTCACTCCACACAACTTTTTGCCACTTTTCAATCGTGTAATGTTGACGCTCCTTACATCAAGCGAGGCGTCGTTTGGCATTTTCCAGCATTATCGATGGAGGGTGCTACGAACTTGTACGTCATTTCAGCCAGGTGTCCGGATACTTCTAATTACGTAGTGTATCTGAAGATGCTGTTTAGCGTATAACATAAACACAAGGGTCGCGTAGAACGTATTACAATTTGCTGGGCTATAGGAACTATTCCTGTATAGGCCAACCAGTTGAAGCCAGCTTATATTAACGCGGACCCTTTAATATAACTTAGAAATACTATAACTTAACACATTTTATATGCAAGACATTAAAAGTATTATGGAAGAGTTACTTCTATAACATTTCTTTCGATACACGCCAACTTTGGCCCATTCCGCCAGATTGCAAACCAACATTTGTCATCTCTCTCTGTCTTGAAACAGCGAATTAGAAGAAACAAAACATGAATTAATTAGGATAGGTTTGGTGTGAAAGGGAGGGTTAAAAAATATTCTCTCTTAATAATCCTACTCTGATCGGTATTAACGATTCCATAATGTACTAAGATAACTGAGGTTAGCCCCGTAGCACAATTGGTAGAGCACCCTGCTTTGCAAGGGGCCCCGGCTTCAATTTCCGGCTGGGAGTGGAAAATTTTCTCTAGCCAATTTTCTCTATCTTCCCTAAAGTCTGTAATATGGTTTAGAGTGTGAATGTGTGTGCGATCAAATGTATAAAATGACCATTACCGATAGGAAATATGTTTCAGAGGTAAAAGGGCGGTGATATGCCATTTCAGTGAAAGACGAGGTATAAATGCAATAACTAAAAAAATCTGATGTGTTACACTCAAAAGATTTTCTCTACTCTTGTACAAACTATTTTTTACAAACGCTTATTCCCCACATGCTTCAGGTTAATCGAGATATCGAGATGTTAATCTTATTGCTAATTTTCTTGTAGGTGCAAAGGGAATTGGTAGGCTTTAAGCGATATTCAAAATTTTAGGAGCTGGTTGCTATGTGGAGTATTCCATTCTCTTTGCATTACCAGGACAAAAAAATGAATAACGAATTTGAGAAAAAGTGTAAGTATTGGAAAATTTAAGGGAATAACAAGCAATATCTAGAAAATGGTTCACTCAACAAAAAAGTATATGAACTAAATTGTGTATCTTTACGCGATCTACATTTTTTGTGTAGTAAAATGTTGTCTATTTTATATGCTTTACCAGTTATGCAAAAGTCGTCACAATGAAGAATACTTTTGGAGATATTCCCAGAATATTCAAGATATACACTTCATTTGTTATGAAAATATATTAAACATATTGTTTAATCAAAATTGTTAGCCATTTTTGAGAAAATTAAAATTTTCGAAAAATGTTTCATGTGCTGGGGTGGGGGGATTTTCTTGAAAACCTTTGTGTCGTATCTCAGGAAGATACTGAACGTTAATGCCAAGTTTAGTGTTTATCCGATTGTTCGTTTCTGAGTTATGCGGTTCAACACACATACACACGCATATGGACACGTTTCCAAAAATGCTTTTTTTGGATTCAGGGGGGCTCAAAACATGTATTTCCAGTGAAATCTCGGTATCGAATTTTTGGTGGAATACAATACTTCCCGTACTTACTTTTCGTGGTAGAGAAAGTAAAAATAATTTAAAGATATAGAATGAACATTTGAAAAAGTTTACAAAAGAAAAAGAGATTTATCTACGTCTTCTAGCACATTAGAGTTCGGAAAATAAAACGGGTTATAACAGAATAAGAGCAATAGGAAAGAAATAAATAAGAAAATTCAGTAGGCAGCAGCGGGACAAAATACGTCTCAGAACACGTTGTCCATATAAGAGAGAAAAGGGTAAGATAATGGTGAGCCAAATAGATATAAGACAATGGGAACAATATTATAGCGATTTATGGACAACACAAAGAGAAGAAAATTCTGACTTGTTGAAAGTGATAAAAATATTGATCCAAACACTAAGGAAGAATATCACAAAGCACTAAACACTTCTCCGAATAACAATGCACCAGGTATAGCTGGAATAAAAGTGGAACTAATAAAACATGGTACTCAGTCACTCTACAAAAGAATATTAAACTTAACAACCAATGCTGGATAACTGGTAGTATCCCAGAAGATTGGAGAGAAGGTATTATTACACCAATATTCAAGAAAGGTTCTAGGAGGTTCTATATGTGAAAAGGCATAAGTTAGGTTATTGCTTATAAAAATATACACAGCTACTTCAGGAAACAATGAGAGCAATAGTTGAAATCCTATTACACGAGACACAGCGTGAATTTGGTAAAAGATAGGTCTTGCTCCGACTGTACCTTCACAATAACACAGATGTTTAAAGAGAGAAGGGAATTTAATTTGCGTATTTGTATAGCCCTTATAGATTATGCAAAAGCCTTCGATAGAGTAAAAGAAATGTATTATGCAATATTTTGAATGAGAAAGGCTTCCTAAAACATTTAATAACTGCTATACAAAGTTTGTATGCAGAAATAATAATCATAATAAAAATTGGAAATAAAACATCAAAAGAAGGAATACGTATAAAAATACTAAGGTTTAAGATAAGGGTGTCCCAGTTTCATCCATATTTTTAATGCACATACGGACAATGCCATTAAAGAATAGCAGAATATTTTAAATAAAAATTTTAAAATAGGATCACTGGATTTGAGGACGCTCCTCTGTGCGGATGAACAAATAGTAATAGCAGCAGATGAAAATTGTCTATAAACAAGTGCACTTGGTTTAAATGAAACAGCCACAAAATTAACTTACAAATATCAGAAAGCAAAACTAAAGCCATGGCTTCCTGGTAGAGAACCAGCGAGGATTAAGATAATTATAAATGTTAAAACATTGGAGCAAGTTATGAATTTTAATTATTTGGGGGTGTCAGGAGCCTTAATACAACAAATGAAATTGCTAACAAATTAAGCTTATTTCAGCAGATAAATGAGACAATTATGAGACCATTAACAAGAAAATTAAGAAGAGAAACGCCGTTAAAATATTACAAAGCATTATTGGAACCAATACTGTTATACGATTTGGAATACTGGATAATAAACAAAGCTTTTGAAAGAAGAATATAGGTTCTGAAATGAGATTTTTAAGATATGTAGCAAGGTATACCTTGTTAGATAAAAGGAAAAATAAAGAAATTAAAAATGAATTAAAAGTGTTTAACATAATGAACAGTATTGAATATAGAAAAAAGATTCTGATGCGTTACACTCACATGACTTTTTCTACTCTTGTACAAACTATTTTTACAAACGCTTATTCTCCATATGCTTCATGTTAATCGAGATATCGAGATGTTAATCCTATTGCTAATTTCCTTGTAGATGCAAGGGGAATTGGTAGGCTTAAAATATTTGACTATCGCTTAAAGAGCTGGTTGCTGTGTGCAGTATTCCATTCTCATAGCATTACCAGGTCTAAAAAAATGAGTAACTAATTTGAGAAAAAGTATAAGTATTGGAAAATTTAAGGGAATAACAAGCAATATCTTGAAAATTGTTCACTCCACAAAAAGAATGTATACGACATAAATTGAGTATTTTAACGCGATCTACATTTTTTGTGTAGTAAAATTTTGTCCATCTCTTATGGTTTACCAGTTATGCAAAAGTCGTTCACAATGAAGAATACTTTTGGGGACATTCCCAGGAAATTCGAGATATACATTTCATTTGTCATGAAAATATCTTAAACATGTGATATTTTAATCCAAATCCTTAGAGCCATTTTTGAGAAATTTAAAATTTTCGAAAACTGTTCCATGTAAAGGTTAATCTGGGGTGGGGGGATTTTCTTGAAAACCTTCGTGTCGCATCTCTGGAAGATACTGAACCTAAATACCAAGGTTGGTGTTTATCGGACTGTTTGTTTCTGAGTTAATGCTGTTCTCTCTCTCTCTCTTGCACACGCACACGCACACGCGCACACACACACGGACAAGTTTCCAAAAATGCTTTTTTTCGGATTCAGGGGGTCTCAAAACATATATTTCCGGTGAAATCTCGGTATAGAATTTTTCGGTGGATTACGATATTTCCCCTACTTACTATACGTAGTAGAGAAATTAAAAACATGTAAACCTAAAACCTTCATATAAGACAAGAAGCGGTTTAAGCTTTAACGTGTTCATAAAAAGATCAAGACATGAATAATTGAATGCTGTAATTAATGCACATCATACAACAATGAGCCCCTTGCACGTATTATTCCATGTAATTGCATCTTGAAAGGAGCATAAACTCCGTCCAGTTTGTATAAGCAAATCGATGTTCTCTATGACTATATCGCTTTTAAGACAGCACATGTCTACTGGTGGTATTCCTGCGTCTACTGCGACGGAGGAACTCCACTTAGTTAAGCAAACTGCATCAATAATTGATGCTGAAAGCGGTTTAGAGCTAGGTAATCTTATCTTAATCGCTCTAGGTGAAATATAGTTACTTAAACAAACCATTTTGGAATTCAGTCTTCCTTGTGACATACCGGATTAAAAATTGAGGCAGTATTTTTAACACTTAAATAATTTCAGTCTAATTATATAATATATAAATTCAATAACAGCCCGCCTTAAAGCAATATGTGTATGTAACAATATATAAAAAGTGTATATTACAATCATTGTATATGTTTATATTATTGTATCCATGTGTAATAATGTTATGTGAATGTATTACGTAATTTAATAATGTAGGAGCTGTGAGGAATAGGTCAAAAGTTGCTAACAATTAGGTAACCTTGAGGCAATAATGAATTTGAAAGTTTAAATGCTACTAGTCATTATTGGAACAACAATAATGTAAATTTTGAGACAGTTTAAAAATAGCCAATCACCAACCAGAAAAAGCTTTAGTTAAATGAAGGTATTCTATTGGAGTAGAATTACTCAATCAGAGACTTGAAATACAGAAATTTACAAGTTTAGGCTGCTGAAATCAATTCAGTCGCCTGCAGACAGTGATTGTAACCGGATGTAAGATGCGTCCTCGAGAGATTTAATATGTATTCATGTGAGACGAAAAATAGTTTTACGTGTTAAAAACCGCAATTAATTAATAAAAAGAATCTCACAGCTCTCTATATCAGTGAAGTGTTATTTAAATCGTGTCAAGCATTAATAAAAGGAATGAAGTAAAATTATAATATGTGTAAGCCTACATTCTTGTCGCATAACGCACTGCCAAGAGGAACGTGTCTCTAACAATAATGCTGACGCAGCCGAGGCAAACGTAAATATTTAATACTTAAAGAAACAGTCAAATTACAACGTTAATATTTTTTAAACTTGGGCCAAAGGCCACTTGAAAGTACATTTGCGGCGAAGGCTACCAGAAACCGGGTACCATACATGTGATTGCAACGAATTTAAAGTTCGGTTCCCCAACAGTTGAAATATAATACAACTCCTTCAATACGACGCGCAAAGCGTGTTTTAAACAAGTTACAATACAAACCATCTTCTCGAATTAGCGCCCAAGTCGTGGGGCTAATTTAACTTCTTCTTAAAAACACAAATATTAAGCGGAGTTTTTATCTTCTCTACCACGTACTTAGTAGGTAGAGAAGATATCCATTCAACCCAAAAATTCAATACTGAGATTTTACCAGAAATGCGTGTTTTGAGGTCCCCGAATCCCCCAAAAAATATATTTTGGAAAGGTCCGTGTGTGTGTGTTTGTGAACAGCATAACTTAAAAATGAAAGGTCGGACAAACAACAAACTTGGTATTTAGATTCACTACTTTTCAAAGATGCGACACGAACAGTTTCAAGAAAATTCCTCCAACTCAAACCACCCTTTATTTGCAAGATTTTCGAAATTTTTGTTTTCTAAAATGTTGCTCTAACGATTTTCATTAAAATAACATATTAATTATATTCACATGACAAATAAAACGTATATCTTGAATTTTCTGGAAATCCTTTGAAGTCCTTTTCATTCGGAAGGAATGTTTTATAATTGTGTAATTGGTAAATGTTAAATGATAGAAGAAAACGTACCACATAAGCAATCCAGATCTCTTTAAAACACACAAATTATATCAAATAAATTTTTGTGGCATCAGCCATTTCCGAGATATCCGTTAATAATGATTTGAATTATTCACTACTTGGCTAATCTTTTATATTCCTATTAACATTCAGTTGTTTCTCGTGAGGCCAGCATGTAGCATCCAGTTCTTAAACATTTGAGTATCACTGTTTACTTTGTATCTATAACGAAATGTGTAATGTAATTATTTCTGCTAAGGTTTATTTGGATTAAAATGCAATAGATAACTAAGCTTTAGTAATTTGTTAATTTGTATACCCAGTAATAAGCGACAGAGGGTAAAGAAAGTCGTATGAACGTAACACGTAAGATTCTTTTACCTTCTCGATCACGTACCTAGTAGGTAGGCAAGCTATTGCATTCCATCCAACAATTCAATATCCAGATTTCACCGGAAATACCTTTTGAGGCCTCCTAAATCCATTAAAAAGCATTTTTAGATAAATATCCGCCCGCGTACGCGTGTCTGCCTGTTTGTGAACAGCATAATTCAAAAAGTAAAATTCGGATAAATACCAAACTTTGTATTTAAATTCAGTATCTTTCAAAGATGCGACACGAAGATTTTAAAGAGAATCTACCTCACTAAACTACCCTTTAATTGGAAATTGTTTCTAAATTTCTTATTTTCTAAAATTGTCTTAACGATTTTGATTAAAATACAATGGTTATATTAAAGATATTTACATGACAAATAAAACGTATATCTTTAATTCTCTGGGTATAGCCGTGAAGTCATCTTCATTCAAAAGGAATTCTCTAAAATTTGTAGACATTAAACGATAGACAAAAACGTGTTACACAAAAAAATATAGATTTCCTTAAAACACACAATTTATTTCAAATAAGTTTTCTTGTAGCACAAGCCAATTCTGAGATATTCGTTATTAATGTTCGAATTGTTCAATACTTGACCATTCTGTTGAAGTCCTGTTAACATTGTTGTACTTCACGATTGCATGGAAACAGTATGAAATTTTAAGGCCAGCATATAGCGCCCAGTTCTTAAACATTTGAGTATCGCTGTTCTCTTTATGTCTATAGTGCACGTGTAATGCAGCTATTTCTACAACGGTTTATTTGAATTAAAATGTAGCAGATAGAAAGATAAGGCTAAGTAAGTATAGTTCGTATACCCACTAATAAGCAATAGAAGGTAGAGAATGTCAGGTGTGAATTGTCTAAGAGAGTATGTAAGAGAATCTAAAGTAATCAGCAGTTTGTATTGGTAGCTCCTTCAGTATAAAGGTAAGACCAAAACACTAAAATTAGCGAAACAGCCCTAGAAGGTTAACCGCGCCGGTCATTAATTTTATGTCCTGTGGAAACTGCAGTATTATTGTAGCAAACTTATATCCAGCACGACGGAGCTCTTTCTCATTCTTATAAGTACAACGCTCCCTAAATGAAAACTCTGCAGTGGGAAATTAAACTGCTGGGTACGCCAAACAAGTTGTTTACGTATCGCCGTTCCCAGTGACGTTATTACTGCTGCTTTGACGATCATCGGCGTGCTTTGTTCTCTTACCGAAGTACAGAGTGGTCGTTTTGTGGCCCGGGCGGACGGCTCGGCGTGCTGTCTACTACACTGGGGGGTTTTCGGTTCTAAACTCCCGCATTGCATACTTCATGACTTTAGTAATAGTGACATTACTATAAGTACTAACTTTTTATAAGTGGTGAAATTATTGCCATTTGAACTGAGACATTCCTGGCATTCCCGTTGTCACGAGGTTGTACTTAATGCAATAGTCACCCTGTAGGTTTTTCGATATTAAAAGTTTAGCAACTGTATGTACAGACCTTTTTTGAAACACCCACTTACTGTACAATGCCACTTAGAGACTTTTATGAAAAGTCTAGGAATAATGCACCAGTTCCATAATTTTTTCCTCTGTTAGAATGTCTTTTGTTTCTTAGGTTTAAAGTTTAGCGATCCCCCTTGTGCTAAACTTATTAACCAGACAAGACAATATCTCTATTTGGAATTGGAATACCAAGAAATGCCTCCTGAAATTGTCTATATATCAGTATAAATTATTATACATAAACGTTCTTTGTTCAAGCTAAATTTTTCGGTAGAAATTTCCGTGGACTGATAACAAACAAAAATAGCAACAATAATATGAATAATCGAATAAAGTAATTCACACACAATGAAAATTTTTTAATAAGCACAGTAAATGATATGCACAATGAACAAACTCTAGTCTTTACAGCACAAACTGAAAGCAGCAGCAGCCGATAAAGCTTACCCTAGAGCCATTCATTCAACGCTAGTGAGCTAGCGGAACATAACAGTGGTCACTGCAATGCAAGAGAATCGCGCACATACGCGAACGTGGCCGGGCCACAAAACACCATTCGCTGGAATTCTCTCAAACGCTTCTCTTAAGCGAAGGACACATTATAAGTAGTAAACTACCACCGGAACCTTGAGGAGTTAACATTTCTTTTCAGTTCAACGCTTTGCAATTTAACAGACCCTTGATTAACGAGTAGTTAAGAATCATGTTCTAAAACAACTAAACTCTACGATATACAAATATTTCTGATTAGGTATTTGTTTATTCTTTGAGATAATCATGAAGATCTGTGCGTCCAAGAGTTGATGGCATAATTTTAGCGTTCTCTATTGCTAATTTATCAAACTCTTCACAAGCACTAAGCCGCTTATTAAGATTTCATATTATTTAAATGTGCATTTTTAAATTCATCTTATTTATTCAAGACACTATTATAGAGTATAAATGTAATTAATCTATCAGTGACCCAAGTAAATAATGAATTAACATCCTAGAAACCTATAAATAGAAGAGTTCCTCAAGGATTCTGTCTTTCCCCAATGATTTTCATGGCTTATAGACACTGAAGACAACTGTCCCACGGAATCGTGATATGGTGCATAAAAGGAGAATTTCAGTACTGCAGCCAAGGAGTTGCGCCTCTTAACCTCTGAGGGAAAGGGGTGAGATTGAGTAAGACATAAAGGAACTAAATGGATCGCAGCAGGCGCAGGGCAGTGGGGCACATAGTTCATTACGTTAGTGTCCCTACTGTGCCCCTATGCTGACGGGCAATGCTGTCCACTCATCCAGTAAACCTGAAAAGAAAATAGACGGAAATGAAACGTGAGATAATGTTTATAGAATTTGCCTAGCTACTAGGGAAAAACAAGTACCCTTAGTCAGGAGGGTCTGTCACCTCAGGTTTGGTTCTGGAACTTATAGCAGAGGTGTAGATCAAATTAGTTTTATGTACAAATGGTTGTTTTGCTAATTTTGAAAACAAAATACAAATATCAATGAATAAGCGTATATTATAAGACTAATAAGAATTTTATAAGTATATTATACCTATATAAATAACTGTGTATTACAAGTATAATGTTAAGTGTCAACAATGGGCCAATTTTGAAACCACAAACGTTACTACTCCTAAGAGGTAAGTTTTCATTAAAATCTCAAATGAAAAATTAGTATATCTCCAAGGAAGAGATCAAAAGATATATTGCTTAGTGTAAGAGGTGGGGAGAGAGAGAGTGTGTGTGTATGTGTGTGGTGTTCGCTCTCTTCAAGCTTCTATACCCTTGAGCAGATTTCGACCAAATTTGATGCGCCTATTGGCTGCTACCTTCATTCTGTAGTAGTGAAAATACAAAAACGGACCTCTAATGAGAGAGGGGTTGATAATTGTTCGACGGGAGGCACTTTGGAGGATTTCCAATAGGAATTGAAAATTATACACACGTATTCTTTAGGAGTGGTAAAATAGTGTGCGGGTAATATCAAAAAATATCTTTAACGGAAGATAGGGCGAAAAGTGTTCGGCACGAAGCCATTTGAGTCTTTTTTTTAGCACGAAATGACCATTTTGACCTGTTTTCTCAATATTTTTGTTAAACAAAATAAAATGCACTAATGTGTTCTCTTCATTAGTGTAGGGGTGGTACAGCAGAAAACACCCCTAACGGAGAGAGGGGAAAATGTTAGGCGATGAGCATTTTTTTTTAGAATATAAGGCAATATTTTATATCACAACACTGTGAATGCCAGAGTGATGGTAGTGTAAATTAATATTATTGTATGTACAGGATTTTAGATGTTTGTTAGCCATAAGTATTGTTAGGAAATAAGTTTAAACGGTCTTACTGAAACTGACAATAGAAGTGGGTAACAATAAACCGAGGAGGTGAGTTTTTATCACTAAGAAGAGACAAACAAATGACGTCAGGGTAGCCTGCCTTTTTTTTTTTTTTAGAAATGGAGGGAATATCTTCCTTAGAGTATAAGTTAGTAGCAGTGATTGGCTGACAAAACAGACGCTAAAGTGGGCGCGATTTGGTAACCAATAGCAGCTCTATTATAATGTTTAGGCAATTCGGGGTGAAGGAGTATATATTCTCGAGCCATAAGCTAGTATCACGTAGTTTTGAAGAATATTTCACAAGATGCAGGTCACACAGTTCTGAATAATCTCTCACGAGGTGCACGTCGCAGAGTTAGTTACAAAAATGTAAAGTACGGGAAGTAATTGGTGCGCGGCAACTAAAATGACTGTAGTTACATTCGTGAGTATCACAATTTCAGTCATGCGTGTATAAAGATTAAATATCTGAATTATTAATTAAGTGTGACGGCAATAAAAGTGTAGAAACAATCTTTTTTATCAGTGTCATCTTTTAGCAACAACTCCTTTCCGGTTACATGCCCTGCTTAGAGATACTTGCTCGACTGAGTTATAATAGCTAGCCGGAGGACAATGAACCCAAATTTAAAATAATAAACGATGAGGCGCCCAGTAAGTAAGTTAACACGAGCCATGAGAACTGCGACAAATGTTTGGCACCATGGGCCTATTTCTTCAATAATGAAACGATAAATACTACTCTCCATTATTTTTAGGTTTGTTATTGCGAAAATGTACTCCTAATGGGGCATGGGGTTGAAAATATTGAATGAGAGGCAGTTGGGAAGATTTTCAGTACGATTGGGTGAAGTGACAGTAAAAGATTGAACGAGAGAACATTAACGAAGTGACAGAAAACCTGGACAAATTCACAATATTTATCTTGTTTAACACACATTATTTTTAACGTCACCTTAACTTCTAAATCATTTGTTACAGTTAGATTTAGGTTTACTGGTTCACTGGAGGCTCTGTAAGCCAAACAAATGACTTTATTTATACAGAGGCTTTCTGTATCATATAATTTTGTTATTAATGCGTTTTTGGTGGAATGCGGACCAGGAATTGTGAAAGTTCTAGCTGTTCTTTGACTTTTTTCAGTAGATAAAACTGGGTTGTGGTATTGAATATAAAATCCACATGTTTGGCAACTGAAGGATACCATGTAAAAATTTAGTCAGATTGGCGAATAGAGGAGATATGAACCAGCGATCTTCCGAATGTGAGCCACCGACATTTTAGTGCTAATTTGCTCGGCACACCATTCATTTTGCGACATTAGTACAGCATTTTGCAGATAATGTCTTGGATTATTGGCGATTTCTTCTATAGCATCTATTAGTTGCGATGGGTTTGTTGAATGTGATATGAAAACTCGTCTCCTCTGCTGAAGAATACTGGGTTGATATGGAGATCGCTGAGAAGCTTATTATTAGAAAGTGCTTATGATAACTTGATCTTGTCGCAGTAATCTCTCGTGTTATCTTATTTGCTGAGCGCCTGTTATTGTTTTATTATTTTTTAAAATTTGGGTTCTTTGTCCTCCGGCTAGCTATTATTTCTCAGTCGAGCAAATATCTCTGAGCAGGGCGTGTAAACGGAAAGGAGTTGTTAATAAAAGATAACACTGATAAAAGAATTTGTTTTCACACTTAATTAATAGTTCACATCTGTAATCTTTATACACGCCTGACTGAAACTGTTATATTTCCGAATGTAATTACTGTCGTATTAGTTGCCGCGTACTTCCCATTTTGTAACTAACTTTACGACGCGAGAGATTCATCCAAACTGTATGACATTCACCTCATGAAAGATTCCTGAAGACTTGGCGACGTGTATCTCGTGAATGATTCTTTAGAACTGCGTGACGTGTACCTCGTGAATGATTCTGTAGAACTGCGTGATGTGTACCTCGTGAATGATTCTGTAGAACTGCGTGAAACATACTTATGGCTCGATAATATATACTCCCTCACCCCGAAATGCCTAAACATTATAATAGAGCTGCTATTGGTTACCAAATCGCGCCAACATTAGCGTCTGGTTTGTCAGCCAATCATAATTACAAACACAAATGCTCTAGGGAAGATATTCCCTCAATTTCTAAAGAAAGGCACGCTACCTTGACGTCATTTGTTTGTCTCTTCTTAGTGATAAACAACTCATCCCCTCGCTTCATCATTGTTACCCACTCCTATTGTCAGTTTCAGTGAGGCCGTGTAAACTTATTTCCTAACAATGCTTATGGCTAACAAACATCTAAAATCATTGTCATACAATAATGTTAGGTTACACTACAATCACTGTGGCATTCACAGTGTTGTGATATAAAATACTGCCTCAATCTCCAAAGATGTGTGTAATTAGTTGTTTTGCAGGGGTGTAGATGTGGGGAGCACGACCATCTGGCATAAAGATTTGACTCAAATGATTCCTCAGGGATGACGAAATTCTGTAACACGTTATAGAAGCACTCAAGGTTTATTGTAACAAACTCTGTTTCATTGCTAGCTGAACCCGCAGCTCTGTTCGCCTTATGCTTGAAATTCAGAGAATTTTATGTATGTTTTTCTCGTCTGTTTCTCCCTCCTGCTCGTCCCTCTCCCACATCCTACTTCTCGCCTCACTACCCCTTCCAAGTTTCCCTTCTTTCTCTTCAATTTCTACTTTTTTCCACTCCCATTTTCTGCTCATCCTTCGCTCTCACTTGCTGTCCTCTCTGTGCAACGTAATGTGTTATGTTGTTTTGAAAACCGGTAATAAAGATGTGAAGCATTACAAAGTCAAATATTTATCAGTACGTCTACTGCGCTGTTTCTCAAGCCAACTGGTTCAAGTTTACCAATAATCGTAGTGAAAAATGGTTAGACTTTCTTAAATGTTGTAACTTCGTCCAGTTTTCACTGTCACTTCACCATTGTGATCTAGTTAAATTTTCTTTGTCCCTTCAATCAGTTTTTCCCGTGTTACCTCATCTTCTTCGTGAGGTAGCAGCGTAAACGCAGGACGCAGCCTCTTCTTCGGATGGTTCACCCGTTGGGGAGTCAAACACAAGACCACTGTTAATCTCTCGCACTACCAATATTACCTGCAACCTCAGTCGGAGAATCGCACTGAATAGCTAGCACTTTGTCGTACCACAAACGCACTCACTAACTCATTCACGAGAACGCTCCCTTGTATAGCAGCTGTAACCTTCCAGAGACATCTATATTCTTCTATAGGCGGGAAGAGATGAAACTTCCAGATGATTGTATTATCTCTCGATACCGCTTCAAGTGTTTACCGGGGCGAGAACGGCCAGAGGTCCCTTCCCCCTAAGCACCGGCCATGGTAGATGCATTAGTGCATTCACTCTGACGGAGTCTTGTAAATAACAAAATTTATTAAAAACATTAAGTTTATGAACTTTTGTTTGCAGTATTTAAAAGAACAAAAACAAAAATAAATTAGTTTATTATTTTTATTTGTTTTTGAAGTAATTAAAATGTGAAAGTGTAATTTGTGACTTCATGGCAGCCCACTGATATATATGAGGGTTATTTTCTGATTAAAATACTGTGCAGAAAGTTATGTAACCACTTTAAGGTTTTATATTATTCTATTCAACAATTTGGTAATGCAAAAATCAGCAGCGGTTTTACGCTCGAAAAAATCAATCGCCCTCCGCCGGGTTATAACTCCCGGAAACTAGAGGCTAGCATTTCACCGCTTCCCCCAAGAATTTAAAAAGAAGAAGAAAGCAAATAAAATTCACGCGAACAAACACTTCATTTCTGCTGGATACATTTTTAAAATTTAAATCTATTTTTAGTTCCTTTTTTACCGAGATTAAAAAAAAATATAGGTGCAACATTCATGGTTCTCTCCTATTTTAATGAAAATTATTACTTGGAGCTTCCCTCACTTTGAAAGTCACGCTTCGCCACTGGGCAAGCCAGTCTCTTATTGGTTTAAATTCAACACACGTATTAGCTGTGAACAAAGGTCAGTCCTAGGAGCGTGGTGAAAGGGGAGGAGTGCTGAAACATTTCACCTAGCGGCTGGAAGACATACTTAGCAACTACTGTCTACAACAGCTCCTGTATGATCCGTCACGATTTGCTTTGATATCATAAGTCTAGCACCAAATATTAACCTATGAATACAAGTCAGTTTCAGGCACAGGAGCGAAGTAAAAGGGGAAGTACGACAAACATTAAGTGGGGTGCTATAATCAAGTAAGGGTGGGGACTGAGCGTAACATAGGCGGTTTAGTATTTCCTTACCAACATAAAACTTACACATCATATCGGCACAATACCATGTTCCAGACTGTTCAAAACACACAAATTGAGTGGCGAGATATAGGATGCAACGCGACTGGGGAGGCAAAATAAGATATTAACCTATAAGTTTCAAGCAGAAGAGTATTTTGTAACAACGAAATTAAATAAGAAATATAACAAAATAATTAAACCAAACGTCATTGCTTGTCCAACACAGTGTTTTACTGCCTAATTAAAACATTATAGTATTTATATCTTGGAGCCTGAATTGATTTTGAAACATACTATATATTTTCCTCAAAATCCCTGTTTTCCTGGAACTTATCCAATGGCGTCACTGAAAATACCTCCCACTTAAACAGGTATATCAAATCTACAGCCTTCTGATACTTAAGCAACACATGTTTTCCTACTCCTGTTTCCTAGGCAACAGGATTCGTTAATTTCAACCACAGAGCCATGAAACTAGACAACTCTTGGGAGAAACCGTTTTAACTAGGCAAAGCAATTTGTCCACATTTAGTGCTTGCCCATCCTCCCTCTGTTGACATAGTTTCAGAGGGTTTATATTCGCGACAAGGGAATTTAAATAGGCGGCCGAAATGCGCGCGATAAACTAACTTACTAAGCGCATATTTTTTTGTACAACAACGGTTAAGCAAATGGCCACATATCGTATCTTCCTCTCAGGGAAAGAAAGGGAGAGCGGAACTTGTATCTTTAGAGTGTGGTATCAAAATACCCGATTGATGCAACCATAGAACGTATGTATCATGGTCGTAAATTGTAACTGTTTGCTGGGATTTTCCAGCAGCGGTGCCTATAATTCTTCCTAACGTTGTGCTTTTACTATAGGTTTCATGAAAAATCTCTCCCCATGGATTTGGAGCTTTAAATATTTACAGAATATTTCACATTGATTTATTACTCTTGTTTCCGAAGCATGTCTCCTTAAAAGGCCGCACATATCTTGGAGTTATAGCTGCATTTATAATCTTTATTTATTTTTAAGAGACCGCTGGAGTAGCTCAGTGGTTTCGTTCGCGGCTTTCGTGCTGAGGTCTGTGGTTCGATTTTCGGCTCTGTGATGATTTTAAATAGGCCCAATCCTAGCCTTCACTTTTGATTACCTCCTTTGAAATATCTCCAAGCCTCATTGTGGGACGTAGTTCACGGTAAAACCTGAATATTCTCTTATTCTCATTATCAGTCTACTAATAGAGATAACGGACACCGCCCGCTGAGTGGCTCCAGCTAGCAAATGGGTCCAGTCATCGCTTGGTGCAAGGAGGTTACCCCGAAGGTCGTTGACCACATGGGGAGCGTTGAAATGTGCTTATTTTTAATGCTTAAGTTTAAAAACAAATTTGATGTGTTACACTCGCATGACTTTCTCTACTCTTGTACAACCTATTTTTACAAACGCTTATTCTCCATATGCTTCATGTTAATGGAGATATCGAAATGTTAATCTTATTGCTAATTTTCTTGTTGGTACAAGGGGAATATGGTAGACTTTAAGGGATAGGCAAATATTTTAAGAGCTGGCTACTATTTGGCGCATACTGAACCTAAACACCAAGTTTGGTGTTTATCCGATTGTTCGTTTCTGAGTTATGCTGTTCACAACACATGGTCATGTTTCCTAAAATGCTTTTTTGGATTCAGGGGGTCTCAAAACATATATTTCCGGTGAAATCTCGGTATCGAATTTTTGGGTGGAATACAAGACTTCCCCTACTTACTATACGTAGCAAAGAAAGTAATTACGTTTTCCCTAAGTGTATATCCATTTCCCTTAAACAACATAACCTGTTTTTTTTCGTTAAAGTTTCCATTGTGAAGATTAAATAATATTTTCTGGTCATAAAGACACTATGCATCCCTATGAGCGTTTGTATTTTGTATATTAATTTTGCAATTGAAAATGTTTTAACAATTGCTGTTTCTTTATAGAGTACTTCAGTAAACTTGGAAATATTGCATTTCCAATCCGTAAAAGTTTTACGGCGTTTTTGAAGTGTCAAGGTAATTAATGTGTCATAAACCTGGATAATTTAGTTTTTGCGGCATAGGTCTTGAAATATCCGCTCAATAGATACCTTAACATTCCATGCTCTTTGCGTGCCATTCAAAAACAACTGAATATCAATAGCATTGAAAATAATGATAGTGTTCAACATTTGGTCCATTAACAACGGATATCTCCGAAATGGCTGATGCCACAAAACAGTTATTTCAAATAAACTGTGTTTTAAGAAGATATACATCTTTTGTATAGTACGTTTTGGTCTATCGCTTAGCGTTTACCAGTTATGCAAGATTATACAAAATTCTTTCCACATGAAGACGGCTTCGCAGGCTATTCCCAGAACATTTAAGATATATATTTTAGTTGTTTTGCATATATCTTTAGTATATGGTATTTTAATCAAAATAGAGCCATTTTTATAAAAGTAAAACTTTTTAAAAGTGTTCCATCTAAAGGGTAATTTGGGGTGAGGGGAATTTCATAAAAATATTCGTGCCGCATATTTGTAAGGTATTGAACCTAAATACCAAGGTTGGTATTGATCCGACTTTTCCTTTTTGAGTTATGCGTTCACACACACACACACACACACACACACACACGCGCACGCGCGCGGTCCTTTTTCTACAAATGCTGTTCTTTGTGTTCACTGGGGCCTCACAACATACATTTCCGGTTAATAACGGTATAGCATTTTTTGATCGAATGCTATACCTTCTCTTACTACTAGATAGTACATATGTATACCTGAAATACAAGTATTGTCTACAATGATATCTCACACCACATTAACGAGAAATTGCCAATTGGTTGCTATGTGGAGTATTCCATTCTCTTTGCATGTCTAGGACATAAAAAAATGAATAACGAATTCCCATTTGAGAAAAAGTATAAGTATTGGAAAATTAAAGGGAATAACAAGCAATATCTCGAAAATGGTTCACTCAACAAAAAAAAATGTATATGACATAAATTGTGTATTTTAACGTGATCTACATTTTTTGTGTATTAAAAGTTTGTCTCTCTTATGGTTTACCAGTTATGCAAAAGTCGTTCACAATGAAGAATACTTTTGGAGACATTCCCAGAAAATACGAGATATACATTTCATTTGTCATAAAAATATCTTGAACATATGATATTTTAAACAAAATCGTTAGAATCATTTTTGAGAGAATTAAAGTTTACGAAAAATGTTCCATGTAAAGGGTAATCTGGGGTGGGGAGGATTTTCTTGAGAACCTTCGTGTCGCATCTCTGGAAGATACTGAATCTAAATACCAAGTTTGGTGTTTATCCGACTGTTGGTTTCCGAGTTACGCTGTTCACAGACACACACACGGACATGTTTCTAAAAATACTTTTTTTTGGATTGAGGGGATCTCAAAACATATATTTCCGGTGAAATCTTGGTATCGAATTTTTGGGTGGAATACAATACCTACTTCCCCTACTTACTATGCGTAGTAGAGAAAGTAAAAGTTAGAGATGTAATTTCTTGGCTATTCTCGCCTTTTAATCTCGCATTAAACCGAGCAGGATAGCTCAGGCAATATCATCTGCGGTTCGCATTCGGAAGGTATCGTGTTCAAACCCCCGGAGCCGACCAATCTGACCGAAGGGTTTTTCGCGAGTTTCCTCGGTCGCTCGTTTCCCTTATTCTTCACCGCATACTAGCCATAGGCTTGACCACTCATCTTGGATATGCTGTGACCCGAGTTTGCTTGCTTCTCGACAGACGTTGATTTGTAAGTCGTTGGGGTTGCAAGCATTACAAAGAGGCGTATAATCAGTTAAACAGGAAGAATAATCTCGCATTAATATAGCCAAGTTTCAATTATGGGAGTACATAACTAGGACAAGGTAACAAATATTTGTATACTTTAACATATCTTAATAATATGGTTGATCCATGACTACTACACAGAAATTCACTTGAAAGTTCTGTAAAAATTCCAAATAATTATGAGAAAATAAAACCATTTATATTTATATGGAATAAGATAAACATATTTTAATAAGTGATGTGAGTATTCTGAACAATTTAGCGTTGTATGTGCACTCTGCTTAAGTGTAAGAAAATTCAAATAGTGTAAAATTATAACCATTATAAAATTCTAGAAACAATTTCGAGAGAAAAATAACATTCAGCACTAGCCATAGGAAAAGCATGGTGAATAAATTATTGCAAAACAAGAGCCATCGAGGGCTTAGTTTTTTAAAAGTAATATAAACTACAAATTGGTAATGAATTTCCAGCAATTTTCACTGTAGCTTAAGTGCAATTACCCGAAATGAAGCCAAAAGCTTTGAATTTAGTTTTACTTCCCCTATTTACTATACGTAATAGAGAAAGTATTGTATTCCACCCAAAAATTCGATACCGAGATTTCAACCAGAAATATATGCTTTGAGACCCCCTCAATCCAAAAAAAGCATTTTTTGGAACATGTCCGTGTGTGTGTGTCTGTGAACAGCATAACTCAGAATCGAAGTCAGATAAACGCCAAACTTGGTATTTATGTTCAGTATCTTCCAGAGATGCGACAAGAAGGCTTTCCATACAATCCCCCCATCCCAAATTACCCTTTACATGGAACATTTTTCGAACAGTTTAATTTTCTCAAAAATGGCTCTAACGATTTTGATTAAAATATCATATGTTTAATATTTTCATAGAAATGAAATGCATATCTCGAATTTTCTGGGAATGTCTCCAAAAGTATTTTTCATTGTGAACGACTTTAGCATAACTGGTAAACCATGAGATAGACAAAATTTTACTACACAAAAAATGTAGATCGCTTTAAAATACAAAATTTATGTGGTATACATTTATTTTTTGTTGAGTGAATCATTTGCGAGATATTGCTTGTTATTGCTTAAATTTTCCAATATTTACACTTTTTCTCAATTTCGTTATTCATTTTTTTTGTCCTGGTAATGCAAAGAGAATGAAATACTCCACATAGCAACCAGCTCTTAAAATATTTGACTTCACTTAAAGCCTAGCAATTCCCCTTGCATCTACAAGAAAATTAGCAATAAGATTAACATCTCGATATATCGATTAACATGAAGCATATGGAGAATAAGCGTTTGTAAAAATAGTTAGTACAAGAGTAGAGAAAGTCATGCGACTGTAACACATCAGATTTTTCTAACTAGAGAGTATGGTTAAAGTTGTAGCGAGGCTTGATCTTGGAAGTCTTCGTAAGTAAGTTGTATGTTCATATAATGAACGTATCACATACCAGGTCCCTTTATAGCAAGCTAGATGGTCCATAATCTCCATCGCTGCCACTAAAACAGTTGCCTTTATATCCGACCACAATTCCCCCAACAGTTGTATCTCCTAGAGCTCAAACTAGTTCCAGGAACATAAACGGCATTATCCCTAAAAGTTGTAAAAGTGCTTTTAAGGCATTGGAAAACAAAGCAAATAAAAAAAACAGCACCTCGGTCTCCTTAAACTTGCTTTACCACTCAGGTATCTAAGGTGGATGAAGTACTACATTTGACCAAAACGTTAATATCGAGGTCTCACAGGAAATGCACGTTTTGATATCCCTAAATACTTTCAGGAAAAATACGCGTACGTTGATGGGGAGGAGCAAACCCAAAATCTAAGTATTTTAAGTACAACATTTCACAATAAAGTTGAATGAATGAAAAATCCTTGGTGAAGCTTTTTAGGCAAGTCTCCAACTAAACTAGGCTTTCGAATTTTTCCTCAATTTTTATCTTCGTAAACGAGTTTTATTGAAATATTATAGTTTAAGATAATTCCGCGAATAGTTAGAATGTAGAGATTATGGAAAATGTACTATTTATTGCCAAATATTTCGTGTTTAATTTTTCCAAATTCTGTGCCCCTCTTGTTAGGCTTGAAAATCTTTCTTTACCATGAGTCGCAAAACGGATTTGTTATGGACTGCTGAGGATTGTTACAGCATCCTTCATTTATGCCTAATTTGAAACTATTTTTGGGAGAACATAGAATGACCAGAAGACGAGGACATTTTATGGAACTTGACTTTGGCATTTAGGAGCATATGCGACCCGAGAGTGGAATAGTTATATAATCATTTTTTACTTTCGATATAAAATGTATAAATTATAGCGGGATATCGTTGGTCCTCTTGGTTGATGCCCTCTGCTGCATGTTCTGGTCTCCGGCTACCTCTACTCAGCGGTTGATGATTTCTTCATTTCTAATAAATTATCTATCTAACTAATTTCAATGATCTCAGCGTTTTCGTTGGTGAGACAAATTAAAATAGACTGCATTTCCCTTTAATGTGGTTTATTATCAAATAAATACTTATGGGCGTCTAGCTTTTCCCATCTGTAACAATTTTCATCATAATAAATTAGGAGCCTAATCTAAATGCACACGCTTCCCACCCATATGCAGTCCGTCGTCCAGGGAGTATCACTGTGTGTCGACGAGATTCTATAAGAGTGAAAACCTGAGTCTTTCTTTCCCCTTTTATACCTAAACCTAGTGACGATCACCTTCGCGCCTTAGAATGTAACTACATTTCTAATTGGTCCTCAGACCGCGTTAACTTATGTATGAAAATATTCTGTACCAAAACTTTTCGCACACGCGTCCCAGTGACGCGTCCGGAAGTAAATTCAATATCTCTGTCTCTTTCCTTTCTATATCTGTCTCTTTCTATTGCTCCTTATTGCTTCAAGTTCCTTGCTCATTAGCTTGTGAAAGCTGGTGAGCTGTACCTGGAATTAGCTAACTCGTCCGTCCGTACTAATCTACTTTACAATATGCTTAGTACATTTCTTGGCTAAATATTCTAACATATTTCTTGCCGAATTATATTATTATGTACAATTCTTGTTTGATATTGATTTATGTGTGTGTGCGTGCGTGTGTGCGTGTGTGTGTTTTTATATCCCCTTTCAAAATTACAAGCAACTTTCAGTAACCTGCCTAACACATTAAGCATAAAGACTTCAGCGTTACTAGACACAGCGATATTCTGCTTTGTTAATCTTTTTTATTGTTTAACGTCGCTTTACTTCCTGGTCATATTGCGTCGATTACTGTAGGTTTCTTGGTACACCTGAGTTAGTGTGTGCTAGACGAGTGGCCTTAGTTGCATAGTCGCCTTCCTGTAACATCTATCATTGTTCCTATCGAATTTTGGCGGAGTATGAACTTTGGAATCGTGGAACTGCTGGCAGTTCGTGAGCAGACATTGCCTTAGTTGCGTTGTCACCTTCTATCCACCAGCTATCAGCAACTTAATATCTGTATAGGTAAACTTCTGATAGCCGGCCTTAGTTTCTTAGTCTCTTTCTGTATCAGCTATTAATTTCTCTAGTACTTGCTATAATAAATGCATTGCATTCATCCCGCATTCGATACTATGAGGATTTAAATGGAAATAAAACGTTTTGAGATCCCCGAATCAAAAAAGCACTTTTAGAAAATGGTCATTTCCCTCTCTACCTACTATGTACCTTGTAGAGAACGTATAAAGCTTAATCTATCTACTTGTGCATCAACATAAACTTTCATTAAACATTTAGTTGTATATATTGAGTCAATCTTTTAACACTTAAATGATTTCAGTCTAAGTATATAAATATAAATTCAATAACAGCCCGCCTTAAAGCAATATGTGTATGTAACAATATCTAAAAAGTGTATATTACAGTCATTGTATATGTTTATATTATTGTATCCAAGTGAAATAATGTTATGTGAATGTATTACGTAATTTAATTATGTGGGAGCTGTGAGAATAATAGGTTAAAAGTTGCTACCAATGAGGTAACCTTGAGGCAATAATGAATTTGAAAGTTTAAATGCTACTAGTCATTATTGGGGCAACAATTATGTAAATTTTGAGACAGTTTAAAAATATCAAATCAACAACCAGAAAAAGCTTTAGTTAAATGAAGGTATTCTATTGGATTAGGAATAGCCAATCAGAGACTTAAAATACGGAAATTCACAAGTTTAGGCGGTTGAAATCGGTGCAGACATTGTTTGTAACCGGATCCGAATGCATCTTCTAGAGATTTAATACGTATTCGTGAGATACAAAAAAATAACTTTACGTGTTAAAAAGTACAAGTAATTAATAAAAGAATCGCACAGCTCTATATCAGTGAAGTGTTGTTTAAATCGTATCAAGTATTAATAAAAGGAGTGAAGCAAAATTGTAATCTGTGTAAGCGTACATTCTTAGTCGTACCACAACCCTGCTAAGAGAAACCTCTCTAACAATAATACTGACGCAGCCGAGGCAAACATAAATATACAATATTTAAAGAAACAGATAAATTACAAAGTTAATAATATCTTAATCGTGGGGTAAAGACCACCTGAAAGTACACTTGGGGCGAAGGCTACCGGAAAGCGGGTACTATATGTGTGGTTGCAACGAATTTCAAGTTCGGTTCCCCAACAGTTGAAATATAATACAACTCCTTCAATACTTCTACTTCAAATCGGTTTTTCCATACGCGGTTCTGAAACAATTGTCTTCTTAATATAGCAAGAATGTCATATGGTAAAGCGATATCCATATTTTTAAAAAGCTGCTCTGTGATGGCTTTGAAAATTGAAGCTCGTTGAATGGCTACGAGAAAAAAAAGTATTAACAAAATTCAAACTAATAACAAAGATTATTTCGGAAATGGATAACGCCACAAAGAATTTTATTTGACGTGAATTGCATGCTTTAACGAGGTCTAAACTACTGTTATGCTTTACCAATTATATAAAACTCGTCCAGAATGAAGAGAATTTCAGAGGCTATTCACAGAAAGTTCAACACATATATTTTCTTTCTGAACATATGGTATTCTAACCAAAATTTTAAGAGATATTTTTAAGGAAATAAAAGGTAAGGAAACTTTTTCAATGTAAGCGGTAGTGTGCTATGGGGAGATTTTCTTTAAAATCATGTCACATACTTGGAAGGCGAACTTAAATATTGAATTTGGTATTTAACGACTTTTACTTTCTCTACCACGTACCTAGTAAGAAAGTATTGCATCCCACCCAAAAATTCTATACCAATTTTCACCGTAAATACATGTTTTGTGGTCCCTTGATCCAAAACGTTTTAGAAAAATGTCCGTATGTGTGTTTTTGTCCTTAAACAGCATAGTTTAAAAAAGAAATTTCGGATAAATACCAAATTTGGTAGTTAATTTCAGTACCTTCCTAAGATGCGGCACGGGGATTTTCAGGAAAATTCCCTCACACCAACCACCCCTTATATTGAACACTTTTCGAATTTTTTTATTTTATGAAAAATTGCTCTCCACTATTTTGATTAAAATAGTACATATTAAAGATATTTACATGACAAATAAAGCGTACATGTTGAACTTTCTGGAATACGTATGATGTTTTCTTCATTTAAAAGGAAATTTATATATCTAATCTTGCATAACTGGTAAACATTAAGCGATAGACGAAGACGTACTAACAAAAAATGTAGATCTTTTTAAAGCACACAATGTATTTAAAATAACTTTTTTGTGGCAACAGCCATTTCCGAGATATTGTTATTAATGGTTCAAATTGTTCAATACTTATTCTTTTTACATCCTGTCGATTTTCAGTTGTTTCTCGCGAAGTCATGGAAACAGTATGGAATTTGAGAGCCAGCATACAAGATCCAGTTTTTAAACATTTGACTATCGCTATCTGTAAAGAAATGTGTAACGCCACGATTTCCGGAAAGGTTTATCTCGATTAAAATGAAGTGGATGGGAAATTAAACTTTCGTAAGAACAATTTGTATACTCACTAATAGAAGGGAAGAAATTCATGTAAATGCAACAAAGCAGATACTTTTTTTATTTATATTACTTTTGTTCTGTAGGTGGAACTTAGGATTTTGGTACTGGTATTGGTCCGGTTTTTGCCTTGGAACTGAAGGAAATAACAAAAAAGAAAAAAAATGCCCAGTCAGATTGGCCAGTACATGATTGATTCCGCGACCTCCCGAATGCGAGCCATAGAGTTCAGAGTCACCTCGCTAGGTTTGTTGATCGTTGTTGATTGTGCTTCGGGCTTATAAACAACGGAATTATGGATTTATTCCTTCTTTATATGTCGGAACTGTATCAGGAAATTGCGTCCATTTAACCGAGTAGTATACACATTACATCCATTTTCTCTTATTTAACATTGACTTCATTTGAAGCTTTACAGAGACAGTAATTATATCATTTGACTGTTCACCTTCGCGTAAATGTATTTTAGTGTTCACTCTGCAAATGAATTAAACAAAAGTAACCAAAGAGGTATTTTAGTTTCCTACTACTATGTCTGCGATTGCATGGAATTACCTTCTTCACCCTCGAGTAGTAACTCCATTTTTGCAATTAAACCTTAAAATTGTAGAAGAATATTCGGATAGAAACAAATACCAATGAGCATAAGTAAAAGCATACTTAAGCCACAAACGAAAGTGTGGACTCCACCCGTTCGCCTTGACAAGCACGTGAAGGTGGTCCGTGAGGTTAAAGAATGCATTTTCATTGCTTATATAGTTTCTCTTTATAGTTACATGATTTGAACTTTAATGCATATAAAAATTTAATGGACAAGGTAGTGTCTGTTACCTCGTATTGCGTTTCAAAACTTATTTACTTTAGGATTTTTATAAGTTGAAATGGAAAACCTCTGGGTTAAGCTTAGACTACGGCATAATTATTTTCATTTGTTCCTAGGGTCTATTTAAAGTTCTATATGGATAGAAATTAATTTTTTCATTAAATAATCCTAATTTAACACGAAAATGAAATGGTCGTCTGGCCAAATCGGCGATTTATTTCAGTACCTGCCATAGGAATAGTATGGTGTATTGGAAGACAGGAAATAAAGGCAATACGAATCGTAACAGGCTAACACCATTTTGGTATTTCAAGCCAAGCCTCGTTAAACCTCGTTTTGGTTGCGTTTAACGCCTAATCTTTTGCATACGGCGCCACAGGCGGTAGAAACTGGTAGTACATGGAATGAAATTGTAAATGGGAAAAGGAAATTCGGGAAGGAAACTTCCAGGCCTAAGTTTAGGGCACCTCCTGGTATTTGCCAGTAATCCGGAAAGAACCTCAGTCAGGCAAGAATTTGAGCCGCAGGTTCCATAGTAGATGGAATGCATTTTTTTTCTGTTCGTCCTACACCCAGAGAAAAATAAAAGCAGTGATGCTACAGAATTCTCGATGAGCAGCAATGTTTTAACAGCTTTTAAGAGCCATCAGATCAGAACATTTTATTTTCGTGATTTCGTTCTATCTCTCCTTTTCCCACCTCTTCTTGTTTTTAAATGTTCCAAACTCCGGTTCTTTTGCTCTTTGTATAAACGTGTGATGAAATGAAAACATTTTTCAATCCATGAAAGAGGCATTTCTCTGCAAACAGCTGCTATGTATTCATCACTGATTGCTTTTCCTGTGAACGCTGAAAATGAGGTTTAGTTCCGAAATACTTCTTTTTTATCGAAAAACGTTGTAGTTTTTGCAGGTCATGGGCTACTCCTAAATAAATAGAGTATTTCCATGTTTTCAGAAATAACAGGTTTTAAAAAGCGTACCGCAGCGAGGATAAATAATTACGATATCAGAACTGAAAAATAATATTTCTGCTCACAAGGGGGCAGACAGTTTTTTTTTCGGAAAAGTGCACATAAAAAGGGAAACAGTAGTACTTTAAGTGGAACCTTATTGTGCAAAGAGTGGTCAATCCTGTGATACATAAGTAGTTAGTATGAATGGGATAGCTTGGGCTAATCACTAAACAAACGCCGTGCTCTTTAGGCAGCATGCTAAACTCCTATACCATGTGGATAACATACCGGAACCGGTCTGTTATAGTACATTCGTCAAACAAATTGAGGTTACAATAAAGTTATCCTAATTTACTTAGATTACTGTTTTATATTTGTTTTTATATTGTATGCTGATATAGCTATTCATATTATAATATTTATATTTTATAACTATTTAAACATTAACTACTTTGTACATTGATATGCAACATCTACGTTAAACACGATCTCATTGTCACCCTACCATTGGAGGTAATTAGCACTCTCCGCTGGGTGGCTCCAAATAATAGGTGGTTCGAGTCATCTTGGTGGAACGGGGTTCCCACGAAGGTGGCATTTATGGGGAGCGTTGTAAATAAGTATCAAAACATATCGTGAATACAATGTACAAAAATCAATGCTTCTCCCGGTGTCGTCTACATTGTTTTTCTTTGGGGGGGAAATGATGGCCACATATCTTGAAAAGAATGACTTCACGAGGAAACAATTTTGAGTTAAAGTTTCTTCCTCTGAAAAAGGAAAAAAAGGTAAAAAAACGATGGCGTTAGTTAATTTTGACTTTGTGGCGATCAAAGATAACCAACTTGTTTACTTAAGTGATTCACATTTAGATGTTTATCGTTTATACACCCTAAACTTATTTTCTAAAACAGCGTTAATAAAATCCGTATTTTTATGAAATATTCTACAACATTGAGCATCGTTATTACATGATATATCGTCATTCACTAAAATTGTTACGGAACTGAACAGATGGACTTAAAATGTTATTCTTTTCAGGGGCTTCCGTAAACACACCATCTACACGTTTTTGGTGAGGCTATATTCGGTAAATAACTTAAATGGCACTTGAATAATATTTTGTTTAATTATTCAGTTATTTTATAGAATATTATATGGCAACAGCATTTTAAAACAATTTCCAAGAACATGAGTACTTTTCTTCTTTACTACTAGAAGATCCTCCTAAAGCGGTTATAACTTAAGTCGATCTGGGAGCGAAACTGTTCTAATGTCAAATCTCAGTTTTATAGTGCCACATCCTTTAAGTTATTATTTTATGCTTACCTTTTAGCCAAGAAATTTTTTAACTACATCAAAAATTAGTTTCTGAAAGAAGCTGACGAGGGCATCTATTCATCGGAAAAAATTGAGGTTTTCATTGCATATAATTTAAAAGAAATATTTGTAATGATTTTAATTTAATTATCTACGAATCTATGTGCGAGGCAGACGAATTCTTACATACAATGAAATCATTCTTGTATAAATTTATAATATGAGTACCAGACTTGGTTACGAAGTGTATGCTAATTAAAGAAACGCATCTCCAGTTCCGGATGAATTACCTTCTATTGAAATCTTATATTTTCTTGTTCATGCAAGTTATGTCCGTCAAACCTCCATTGTCACTTGAATAAGTTATATACAAACCCTATAATACAGAGTGAGCCAAAATACTCCTAACCGCCTGCGCGGTGTTTTTTCTGTCCGCGTTCTCGCGCTCGTTGCCGTCTGCCGCTATCATGGAAAGCCGCGGATGAAACCATACATTTTTTAAATTATTTTTAAAGGCTTTACTTACCAAATTTACGAAAGAAGATACTGAAACTGGCCACCGTCGTTGTTCATACATTTTTGGCACCTCTTTAGGAAACTATCCATCACTCGCCGTAGTTCACGCTGAGAAATTTCCTGGCGGATATTTTGTTTTAATTCTTCCAGGGTAAATGGGTTTGTCTTGTACATTTTATATTTTAAATTACCGCGGAGGGGTAACTGGACGTGTGGAAATATGATAAAAACATAACGCACTGCTGCTATAAACAAAGTCGCGCTGTTGTGGTTTTGCTGTGCAGTGTGAAGTGCAGTTTTGATTTGACGGTCACGTGATGTGGTTCAGTTTAAGAGTTATTTGTTATTTTGTCCTGTACTTAGTCACAATGTATATTATGGCTCAGTATAGGTATGTTTTCTATTACACAGCATGTATTTATTTATGATTCGTATGTGTTAACTCGGTCAGCTCGCCAAGTGAAAATATGATTTGCAGAAAGATTTTCAGGTGTAAAAGTTCCAGGCCGTACAACAATCCATGAAGTTTACAGTAAATTTCAGGCTAAGAAATCTAAAAGACGGCGTTCGGTTCTTACCGAAGAAACATTAGACGACATCGGTCACCCCAAAAATACTGAGCGATAGTTTCCTAAAGAGGTGCCAAAAATGTATGGACAACGACGTGCCCAGTTTCAGTATTTCCTTTCATAAAGTTGGTAAGTAAAGCCTTTAAAAGTAGTTTTAAAAAATGTCTATAGTTTCATCCGCGCCTTTCTATGATAGTGGTAGACGGCAACGAGCGGACAGGAAAAACACAGCGCAGGCGGTTCGTAGTCTTTTGTCTCACCTGTATATTACCATGCAATTCTTATTTTTCTCTGCTATCAAGCTCCAGAAATATAAATGATAAACACTTCTAAGTTACCTGAGTTGTCTTTTATTGCACACCCTGCAATAATAGATTTTTTGCATTGCTTTAAAAGAAAGAAGTTTCACTAAACATAACTTTCGAACACAATGATTACATCGGAAAGCTGTCGCCACTATTAGTTCTACAATTTCTCTGTGGCATCTTCTCCACATGATCTATGAAAGTAAGATAAGAGGAACTCGGGGTCTTTCTTGTAGCAGGCTATATAATCCAATTCATTAACCGCGGTATCTCCTATGCAATATCTCCGTGTCCTTACTGTCGCGTGTGCAGCATGGACATCCTGTCAAAAGAGCTTGTCTCGAAGAATATCTAATAGCACATGATGTAACAAAGTCTTCAAATGTTGTTCAACAAAGACAGAATATCTGAAAACCTTTGGCTATAAATTGCTAGGGCTTTGAGGCAGTATTTTTAACACTTGAATAATTTCAATTAAATTATATAATATGTAAATTCAATAACAGCCCGCCTTGAAGCAATATGTATGTAATAATTTGTAAAATGTATATAACAGTCATTGCATATGCTTATATTATTGTAAACATGTTAATAATGTTATGTGAATGCATTACGTAATTTAATAATGTAGGAGCTGTGAGAATAATAAGTTTAAAGTTGCTAACAATGAGGTAACCTTGAGGCAATAATGAGTTTGAGAGTTTGAATGCTACTAGTCATTATTAGGGCAGCAATAATGTAAGTTTTTTTGTGACAGCTTAAAATAGCCAATCAACAGCCGGAAAAAGCTGTAGTTAAATGCAGGTATTTTATTGGACTAGGATTAGCCAACCACAGACTTGAAATACAGAAATGTACGAGTTTAGACGGTTGAAATCAGTTCAGTTGCCTGCAGACCATGATAGTAACCGGATGGAGGATGCGTTCTCTAGAGAAATATTACGTATTCGTGTGAAACGAAATTTAAGTATACGCGTTAACAAAGTGCAAGTATTAAATAAAAGAATCTCACAGCTCTCGATATCAGTGTACTGCTGTATAATTTGTGTCAAGGATTAATAAAAAGGAATTAATTAGTACTTAAGATATGTGTAAGTCTACATTCTTGTCGCACCACGGCCTGTCTAAGAGAAACGTGTCTCTAAAGTAACACTGACGCAGCTGAGGCAAACATAAACATAAATAATATCTATAGAAGCAGTTTAATAACAAAGTTAATATATATTTTTTTAAACTTGGAGCGTGACAACAAAAATACATCTTCCAATCGGCTTTACATACGTAGCTAATAAATTAGTAAATAATTATAAACATCGCCCAAAGCGTGGTGCAAACTCCATCACCAGCTTGTCTGCCATTGTGTTGACACTCTCCAAAAACTAACACAATATGATACCACATGTGAAGAAGTAATCACTACAATGAGACACGTACTTACCATGTGTGTGCATGTGTGCGCCAGGAAGCATGTGTGTTGTAACTGCGCAGTAATATCCACTCTCGAGGACATACAACCCCTGCACAAGCAGTCCACCCAACCTACTGCTGAGTATCTCTCCGAGCTACCCAGTGCGTTCTGAAGGGTCGAAAATAACCGTTGGTCATCCCAATCTGCGACTATCTAATTCAGCTGTGGAAAGGAATTCAAAATCCGTTGCTTCTGATTGTTGGTTCCGTCTCATCATACTCAACGTTTCTCTTTATTAATTTTTCCAAACTTATTCTCTCCCGTGCTTATTTAGAGTAGATGTGTACAAAGTCTTTTATACAAAATTTCTAACGACCATAGGTATATGAACACATCAAATTGCTTTACATGCAGACCCTCTATTGAAAATGAATAAAATGGGACTATATATTTGATATGATACTGAACATATGCCCGTGCAGAATGAGTAATATACCGCGGGTTAGTCCCATTATAGTTTAGGTTTCTGGTGTTTGGAAGAATTGAGCCAAAGGACCGATGACTCAATTGGTTTCAGTGGTCTGGGACTGTAAAGAAACTTTCTGATGCTTCGAACCTGGATCGTGCATTAGATTTTCCAGGGAATTTAAATAATTATACAACATATAAGGAAGCAAAGTGGTATTCGAAAACAGGCACATTTTTAGTGGATTTGAAATGCACAACTGTATTTTTATTTTCGGCGGCGCCGCGACCGAGAGGTTAGACCGCTCGCCTCTCACCGAGGCGGCCCGGGTTCAATCCCTGGGACCCGCAAGTGGGATTTGTGGTGGACAAAGCGGCGTCTGGGCGGGTTTTCTCCGGTTTCCCCCCGCCATTTATTCCACCAACTGCTCCATCAGGTTTTCTTTCATCCCTTTCACCATCATTTCGTTTCATCTACTTCCTCCCTCCCTCCCATACCAGGCATCGGGCTGATCACCCATCCTGGATATTCTGTCTGATCCACGAGTGTCTGCTCCTCGACCGGCCTCTAACCCCAGGCGCCCGCCTGTAAGTCCTGGGGGTGTAAGTCCTACATAAGAGGAGGTTAAACAGAGCATGAATGAATGTATTTTTACTTTCTCTACTACTTACCTGTAGGTAGAGAAGGTATTGTATTCCAAAAATTCGATATCGGGATTTCACCGTAAATACATGTTTTGAGAACGCTGAATAAAAGATCTATGTGTGTGTGTGAAAGTATAAATCAAAAACGAGAAGTCGAATAATCGCCGATTATTTAAATTCAGGAACCTACAAGGATGCGACACCAAGATTTCAAAAAGATTCACCCACTACAAACTACCCTTTACTTGGAAAGTTCTTCAAAGCTCTTATTTACTTAGAATGATTTTAAAATACCATCTATTTAAGTTACTTATACGACAAATAAAATGTATATCTTGAATTTATTGGGAGTCTTAATTTTGAAAAAAAAAAAGATTGTATAACTTTGTATAACTTGTAAACGTTAAGAGATATTTTTAAAACACACAATTCATTTCCAGTAACTTTTTTGTGGCCTTGACCATTTTCTAGATATGTTATTACTGGCTTTAAAATTGTCAAAAACTTGCCATTTTTTAAAAGTGCCCTCGATATGTAGTTGTCTCTTGCGATGTCATGGAAATAGTGTAGAAATTTAATAGCAGCATGGTGCCTTGCCTTTAAACATCTATCAACTCAGCTGGTTCTTTTCCCCTGTACCTATATCGAAATGTGTAATCAAACTATTTCTGCAAAGGTTTATCTCGAGTAACATAAATCAGATAGAAAAATAAACTTTTGTAAGAATACTGTTCAGAAAGTATATAAAAATAAAATATTGTGGTAAGAGAAAGTTATGTGAATGTAACAAAAGAATTTTTAGTTAAAGGACTTCTATACTTAATGTTTATATATAGTTATCTAATAAGGTATCACTGTGATCAGTACATAAACAAAATCTTTTGTGCATTACATTAACATGACTCTGTCAAGCAGCATCTTTTATTTTGATGTTTTTACCGCAAACCGCACTAAAACGCACATTTTTCTATCCACTTCATTTTAATTTATATAAACCTTTACAGAAATGGTTTCATTATACATTTCGTTGAAATACAGAAAAGGATATATGAGGCTGAAGCGATAGTCAGACATTCATAAGCTGGTGTTAAAGTTCTATACGCTTTATGTGACATCCCCCAGAAAAAAACTGAATAGTAACCACTTCAAAACATGGCAAAAGTATTAAAAATTTCAAACAAATAATGAGTATATCAAATGGATGATAATACAAAATATTATTTGAAATAAACCGTATATTTAAAAGATATCTACATCTTTGTGCACTAAGATCTTAGAAGACGCAAGTAAAATCAAATATGTTTTCGTCTTATTTTTCCCGGTAATTCGAAATGGGATCCTTAAGCAGCACAGAGGGGATCACGGGAAAACATAAATTAATAATAAATGAAAGAAAACAGAAAAATTAAATTTGAACCTGCAATGGTTCCGCTGTTTCTCCCAAAACATAACACTGGAGCAAGGCAGCGAAACCATGCAGACGCTTAAGGTTTAACTGAGTTAGGGAACCCCGGCCAAGCGAAAAGGGAAGCCCTAACGAGTGCCGTAGGGGAAAAAAAGATGGAAACCAGAACTCTCAAAAATATACTACTATTGATAAGTTTTTTTTGGGTACTTTAATGATAATAATAAACAAACATTAATAACCAGAACCGTAAAGCAACCTTAAAAGAATAACTGTAAAACAAAGATGGCTTAAATAGTAAACAAACCAAAACCAATTGAGCAGAGCAGTAAGGCAAGTTTTAAATACAGCAAAAATTAAGTAAAACAAAAATTCAACAAACAAAATCAATTTAGAAACTTTATAAAACAAGGCCACTATAAACATCAGACCAATATATTTAATTATGTTTATCTAGTCAAAGACTAGCTATGTATGTTGATCAAGACCGAAACGGACATTATGAATTTCTAGTAACAGTGAGCTTCAAAGTCCAGCTGAGCTAGATGTACTTTACAACCCAACCGTTTTCAGTTACAAAAGTTCAGCATGATTGGGTTCAGCATGATTGGGTTTTAACTGCAATTACTGCTCTCATAATTAACACAACAGAATTTCTGTAATTTTAAACTAACTATGTACTGAAAATATAACTCAGCTAGAAAAGAACCAAAACACACTAAACATATGAACAATTCCAAGAGCCAGTCACTTTACGAATTCGTATTTTAAAACACACATTACGTTTTCCACCCCAAAATTCACTCACCATTACCAAGATATAAACTGATAACAAAGCCTACCTTTACATAAGGCCGATCCACAAATAATCACAAAAGACGTTCCTTAAATCCATTACAAAAACTTCCACAATCCGGATGAGTTGTTGCCGGGCAGAGAGCTATCCCTGCAATGCGACAGAAATCCACCACTCACCGCGTACGGCCAAAGCACATGCCACGTAAGCAAACCAGGGAGGAGAAAAAAAGAGAGCACCAAAGAGTGCGTTAAGCAAGGGGACAAGCAACGTAAAGTGACTGGCTGGATGTATAACACAGATACAAAACATAAAAGGAACACATAACAGCACAAACCTCTGTTATAACAAATGTAGAATGAAGAAGCTAATTAAACTATTCACGAAACGTTTGAGTAAGAATTTCGAAGAAGTTATGAACTTGGAATCTATAGGGACACAGTTAAGTGTGATCATGAGATGAAATGAGAGACCGAAAAAATTAAACAACGTAAATTGTAAACATAGGAGTAGGCAATATTAGGGGGCGTATTTTTAAAGTAAATACCGATAATGTTTTTTAAAAGTAACAATATTATTTTCCAGATAATTTATTATAATTCATTACCTAGCACCTTACATTACTTCTCCACATAGCCACCATCGTTATTCAGACACTTGTCGTAACAGGAAACCTGTTTTTGTATACCTTCGTCAAAGAATGATGCCGCCTGATAAAAGCCAAGTCCGCACTTCTTGTTTCACATCATCCGTTGAAATTTTTTTCCATCATGTTTTCAGATGAAGAAACAGACGAAAATCTCTTGGCGCCAAGTCGAACTGTAGGGAGCTGATCAAATGGCTCCCAACCAAATCATGCGATCATATCTTATGTGTGTTTGGCTGTGTGTGGCCAGGCATTGTTATGAGCCAAAAGGATTCCGCAACAGACGTACTTATTGATTGTCGCTTTCCTAGGCAAGAACTCAACCAGCAAAACACCTTGTCCGTCCCAGAAAACCGTGTACATGATCTTGCGAGTGGACATCGTATGTTTGAGTTTCTTCTTCACGTAATATGTTGTGTGCTTACACTCCATGGATTGTTGAGTGATATGAGACATCCATGTCTCATCGCCTGTTAACGCTGTGCGTTAGCAAATAATCGCCTTCTCCAGCATATCGCGTCAGAAAAGCCAGTGCAACAGATCGCTTATTCTTGTGCACATCAGTAAGATTTTTGGGCTTCCATCTTGAACACAATTTCCGAAATCCTAAACGTTCTGTCACAATGTTGTAGAGGACTGGCCTTGGAATTTGTGGAAAATGAGAAGAGAACGTCTGTCCTCGCGAATGTTTTCTTCCACAGCTTGCATCAAGACATCCATGATTAAAGGCTGGCTCCGCGGCTCATCATACATGTTTTTAGACTATTGTTAAACTGTCTAACCCACTTTCTCACCATTTCATCACTCATTATTGTTTCCCAATAAACCTCGCACAATTTTTTATGATTGTTTGCCGGCGTAATATTTCTCACAATCAAAAACCTAATCACTGATCTGATTTCACAGTCGGCGGGTCGTTCGATTGTTTTGAACATTTCGCTTTAACAACAGGAAAACACAAAGTGCCGATTTCTCTCAGCTGTGTCTTCTTCCCTAATGAATGGACGAAGTGATCCTGGATGCTTAAAATCGCGACTGCGGCGCTGCAGTGGCAAAATATTAAAATGGTACTTAGACACGCCTCGTAGTAATAGGAAGTAATAGTATTTAAACTAGAATTACTGTCGGAGTATAAAGTTTGCAACATGGATATAAACAGTTGTAAAATTTTACAACCTCAGAAGCTCAAAATGTTACATTTGGTGTATCATCAAGAGCATAGATGGGTGATTAGGATTAGAGACACGGAGGGGGTGTAGCCACTGGAGCTCAATACCACGCGAGCTCTTTTAGGCTCTTTATGGCTTACGTGACCACTGGGAGGAAGGAAAGAAGGGGAGAAACAAAAAGCGACCAGATCCAGATGACGATGCGCACTAGCAAGGACGGGGTCCGTAACGATTCCAGAATTACATCAATCTTGACCCGGCGTCACGGGGTTTCAGAGATCCCAGGAACGAGCTCCCTCCAAGAAGGAGCACACGTCAGCCAGCCAGCCAGCCAGCCAGCCAGCTGGATATGAAACAGATAAAAGGAAATTCACCTACTGGGAATCGAACCCGGAACCTTCCCTATGCGACCCTCTCACGATACCGCGGACCATCTCGCTATATTGTGGGTAATTAGGAACAGCGTCATGAAATCTTTTGAGTTGTGAAGTGAGAATTATCTGCAGTCGGATGTTGGAGAATGATTTGACAATGATAACATGCATTCAAAGATTGCGATAAAAGTTTATGTAAACTGGAGCATCCATATACAGATTTAAATTACTTTTTCATTGCAAGAATGGTCTATCTTTTTGGCTCAATAACTATGAGCTTCTTAAGATTTGTCTCGCTGGTCAGCGGTGCTGTGGGGCTGGCACTAACGGAAACAGTAGGAAGAAGTTCAGAATGGAAGACAAAGGAGACCCATGCCTTTGGCTATTCCAGTTTCATGCTAATTGTGAAATGAGTAGGAACTATATCAGGCTGGCATAAATCAGAATTTTATACGCGATGGCTATAAAAGCGAAGGCATTATTGAGGAATCACACAAAGAAAATATAATGGAAAATTACAAGTTAGAGAGAAAATGGAAATCTCGTTTGGAGAGAATGCTATAAAATAAGATGAAAAAACAAGCATTGTAATGGCAGTGAAATAGTTCGGATCGACTATCTTAGTGAAGAAGAGTAGCAGCCCAGGAGCGTAAAACTAATCCTTGTAGCAAGATGATGCTGAACAGTGAAGAAGATATTTTGTTGCATTGTTATTATTACGTTTGGAAAAGCCGCTTTGAAATAGTTATCTTTCCGTATTTTTAGCACCAAGCTTTGGGCGTCAATTTGAAGTAGTTGTATTGAAGGAGTGGTATTATATTTCAACTGTTGGGGAGCCAAACTTGTAGTGGTTGCAACCGCACGTATGGTAAAAAGTTTCCGGTAGCCTTCGCCACAAATATACTTTCAGGTGGCCTTTGCCCCAAGTTAAAAAAAATTAACTTTGTAATTTCACAGTTTCTTTAAATATTATATATTTATGTTTGCCTTAACATGGATGTCTTGGCAGGGTTGTGGTGCGACTAAGAATGTAGGCTTACACAGATTATAATTTTACTTCACTCCTTTTATTAATGCTTGATACGATTTAAATAACGCTTCACTGATATATAGAGAGAGAGAGAGAGATAGAGAGAGCTGTGAGATGTTTTTATTAAATACTTGCACCTTTTAATACGTAAACTATTTTCGTTTCACACGAATACGTATTATACTTCTCGAAGACGTGTTTTGCGTCCGGTTAGGAACACTGTTTGCAGGCAACTGAATTGATTTCAACCGCCTAAACTTGCAAACTTCTGTATTTCAAGTATCTAATTGGCTAATCCTACTCCAATAGAATACCTTCATTTAACTAAAGCTTTTACAGGTTGTTGATTGGCTATTTTTAAACTGTCTCAAAGATTACATTATTGTTGCTTCAAATTAAACATTCTTACTCATTATTGCCTCAAGGTTACCTCATTGTTAGCAACTTTTAACGTATTATTCTCACAGCTCCTACATTATTAAATTACGTAATATATTCACATAACATTATTACACATGGATACAATAATACAAACATATACAATGACGTTACATATATTTTTTATATATTGTTACATACGCATGTTGCTTTAAGGCGGGCTGTTATTGAATTATATATATATATATATATATATATTATACAATTAGACTGAAATCATTTTAGTGTTAAAAACACTGCCTCAACAGTTGATCAAATTAAATAAAATTGAGTTTTATTTGTCGACACTCTTAACTACTATGGTTCTCAGCGTCCCATTCTATATTGAAAGACAGGAAATTTTGTTCAGAGGCCTCCTTATCTAGCTTAAAGCTCTTTTACGTGTCTAAATCTATGACATGGGACAAACAGCTTCCTTTCCGAAGGAAGTCGTGATCCTCCGCCGGGTTTAAATCCGCGATCTCGGGAAGTGAGGCTAGCAAGGTACCCCTAGACCACGAAGGACGGCAATGGGTAGATCCGTATCTGTATCTGATGAATGTGTAAGGTGCAACAGATATTCTAATCTTGAGATGAAAGGACATTTTTTCGGTAGAAATTGCCTATAGCTATGAGTAGATGGCCCAGATCGGAAGAGTGCGCAATTGCGCTCCATCCCTTTGGACATTCGATGAATTAGATGGGAACTGTGGGTGGTTATGACACGACAGGTTGGCATTTTAAGAGGTCCTTTTTCCTTCAGCTCGTCTAAGCTTAGCATGTAAATATTCTAGCCAAGGTTTGTTCGGCGCAATCTAAATTGTTTGGACGTGAAGAAAATGCAACAGATGAGGTAAAAACAATTTCTTTTAAAGCATTTATAGCAGTATAAATTTTTCATTATTATTGTGTTGGAATACAGCCTTAGATAACTATAACATATAACATTAGAAACCAGAACTTTCTTTACAGCTTTTTTCCCCCGATCATCATCTTCAAATACTAACCACAACTTTTCTTGTCAGTTGAATCTATTTAAAGTCGGGGTTTCAAATTTAGCGGAGGGGATTTCGGTTGGGAGATATCGATGCTGAGTTTTGAACCCGGCTGTCTTTATGAAGATGTTTAATAGTCTGAGTGAATTGTTAGGGCACTACTTTTTAATGTTAGTGTATAAGTATTTATAACCAGTTTTGTATTGTGTAGTGACTCTAAAAAGGTTACTATTTTGCGTTCTCCAAATGAGAGATTTTTCCATCTTAATAAACTTTATTTCAAAGATAATTTTATTAATATTATCATTATCTCTTTGTTTACGCTGTTATGTAAATATTTGTGGGATGAATATGAACATATTTTGTTATTTTACCCGATGTGGCTGACGAATCTGCAGGACTGTAGACAGACTATTGCATTATTTCTAATTTTCAGAACGGCCTGCAATAGGTTCTCTAAACATCACTGGATGTATAGACAATATGGTTATTTAAATTTTGCTTTATGTCACTTACCACTCCACATAAATGATTTTTGCTCTTGTGATGTTATTGGTCGCGTCCATTTGTAAATATTTCCACACTTCACTCATATTTCAATTAATACTACTGCTGTACATAATCTAGCACACTGAATAAAATAAAAAGCTAAACGAATCAGCCTTTAAGATACACAGTATGGCTTATGCTGATAGCATGGCATAAGTAGGATTGCATAACTTAAAATGCAAGGTGATTCATTTCAGTTGGGTTGACTTCAGTCACCAGAGTAAGTAGATGCAAAGGTTGGGACCGAGTCACTTACCAAGCCAGGTGACTGCAGTATGTTAAATCAGTTAAATCAACCTCATTCACAACTCGGTTAACACTGAAGATTACACCAGAGCCCATTAGCCTTCCCCAATTTTCTGCATGTTTTCATTTAGATATAAGAGTGGATTAGAATTTTGGTTTAATTCACTTACAAGGAAAATGGATAGGGATCAAGAATGAAGAATGCCAGCAGTTTGGTGATGCATACTAGGCAATAATGTAAAGCTCTACTTCTGAAACGCGACAGCTGTCAATAATGAAGTTTGGAAGGGAAATCGAAAAAAGAATAAAATATTTATTTAAAAATGTTAGCCAACAAAAATCCTTATGAGACTTCCTATGTAAGGGAAGTAAATCTTTGTACTGTGCAAGGTTTATCGCGGAAAGGAATCCCTGAGTAAAATTATCGGAAATTTTCATACCAAACAAACGGCTGCTACTGCAGGTTTTAGTTAATCATTCATCACTGTTGGTCTAGTGGCAGATAACAGGTCCAACCAGAAAGTTGGGTGATCACAGCACACTCTCTAGACGTTCCTATATGTCCCAGTTGGGATGACAGGTTGGATTTATGATGTGACGTATTTTAGAAGGCTAGGTCACATGAAACAATGGGTACATGCATCAGATGAGTGCGCAATTAATGAGCTCACCCTGCTTGTCTAATAATCACTTTAAGGACACAAAAAATACGAAATTATCTCCTGTCTGCTTGACTCTAGGGAATGAAATTAGTATCTTATTGTAGAGGTAGGAAGTGCATGCTTCACGGGCTTACCATAATATAATTCACATACGTTCCTTTTAATTCTTGCACAATTTGCTACATTTCAAAAGACAATCAAAACGTTGTATTAATGGTATGACGCGAAATGCATAGTTGAGGCGTAAATATTTAGCCAGTCCCATTAAGATTAAGAATTTGGGTAAAAGTCTGATGTGTTGCTCTCCCATGACTTTCTCTACTCTTGTACGAACTATGTTTAAACGTTTATTCTCCATCTACTTCATGTTAATCGATACAAAAATTTGCAGAAACTATCGTATTGCTAATTTTCTTGTAGGTGTAAGGGGAATATGGTAGCTTTTAAGCGATAGTCAAATATTTTGACGCTGGTTGCTATGTGGCGCATTCCATTCTCTTTGCATATCCAGGACATAAAAAATGAACAACGAATTCCCATTTGGGAAAAGTATAAGTATTGTAAAATTAAAACAAAAAAAATAATAAGGAATATCTCGGTTCACTCCAGAAAAAAATGCATAGAAAAATTGTGTGTTTTAACGAGACCTACATGTTTTATGCAGTAAAAGTATCTCTTACGGTTTACCAGTGTAAGTGGCATTAATGTTTTAATTATTTAACATTAATTATAGCTCCGCGTTTGGAAGCCAATATGCTACGGTCGTTGCTTTACGTAATGTTGTTTACATCACGTGTGTTGAAGCCTCCTTGTGACGTCACTCCTTGTTTGGTTCGTTTAACTCCATCTGGCGTAGCAATTTGTATCAATTAGTTTCTGAAAGAATTTAAGGTTATGTATATTGTCCTCCGGCTAGCTATCACATTATCTTAGTAGAACAAGTATCTCTTGCAGGGTGTGAAGCGCAAAGGAATCTTTTGTCTAGAAATGATACTGATGAAAAAATTTGGTTTTATAACTTTTATTGTCGAACACGTTCACTAACACATTTACATATAGATATAGATACTCGCCAAACTGAAACTGTTTGTAATAACTTCTTATCACTTTTAACTCACGTACTTCAACTTTATATATTTAACTGTATAATACTTTATAAGATTTTTAGTAATTCTTCTGCGCGTAACTTGACGAAATAAATGAACTGCGATACCGACGTGGAGAGTACGGAGAATTTTGTAGAACTGGTGGGAACGCTCCCTTGAACCTACACTATTTATACGCTTGCCTCAAGATACGCCTAAAGATTATAAATGAACTGCCATTGGCTAATAAAACGCGCCAACATTAGCGTCTATTTTACTATCCAATGAAAACCACTAATACATATTTCTTTTAGGAAACATTCTAGAAGCTTTTACCGAAAAGGCGCGAAACATTACGTAACTTCCTGGTTCCCGGTAATGATAAACAACTAACCCCTTTCATTGCATTATTGCGTTATTGTTGACAGTTTCAGTAAAGCTGTATATTATTATTTACCAATAATAATTACAATTAATAAACCTCTGAAATCAATGTTACATAAAAATACATATTCATATTACTATCATTATTTACATTAAAGTAATTTGTGATACAAATTACCGTCTCATATGCCCCACTAGAAACATAATTATAAATATTTATAACTTGTTTGGAAATTTTATAATTTTGTTTTTAGTCTCCTAAATCTTGGAACACACGTTATCACTTTCACTTAACACTTCACACGCATTTAACACACGACATGTTTTTCCCCTATCTCGCCACTACTTACTGGCTCTGGTTTAATTAATTTAGATATTAATCTGACATCACAAATATTTTTTTTTATAGCAAATACTGTACCCTAAATTATTTAATCACTGTTTCAAAATTGTTTACTCTCTTAAGTTGACAAAAATTTATACATTTAAGATTTTTTTTGTAATTATTATACATATTTACCAAAATATTCACCCTCTACACAAATATTTACATCTCTTAAATCTAGACAATGTTTCACATTTTCTGTTTGCTACATAAGTGTTTGTTTCAATTATCTTTACCCATTTTTGTTATTTTGTACTTTACAAATATATTTACATCTCTTAAATCTTGACAATGTTTCACCTTTTCTGTTTGCTACATAAGTATTTGTTTTATTTATTTTTTACCAATTTTTGTTATTCTGAATTTTATTTTAACAATACTCTTTAAATTGTATTTACGTACTTTTAATTTAATATAATATCATGCTTTGTTTCACATGTTCAGTTACTAATAAAATGTTATTTTCCTCTCAAACATTTAGTCATGTCTAAAATTTATTTCTCCATTCCTATGACATACATATTTATTTAACCCTCTTACGTTCCAATACATTATTCTGCATTTCGCCTTTAACTATCCAGCATTTACTATTTATCATCATTGTCTTTTATTTCACCATGATCTTCATGGTTGTATGGTTTAAGCATCTCAATATGGAACTTTCCTATGCTTTTTCGAGTTGTTGGATTACATAACTCATATGTGTTAGTTCCATACACTTCAACAACTTCATTTGGTCCATGGTATTTGAGAAACATTCGCCAATAAAGTTTATTTTCTTTATCCGATAATTTCTTGGTTTTAACCAAAACTAAATCTCCTATTTTGATCCTCCATTCCTTTCTCTTTTTTTTTCATGTTTAATTTTTCTTTTTATGGCTTTTTTCTTCATCCTCTCGAATGCTTTTCGGAACATCTCTTCTTCTGTTGGTGGTATCGAATGCGCATCTGGAATGGCTTCTGGAATTTTTTTACACATTGTATTAATCTTCTTTCCCAACTTAAGTTCACATGGTTTGTATCCTGTCACATTGTTTCTGGTTTCATTTAGTAGGTTCTGAACAAAGTTCACGTATCCATACCATTGGGTGTGTTTTCGATGACATAACACCCTTAAGTAATTTGAAATTTCCTTAATTTCCCTCTCCACTGGGTTAGAGTTCGGTCTGTATCTTGACGAAAAATATTGTTTAATGCCATTTTCTTTCAGTCCATCCATAAATTTTTTTCCTGTGAAATACGAAGCATTGTCGCTCAATACAGATTGAATAGGTCCTTCTTCTATCACATATGACTTAAGTAGTCTATTCAAACATGCTAAACCTGTAGGTTTTCTCAAAGGGTAAATTCTTACATATTTGCTGAATATATCATAACAGACAAATATATATTTATTTCCAAATTGACTTGGAGGCATCGGACCATGAATATCAATACTAATTACACATCTCGGCTTATCCCTTATAACCGAATTAGTTTCAAATGCATATGCTGCATTTATTTGCTTTGCCTTCTGACACAGGTTACAGCACGATATAAATTTCCGAACTTTCTGACGCAATTTGGATATGTATAAATTCTCTAAAATCATAGAAGTTGTTCGGTCCGTCCCTGAGTGTGCTAACCCTTCATGAAAATTCTTAATTAGTTCCTTTTCCATGCTTTTCGGAACCATTACCTTCCAACTAGGCATTTCGTTTCCATGCTTCTTGTATAATGTCCCATCTCGAATTGCTATAATTTCTTTCTTTGCCTCCTCAATCAATGGTGCATTTTCTTTAAGTTCAAATAATTTTGCGTCCTCATTTTGAATTTCCCCCATATTTTTCAATTTTCTCATCATTTCTTTGCTTAAAGGAATTTCAATTGTCAATATTTTGACTTCATTTCTAGGCCTTTCAATATTTTCGGGAATTTGTGGGTTGTAATTCAATCTTGATAGCAAATCACTGAAGGTATTATTTTTGCCAGGAATGTGGATAATCTCAATATCGAATGCAGATATTGCATGAATATATCTAGCAAGTTTTCCACTACATAATCTACACCGTTGTATGAAAGTTAAGCTTATGTGGTCTGAATATACTTTCACCTTTTTGTGATAAATATAGGTTTTAAAACGAATTAATGAGAAATATAGTGCTCCAATTTCTAACTGAGTCACTGAAGAATTTCGCTCAATATTTGTAAGTCCTCTAGAAGCTGTACTAATGACGTGAAAGTCATTGTTGATGTCTCGCTGTCCTAAAATTCCGGCGTATCCTTGCATTGATGCGTCGACATAAATCTCATATTCCAAATCTTCTCTGGGCCTCTCAAGTAATATGGACTTAGCAAAGAGTTCTTTTACTCTTTCAAAACATTTTTGATGATCCTCTGTCCATTTCCACTTATTGTTCTTTCGGAGTAGCTGCCGCAGTGGTTCTATTTCGGCCGAATATCTTGGTACGAACTTACTCTGAAAGTTCAATACCCCTAAGAGACGTCTAATTTGTTTTACGTTCCTTGGTGGTGGAATTTTCATTATTGCTTCTATTCTTTTCTGATCAGGTCTTATACCTCGTTCATCCACTACATAACCCAGAAAATTTATTTCCTTGACACAAAATTTTGATTTTAGTATGTTCACAGTCATACCATGTTGTTGTAGTTTATTTAACATATAATGGACATTATTCATGTGCTCTTCAAATGTTTGACTAATGATTAAGAAGTCGTCAATGTACTTTATTAAAAAGTCATCTGCAGAATTTCCAAAGATACTGTGAATGGCTCTCAAAAATCCACTTCCTGAGTTTTTTAAACCAAAAGGATTTACACAAAAGCGATACTGGATCCCTGAGTACTGAAATGAAGTGTAATCACGCACTTGTGGATCTAATTCCACTTGCCAATATGATGCAGTGAGGTCGATGGATGTCAAAAATCTCCCTCTTGAAAGTTTTGTAATTAGTTGTTCAATTCCCTCACTTTGAAAATGATCTGGTTTCATATACTTGTTGACATATCTACCGTCTAAAGTTAATCTCAAACTACCATCTCGTTTAATACTCCAGCAGATTGAATTTATGTATTGAGAATTACTTTGCTCAATAATCCCATTTTCTAACATGCTATTTATTAATTGTCTAGCTTTGTCTCGAAGACTTATAGGTAAATTGTCATACTTGTGCCTATATGGTGGTACGTCTTCTACTTGAAATGTATGCTGATATACATTACATCTGCCTGGGATATTACTAAATACTGAACTATTGTTCCTCAAAACATCATGAAGGATTTGTTTTTGCATTATCGTAAGATTATAAGCTTCTTCACACTTGTGTATTATTTCCTCATTTCTCTTCTCCTTCCAGCTGTTGTCTGTCTCGCTCACATGGTCGTCTTTTGTTTGGATTACACATTTCTCTACTTCTTCTGGCATTTCTGCTGGCTGTTGAAAATATGGCGTGGTATTCCCTTCATATTCTGTGACTACCTGCTTTATCTGACTATTTCTATCAGTTTCTGTTATTTGCACAAAAAACTCTTGGTCACAAATATTTTTCTCATCCTTTGTCATCTCGATTACAGAAACTTTTTCTTTTATAAATGGTACCCTTATTTCTCTAGCTTCTTTTGTTATTTTTAACTCTTCATGTTTAAAATCTATACATGCTTCATATTCATGTAGGAAGTCACATCCTATAATTATGTCACAAATCAGATGGTTTACAATTAGAAACATAACCTCAAAGTTCTCTCCGCCAATAAATATGCTAAGTAGAGCTTGTGTTTTTATGACCTGTGTAGTTCTTCCAATTGCAACACGACAAACTAAATTACTAGTGGGAAGAGCCATAATCTTGTTACCTTCATTAATCAAATTTATGTAAAATTTCTGTGAGCAAATTGAAGCTGATGAACCAGAATCTATAGTTGCAATGATTTCTTTCTTCGCAATTTCCATTCTAACATGAGGTGACTCAAAATTTTCTCCCTTATCTTTTGTTGCTGTAATCTTATTACAGGGTGTATGTGTAGGCGTATGATTTGTATTGGTAATGGATACTGAATTATTAAAGACGTCCTGAGAACCTACTGCACAGGAGTCTGTTAACAGTTTTCCTGGTTATTTCCATGTTCACGTACGGGACTGCCATTCCTAACAGGCGCTAAATCTATCTCAGTGTCGCTACCATTGTTTTGAGCTCCCCTTCCTCGAATTCGAAATCCTCGATTTCTGACATTTTGTCCCCTTGGCACGTAATTTTCTTGCCGTTCCTTAGATCTTTCTCGGTTATTATTTTCCCTCCAGTGAGTGAAATTTCCCCTCTGTCTAGTGTACCTCCTTCCATAATTTTGCCCTCTTTCAGGCAATCTTTCTGTCCTGACATAATTTATTTGTTCCTGCCGGCCTGGTCTCCTATCTATCCTTGATCTTTCAAATTGTGGAACATATGATTGATACCGTTGTCTGGTATTAATTTCATGATGTCTGTCTTGTCCTCTAATTTGCTGATAACTACCTTGGTAATTTCTTCTATCTCGCACATCTAAAAATCTATGTTCCCACTCCCGAGACATATCTTCTTCCTGTTGTTCCAAAGCTGTTATTAATTCTGTCATCTCATAGATGTTCCGTGGTTTTGCAATTAATAAGTAATTTTGTATCCTTATAGGATAATGCCTTGCGAGCAAACTCACAAAATCTTCCTCATTGATTGGAGGTGACAAGTTTCTAACCTGACTTGCATGTTTTAGTAAGTAATCAGTCATCGATATTCCCTCTCGTGGATTAAATTGACCATGACTAAGCATTGCTCGTATTCTTTGCTGTACCGTAACATTCCAAAATCTGTTCATGAATAATCTTTTAAAGGATTCATATGAAATTTCACCCCCTGATACCATTTGTAACCAATCTAAGGTTTTCTGGTCCAAACATCTTTTGACAACTATCATTTTCAATGCTTCAGGTATCTTTTTAATTTGAAAATACTCTGATAATTCTGCAATGAACTGTACTGGACTGGAGTTTTCATTAAATTTTGGAAGTGGAAAATCACTTAAGATATGATTGTAATTTTGCAAATTCCCTATTCCCATATTTAAATTCTCTAGTGTAACTTGTGCACTCTGAGTTTCAGCATTAGCTATAGATGAAGCTGCCGCATCACTCACATTATTTGTCATACCTGAGGAACTACCTCTATCATTATTTTGTACATCTGACACATGTACATCACATATATTTGCCCTTGAATTCAATTCTAATCTATTTACAGTACCCTGCAGATTTTCTATTGTCTGTTCCAATTTTTTATTATTCTCATTTTGAACAGTTTGGTGTTTGTTAATTTCAGAAGTTAGCTTTTGATTCAAATCTTTAGACAAATCTTTAACTTCATCAGACAATTTATTTCTCTGTTTTTCTGACTCCTTCTGAATTTCAGATATTTCCCCTCTGAAATTAACTTGCACCTGTATTAAATCTGCATTTGTAGCCTCCATCATCTCTTTTAACTCACTTGAAATGCTACTCATTCGGCTACCTAGCTCTGTACATTTTACATTAACATGCTCTATTTTATTATTAACCTCACTTTTTTGGTTAGATATTTCCCTGCTCATGTCTAACATTTTCTTTGAAACTTCACCTATTTCATTTGCTATCATTTCTTTATTTTCATTTTTCATTCTAATCATACTACTATCTAGCTCCATGAATTTCTTTTCAATTTCTTCCCTGTTTTGTTCCAAGCTTTTACCAATATCTTCCCTCAATTCCCTATTATTCTTTTCCATAACTTCCCTGTTTTGATCTATTTTCTTACTAAGATCTTCCCGTAATTCCCTATGACTCTTTTGCATATTCTGAGTTAGTTTTTGTTCTAATTTCTCACTATTCTTTTCCATATCTTCCCTCAATTTCTCATTATTCTTTTGCATATCTTCCCTCATATTTCTCAGCATTTCCATAATCATACTATTATCAGAATGAATATTTCCTGCTATTCTATTCTCACTTTCTGCACTAACATTTTCATCCTCAAATCCTAAAAAGTCTGGGCTATTTCCTGTAATTTGTATTGGATCACAGCTAACTGTTACACTATCTCCCTCCATAATTATTTCTTCTGTATTACTAGCAGCCATTGTTTTTATTATCCTACCACTCCTAAGGAACATGTATTTACCCCCCTTTTTTTTTTAACAAAAAAATTGAGATATTCTAACCTTACTTATGCTGTCCGTTGCTGTTACTTTGATGTCCAGCGTTCTGCCCCATTCTCCTAGATTTGTATATCACTTCTGCGTTGTGTTGTGATGAATCTACGTCGTCTCGATGTTTTTGCGTTGAATTCCTTGTTGCCTCGTAATCTCGGAATTACGATCGAAGTCTGTCGTTCCTGTTGTTTCTTGAATCTGCGTCTTGTAGATCATTTCACCGCTGCATTCCTGGTTACTCTGCTTCATTCCTAGTTAATTCTGCTACTTTCTGGTTATTCTTGTTCCTTTCCTAGTCATCTAGCTCCACGTCCTGGGTGCCAATTTGTAAGTGGCATTAATGTTTTAATTATTTAACATTAATTATAGCTCCGCGTTTGGAAGCCAATATGCTACGGTCGTTGCTTTACGTAATGTTGTTTACATCACGTGTGTTGAAGCCTCCTTGTGACGTCACTCCTTGTTTGGTTCGTTTAACTCCATCTGGCGTAGCAATTTGTATCAATTAGTTTCTGAAAGAATTTAAGGTTATGTATATTGTCCTCCGGCTAGCTATCACATTATCTTAGTAGAACAAGTATCTCTTGCAGGGTGTGAAGCGGAAAGGAATCTTTTGTCTAGAAATGATACTGATGAAAAAATTTGGTTTGATAACTTTTATTGTCGAACACGTTCACTAACACATTTACATATAGATATAGATACTCGCCAAACTGAAACTGTTTGTAATAACTTCTTATCACTTTTAACTCACGTACTTCAACTTTATATATTTAACTGTATAATACTTTATAAGATTTTTAGTAATTCTTCTGCGCGTAACTTGACGAAATAAATGAACTGCGATACCGACGTGGAGAGTACGGAGAATTTTGTAGAACTGGTGGGAACGCTCCCTTGAACCTACACTATTTATACGCTTGCCTCAAGATACGCCTAAAGATTATAAATGAACTGCCATTGGCTAATAAAACGCGCCAACATTAGCGTCTATTTTACTATCCAATGAAAACCACTAATACATATTTCTTTTAGGAAACATTCTAGAAGCTTTTACCGAAAAGGCGCGAAACATTACGTAACTTCCTGGTTCCCGGTAATGATAAACAACTAACCCCTTTCATTGCATTATTGCGTTATTGTTGACAGTTTCAGTAAAGCTGTATATTATTATTATTTACCAATAATAATTACAATTAATAAACCTCTGAAATCAATGTTACATAAAAATACATATTCATATTACTATCATTATTTACATTAAAGTAATTTGTGATACAAATTACCGTCTCACCAGTTATGCAAAGTTCGTTCAGAATGAAGAGGACTTTTGCGGACATTTGTATCTTAAACCTATAATATTTTAATAAAAATCGTTAGAGCCATTTTTGAGAAAATAAAAACTTCCGAAAACTGTTCCCTTTAAAGGGTAGTCTGAGGGGATTTTCTTGAAAATGCTCATTGTTCTTTGAAAGATACTAAACTCAAATACAAGTTAGGTATTTATCCGACTTTTCGTTTTTGACTTATGCTGTTCAGACACACGACACACAGACACACACATACAAGGAAATGTTTCTAAAATTGCTTTTTTGACTTCAGGGTGCCTCAAAACGTGTAATTCCGGTGAAAACTCGATATAGAATTTTTGTGTGGAATGCAATACTTCCCCTACTTACTATACGTAATAGGGAAAGTAAAAGGAGGAATCCAGGATGATTTGGATAGATTCTATTTATTTATTTTTGTGGTGAAGGTTGTGTGTCGGAATATATGTAACGTCGATAGGTACTCTTCGACGAGGAATGAAATGAACAATGATCTCCATCAACAATCATAAACTAAAGTTGCATTTAAAAATTAAACATACTACTTTTATTCCCTCCTTGCACCGAAGATATGACCCAGGGTCTTCACTGGATATCCAAATTAAACACGCATGCTGACCAAAATCTGAAGTAAAATCCACGGATGTCTGAAAACACTGACGTCGCAGAGCTAGCTGAGACCTTAGAAGATGAAGAGGAACTGCCAAACAGGTCATACCCTGGTAACCACCACCACCACCACCACCGCATGACGATACCCTCAAGCTCTTAGCAATTCAAATTGAAATTAATTCAGAGTTGTAACAGAGATTCTTACCGCAGCAGTTAAATCAATTCAAGTATAATGACTTTATGTCGAAACAATTTAACGGAGATGAATCTTAAAAGAAAAATCTGATGTGCTACACTCACATGACTTTCTTTACTCTTGTAAAACTATTTTTACAAACACTTATTCTCCATATGCTTCATGTTAATCTAGATATCGAGATGCTAATCTTATTGCTAATTTTCTTGTAAATGCAAGGGGAATTGCTAGGCTTTAAGCGATAGTCAAATATTTTAACAGCTGGTTGCTATGTGGAGTATTCCATTCTCTTTGCATGTATAGGAAATAAAAAAAATGAATAATGATTTCCCATTTCAGAAAAAGTATAGGTATTGTAAAATTTAAGGGAATAACAAGCAATACCTCGAAAATGGTTCACTCAACAAAAAAATTTATATGACATAAATTGTGTATTTTAACGCGATCTACATTTTTGTGTAACAAAACGTTGTTTATCTCTTATGGTTTACCAGTTATGCAAAAGTCGTTCACAATGAAGAATACTTTTGGAGACATTCCCAGAAAATTCGAGATATACATTTCATTTGTCATGAAAATATCTTAAACATGATATTTTAATCATAATCGTTAGAGCCATTTTTGAGAAAATTAAAATTTTCGAAAAATGTTCCATGTAAAGGGTAATATCTGGGGGGATGTTCTTAAAACCTTCGTGTCGCATCTCTGGAAGATACTAAAGATAAATACCATACAGACACAGACGGATATACTTTTTTGGATTCAGGGGGTCTCAAAACATATATTTCCGGTGAAATCTCGGTATCGAATTTTTGGGTGGAATACAATACTTCCCCTACTTACTATACGTAGTAGAGAAGGTAAAAAGAGGAAGGGAAAAGGAAACAAAAGTAATCCAATACATGGCTAGCTTCTGAATATTCTTTTTACGAAACCAAAAGTGATATCAAAGTTGCAAAAACCTTAAGCTTTTGGGAAGTAGGTTAGGAGCAGCGAAAACGTGATTCACGACGCCGTTTCAGAATGACACGCCTTTATCTTTGATTTCCATCCATATTCTACGTTCCGCTAGAAATTGTGATGTAGTTTGCCTATACCTGGAACTAGGTCCGCGCCCTTTAGAATTAGCTCTAATACTATACTTAAAGTGCTTTAAGATTCATTCTTTAGTGGTGGGAAAGCAGCATCAGAGCAAATACATACATTAAGTTGTTGGATAAGAGATCTGTTCTTGTTGTACAGCAAAAAGGAAAGAAAAAGCGTAGTTTGAGATTACGTCAGAAAACCGCGGTGTTCGCGTGTCTTGTAGCAGTTAAGCACCGAATTAGTCAAGCTAATCGCTATCTTGCTAGTAACTTAATAAACAAGATTATAAGAAAAGATTACAGAGTAAACCCGAGCCGTGACCTGTACGTGATTGCAAGGAAAATGGAACAAGGTGTGGCAAATCCTGCAGGTTACTCTGGGGTATAATTGTTTTAATGAACGAGAAACTGTTCCACCCTGATCCTTGTTGGCATTGTAGCACTTCGCTATTTCTTCTTTCCCTTTATAAGGATCATTCCACTTCTTTGATTTTCGAACAAGCAAGTTTGTGTTTTTTGTGTTGAGGCAGTATTTTTAACACTTGAATAACTTTAATTAAATTATATAATGTCTAAATTCAATAACAGCCCGCCTTGAAGCAATATGTGTAAGTAATAGTTTGTAAAATGTATGTAACAGTCATTGCATATGCTTATATTATTGTAGTCATGTTTAATAATGTTATGTGAGTGCATTACGTAATTTAATAATGTAAGAGCTGTAGGAATAATAAGTTTAAAGTTGCTAACAATGAGGTAACCTTGAGGCAATAATGAGTTTGGGAGCTTAAATGCTACTAGTCATGATTAGAGCAACGATAATGTAAATTTTGTGATAGTTTAAAATTAGCCAATCAACAGCCAGAAAAAGCTTTAATTAAATGCATGTATTCTATTGGACTAGGATTAGCCAATCAGAGATTTGAAATACAGAAGCTTACGGGTTTTGTCGTTTGAAATATGTTCAGTTGCCTGCAGACCTTGGTAGTGACCAGATGGAAGATGTGTTCTCTAAAGAAATATTACGTAATCGTGTGAAACGAAAATTATGTATACGAGTTAACAAAATGTATGATATTAAGTTAAAGTATCTCGCAGCTCTTGATATCAGTGTAGTGCTATTTAATTTGTGTCAAGGATAAATAAAAAGAAGTGAATTTAAACTTAAAATCTGTGTAAGCCTACATTTTTGTCGCACCACGCCCTGTCTAAGAGATACGTGACTGTAAAACAATACCGAAGCAGCCGAGGCAAACATAAATAATATCTATAGAAGCAGTTTAATAACAAAGTTAATTAATATTTTTTAAACTTGAAGCGTAACAACAAAAAAATACATCTTCAAATCGGCTTTACATATGTAGTTGCATATTACGTAACAAACAATCCAATTCAAATTGACGTCCATACGTGGAGATAAATAAACAAAACTCCAACGTAAAGACAATAGCTTCTTCAAGTTGGCTTCCCAAGCGTGCGGCTAAATAAATAAATAAACTAAATTCCAAGAACAATACTTTTTCAAATTGACGCCCAAAGCGTGGTGCAAACTCCTTCAACTCCAAAAGCTTCAACAGTTAAAACAATAATAACAGAACAATTCCTACTTCATGTTGGCACCCATACGTAGGGCTTATCTACTTCAGTGTTAACTAACAGAACCCACAGCTCTACTTGCGTTAGTATATGAAGTGCAGGGATTCCTCTCTGTCATCTCCTGCTTTCTTATATTTTTCTCAGTCTCGTACTCTCTCATTCTTTCTACATGTCCGTTCGTCTGCCTCTCTTTCACATCCTTTTTGCTTCCTCTTTCTCCCTTCCTTTCCAATCTCTCCCCCTCTATTCTCAATGTAACTTAAGAGTATCAATCTCGTAATTTTTTTTTCGAAAACCTATACTAATACTGCTTTTTCTCGAGTTTTAATACCATTTAAAAGGACAGCAAAGGATTCTTCTTTACGCTTAGAATACGATTAGAGCTATATTGTTTCTCATGGTTGAGGCAGTATTTTTAACACTTAATGATTTCAGTCTAATTATAAAATATAAATTCAATAACAGCCCGCCTTGAAGCAATATGTGTATCTAATAATTTGTAAAATGTATGTAACAGTCATTGCATAAGCTTATATTGTAAACAAGTTCAATAATGTTATGTGAATGCATTACGTAATTTAATAATGTAGGAGCTGTGAGAGTAATAGGTTAAACGTTGCTAACAATGCGGTAACAATGAGGTAACCTTGAGGCAATAATGAGTTTGAGAGTTTAACAATACTACTTCTGATTCTTGGAAGCAATAATGTAAGTTTAGTGATATTTTATAAAATAGCCAATCAAGAACCAGAAAAAGCTTTAGTTAAATAAAGGTATTCTATTGGAGTAGGATTAGCCAATCAGAAACTGAAAAGGAGAAAATTTTACAAATTTAGAGTTCAGTTGCCTGCAGACAGCGTTACTAACCATACGCAAAAGGTGTCCTCAAGAAATATATGTATTTGTGAGAGAAGAAAAATAAGTTTACGTGTTAAAAAGTGTAATTAGTTAATAAAAAGAATCTCGCAGCTCTCTATATCACTGAAGTGTTATTTAAATCGTGTCGAGCATTAATAAAAGAAGTGAAGTAAAATTATAATCTGCGTAATCCTACATTCTTTGTCGCATCACGCCCTGCCAAGACATCCAAGTCTCTAAAATAAATACTGACGCAGCCGAGGCAAGCATAAATATTTAATACTTAAAGAAACAGTCAAATTACAAAGTTAATATTTTTAAACTTGGGGCAAAGGCTACCGGGAACTGTTTACTATACTTGCGCTTGCAACTACTACAAGTTCGGCTCCTCAACAGTTGAACTATAATACAACTCCTACTTCAAATTGGCTTTTCATACGTAGCAGCAAACAACGAAAGAACAATTCTACTTCAAATTGGCGTCCCAACGTGGGGCTATTAACAAATAATAACACCCTACTTCATGGTAATCGATTTAGGAAACGAATAATGGTAGATCTTGTGTGTGTGTGTGTGTGTGTGTGTGTGTGCGTGCGTGCGTGCATGCGTGCGTGCGTGCGTGCGTGCGTGTGTGTGTGAGTACTAAGTCCTTAGAAAATCACAAGCTTCATAGATTGACTTCAGCTTTCCGAGATCTTTCTTTCCCAGGATCTTCTTTAATATATATTTATGGATGCTCTTTAACTGCTATGTTTCTTAACGTCTCATTCTATAATGAGCGTGAAAGACCAGAAATTTTTCTCAGAGGCCTCTTTATCAGGCTTGAGGTTCTTTTACATGTCGTAAATCTAAGGCACCGGACCATCGGCTTTACTTCCCTTCCGAAGGAAGCCATGCTAAGGATATTTATGCCCGAAAAAATCCATCGCCCTCCACCGGGTTTAAACCCGCGACCTCGGGAACCAGTGGTACCACTAGACTACGCAGGACGACATTCTTTCCCAGGCCACAAATGTCTATCCTAATAATAAAGATCAACACCTTACAATAGCACACCCATTAATAAAACATTGTTTATTACACAATTCAAAAGACGCGCCATGAATCTGAGCCGACAACAAGAATGTGCAATCACTTATTGATCATAAAATCGAGCCGATTGGGTCAGGCGGTAACATCTATGACCCGCATTCGGAAGGTCGTGGGTTCCATTCCCATGGCCGATCTTCCTGACTCATGGCTTTTTCGGGGGTTTAATCGGGTCGCTAGGCGAGTGCTGGGGAGGTTCATTACATCCCCCGAATTTCCTGTCCCTCCATTTCACCTCCATTCTCGTTTAACTTCAACTTTCATTTTCTTGGTCTGTTTCAGGGTTGAAAGTGTTAGTGGGAGTCTCGGCGTTGCATGGCAGGGGAAAAGGATGCTCTATGTAAACCTCCGTCCCCCTGGAATGGGGGCGGTCCTCGAGTTGCGTGCTCCCCAGTGGGATGTGTAAGGCTTCAGGGGGAGGTAGCCGGTTGCACCAGTTCCATCTGGGGCGTTTTAAACTGTGAAAGGTAGAGACTCTGTTCTCTGCCGTGTCGTGCTTCCGGTCTGACCGCCCTTTGTCTCCTCTCAGCTCACCCCCAGGGGCATAGACACAAAAGATGTAGGTCGATGAGCTAAGTCACTCTTCGTACCTAGTCCTATTCCTGCTATTGATTATCATGACCTATTTATTTTTGCCTCAATCCAGATATTCCCCTAAGTTCCTTATTTGCCATTGATCTCCAACATTTTTCTTTACTACTGCTTCAGCTTTTTAATCAGCTGAATCCTCCAGTCGTTTGTACCCACATTCAAAGAGCATGTGGGCGACATTTTCGTTACAACTACACAATGGACATAAACTCTGCTCCAGGTCTCCTTTACTCCCTTTAATTTCCATATTTCTAATATAAACCAGTTCAACTCCTTTCTTTATTTTTACAGCGATCGTTAAAACCCTCGTTCATACCACCTTTTTTAATTCTCCATACATCAACAAGGAACTTTTCTCACTTATGGCAGCAAACAAATACTGCCTCTTTGAATAATAGTAATGAAAAATTGTTATAACTTCTTAAATATGCAACCTATCCAAATTGTGTAAATAACAAATTTTGTTAGTACAGCATCCTTAATACGTTTGTTATTCTTTCAAAACTCTTGATAAATAAGCAATATATTCAAATTATATATACATTAATTTAAAAATGTGATTTCTGGCTTCAGTATAACCCATTACATAGTATGTTTCAATTATCAATCAAACAGCGAAGAATACCAAAACCTTTTGGTTACATTTTTGTTGTGTGTATGTGTGTAGATATTACAGGAAGTTTTTGAGCTGTTCACGTAATGGAGGTGTCATGTTCCGTATAGGGAAAAATGAATCACCATAATGTCCTTCACCTTTTGTGCACGCAATCGAACTGCAGTAAAATACGCATGTATGTTGTTAGTCATTCACATGAGTAATTTTTCCATTGCTGGTATTATAATAGTTTTAACTGAAATCTAATATAGTAATTATTGAGTGAGGATATGAATAATTAGATATAAATAAAATAAAGAGATAATTGCAATAAATAATTTTTGTATATTAAATCAAAGTATAATATAATAAGCCTGAGTTGAAACACTTGTTCGGAAAAGTAGGTCATTAGTAACAGCCGAGTAACGAACGTGTTAGCATAAAAGTTCCTGGAATCCAGTTAAGGTTTGAGTTCAGTTCGTTTGCAAAGTCACATAGGCAGGAATTCTGTAAATTAGAAATGGAATTGGAATTATGAGATCTGAGGAGGTACCGCATAGTAACAGCGTCAGATACGCATACGTAGGGTTTTAAGATTGGTCCGCTTGAGAAGGGACGTTGGTAGGGGTACTGATTTGTGGGCGGAGCTTAAGTTAAGAAAAGAGCACGCATTCTAAATCACTGACATTCGCGCATACATTCGTAACTCTCCTGAGATTCTTGACACTCGTGTGTAATTTCTAAGTTATGTAGCGCGCATGAACGCGCCGGTGTTAGAAAGATTTAGCGGTTATTGTGGGGGATCTTTCCGATCACCATTTCTGCAACTTACGGCAACTGACGCTTCGCTTAATTATGGTTATAGAAGTTTAGTCAACATTAACATTTATGTTGTTCTTTCAAAATACACTCGCGCATACCATGCGATAAAGAACTCGTAGCTATACCATTAGAGCAGCTGGCGCATAAGTCAACGCAGAACGAACTACGGGATGACATAAAACTTATCAGCAGAGCAGGTAACATTAAAAGTTATAAATAAAAATTTGAAGCTGAACAACTTCAAAAGTGTAGTATCATATACGCCTTCAAATCTTCCTTTGAGTGGTGTATTTTATAAAGTTTGGACTATTGTACAATTGGAATACTGATACATCAGAAGCGGGAAACCTCGCAGGGATTAGCTCACCCTGGAAGTCTCGAGGAGCCAGTCTTAACACCAGGTCGTATGAGGCCCTTGTGCCTAATGTGATTATCTTGAATTTCACTACGCATTTACAACCTGCACAGTATAGTCCAACTTGCTAAAGTAATTTTTCATTCTGGAACAATGCTGTTTAACTTTATCTGTGTTCGAAATTTTTCCTTTAACGGAATATATATTGATAGATCATATTGGATCGCAAAATTAGTGAAATGGATGAAATTATACTAGGAGTGCATACAGCTTATTTACCCAAAATTTGCCTTCTAGTAATAAGAGAAACTGCAGAATAGGGACTATACCGGCAACTCGCTCCAATGAGGTTCAAACCCTGGACCTCCTGAATGTAAGGCAGATACACTACCACAACACCACGTAGGGGGGTTGGAAAAACAATTATATAGTACCTAAGTCTTCACACTTGGTAATAAACATTGGTAAGAGAAGAAAGTAGTAAATTATAAAATAAACTGCAATAAAGTGTCTTAAAGGGGGGTGGATCATTATAAGCCAGCAGCAATGGAGTAGTTAGAGATAAATTTAAACCTAATCTGATTTGTGGATAAACGATATATTCTTCCTTCGTTTGACCTGCTTGTAGTAATCTCTTACTGTCATGTAAAGTTTGAACGCTGAGCGTATGTATGTTTATAAAATTAAATAAAACAAAAAGAAGTTCAAAAATAAAAAGAAGAGATACTACAGGGACCATAGAAGAAGCGTGCAACCTAACTATGTGCAACCAGGATGCGTAAGAGTTGAATATGTAACTTAAAACTGCAGAGTTTGGCGAGGTTCGTTTGGTAAGGCATGATCGAAGCAAAGATTCATCTGGGGTGAGTGACGTTGCTTCCGTCGCTGAAACAGGGTAATCCAGTATCATGACAGAAGTCTCAACAACGTCCCGTACTTATGGGTATAGTTCTTGTAGTTGTGCTTGTATGAACAGCACTCGGGAGTTCTTTTCCATGGCATAGACTTCTTGATCATGCTGGTTTCATATATTTCAGAGCATGCTTTCATTGATCTTTCTTGATTTTATCTACCTACAAGTTGTATTGAAGTGCTATTTTAGGATATCGATTTTCTGTCTTTCTTCATATATGTAGACTCGAGTTTTACCTGCATGTATTGATCATTTCCTCTATTTCTGGTCCAACCTTACTATGTTTTTTATTCAGTTTGAATATCCAAAGTATTTAATGATCCGTTTAACCATTTAAAATCTGCGGACTGTATTCTGCATAGACGCATTCCTCCTAACACCTGAGTTTTCAACGAGTGACACTGAGTTTAACTATAAAACTACCGCACACAGAGGCTGTCTCTTTGTTCTAGTGACGCAGAGTTGACAGCTCGTGGGGCTACAAGGTGTGTTGGAGTTGAAAATAACTTTTTACAGACGTCCACAAATTTCACTGACTAATAGAATCTAGGAATGGCTCTTTTTGCCTAAGAGCCTACACACATAACAAAAAACGAAACATTTGCGTTTGTGTAACTTAAATATTTATCCTATCAAAATTTTGTAAACCACGAACTTGTGAGAACTCGTATGCTAATAGAAGTCTGTTGTGTGATTCTTTCACAAAATTAAATGATGAAGTAAAACCTTCTATTCTCTTTTTTACTTCGTGCACTATTTCAACTCCCTCGTCAACCATCACTGAAAGAAGGGAAAAAAATAACAGGCTTATAAAAGTTTAGTTTCATTTAAGTTATTAGGTAAGTTAACATCGGTTGTTTATAGAACATCTAAGATTATCATGAAGTTGTTTACAGTTGTATATATAGATTAGATAGCGATATTATTATTGTTATTATTATTGCTATTATTGCGGCGCAGTTATGGCTTGAACGTAATATATGGAATGCGACTGGCCGGTTGAAGAGATAAGAAGACGGAAGAGCGCAATCACCCGAAACTATAGTAGTTGTATATTAGCGAGGTTCCTCGCTAGTGGGTTAGGGAATGCATAGTGAGTTGTTCTTGATGCGATATAAAGTGTTGGTTACTCATTGCGTTCTCGTAGTGAAGTTGTGACGAACAGCGAGTATTGGTATTGCGGGTGATTAAATTGTTGTATTCGACGCCCCAGCGAGTGAAGCGGAAGGTAGAAGAGGCTGTTTCGAGCATATTTTGTTACGTAACAACAAGCGAGGAACTGAAGTGACAGTGAAAACTGAACTAAATCACATTATTAGGATTCTTATTTATTTACTGAAGAGTTTCTGTTGTTCATCAATTATTCCTTTTTATTTCTCTACTACGTATAGAAGTAGCGGAAGTATTGTATTCCACCCAAAAATTCGATATTGAGATTTCACCGGAAATACATGTTTGAGGCCCCCTGAATCAAGAAAAACCGTTTTTAGAAAATGGTCGTGTGTGTGCGTGTGTGGGTGCGTGTGTGTGCGCGCGGCAAGCATACGAAAAATCATAATTGGTATTTAGGTTCAGTATCTTCCAAAGATGCGACAGTAAAATCTCTCTACCCCAAACTGCCCTTTACATGGAACATTTTTCGAAATTTTTTAGCTTCTAAAAATGTAACGATTTTGATTAAAATACCTATTTTAGATATGTTTAGTTAACAAATAAAATGATATCTTGAATTTTTTGGGAATAGTCTGTCAAGTTCTCTTCATTTGGAAGGGATTTTGTATAATCTTGTATTACTGCTAAACGTTAAGCGATAAATTGAGAACATACTACACAAAAAATGTAGATCTCTTTTTAAAACTTACAATTAATTTAAAATTCTTTTTGTGGAATAAGTCATTTCTGAGATATCCGTTACTAACGGTTCGAATGATTCATTTCCTGGTCACTCTCTTAAGTCCTGTAAACATTCATTTGTTTCTCGCGATTCATGAAAACAATATGGAATTTTAAGGCCGGCATATAGCGTCCAGTTCTAAAACATTTGACTGTGCTTTCCGTTTGTATTCTAACGAAATGCGTAATGTAGCTATTTCTGCAAAGGTTTTTGTATTAAGATATAGTAGATAGAAAAAAAAAACTTTAGTAAGAACAGTTTGCATGCTCGCTAATAAACGATAGAGTAGAGAAATTTATGTGAATTAAACACATTAGATTCGTGGATGTGCAGCATTATCGGTTAAGCTTATGAAGGTTTATTTCGTATTTTAAAGATGTATGTCTGTATTCTAATACCGTTTATTGCTCCATAGCCAAGAAGCTCGATTGAAAGAGTTCAGTTCTAGAAATTTACCACAAAAGAAGGGTCGAAAACTTTGCACGTTACGATGGGTCTAGAAACATAATGGCTTTTACGCGCAGCAAAATTAGTTGACATGCAAAATATTTCACATTTAAAGTGACTTTCCTGTATATCTCGTGTTAAAAAAACTGCGGGAGTAAGCAATTTGAACATCTATTTAGTTGGTATTTACAGTAATAAAAGAAAGTTGTATTATTAAGTGAATAGGTAAATGTTTTTATTACATTTTCTTTAGGCTAATAATACGGAATGATTATATGATTGCAGAGAGCCACTTTATTTAAATGGAAATCTATATTGTGCAATTCCTCTGGTATTTTTCTTTTTGCTGGGTATGAAATATAATCAGTTTTTTTCATAGCAGATATTGTCGAATTGTTATGATACATATCAAATGAGAAAAGCTTGAGGCCTTTTTGGTAAAATTACGTTATGTTTGTCTAAACTTTGAGAAATAGTTCTGGATTCTTTATAATTTTTAAATGCTCTTTGGATCATATTTTCATATTTATTTCTATTAAATTTTTAAAACCATTTATAAAACATGTAGAGATTTAAGACTACTCCTTAGAAAAAATAAGGCCATAATTTATGGACCAGAGTATATGTCCATGTTTAAAAGTAGCTCTAAAAGTAACTCCTATTAGGAATGGGAGAAGGCAAGTAGGAATTGTGGACCTCCCACTGTAGTACGTGTTCCAGAAAAAGCAGAAGAAGTATATGTGGTCAAGAGAGAGCCCGAGCAATAAATCTGGGTGCGCAACAAACATCAGGGCAAACAGAGATTTAGTCGTATGCCTCCCTTACTGTACATGTAAGCTGAATTTACGACTGAAGATATTCAAGAGATAACCAGCATCTGTATCAGCTCTGGATTTCTTAGAAGAAGATAATTTCTGCGGTACGCACGTCGAGATCACTGGCATACACATCAGCTATAAACATGTATTAAATCTTGCTTATTAATAAAAATTTCGCCATTAACACAGATTTTCAAGTTGCGCATTAGGAAATCGACTATGATTGTCAAAATAAGACATCTGCACCCGTTCAGAAGTGGATAAAAATGAAAAATATGTGCTACATTCATGTGACTTTATCCGATATCGTTTATTGTTCATATATCCGTTGCCAAATATTCTCACAAAAACTTATTTTTTCCATTTACGTCATGTTAATTGAGATAGACCTTTGAATAAATAGTTCAATTACACATTCGTTGTAGGTACAGTGGAATATAGAAGACTGAAGCAAAAGTTAATTATTTAAAAAAAAAAGCGGGTAGCTAAATGCCGGCTTTGAAGTTTAATATTGTTTTTATAACATCGTGAGAAACGAAAGAATGATGACTTAGCACTTAAAAGGGTGTATAGGAGAGTATTGGGTGTTTCAAACAAACAGCAAAGGAATATTTCGGTAATCATTAATGTCACAAAATAGGTTTTACGTAAACTATGCGATTTCACGAAAACAAAAAGCTTTTATATAGCAAGCTTTTGTTTTCCCTCCTGCGGTTACCAGTTGTACTAATTATACAAAATGTATTCCGAATAATGAGGACTTTACAGGAGATTTGCAGAAAGCAAAAGGCATACATTTTATTGCTAAAGCAAATAACTATATAGAGTAGAGCATTTTTTGAAAAAATAGAGTATCTAAACATTTTCTAGCTTTGTACCTACGCTTTAAAAACCTACGAGTCTTACCTTACCTTGAACTAATACTAAATTTAGTTTCATCTGACATTTACCATTTCAGTTACGTTGTTCTCATACGCTGGCGCGCGGGCTACAAGGAGGACCTTTTTACAAGCTTTTTTTCCGGTACAAGATATGCATTCGTGATGAAACATCAATATTACAATATTCGGTGGAGTAAAATACTTCCTCTACTGTCATAAGAAGATGGTAAAGTAAACAGTATCGGTGAAACAGCAGAACATTATTTAATTATGCAATGTTTATCAAGAATTGCAGTTGATTTTGTATGGTTTTGCAATGATTTGGTGCTTCTTAAGAAAACAATTTAATCTGCTGTTGTCGAAAGAAGGGTTATATATTTTATATACAGAGAATTAAATACCCTGGAAGGACTGAAGTATATATATGCTATACTGTTTGGTGTAACATCATTGATATTTAAAGAATTTTACTACACATTTTTACTTTCTCTACTATTGAATTCCACCCAGAAATTCGTTAACAAAATTTCACCAGAAATGCATGTTTAGAGGCTCCATGAATTGAAAAAGCTCTTTTAGAAAAAGGTCCATGTGTGCGACTTTCAACAGCATAACTAAAAAATGAAAAGTTATATAAATGCTAAACTTAGTATTTGTATTCAGTATCTTATAAAGATGTGACACAAAGATTTTCAAGAAAATCCCCCACCCCACACTATCGTGTAAATGAAAAGTTTTCAAAAATTTTGATTTTCTTAAAAAATGGCTAACGATTTTGATTAAAATATATATTTAAGATATTTTCACAGCAAATAAAATGTATATCTTGAATTTTCTGGGAAGGTCCCCAAAAGTCCTCTTCTTTCTGAATGACTTTTGCATAACTGCTCAACCGTAAGGGATAGACAACGTTTTTCTATACAAAAAAGTAGAGCTTGTGAAAATGCATAATTTGTCAAAGAACCATTTCCGAGATATTCCTTGTTATTTGAAAGGTAGAATCAGATGACTGAAAAATTCAATGCCATAGCCAGGATTTGAACCACGGCTATGGCATTGAATTTTTCAGTCATCTGATTCTACCTTTCCAACCCTGTCCAATACACGGCTTGTGTGAAAGAACAATTAGTTCCACTCCTTGTTATTTGTTTGAATCTTCCAATACTTCTAGTTTTTCTCAATTGTCCTGGACATGCAAAGAGAATGGAAGGCTATACATAGCAACCAGTATTAAGAAATTTGACTATCGTTTCTACAAAATTTTATCTCGATTAGCATGAAGGATGGAGAATAAGCGTTTTAAAAATGTTTGTGCAAGGGTAGAGAAGTGTGTATGTAACACGTCAGATGCTTTGTATAATAATAAGACGGTACATTTATTTTTATTTTCCTGTTTCATATGTATGTGTATATATATATATATATATATTTCTTTTTAGTTTTATCTCCTTAAAATCAATGCAATGCCTGCTATATTGCTATATTATAATTCAATGGTGAAAGTAAAAAAGATTATCTTGCAATTCTTTCCCTGGAATAAAATATCTTGTATGCATTTCGACATCGATCTATTCGTCGTATAGCGACATGCATGTTGTTCCGTGATTCTCCATTCCCTTCTGCATACATGCGGTTTCACGGTTTGGTCTTACTAAGGGAACACCATAGCTGTGCACCACGGAGTAACAAACTGTTGGCTCCTGATGCACAGAAAAGTAATATAGATAACAAATAATCTCTCATATCGTGCTACCCTTCAAGTGTCGTTTACGTACCCCGCGCCTGGCTAAATCAAGAGTGAACAAAGTATGATTATATCTGATTAGAATGTCAACCTTTAAGCTGTTCTTATGACTTTAAGCTCAAAACGTTCTCGTGACACTCTTTGCTTATGAAAGGTACTTCAGAATGGAAGGGAAAACAAAATATTATATTGCATGGAGTTCAGAGGAAGCTAAGAAGAGGATATATCTGCAAGAGACATTACCATGAGATGCAAACAATAAAGAAGCCTTCTGGGAAGGTGGCTGAGCCTTGAGCTTGAACCTCTTGAGTCGTACCCAAGGCAACTTGCAACAAGAACGTGTTCGGGCTCACGAACAATGCAAACATACCTCTCGGACAATGCTCCAGAATCCATTGCAACGGAAGACTAGTCCCTGTGTGCCCCACCAGTCTATGGGATATTGTTGGAGGAGGTAAAGCCTTGATCTTCATTCCCGTTTTGGATCAACTTAATAGAAGAAAAAATCCCTCCGTCATTCCCATTGTAACGGATATAACATTCTTACTATCTTAAACACTGTATGTTCCAAAAGATTTGTTCCGCTTTTGGAATTGACATACAAGGCTATCTTCCTTAGGTAAAAGCTCAGTTGAATGCAATGTTTAAGGGGAGACTAAATGGTGAGGCTAAAATAATTTTTTTTGTTTGTTTTTGGCTTTTTGTGCAGTCTTATTAATTGGAATTTTCTCTTATTTGATACATACTTCATCACTGTAGGCATAACGTTTATGGTTCAAATATATATATTTACGTTCCCTAGTACATATAGCGTATTGCAACCAAAAATTCGATATCGAAATCCTAGAAATGTGTTCAAGTCCCTCTGAATCAATTGTTTTAAGTGTGTGTGTGTCTGTATCTGTGTCTGTGTGCGAAATACGAATTCAGAAATGAAAAGCCGGTTAAATACCAAATTTCAATTTTAGTTCAGCATCCACTAGGATGCGACACGAAGATTTTAAAGAAATTCTTCCACACCAAAATACTGTTTACGAAGAAAATTTTTTGAAAATTATTATTTTCTCAAAACTCTTTATGACTAGCACTATACAAGATATTTTCATGACAAATGAAATCTATATCTTGAATTTTGTGAGAATAGCCTCTGAAGTGCTCTTCATTCTGAATGAATTTTGCATAAATGGTAAACCGTAAGGGATAGACAAAATCTTACTACAAATATAGAGCTCATTAAAGGACCCAATTTATGTCATACACGTTTTTACTTTCTCTACCGCGTACACAGTAGCCAGAAAAGCTATTCCATTCCACCAAGATATTCGATACAGAGATTTTACTGGAAATACATGTTTTGAGACCCCCTGAATCCAAAGAAAGCATTTTTGGAAAACGTGTGAACAGCATAACCGAAAAAAATCGGATAAATATTAAAATAAGTATTTCAGTTCAGTACTTTCCAAAGATGCGACACGATTTACAAGAAAATCCCCCAACACAAACTACATCTTACATGGAAAATTTTTCAATTTTTTTTTTACATTTCTGAAAAAATGGCTAACTATTTTGATTAATATACCGTATGTTAAAGATATTTACATGGAAAATACATAAAATTTATATCTTGGATTTTCTGGGAATGGCTTGTAAAGTCTCTTCATTGGGGAGGAAATTTGTATAATCTTGCATAACTGGTAAACGTGAAGCGATAGACGAAAACTATTGCACTAAAATGTCCATCTCTTTAAAACACACAGTTTCTAATAACTTTTTGTGGCATTAGTCACTTCCGAGATATCTGTTATTAATGGTCCTATTGTTCATTCTTAAAAGTCCTGTCGATTTTCAGCTGTTTCTCGCGATATCATGGAAAGAGTATGGAATTTTAATGCCAGCGTATGGCGTCCACTTCTAAAACATTTGACTAGCGATATTCCTTTTGTATCTATAACGAAATGTGTAATGCAGCTTGTTCTGTAAAGGTTTATCTGTATTAAAAGAAAGTATACACGAAATAAAGTTTTTTAAGAATAATTTGCATACCCACTAATAAGCGATAGAGGGTAGAGAAAGTCAACACATCGGATTTTATTTCTTTTGTGGAGTTAACCATTATTTCAGAGATATTCCTTATTATTGGTCTGCAATTTAAAATACTCACAGGTACTTTTATTAAATGGGATGCCGTTATTTGTCCTCTTTCTTTATCTCTGTTGCGCATACAAAGAGAACGGAATTTCAAAGCCATTACCTACTAACGATCCGCTCTTAAAATATTTGACTTATCACTTAAAGCCTACAGTATTCCCATAATCCCCTTGTACCTATAAGGAAATGTATGCAAAAGTTTATCTCGATTAAACTGAAGTAGATAGAAGATTAAGCTTTTATAATAACAGGCGACTGAGAAGTTTCAATGCTATAGCCGGGAATTGAACCATGGATCTCCCAATCTCCGTCCGGTTGCTCTAACCACTGAGCTACCACGGCAACATGCCGGTACGACATTAAATTCTCAAAATGCTTCGCATTTTTTCCCGTAAACCACAACGAGATCTCAAGTTGTATTGAGATGATATACCTCAATGGCAACTTTAAGTCCCGGGCTTCATAGTAGCTTTGAGCTACGTAGTTTGAGTTATTTAATGACACCATTTTAACGTTTTAAACCTCTCAATCGGGTGCAAAAAAGGTATCTGATATGTTACACTCACATGACTTTCTCTACATTTTTACAAACTCTTGTTCTCCATCTATTTCATATTAATCGAGATAAACATTTGCAGAAACGAGCTTTTGACATGCAAAGAGAATTACATTTTACACATAGCGACTAGTTCTAAAAATACTTGACGTACTGTGACGTCTTAAGGCGTACTATGTTCCCTTGTTTTGTATTTTCAAGGGCAATATAGAAATACGTAGCCTTTAAGCATAGACATATCTCTTAATAGCTGGTTGTTAGGTGCAGCACCATTCTCTTTGCCACAGATTAATACTCTTTGCATATCCAAGACAGAAAAAATGAATAACGAATTCCCATTTGAGAAAATTATTATTGAAAAATTTAAGGGAATAACAAGCAATATCTCGAAAGTGATTCACTCAACAAAAAAAATGTATATGACATAAATTGTGTATTTTAACGCGATCTACATTTTTTGTGTAGTAAACGTTTGTCTATCTCCTACGGTTTAACGGTTATGCAAAAGTCGTTCACAATGAAGAATACTTTTGGAGAAAATTCGAAATATATATTTTATTTGTCATGAAAATATCTTAAATATATGATATTTTAATCAAAATGTTAGAGCCATTTTTGAGAAAATTAAATTTTCGAAAAATCTTCCATGTAAAGGGTAATGTTGAAAACCTTCGTGTCACATCTCTGGAAGATACTGAACCTAAATACCAAGTTTGGTGTTTATCCGACTGTTCGTTTATGAGTTATGCTCTTCACAGTCACAGAGACAGACACACACAGGCACACACACGGACAGTTTCCAAGAATGTGTTTTATTTGGATTCAGGCGGTCTCGAAACATATATTTCCGTGTGAAATCTCGGTAACGAATGTTTGAGTAAAATACAATACTTTCCCTACTTACTATACGTAATATAGAAAGTAAAAAAGCATTTTCAGATAAAGGTCTGTTTTTGTGTATGTCTGTGAACAGCATAACTCAGAAACGAACAGTCAGATAAACACCAAACTTGGTAGTTAAGTTCAATATCTTCCAGAGATGCGACACGAGGATTTTCAATAAAATCCTGTTGCGCAAACTACGCTTTACATGGAATAATTTTCGAAATTTTCGATAAAATACCATATATTAGAGATATTTACCTGTCAAGTAAGATGCATAATATGAATTTTCTGGGAATAGCCTTTAAAGTCCTCTTTATTCGCAAGGATGTTTTTATAATCTTGTATAACTGCTAACCATTAAGCGTAGACGAAGACATAGTACATAAAAAACGTAGAGCTTTTAAAAAACACAATTTATTTCAAATACGTTTTTTGCGACATTAGCCATTTCCGAGATATCTGTTATTAATGGTCCGAATTGTTTAACACTTGTTATTCTTTAAAGTCCTGTCAAGATTCAATTATTTCTCGCGATTGCATGGAAACAGTATGGAATTTTAAGGCCGGCATACAGCGTCCGGTTCTTAAACATTTGTCTTTCGCTGTTTCCTTTGTATCTATAACGAAATGTATAATGTAGTATTTCTGAAAAAGTGTATTTGGGTAGAAGTAGATATAATGAAGTAGATATAAAAATAAGCTTTAGTAAGACAAGTTTTATACACATTAATAGACGATAGAGAGTAGGGAATGTCATGTGAATGTATCAGATCACAATGTTTCTGTTATTTCCTTCTTCACGCAAGAAGGTTGATACAAAATAATAATTCGATGTTTATGGAACTTAGGCTACTTATTGTTTACGCTGGATACTGAAATAAAGGTTTAGCCGTCATAGGATATTCTATGCTCATCGGCAGTTCATACGGAATAATGAGGAAGTTATATAATTGTATTGTTATTTTTGCCCCACGCTTTGGGAGCCAATTTGAAGTTGGTTACAACCACACGTATAGTACCCGCTTTCCGGTAGCCTTCACGCCAAATATACTTTCCGGTGGCCTTTGCCCCCCAAAAACTGTTAAAAATACTAACTTTGTAATTTTCACTGTTTCTTTGAATATTATATATTTATGATTGCCTCGGCTGCGTCAGTATTATTGTTAGAGACATGGATGTCTTAGCAGGGCGTGGTGCGACTGAAGAATGTAGGCTAACACAGATTTTAAGTTTTTCTTCACTCCATTTATTAATGCTTGACACGATTTAAATAACACTTCACTGATATGGAGAGCTGTGAGATTCTTTTGTTAATTACTTGCACTTTTTAAACACGTTAACTATTTTCTCACACAAAATACGTATTAAATTTCTTGAGGACGCATCTCGTGTTGATTAGTAACACTTGTCTGCTAGTAACGCGTCCAGTTATGAGCACTGTCTACAAGCAACTGACTTCTAGATTTGTAAAGTTTGTTATATTTCAGTTCCTGATTAGCTATTCCTAGTCCAATAGAATACATTTATTTAACTAAAGCTTTTTCTGGTTGTTGATTGGCTATTTTATAAACTGTCACAAAAATTACATTATTGTTACTCCAAGAATCACACGTAGTATTGCTAAACTTTCTTACTCATTATTGACTCAAGGTTACCTCATTGTTAGCAACTTTTAACCTATTATTCTCACAGCTCCTACATTATTAAATTACGTAATACATTCACATAACATATACAATGACTGTAATATACACATTTTATATATTGTTACATACACATATTGCTCTAAGGCGGGCTGTTGTTGAATTTATGTATCATACAATTAGAGTGAAATCATTTAAGTGTTAAAAGTACTGCCTCAATAATAATATCCCAAATGTCGAGAAACACAGCAGTTTTTGGGTGCCTATGTAGAAGTACCGTACAACTCTCACCGTCATAAGATTTGCTCTTTAATTACCGCGAACTGCCAACGAAACATAAGCATAAACGTTTTCTAAGTGGTCTAGTGCCTGGAAGCTAATGCTAGCGTAAGAAAAATTGACATGATTGAGTCCAGAAGGCAACAAAATAAGATTTGTCATCGAATCTACCTTAGATTTGAAAATCTTAAAGAACAACCAGAAGTCGGTTAAGAGAAAAGGGAATTTGCTTACTCACAATCCCATACTTCAAGGCAAAATAATATGGTCTCGTTAGCATCGAAGTAATCGGCATGAAACCACATCTCTAAGTTTTTAATACCCGAAAATATTTTGGATTGAAGAAGAACAAAAGAAAAGAAATTGCTATATCTGCAATAAGAGAGTCTATAGCTTTTTCCTTTCATTTCTTTAATAATGTTTCCAGTATTTTACGATTTATATTCCATTGTTATAAACTATTGACTACGTATCAACGTGTTATAGCGTTTAACAGTCCTTTTACACCTTTACGTTTTTAATAGAATATATTAGGTGAAAAAAATTGAAATTTTGGTATTACATTGTTGTTCTTTATAGTAATGTTTCAATTTTATTAATTTTTTTGCTGTACAGAATTATTTTATAATTTGTCTGTCACTGATGGCAGCTCGTAAGTACAGAGATCTGATATTGTTTTAATAAATGAATAAAATTCAATTTATATTTTGTCACATATGCAGTCTTTTGTAACTTACATGATTTATTTTATACGGGTGAATTTAGTAAACTTCATAATAGCATTGCTTTTATTTGCTCTGTACTTCGCTACTACCAGTACCTAGATTTGTATCTAATATTCCATCTAGCCACCAATTTCACATTCATGCAGCATTTGACCTCTAGACCCCACTGAGAGAGCAACAAGGCTGGTTCGAATCTCGAGATTTCATTCAGAATTCTGTGAAAGCCAGAAGCTTATTAGACTAGGATCTGTGTTCTGTTAAGCCCAGCAGAGCACGGGAATATGAAGGAATAGGTAATTTATGGTGTCCATACTCTTGTGGTATTAGCGCATGATACCAAGATTATTGAAAGAGGATTTCCTTGCACAGTTTGCAGGGGGCAAGTAACGCGCAGCATCTGTCCCTTGAGTCTGAAGTGAAGTAGTTTATAGTATTAGAAGATTATGTCAGCAGCTGTAGGAATATTCAGATATTGCAAGTGGATTAGTAAAATTCTTGTCATGTTTACAAGGACACAAAGCAACTGTGATATCTTATGATTTCACCTTTAAGATTTGGATAATTACACGCGTGCTCCTTTCAACCAATGTACGGTCTCGTAGATGCCTGAGGCAGTATTTTTAACACTTAAATGATTTCAGTCAAGTTATATAATATACATAAATTCAATAACAGCCCGCCTAAAAGCAATATGTGTATGTAGCAATATATAAAAAGTGTATATTACAGTCATTGTATACGTTAATATTATTGCAACATGTTCAATAATGTTATGTGAGTGTATTACGCAATTTAATAATCTAGGAGCTATGAGAAATAGATCAAAAGTTGCTAACAATGAGATAACCTTGAGGAAATAATGAGTTTGAGAGTTTAATAATGTTACTTATGATTCTTGGAAGCAATCATGTAATTATAGTGACAGTTTATAAAATAGCCAATTAACAACCAGAAAAAGCTTTAGCTAAATGAAGGTATTCTATTGGACTAGGATTAGCCAATCAGGAACTAAAAAGGAAAACATTTAAAAATTTAGAAGTTGGTTGCCTGTAAAGAGTGTTCCTAACCGGACGCGTGATGCGTCCTCGAGAAACTTTATGCGTATTTTGTGTGAGACAAAAATAGTTTACGTGTTAAAAAGTGCAAGTATTCAATAAAAGAATCTTACAGCTCTCTATATCAGTGAAGTGTCATTTAAATCGTGTCAAGAATTAATAAAATGAGTGAAGTAAAATTATAACCTGTGTAAGCCTACATTCTTCAGTCGCACCACAACCCTGCCAAGACATCCATGTCTCTAACAATAATACTGACGCAGCCGAGGCAAACATAAATGTATAATATTTAAAGAAACAGTCAAATTACAAAGTTAATATTTTTAAGTTTTCTTGGACAAAGGCTACCGGGTACCATACGTGCGGTTGCAACTATTCAAGTTCGCTTCCCCAACAGTTGAACTACAATACAACCCCGTGAACCAACATAGTTCTTCATGCCTTATTCACCAACCAGAATCGCATTTAATCGATGGCTTTAAAACACTTTGCTCAAAAACTAACAATTCATACTTTTCTTTATCCTACGTACATTTTCAATTCGTTTGGGGATATATAAAGCCGGTCCTCGTGGTTTTTCCTGTTCACTATTGATACTTGGTGCAAACTGTAAAAATGGCGAGATTTGGTGTACTGCGAATTCAAATATAAAAGAAGTGGTAGAGATTTGTCTCCGTATAATACAAAAGGAAACAGAAAGGTAGTATGGATCAGTTAAGGTACTTCAGTGATTATACTAAAAGCACAAAATGACGTCGTAATTTAACTGAGCTTTCAAACTCGCGTTTGTTGTCATTACATAACTTTAATTAAATTACCGAAAACCATCAGCACTCATTGCTGAAGATAGTGCCAGTTTATGACTTATTATGTATAACACAGCCAGCAATGTGCAACTATTTTAAATCTGTGTAGTAACAGAGAAATGACCCGATGTTCTTTCCATATCTATGCACACAATAAGAAACAAAGAAAGCTTAGTTATAATTAAATGAATGAGGGTATAATATATTTCACTATACAGGCATTGATTGTTAATAATCGTATAGTTTCAATAGACCGTACGCATTTTAATAACACATAGGATAGTAAAACTACTATTTATGACAACAATAAAAAATATCTGGAATAACAAGTCGATTGCAGCAAATTAAATAAAATGGCTCAAATCAAAGAACGGGAAACTATTAGCAGGCATAGGAACTTTTAAGATTTTAACTTCAAGTTAACTAATCGCTGGGTTATTGAATGCGCTTGGAGGAGGGGGCCAGTATTTTTGTTGACACGCCTAACCTCGTCAAGCTGATGAACAGAGGGGTGTGAGCGGCAAGGGGGAAGGGGAATATGGAGGTCCGCAATGAAAACAGTACTACATTTTGCAGGCCTCAGCCTCGCTAGTAAATGCAACCCAGAATTTCTTAACCTGAATGTCCTTCCTATGCCCCACCCACTTGTTACCTAACTGTTTAGTCCCTTTTTCCATCGCACACACTCATATAGTTGCCGACTAGTACGCGCAAACTATATGTCAATACAAAGAACGTATACAACAGCGGCCAAGGATCCCTGTCAGCTGGCAAATACGTTACGCGAGTGCTAACTGCAAACGCTAACAGACTGTACCAGGGATGAGAATAGTTTACCTGTGATATCCCTGCCTAACTCCACTATCAGTTTTTTATTTCCCCTCGTCCTGACTTTAATGCTTGGAAATTCCTGTGCCTAGTTATCAGTATGCAGATGTGTCCAAGTATATCACCTTAAGATAATTAAAGAAAGACGCACAATACAGTAGCCTCAATAGTATTACGCAATTTAATAATCTTAGGAGCTGTGAGAAATAGGTCAAAAGTTGCTAACAATGAGGTAACCTTGAGGCAATAATGAGTTTGAGAGTTTAATAATGTTACTTGTGATTCTTGGAAGCAATCATGTAATTTTAGTGACAGTTTATAAAATAGCCAATGAACAACCAGAAGAAGCTTTAGTTAAATGAAGGTATTCTATTGGACTAGGATTAGCCAATCAGGAACTAAAAAGGAGAAAAATTTACAAATTTAGAAGTTGGTTGCCTGTAAACAGTGTTCCTAACCGGACGCGAGATGCGTCCTCGAGAAGTATAACACGTATTCTGTGTGAGATGAAAATAGTTTACGTGTTAAAAAGTGCAAGTAATTAATTTAAAAATCTCACAGCTCTCTCTATATCAGTGAAGTGTTATTTAAATCGCGTCAAGCATTAATAAAAGGAGTGAAGTAAAATTATAACCTGTGTAAGCCTACATTCTTCAGTCGCACCACAACCCTGCAAATAGAAACATGTCTAACAATAATACAGACGCAGCGGAGGCAAACATAAAGCACAATATGTAAAGAAACGGTCAAATTACAAAGTTAATATTTTTAAACATTTTTTGGTGGCAAGGGCCACTGGAAAGTACATTTGGGGCGAAGGCTACCGGAAAGCGCGTACTATACGTGCGGTTGAAACGAACTTCAAGTTCGGCTCCCAACAGTTGAAATATAATATAACTCTTTCAATACAACTTACTTCAAACTAACAAAATGTGGGACAAATAACGTAAAGGTACTATCAACTTCAAAGTGTGTATGTAACCAGGATGCCTTAATACCATGTTTTGTGTGTAATACATATTTAGACGAGAAAAAATAGTATCGTTCATTTTAGTCACATTTATGAGTAAGTCTTTGGGTAAATACCTTTAAGTATCATGACAGAATATTAAAAGAATGGCATAAAGAACAAATGTTTTCCTGTATATTGTGATGAGACGACTATGTTCCAAAGTTATCGGGAGATCGGTGCCGGGCAGTCGAAGATAAACTAAAATAAGTAGCGTTCTTACCAGAGTAAACACTGGAAGTGCTATCGTCAGATAATCGGAATATTCTGAATGTTTCTCCTTCTCAGACGCTCTGGAACTCTGTGGACATTTCCAATGCCTGTATAAGCGATTGCTCTCGCAAAATAGTCACTTGAATTGAACAGTGAATTAGTGAGCGAGTTAGCGAGTGCGTTTCCGTTGCGACGAAAAGCGCTGTTCTCCTAGCCGTTTGACACGTCTGCTGCGACGTGCAGTGAGTGCTGCTACTGCAGGAGAGATTGGAGAAGTCTTGTGTTCGACTTCCAAACGAGTGAACCATCCGGAAGAAGCGGCTATGTCATATGTATTTCATTACCTCGCTACGTCACGAAGAAAGCGAAGTGATATTGATAGTGAAAAGTTCAACTAGATCACATTATCAAAGAGAGAGAGAATTTACTTAAGTGACGGATTAAAACTGAAAAAACTCGCAATATGTATGATACCCTCTTCAATGCAATATAATTTTGATTAACAGTAACCAATGCAAAATTAACTTTTGTGTTTTAAATATATTTTTTACCTAAACATTATTAGTTATTGAAATGAGAAGAAAAATTTAATCTCAGTTTTTTAATTTTCTGTTATACAAATTTTAAAGCAGCCAAAATATTGCACATAAGTGGGTTTAAAACATCAAGCATACTTTTTTTCTCCAAAATAACTATCTTACTCTCTAATTACAAACATGTTCTTAAAAAGTAGTGCACTCAAACATGCATAGCCTCATTATCTTTTAATTATGTAAGTTGTTCTAAAAGCTGTTTACACTAACTTTTTATTGTTTGTTTTGTTTCAGGTAAATAGCTGTAATAGATCACTTAATGTAATGCATCATCGACCTTCCCTGATACGAGAGGGTAAAACCCAAACCCTAGTAAGTGGATGCACCATTATCTCTTAATGGGTAGGGTAATGGGTATGTTATAGTAATGCTCAGTTAATATAAATATTCTCCAGTGTGTTGAATTCAAAACTTCTTTATATCTTTTATTCATTACAGATTTAAACACAAAAACACAACTTTAATGGTTTATATATTGTGTAAAATTATCACTAACTTAACTGCAATGCAAAAAAAAAGTTTTCTAAATCCCAATTCTATGAGTTCTAACGTTGTTTAAAGTTCAGCGCGCAGACCTTTTATTACACTCGGATTTCCCGGGTTTTCTCCTTAATCTGTCTAGAACTAAGGTTTTTCATAATTATCAAGGAGTACTTAATTTCAGAATTGTACCTTTCATTAATAATTAGTTATTCACATTCAACAGAAGCAAAAACCAAATTCTATCCAGTATCTCCAAGGAACCATATAAAATAAATACTTTTATACGAAATATCGCAACCAATATTTGTTATTGTCATATGAAAGTACAGCTCATTTACGAATAATGCAATTTAAGATCCCTGCCTGAGAAATCTGATTTCCCTACCCTGAGACATGTTGCTGTCCAACAGAGCCAGGAGGACAGACTTATTTTATTGAGCTTCTAAAAGTCACAAAAACCTCCAAAATATCAGATATTTTTACTTTCTCTACTACGTATAGTAAGTAGGGGAAGTATTGTATTCCACCCAAAAATTCGATACCGAGATTTCACCGGAAATATATGTTTTGAGGCCGCCTGAATCCAAAAAAAGCATTTTTGGAAACATGTCCGTGTGTATGTCTGTGAACAGCATAGCTCGGAAACGAACCTTCTGATAAACATCAAACTTGGTATTTAGGTTGAGGCAGTATTTTATATCACAACACTGTGAATGCCAGAGTGATTGCAGTGTAAATTAACATTATTGTATGACAATGATTTTATATGTTTGTTAGCTATAAGCATTGTTAGGAAATAAGTTTACACGGCCTCAATGAAACTGACAATAGGAGTGGGTAAAAATGAAGCGATTGGGTGAGTTGTTTATCACTTAGAAGAGACAAATAAATGACGTCAGGTTAGCGTGCCTTTCTTTAGAAATGGAGGGAATGTTTTCCCTAGAGCATATGTATTAGTAATTGTGATTGGCTGACAAAATAGACGCTAATGTTGGCGCGATTTGGTAACCAATAGCAGCTTTATTATAATGTTTAGACATATCGGGGTGAGGGAGTATAAATTCTTGAGCCAAAAACAAGTATCGCGCAGTTCTATAGAATCATTCTCGAGGTAAACGTCGCGCAGTTCTACAGAATCTCTCGCGAGGTACACATTACGAAATTCTACAGAATCTCTCGCGTTGTAAAGTTAGTTACAAAATCTGAAGTACGCGACAACTATTACCACAGTAATTACATTCGGAAATATAACAGTTTCAGCCAGGTGTGCATAAAGACTACAGATGTGAACTATTAAGTGTGACGGCAATAAAAGTGTAAAAACAAATTCTTTTATCAGTGTTATCTTTTAGTAACAACTCCTTTCCGTTTACACGACCTGCTCAGAGATACTTGCTCAACTGAGTAATAATAGCTAGCCGGAGGGCAAAGATCCCAAAATTCAAAATGGTAAAACAATAACAGGCGCCAAGTAAAAAGGATAATACGACAGATTACTGCAACAAGGTTCAGTATCTTCCAGAGATGCGACACGAAGGTTTTCAAGAAAATTCCCCGCCCCAGATTACCCTTTACATGTAACATTTTTCGAAAATTTTAATTTTCTTAAAAATGGCTCTAACGATTTTGATTAAAATGTCATATGTTTAAGATATTTTAAAGACAAATGAAATGTATATCTCGAATTTTATGGGAATGTCTCCAAAAGTATTCATTGTGAACGACTTTTGCATAACTGTTAAACCATAAGAGATAGACAAAAGCTTACTACACAAAAATGTAGATCGCATTAAAATACACGATTTATGACGTATACATTTTTTTTGTTGAGTGAACCATTTTCGGGATATTGCTTGTTATTACCTTGAATTTTGCAATACTTAGTTTTTCTCAAATGGAAATTCTTTATTCATTTTTTTATGTCCTGGTAATGCAAAGAGAATGGAATGCGCCACATAGCAACCAGCTCTTAAAATATTTGATATCGTTTAAAGCCTACCAATTTCCCTTGCATCTACAAGAAAATTAGCAATAAGATTAACATCTCGATATCTCGATTAACATGAAGCATATGAAGAATAAGCGCTTGTAAAATAGTTTGTACAAGAGTAGAGAAAGTCATGCGAGTGTAATACATCAGATTTTTAACATACTGACGTTATAGTGCTGTCTTTAAATTGTTGTTGAAACATAAAAAGTTAGCTCGATACGATTAACGGCCAGCCCACGTGTACGCTTTTACAAATCTTACTTATAAACGGAAACTGAATATCCCTCTAGAGGGTTTGGATGCCACAAAGGTAAATATATAAAAAAATCTGATGTGTTACACTCACATGACTTTCTCTACTCTTGTACAATCTAATTTTACAAACGCCTATTCTCCATATGCTTCATGTTAATCGAGATATCGAGATGTCAATCTTATTGGTAATTTTCTTGTAGATGCAAGGGGAATATGGTAGCTTTTAAGCGATAGTCAAATATTTTAACGCTGGTTGCTATGTGGCGAATTCCATTCTCTTTGCATGTTCAGGACATAAAAAAAATGAATAACGAATTTGAGAAAAAGTATAAGTATTTGAAAATTTAAGGAAATAACAAGCAATATCTCGAAAACGGTTCACTCAACAAAAGAAACGTATATGACATAAGTTGTGTATTTTAACGCGATCTACATTTTTTGTGTAGTAAAATTTTGTCTATCTCTTATGGTTTACCAGTTATGCAAAAGTCGTTCACAATGAAGAATATTTTTGGAGACATTCCCTGAAAATTCGAGATATACATTTTATTTGTCATGACAATATCTTAAACATATGATATTTTAATCAAAATCGTTAGAGCCGTTTTTGAGAAAATTAAAATTTTCGAAAAATGTTCCATGTAAAGGGTAGTCTGGGGTGGGGGGATTTTCTTGAAAACCTTCGTGTCTCATCTCTGGAAGATACTGAACCTAAATACCAAGTTTGGTGTTTATCCGACTGTTCGTTTTTGAGTTATGCTGTTCACAGACACACAGACAGACAGACACACAGACACACAGACACACAGACAGACACACACACGGACATGTTTCCAAAAATGCTTTTTTTGGATTCAGTGATTCTCAAAACATGTATTTCCGGTGAAATCTCGGTATCGAATTTTTGGGTGGAATGCAATACTTCCCCTACTTACTATACGTAGTAGAGAAAGTAAAAAACAAAGTCACAAAACGAATTATGAAGAATACAATACCTTTTAGCCTTATTAATCAGATACAGCGATGATCGAAGTTTGTAAATTTTGAAATTTTATGAAGTAGTAATTGAGGCAGTATTTTTAACACTTGAATCATTTCAATTAAATTACAGAATATGTAAATTTAATAACAGCCCGCCTTGAAGTAATATGTATATGATAATTTTTTAAAAACGTATGTAACAGTCAATGCAAATGCTTATATTATTGTAAACATGTTTAATAATGTTATGTGAATACATTACATACTTTAATAATGTAAGAGCTGTGAGAATAATAAGTTTAACGTTTCTAACAATGAGGTAACCTTGAGGCAATAATGAGTTGGAGAGTTTGAATGTTACTAGTCATTAGAGCAACGATAATGTAAATTCTGTGACAGTTTAAAATTAACCAATCAACAACTAGAAAAAGCTTTAATTAGATGCAAGTATTCTATTGGACTAGGATTAGCCAATCAGATACTTGAAATACAGAAGCTTACGGATTTTGACGGTTGAAATATGTTCAGTTGCTGGCAGACCTTGGTAGTGACCGGATGGAAGATGTGTTCTCTAAACAAATATTACGTATTCCTGTGAAACGAAAATTATGTATACGCGTTAACAAAGTGCATATTAAAGAATCTCACAGCTCTTAATATCAGTGTAGAGCTATTTAATTTGTGTCAAGGATAAATAACAAGAAGTGAATTTAAACTTAAAATCTGTGTAAGTCTACATTCTTGTCACACCACACCCTGCCTAAGAGAAACGTGTCTCTACATACATTACTGACGCAGTCGAGGCAAACATAAACATAAATACTATCTATAGAAGCAGTTTAATAACAAAGTTAACTAATTATTTTTAAACTGTGAGTGTAACAACTAAAATACATCTTAAAATCAGCTTCTCATACGTAGCACCACATTACGTAACAACAGTAACTATTACGTAATCAACTTCTTCAAATTAACGCCCAAAGCGTAGCGCAACTTCAACAACAAAACACTTTATTAAATTGGTTTCCCAAGTGTGGAAATAAATAAATAAATAAATAACTCCAACAACAATAAACTACAACAGTTAAAGACAATAACTACTTCAAGTTGGCTTCCCAAGCGTGAGGCTAATAAATTACCTAAATAAATTAGGTAAACAAAACATCTACTTCATAATTCCACTATTCATGCTCATAAAGTGCAAAATCAAGTGACGTTCGTGAATGGTCTAGTCTTCAAAACATTTTCTTCGTTAAGGCGACTGCTGCTAGGATATTCTTGAACTATAATGTTTACACACGTCATTCGACCTACAGCTAGTCTTCTGATGACTATCGCTCCGGAGTACACAATTAAAAAAGACACCTTTTTCCAATTAGTAACTCTAAGAAACGATTTTAACAGCCAGATCACCATTTTAAGCGAGCGCATCGGATGTCTATGACCTCCAAACTGTTAGGAAATGCAAGACAGGGAACTGTTGGGTCGAAAATGTTAATCACTTCTCCGGGAGTACTTTTGCTTCCGTGAATGGTCCCAAAAGGGCATCACATGGTGCCGCTGTAACCTTCAGTGAAAATGTGTTAACACCGGATTCTATGAGCAGACGGTCACTTTTGTCTCTGTGCGGTTTCAGAATAGAGTTCGTCTGTCGAGGAAGTTTAACTTCATGAACAAGTTCTCAACCATCTCTCCCTCATTGCTAATTCGTATAGATTCACAAGTAGATAAAATATTACTCTAACTCCCAATGATACCGCTTCACAAAATTTGTACTTTCAAAAAGAATCTCCTCAGCACTAATTTGACTTTGTTTCTGTCATTACTGTGTGAAATAGTTAGCTCAATGAGATAACATTATGATAAAAACCATGTCTCTCCTACTTTTTCGACATTCCACTCATTGTATCCCTCTCAGCTATGTTGTTATTTGTGGGCGGAGACAAAGTGCAGCGGTAGTGGAGTAAACTAATGCATACCTTAATGAGATGTCGTGCCATAGAGTTAAAATTTAGATCTTAGCTTCTATATACAGAGCGTTCGTTATATTGCGGGGCCGCGGTTCGTAGGTATGCCCGCTCCGGGAACTATTGCACTGAGAGGGTTTCCGTTCTAAATCTCCCGCGTTAATTACTCACGAGGGATAGTAACTTGTACTATAATGAGTAGTAATCTTGCTATAAGTGGTGTTGAAAATGTCTATCTGCATTGAGACATTTCTGGCATCTTCGGATGAAATTTCCATTCACATGCCTAACTTTTTCTTGCATAATTATCATAATTTCTATACTTATGTTTTCCTTAAGTTCGACTGTAGTATGCGATATCTTCCTATGAACTTTATTTTTTAGGTTTCAAATCATGCACCATTTCATCAATTTTTTCCTCCGTTAGAACCTATCGTTTTTACATTTTAGATTTAGGGTTTAGCGACCCGTTGTCCTAACTTATTAACCAGACGTCTAACAGTTTCTCTACCTGGAACGGGAGTACCAGAAAATTTCTCCTGAAATTGCCTACACGTCTGTCTACATGATTCGATGTTGACGTATGTATCGTACATAAAAATTCGTTGATCAACCGTGAATTTGTCGGTGGGCATTTCAGTGGGCTAATAAAAAGACAAAAACAGCAACAATAACAAGGACACTCTTAGGGATATCACACACAACACAGATGTTTTAAATAAACTTTCACCTTTGAGATTCACAAACTCTAGTGCTTACAGCACAAACAGAAAGTAGCAACTGATGCAGTACGAGTATAACACAGTTAATAAAATGTAGCCTTGAGCAGGTCATTCACCACTAGTGCGCAGTGGAAAATACTGAGGTCACTGCAGTGCAGGGGGAACATGCATGCACGCAATCTGTAGCCCCTCCATATAGCGATCGCCCTGTATTAGCCGAATTTAGAGCTCGAGCCTTGTTGCATGAATTTCTGAATCACATTTGTTTTAGACATCTTAAAATTTTTAATTTTTCTTCTCTATCTAGAACTGAACATCAAATTTGAGTATCATCCTTTCCTAAGTAGTAGTTGAATCTGGTAATTACTCTAATTCAGTGCCGTAACTAAATTCGTTTGAATATCGTTTTATGTATTTCAATGAAATCCTTTCACTTCAAGTGAGGAGAAAATTTTTGTGTTATTGTCCTTACAAAATTGTTACGTTTATTAAAACTAGAACTAAATATTCAAAAGAAAATACATTCGGATATTCAATATTTATTTAAAATACATGTTTCTTGCATATTATTAGGGATAATTAGCTTGATATATTCCGTTTTATTAATATTTACGTCCAATCTCTAAATGGTTATAGGATTAAAATTTTATTCAAATACTTGTCAAACAAATTAAAGTATGTTGATAAGTTCATGTGTAATACATTATATGCGCGAAAATTTAACGTATACTTATAATATGAATATTTAGTACCATGTCCATCATAGCAGATGCCCAAAGCCACCGCCATGATTGATATTGTAGTGTCGAAACAACCTGTCGAACCGTATCAAAGATATCAGTGTTTTTTATAGAGCATGACAGGCTTCATGTCAATGTACCTCTACCATCTGCACACCAGGAACCGACTCAGAATATACCATACGAAACCAGAGGCAAAAGTCGAGATGATTCAGGTTAGATGAACGTGCAGGACATGATATGAATCACCTAGGCCGGTTAGAAGACTGAAGTCGGAGAACACTCATGCCTGAAACAAAATTGTCCAGCAATTATTTATTATTTATTTATTTATTGGGATAGAGCCTTCTCTTCCGCTCAACCTCATACAAAAGCCCTGAATACAATATTCTGAACACACTGATGGCACACGTAAACAAATCCAAAGGAACACAAATATTAGAGGAACAGTAAACTTGAGTTAATTGAAAATATATAGAAACTAAGTTAACAGTAGTGAATCTCTTAAAAATATGTTTATATATACAATGAAAATGAGTATATATCCTCTAAATTAATAATTATTTTTTAACTAAACTCTACAACCTACGTCGAAAAGCACATAAAGTTTGACAGCTCGTGAGATCCTGTGGCAGTGAATTCCAGAGCTTAGTAACGTTTACAGTAAAATATGGGTATACAGAGTTTCATGAAGTGGTATTGAAAATATGTGACGATTTTCCGAGCATGAATAAAGGTTATGAGATAAGGACAAACTTCTGAAATGAGAAGCTAGATATGTAAGGGAAGAAGTGTGAATAAGTTTAAAGAGAGGTAAAAGACAATGAATCTTTCTACGGTTAACTAGATGGAAGCATGACAACTCGTGGCAAGATGGTGTTATGATCGTAACGACATACATTACAGATGTAGCGTACACACGCATTATGAGCTAGCAGTACGACAAATCTGTGAGGGGGCGAGGGAATCACAGAATCGAAGTGGAGTATCACCATTGTTTCTACCAAAGTCTTTCTTAGGTTCCTAGTTCGGGGCGTGTTTAAGCGCTTGAAAGTGTGGATTAAAGAATTTACTTTCCTACAAATCTCAGTAACCTGATTGTCCGAAATAAGCTTACTGTCAAAAATAACACCTATATTTTTCGCGATTTTGTTGAAGAGAGAATAGAGTTATGAATTTTAACTAATAGAATGCAACAAAGTCTGTTGTGCCTAGCAACCTTGGATGTGCCACCAGCAATGCCTGTGATTTTGAGGGATTAATACCAAGGCCCAAGAATGAACAGAGTAGAGATCGTAATTTTCAACACCATATTATGAATGTCGTTAGTTCGTGAATGCATAAATAGCTGGTCATCCGCATAAAGGTGATATTTACTGTAGCGAATACAGTGGGAAATATTGTTTATATAAAGTAAAATAACAAGGGACTCGAAACAGTACCCTGAGGAACTCCTGCCTTTATATGCCTAATGGGGAGAGATTCCCAGAAACAACACACTGCTGACTTTCGCAAAGATAGGAGTTGAACCACGTGGCAGTTTATCAGACAAATTTAGTGCCTAAGCTTAGCGAGCAATAAGTCTTTATCTACGGAATTAAAAGTTTTAGTCATGTCTAATAGTACCAGTTTGTTTTCTGATAAAAATCAGAAGATCTGAATCTGAAGTTGCCATCTATTGTACAATTGCAAGGTTTTCACCTGAAACAAGAGTTACTGTAGCGCACGAGCGAAGCACTTACGAGCATGTTCCAAATCGAGTCTGCACTCGGGTATTCAGAGCGAATATCATACCATCATGTGAATCAAGTCTTTTTTCTTCCAGCAAGCGAGTATGGTAATTTTTGGCAAAAATTGACCCCCAAAATGACGTTTAAGTTTTCTGAGCAGTCTTATTAATTGGAATTTTTCTTTAATTTGATATATATATTTTATCATTGTAGGCACAATACGAGGGGCACTGTTTATATTTTGAGCCTAATAATAAAAGCAAAGTAATTTCTAATTGAAAACTGCTTTATTGTTTTTCAAAACATTCTGCTTTATGATCAATACACTTTTGCATCCGTTTGAACCATTTGTCAAAGCGTTTATTCCAGTCTTCTTGAGACACCTCCAAAACATGGTTTTTGAAGGCATCAACGGCTTCTTCTGCCAACGCAATTTATGCGGGAACAAAAAGAAGTCATTGGGTGCCAAATCAGGACTGTATGGCGAATGACCCATCAATTCGATTTTTTCAGCCTTCAAATACTCTGTAGTTAGACGAGATGTGTGCGCGCTCGCATTGTCTTGATGAACGATCCTACGGTTCTTGTTGGTTTTCCTTACTTCACCGAAGAGTTCCGGCAAACAAATGGTTGTGTACCGTTCGGCATTGACCGTTTTACGTTCCTCTAAAGGCGCTGTTGCCACTTGGCCAGTTTTGCTGAAAAATCAGGCGACCATTCGCTTCAAAGTGCTTCGAGTGCGAACAACTTTTGTTGGATTTGCTTCATCTTGAAACACCCATACAGTCTACTGCTGTTTACGTTCCGGCTCATAAGCATAGATCCATGATTCGTCATCTGTTACAATCTGATATACGTCTTTTGAGGCACCGCCATTGTATTTCTTGAGCATTTTTGCACACCAGTCGACACGAGCATTTGTTTGAGATTGCATCAAATTATGTGGGATCCAACGACAGCAAACTTTTTTCACGGCTAAATAATCATGTAGTATTTTATATATGCTGTGAAACTAATGCCTAGGGTTGCCTCAATCTCACGATATGTCGCATGGCGATCTTTCATTATTAGGTTTTGCACAGCATCAATGTCTTCTGGCACAACTGATTTTGGATGACCTTCACGAACTTCATCATTGAGCGAACGGCGGCCAGGATTAAATTCGCTATACCAGCGTTACACAGTGGCAAAGGATGGAGCTGCGTCACCAAATGTGGAAGTTAGTTGATCAATGCACTCTTGTCTTGATAATCCACGTCGAAAGTCGTAATAAATCATTGCACGAATATTTTCACGAGTTAATTCCATGTTTTTGTTAAAAGACAATTTTCAAGTTAGTGTACGCAAAACAAATGACACTCTATTGACAAAATGTTTGAAGTAGATTATGGTCAAAAATGTCCCACTTTCCATTGGAAACGTCAGATAGTACCTACAGCATTCAGGGTTGCCAAGGCTCAAAATATAAATAGTGCCCCTCGTACTTATATTTTGAATGTATTTTTAAAGTGGTAGTTAATCTCTCATTTTGTACTGTGAACTCTGAACCACTTCACAGAATAACTCCAAAACGCCTACACACTTTGAATAGAATGTTAAACTTTAGCCCATCTTATAGGATAAGATTTGCTGTTCAAAGTTGGGTACTACTGTTACATATGACAGCTTTTGTGTACTCAAGACATATGGTTGATTTCTTTGAAAATACATTCCAATGTGTGTTCTCCTTTTTTGCTTTGAATGACTTTCTCTGTGAATTACAGAAGTTATTAAAGATAACTAAGTTAAATTTTGGATGATAAACACAACGTCTAAGTGCTGTTGTGGGTCTAGGTATAAATAACGTGATTGATTATTGTTTTAAAAACGTAATTACTGACAGTTTAGTTTAAAGATCTATAACTGGGGAAAAAGTCTTATCTTCGTTAATAAACAACCTTAATGAATGAAAGTAGATCAGTGATCTTGGAGGCATGACACTACAACCTATAAAATTGCATGGCTGGCACCGTAGCTCAATCGGTAGAGCGCTGTCTGTTGTGCGATGGGTCCGGGTTCGATTCCCGGCTGGGGGATAATTTTTCTCCGGCCTATTATTTCCTATACTCCCCAAAATCTGGAAGTATGAGAGCGAATACGAGTTAACACCGTTGCCTATAGGCAATAAGTTCCAAAGGAAAATGCCGCCGATAAGACCATTGTAGTTGGAACGTAAAAACATCTGATGTGATACAGTTACATGACTTTCTCGACCCTCTATCTTTACTAGTAGGTATACAAGTTATTCTTACTAAAGCTTATTTTTCTGTCTACTACATTCTAATCCAAGTAAACTTTTGCAAAAATAGCAACATTACGCATTTCGTTATAGATGAAAAGACAACAGCAATAGTCAAATGCATTAGAACTGGACGCTATATGCTGGCCTTACAATTCCATACTGCTTTAATGCAATCGCGAAAAACAATTGAAAATCGATAGCACTTGAAAAATGTATTGAGCAATTCGAACCATTAAGCATGCAAAGCATTCGAACCGGATGTCTCAGAAAGGGCTTATGCTACAACAAACCTTATTTTAAATAAATTGTGCGTTTTAAAGAGATCTATATCTTTTGCGTGGTATGTTTTCGTCTATCGCTTAACGCTTACCAGTTATACAAGATTATACAAAATTCCTCACGAATGAAGGAGTTCCTGAGCTATTCCCAGAAAATTCAAGATATACACCGGTTAGAAGACTGAAGTCGGAGAACACTCATGCCTGAAACAGAATTGTCCAGCAATTATTATTTATTTATTTATTTATTTATTTATTGGGGTAGAGCCTTCTCTTCCGCTCAACCACATACAAAAGCCCTGAATACAATATTCTGAACACACTAATGGCACACGTAAACATATCCAAAGGAACACAGAATTAACACAAATATTAGAGAAACAGTAAACTTGAGTTAATTGAAAATATATAGAAACTAAATTAACAGCAATGGATCTCTTAAAAATGTGTGTATACACTATATATACAATGGTATATATGGTATTCCAATCAAAATTGTTAGCCATCTTTCAGAAAATCATAATTTTCGAAAAATGCTCCATCTAAAAGGTAGTTGGGGGGATTTTCTTGAAAATGTTTTTATTGCATCCTTGGAGATACTGAACCTAAATACCAAGTTTGGTATAAATACTTTTCGTTTTTGAGCTATGATTGATTCGGGGAGCCTCAAAACATGCATTTCCGGTGAATTCTCTGTATCGAATGTTAGAATGGAATGCAGTACCTTCTTTGCCTACTATGTACGTGGTATAGGAAGTAAAAACATTGAAATATTGAAATGTTAAATAGTTTCTGATTTGGTTTGGAGCCTTAGAGCTTTAACATTAGCGGGATAGATTTTTAATCTCCCCTAAAAAAATTCAGTATCGTATATTAAGACTAGACTTAAAAATATAAAATTAAAACATACAGTGTCTAAGGTTCTTGTTGAAATTGGAAAATATCTACACAAAATCACATATTTTACTTCTAAGAATTTTGGGCATTGTGGTGAGTAAAATTTATAATGAAAGACGTTTCTTATAGGTTCAATTCTATTACAGTTATTAAATTTTAGATTTTGCTATTAAAAAAAATTATGGTTCTCGCAGTTTGACTTCCTGGACTGTATAAATTTTAGCGCAGTATGCTAAAATTCAGAACGAATGAACTGAAAGAATAGTTTGTTTTGTGTTAATATTCGGTCTGAACACGCGAGTTATTCTATGAGTTATATGTTTGGAGCTGTACGTTGAAAATTAAAGGTTATATCGGTTTATATTGCTGACATATACCACTTAATCACATGTAATTCACTTCTCTTGCATGCTAAACTAACGTTCACTCGCCATTATAAACCCTGCGGAACACTTGAGATGGAAATTTTTAAACAGAGTTTTCACGTTATACAAATTATGTAAACTTTGTTATGCATTCATTCTGGCGAAACTTTTTATGCGACTTTAAATATGACTTTGCGTTATTATAAGTGTGTGCATTTAAATGATTACGATACTGTTGACATCTTTTTTGTTGTTTGACTGTCCCAGAATTCTTTTACGGCTTACCTTGCGGTTCCATAAAGGACTCGCATCATCCCAGCATTTTTATTTTGAATATTTCTGCCTCTTCCTTTCGTTCCATTCTCTTTCCGAAGTTTTAATCTCCATGGAAATATTACTGAGTATCTGTGTATATATCCGTTTGCTTCAGCATTACCTTTGAAGCAGTCACACGTTTCCTTTTTATTCTTTTTCTCCGAACAGGCACTTTTTGTTAATATCTTTTTTTTCCTGCACTGTAAATCCTCGTCTACTTGCTCTGTTGCTTTGAGTGTGTTATGATTTATCACCTCACATTTATATTCTTTGTACAACAATTTTTGCTGTGTTAATATATTAATGGCATTACAGTACTGACTTGTCAGCAAGGTAGTTAAGTAATTAAAAAGCTTTCTGCGTACTCTGAGGTTTATTTGATAACCTCCCAAGAAAGGTATAAATGAACAGATAGCTTGGTTCACGCTCAATGTTTATAACCTAAGAATATTGAGGCGTGTCAGGACGCATTTTCCTACCAGACGCATTATTGTGTCGCATTGTCGACAGTTTATTGGGCGACTGATTATTTCTTTCGGCTGAACGAGCCTTCTCCTATGGCGCGGAACACGCTTGAGAGAATGGTTTGTTTGAATTTTCGTCTGGTATGCCGCCAAACCTGACTGTCTAGACAGTGTTGGAAAGGGGGGGTTATAGTTGGCGTCATCTGAGTGTTAGCGTCATTTCAGTAAGAGTAGTTAAAGGTACAAATTTGCGTGTGGCCAGTCCTCGACTCCGAGGCATCTCCCCATCCTTTGTTTCCCTGGGTGTAATGTAGATCCACCAAGTGGTTTATCAATAAATTACAGATAATGTGTCAGATGTGATATTTGTATATTTTGTCAAAAACATCACGTCTTTCTCTGAATGTAGACACCAAGGTCCTGGTTCTCTCGCCGTTTTTTAGATACGCTCCCCCATGTGCGTGTTGGGGTAATCAAAATGTAGTAATTTGCTGGGAAGCTTTTTGGCCCTCGCCCCAGCATGTAACAATATTAAATTCCTTTTCATTTGCTTATGATGTAAGCGATATAATCTTGGAAGTGGATATTAGCTCTCAATTTTCGTTAAAAAACAGAAATTGACTTTGATTGGTTGATATATCCTAACAGTAATACCTTATTCGTAGTCACAAATGTGGTTAAGCAACATGAGTAAGCTACATAATTCCTAGAAATGAGCATTTAATCCATAAATGCCCTTTCTTGTGCCTATAATAACTTAAGATTTGGAACTTCCGTTGTGTCTCAATAAATATTTAAGGTTTAATTAAGGCTCAATTTTCTGCTGATGTAACTTGAAGTGAACTTAAAGGCATGGGGAGAAAAACTTTAATATCAGAATGAAGGGAGTGGAATGTACAAATGAAGACATCAGAAAGCGTAATTAGGGACAGTACCGTAGAAAATTAAGTTCGATAATTAGACCTCAAATAATTAGCTGATCTTTGTGGCAGTACACTACAGCAACATGTAATATGCATATAAAGTAATATGTATTTTTATGGAAAATGTATTGAGAAAACATCTGATGTGTTACACTCACATGACTATCTCTACTCTTGTACAAACAATTTTTACAAACGTTTGTTCTCCACATGCTTTGTTAATCGATATAAAAACTTGCAGAAACTGTCGTATTGCTAATTTTCTTACAGGTGCAAAGAGAATATGGTGGGTTTTAAGCGGTAGTCAATCTTTTAAAAGCTGGTTGCTATTTGGAGCATCTCGTTTTCTTTGCATGTCCAGGACATAAAACAGAAAACGAATAACGAATTCTCATTTGAGAAAAATGGTGTCTTTTAACAAGATCTACGTTTTTTGTGTACTAAAATTTTATCTATCTCTTACGGTTTACCAGTTATGCGAAAGTCATTTAGAATGCACATGAATTTTCAGGACATTCCTAGAAGATTCAAGAAAACATTTCATTTCCCATGAAAGTATCTTAAACATACGATATTTTAATGAAAATCGATAGTAATTTTTAAACAAATTAAAATTTAGAATAATGTTCCATGTAAAGGGTAGCTGGGTGCGGGGGATTTTCATGAAAATCGTTGTATCGCATCTTTGAAAGATACTGAATCTAAATACCAAGTTTGGTATTTATCCACTTTTCGTTTTTGACTTATGCTGTTCAGACACACACACACACACACACACACACACGCGCGCGCGAACCTTTTTCTAAAAATGCTTTTTTTGATTCAGGCGGCCTTAAAACAAGTATTTCCGATGAAATCTCGAAATTAAATTTTTGGGTGGAATGCAATACTTCCCTACTTAGTATACGTAGCAGAAAAAGTAAAATAAGTATAATATAAATTTAAAATATACCATAAGAATCGAGAGAGAAAAAAAAGTTCAAACGGATGTAGTCGCCATTGTGTGAACCTCCGGCTTTTATCGAAGTCCCATTACGGTGTATTTCCGATTAATATTAGAGTACAAGATGGGGCGGGGTGACGAAACACTGAAGGAGTTGGTTTATATGCTAAGTATGAGAAAAAAAATTACGTTATTTTAGCACCACGCTTTGGGCGTCAAATTTGTAGTACTTTGTATTGAAGGAGTTGTATTATATTTCAACTGGTGGGAGCCGAACTTGTAGTTGCAACAGCACATAAAGTAAACAGTTTCCGGTAGCCTTCGCCCTAATTTTTTAAAAAATATTATCTTTGTAATTAAACTGTTTCTTTAAGTATTTTATATTTTATGTTTGCCTCGGCTGCGTCAGTATTTATTTTAGAGACATGGATATCTTGGCAGGGCGTGATGCGACAAGAATGTAGGCTTACACAGATTATAATTTTACTTCACTCCTTTTATTAATACGATTTAAATAACACTTCACTGGTATAGAGAGCTGTGAGATTCTTTTTATTATTAAATACTTGCACTTTTTAACACGTAAACTATTTTCGTCTCACACCAATACGTATTATATTTCTGGAGGACGCATCACGCATCCAGTTACAAACACTGTCCACAGGCAACTGACTTCTGATGTTTCTCCTTTTTAGTTTCTGATTGGCTAATCCTACTCCAATAGAATACCTTCATTTAACTAAAGCTTTTTCCAGTTTTTGATTGGCTATTTTATAAACTGTTACTAAAATTACATTATTGTTACTCCAAGAATCACAAGTAGTACTGTTAAAATTTCTTACTCATTATTGATTGAAGGTTACCTCATTGTTAGTAATTTTTAAATTATTATTCTCACATATCCTACATTATTAAATCAGTAATGCATTCACATAACATTATTGAACATGTTTACAATAATATAAGCATATGCAATTACTGTTACATACATTTTACAAATTATTACATACACATATTGCTTCAAGGCGGGTTGTTATTGAATTTATATTTATATAATTTGACTGAAATCATTTGTGTTAAAAATACTGCCTCAAACAGGACTGATAGATCGTTAAGAAAATCCAGGCATTCCTTGCAGCTATAAAACCAGCATCAGCGGTCTTTATTTAAGAAGTAAACATTCGGAAATAAGCAGTTGGCATATTCAGAATGCAAGTTTTGAGAATAAAATAGCTTTTTGGATTCTAAAGGATACAATACTACGGCTTCCTCGTTAATGTAAGCGATGAGAAAAATACAGTGTAAAAGCCTTCATCCGTTGTGCCGAACAGGAGTATAGCATGTCAGATTGGGGACGCATATTGCAGTGCTTTTATATTTGATGACAAAAGTGCAAGACAATCGGTGACGGCGGAAACAAATACTGGAAAGCATTAGGGGTTTTTTCTTTACCCTCTTCCCCCGAGAAAGGCTCATGCTCGCACACAAATAAACATATAATTTATATATTATGTATATTTGTACATTACATATTTTGTAATTCAGACAAGAAGGTAACGTTCACCAATAACGAACACACGGATATGGTTAATGTGTGCGGAGACGCACCAAAATGCAGCTGAGGTTCAAGGCAGTGTTCTGAACATTTTCAGACGCGCCATCTACCTTCTGCTCACTATATTATAGAATGGATCATTCCAGGTAGAACGTGGGCTTGAGGGGCCCTTACATCAATTCGTCCACCAAGGGGTGGGAATGTTTTTGTACATGTCTGTTACGAATAATGCACTAGTAGAAAATACTTTAATTCCAACGCACCTTTAAAGGTACATACATATAATAAAAATAGATTTTTGTTTATTCTTGTTAACTTTGCGGCACAGATTGGTCTCATATAGTTGTACTGAGTGTAGATTAATCGTTATAGAACTAAATGTGACGATCCTATATTCTCGTTAACGGGCGAATTGGTTATTATATATCCGATAACCTTCCCTATACATAAACACACAGGTTTCAAACGCCATATCCCGGGAATACCGTGAAACGTTATTTTTTAAAGAAAACTTTCTGGATCCAAGCTGGGAATCGAACCCAGAACACCTCATAGCAGGCAGTTTCTCTACCGAATCAGCTCTGGGACCAGTAATAGCGGTTAAAGTTTCGTTTTCAAGTATTGGTGTTTCATTTAGCGGTCTCCTCTCTGTCGGATCTGGAGTCCCCTTTGTAGTTCTGCTTAGGCAAACCTTTTGGCATCTGCGCTATCCGGTATAAAGTAACCAACTAAGAAAGGCTTGTGTGGGCCTCCTGGTTAATTGCTCAATACTTAGCCATTCTTAGTCCTGTAGCATTCAGTTGTTTCTCGCGATTCCTTTAAAACAGTGTGGAATTTTAAGACCAGCATATAACGTCTAGTTCTTAAACATATGACTATCGCTGTTCCCATTTTATCTATAACGAAATGGGTAATGTAGATATTTCTGCAAAATTTTATTTGTATTAAAATGTAGTAGGTATAAAAGTGTCCTCAAAATATTCATGTACGTTGAAACCTCAATGTCGAATTTTTGGATGGAATGTAGTACTTCCTCTACAAACATAGTAGAGAAAATCATGAACAATAGTAGCTAGAATGCCATGTGCATTTAGCGAGAATGGTATATGAAAAGTTGCCAAAATCTTCAGTAGGTACGATTTCTCATGTCAGTTTAGCATAACAGGAGCATTGCTGTTAACATGAAACAAGGAAATGAAAGGACTACCAAATGGTGAGCATGAAGGCCAGCTGACGAAGGGCCTTTCAAGTGTTTCGTACTCTAGTTCTTTTACTGACTAATGAATATGGAAGATGAGGGGGTTTGCTGGGTTGCATGAAGATAAGAGCTTTATATCATTATGTAATTATGATAACAGGTAAGCTCGCGCAGTGTTCTATAATACAGCTGATCATTTATCATCACGCAATGACCTGCACAGGATGTTTAATAAATAATGGCTAGCACTGAAAATGCAGAACAAATGCAGAGAGCTAATAATCTACATTGAATCCTTGAAACATCCTCTCAATCTCCTATGTAACTTCAAATAATACAGGTTTAGCAACCGCTCCTAGGTTTCTGTGTCTAAGTAAGCCTTGCGTGAAAACATCATTCCTTTTGTAGGAAAATCTATGGGTTACATTCACATGACTTTCTCTACCTTCTAAAATTTATCTTTATGTATCTACTACTACAAACTAATCCTACGAAAGCTTACTTTTCTATCTACTTTATGTGAATCCAAATAAACTTTTGCAGAAATAGTTTCATTACACATTTAATTGTGGGTACGAGTGCGATACAGCAAGCATAATCGATAGTCCTTTATGCTGACTTTTAAACTTCTACACTCTTCTCATAACACCGCAAAGAACAACTGAATAGTACTTTAAACAAATGACAAAGTGCTGAAAAATTCAACAAATAATAATGGATATCTCATACATGGCTGATGCTACAGTAAAAGTTGTTGAAATAAACTGTCTTTTTTAAAGGGATCTAATTGTTTTGTGTAGTAAGTTTTTCTCCATATCATGTGGTTAAGCCGTTATACGAAATTATATAAAATTGTTTCTGAATGAAGAAGGCTTCACAAGCCATTGCCAGAAAATGCAATATATACATTTTATTTGTCAGGTAAATAAATTAAATACGTAGGATTTTAACCAAAATCGCTAGCATTTTTGAGAATATCTAAATTTAAAAAAAAATTCAAATGAGTGGTTTTTGTTGAAAATATTCGTGCCGCATCTTTGGAAGATAGTGAACTCAAATATCAAGCTAAGTATTAATTCGGCATTTCCTTTTAGAGTTATCTTCACACACTAACACAAATTGACACACACATGTGAACTTTATCCGAAGAAATGCTTTTTTTAGAGAGGGGGGTTCAGGGACCTGAGAACATTACTTCTGGTAAAATCTTGACATGGAATTTTTGGTTGGAATATATGCAATACTTCCCCTACTTACTATAAGTATGTATTATAGAAAGTAAAAATCCGTTCTTTTGTGTGGCTATTATTATTATTATTATTATTATTGTGGCTTATTTATTTGACCTGTACCTAACTGATACTATTTATTAATTCTTGAACCAATGCAAGGAAGCTGCGGAAACTTCACCAAGTAATAGCTTGACGTTGGTTTAAAGATGCAGCGTATAAACCTTCAACAAAGGTGTCATAATGTCGAGGAGATTAGTAATTCATCGCTCAAACCTCGTCACATAAAAAAACTTTTATCTATTTAATTTCAATCCTTATCACTGAGCTAAATAATTCAACCATAATTGAATCAATATGGTTCATGGCATTTCATGTTGTTGGACACTTTAAATTAATGTTAATGCATTCTGAAATTCTACCAGTAAAGCACCACAAATGTTAGTTTTAATTATTTCTGAATTAAAAACATATCACGGTATTTTGTGCAATTTCCATTGGTTTTTCTGTCCAAATATTCAATCTCAAGACGAAAACAGTAAATAAAGGGGTTGGATGGTTAAATCCTAAGCTGGTATGTAAAATTCAAATTCCGGCTACCACTTTTAACGCTGAACGAATGTTAATCATATCACTAATTTATTTCGTAACATGACATACAAAACGTTTTAAATACTTCTAATGTAGCCTATGATATGCAGATTCTTCCTACCACTTCGAAAATTTGCTTTATGTTACAATCGTTTAGAAGGACTCGATATAGATGGTTTCGATATAGTATATCAAATGTGCGCCAGAAGTGAAATATTTATCATTTTTTGGTACAGATCTGTTTTTTAATTCTTTACAACCTGTCGGTTCCCTATTTGTTCAGACCGACCGTTTTGTTTTTGGCCCAGTTTTACATTGAATGCGTATAAGAGATTCAGGCATTAAGTTATTTTTTATTTGTCTAGAAAAGCGCATTGTGTAGTAGAAACGTATGCGATGTTATCATATATGCAACTTTATATAGTAATTGATAAAGGTGAGACTATTAACAGTAAGCCAATAAGCATAACTAAAGGAGATACATAGAAGAGATTGTCAAACAACCGCAAGGAAAACTGAAGAAGGGTTTTTAAATAAATTTCAATATTCTGATCACGGTTGTTTTTTTGTTTTTGTCGAAGATGAAGTAATTTTTAGTACATGAGAAAAGGAGTAGCCGTGCATAAATTCAATGAAGTTAAATCTAATTATAACATGATATCAGAAACGTAGGCAAAAGAATGGCTTATAGAGGAAAAAAGCCACATAAGTATGCTAAATTAACAAGTAAAGACTCTTAATTGTTTATCTTTTAAACATTGCATTCCCAGAAGCACTTCAGAAACTTTATAGAATGTGTGGAGAAATAGGAACGTGAGTAATAATACTTAAAAAGGCACACAACTAAACTTTTGCATAAAGTAATAGCGGTTCCCGCATCAAAGTACGGAAGTAAAATCTGGAGAATGAGTAGATCGGATCAATGCAAGATACAATCACCAGATATGAACTTCCTACGTTAAGCAGCCGAGTGAATAAAACACTAATGATAAGAACGGACCTACATGTATTTAATTTATTTGAAAATATTCAAAATTCCCGAACAAACTGTATGAACCTTAACAAGGATGCCCTGACAAAATACCTCATAGACTTTTCAAACTAGAAGCCGAGAGGTAGAAGAAACGTTGATCCGCCATTGCCAGAACACGGTCCAATACTTATTTAATGTGGAGATAGGCCTAAAGCCTAATTCCATGAAGTCAAAGAAAAAGTGGTTGTTTATAAATAATTTTGTAAAAAACGGTTTATTTCTAACAGCAGGAGCCTTGTTTTGGAAATAGTCTCAACTGAGAGTAAACAATATCCCTTGAAAGCTTTTTCTCCGAATGTGGAGTCTTTTTTACCTAATTAAGTGTCGAAAATGGACCTAAGGCACATCTGCGGCTTAACCGGTTGCCTAAATTTATAACCTAAGAGCAAGTGATTCACTGTGCATGCAGATAATTTATACTACATAATACCACATTGTTTAGCAAAACCTCTCCATTAACAAACGTAAATGCTTCATTAAATTATGATTTAAGGAGTTATTTCATCTAGCACGTAGCGTAATGAGCTGGAATAGAAAGGTAGAACTGCTGAAAGAATGAAAGAAATTCCATTTTGTGTTAAGACAATATCTACCGATTGCTTCTAACGGGCGGTAATTCCTTGGATTTTCTCCAGGAAGCTCTAACATTAAAGCCTAATATTACAATGGAAGGGAACCAGTTTATCGCAGGGAGATGCCAACAGCAATTTTCTTGCTCCAAGAAATGGAGCCACAAAACAAGACGATATCGAAGCTTGGGCTCGGATCACTTCGGTTTTATAGCTCTAACCTCGATTCGTGTAACAATATTCTCTTTGGAATTCTGAAAGTGGATTTATGTCCTCTGTCCAAAAAATCATCCAGAACGGCTTCTCGGGGGCCATAAAAAAGCTTTTTAACCTTTGGAAGAACATGATTTCCTACAAGTAAAGTTAGCCAAGATTCTTACCAAATGTATTCTGCTTTCGATCATAATTCCGAGACTGTTAAAGAAATGAGTCAACATGAATACTACTTTAGAATAGTTGAAAATAACAGGCGAAGGTCAAGTCAAATGTTTAAAAACACTCGGTGTAAATAACTAAACATTAAAAATCTGTTAGAACAAGGCCTGCAGCAGTTCTGCACGTTTTCTACCTCCTGGCGTACCAGATTGTTAATTAATATTTATTAGGCTTAAGGGCAATAATAGTACTTCTGAGTATTGATAACGCGGTTTCTGACACTGGAGCTGCTACTTTTCATCAAATACCGCCAAAATTACTTTCCAAGAAGCTCACCTGTACCAGACCTGGAGGAAAATCCTGATGTCGGTTTCAGAAGTCGATCCTGGGTCCTCTCACATAGCAGGCAGCAATGCTACAGGGATGGCCGAGACAAAGGATTGTACGAGGGTAATCCAGAAATTCCCAGACGTTTTGAAATAAACATTTAACAAAACGAAAATATAAACCTTTATTATCTACATTTGAAAGTTACAATCTTAAGCTATTTTTCTGCATAATCGCCATTCAAATTGAGGCATTTATCATCCCGTGGCACAAGTTTTTCAATACCCTCTCTGTAGAAATCTGCCGCCTGCGACTTCAACCACTGGTTTACACCGGCATGCAGTTCAGCGTCAGTATCAAAGATCAATTTGATGCACCAAACTCCGTGAAATTTGGGGAAAATGTTCCGAAGTTCTGTAATCGTGAAACGACGATTTTTACGAATTCTGTCATTGATTTGCATTGACAATTCATCAGTTATAAGGCTAGGGCTACCACTGCGATCCTCGTCGTGAACATTGGTACAGTCATTTTTAAAATCAAGGCTCCATTGCCAGACTCTGCTTTCACTCATTATTCCCTGCCGTAAACATCATAAAGTTGACGATAAATTTCAATTGGTTTGTTCTTTTTAGCCAACCGCACTTTACAAGTGGCGGGATTTTCTATTGCAGCGCACATTTTAACAACTCATAGAGAGCACAGTAAGGAAGAAACAGTCCTCCTGCTACCACAGCTGGATGAGTACTGAATGTAGGAACGTTCTGACACCAAGATGGCGGCTCTAGCCCTATTCATAGCCACGATAGGTCCAAACGTCTAGGACTTTCTGGACTGCCCTCGTATATACAAACACCAGCTTTTGACACATTAATTTTTGACAATTAATTAAACTCCCTCCGTCTCTCTCTCCCCTCTCTCTGCCCCCTCTCCCCCTCCCTCCCTTATCCCCTCTCTCCCTTCTCCCCCCTCTCTCCTCTCTCCCCTCTCCCCTCTCTCCCATCTCTCCCCTCTCTACCCTCTCTCCTCTCTACCCTCTCTCCTCTCTCCCTATCCCCCTCTCCCCAGCGAAAAGCTGTAACAAGATTGCTTGAAAGTTAAGTTAACCACAAGGCGCATAGGTGTAAATGGTGATCTAACAAAAAGGATTCAAGAAAAGGTGTCCCATTCTGTAGGAACTATTCAGGTGATGTGTGTGAGGTGCCACTTCACCTATTTTCTAATATAGACACATTATCATCATCATTTCTTTTCTTGACAGTTTTATGACTATTGGTGTTGTCAGTCTCTTTGCTTTTTTTCTATGTTGCCGACAGTGCTCTTCACGTTTCTAAGATGGCCTTTGCCATGATATTTTGTACTGATCTTTACCTCTGACCTTTGTCATGATTTGTTTTACAAGGGCGCTAATGACCTAGCTGTTGTTCGCCCTTAAACACAATCATCACCACCATGATTCTAATAGTTGAATTTCTATCAGCTAGAGCACTATGTCTGCATGAACGAAATCTCAATTTTAAATAAGGCTCAGCTTTGACGTTGAAATGCTTTGGTAAATTATTCCCAACTCTTCATGGTTGATATAACAATGTAGTGATGTAGTCCAGTAAGATTATATTTTTAGAAACTCTGGCATACACAAAATACAGTTGCCATGAAGAGTATCTGAGAATTTCTCTTCAACACTATAGTTCACACAGCGGACAGAGTTGGCAGAACATAAATAATTTAGCGTATATTGTATGTGTGGTTTCTTAGCATGTTATAACATAACAAGCGCCACAATTTCAAAGTTGATATCAATTTTATTTAATGGTATAAAACTATCTAGCGCTGTGAAAGTAATGTATATCTGTTTAGGGACATGGTGATAATATTTCAAGAGACCAAGTTTAGCAGCTAGAAGGACGAAAACAAAGACATTTTTAATCTGCGAAAGGCCAGTGGATTTAACAGAACGAAATGTTAGAAGGGAAGTATAAAAGAAACTGGAAATCATTAAACCTTCACTTTAAGGACGCGTGGTTTCAACTACGCCAATGGTTATGCAGTGGTGTGACATTAAACAAATCTTATGTGATACATTCACCTGACTTTCTCTACCCTTATCGTTTATTAGTGAGTATATAAATTATTCTTATCAAGCTTATTTTTATATTCACTAAATTTTAATCCAAATAAACCTTAACAGAAATAGCTATATTACACATTTCGTTAGGATACAAAGGGAACACCGACAGTCATGGACGCTATATGCTAGCCTTACTATTTCCATGCAATCATGAGAATCAAATGAATGTTGAAAGGACTTTAAGAGAATTAACAAGAAATGAACAACTCGAATCTTTAATAACATGTATCTCAGAAAAGCTTATGCCACAAATAAAGTTATTAGAAATAAAATGTATGTTTTAAGGAGATCTACATGATTTGTGTGGTACTTTTCGTATATCGTTAACGTTTACCGCTTATACAAGATTACACAAAATTCCCTCCGATTGCAGAGGCCTTCATAGGCTATTCCCTGAAAATTCAATATATACATTTTATTTGTCATTTAAATATCTTTAATATATGGTATTTTAATCAAAATCGTTATAGCAATTTTTTAGAAATAAAAAATGTCAAAAGTATTCCATGTAAAGCCTAGTTTGGGGTGAGGGATTCTGTTGAAAACCTTCGCGTCGCATCTTTGTAAGATATTGAAACAAAATACTAAAAACAAGGTTTGGTGCTTATCCGGCTTTTCAAAAAAATGTTCCATGTAAAGGGTAATTTGGGGTGGGGTGATTTTATTGAAAACCTTCGTGTGGCATCTGTGGAAGATACTGAACCTAAATACCAAGTTTGGTGTTTATACGACTGTTCGTTTCTGAGTTATGCTATTCACGAACACACACACAGGCACACGTGGACACATTTCCAAAAATGTTTTATTTGGATTCAGGGCGCCTCAAAACATGTATTTCCGACGAAATATCGATATCCAATTCTACTACTTATTATAGTAGTAGAGAAAACAAAAGCTCTTCTGTTGTCCATGCCTTCAGTTCAGTAACAAATTTAGTCCCTGGAATACATAGTGATTTTGTGTTTTGAACTTAGTTGTAGTAGAATCGAATTTCTATATCTTTATTTTATTTCTATTTTAATAATCTTAAACGCCATGACTTTGTAGTGTTGAAATGTGCTAGTCGATTTAAGTGTCCAATGAAGTGAAAAAATAGGCCTTGAACTTATTTTATTTATTTATTTTTTGAGAAAAACAATCACTTGCTAAAATAAATAGAAATAAAGAATATCTCCGCACTGCGGCTATTTGTTGGCAATTTGCTCAAAAATTAGTTTAGGAAGGCCATTAAGGTACTAGTATTTTGCACTTATTCATTATAAAATAGCAATAACCAAGATATTAAACGGTTCAGATATACAAATTAAAAGCACATAATTAACTACATTGTTTTCCTAATTACTTTCTCTACTACGTATAGTAAGTAGGGGAAGTATTGTATTCCACCCAAAAATTCGATACCGAAATTTCACCGGAAATACATGTTTTGAGGCCAACTGAATTAAAAAAAATCTCATGTGTTACACTCACATGACCTTCTCTACTGTTTTACAAACTCTTATTCTCCATCTATTTCATATTAATCGAGATAAACATTTGCAGAAGCGATCTTTTGACACGCAAAGAAAATTGCATTTTTAAGCGACCAGTTCTAAAAATATTTGACTATCGCTTAAGGAATGCTATGTTCCCCTTGTTTTGTAATTGCAAGGGTAATTTAGTAATACAGTAGCCTTTAAGCATCGACAGATATATCTTAATAGCTGGTTACTAGGTGCAGCACCATACTCTTTGCATATACAAGAAAAAAATGATGTGTTACACTCACATGACTTTCTCTACTCTTGTACAATCTATTTTTACAAACGCCTATTCTCCATATGCTTTATGTTATTCGAGATATCGAGATGTCAATCTTATTGCTAATTTTCTTGTAGATGCAAGGGGAATATGGTAGCTTTTAAGCGATGGACAAATATTTTAACGCTGGTTGCTATGCGGCGCATTCCATTCTCTTTGCAAGTCCAGGACATAAAAAAATGAATAACGAATTTGAGAAAAAGTATAAGTATTGGAAAATTTAAGGGAATAACAAGCAATATCTCGAAAACGGTTCACTCAACAAAAGAAATGTATATGACATAAGTTGTGTATTTTAACGAGATCTACATTTTTTGTGTAGTAAAATTTTGTCTATCTCTTATGGTTTACCAGTTATGCAAAAGTTGTTCACAATGAAGAATACTTTTGGATACATTCCCAGAAAATTAGATATATACATTTCGTTTCTCATGACAATATCGTAAACATATGATATTTTAATCAAAATCGTTAGAGCCATTTTAAAGAAAATTAAAATTTTCGAAACATTTTCCATGTAAAGGGTAGTCTGGGGTGAGGTGATTCTCTTAAAAACCTTCGTGTCGCATGTTTGGAATATACTGAACCTAAATACTAAGTTTGGTGTTTATCCGACTGTTCGTTTTTGAGTTATGCTGTTCAAAGACACACACACACACACACACAGACACGCACACGGACATGTTTCCAAAAATGCTTTTTTTGGATTCAGGAGGTCTCAAAACATGTATTTCCGGTGAAATCTCGGTATCGAATTTTTGGGTGTAATGCAATACTTCCCCTACTTACTCTACGTAGTAGAGAAAGTAAAAAAATGAATAACGAATTCCCATTTGAGAAAATAAGTATTAAAGATTTAAAGGGAATAACAAGCAATATCTCGAAAATGGTTCACTCAACAAAAAAAGACGTATGAACAATAATTGCGTATTTTAACGTGATCTACATTTTTTGTGTAGTAACAATTTGTCTATCTCTTATGGTTTACCAGTTATGCAAAAGTCGTTCACAATGCAGAATACTTTTGGAGACATTGCCAGAAAACTCTAGATTTACATTTCGTTTGTCATTAAAATATCTTAAACATATGATATTTTAATCAAAATCGTTAGAGCCATTTTAGAGAAAATAAAATATTTCGAAAAATGTTCCATGTAAAGGGTAATCTGGGGTAGAAGGATTTTCTTGAAAACCTTCCTGTCGCATCTCTGGAAGATACTGAACCTAAATACCAAGTTTGGTGTGTTTATCCGACTGTTCGTTTCTGACTTATGCTGTTCACAGACACACACACACACGGACATGTTTCCAAAAATGCTTTTTTTGGATTCAGGGGGTCTCAAAGCATATTTCCGGTGAAATTTCGGTATCGAATTTTTGAATGGAATACAACACTTCCCCTACTTACTATACGTAGTAGAGAAAGTAAAATTCTGATGTGTTACACTCACAAGACTTTCTCTACTCTTGTAGAAACTATTTTTACAAACTCCTATTCTCCATATGCTTCATGTTAATCGAGATGTAAACCTTATTGCTAAGTTTCTTGTAGATGCAAGGGGAATTGGTAGACAATAAGCTATAATCAAATATTTTAAGAGCTGGCTGATATGTGGAGTATTCCATTCTCTTTGCTTTACCAGAACTAAAAAAAAATTCTGATGTTACACTCACATGACTTTCTTGACTCTTGTACAAACTATTTTTACAAACGCTTATTCTCCATATGCTTCATGTTAATCGAGATATCGATATGTGAATCTTATTGCTAATTTTCTTGTAGATGCAAGGGGAATATGGTAGGTTATAAGCGATAGTGAAATCTTTTAAGCGTTAATTGCTTTGGCGCATTCCATTCTCTTTGCATGTCCAGGGCATAAATGAAAAGAATAACGAATATGAGAAAAGTATTGGAAAATTTAAGGGAATAACAAGCAAAATTCCGAAAATGGTTCACTCATCAAAAAACATGTATATGACATAAATTGTGTATTTTAACGCGATCTACATTTTTTTTTGTGTAGTAAAATTTTATCTATCTCTTATGGTTTACCAGTTATGCAAAAGTCGTTCACAATGAAGAATACTTTTGGAGACATTGCCAGAAAATTCTAGATTTACATTTCGTTTGTCATTAAAATATCTTAAACATATTATATTTTAATCAAAATCGTTAGCCATTTTAGAGAAAATAAAATTTTTCGAAATATTTTCCATGTAAAGGGTAATCTGGGGTAGAAGGATTTGCTTGAAAACCTTCCTGTCGCATCTCTGGAAGATACTGAACCTAAATACCAAGTTTGGTGTTTATCCGACTGTTCGTTTCTGAGTTATGCTGTTCACAGACAGACACACACACACGGACATGTTTCCAAAAATGCCTTTTTTGGATTCAGGTGGTCTCAAAACATGTATTTCCGGCGAAATCTTGGTATAGAATTTTTGGGATATGAATATGCTATTTTTTGCAAATTTTGCTTTAAACTTCTCACCGTGTACCCAAGGTGTTTATTGAAACTTTCTAAACTTTTTACCTCCTTCAAGAAACTACGCACTCGATCTTTAATAAATTTGAACCCTCGGATTTGCAGTTAGACAGGAGTTTTAACAGAGGATGAACAAGTCTGTGCCAGTTTAGATCGATTTTCTACAAATTAGCACCACAAACGGGTGATTCTCATTCTTCAAGTAAGGCCACACACCGATTAAAACTAAAATCCTCTCTATGCATAATGGAATGTTTGAAACAAAATTATCGCAGTAAGCGAATGAATTACTGTAATTGATTTTTCCCGTCTGTGGAAGGGGGTTTCATTGATCCGTAACTTATTTTTATTCCGACAAACTTGGGTCCACCTAAATGGACCGAACGAAGTCGTATCCGACTCATTCCGCAGGTCCCGGATGACTGCCCATAGTTTTCCGAGGTTTCCCCCCGGTCGGTAGGCGAATACTGGGATGGTTCCTTTTCTACCACGACTTTCCTGCCCTTCGGTCCCTATACCATCTCATTCAGTGCCGTCTGATTCAGGGATGTAGGCCCAGGCGACGGTGTTCGGCGGGTTGCGGCTTGGAACTGGAGGCTTGTGGGTGGCGGCGTCGGATGCGTTAAATCTGGAAACGTTAAGGACCGCGTCCATGCTTGCACCAGTCGTCACCGGATCTAGTCTCCCCTCATCCCCTTTCCCAGGGGTCACGGTAGAAGCAAAAAGACTCGTTATGGCCCACTTGGGATGCTCTGCACCGGATGCTAGGGTCCCTCCGATCATCCGTACCTTCACCCAAATGAATTTTTGAATATCCACGATAATCCATTCTGGGCCACTGGTCTATATATGCATCGAAATATGGAATAGTCTCAACGAAACCGTCAGTTGGGCTGGGGAGTAGAGAATGCATCATAATACCAACTGCTCTGTTTACTTACTAAAACTCCTCTGCCTGATAATGATAAACCGGGAAAAACCGGGGGACATTAAAACTAAAACGAAACAAACAAAAATATGCTACTTGATTGAGAGTAGGAGATCAGTGTTTACTATAAATAAGAGTTTTAGTGAGTCTCTAATGCACAATTTCCATCGGTTCTTCACGTAGGGAAAAGCTCTCTAATTTGAACCGCCTCTTAAATTGAACCGCTCCAATATTTTCCAAACTGTTCGACAGGTTTCACCATAATCCTAGCAGAAGCGTAGCGTAGCGTGTACAGCTATGAATGCTTGGAGTTGTTGACTTTGCATTCTGAGCTGTGGTTTCAGTTGTATGAAGTGTTGTGTGTTTTTGGTGCTTCAGAAGTAATATTTGACTCGTCTAGCTAAGCTTATACGACCAACTAGGCACGTTTGAGATGCTCTATATATATTACATGCTATGAAGTGTTTATTTAGCAAAAATATTCATGCATACGTTTTTTCAAGCAGCGTCTCTTCTAGTCACATAGATGCTAAAGTTTCCAAAATGGCATGGCACTGTTTGAACCCTATATTGAACTGGTCCAATTTAGGAAACCTATTGAAGTTCTAGGATTGTTCAACTGCGAATAGTATATCTTGTAAATAAATATCGATATAATATGTTAAGTTAAAAAAATCAAATTAAAAACAGTGGCTGACATGAATATCTGAATGTGAATTGTCTGAAATTACGGACATGATCCAGCGTATGAGTTTTAGGACATGGCTTCACCAAAAGTGTGCAAAAGTTAGTGCTAAGAAGCAAGTGTTTTATAGTGAAGGCTGTGTATAGCTAGACGCTTTTGTATGAGAGTAAAATTTAGTAAAAACTCTATATTTGCAAATAATACCTATTCCAAAAACCAACTGATTGTCATATAAACATTCAAACTGTTAAAGGAAATTGTTATTCTTATTACAATTTTGGACTTTACTTTTGTTGCTGATAGCATATTTGTTTTGAATGTACAATAAAATGTGTATTTTGTATTAATAAAAATACTTTTAAACTTAAAAGTATGTGGTTCATTTTAAGACACGGGTAGTTCAGTTTAAGGACCACGTTCTTAATTTGAACCAATTTACACCATCTCACTTTTTAAATGTTATTTAATTGATAATTGTATTAATTTTAAATTGTGTTGAGGATATTGATAGCGCAAGGATTTGTCACTTTAACACTTGTGTTTCTGAAAATTTTGATTTGAAATTATAATTATTATTTACTATTTAGGAGTAAGTGGTTCAACATAGGGACCTTTCCCCTATACAGACAGAGTCCGTGAATAAAATAATGGCTTACTTTATCTAACATAATGTGGGAAACCTTTTGTATATTTAAGCAAATAAGAGTATTATTGATTATGGTTAATTCAGATTTCATTCGTAACAGTATTTAGATGTCTTCAATTTTCTCCAAGTGTTTGTATATACAAAGTATGCACTTTAAAATTTGCCATTGAAATTTAAAGCAAAACTCTTAACCCGCCTATATGATGTGGGGGTAGCGTGTTTGCCTCACATTCAAGAGCTCACTAGTTCGAATCTGGTTAGGGTGAGTTACCCGAATAAGGATTTTCCCTTATACTGAAAAGACGAAGCTCTATGGAATTCCGGGCTCATTTTAGCAGCATTTCACCGATTTCATTCGTCAGATAACGTTAAAACATAAAAAAGGCTTCCGTACCTATTCAGGCGTAAGAGTCTGTCGAGCACCCGTATTTATCTAGAAACAATTACATTAGTTTCTTCATTGTAGGCGAGTTGTGAAAAGTGTTTTGATGAAAGGAGCTGCATCTATGTCACTTCAGAATTCAATTAAAATCTTATTCTAAAAAAATCGCTTAAATGTACAGTATAATGTGGTTAAGCATGAAATCAGGACACACTGGGAAGGGAAGTGAAAATACATTACTTTAATGAGCACGAGTGAATTCTTTGCAATTTGAATATCCTAGTGGCAATAAACATGCAAATTTTACCCAGTTATGGATATTAACACTCAAGCGTACAAACAGAAGTGCTGAATATAAAAGTTAATTCACAAAGGAGAGCAAAAGGGCTGAAAAGATTGAAACAATAATTGTAGAATAATGGAGACCAAGGCAGCTATATTTTAATGGGGTTTTACAGCCTACGAACTATAGCCCCATCTGGCCAAAGCAAAAAGCTGGTATTTTTCATTTACTTTTCTTCTGCCTTTATACTTTCCTTAGGAACATTAATTGTATTTTCCAGCTTTCCACACCTTCTCTGTATTGCTTCATGCTCATTAGGGAGCCTTGAATGGTGAATGCATTATTTCAGAATGTCGCAGACGCACAGGCATTATGCTTTATTCCAGTAATGCCTTAGTTTTCATATTATTTTAATTATTCGTCTCTGTAAATGAGTTTGGCTGAATAGAAATTCAGGTTTTGTTTTGCAGTCTCCCTCGAGTCTAAATGTATTATCTTGCATAATTATAAATCAACAGAGAACGCTGAATTGTGTTAAACTTTATATCAGCAATTTATTCTCTAGTGTTTTATCATGAAAAACAGGTTACAAATGGTAGATTTATTAGGAACGGTGACAACAGAATTTTGCTATAAATTCAAACTGACAGTCTACATTGGTTCGAGTAAAACTTAGCACAAAAACACACGCTGTTCTGCAGCATAAAACATTATAACAAAATCCCTGAACAGAACACACAGTTTCACATAAGGTTTTTCCCAGTATACTCCATGACAAACTACTAAATTGGAAATGTTACTACATTCCACGAGGGCGCGAGCTAGGCTATCGCAGAGCGATATAACCGTGACCTGCTGCGAGTCAAACCCGTAGGCCTCCAGTCGTGTCATTGAAGATAAACTGGAATAAGCACAGAGGGGCAAGCGAAATCTGTAATAATGTCTGGTTTCTTCCTTCAACAGGTTATGGGGAAACCGCTTTTTCTGCAACTTTATTCGTTAAAATTATTATACTTAGTGAGCATCCCAAAACTACTGACAACATTAATTACTGAATCTTCTCAAGATAACCACGAAGTTCTCAACTCCTAATAAACGAGTGCTAAAGATTCTGGTGATCGCTAGCCAATAACAGTAAATCTTTCAAGAGATCGATAAACCACACTAAGATTGGCCATCTCCTTCACGACCTATTCCGTGAACTCCTAGATAGGCAGGGAGGTGTTCTGAAGGTCAGTCCATCAACTGTTGAAAATGCCGTGGTGCCAAATTGCTTTCTGACACGCAATCGAGAGGAGCGATGCCAAAACACTTGTAGATGTGGAACTTTGCTATATTTCGAAGTTCCGGCAAACCACTCTCATTAGGTATGTCAGAATTATTCACGATTTGGGTTACTATGGCGACCAGCGAGGCAACTGGTTTTATAGCCGTGGTTTGTATTCCTTCCCAAAGGCTAAATCTACACGATATGGCATGGAGAAGGAATAAATTTAGTTCACATTGTAACAGACTTTTCATGTATATAGTTTTTATTTAGCTATCAAAGTTGAAATTGGACAATCTTATCAGTGAAGAAGTCAATTGATAAAATAAATGAGTCGAATGATATTAAAAGCCTTCACTTACATCATGATGGTAAAATCTGGACGATCGTTTGGAGACTTCAAGACTCAATTCCTGCAGAAGATAAGAACTTGAAGTCTCGAAACGATCGTCCAGATTTTATCATCATGATGTAAGTGAAGGCTTTTAATATCATTCGACTCATTTATTTTATACATTTTATTTAGCTTCTGATCCAAATTCTGTCAGATAATTAATTTAGAGACAAATATGAACTAATTTAGAATCATTAAATCCATTCATCATAAACGGCGGAGTCCACAGTGCACATGCTTGTTTAGAGATTATATGAAAAGTTTCTCATGATTTCTGCTTTTTCTTTTCTAATGGCTCTTTTCTGCAGGGATAATGTGGCTTTTAACACTTATTGTCTGCAGATACAGTAAATGAAATCGATGCATTTGCTCATTCAAGCATAGCGTATACAAAGTCCAGAGTTACCTCACATTTGTCTCACCAGGATAAGTCAAATCCAGGAATAAAGAAAGTCCTCCGAGAGATCCCCCCCCCCAAATGAGATTTAGAATTATATCCTCTGACTACTATCCCCAAATTAGTATTAATACTTCCTCTACTTCCACATCCCGTACTGTTGTTCACAGTTTTACCTTCAGGGTGTTTATTTTGAATCCACAGCAGAAGATGCCTGAATACAATGCAATATCTTCCATTATTGCACTTGACTCAAAATTTCGATATTGCTGTTTCCTCAGAGATACATACACACAGATTATCACAATATTTGGAATACTACCACAACCAGTGTGTTTTATTTTAACCAAAAAGTTCTATTTGCGTTATAGTTTTGACCAACTCCTATGATGTGGAGCATTTATAATGGGTTTCAGAAATTCGTACTATCACAAAATCGGTCATTTAAAATGAAAATACTGTATTTTATTTCATAAATTTGTCGTATCTTTACCCTGATTCAAATTATATAAGTAGTATCGGAGTATAAGAATCGTTTGGATTTTGAAGCGAACTGTTAAAACTAATAAAACGTTATGCATTAAAGTACATTGCACAATGAATTTGTTAATGTTATTTTTTCCTTGTAAATGCCATTAGTAGAATATATTATTACTAAATCATGAAGAATGTAACAAAGTTATGAAGGCTATATCGAGTGTTCTACTTGAAAGTACAAAACCTTTTCTACCAATTTCTTGAACATTCTGTATAGTTATCCTCTCCAAATCCATTCGTCAGTACTAATTAAATACAATTAATATAATATGGTTATCGGACACCTATATTTTCTAATAAAAAGAAAACATTTTAAAAGGTTCAGGCACTTTTCGGGGTACAGAGGATTTTCCCCAGAGTTCAGTCATAAATTTTGAAGACAAACTGGCTTGTGTTTGTTTTTGATTTAAAATTTGCCTGTTAATCATTTATATTCGTGAGCTGTTACATAACTAAAAAATATAAAAATAAAAACAATTTACAGGAGTCAATCCCAACATGGTCGATTGATAAACCCGAGATGAATCCGTTGACATTTCTATAATTTTTATAGCTTGTTTGAATGTGTAAAAGCAACAATGATAATTCAAACTCAAAAAAATGCATCATCAGCCAACATGTGTCAGCCGAATTCACCGAAATCAAGTGCAGAAGAATCGCGCGAGAAGAACCAATCCCGGCGCTTTCAGGATGCAGCGCGACTGATGGTGTTCAAAACCTCCTCCTTTTAATCAATCCACTTGTCTTCAAAAGTTAAGTAAATCGGCTTTTGTGAAAGCTGTGTTGTGGTGAACGGTGAACTAAATCTTAAGTCTCTAAAATTTGTTAAAATGTACGACAAGCTACCAGTATAAAATGAACGACTTCCGTTACATGACATAATTCGGAAGCCAGTGATTAATTTTCAATAATGATAATTACTGCTTCTTAACCAGTATCACGACAGGAGGACACTGGGGTGTGTAACACTTCAAAGTCAAAAATAGATAAACGGCGTGAGATACACCCACTTCCTGAATGCACAGAGACCGATGGTAGATTCATATAACATTTATACGGAACGCTATTTTCAGTAAAATAATTGGGCGTTTAAAATTTGTCGCGGTAATCGGCTCGTGTTATCTTATTTGCTGGGTGCCTGTTATTGTTTTATTATTTTATTATTTTAAAATTTGGGTTCTTTGTCCTCCGGCTAGCTATTATTACTCAGTTAAGCAAGTATCTCTGAGCAGGGCGTGTAAACGGAAAGGAGTTGTTACTAAAAGATAACACTGATAAAAGGATTTACTTTTCACACTTTTATTGCCGTCACACTTAATTAATAATTCACATCTTTAATCTTTACTCACGCCTGACTGAAACTGTAGCATTTCCAATTGTAGTTAATATCGTATTAGTTGCCGCGTACTTCACATTTTTGTAACTAACTTTACGTGTACCTCGCGAGAGATTCTTCCAAACTGTATGACGTGCACCTCACGAGAGATTCCTTAGAACTGCGTGAAACATGCTTATAGCCCGAGAATATATACTCCTTCACCTCGAAATGCCTAAACATTATCATAGAGCTGCTATGGTTACCAAATCGTGCCCACATTAGCGTCTGTTTTGTCAGCCAATCACTACTACTAACATATATGCTCTAGGGAAGATATTCCCTCCATTTCTAAAGAAAGACACGCTACTCTCTTCTTAGTGATAAACAACTCACCCCCTCGGTTTATTATTACCCACTTCTATTGTCAGTTTCAGTTAGGCCGTGTAAACTTATTTCCTAACAATACTTATGGCTAACAAAAATCTAAAATCCTATGCATACAATAATATTAATTTACACTACAATCACTCTGGCATTCACAACATGCTGTGATATAAAATACTGCCTCAAATTTTCTGGATTGAAATAGTATAACTTTTTACCTGAAAGACTTGTGTTTTTATGTTAGCTAAGAGGTCTCGAAGAATGAAAACAGGTCCACCTATGTCGACCACCTGGGGATTGACCAAGAAAGGCAGACTGCTGTATATATTTTTTTTCTTATAGATGTTTATTACTTTGTTCCAGCATTTACATGATCAACTTCAGAGTTCTTTTACCTGAATGCTTTTCTTGGAGTCCTTGGACACATAAGGTGATTCTTTTGTCAAGTACACAAAAATCTCTCCACATTTCTTGAGCATTGCTTCATAGTTCTCAAATCAAATATCCAGGAGCTTTGCCTTTAGAGATGCGAATAAAACTTCCCATAGAGAGAGTTAAGAGCTATAAGGTGCATGTTGTATACAGGTAATGTTGAATTTATACAAAAACTGCATAACTTGATTCATGGCGTGAGGTCGTGCGTTGTCATGATGAACTCATCGCTAATCCTCGTGAAGCTGTCGTTTCTTTAGAATATGCTTCATGGTGACTGACGTGCACTACGTTTATGTGGGGAAGCATGCTGGTAAGTTATCGTTTTGCAGTCTAAACAGACGAGCATAACCTTCCCTGCAGATGGAACGACTTTGGTCTTTTCTGGTGTTGGAGAACCTGGACATTTTTACGATGTGCTGGATCATTTTCCTTGAGAATCTTAATGATGCAGCCATGATTCATTCGATGATAACTGATTCCAGAAAAGCATTCCCTCCAGCATGGAGATGCAGCACCTCATAGTTTGTCTCCATTGGCAGAGCCTTTTGCTCAAGAGTCAACAGACATGGCATACAACAGGTACAGCATGGACCACATGGAGTTGGTCATGCATTGTAAACACACTTGCATATAAAATTTCCAACATTTCACAGTTTACGTGAGGTTATCCCCGATCCTCACAGATAATCTCAGCCGCTCTATTGGTGTTGGCATCTACAATAGCAGAGGCCAAAACAGCAGATCCAACTTGTTTTTTACTTTCTCTACTACGTATAGTAAGTAGGGGAAGTATTGTATTCCACCCAAAAATTCGATACCGAGATTTCACCGAAAATACATGTTTTGAGATCCCTGAACCCAAAAAAAACATTTTTGGAAACACGTCCGCGTGTATGTCTGTGCGTCTGTCTGTCTGTGAACAGCATAACTCAGAAACGAACAGTCGGATAAACACCAAACTTGGTATTTTACGTTCAGTATCTTCCAGGGATGCGACACGAAGGTTTTCAAGAAAATCCCCCCACCCCAGACTACCCTTTACATGGAACATTTTTCGAAAATTTTAATTTTCTCAAAAATGGCTCTAACGATTTTCATTAAAATATCATATGTTTAAGATATTTTCATGACAAATGAAATGTATATCTCGAATTTTCTGGGAATGTCTCCAAAAGAATTCTTCATTGTGAAAGACTTTTGCATAACTGGTAAACCATAAAAGAGACAAAATTCTACTACACAAAAATGCAGATCGAGTTAAAGTACACAATTTATGTCGTATACATTTTTTTTGTTGAGTGAACCATTTTCGAGATATTGCTTGTTATTCCCTTTAATTTTCCAATACCTATACTTTTTCTCAAATGGGAATTCATTATTCATATTTTGTCTTGGATATTCAAAGAGTATTAATCTGTGGCTAACGGAATGGTGCTGCACCTAGCAACCAGGTATTAAGAGATATGTATGTGCTTAAAGGCTACTGCATTTCCAAATTGCCCTTGTAAATATATTTTCCCCCTTACATCTACAAGAAAATTGGCAATAAGATAGAGTCTGCAAACGTTTATCTCGATTAACATGAAGCATATGGAGAATAAGCTTTTGTAAAAATAGTTTGTACAAGAGTAGAGAAAGTCATGTGAGTGTAACACATCAGATTTTTTATTTATTCATTCCATAGATTAAACCCATTTTACAAGTGGTATGTTAGGGTTGTAGGTTTATAATTTCACAAGGATTAAAATAGCATCATTATTTACATTTTACAATATTCGATGGATGCGGGGAATTCATTTTACAATATATTTGTATTAACATATATTAAAAATATTATGCAATTGTTTTATAAATTCTATATTACAATGGTTTAAATGAAGTTTCAAACAGTATCTTCTGCAAATGAACTAAGGATAATTAAAGAGTAAATGTTCTATTGTTTCTTTATTTTCGCAAGGGCATTTTATATGATAATATGAAATCGGCGGAAGTATGTACAAAATTTGCCATGACCACAAACAAATTGTGACGATATAAAGTCAAATAAGAATACTTTACATGTTAGGCTACTGTGTATATCAGGGTAAATATGTTTTTTGTTATTTCTCCATTGTTGCCATGTTGTGAATTCCAGTGTATTTTGTACTCTGACTTTATTCTTGATATTGAACGTTTGTTTTACGCATAATTGTAATTACTGGAAGCTGCTTTTGTTGCCCATCTTGTTTAACGATGGCCATCTTTGAAGTCCTTGAACAACCTAAACGCTGATACACGAGCTAGTGCATCTTTACTTAAGCTTGTTACATTTTCCATAAGTTTATGAGGCTATAGGATTTAAGCAAAAACAAGAGTTTTGTCGCTTCGCGCTCTCGTATTTCCATTTTGAGCGAAATGAAACAGGAGGCTACCAGCAGCCGACTGATATGATAGTACTACCGGCTGTGGAGATTATGTATAAAACACCACTTTTTCTTACCTTCATGGTGCAAATAAATGTAATTGAAGGAGGCTACGGGAAAAGTCAATCTCATTCTTCGTTAATCTACAATAATAGTTTTCATACATAGTATTTATCACTAACTTTGATATCGTAATTATATATATGATAGGAAGATAGAGAAATAATTACACTAAGTAATTTCTGTGTTTTAAATCAAAGTATAATATAATAAGCCTAAGTTAAAAGGTTTGTCCGGAGAAAAGGGTCATTAGAGCATTATGTTAGGAAAAGTCATTAGTAACAGCCGAGTAGTGAACGAATTGGCATAGATATTCCTGGAATACAGTTAAGGGGTGCGTTCAGTACGTTTGAAAAGTTACGTAGACAGAGATTCTGTATGTTAGAAAGGGAATGAAATTCTGAGATTCGTGCAAGGTATCGGACGAAAGCAGTATTAGATACGCATATGTAGATTTTTAGGATTTGATCGTATAAGTAAGAACGTTGGTATGGGTAGAGATGAGTAGGTGGAGCTTAAGATAAGAAAAGAGCATGCATTTTAAATCAGAATAATTAAGCTTGCTTCCTCACTCACTCACTCACTCACTCACTCACTCACTCACTCACTAAATCGTGTGACGTACTTGTGTGACGACGCTTGTAATTACTCGCATAGTGTTTAGTTTCATTTTTAAGTTATGTCGCTCTCAGTGACAGGCTTGAGTTAGAAAGGTTTAGCGACTAATGCGAGGGATCTTTCCGAGTAACATTTCTGCGACTTACGGCAACCGACACTTCGCATCAGTATTATTCTAGAAATAGTTTAATTCTTTAGTTCAATTGTCGGCAACTCTCTTCAAACCGAATATGTTAGTGTACATTAAAATGTATCAGCTAACTAAATTGGTGTTATCCTTTCTCTCTACACTCACGCATACCCTGAGACAAAGAACTCACAGCTATACCACTGAAGCAGCAGGCAGACCAGACAACGCAGAACGAACTAGGAGATGATATCATAGAACTCCACAACAAAGTAGCTAACATTAAACGTTTTATAAAGGATGCAACTTCAAGATAGCAGCATCAGAATGTGAAGCAAAGGTTACGACTTCAAAATTATCGCACCAACAAACGGGTTCAACATAATAGAAGAACCGTTTTATTCCAAAACAACATAATGGAATGCCTATTATTTCTTTGAATCACTCTGTAGTGTAGAATTTTATAAATTGGCATGCTTCTTTGGGTGTTTATATAAATTCATCAACATTCTGTGTAACTTCTGCATGCATGTCTTAATATTATATACTGGGTTTTACATATATTCCTATAGCTTCGCTTATTAGAAACGTAGTCTTATGTGATTCCTCTAAATCGTATCAAAAGAAGATACATAAAGTTGGGCAACTGAAGTGAAAAATATTAATACTCAGAGATACGAATATCATTTTAAAAACAAGGCGATTAAGCATTTAAAACAAAAAATTACTGCTTACGAAGATAAACTTTGATACCCAATCACTGATTTACGAAAAACGTTAACTGAAATTTAAAATTAAGCCTGAGTGAAATGTCATCTGTGATATTATTACTGGAGTGCAGCCACAGAATTTCCATTTAATTAATGAAGTTAATGAATGTAAATGAAAACAAAGGACACATTTGCCTCCTATGAAAGCTAAATAGAAATTTGTTAAAACGTTATCTAATTGGAAAATAAAAGAAAATGTCCTGAGCAACAATCACAAACATTCTCTATTCATTAGCATTTCAACGATTGTGCTTTGTAATTTGATAGAATGCCTTTTTTATCTACATGATCGTAATGAACATCTGCATTTATTAATTCAAATAGCAACGTTTTTTTAGTGTACTGTAAACGTAAATAGAAATTTATATATCCGCCATGAACTACTAAGTAAGGGCATGGACAACCAAAGTTCCAAAATATACTGAACCTAAAGTCTAGAAAACTTAAACGTAATGCTGCTAATGTTTCGCATAGTTTATGCCGCGAAAAACTTTTGTATTAACAAGAGATAATTTGTTCTTGCAGTAAACTTTTGCGATTCATTGTGGTTTCTTAGTTATATTTCTTAGTTATACAGGATGAACCATTTAAGTTGAGACTGTAAAATATCTCCAAAACTAAGCGTTGTAGAAAGAAATTCGTGGATAAAAGTTGCTTATATTATGGGGGAAAGTAAATGACATTAGTCGCGTTTTGTTTGGAGGATATTATGATGGCCATTTTGAGGCAGAATTTTTAACATTTAAATGACTTCAGTCTAATTATATAATATAAAATATAATAACAGCCGGCCTTAAAGCAATATGTGCATTTAAAAATATATAAAAATGCATGTAACAGTCATTGTATTAATGCTTATATTATTATGTACATGTTCAACAATGTTACCTGAATGTATTACGTAATTTAATAATGTAGGAGCTGTGAGAATAGTAGGTTAAAAGTCGCTAACAATGAGGTAACCTTGAAGCAATAATGAGCTAGAAAGTTTAATAATGCTACTGGTAATTCTTGGAGCAACAATAATGTAATATTTTTAAGACAGTTTATAAATAGCCAATCAACAACCAGAAAAAAGCTTAAGTTAAATAAAAGTAATCTATTGGATTAGGAATAGCCAATCAGAGAACTTAAAATGCAGAAATTTACAAATTTAGGCGGTAGAAATCAGTTCAGTTGCTTGTAGACAGTGTTCTTAACCGGACGCGAGACGCCTCCTCGAAGTTTAGTACGTATTCAGTGTGAGACAAAAATAGTTTACCTGTTAAAAAGTGCAAGTACCTAATAAATAATCTCACAGCTCTCTCTATCAGTGAAGTGTTATTTAAATCGTGTCAAGAATTAATAAAAGAAGTTAAGTATAAATTATAATCTGTGTAATCCTACATTTTTCTGCCGCACCACGGCTTGTTAAGTTATTCATGTCTCTAGAAATTAATACTGACGCAGCCGAGGCAAACATAAATATATAATATTTAAAGAAACCATAAAAATACAAAGTTAATATTTTTTCTTAACTTGGGGCGAGGCTACCGGGTACCATACGTGCGGTTGCAACTACTTCAAGTTCGCCTCCTCAACATTCACCTCCTCCTAACATAACCTTCCTCAATTTTAGAGCATATAGGTTGTAGGTTTCCATTTAAAAAAATTAAATTGACCCTAAAATGAACATCATAACGTTCTCCAAACAAAACAGACTAATGGCAATTACTTTCCTCCATAATATCAAGCAGGTTTTATTAAAGACATTTCTTTCTATAGCGCTTAGTTTTGGAGATACTGTACAGTCTCAACTTAAATGGTCCATCGTATAACATTCAATTACAATGAAAAAAAGCTTAGCAACAAACAATTCCTTATGCACTCTCTGAAACGACATACTATAATCAGAAAGGTCGGAGAAAGAAAAGGAAAAAATAGGAAGAGTTTTCTGTTCTGGGAGTGAATAAATCCCAATAGCTCTTCGCCTTGTATCTTTTAGAAGTGCATGTTTCAAACACAAAGTTTACATTTATGTGACTCGTTTGAAGAAATGATAACGTACTGTTTTCTCTCTCACTCTCCCCCACACACAGGGATGCTTTTACCTTTTGGAAGAGGTGAGAGAGATACTTCTGTAGAGTTCATTTTGCGATAAATCTAAGATGCTAAAAATAGTCGAGCGACTATGAAAACTATTTTCATTTCCTTGAACTAACCAATAGTGTATTGCACCTTTTTTACCTGATGCAAGTAATAAAGAACATATTATATACTCTTTAACCACTGAAGGTTTTCTTTTTCTCTCTTTTGCATGGAGCTGTTTGTACTTCAAAGCCGCCAATGGTTTTAACACTTCAGTGCATGTCAATCTAATTTTAAAATGCGCTATAGATAAGCAGTAGCGATCGTAAACAAAATTATAAATTTACGCTTAGATAAGTTTATGTAACGAAATAATGTGGATTTAATATAGTGAAAGCAATCCCCAAAACAGCAAGTTGTTTAGAATTTCGCCATATAAACTCACAATTTTGCACCTCTTGCCACTAAATTTGAATTAAGCCAACGAATATTCTTCAATATTTTAGCTGGTATGTGGTGTGGCTCACTCGAAAACTCGGATTTGCGTGTAAAATATCCTTAATGTTAAACCGACTTTGAACTCAAATTATATACAGCATCCTGTATAAAATTAAGTTTTCTAATATGCAGCGGTTCGAGTTCATGCCTACAAACGGATACAATGCTAGTAGACATTGCAGTAGTGTATAAGTATAACAAAACTCGGGGCGTAAATCGAAACCAGAAGTTATTAACGTATTTCAAGTGTACGACTGAAAGTAGCCAAAGGTTAGTAAAATGCAGCAACGTGTTGTAATAATTGGTTCATAAACCCCCAAATAACATAATTAAAATGACACTTTGACTCTCCATTCAGTTACGATAAAATAAGGATAAGGAAACAACAATAACGATTAAATACAAAAGACAACGTATTTTGGTTCATATGGTGAAGCATATCTAATAACGAGAGATGCTCCCGTCTTCATTATCGGCTTCCTGCTGAGGATATCAGAGCAGTAGCATTGCTTATGTTCCTGAGGCAAGTGTTTCTGACCTTGTGGTAGATAACCTGCTGATATGCTTAAGTAATAGCCTTACGTAACACATCGTTAGAGAGAGGGCAGCTTGCCAAAGGAGACCCTTCTCACTTCCCTCAACTGTAATACTGAGCACATTGCAAGAAAATCTTCTGCAATTTGGGAAAACTGTGGTGGTACATCTTAAGTTGGTCAGTACCAGCTTAGTTTGAAAATATTGTTGCTTAGGGCATAGATATGGGAGCTGCAAATACATGCATGGGAGATTTTAAATATAAACGCTTTCAGAAGATGTCACTCCTCCACCTACATGATTATACAGTAAAACCTGTCTTCAGCGGAATTGAACGGGACTCTCGAACATTTCCGTTATAGACAGGTTTCCGTTTAACAAAGGTTCCTTTTAAACACACTATACTTCTATTATAGGAGGTAGTTTAGCAATTTAATCAGCGATGGTTTCAATATTAACGTCATTTTATTCACCACAAAGTTCGTTAAAAACTAGCTGATGTCTTTTGCGAAAACTCTTCAACCATCCATTAGATGCTTTATATCCAGTGTTACCCGGTTTTTCAACTACCTTTTTAGCATATTCCTGCAACATAGGCCTCCTTTTGCGGTGATGGTTTGCCCTAACACTAACGAACCACTCCCACGCTATTTCATTAATGTCCTGGTTTTCACTTTTCTTAAGTTTTCTGTTTATTTTTCCATTAGCATAATTCTCCCACCACATCACAATTTGTTTTGTGCTTTAGAATCTCATAAAATTGAGTTTTTCCTACGTTGAACACCATTACACTAATTCATCACGTTCACTACATAAGTCACTTTCACTCATTCTCGTGCTAAGATCTAGCAGAACTCTTTGTTTTCGAAGCCATGGTGATTACTGCTGAACTAAATCATCACCTACACTACGTGATCAAAAGCATCCGGGCAATATGGTGTTGGCCCACCCTTAGCCTTGATGACGCGTTCACTCTCGCAGGCATACTTTCAATCAGGTGCTGGAAGGTTTCTTGGGGAATGGCAGCCCATTCTTCACGGAGTGCGGAGCTGAGGAGAGGTATCGATGTAGGTCGGTGAGGCCTGGCACGAAGTCGGCGTTCCAAAACATCCCAAAGGTGTTCTATATGCTTCAAGTCAGGACTCTGTGCAGGCCAGTCCATTACAGGGGTGTTATCGTCGTGTAACCACTTACCCTCAGCCCGTGCAGTATGAACAGGTGCTCGATCGTGTTGAAAGATACAATCGCCATCCCAGAATTGCTCTTCAACAGTGGGAAGCAAGAAGGTGCTTAAAATATCAATGCAGGTCTGCGCTGTGATCCTGCCACGCAAAACAACAAGGGGTGCAAGCCCCCTCCAGGAAAAACACGACCACACCATTACACCACCACCACCACCACCACCACCTCCGAATTTCACTGTTGGCGCTACACACGCTGGCAGACGACGTTCACCAGGCATTCGCCATACCCACACCCTGCTGCCATCGGATCGCCACCTTGTTTACCGTGATTCTTCACTCCACAAAACGTTTTGCCACTGTTCAATCGTGTAAAGTTGACTCTCCTTACACCAAGCGAGGCGTCGTTTGGCATTTTCCTGCGTGAAGTGTGGCTTATGAGCAGCCGCTCGACCATGGAATCTAAGGTTTCTCACCTCACGCCTAACTGCCGTAGTACTTGGAGTGGAGCCTGATACAGTTTGGAATTCCTGTGTGATGGTCTGGATAGATGTCTGCCTATTATTCTTTACGACCCTCTTCAAATGTCGGCGGTCTCTGTCAGTCAACAGAAGAGGTCGGCCTGTACGCTTTTGTGCTGTACATGCCCCTTCACGTTTCCACTTCACTATCACATCCGAAACAGTGGACCTAGGGATGTTTAGGAGTGTGGAAATCTCGCACACAAGTGACACCCAATCACCTGACCACGTTCGAAGTCCGTGAGTTCCACGGAGCGTGCCATTCTGCTTTTTCACGATGTCTAATGACTACTAAGGTCGCGGATAATGAGTACCAGGCAGTAGGTGGCAGCACAATGCACCTAAGATGAAAAACATATGTTTGTGTGGGTGTACAGATACTTTGGATCACATAGTGTATGTATAGTAAGTTCAGAGTTGCACTGTTAAGAGCTGTATTCTATGCTGTCTGACAAGTCATTAAGGCAGGAAATGGAAAGGGAATAGACAACAATAAAGGACAATCAGCCGTGCTTATTGTTAACTTAACTAAGGAATGAGAATGAAGGTTTCTCAATATTCGGACCGTCATTAGCGCACCCGCTTCCTAGACTGGTCAGGTAGCAGCAAAATGTTCATGTTTCATCTTAAACATCATGTACTCAGAGCAGACAACGCAGCCATTCACAGGGTGCCTGAACATTTTCTCAACACTGCATTGCGGAACTGGAAGGTTTCACTTAAAAGACGTACTTTGATTTCCGTTGTCCGCGAACACAGTTTCCGTTTAATAAAGGGAATTTAGCATATTTCTTACCCCAAAATCATGGAACCATGAAATATTTCCGTTTAAAAGAGAGTCCGTTGAAGGCAGGTTTTGCTGTATTATCAAAAAAAAAAAGTCTCTACAACTGGTGCCTCGTAAAACATAAATAAATAAAATAATAATAACAACAAAGCTGGAAAAAACGCAGCGTTCATCACTTACTAATGCCGGTTGTACTTAAGACCACATTCACAATGCAGCTGTATGCGTAATGCAAGAACTTGGCGCGGGTTATAAATAAACTAGCTGACTTGCCCGGTTAAGTTTATAAACTCGAATGACGAATTAAATAATTTTATTTACCTCCGCCCCCGTTGTTTGTAAAATTATTGTACAATTATCTAGAGGATTTTTATAGTAAATCCACTTCCCCCTTATAATGGAAATTTAGAAAAGCCTCGGTAGGTGAACATATAAACATTTAAAATGTTGAACATTTGTACCTTCCCTTTGGTATCGCAGATAGCAAATAACATAAAAGCTACTTAATTTTCACGTAATGCAGAAACCTTTAACATATACAACGATATAGTGGTGAAGCTACCGAGTATAAAAGTTCCGCACTCCCTGGCCACCAAGTTAACCTCTTTGGAAAAGGCACAATAATCATAGACAAACACGATCTTCTCATTTGTTAATGGTAAAATATTGGCTCATGTGCTTCCAATGTAAGCAGTTTTCTCTGGCTATAGATTTAGTGTGGCCTACTAACAAACTTGATTACAATACAAGTACAAAGGAAATAAAGGATAACTTCCTTACATGAGGGTTATTAGAAGCGCTTGGCACCCACAAATTCCAGTGCATACATTTATAAAATGATAATTAGGATATTCAAGGGATTTGATTCATTGATTATAGATACACACATTTGCTGTATTTTATAAATGGTAATAAAGAAATAAATGTAACAAACGATTCATACCGTTATAGACAGTCATGCGGTTTTTTAGTTTCTCTACTACGTATAGTAGGTAGGGGAAGTATTGTATTCCACCCAAAAATTCGATGCCGAGATTTCACTGGAAATACACGTTTTGAGACCCCTTGAATAATTTTTTTTTTTGGAAACATGTCTGTGTGTGTGTGTGTGTCTGTGTCTGTGAACAGCATAACTCAGAAACGAACAGTAGGATAAACACCAAACTTGGTAGCTTAGTTTCAGCATCTTCCAGAGATGCGACACGAAGGTTTTCAAGAAAATCCCCCTACCCCAGATTACGCTTTATATGGAACATTTTTCGAAAATTTTATTTGCTCTAACGATTTTGATTAAACTATCATATATTTAAGATACTTTCATGACAAATATAATGTATATCTTGAATTTTCTGGGAATGTCCCCAAAAGTATTCTCCATTGTGAACGGCTTTTGCATAGCTGGTAAACCATAAGAGATAGACAAAATTTTACTGCACAAAAAATGTAGATCGCGTTAAAATACACAATTTATGTCTTATAAATTTTTTTTAATAAGTGAACCATTTTCGAAATATTGCTTGTTATTCCCTTAAATTTTTCAATACTTATTTTCCCAAATTGGAATTCGTTATTCATTTTTTGTGTTCGTTATGCAAAGAGTATTAATCTGTGGCAAAGAGAATGGTGCTGCACCTAGCAACCAGCTATTGAGATATGTTATGTCGATGCTTAAAGGCTACTGTATTTCTATATTGCCCTTGCAATTACAAAACAAGGGGAACTTAGTAGGCCTTAAGCGATTGTCAAATATTTTTAGAACTGGTCGCTACGTGTAAACGCTACGTGTAATTATCTTTGCATGTCAAAAGATCTTTTCTGCAAATGTTTATCACGATTAATATGAAATAGATGGAGAATAAGAGTTTTTAAAAATAGTTTTTACAAGAGTAGAGAAAGTCATGCGAGTGTAACACATCAGACTTTTTAGCTTGTCTTCTGCTTAGTGTTGCATCATGACCTATGTATATAGCTTGGAATAAAATGTAAGCGTTTTTGTTTTTACACGCATTCTTTGTGGAGTACAATATTTATTTTCTGACCCATAGCGTTCTCAACGAAGGCTTTATGAATCCGTTCTAGTCTTTTAGTAATTTATAAATTTAAATTCGCTATTTTGTAGCCCATGTCTCTTTTAAAGTAGGGATTTCCGATGGTGAAGAAATTATCAATATCAGTTGAGTATTCTTTGAGATTACTATATATAGTTACGTAAGTACATCCATTTGTCTACCCAAATTTTCTAGCTCTATGGTTTTAGTATACTTATAGATTAAAATGTTTGAAACTTACTGTATTTAATCCAATCCCATACTGATTAGATTTAAACCCTAAAAATATCCTTTATGTTTTTCACAATTTACAGTCATTAAGAGCACGTGCCATGCAGTACTATTTCTGTGTAACAATATTGGTGTAAAATATGTTGCAAATAATTCAATTTTTCAACTTCTTCAATAAGGTTTTCATGTTATCTGCAGAAAATATGGGCGAAAAGATGAGTCGATTAACTCTTGATGCAAAATTAACCTAAAATTAACATATATCTGATCTCGTCAAGAAACTTTGATCAATTAAAAGTTCCTGATATGAATACTTCACGTTTACCATTATCTTCAAAAAGGCTGATCTACTTTTCGCTAATGAGAGCTGTCTGGATGTATGGTGGTCCAATCTGGGCTTTGCATTCAAAGTTCAACTCGACAGAACATAAACTATAAAGAACAGGGTCCTTCGCCTAATACACCTTGGTACATTCAATACTTCATTAAAGAACTTATTATGCCGACAGTAGGTATCCCCTCCAGTTCTGCTACACACGCCTCTTCACCTCTTTCGGTGAACATGAGTATAAAACACTAACACATATACCTCCGCACATGCCACAGGAGCGAGCACGAAGAAGTCTGAAACTAAAACAACATACAGACCTTCCAATATGAAATTGCGTCTTACACCATCTAACTACTGAAGACAGTCATTGGGCTGCAACCTCTCCACGTGTTCGTGATTCCTTACGAATAATTGTCTATCTATGAGCAAAACTAACAATACTGCAATGTATAAAAGGTTACTAATAAATTGAAACAAGTTTTTAAAACATTTAATGTAAAATATATTGTAAAATAATGGGGAACTTTGCAAAGAAATGCTAAACAATAAAGACGGAAGAGCAAAATTAATTTTTCTTCTTTGCTCTGTATTATGAAATGGATAAACTTTTGTAAAAATCATATTTATTAAATCCACACAGAGCATTTAATACTTTGAACCACAATCTGCAAGCTTTTTGGCATCATAAAAATGAGCTTAGCTGATTTTTTGTGCTTTAACGATTTCAAGACTGAAAGTAGGGATATAAAGCTTCACGTGGAAGTACAGGGCTGTCCAGAAAGTAAACTCCGTTCATGCATACCATGAGAAGTAGTGAGGGTAGCGCCTCCATTTCGACATCAGTATGCGCAGTAGCTCAGTACGCTTCTAACTGTGCAAGGTGGAGCATGGTACTGTCGCGTGTTTGTTAGCTATAACCTAACAACATGAGCGCCGAAATAACAAATCCCGCCAAGTGTGAAGTGTGAAAAGGCTAAGAAGAACAATCCAAAACAAGCGTCGTGGTCTTGCCATCTGGTGTTGTGTTTTTGCACGACAACGCTCGTCCTCACCAGCAAACAGCACAAATGAACTTTTGGCCAAGTTCAAATGGGACGTTTTTGACCATCCTCCGTACAGCCTGGACTGGTCCCTAACGACTTCTGTTACGTACATGAAAAAGTGGATTGCTGCTCAGCCCTTTGGCAATGACGAAGAGCTTCAAAACGCCGTAACAGGTTGGCTTAGTTCACAGGCAGCAGAATTTTATGTAGAGGGTATTTCGAAGACTGTAAAAAGTTATGACAAGTGCTTGAATCTCTTTGGAGACTATGTAGAAAAATAGGGAAAAGCTGTAGTTTTCAGATGTATATAATAAAACTTTTTTATGTATGCAGATTTTGTGTTTATTTCAAAACGGAGGTTACTTTTTCGACAGCCCTCGTACATACAATTCTTAAAGCAAAATTAAATTACCCAAGAGAGAGAGAGACAGAGATAAGGAGGGAGAGAAAGGAAAGGAAGAAAGAAACTGGATGACACGTGCTAAGTTGTGACGGTGGGGGGAATAGATAAATAAGGGATTACAGAGGTAGAGACAATCATTAAAACGCTTGGCTAGAGCGATCTGACTATATGCTAAAGAGTTACATTTCTACGTGCGATAGTTGGGTTTACAAGATCAGGGATGATAATAGTACTAGCTAACATTATTATTAACAATTTATTTCATAATGCTTGCCTTGAGAAACGTCTTGTGGATGAGGAGAGCCAATACTCAACACGACTTTGTTAAGCCGCTAGTGCTTCCAAATGAAACCATCCGGAGCGGCCGTGCCGCAGCCGTCGACGGGTACCATAGCGGTCCCGTCCAAGTTGCAACACAAAGCCCCCGAGCAGAGCTTGAGGGCTTGCTTATATAGAGTCGAATACCCTAGACGGGTTCATTCATATACCGTGGCAGCTATTACCAAATATGGTCTGCCACCGCCCTGGATTTGAAATATAGCGGCCAATCATAACTCGATACGTCAATGTTCTAGAACATTCTATGTGACGTAACGCGGTTTAAGGTGCAGCTAAGAGCCTGCAGAAAGACACGTACTCCTCAGGAAATGACGACATAGTGACATCCCTTGTAAATGTCAAGGGAAGCAGCAGGCCGCTATTTCCTCTCATATATACAATTTACTAAGACTTGAGCAGAATTAAGAATATAAAATATGACACTATATTTAATTCAGAAACTTGTGACAGGTTAACAAAATGATGCCAATTAATATAAAATTATAACTACAATACGGATCTACTCAGTCACGTTCGTGACAACAGTTTGTTGTCAGTAAAACGATGTACATAACTAAGAAACTTAAGTTGGTGTAAACATTAACATGTACCGCACACCCAAGGCGTCGCACCTGCAAAAGAAAAGAACTGATGCTAAAGCTTTTTCAATATCAGGCGATGCGCTGTTATCAAATCTACAGTAACCTCTTTTGGATTCCATCTTTTAGGTAATATATCACGAGAGCTGGGAGATGAAACGAATAGCGCGCCAAGGTTGCGTTTACTTGACCACTGGCAGTATCGTCTCATATTTACGAAGTGGAATGTATGTATCACAGCTGTGCTTCCTTCTCATCTTCCCCGCGCGCTAGTCTATTTCGCCTACTTCCACAATGTGCCATATAAGCAGTTCCTTTGATCGGGTAATATTAATTGCTAAAAATGTTATGAAAATATGAATCCAAAAGCTTATTAACGTTTGCTCTGCATATCGCTTCCTTTCCGTTTTAGACACTTCTGCCTGTTCCATCTACACATATTGTTCATTTATCTGTTCTCTTTCCTTTTGATTATTTATTTTTTAAGACATACGACATCTTTGTTTCATATTTTTCAGTATTTTTATTTTCTTTGTCATAATCTAGATTGCACTACAAGTAAATATTACCACTGACATTCCATTCCATTTTAATATAATACTATGTTTTATTTTTAGCTATCTCTTTATAATGCCATTCAAGTTAATTTTTTTTTTATTGATTTGGGCTTTTTATGACCTGTGGGATTCTCAATGTTTATGATTGTTTACTTATTCTGTTGTATTCTGTATAAAAATGTTGGATATTGTGCTTTCCTTCTCAAAAGCCACAATTTTACTGTTTATATCATATTATCTTTAATTGTTAACTTACAAAATTCATGCATGATGAAGAAGTTAGTTTCTTTACGCTTCACGTATAGACGCCAATTTGACGGAGTATTTTAGGAGGAGTTGTATTATATTTCAACTGTTGGGGAGCTGAACTTGTAGTAGTTGCAACCGCACATATAGTACTCGCTTTCCGGTAGGCTTCGCCCCAAGTATAAAAAATATTAACTTTGTAATTTGACTGTTTCTTTAAGTATTAAATATTTATGTTTGCCTCGGCTGCGTCAGTATTATTTTAGAGCTATGGATATCTTGGCAGGGCGTGATGCGACAAGAATGTAGGCTTACACAGATTATAATTTTACTTCACTCCTTTTATTAATACTTGATACGATTAAAATAACACTTCACTGATATAGAGAACTGTGAGATTCTTTTTATTAATTAATTAAATACACTTTTTACACGTAAACTTACTTTTCGTCTCACACGAATGCATACTACATTTCTTGAGGACACTTTTTGCGCTTGCTTAGTAACGCTTTCTGTAGGCAACTGAATTGATTTCAACCGTCTAAACTTGTAAATTTCTGTATTTCAAGTCTCTGATTGGCTAATTCTACTCCAATAGAATACCTGCATTTAACTAAAGATTTTTCTGGTTGTTGATTGGCTATTTTTAAACTGTCACTAAAATTACATTATTGTTGCTCCAAGAATCACAGGTAGTACTGTTAAACTTTCTTACTCATTATTGACTCAAGGTTACCTCTTTGTTACCTCATTGTTAGCAACTTTAAACTTATTATTCTCACAGCTCTTACATTATTAAATTACGTAATGCATTCACATAACATTATTACACATGGATACAATAATATAAGCGTACGCAATAACTGTTAAATACATTTTACAAATTATTATATACACATTGCTTCAAGACTGGCTGTTATTGAATTTATATATTATATAACTAGACTGAAATTATTTAAGTGTTAAAAATGCTGCCTCAATGATTACAGTAAACGGAACATTGTGGTTTACTGTACCCACATTTATAATTTCAAACAATAAATTGCTTTTCCCCCATTTTGGTTTAACAGCTAGAAATACTTGGAAATCAGGTGCAAAAATTCATAGAAAGATTACTTCGACAAGGCTACAGAAATAGACCGTTTTTGGTTCAAGCTTAAGACACTCTTAGATAGAATCGGTTATACACCAGGGTAAGGGCAAAAGGTTTTGCAGCTAGATATTAAAATTATTACCCGGCATAAACATTGGGGAGCGTAGTTGCAGTGGCAACGAGAGAACCAGGAACTTAGCTGCACAATTTTAAAGCAGGCTTGGGATATTCATAACATAATACACTTAAATTCATATGTAACGCATTACCCGTAGTTTATTAAATAATTGACATGGTGCCACTACATCGTTCACAAAAGATTACAGGACAAACATTGGAGGGAGATGCACCAGACTCACACGGTCACGCACTCTACATACACATCCACACGCCCTGAAGACACATACAAGACTGACTCACGCTACTGACGAGGAAGTGGGGAAGAAATGCCGCGCTGGACGGAATTCAAACTCCCAATCAAAATGATTATACACATAAATGTCATGCTACAAAGCAATGTTTCCGTCGCGACCATGCGCACACATACACGCTACAATATGAAGCATTGCAATCCACGATGGTGTGCTTTCACAGCAGTATTACTCAATAGTTAATCCTGTACGTATCATCAGGACTATTTCATTAGTCGTATTGTCTGTAATAACACTGGAAATTGTTAAAATATTACCTGTATACTCCTAAAGTCATAGTCTGACAAAGTCTGACAAACATAGTCTTAACTCTGTGTTTATTACTCAGCTAAAATACTGAGGCAGCTAATGTCATTAGAACTACTTTTCCTTCATTTTGCTTTACTTTCTAGTTGTGAGCAATTGAAAACAAGGTGTAAAATTTCGGTAGACAGTTCAGTATCAGGTGTGTCAAGACTACTATTGTAGACGGCCATGTTTGGTTGGAGTTAAAGCTATTCTTATATCCGATTGGTCAGTATAAAATAGATGATATATGAATGGAACTGTCGATTATACGAGTGGTTGCAGTATTTCAGGTACGACGAAAAATAAGTCGTAATCTGCTTGCGATAGCAATATGAAGCCGCATATATATTAAAAGAAGCTGGAGTTTTCAGCATAATATTGCCTTCAGTCAAGGAAAGAAATAAAAAAGAGAAAATTGCTTTTCATTGTGAACATATTCCTAGTAGGAATAGTTTGAATTCCAAATATTACTAAATTTTTAACAAAGCAAGCATTTAGTTGATTAGATCTATCATGGCTTTAAAACTTGATTTGTTGGTATCTAGCCAATGTAATTTTCAGTCCCTTTGTTTCATTCATTCTTTAATTTCTTTTTGCCCTTAGTTTTGCTATAATTATTTTAATTTATTTCTCTTTTGTTCACTATTTCCTTCCCTTCTCCCGTTTTTCCTTTTTCTCATTCTAAAAAGCATTACAGTTTGGTGGTATTTATATTAATTACACCAGGCCTGCATTTGCACGCGAAACCAGGTCCTTGGGGAGAGCTCAAAGTGCTTTTGGGATACAGAAGGATCCCTAAAACAAAGAGAGAAGGGCGCCATCATTATCGGGAACTTGCTGTGGTAAGGATATCATGCATCACCGGCAATGCTTTGGTCTCGAGGTGAGTGTTTCTGATCATATGGGAGATAGGCCGGTGATTTGCTTAAGTAACAGCCTCGAGTGTATAGAAGGGGGGGCAGGAATCCCATCCTCCCCTTTTTGGTTCCTGACTGTAGAGATTTACGGTCCTAAAGGAAGGGTTGGGTATCTTGTACAAGCTTAATTTCTCTCTAGCTCTCAATCTCGGGCAAAGCTTTTACGTTATGATCGTCATTCGTATGAACTAAGCTTCCATCAAATGTCCATTCAAAGGGCGAAGTAATTAAAACAAACTGCAAGGCGCTCCCTACCAGGAGTTTTAAAAGTTCTCGGCGTATGCTGACAGTTTCATGGATCATTAATCCCAATGTTTTATTGCCACCATTCGTCTTATCTCCCGAGAATTCCTTTAATTAAATAAAGCTGTGTTATCTGTCAGGGTTCCAGGAAAAGAACAGCTTCGTTGCACCATGCGGTGCTAGAGCTCAATATTTCATGGAAACACGAACGACCGGTTTAATGGTAAATGTTTAGTTTCGCAAGTCCTTGTACACTGATTTTGCATGTGCCATGAATCGTCATTTGCTATAATCGCCAGTCAGTATTTAATTTCCTACCTACATCTGTTTAGCTAAGGGGTGTAAAACATCCGTAAAATCGATGAACAAAATTACCTTTATTAATCCCAATTACCTTAAGGTTAATAAGCAATAATTTTGCTTTTCTCTACTGCTTATTCATAGTAAGTAGAAGTATTATATTCCACACAAAAATATGATAAAAGATTCACAGGAAATGCACGTCATGATGCTCCCTGAATATTGAGGCAGTATTTTTAACACTAAAATAATTTCAGTCAAATTATATAATATGTAAATTCAATAACAACCCGCCTTGAAGCAACATGTGTATGTAATAATTTGTAAAATGTATGTAACAGTCATTGCATATGCTTATATTATTGTAAACATGTTCAATAATGTTATATGAATGCATTACGTAATTTAATAACATAGTAGCTGTGAGAATAATAAGTTAAAATTTGCTATCAATGAGGTAACCTTTAGGCAATAATGAGTAAGAAAGTTTAATAGTACTACTTGTGATTCTTGGAGTAACAATAATGTAATTTTAGTGACAGTTTAAAAATAGCCAATCAACAACTAGAAAAAACTTTAGTTAAATGAAGGTATTCTATTGGAGTAGAATTAGCCAATCACAGACTTGAAATACAGAAATGTACAAGTTTAGACGGTTGAAATCTATTCAGTTGCCTGCAGACAGTGCTCATAACGGATGCGTTGCTTGTGCGTCCTCAAGAAATATAATATGTATTCGTGTGAGACGAAAAATAAGTTTACGTGCTAAAAAGTGTAATTAATAAAAATAATCTCGCAGCTCTATATATTAGTGAAGTGTTATCTAAATCGAGTGAAGTAAAAATTATAATCTGTGTAAGCCTACGTTCTTGTCGTACCAAAATCCTGCTAAGAGAAATGTGTGTCTAACAAATACTGACGCAACTGAGGCAAACATAAATATTAAATATTTAAAGAAACAGTTTAATTAAAAAGTTAATATTTTTTATAAAACTTGGGGCAAAGGTCACCTTAAAGTACATTTGGGGCGAAGGCTACCGGAAACTTTTTACCATACGTGCGGTTGCAACTACTACAAGTTCGGCTCCCCAACAGTTGAAATATAGTACAAGTCCTTCAATACAACCTACTTCAAATTGACGCCCAAAGCGTGTTGCAAACAAGTTACAATAAAATACTTTCTCAAATTGGGGTCCATACGTGGAGCTAAAAAAATTCTCAATATCCAAAAAGGAATTTTCAGATGACAAAGGTGTGCATGTGAACAGCATAAATGAATCTTTGGTTAAATTCTAATCTTGGAATTTAAGTTCATCTTTCGAGGATGCTACACAGACATATAGGATAGCCTCGTAGCAATCGGTAGAGCACCTGCCTGCTCGGCTGGGGGAGGGAATTTGTCTCTAACCAAGATTATTCCTATCCTCTCCAGAGTCTGGAAGTATGAAGGACAGTGTGAATCTGTGTGTGATCGAATGAATAAACCCAAAGTTTACCAGAAATCAAAGACAAGCGAATACAAGTTATCATTGCCTAAAAGGCAATATGATGTTCCAAAGGAAAGACCGCCGATAAGACCATTGTAGTTAAAGGCGGGTAGAAATGGAACTTTAAAAAACAAAGAAAATTTCCCCACCTCAAACTCCCTTTATATGGACATTTGTTTCATTATTAGTTTTTGCACAGCATCAATGTTTTCTGGCACAACTGATTTTGGACGACCTTCACGAACTTCATCATTGAGCAAACGGCGGCCACGACTAAATTTATTATACCAGCGTTTCACAGTGGCAAAGGATGGAGCTTCGTCGCCAAATGTGAAAGTTAGTTGATCGATGCACTCTTGTCTTGATAATCCACGTCGAATATCGTAGTAAATCATTGCACGAACATTCTCACGAGTTAATTCCATGTTTTTGTTGACGCATAGTTTCAAGTTAGTGTAAACAAAACAAATGACCCTCTATTGACAAAATGTTTGAAGTAGATTATGGTCAAAAATAACAAACTTTCCATTGGAAGTGTTAGATGGCACCAACATTCAGGGTTGCCAAGGCTCAAAATATAAATAGTGCCCCTCGTAGGACAATAAAACAGAGTTCATACGAGTAATTAAATGATTACAGGAAGTTGGTCAATATAATGAATGAAATTGTTACAATAGTAGGACATTTTAGAATACATCGAATTGTAGAAATAATTACTTCAGTGTAGATTAAAATCTTATAACCCGTATCCTAGATAGATCCTTTGTTAACATCTATCAAATACAACAAAAGCATTTGTTAGTCATACATGCGGGTTTAAATCCATTTATATCTTACAGTGTAGTTAATAGGAGGCGTGTTTTTAAACTAATTACCGTTTTAATATTTTGCCGTTGCAGTTGCGATTTGAGCATGTGGGATCACTATCTCCAATTATTAGGATGTCAGACGCAGCTGTGAGCGATCGTCACTTTGGATTTTCCTGTTGTAACTTATGCAATAGATTATATTTTTTTTAATTCCCAAAATGATATATAGTCACTGCACGTTCCTGCTACAAATGTTTAAATTCGTTAAATTCCCCTAAGCCACTACTTCGATTATGTGCAAACTAAGATTCCAAGTCGTAGCGAATAACAAGCATTAACTAGTATATGCTAGACCCATTCTAGAACACATCTGCGTATGAAGTTTTCTTCGGAGAAATAATTGTTCTACAGAAAATACGTTAGGAAGGAATAAACATAACCATTCAGTACACTTCCTTGGAATAAAACCTTTTTGCAGCTGAATAACAATAAATATATTAATGCTTTAACAGGGCTAACAAAGAAAATTACACTTGCCATATTCTCAATAAGGATTTTAAGTTCTGTTCTTCTTGCACCATGTTTGCAAACTTAACACAATATAAAAGTACAGAAACACGTATGAGCTCGCTCTAGTGAAGTATAATTTAACTCTCCATACATAAGAAATTGAATTAAGAAGTTACTTACGAACTAAAATACATTGCAAATAATTTTGACAAAGCCGGTATAGTGTGGAGCCGCTCGCTTCCAAGAGACAAAGGGCGAAGAAGTCTTTCTCAATCAGTGGAAGATAAGGAAGTCTTTCTGCTTCTTTTGGCCGTTGGCTCATCCTCGAGGCACACACGGAAGTAGTCACGTGGGAAGATGTTGCCGCGAAGATAGCAACTTCTATCCTGGCTGACTGCGCTCATCCTGGCGGAAGCTGTGGAAATGTCTTCCAGCCGGTAACGAGGCTTGTTACACTGGCTGCTGCACTGGATGTAGCAGGGACCAAATGTTATTGCTGAAGTGCAAGTGGTTGTATTAACTATGGGCCACGCCAGCTAATACAGCTACTCAACTTTGGGGAGGATGAAATGTTCAAATCAATCGAACGACCCGCCAGGTGTGAAGTCAGACCAGTGATTCGTTTTTTGAATGCGAGAAATTCTCGCATAGACCCTAAATTCCTAATAGGGAAAAAAACGGTCACATGACTTTCTCTATTCTTGTACAAACTATTTTTACAAACGCTTATTCTCCATATGCTTCATGTTAATCGAGATGTTAATCTTATTGCTAATTTTCTTGTAAATGCAAGGGGAATTGCTAGGTTTTAAGCGATAGTCAAATCTTTTAAGAGCTGGTTGCTATGTGGCGCATTCCACTCTATTTGTATGTCCAGGACAAAAAAAATGAATAACGAATTCCCGTTTGAGAAAAACTATTGGAAAATTTAAGGGAATAACAAGCAATATCTCGAAAATGGTTCACTCAACAACAAAAATTTATATGACATAAATTGTGTATTTTAACGCGATCTACATTTTTGTATAGTAAAATTTTGTCTATCTCTTATGGTTTAGGTACCAGTTATGCAAAAGTCGTTGACAATAAAGAATACTTTTGGAGACATTCCCAGAAAATTCAAGATATACATTTCATTTGTCATAAACATACCTTAAACATATGATATTTTAATCAAAATCGTTAGAGCCAGTTTTGAGAAAATTAAAATTTTCGAAAAATGTTCCATGTAAAGGGTAATTTGGGGTGGGGGATTTTCTTGAAAACCTTCGTGACGCATCTCTGGAAGATACTGAACCTAAATACCAAGTTTGGTGTTTATCCGACTGTTCGTTTCTGAGTTATGCTGTTCACAGACACACACGGACATGTTTCCAAAAATGCTTTTTTGGATTCAGGGGCTCTCAAAACGTATATTTCCGGTGAAATCTCGTTATCGAATTTTTGGGTGGAATGCAATACTTCCCCTACTTACAATACCTAGTAGAGAAAGTAAAAATTGTTTTATGGTTTCCGAAATTAGATACACACACAGAGGAGTTTATGTCAATGTGTGAATAAATGCAAGTAAAGAACATAGAAGAAAGCATATAGGTTTAGTAGTATACGGTTTAACACCAATGTTTGAGACCTTTATATAAATTCTATTTTAATAATTGCTCATGGTTTATGTTCTTCTTTGGAGGCCTTCAACAAACATAGATTCTCCGAAATCTCAGCGTGAGTAAGAGGTCGAATGTAATACTTCCACCACTTTAAGGAAGTGCTAGATAAAGTAAAAAAATTTATGTTACATTCACGTTACTTTCTCTGCCCTTTATCGCTTATTGGTGTGCGAAAACTTATTCTTATCCAAGTTTATTTTCCTATGTATTTCATTTTAATCCAGATAAACCTTACCCGAAACAGCTACATTACACATTTCGTTATAGATACAAACGGAATAGCGATAGTCAAATGTGTTCCAGCCGGACGGTATAAGCTGGCCTTAGAATTGCATGCTTTTGTATTAAGTCGCGAGAAACAATTGAACCTCGAAACGACTTGAAAATAATTTGAGGCAGTATTTTTAACGCTTGAATAATTAAATTTAATTATATAACATGTAAATTCAATAACAGCCCGCCTTGAAGCAATATGTATGTAATAATTTGTTACAATGTATGTAACAGTCATTTCATATGCTTATATTATTGTAAACATGTTCAATAATGTTATGCGAATATATTACGTAATTTAATAATGTAAGAGCTGTGAGAATAAGTTTAAAGTTGCTAACTATGAGGCAACAATGAGGTAGCCTTGAGGCAAGAATGGGTTTGAGAGTTTAAATGTTACTAGTCATGACTAGAGCAACGATAATGTAAATTTTGTAACATATTAGAAATAGCCAATCAACAGCCCGAAAAATCTTTAATAAAATTCAGGTATTCTATTGGACTAAGATTAGCCAACCAGAGACTTGAAATACGAAAGTTTACGGGTTTGGACTGTTGAAATATGTTCAGTTGCCTGCAGACCTTGGTAGTGACCGAATGGAAGAGGTGTTCTATAAAGAAATATTACGTATTCGTGTGAAAGGAAAATTATGTATACGCGTTAACAAAGTACAAGTATTAAAGTAAAAGAATCTCAATAGCTCTAGATATCAGTGTAATGCTATTTAATTTGTGTCAAGGATTAATAAAAAGAAGTGATTTAAAACTTAAAATCTGTGTAAGCCTACACCACTCCCTGCTTAATAAAAACATGTCTCTAAAGAAATACTGACGCAGCCGAGGCAAACATAAACACAAATAGTTAAAAAAGCAGTTCAATAACAAAGTTAATATTTTTTAAACATATTTTTTTAAAATACATCTTCAAACCAGCTTCTCATACGTAACAGCATATTACGTAACAAACAATCTTCTTCAAATTAACGCCCAAAGCGTGGTGCAAACTTGAACAACAGTAACACTACTTCAAATTGACGTTCATACGTGGAGAGAAATAAATAAACAACTTAAAGATAATATTTATTCATTATCTGTTTACCATCCTCTTATGTAGGACTTGCACCCCCCAAGGACTTACTGGGGTCAGAGGCCCCTCGAGGAGCAGAACATCCAGGATGGGTGATCAGCCCGATGCCTGGTTTGGGATGAAGGAGGTAGATGAAACGAAATATTGGTGAAATGCATGAAAGGAAAGGTGATGATGGAGCAGTTGGTGGAATGAATGGCGAGGGAAACCGGAGAAAACCCGCCCAGACGCCGCTTCGTCCACCACAAATCCCACATGCAGGTCCCTGGGATTGAACCCGGGCCGCCTCGGTGGGAGGCCAGCGGTCTAACCACTCGGCCACGGCGCCAGCCGTAAAGACAATATCTTCTTCAAATTACAAAATTATTAAACAGTTCGAACCATTAATAACGGATATCTCGGAAATGGTCAATGCCAAAAGAAAATTTATTTGAAATAAATTTGTGTTTTAAATCCTCAAATAACCAAAAACACAACAAAGAAGCAATCAGTTATATTTGTTAATTCAGAGGTCAGTTTAACTCACTCTCTCTCTCTCTCTCTCTCTCTCTCTCTATATATATATATATATTTATACATATTATATACATTAATATACATTTTTGTGTAGCACGTTTTCATCTATTGCTTATACAAGGACTTACCATTATACAAGATTACAGAAATTGCTTCTGAATGAAAAGTGGAGAAGCTATTTCCATAAAATATTATATAGTTTTGTTTGCAATGTAAATATCTTTAATATATATATATATATATATATATATATATATATGTTAATCGAAATCTTCAGCCATTTTTTTAAAATGGAGTTGGAACATCTTCCGTGTAAAGTGTGGTTTAGGGTGGGGGTTTTGTTTTAAATCTTCGTGTCGCATCTTTGGAAGCATCTTGGAATTTATCGGACTCTTCTTGTTTGAGTTATGCATTTCACAGATACACACCAGTCCTATTCGATTTTTTTTTATTTTTTTTGTTTCAGTGGTCTCAAAATATGTATATATTTGTGGTGAAATCTCGGTATAGAATTTTTGGATGGAATGCAATATATTCTCTACCTACTATGTACGTGGTAAAGAAAGTAACAAAGTTGTAGTTTCTAATGCCATTAATAATATAAGGTTTGTATTGTAGAAAGGAAAACATTAATTCGACTTTGTTGTTTCTTTTGCGGTTGCTAAACCATATTTTCTTTATCTCCCTATACTAAATTACAGCACAGCTTGCTTGTTCTTCACCATTACCTTCTTCCACCTACTTGCTGTTCTTTAATGCTCCGTGCTACTTATTTTCTTGCGAACCGAACTTCGGAGTTTTTTTGGAGCAGGAAGTTCAGCCAAGATGTTTTTATTTCCGCAGTATTTCGTTTGAGTTGAAAGTTTTCTTTGTATTACAACTCCCTGTTCTTGTTATATATCTTTGTCTTGCTTGTTGAACACGTGTCTTGATTTTTTGTATTCAACCTCCTTTGTACACCCTTAGTATGAATAATTAATGCAGTCCTGCAAAATATAAAATTGTATATAATAGACTGTGTGTGCTGTGTGAAAACAGGGATTTTTACTTTGTATACTACGTACAGTAAGTAGGGGAAGTATTGTATTCCACCCAAAAATTCGATACCGAGATTTCACCAGAAATACATGTTTTGAGACCCCCTGAATCCAAAAAATCTGATGTGTTACACTCACACGACTTTCTCTACTCTTGTACAAACTATTTTTACAAACGCTTATTCTCCATCTACTTCATGTTAATCGAGATAAACATTTGCAGACTCTATATTATTGCTAATTTTCTTGTAAATGTAAGGGGAATGTATATTTATAAGGGCAATATAGAAGTACAGTAGCCTTTAAGCACATACATATCTCTTAATAGCTGGTTGCTAGGTGCAGCACTATTCCCTTTGCCACAGATTAATACTCTTTGCATATCCAAGACAAAGAAATGAATAACGAATTCCCATTTGAGAAATTAAGTATTCAAAAATTTAAGGGAATAACAAGCAATATCTCGAAAATGGTTCACTCAACAACAAAAATGTATATGACATAAATTGTGTATTTTAACGCGATCTACATCTTTTGTGTAGTAAAACTTTGTCTATCTCTTATGGTTTACCAGTTTACCAAAAGTCGTTCACAATGAAGAATACTTTTGGAGACATGCCCAGGAAATTCAAGATATACATTTTATTTGTCATGAAAATATCTTAAACATATGATATTTCTATCAAAATCGTTAGAGCCATTTTTGAGAAAATTAAAGTTTTCGAAAAATGTTCCATGTAAAGGGTACTCTGTGGTGAGGCGATTTTCTTGAAAACCTTCGTGTCGCATCTCTAGAACATATTGAACATAAATACCAAGTTTGGTGTTTATCCGACTGTTCGTTTCTGAGTTATGCTGTTCACAGACAGACAGACAGACAGACAGACAGACAGACAGACAGACACACAGACACACACACAGACATGTTTCCAAAAATGCTTTTTTTTGGATTCAGGTATCTCAAAATATGTATTTCCGGTGAAATCTCGGTATCGAATTTTTGGGAGGAATGCAATACTTCCCCTACTTACTATACGTAGTAGAGAAAGTAAAAAGCATTTTTGGAAACATGTCCGTGTGTGTGTGTGTGTGTGTGTGTGTGTGTGTGTGTGTGTGTGTCTGTGAACAGCATAACTCAGAAACGAACAGTCGGATAAACACCAAAGTTGGAACTTAGGTTCAGTATCTTCCAGAGATGCGACACGAAAGTTTTAAAGAAAATCCCCCCACCCCAGATTACCCTTTACATGGAACATTTTTCGCTAACGATTTTCATTAAAATATCATATGTTTAAGATATTTTCATGACGAATGAAATGCATATCTTGAATTTTATAGGAATGTCTCCAAAAGTATACTTCATTGTGAACGACTTTTGCATAACTGGTAAACCATAAGAGATAGATAAAATTTTACTACACAAAAATGTAGATCGCGTTAAAATACACAATTTATGTAATGTACATTTTTTGTTGAGTGAATCATTTTCGAGATATTACTTGTTATTCCCTAAAATTTTCCAATACTTTTTCTCAAATTGGTTGTTCATTTTTTTTGTCCTAGTAATGCCAAGAGAATGGAATACCCCACATAGCAACCAGCTCTTAAAATATTTGACTATCGCTTAAAGCCTACCAATTCCCCTTGCACCTACAAGAGAATTAGCAATTAGATTAACATCTCGCTATCTCGATTAACATGAAGCATATGGAGAATAAGCGCTTGTAAAACTAGTTTGTAGAAGAGTAGAGAAAGTCATGTGAGTGTAACACATCAGACTTTTTAGTAACGGAAAGAACTCTACGCAAACACTGAGCACACATTGTATGCTAAACTTAAGTTTTATACGTCTTTGGTATTTAATTGTACATTAAAGTTATTTACAAGGTTTTAATATTTATTATCCAGTATGACATATCATAATGTTCTGCTTCTTTTAGTGAAGATTTTGTTAATTTTTCTTTCACATTAGAATAATAAGTTGACATTAAATAAAATAACTACTTTCAGATCTGTGTTATCAGAAGTTATTCCGGATTTTTTGAATTCTCTCATTCAAATTCCGCGCCAGCTTTTTTTTGCTGTAAGTGACAGGATTTTTGCAGAATTTATTACATTACTTTTCTATTCTGAGTTTATTAATTTCTAAAAGCGTGCAGGTAATTTCTTCAAATGCTCAAGGGAAGTTGGACCAGGTGATGCGCTTCTCAGAAATTGAACATTTTGACCCTTAGTAATATTTAAGGTAGCTTTAGCTTTCGTGAGTTAGAGTTTTGAACGGTCGGGCTTGTGCTCAGCGGGTGGAGTCACTCTGCAGTATTACTAGGTGCTTCTATTCTAATAGTCGTTGCTTTCAGGAGCCCAAAAGTACTGAATGCACACTTGTTACTAGAAAAAGCCAATGAGGATGACTTTGCTAGTTAAATAGCGTTAATAGTTGTCATAATTTTAATAAGGCTGACGATAATACCTATTGATTTAGTGGTGTTTCTGTCTTTTTATCAGTAAGGCTTTTCGTATCAATTATTAATGATAATTAATAAATGTATAATATGGTATTAAGTTATTTTATTATTAATATTAACATAATTTTTGTTTTTTATGATGATGAGATACTTGGAAAGTAATGTATCTTGGTGACAGTTTTATTCTTAGTTTCCATCTTTACTTCAGAAGAAAGATTTGACATAAATATCATGGATCTCGTGCATTTTAGCGCTGCGGCAAACTTATTTATCACCCACTTCACACTCTATAAGTACGAGTCAGTAATCTTGTTATACTAATCTAGTAGCTCTACTAGTTCACACGGCTCAAGAGTATAACATCACGCAATTGTTTTATGAGATTTTGTTTCAAGTCGGTTTCAGATATGTGATGAGGGCTGGATGGAAATTACAAACTATTTTTACAAACGCTTATTCTCCATATGCTTCATGTTAATCGAGATGTTAATCTTATTGCTAATTTTCTTGTAGATGCAAGTCTAAAATAATTTGACTCCCTTGGATCTCCAACAATCTTGTTAGAAATGTATATGACTCAGAAGGTATGTGTCTGATAATACAAAACGTGGTGATGTGGCATGTGCACAGATTATAGTAATACGTCCTCTGGTTACCCAAGTCGAAGGTTGGCAGTTTATCTGAGGAGGGGCGATTGAGGGGAAACAGTCTCATTGGTGGGGATATGGCGTTAGTGACGCCAAGCTTAGCGGGGTTTTCTGAGCATTCTGGGACTAGTGTTCGCGAGAGCTGGACGGATAACTGTCTACGACATGGCGTCCTCGCCCGGCAGACACATGGGGTAAGCATTTGTTAAATAAATCTATTAGTCATCCTTTCTTTCAACTTTAATTATGGTAGCATAGAATCCTTGTCTCTCCCTTCAGCCAGGAATTATGTTAGTGTAAGAATATTTTTGAGATAACTTTAGCTGCGTCCCTCGTCGTTGCCTCTTAAAGTTTCCTTTGTTTGATTAATGATCCCTCTCACAAGCGAGTTGCCCTCCTCTGAAGTTAAGTAATTATAAATTAGTGAGGTACACGATAGTATTCCAGTTCAGCAAGACTGCAGATTTTCAAGAACACTCCAAACTACTCATTATACAACATGGCTCTAACTGAGCGGAATGGCTCAGGTGGTAAAGTTCTGTAAAAGCATTCGGGAGGTTCCGGATTCAAACCCCCAAAGGCGACCAACTTGATGGTTTTTTCGCGGTTTTTCCCGGTTGCTAGGTGAATACTGGATTGTGAATTTTCCTACCATCGCTTTCAACCTACATTTCATTTCCTTATACATGCATTGGACTGATCACCCATCCTGGAGATGCTATGATCCAGAGTTTGCTTGCTCCTCCATCATCGGCTTGTAAGTCCTCGGAGGTGTAAGCCCTACAAAGAGGAGGGTAAGGATTTAGGATGTTCTTATCGGAGGAGGACACCTCTGTTGTGGCTCCATACTCCTGGAGGCAAGGATAGGGCGAAGGAGGTCCCAGGTCCGCAGGCAGACAGGCCTATAGAGACTTCAGATAGAAAGACTTCTTAGGCCTGCAGTCCCAAGCATTTTCAAAGTACCAAAGAGTGAGGAATCCTCAAGAGGGGACAGCTCCCTCTGCGTACAAGAGGAGAAAGCTTTCCAATGTACATGCACCCACGCCATCTGCCTGGCACCGCCACACCGCAGGTCCTGAAATTACACCTAAAACGTAAAATGGAGATGGAATGAGAGGAAATTGGGGAAAGGAGTGATTGGAGTAGAATGCAGCACCTCGGCATTCGCCTTGGCGACCAGGGAAAAACCACGTGGTCAGAGTGGGCAGTCACCGGGAACCGAACCCGGGACCTGCCGAATGCGGGTCACAGACTTTGCCACCTGAGCCATCCCGCTCGATAAAGAGGAGAATAATATAAAGAAAAACATGGCTCTAAGAGGTGTTATTAAAATTCTACACGTTTAGAATATTTCCATAAAAAATAAAATGTATAGCTTGAATTCTTTGTGAACAGTATGAAGTCCACTTCATTCTGAAGGAATGTTTACACATTAAAATGCAGACAAAAACGTATGCACAAAAGGTATATCTCGCTTATAGTTCGTGAAGTAATTATTTGCATCATTGATCATTTCCGAGATATTCGTTATTGCTTTGAATTTACAAATGCTTTGGACTTTTATGCGTTGCCATGCAAGGAGAGGAATTTCAGTCAGTATATATTGATCCTTCTTGTACAAAGAGCGCCAAAGAAAATCTGTACCTCGCGTCTATCATATTATTTATCGTTGTACGTGGCCTTGCGAAGCCAAGGCCGTTTCAATGATTGCTTTAGGCCACGGTGCAAGGGTGCCACAGTCTTTCTGCTAAATAGTTACACCAATAACCAAAGCTAAGGTTACAAAATGGTGTAGAAACGAAATATATGTTTACGCTCTCGATCGTATTGGCTAAAAGAGAAAGAGGTAGAGTGAGTGCATTGAGTTTGTCATACAGACCTATCATGATTGGTAGCCCATACCTTATCGACTAGTGCAGGACACTCCTTTGAAAGGGTTGAAAGATAAGGGGAAAACTTGATGAGCGCCCAGGTTAGCGAAATGTATAATGTGTAGTGTGAGAAGATTTTCAAATAAAAGATTGAATGGTGTTCATTAAATACATAGCAATACATTATAACAAAAAATAAATAGAACTGTATTCTCACAGTAGTATCAATGCTTGTTGTTGCATAGAAGCAAACATAAGTAAATGATATATAAATAAAGCAGCATGTTTCCCCTCAAGTTCAAGCATAATTAGTTAATATACCCTTAATAATATATTCCTGATCATAGGAATAAACAGAATTATAGACAAAAATAAAACCTGATGTGTTACACTCACATGACTTTTTCTACTCTTGTACAAATTATTTTTACAAACGCTTATTCTCCATATGCTTCATGTTAATCGAGATGTTAATCTTATTGCTAATTTTCATGTAGATGCAAGGGAAATATGATAGGTTTTAAGTGACATACAAATGTTTTAAGAGCTGGTTGCTATGTCGCGCATTCCATTCTCTTTGCATGTCCAGGAAATAAAAAAATTAATAACGAATTCCCATTTGAGAAAAAGTATAAGTATTGGAAAATTTAAGGGAATAACAAACAATATCTCGAAAATGGTTCACTCAACAACAAAAATATGTATATGACATAAATTGTGTATTTTAACGCGATCTAAATTTTTTCGTGTAGTCAGATTTTGTCTATCTCTTATGGTTTGCCAGTTATGCAAAAGTGGTTCAAAATGAAGAATACTTTTGGAGACATTCCCAGAAAATTCAAGATATACATTTATTTGTCATGAAAGTATCTTAAATATATAATATTTTAATCAGAACCCTTAGAGCCATTATTGAGAAAATTAAAATTGTCGAAAAATGTTCCATGTAAGGGTAATCTGGGGTAAGGGGGTTTTCTTGAAAAGCTGAAGATGCTGAACGTAAATACCAAGTTTGGGGTTTATACGACTGTTCGTTTGAGTTATGCTGTTCATAGACAGACACACATGGACATGCTACCAAAATGCTTTATATGCATTCAATGCACCTCAAAACATGTATTTCCTGTGAAATCTCGGTATCGAATTTTAAGGTGGAATGCAATACTTCCCCTACTTACTGTACGTAGCAGAGAAAGTAATAACACAATTTTATTGCCATAATGTGTTTGTCATATTCGGTAAAGTATATACATATTTATTTTTAGTTTCTAAACATGAACAGTCAATTAGAACAAAAGAGTAATTTGCATTTAGTAAACGAGTATCATCATCTGGGGATGTTTTACTGGGAGTGCCCAATTTCTGACGAGTGTTTAGATCGTCTTCCCCACTTTCCTGGAATGCTTTTATGCAGTATTTACTATAAAAACTCTTTTATGCACAGCCGTTGCAATTGTTGTCTCAGTGCGACCAGCCTCCCACATACACACGATACGTCCACGAGTAATTTTGCTAGTATACGACATGACTGGTTCTGAGACATTAAACATGTTTTGGCTTCAATAACACCAGAAAAAGCAAAGGCATCAACCTCCTCTCTTTTCCCCCTTATTTCTGTGTTATCAAGCCACCACGCTCTGCGATAGGTAAGGTGAAGGGCACGCCTCAAAAGACCTCAGAAAACGATTCAAAATCCACCGAAGATTTTCTTTGGCGCTCTGTGTACCTACAACGAAATATGTAATGTATACATTCTGAAAACATGTATCTGGAGTCACAAGTATAGATAGAAAAATTACGTTTTTGATAGAATACACTATGTGATCAAAAGTATCCGGACACCCCACAAACACATACGTTTTTCAGCTTAGGTGCATTGTGCTGCCACCTACTGCTTGGTACTTATTATCGGAAGATTGTGTCGGAAGTCTGTACGCGAGATTTCCACACTCTTAAACATCCCTAGGTCCACTGTTTCTGACATGATAGTGAAGTGGAAACGTGAAGGGAGATGTACAGCACAAAAGCATACAGGCCGACCTCGTATGTTGACTGACAGAGACCGCCGACGTTTGAAGAGGGTCGTAAAGAGTAATGGGCAGACATCTATCCAAACCATCACACAGAAATTCCAAACTGCATCAGGAACCATTCCAAGTAGTATGAAAGTTAGGCGAGAGGTGAGAAACCTTGGATTCTATGGTCGAGTGGCTGATCATAAGCCACACATCACGCAGGAAAATGCCAAACGACGCCTCACTTGGTGTAAGGAGCGTCAACGTTACAGGCTTGAACAGTGGCAAAACGTTTGTGGAGTGACGAATCACAGTACACAATGTGGCGATCCGATTGCAGGGTGTGGGTATGGGTATGGCGAATGCCCAGTGAACGTCATCTGCCAGCGTGTATAATGCCAACAGTGAAATTCGGAGGTGGTGGTGTTATGGTATGGTCGTGTTTTTGCTGGAAGGGGCTTGCACCTCTTGTTGTTTTGCGTGGCACGATCACAGCGCAGACCTATAAGGATATTTTAAGCACCTTCTTGCTTCCCACTGTTGAAGGGCAATTCGGGGATGGCGATTGCATCGTTCAACACGATCGAACACCTGTTCATACTGCACGGGCTGTGGAGGAGTGGTTACACGACAATAATATCCCTGTAATGGACTGGCCTGCACAGAGTCCTGACTTGAATCCTATAGAACACCTTTGGGATGTTTTGGAACGCCGACTTCGTGCCATGCCTCACCGATCTACATCGATACCTCTCCTTAGTTCCGCAGTCCATGAAGAATGGGCTACCATTCCCCAAGAAACCTTCCAGCATCTGATTGAAAGTATGCCTGCGAGAGTGAACGCTGTCATCAAGGCTAAGGGTAGGCCAACATCATATTGACTTCCAGCATTACCGATGGAGGGCCCCACGAACTTGTAAGTCATTTTCAGCCAGGTGTCTGGATACTTTTGATCACGTAGTGTAGTTGTGGAAGATGGATAGAGAAAATCGTAGTATGGAACACATATTTTTTTTGTATAAAAATTAAAAATTTCTTTTGCCCCACCGTAGTGTATAATTCATCCACCATCCAACCCTTTCTAGACGATCTTTTTGATATTATTGATTCACACTTTCGTTGCTTTATGCACGGAGGATTGGGAGAGAATGACTAACGAAGGATTACGTTCAGAGGAGTTACATCGGCTTTCACTAAACGCCGTTTGAATCTAATCAGCCGAGCTCTTTGCCACGGGAATTTTCTGTAACGCTTCGTCATCGTTTATAAATCTCTTGGTTACAGGAAAAAGTTGGCTCTTCTCTCAACCCTGTAAACTCTGCCCGCGTACGGAAGCTTCCATTTGCATATCGATTACACGGGGCTTGATCATGAAATGAGGCCTGAAATGACCAGCTCTTCTGAAGGTTTCAATCTCCGAACCTAAATGTCTAACTCTCACAAAAGTCCAAGGAAAAGGCTTAAGCCACCCGTTCTCTGCTATAAATGGTTTAAAATTATAGTTATCTGCTTTCGTTCATTTCGGTGGACTTTGCGTGAAAAGAATATGATATATAAGGCTTGAAGGATTTATCTACGTAGAGTAATATACCTAATGCCACATTTATAAGCAATTTTCCAGATGTGTTAAGTAATAATAATATTATTATAATCAAAGCATTATATATATTATTATAATGCATAATATATAATTACTTATTAAAGCATTTTTAGAAAAATATCCGTGCATGTGTCTGTGAACACCATAACTCAAAAACGAAAAGTCGGATAAATACCAAACTTGGTACTTAGGTTCAATATCTGCCAAAGACGCGACACGAAGATTTAAAGAAAATCCCTCCCCCCAAACTACCCTTTATATGGAACATAATTCGGAATTTTTTATTTTCTAAAAATGGTTCTGACGATTTTGATTAAAATACCATACATGAAGGATATTTTGAAGGAGTTCGTTTGTAGTTTCTCTTATGGAAAGCCAATTATGAAGTAAGAGTTGCAACCACAGTGGCCTTCGCACCAAGTTTAGCAATCAACTTTGTATGGTAAATGTTTTCTTTAAATATTATATATATTTATGTTTGCCTCGGCTGTGTCAGTATTAATTTGTATAAACATGTTTCTCTTAACATGGGGTGATGCGGCTAAAGAATGTAGGCTTACACAAATTATAATTTTTACTTCACTCGATTTATTAATCCTTCACACGATTAAATAACACTTCACTTATATACAGAGCTGTAGGATTATTTATTAATTGCACTTTTAAACACGTAAACCTTTTAGTATTCTCGCCGTAATGAATTTTCGTCTCTCACGTACGCGTCTAGCGTCCAGTTAGGAACGCTGTCCACTAGCAACTGACTTCTACCGCCTGAATTTGCAAATTTCATCTATTTCAAGTCTCTGATTGGCTAATTTTTCTCCAATAGAATACCTTTATTTTTACTTTTAGCCTTTCTAGTTGTTGGCTATTTATAAAATGCTTTTATACATTACATTATTATTGCAAGAATTACTAGTAGCATTATTAAACTTTCCAATTCATTATTTCCTCAGTTACCTCATTGTTAGCAACTTTTGACCTATATTCTCACAGCTCCCATTGTAAATTACTTAACACATTCACCTTACATTTTTAAACATGTACATAATATGTAAACATAATACAATGACTGTTACATACATTTTATATGTTATTTATACACATATTGCTTTAAGGCGAGCTGTTATGAATTTACATATTATATAATTAGACTGATATCTTTTAAGTGTTAAAAATACTGCCTCAATTTACATGACAGATAAAATGTATATCTTGACAAATAAAATGTATATATGTTGTTTATACACATATTGCTTTAAGGCGGGCTGTCATTGAGTTTATATATTATATAATTAGACTGATATATTTTAAGTGTTAAACATACTGCCTCAATTTACATGACAAATAAAATGTATATCTTGAATGATAAGAGTATAGAGAAAGTCATGCGAATGTATCACATAGTTGTTTTTTAAAATAAAAACAACTGGTTACTCTTGCTTAATTCTGTTTTTGTATCCTTCCCAATTGCTAGAAGCACTATTCCATTCGTTCCAAAGTTCGTTAGCTTGATTTCACAAAAAAATTTTAAGTTTTGTTTCCTTTATCCACAAACAAAATGGACCTATTGAACAGCATAGCTTATAAATTAAAATGAAATTCCTCTTCTTAATCTTTTACTTTAGACTAATTCTGTTATTACCTAGAGTAGGTAGAGAATGTCATGTCCCACCCAAAAATTAGATACAGAGAGAACTGAAATTCACGTTTTGAGGTGTCAAGTGCCTCTGTAAACATGAAGGTGTTTTGTTGTATTGAAGGAGTTGTATTATATTTCAACTGTTGGGGAGCCGAACTTGAAGTAGCTGCAGCCGCACGTATGATACCCGGTAGCGAATTTTAAAAATATTGACTCTGTAATTTAAACTGTTTGTTTAAATTTTATTTTTATGTTTGCCTCGGCTGCGTCAGTATTTATTTTAGACACACGTTTCTCTTAGCAGGGTTGTGGTGCAACAAGAATGTAGGCTTACACAGATTATAATTTTACTTCACTTCTTTTATTAATGCTTGACACGATTTAAATAACACTTCACTGATATAGAGAGCTGTGAGATTCTATTTATTAATTAATTACACTTTTTAACACGTAACTTACTTTTCGTCTCACACGAATACATATTATATTTCTTGAGGACACTTTTTGCGTCTGGTTAGTAACGCTGTCTGCAGGCAACTGAACTCCAAATTTGTAAAATGTTCTCCTTTTCAGTTTCTGATTGGCTAATCCTACTCCAATAGAATACCTTCATTTAACTAAAGCTTTTTCTGGTTGTCGATTGGCTATTTTATAAACTGTCACCAAAATTACATTATTGCTTCCAAGGATCACAAGTAGTACTGTTAAACTCTCACATTCATTATTGCCTCAAGGTTACCTCATTGTTAGCAACTCTTGACCTATTTCTTACAGCTCCTACATTATTAAATTAAATGCATTCACATAACATTATTGAACATTTTTACAATAATATAAGCATATGCAATGACTGTTACATACATTTTACAAATTATTACATACATGTATTGCTTCAAGGCGGGTTTTTATTTAATTTACATATTATATAATTTGACTGAAATCATTTAAGTGTTAAAAATACTGCCTCAAATATCATAACTCAGAAACAAAGAAGCCGGATGAACAAACTTGGCATTAAATTCCATCATATTTCAAGGATGCAAAACATCCTGCATGGACAAAATTTTTTATAATTTTTCATTATCTCAGAAGCTGCGTTAAGTATTTTGATAAGGACATCATAATGTTTGAGATAGTGATAAAACGAATAACATGATCTTATTTTAGTTTTTGTAAATAAATTGTGAAGTGCACCTTTTCGTTCGAATTTCCTATAATTTTATATAACTAGGAAACCGCAAGAGTAGGCTAAATCTATTAGAGAAAAGCACATTTATCTTTATAGCAGACAATTTATATTGAATAACTTTTCTTGGCATCAACGATCTACGAAATATCGTCTATTGTTAGAATTTTCCAATATTTTGAATTGCCATATCAAAGCCTGCATATACTTTATTTATATATACACATTCGGCTATCACTTGATGTTCCTCTGTACCTATAGTAAACTGCGCAATGAAAGCATGTTTAAAAAATCTGATGTGTTACACTCACATGACTTTCTCTACTCTTGTACAAACTATTTTTACAAACGCTTAATCTCCATATGCTTCATGTTAATCGAGATATCGAAATGTCGATCTTATTGATAATTTTCTTGTAGATGCAAGGGGAATATGGTAAGTTTTAAGCGATAGTCAAATATTTTAACGCTGGTTGCTATGTGGCGCATTCCATTGTCTTTGCATGTCCAGGACATAAAAAAATGAATAACGAATTTGAGAAAAAGTATAAGTATTGGAAAATTTAAGGGAATAACAAGCAATATCTCGAAAACGGTTCACTCAACAAAAGAAATGTATATGACATAAGTTGTGTATTTTAACGAGATCTACATTTTTTGTGTAGTAAAATTTTGTCTATCTCTTATGGTTTACCAGTTACGCAAAAGTCGTTCACAATGAAGAATACTTTTGGAGACATTCCCAAAAATTCGAGATATACATTTCATTTCTCATGACATTATCTTAAACATATAATATTTTAATCAAAATCGTTAGAGCCATTTTTGAGAAAATTAAAATTTTCGAAAAATCTTCCATGTAAAGGGTAGTCTGGGGTGGGGGATTTTCTTGAAAACCTTCGTGTCGCATCTCTGGAAGATACTGAACGCAAATACCAAGTTTGGTGTTTATCCGACTGTTAGTTTTTGAGTTATGCTGTTCACAGACACACACACACACAGACACACAGACACACACACGGATGTCGTCCTCCGTGGACTAGTGGTACCGTGCTAGCCTCTAGTTCCCAAGGTCGCGGGTTCAAACCCGGCGGAGGGCGATGGATTTTTTCGGGCGTAAAAATCGTTAGCACGGCTTCCTTCGGAAGGGAAGTAAAGCCGGTGGTCCCGTGTCGTAGATTTACGGCACGTAAAAGAACCTCAAGCCTGATAAAGAGGCCTCTGAGCAAAATTACAGGTGTTTCACGCCCAATATAGAATGGGACGCTAAGAACCATAGTAGTTAAAGAGCGTCCATAAATAAAACTCAATTTATTTACACACACGGACATGTTTCCAAAAATGCTTTTTTTGGATTCAGGAGGTCTCAAAACATGTATTTCCGGTGAAATCTCGGTATCGAGTTTTTGGGTGGAATGCAATACTTCCCCTACTTACTATACGTAGTAGAGAAAGTACAAATGTGCTAGAACATGAAGTAGTGTAAAAATAAACCTTATACCAACGGTTTGCTGAATGGCTAGGAAATGTTATTGGGTAGACGACGACACACGACCGTATAAAAATAAGCCACTACTTGAATGATTTGCTAGATAGTCATGGAAATTAACGAAAGGGGTGGAGAAAGACATGACTGCAATACTACTGATTTTTTATATTTTATGAAAACGATAGCGATTCCCAATTAAACATTAATTATAAAATAAATTATATTTTTACACATACGCTAAATAGTGAAGAAATCGTTCATACATATACAGAGGTACCTGTTTCACACTATACACGTACAGATGTTTCAGATTTATTTTAGACATATTACAATAAATTTTAACCACAACGCAGAGTCATTCAAAATACGATCAATGTAGTCTCAAAATTTACGCAGAGTTTAGTAATAATTTATTTTACGTATAGTTATATTGTTTTTTTATTTTAAATATTGAGGTTACTGTAGAACGTTTTTCGTATTAAAGTTCAACTATCGTAGACATGAAAACTCCTAGAGTTAAAAAAATATTTGAAGAAAACGTTTTCTTTAGAGCGCTCATATTCCACACCCCCTCTTAGCTGCAGCGTTTCATTAAAATTACGTTAATATTGCAGAGACTGAATATTCGAGAAACAAACAAAGGAAACTAACGGTTGAGGTTTTGCCAACATCAAAATTAGTTGTTGGAAGATTTATTGATGTCCTCCTTAATTGCTTTTTGTTCGCTCAAATTTCATATAGCTGAGAAAGTACAAAAAAACTAAATAAATAAAAGTCTACTATAACAAAATTGCTGTCTTGCAAAAAAGTTATATATTATATGTGGAATAATCTTTTGTGACATTAACTATTTTGGTAACATTCTTTTTCCAATAAAGTTTTTATTAATATTTGAAATGGAAATATGATCAGCTGTAAATCGTCCAATCTTTGGTTTATCATAGACTGTACATGGTATATCCACTTGCCTTATAAAAGGTTTGACGTGAAACTTTCACACTCTCTTTACCAATGGAAAAATTCGCATACATTTGTTATATTGTACCACAGCAATAAAGCTTTTCAGATAGAAATAAAATAAAAGAAAAAGAAATATCTGCAAACCTTCAAGCCAGTTCTTTAATGACGCTTGGAAAATATCTTAATTTGCAACAAGGGATATTTGGAAAACGGCTGACTACTAAAAAAGTTTAACATTAATTGTGTATTTTAATAAGCTCCTCATTTTTCCTGTAATAATATTTTGTCTACGTTGTACATATATGAAATTATACAAACTGCAATCAAATATGGGGGATAGAAAAAATCAGGATATGAATTTTATTTCTCATGCTAATACATAATACATATAATATTTTAATAAAAGTAGATAGATCTACTTATTGTAAAATAAAAAAATAACAAAACATCTTACATGTAAATCATAGTTTGAGTTGTGGGGCACTTTCTATAAAAGCTTTCTGTCGCATCCTTGAAATACTTTAAACTTAAGATTTAAGTTTGGCATTCATCCGAATTTTCTTCTCTGGAAACATGTGATTAAAACTCATATTTTACATGATTAGTGTAGAAAGCCTTTAAATATCGTAGAGATTAGTTTTCAGTTAAAAATAGGATTTTTATTTTCAACCTTATTCCAATTGTTCCTAATTAAGCTTTTGAACATATATATTTTTGAAATAATAATTAAAACATCTCTCTCTCTCGCTCTCTTTAGTATATATTTTATACTCGTGAAGAAGAAACTGTTGTTTTGTCCTTAAAACAGTGCTTCGGTTGTTGTTGCAAGTGAATTATAAACCAAAATTGCAAGCAATGTGTAAAATAAATGGTTGGGCAGAGAAGTAAAGCAACAATGATCAGTAGAGCTTAAGGGGTCTCATGAGACCGTCTTACCATTTTCTCACGGCTTCCCGTCGGTAGAATTTATCGTTGTTGGGAACGGATTTCGCAGCGTCCAAAACTCTGCCCTCCTTGCCTTTTGGAGTGGCCCATTTGCAAATAAATTACAGCTTATTTTAGATTCTATAGCGTAGCTTTCGCACGTGGGTCGTTAATTGCTTATACTCCATCTATATTTATGGAATTATTGCCGATTTATATTTTAACAATCATATACAAAGAGGAATAAACAGAGAGGCTTTGGTATATAAATTGAGGAACAAAGGAGTCAGCACTGCATTCATCGAGGGGGTTCAAAAATTGTATGAAGGAATTAAATTTTGTGTAAAATGTGGAAGAAATAGTACTACTGATTATATACAGCAAAATTTAGGTCTGAGGCAAGGTTGTAAACTCAGTCCAATATTATTTAACTTATTTATAGATGATATTTTAGATAGAATAATGAAAAGTAATAAACACTGTCCAGTTATAGTGAAAAAGGAAATACCAGGGTTATTATTTGCAGATGATCTAGTAGCTGGGGCAGTGACAGTGATAGGGTTGCAACATGCTATTAATGAAATTGCAAAATTTTGTATGGAATGGGGGCTAAAGGTGAATACAAAAAAGTCCAAGATAATAGTGTTCAAGAAAGGATCAAAATTAAAAAGAGAGGAAAGATGGTATATAAATGGAGAGCAAATAGAGGTGGTAAAAGAATTTGATTACTTGGGCATTAGATTCTCAAGAAACGGGAAGTGGGAAGCACAATCTAAATATGCACAATTGAAAGGAAAGCTAGCGATGAAAGCTGTTAGAGTTTGCTTGTGCAAAACACCCATGCTAACAATGAACTGGTTGGAAAGGCTATATGAAGCTGTAGTAGAGTCAAAAATGTTATATGGAATAGAAATATGGGGGGTGGCAAAGGGATGGATTAAGATTGATATAGTCCATAGAATGTTTTGTAAAGAAGTTTTGGGTTTACCCAAGAGTTCACCAAGGGGCGTGGCACTGGCAGAGCTAGGAAGGGTAGGGAGAAAAGGTATAATAGTGGAAAGAATTTTGAAGTATTGGTATAGATGTTTAAATTTAGAAGATAATAATATATTAAAAGAATGTATACAGTTTCAAAAAGCTGTCCTAGGAGAAGAGTGTTGGTAGGGTAGATGGGAAATGTCCTAAAAGAAATTGGCATGAGGAATATTCTCCTATTAGATAAATATAATAACAGTGGGTTTTGGAAAGAAGTGAGATTGAGGGTGGAAGATATCGAGAAACAAGAGATATGGGCTAGTTTTGAGGATAAAAGGTCATTGATCTTGTATAAATCAGTTAAAAGAGATTGGGGAAGGGAGAAGTATGTAGATATATGCAATCAATTTGGTAGAATAGGTCTTGCGTGGATGCGCACAGGAGTAATATTTTTAAAAAGGAATGGATATAATGGTTCGGGGAGATATATTATGTGTGATGAATTGGGTAGTACTTTTCATTGTCTAATAGAATGTGATAAGGTTAAAAGGTGGAGAGAGGTTATATGGAATAAAAAATGGGACAAGTTAAACAAAGAAGCAGTAGCATTAAGAATGTTGGGAAGCACAAAAGTAGAAATAATTAAAATGATGGGAATATTTTTAGGCAACACAAGGGATAAGTGGATAAGGAGCTTAAGAAAGGTACAGCTGAACGAGCATAGTTTGTAAAGTAGAGAGATGGTATAGTAGCTTTATCCCAATATATACAGCCTAGGGGCTAAATATGGGGGAGCTAGAAAACTGGTGCACTAGACATAAGTTTTAGATGTAAGCTTTATTTGTATTATTGTAATAATGATGAAATAAATATTACATATTACATATTACATATTACAAAGAGGACTTGCGAAATTTGACAATAATTCCTCCTTTTACAGTATATTTAAAATATGTGTATTCAAACTATTTGAAAAATAGAAACAAAAGTATTTGTGGGCAATCACGTCAATTAAATCGATACATATTGTGCAGTTCCTTGCAAAACGTTTGTTCAGTACAGGTAAAGCGCCTGTGGTTCGCCATAAATAGAATACTCCATAAATAAGTCTAAAAATGACGCGTTTCTTTCGTTTAATTGTATCACCGTTATCATACCAATGCTTTCTTTGTGATTGGTGGTCAACACTCGTAAATTTTAATTGTTTTTAAATGCATAAAATCCAACAATCGAACTTATAACTTTCACCAGAAGAGCACTAATCCGTCAACATATTGTTTTTCTAGATACTTCGTCAACAGTGTATAAAATCACAAGGGGAGGGAATAGAAAAGAATGAAAATAAAAGAAAGGCTTTAAAAATAGCTGCAACTTTCAAATTAATAATGATTACCTCAAGATTAACATAATCAGGAAAGTATAATGAAAATGAACATGCTCGGTTATCTTGTAATGCAGTTAATGGTTGGAAATAAAAACCAGACTTGACAATCTCGGACAGTACCAGGATGTGAACAATGATCTTCGACTTTGCATGCTACGCTCTTTGTAACTGAACAGTTTCTCTGAAAATAACCTAATACTTTACTCACATGTTCGGTTACGTGTATGTCCCGCATTCGAGAGTCCCGGCATCGATTCTCGGCGACTGCCCACAGGGTTTTTTGTGGTTTCCCCGGGTTGACAGGCAAATTCTGGGGTGGTTCACGTCTACCAGAATTCTCCTTCTCTTATTTCCTGTACCCATCATCTTCCTTGTCATCTGTTTTAGGGTTGTAGGACTAGGCGATGGTGTTTGGCGGGTTGCGGCTGGGCGGTGACTTAAGCTCTGTAGATTTCTTCCTTGGCGTCGATGCGGTACCACTCAGTTCGGTCTCTCCTCCGCTCCCGGGGACCCTGGAGGTGGTGGCTTGTCGGCAGGGACCGTGCGGCGTCAGATGCGTTCTATCTGTCTGCGCCTGTCGGCATCCAGATCTGATCGCCCTTCGGGTCTCTCCCCTCATCCTTCCCTCCCAGGGGTCACATTGGAAGCAAAATGGGCCGACTGGCCTGCTTGTGGTGCTATGACCCGGTTCCGGGGGCCCCTCCGTGATACCTATCTACCTTTACCAACAGTATTGCCGCCTAAGGTGCACAGGTATTCCTTTGATTCAGGGCGATGTAGTTTATTTTCCAGACTGAATATTCGAGAAGCGCTTTATTTATATAAATTAATAAGCGAATAATAATAATTTTCGCTGTCACTTTAGTGAAACACTGTTTTTTATAACCTTGTTCTTCTGGCGTGTATTCCTCCGCTCTCCCTTTCCTTCCCCTTTCCACTGATTGTCTAATGTACACCTTTAAATAAATGTATGACCACGATGTTCTGTGCAGTCAGAAAGTCAAAGTCAAGCGATAAAAACTATTTTAAAAAACACTGTCGTGATAAATACAGGCGCTTTCGTTAATAAGAATTTACGTGAATTCCAGATACATTAACTCTGTTATATCTGACTCATATGGTTATGAAGATGTAAATTTTATAACACTCTTCGAATATATATAGAGATAAGTAGTCGCGTTAAATAAGGGACTAGTTTGTATCGCATAGCAACCTGTTTCACGATCGCACAATGAGAGGCAACGGTTAAGAGATACAGAGCTAAGCATAGCACGGTTCAGTAGATATTTCATCTTGAATGACTATCGAATACTTTCGTGGCATTAGCATGCGTATGGATTGCTTATTTTTTTGAAGTCTCTGACCTTAAAGCCTATTCAAGAAAGATATTACGTTGCCGGCACAGCAGCAATAGTTGTTTATGAATTCAGTTCGATAAGCAGAGAATGTTTAGCTGGAAAATTGCCACCCTGCCGATGACAACCTTCCTAGAGCACAAAGAGATCCGCGAATAGCAAGCTTGCTGGAAGCTTTCCCCAGAAATTCACGTACATAATTAGTGCTCGCTTGAAAGGACAAGGAAGGCGTTTACTGTTTGTTAATGCCGCTTTTGGTTCGGCCTACCGATAACTTAATTTGGCCAAAAACGCGACTTTGTCGTTGTGATCAATTAAGCTTGCTTTTACTGCCGCACTCGCTAAGTAACGTTAAAATTCCTCGCTGGTATAAGCAGAAGGACCATGAAAGAAGCCACCAGTCCCCATGGTCCTTCGACGCCCCTGCCACTTCGGCAAAAACGGCTTAATGAACAGGCGCGCTGGAAAGCAAATCAAATTTACTCGGAGTCTTCTCATGGAGAGTTCATTTCTTCCTCTATATTTTCCGCAGTTACAGAAGTTTCCCTACTTTTTGAGATCGCTTCCCCTTACTGCAGTAAATTATACATAATCCCCTCTCCCTTACTCCCGCCTCCACATCTTTCTTATTAGTGACAGAGCTTTCATCCGTGGTTGAGAGCAGCATTGAAAACGAGCTCCTGGCAATAAGAGATATGGACTCTTGAGTTTGATTTATCAGCTGGGAGTGCGGCTAAAACGAATCAAATAGCGTTCATGAATTTGTAGCCATAGAAACGTCATCGTGTGCGTTAATATTTATGGCACATGTTTGATTTATGTGCAACAAGGGCGAGCTTGCTGGACACGGCTCTTAAGGGTCGCTCGTTGTGCTATTTACAGAGACGTGAATTGAAACTGGATGAAAGGGCCACTTCTGGCTCGAGAGCTAATATCACTGGCTCTGAATCACGTGGTCCGTGCTCGATTCATCTTGATTGTCCTGCTAACCTGGAAACACGTTTTAGAAAAAAAATGTGATGTGCTGCATTCACATCATTTTCTCTTCTCACTTCTCTGCAAAGTATTCCTATACAACCTCATTATTCTATCTATTTCTTCTTAATTTGAGGCAGTATTTTTAACACTTAATTGATTTCAGTCTAATTTTATAATTTATAAATTCAATAACAGCCCACCTTAAAGCAATGTGTGATTAAACAACATAAAATGTATGTAACAGTCATTGTATTATGTTTATATTATTAAGTACATGTATAATAATGTTATGTGAATGTATTATGTAATTTAATGTTTGAGCTGTGAGAATATAGGTCAAAAGTTGCTAATAATGAGGTCATCTTGAGGCAATAATAAATTGGAAAGTTTAATAATGCTACTGGTAATTCTTGGAGCAACAATAATGTAATTATTGAGCTAGTTTATATCAACAACTAGAAAGGCTAAAAATTTAAATTAAAGTATTCTATTGGAGTAGGATTAGCCAATCAGAAACTGAAATAGAGCAAATTGTACAACTTCAGGCGGCAGTTGCTTGTAGACAGTGCTCCTATCTGGACGCGAGACGCGTCCTCGAGAAGTTTAATACGTATCCAGTGTGAGACAAAAATTCATTACGGCGAGGATATAAAGTTTACGTGTTAAAAAGTGCATGTAATTAATAAATAATCTCACAGCTCTCTATATATCAGTGAAGAGTTATTTAATAGTGTGAAGGTTAATAAAAGGCGTGAAGTAAAAATTATAAGTTGTGTAAGCCTACATTCTTTAACCGCATCACCTCCTACTAAGAGAGACATGTATCTACAAATTAATACTGACGCAGCCGAGGCAAACCTAAATATATAATATTTAAAGAAACATTAAAATATAAAGTTCAAAGTAAAGTTGGGGCGAAGACCACCAGAAACTTTGTACCATACGCGAGACATTCAATCAGCAAGTTTGGCTCCCCAACTGTTGAACTATAATACAACTACTTCTCCTAAACTAAACCAACTTCAATTCAAATAAACCTTAGGTTCACATTTTCACCCTTCGCTGCAAGATAAAGCGACAGGCCGGCGTTTAAAGAGCGTAATATCTTTGAAATTCCATGCTCTTTGCATGACCACGAGAAAATAACGAATTCTAGTTGAGAAAAGTACTCGTACATAGATATCAAAATTATTAGACTCAAGGAAATTTTTAGTGCAAAAGGTTTGTAAGTTTTAAGTTTGAAAATAATTTACCAATGTCTGAAAACATATCAAACCTTTTGTGAAGCCTTTCGGCTCTTTGTCATTGTGAATATTTATTTTCATCTAGTAATAACATTGAATTAATACCTTTTTATTGAAAGAGCAGTTTTCCCAGTAATGGTCTCAAAAATTTACGTAGAAAAAAAATATACATCATAAAATAAATATTCGTTGTTCAATTTCTAGACATAATCTTGAATTGTTTCAGAAAATACTGAATGGAAGAATGATTGAAAACAGTTATCTAAAATTCATTTTTGGCAAGCTTATTTCAGTGGAAGAAGAAATATCTCCATCTGTATCCAGTAGTACATGATAAGATATTGATTCTAGTTTTGTTCTACCTTTTCATAAAGGCAGTCATCTAAATCAGATTGTTAAAACATTCTCTAAGCATTTTACAGACTAAAGCTTTAATATCTTGGAGAGACAACCTCGAGTAATCAATAACCAAAACCTTACTTTAAGTCTAATAATTTTCACACCTCTGTATTTGAAAAGCCAAACTAATAACAAGGACTATCTTGAAAATCGTTAACTCCAAACAAAAATTACTTTACATGCATTGCGTATTTTAGAGAGTCTGTGTACTAAACTTGTTTCTATCTCTTACGGTATACCAATTATACAAATGTAATTCAGAACGAAAACAACTTCATAGCCTATTCCCAGAAAATTCAAGATGTACGTTTTACTTGTCATGCAAATATCTAAAAGATATGGCATTTAAATCAAAATCGTTAGAGCTATTTTTAAAAAAACCAAAACGAGAAATCTTCCATGTAAAGGGTATTTTGGGGTGATATATTTTCTTGATAATCTTCGTCTCGTATCCTTGGAAGATACTGAACTTAAATACCAGGACATACACACACACACACTTTTTCTAGGCTTCTTCTAGACATAGATTTTTTTGGATGGAATGCAATATTTCCTCTTTTACTTTAGATAAGTATTAGAAAAAGTATCCTTGTAAACTTCGAAGCAGTAATTGTTCGTATGGAAATCTGGAAAAAGTTTAAGAATTGAATGTATAAACTTAATTTTTTATGCTTGCTTTCCTAATTAACAACTAATTAGTGTAGGCAGTAAATGCTGTAAAGTGAGTTGGTTAAAATATAAATTGAACTTTCATTTGGATTTTCAATAGCAATGTTTTCTGTTTCTAAACCTTTTAATCAGCACAAATACGAATGCACTAAATTTTAAAAATACAAGGGTTAATTATGTTTTATCCCCCGAGAAGCTTTAATCAGTTATCAGTGACTGAAATATCCAAATCTTACAGTACAAGGGCTATTTAAAGAAAACCATCACTTTTCAAATAACAACTGCAACTCCCCTTATGCGTTAATCTAGATTTGTTTCGTCCCCTTCACCTCTGTTCCGAAAGAAACCAACAAACAAGAAATAACAACGTTGTTGTACCTGTGTTCATATTATTTGCCATTATGCGATAGCACTGCAGGGCAGGTCTTGCCCTGCAGTGCTATCGCACTGCAGTGCGAACCCACCCTTCTCTATTCTTCCCCCTTATTCGCTTTCTTCATCACCTGCAAACCTAAACTTTTTATTCTAATCTTTTCTATCATCTGAAATTTTCTTTCTCCTCGAACTATTTTCTTATTCAACATTCGCTAAAGTGCATATTTAGCAAGTAGTTTCTCCTCTTCCGATGGCCAGCCGAATTCTTTTCCTACTGATGAGTTGTCATCTTCACTTCATGGATTAGGTAGTACACCCAGCTTCACAATTGTCTCTAGCCCTCAATCTTTTTTTTCCCCTCGGTGTATAATTTAAGGCCGGTTTTGGGAATGTTTTCTTTTCCATTGTTAGGAAATGTTCTTTCCACTCTTGTGAGGCAATATTTTAATACTTAAATAATTTCAGCCTAATTATATAATATGTAAATTCAATAATAGCCCGCCTTGAAGCAATATGTGTATGTAACAATTTGTAAAATGTAACAGTCATTGCATATGCTTATATTATTATATCCATGTGTAATAATGTTATGTGAGTATATTACGTAATTTAATAATGTACGAGCTGTGAGAATAATAGGTTAAAAGCTGCTAACAATAGGTAACATGAGGTAACCTTGAGTCAATAATGAGTAAGAAAGTTTAACAGTACTACTTGTGATTCTTGGAGTAACAATAATGTAATTTTAGTGACAGTTTATAAAATAGCCAATCAACAACGAGAAAAAAACTTTAGTTAAATGAAGGTATTCTATTGGTTTAGGATTAGCCAATCACAAACTGAAATATAGCAAAATTTAAAGTCTAGAAGTCAGTTGCCTGCAGACAGAGTTACTAACCAGACGCAAAAAGTGTCCTCAAGAAATATAATATGTATTCGTGTGAGACGAAAAATAAGTTTACGAGTTAAAAAAGTGTAATTCATTAATAAAAAGTATCTCGCAGCTCTCTCTATATCAGTGAAGTGTTATTTAAATCGTATCAAGTATTAATAAATGGAGTGAAGTAAAATTATAATCTATGTAAGCCTACATTCTTGTCGCATCACAACCCTGCCAAGATATCAGTGTCTCTAAAATAAATACTGACGCAGCCGAGGCAAACAAATATTAAATATTTAAAAAAGAGTTTAATTACAAAGTTAATATTGTTTTCTTAAACTTGGGGCGAAGGCTACCGGAAACTGTTTGTTACGTGCGGTTTGGCTCCCCAACAGTTGAACTACAATACAACTCCTACTCGGCTTTTCCATACGTGGAGCTAATAAAATACTTTCTTAAATTTGACGCCCAAAGCGTGGTGCAAACTCCTACGACAAAAAAGATTTTCTCACTTGTTTATTACCTATTATTTTATTACTTATGGATCCTTTGTATGACAATTATTTTATCTATTCTTGTATATCTGTTCACGTTCCTGAGCAATTTATGTCTACCGCTTGAGTTTTATTAACTTACTTTTATTGATATCAGGTTTCAATACATAACGAAACCTAAACAGGGCCATTACTTCATAAACTTTTTCTTAATTTTCTAAAGTTCTTTGAGTGGTTCCACATATTGCTGAAATTGCCAACTTTGTGTTCAATCTATAACATTCTTGAAACTTATTACTAAGACACGTATGTTGGGAACTTGCGACCCTAAGCGACGATAACACCTCCTACCACTACAGAGGTACTGTAACTGAGTACATGTTGTGTTAATTTTATTTACGCTATATCTGTAGTCACAGTTTACCGCAGAGCACACTGGGTCCCAAGTTCTCAGTCTTAGTTATTAGATGTTTAAACGCGGGTAAATGCCACAGAATTTTATTCTCTACTACAATATTTAATTTCATTGAATTTCTACGTTTAAATGTATTATTTTTGTTTTCTTAAATGTGATTTTAAAACTCTAGAACTCGCATAATGTATTTAAAAGATACACGGATTTTTGTAATTGTATTACATATTCTTAAAGTACAGAGTATTGAGACATATCTCCTAAAATAATTTAATTCCGAGTGTACTAAAATTTTCCATTCATTTAGAATGTGGTTAGAATATAGGTATATACAAATGAGTGTCAAAGGAGGACTGCATCCTTGTCTAAGACCAACTTGAGTTAAAATTTATTCGCTCAATTTCTTCTAATTTCTGTAACCATATTTGTCTTCCTATATACGTTTTTTGTAGCAGATAGGCTACCTTTTCTCTTTTTTTAGTTTGCCTATTTTATAGTTGTATGTGTTTCTAAGTTATTTTCACAGTTTTTTTCTATTATTAAAATAATAAATCCTGTAGCGCTATAGCCTGCCAAAAGCCTGGGCCTGAAAACCCGACTGCCGGCCTCACTCCCACATGCGCACGGCAGAGGTGGGCGGTCATCCAACAGATAGGGGAGGTGATATGGCCAGCATCACGCATCCCCCAGCCGGAAAGTTGGCTCGCGAGGCCAGGATCGCTGTCTATCGCAGCTCCTCACTTTCCTTGCGATGCCGAGTAGGCACTGGTCCTATACCCGGGACCTAAAATCCGTACTACCATGCGTGGGATCGCACCCGGGCGCATTCCGTCGCCGGGAACCAGAGCAGCACGCTCCATCCTACTGCGCCACGGCGCAGGGCTTTTTCTATTATTATTATTATTACTATTATTATTATTATTGTTATTCCATTTATGTGCCACCTTTAACATCTAAAGTCACATCGGTGGCTTTGCGTTTTGAACAATTGCTCCTCGGCAACGATGTTCACTCATTTATTTTCCTGCTAATCTTTAGCTTTATATTTTCTACTTAAACATTAATTTCACACACACATTTACACTCATACTTCATGATTCTAGGGAAGATGGAGAATAATCCTGGCTAAAGAAAAATCCCCATCTTCCAGCCGGGAATCGAACAGAGACCTCTGGATTTGGAAGCTAGCATGATCACAAATCAGAGTGGCAGTCTCATTCTATTTTTTTTTTAATTACAAATACATTGTTTGCACACGATCGTATTTATTACCTTCCTATACTTGTTATACCTTTTTCAGCATTAAATGGTAACTGTGAAGATAGGTATGAAATGTTTTAAATAACTTTAAAGGGGAATAAATAATAGGAGTTTAGGATTATTTATGTAAAGGCATGTAGTTATACATAGCAGGAAAGTAAAACATAAATTACAAAACAAATGTGTTTTAAATTATTATAAATATATATTGTTAATTGGCATATAATTATTTTAGTGTTAAAGTATAAATTTAAGAATGTAAATAAGCTTGTAAATTATTATTATAATAATGTATTAAGTAGGTTTTATTATATATTAATTTAACTCTATAGTAGAAAAAAATTTATTTAAGCTAGAAGATTTTGGTAAATAGTACCGGATACCAGTATGTAACCGCTGGATATCGGTGGAGTAACTTTTAGCTTTGTAGTAAGTTTTGTTAGTTAAGTAGCTGGATTTTAGTTGGTTTCATGCTGGTTACCAGTATTAGTATAGATTTATAGATTTTGTAATTGTCATTTACTTACACCTTTACTATCTAGTATTCATTTTCCTTACTGATATTTTCTTTGTAGTTAGGTAGTAGTTATAGACTTAGCTGTAAAATGAATGTATATAAAAATTTAAAATTTTGATTCAGTAATTAGAAAATTTGGATATATGCCCGGGTTGAATATTTAGATTTTATTTTATTTTTTTATTTTATTCGTAAGGTCTATTCCTCTATAAGTTTACAGTTGTTGCGATTTTTTTCGATAAGTTGCAGCTATGTCGACGTTCAACGCCCATAGCTTTCCATATACCCATTTCAAATATTTCCATTGATTTTCCTTATTTCATTACACCTTTTCGCAATATGCAGTGCCACACTTCCCACAGAGCACTTTACTTACTGTTGTTTTAGTTGTTTTTTTCAAGGATTCATAAATGTTACAAAAAACTTTGTCACAGTACCCTCGTATGACTTCTTCACAATAGTTTATTTGCTATCCAAGTGTACGAATATTTTTGACTTTATCCACATTGCTTTGCCTCCTTTCATCCTTTTCTGATGCCCCTTAGCATCCATATTAGCATGCTTCTTTCGAGATATCTACTTCTACTAGAAATGCTAGCAACTGCGAGTAGTTCATAATTCCACCCGAAAGGATGTGTTGACTACGTATGGTTAATCTTCAGTTCGCACTAAATGTGTACCCATTTTGGTATATTCCGTTGGAGAACTTCTTGTCCATGCAAATATTAAATTATGGTGGACTGAGTTGTAAAAGGATTAGGTTTTGCATTTCCGTTGGAAAAGGCAGAGTTTTCCGGCGCTGCTGAAGTTAGTCCCGTCAGGTAGGAAGCGACCCCTGGCTTTCCATCTGTAAATGGATTTTCATGGCAAGAGGCTGTCAGCCATTAGCCTTCATCTTGACATTTCTTCCCTTCAGTGTTTCTGCCACTTTACTTCCTCGGAGTTGGGTGATGTTTTTAACTCTGCTGATGACACGTCTCTGTCCAGGACATTCTTATTCTTTCCCTCGGTGTACCATTACCCCTTTTCTCAAAGTTTCTCTTGTCTGGTTGCTATAGCATCTGCTATTGTCTTTTAATAGTGTTTAGGTCTTTTATTTTATACAAAGCGTAACCCTTGCTTCTATACAGAACACACTATATAGGATGACAAGGGATTCAGTTGCTATTTGTGAAAAGAAACATTAACTCAGGTCCACGGAGACTAAAAACCTATGATTTGAAGCGCGTATTTCGAATTTTACTGCAAGTAATTTAATGGCAGAAAAAGTATTATATTCATTTTACTAAAAGATCTGCGTGTGTACAAAAAGCGTTAATACTTAAAACAAACGCCTTTTAGGAATATATCACGAGGATTGAAAAAATTTCCCCAACCAAATATCCCTTTATTTACAACACATTTTCAACTTCACCAAGAATTACTAATATTTTGTGTGAACGTAAAGCACACCCTGAAAGTTTAAAAAATCTAAGTGAAAAATATTCCCTTAGAATGCTTATAGATTTACTTTCCTTCAAAATTTTGTGACAGATTCAAGGTATTAATATATTTTATACCAAAATGGATAAGCATTGCAAGGACACATGGATCAAGGATTTTCATTAAAATCTAGGAAACTTAAAAAAATACCTTAACCATCAATAAATATCAGCATCTAGGTGTTCGAATTATACGGTTTGAATTGAGAAATCCTGTATCTTATTTATAAGGTTGTATGTTATCTGCTGGGTTATGCCAATAGTAAAAAAATCTTATGTGTTACCCTCACATGACTTTCTCTAATCCTGTACAAACTATTTTTGCAAACGCTTATTCTCCATATGCTTCATGTTAGTCGAGAAATCGAGATGTTAATCTTATTGCTAATTTTCTTGTAGATGCAAGGGGAATTGCTAGGCTTTAAGCGATATTCAAATACTCTAAGAGCTGGTTACTATGTGTAGCATTCCATTAACTTTGCATTACCAGGACAAAGAAAATAACGAATTTGAGAAAAAGTATAAGTATTGGAAAATTTAAGGGAATAAAAAGCAATATCTGGAAAATGGTTCACGCAACAAAACAATGTATATGACATAAATTGTGTATTTTAACACGAACTACATTTTTTGTGGTTTCCCAGTTATGCAAAAGTCGTTCACAATGAAGAATGCTTTTGGAGACATTCCCAGAAAATTCGAGATATACACTTCATTTGTCATGAAAATATCTTAAATATATGATATTTTAATCAAAATACTTATAGACATTTTTGAGAACATTAAAAATTTCGAAAAATGTTCCATGTAAAGGGTAATCTGGGGTGGGGGGGCTTTTCTTGAAAACCTTCGTGTCGCATCCCTGGAAGATACTGAACCTAAATACCAAGTTTGGTGTTTATCCGACTGTTCGTTTCTGAGTTATGCTGTTCACAAACACACACACGGACATGTTTCCGAAGATACTTTTTTGGATTCAGGGGGTCTCAAAGCATGTATTTCCGGTGAAATCTCGGTATCGAATTTTTGGGTGGAATACAATACTTCCACTACTTACTATACGTAGTAGAGAAAGTAAAAAGGAGTAGGTAATGTATTTTAATTTAATGAAATTGAAAGAGAAAATGGCAATGTGTCTGTTACATTGACAGGTGTTAATTATCATATTTCTAAAATAAAGATGTGGAGGTTGAAGAGACATAATGACTCATAATAAAGTGATTTAAGTACTACAAAAGTGGATAGCTATGCATTGCACCATATAAACAATGAAAACTATTCGTCTAGTTTTATGAAAGTCACCTTAAATTGTCATGGTGATTTGATATGCCATCCTGGAGGTTATGATTTGTGCTACCTTCTGATGTGAAGATACAGAAGGGTATTTTGGCTGTCTGCTATTTGCAGGTTCTTGATTAGTTCATCGTAATCTTAATGTTATGAAAATTTGTGCTTTATTGTAGGATAGAAAGGTTACATGTAGTTAATTTATTCTTTGCTGCTTGTGTATACTAAACATCTAAATGCTTATTACAATATTTCTATGCACAAAAGAAAATAACGTATCCTTTGCACTAGCATTTTCTTTACAAATCTAAGAATTAAGCCAATTAAGAAAAAAAAGCCTCACCCAAAAAGGAAGAAGAAACAGCAGAAAATTCGGACGACCCTACAATCTAATCCTTAATCATTCAGACCCAGAGATTGTTTTGGATGATGTTGATACCAATTTAAGTAAGAAGATGCGAACTGCTATCAATCTGTTTTAAGAAATCGTTTGTTGTATTGAAATACGGGACATAAAAATATGACTATATTGTTATACATTATTTGCTACATCCTGGAGTAACTATGACAGAGCAAATGACATGTTCAAACGAGTGTTACCACAGGTTCATTACGCAATGGAATTTATTTGAAATGAAAGACGAACTTCGGTCTGATATTAAAATTTGCTGAAAGTTATTCCTGAGCCCAAATATCGGGGCGTGGATTCTTCTGTATCCCAGCACATAGATACTTTAGAGCGTAATAAAAATATTTGACATTACATCCACATGATTTTCTCTGTTGAACATGGTTTATTTTTACATCTATTTTATACACCATTCATATAAAAATGTGTTTACCTGTATACATCATATTAATCGAGATGGACATTTACAGAAATAGATTCATGGCACATTTCGTTGTAGGCAAAAGACAGACACAGGTGACTAAGGCGATAACGAAATATTTAAAAAGCGTGTCCACCTTGTGCTGGTTTTGAAGTTACATTCTGCTATGACCACGAGAAATAAACTAATTATCACTTAGCTTTTTAAAAGTACATAATAAATATATGAAATCGTTGTGGGGGGCATGTAGAAAGTTGAAACGATACCAGGTGTTTAAAAAGCGAGTCATTATATGCTGGCTTTGAAATTACACTCCTTGTTTGATTACGAAAAGTTGTGAAAATATCCTTAAATTGCCCTAAAAATTTCATTTCACCTACAAGCAGCCGGTGTTTGTTTTTTTGGTTACAATCCAAATTTTACTACCATTTAATCATTTTGGCACTAACATCACTTTATAGAATTTGGTTACTGTCTCTATACTTGTTTTATATTTTCATAAAGTATTTAAAATACCATTCGGATAATTAAGTATCTCTATTTTCTTAGTATGATCAGTGCTGTTTTTATGACATTTCAAAAATTTACCTTCATCTACTTGTTCTCTTACATGATTTCCTATAACAATGTGACCTTGCACTTTTTTTTCTATATGTGATATATCTTTACCTTCAGTTGTTTAAATCATAGTGTTGAATTACTAATTTATTCAATTCATATACTGTTTTCTGGTAATTGTTGTAAGAATTGGAGATATGTATTTTAGTTAACAAAGCTTCAAGACCTTCAGTCTCATAACCCTTCGTTTTTTAACGATTTGAGTTAAATTTGACCTGCGTCGATAAGTATTGTTCAAAATCTTGGGTATAAAATTTCATTTCCCTAAGTATAGTGGTTCTTCGAAGAATGTAAATTTTGTAGTAGGCTCTCCGTTTGAACTACACTTAAAATTTTACAAATATGAACAAAATTTGAAAAATTTGTTCAAACCCCTACATATAAAACTCCAACTTCTTCATTGCAGCGGTTGGCGAGTTACTTGCTTTAGATGGACCAAACGACTTAACCGTCCTTCTATATAGAAGCACCTACCAAGCGCAATATCGTTTCAAAATCACACTGAAACATACAGAAGTAGCATATCCCATACCACCCAATTTCAGTGCTTCCACAGTTTCACTTCACTTTGTAAGTAATGTCATTATTAAAGTAAAAATTTAAATTATACAAATGCTTTAAATTATTAGATTGTATTTCATATTTAATTACATGTTTCGTGCCAGCCCTTGCGGCCATGCTCATTGGAGTGAATAGTTGGTAACCACATGGTCGCGGTTTCGAGCACCGCCCCGGGCACAGGTGGTTTTTACTGTTGGTTCTAGTAATGATCATATCATGGGTCCATGTATGAAACCCGAAGCTTAAACTCGTTCTTACAGTAAATTATTTGTGTTGCATTCACATGACTTTTTCTATCGACAAGTATTTATTTTTATATAACTTCTACACACCATTCTTACGAAAGCTTATTTTTCTATCTACTTAATGTGAATGCGGGGTGATAAATCTTTGTAAAATTATTGAATTACAGTCTTCATTGTACATACAAGGAGTAAAGGAAACCGAATCGATAGTCGGATGTTTAAAAGCCGGTCAACATATGCTCGTCTTGAAATTCGATGACATCGCGAGAAACAAATGAATGTGACAGCAATTTAAAACATAATAAATTATTAAAACATTCAAACCAGTACTAACGCATATCTTGGAAATGGTTAATACCTCAATAAAGGTTATTTGTGTATCTTGAACAATTCTACAGTTTCTTTATATAGTGTGTTTTTGTCCAGCTCTTTAAAGTTTATCAGTTATACAAAATTCCTTTCGAATGAAAGGGATTTCACAGGGTATTCGCTCTAACTTCCCTGTAAATTTGTCATCTGCATAGCTTAAATATATGGTATTATAATTAAAATCGTGCAGCGGTAATTTTGCTATTACGCTATATTAAAAAAAACATTACACTACATTAAATAAAAATGTTAATTATATGTATGTATTTGGAAATTTTTTTATGTTAATTGCAAGAGTATGTGTATATTTGTAGTGCATCGTCTGTAAAACGTTGGTGAGTTTCAAGACACAAAATCCACAAGCCTGGGAAATTTCCACGTGTATGTGTATGTGTTACAAAAAGGCGGTGTGACCCAACAGTGGCAAACATAGCCCTTTGTAAAATTTCGTGCTAAGAAGACACAAGTACTGTTGCATTATTTCCTAACTCGAGAGATTTTTTTCTGTATTAGAAACACGTGACTATCAAGGAACCCAATGGAAAGGAAACGCCTCCCACTTAAAATTTTGAAATTTAGAAGTTGCGCCTGGCAATGCCCAATAAGGACAGGACAGCAAATCCAAAGACCGCCTATACAAACTCATTTTGGGTAAATTAAGAGAGTCTTCGATGAACAAGCATGACAGACAAATCTGTTCTATTTAAGATAAACAGTTCACGCCAAAATGAAAATCGCGCTTAAAAGTAAATTAATTAATTAATGCCATTTCCGCCTGAGTTTTTGCAACGACATAATTCGCCACTGCGTATTAACGGTTTGCGCCAAAGCTGAAGTCACGACTAGGTATAAAAATGAATTATAGTACGCAAGGTGAACTACTAATATTAACAGTGCATAAGGTAATTAATGTGGAAAACTGCGTGCATCGGACTTAGTGTGAAAACATTTGCATAAAGAAGCAACCACCATTTAAAAGAGAGAGAGACTTCGCCGGAGATGGGAAGACGCACACGCCGGACAGCCGCTGAGGTACCCGCCGCAGCCCCTTTGGCACCCGCCGAGGAGGCCATCGCCGAGCCATCAATTGAAGAAGCTGCACCGAGCTTCGCCGCCGCAGTTTCGCTGGCCGTTCCCCCGGCATCTGCCGGGAGTCCAGCCACCATGCCACCGGAGACCGGCCCTTCTTGGGCAGCGGTTACTGCAACGCCACGGCGCCAGCAACCTCACCGTTCTCCGCCAGTCAGCACCACACCTCACCTCCATTCACAACAGTCGCCAACAGCACCGCACGTCTTACCAGCACCTCCATCGCAGCAGCCACCACAACATCCTACACCACTGCGTTGCAGCGCAGTGAGTTCCGGAGTTCCTCGAGACCTGCCTACAAGATACGTCCTCGCCGCAGCTCAACACCGGTGGCCTTCTACCTTGAAGGCCACACGCATCATCACGTCTCGAGGAGCAACCACCTTCGTCCGCCTGGCACTGGCTGATCCGTCCGACCGAGAGGCTGCCTTCAGGTCCGGCCTGCCCTTGTTAGGGCAGGTTCTTCGCGTTGAGGCCAGCCGAACGGAAGCTCACCAGCCATGCCGCAGATGCTGCTGCTTCGGCCACGATGCCAACACCTGCGCTGCCCAACCCAAGTGCCACTACCGTGTTTGACAGCGCAGTGCACCAGTCACGATCTACGCCGCCGACGCCGGTACTGTGCCTCCTGCAATGGTCACGGCCACTTCACTGGGCAGGCACAGTGCCCTATGTATCCGAGAAGCCGTCGATTCTCTCCGGCTTCAAATGTACCAGCACCTACATCTCCGCCACCACCCGCAGCACCAGACACCACCTTGCGAGATGCAATCCAGGATCTACATTCAGAGGTCCTGAACATCGGATCCAGCATCTCGCAACAGGACGAAGCACTCGCTTCACTTGCCACCGCCGCCCAAGCTACCAACCTGGAACCACAACTTGATCGACTTGACTCATTGGAAAGCGCAATCCAGGACCTTCACACCATCGTCACAGCTTCACCGCACGCTGCCTACGCCGGTTCGAAAGAGCCGACACACCCATCCGAGGCCTGGAAGAATCAATCGCCAGCCTGCCACCACCATCAGCACAGCCACCTCCGACAGAATGCCTAGAGGAGGTTAGGCACACGACGACAACCCTGCTCACGACGATTGACGAGTGGACATCCGCCCTCTCGGCCATGAAGAATGAGCAGGAGCGCACAAACGGCTACCTAATGTCGCTAGAAGCGGCACGCTTCTTTGCAAGCCAATTCAGACCACCAGCGGGCTCCTTTCGAGGACCGCGCCAAAATTAATGGATGATACAATAAAAAAAACGAACAACGCTACAAAACCTTTCCTACTCCTTTCCACGTACCTACCCGTGGGGCCGGCCAGGGCCTCGGTCATGGTCGTCTCCCGGACACTCCTTACTCCGCTGCCAGCGCAATAAGCTGGCAGCCACCCATCTTTCCACGTACTAACTGGGGTGCGGATGCGGAACCCCAATACCTTACCTTACTTCTCCTATCTACTTCACGCCTAATCCTTCCTATTCCCGATAACCCCCCCCCCAAAAAAAAAAAATTAAAGGAAAACGGTACGGGAATGAAAGTGCGTGCGCGCGTAAATCCATAACAGTGCATTATTTATTCTTCTTCCAGTAAAAGTAATTAAGCTTATAAGTGAGTTGCGTCAAATATAAATATATTGTTTCAGTAATTTACTATGTTTTCATGTAATAAAGTAGATTGTTCAAAGTTAAACATAGTGTCTTACTCTTAGATACCGTTTTATTCTATACGATCCGAGATCTCCGATCCATCTCATTCTCATTTATAGCAATAAAACTCCATAGAACCCAAGAGCCCCGAGGACTGACGTCATCACCAAGACAATAGCAGCCAGCTATCTCGTGTCCGTTCGACTCGACCATCCACTACCCATCGACAGAGTCGAGCAACTTATATGCTCCATTATCGTAATTAATCAATCTTTGAGAAGGATGGCCCCAACAGTTAGGGCCATTTTTGAGAAAATAAATATTTTGAAAAATGTTCCATGTAAGGGAAAGATTGGGGCCGGTTGATTTTCTTGAAAATCCTTGTGTTGCATCTACTGAACTTAAATACGAAGTTTGGAATTTATCCAACTTTTAGCTTCTGAGTTATGCTGTTCACAGACGCATACCCAAGGACCATTTTATAAAAGCGCATCTTTTATTTTTATTTATATCAGGAGGCTCAAGGCATGTATTTCCGGTGAAATTTCTATATCCAATTTTTTGGGTGGAATAGAATACTTCCTCTGCCTGCTAGGTGCACTATAGAGAAAGTAAAAATCTCATTAGTAACTACCCTTCGGATTTCGCTATTTATCATGATTTATTTTCATAGCTAGTCTACAAATAATTATCGGAAGCTCGGCGCCAGGCAGCAGAGAGAATCAAAGATAAGTCACGCTCTCTCCCGGCATAAACACCATCGGCAGATAACCAGAATCTTCTGGAAGTTTCTTTCCTCCCTCCTCCAGAACCGTGTCCAGAAAGTTCTAGAATGTTTTGTGCAAGAGTCCATTAACTATATAAGCGAACGTTTTGGCGAGAGCAGTCAGTTGGTGAATGAGCGAGATAGCGAGTGCATTTATGGTGCTGTTCTCCGAGCGAGATTGTGAAGACTGCTTGAAGTGCATTAGTACATATACCGCGAAGAGACTGGATAAAGTCAGAATATAGATGTTGAAGCTTGTACGGAAATTACAAATCGGTTTGAAATCTGTACAAAATTAACAGTCATTTAGCTATAAACTTCTTAAAAATGATTTTAAATAGTGTATACAATAATCTGAAGCGAGTTTATTTGATACCGTTACAAAATTTAAGGCACTTAAGGCAACTGTATGGTGAGATTTTGGTTTAAAATTTAATATTTCACACTTTTTTGTATTTACATTTTCTAAAATTTAGAGCCTATAGAACATATAATGCCGTAATATTTTTCATATACGGCCTTGATGGAGCATCCCATGAACCCACATGAAGCCCAGAAATACAAAATAGTGGCATGTGAATCTTTAAACGTGAGATTTTAAGAAACAAAAATTTCCACATTTTTCAACACGTAGGTCTTTCGTGATACACTTTCTCGCCTATGTTCTGAAATTTACAAGCTAGGCATACAAAACATAGACAAAGAACTTCAAAATGTCCTTTTTAAAATATGTCAATCATTCCATTTAATATTGTATAATGTAATGTAAAAATTTTGTGTGATTTAGGAAGGATTGGGAAACTATTATTTTAAAATAAGGAAAAAGGTCATAGAAATATCTTTAGCGTTTATCATGAAAAATGTTATTGTACTAAAATAACTTGACGTGTAGGACATTTTATATAACTGACATATTTATATAAATAATGATTAATAACTACTAAAGTACGATATTTCCACTAGTTGCATGGAACTTTGTACTCGATTATAAAATAACCTTCGAAGCACACGGTTAAAATATAAAAACAATTGGCTAAGAATTACGGTTTTTTCAAATTTCATCATAGGTTTGCTTTAGAATGGAGATTACTTTCTGAACGTTACTGTAAATATTAGAAACACTAGCACGTAATTTTCTATAGTAATTTTTAATATTACAAAACAAAATATAGAATCCTCATACAATGTGTTTCGTTATTAACTAGACCGGAAATAACCTCCATCTTTAAACCCATTGTGTAAGTGTTATATCAGCTGAATGCAGACACTTAACCCCTTCAAGAATACCCAATGAGGTGCGTTGAAGTGTATTCCTCTTGGAGTAAGAATAAAAATAAAAAAAATTGTGTTACTTTGGGGCGCGAACCTCTGACAATGTAACATAACAATATCAAGTCACAATGCCTTAAAACGCTTGGTCATCTGAACACATCATAGTTGCAGCATTGTCTGATCTCATTAACTGCATAATATTGTGAATGAATTTTTTTAAACATAAAAGGGTAAAATGCGTATATTATGTGCATTTAATCGAAACCCGTCAGCATCCAACCATGCCGTCACACCGCTAGCTTTAATTGGGCCCTCCCCATCCTTTACCACAGTTTTTAATTGAATGCAGAACATGCATTTTACCGATCCTACGATCCTTGGTTTTGATAGGTTAGCTATTCCTATCGTGCCTTAGACCACATGGCCATAAATCTCAATGTCTTTTTTTTTTATTTATGGACGCTCTTTAACTACTACGGTTCTTAGCGTCCCATTCTATATTGGGCGTGAGGCGCTTTGCTGAGAGGCCTCTTTATCAGGCTTGAGGTTCTTTTAGTGCCATAAGTCTACGACATGGGAACACCGGCTTTACTTCCGTTCCGAAGGAAGCCATGCCAAGGATTTTTACGCCCGAAAAAAATCCATCACCCTCCGACGGGTTTGAACCCACGACCTTGGGAACTAGAGGCTAGCACGGTACCATTAGTCCAAGGTAAGGTAGCTTCCATTTATTTAGCAGTTAAATTGATTATTTAAAAGTGCTGCACAGAACGTCATATCACGTCCACATTGCTGAAGGGGGTTAAAGAACAACATTTTGAAGATGCGGAGTGGTATTTGCAATTTTCGTTGTGTTATTACTGCAATGAAGCTGTTTTGTTCATTATTTCTTCTAATTCGGAACTTTTTAATTCGTAAAAGTCACGAGATTTTAATTTTAGTTTTATTCAGTATTGTAAATGAAATTCTGAAATAGAATTTTTAGGAGTTCGCATTTTCACACACCATCAGTAATGAAACCTGAAATACTATGTAAACGAGGCGATATATTCGAAAATACGGGTTAAGACGTTCTCCAATAAATTAAATGCACATCGTTACCAATCGCTTTACGTTACACATCTACCAGCCACGGTTGTGAACGGCAGCGTGCTTCTTCTGTCAAGCTGAAGGCGTTCTAAATCACAACACGAGCTGAATCACATCTATTGAGGCCGGGCATTATGTAATTGAATTTCTGCTTCTCGAGCCACGTTCAGCATTTTTCGACAGCGCTCGGCTTCCCTTCTACAGTCTGCGTACGTCTAACATAGAAAGATTGTGGCTAGGTTTGTCACTCACCTCTAATTTTCTTCTTTAGAAATGAGTTAAAAGGACTGACAAAGGAAATGCAGCGTTTTTCTTCTCTCCCCTTCTTTTCTCATACGGGGACAGAAAAGCTTTTACATCGCAAAGGATGTGCACTGGGAATACCCTTTGGATGTTCCTCTGCATCATCACAGAGACATAGATGGCGGTGAAGTGGGTGACACAATTAATGCTGGTGAAACATCTATTTTATGAGCGCAAATCAATGCTTTAAAGGATCTGTTTCCTCACTGATCAGGAGATCCTTTATAAATATTTAAAAAACGCACGATAACATAGTTTTCTATAGCAGAAGTGAAAACGTCGAGAACTTACTATAAAGAAAAAAAATCGTATATGTTATGTTCACATGACACTCTTACCTTCTATCGTTATGGGTGGATATGTAAACTATCCTTACTAAAGCTAATTTTTCTACCTACTTCATTTTAATCCAAATAAACTTTTGCAGAAATAGCTACATTACATATTTCGTTACAGATACAAAAGGAACAGTAGTAGTGAAATGTTTAGCAACTGGATTATATTCGCTGGCCCTAGAATTCCATATTCTTTCCATGCAGTTGCGAGAAACAACTGAAAATCTACAGACTTTAAACGAATATATATGTATTGAACAACTCGAAGCACTAATAACAAATTTCTCCGAAATGTCTTGTGCTACAAAAGTTATTTTAAATAAATTGTTGTTTTAAAGAGGTCTACCAATTTTGTGTAGTAATTTTCATCTATCGCATAACGTATACCAGTTATAAAATATTATAAAAAGACTCCTCCAAATGAACAGGACTTCATGGATTATTACCACAAAATTCAAGATATACGTTTTATTTGTTATGTAAATGTATTTAATATATGGCATTTTAATGAAAATCTTTGGGACCGTTATTTAGAAAATAGTTGGGAGCGCCGCATCTTTGGAAGATACTAGAGCTAAATACCAAGTTTAATATTTAATAACAAAATGACGAATACAATAAAGTTACATGTAATGCATATGTCAATATTTCTCCCTACAAGAATTTAGAAAGGCACCAAGAGTTAAATGTTGAATTTCAAAGCTTACCGAATAAAGTGTAATAAATAATTTAGAAAAGGCCAAAACAACTCTTGGTGAATTATCCCGAAAACCTCACTGTTACGATGGCTAATTGTTCCGCCTCGGTCCCTGGCGAAAAAGCGACTGCTTGTCTCTGCCTGCACAGGAGTTGCTGGAACCCTCGGAGAGAGTGAGGGCGCTAGCGTCAGTGGCGTGTCGCAAACCAGCTAATGATGAATGTCCATGATGCATTACGTGGTAGGGTAATGTCTTACGTCACTTATGGCGATATGTTGTTCGAAGCTTTGGATGTTGCTATCTCTGGTTATGAATGACGTCATCACTCCGAAGCTTTGTGACTTGCTGATTGCATAAGCCATGACTATGGGGGAGGCGAAAGCGGCACAGTTATCTTTTTTGCTACTTGGACCATGAATATACTGCGACTTGCATCTGCAGTTCAAGATATGTGGTCGAATTCTCAATACTTTTTTTTTTTTCGAGATACGTGTGCCTGTTTATACTCTCCATAACCTACAGCAGGTAGCACTGAAAAGTCCTCTTAATGTGAAACTTGTTTTTATTTTATTTGAGTAAACGATTTGATTAAACAATACGCTTTGATTCCATCCAGAGCGGGGACAAAAATGATAATAAAATCAATACTAATCTAAGCTTCATGTGAAATTGCCTCTGCCACCCCACGTAATCCACCTAACGGGCATAACTAGAATTGGAAGACCACCCAGCCAATTACTGTATAAACACCTATTCTCGTGCACACAAGAAAAAAAAACGCTAAATTGCTTCCCAATCCGCTGCGCACTGTTTCCTGCTGCCAATGCAGACCGCCACTGGCCGACTTCGGAGGGCGGATTGACAAAACCAGTTTAGCCATTTCTAGTTACTGAAGGAGTGAGGAAAGAGGAACAGTAGTTACACACCCTGATGCGTAAGAGGGATAGGAACTGAAATATCTTACATGTTTACTTTTTATTTTGTACACATGCACTATGTGATCAAAAGTATCCGGAAACCCCCAGAAACATACGTTTTTCATCTTAGGTGCATTGTGCTGTCACCTACTGCCTGGTACTCATTATCCGCGACCTCAGTAGTCATTACGCATCGTGAAACAGTAGAATGGGACGCTCCGTGGAACACACGGACTACGAACGTGGTCAGGTGATTGGGTGTCACTTGTGTCAGAAGTCTGTACGCGAGATTTCCACACTCCTAAACATCCCTAGGTCCACTGTTTCTGATGTGATAGTGAAGTGGAAACGTGAAGGGACATGTACAGCACACAAGCGTACAGACCGACCTCGTCTGTTGACTGACAGAGACCGCCGACATTTGAAGAGGGTCGTAAGGAGTGGTGTATCCAGAACATCACACAGGAATTCCAAACTGCATCAGGATCCACTCCAAGTACTATGACAGTTAGGCGTAAGGTAGGAAACCTTGGATTCCATGGTCGAGCGGCTGCTCATAAGCCACACATCACGCAGGAAAATGCCAAACGACTCCTCGTTTAGTGCAAGGAGCATCAACATTACACGATTGAACTGTGGCAAAACGTTGTATGGAGAGACGAATCACGGTACACAATGTGGCGATCCGATGGCAGGTTGTGGGTATGGCGAATGCCCGGTGAACGTCATCTGCCAGCGTGTGTAGTGTCAACAGTGAAATTCTGAGGGGTGGTGGTGTTATTGTGTGGTCGTGTTTTTCCTGGAGGGGGCTTGCACCCCTTGTTGTTTTGCGTGGCACGATCACAGCGCAGACCTACATTGATATTTTAAGCCCTTTCTTGCTTTCCACTGTTGAAGAGCAATTCGGGGATGGCGATTGCATCTTTCAACACGATCGAGCACCTGTTCATAATGCACGGGCTGTGGCGGAGTGGTTACACGACAATAACATCCCTGTAATGGACTGGCCTGCACAGAGTCCTGATTTGAATCCTATAGAACACCTTTGGGATGTTTTGGAACGCCGACTTTGTGCCAGGCCTCACCGACCTACAACGATACCTCTCCTCAGTTCTGCAGTCCGTGAAGAATGGGTTGCCATTCCCCAAGAAACCTTCCAGCACCTGATTGAAAGTATGCCTGCGAGAGTGAACGCTGTCATCAAGGCTAAGGGTGGGCCACCATATTGACTTCCAGCATTACCGATGGAGGGCGCCACGAACTTGTACGTCATTTTCAGCCAGGTGTCCAGATACTTTTGATCACGTAGTGTATATCACCCTGTAAAACGGCCGAATTATTCATAATGATAAATTGTGTCCTTATGAAAACGCCCATGTGATTTTATTTGTCCCTTGCCTTAACAAAATAATTACATTTTGCATAGGCTGGTTTGGTGAATAATTAAGCTATTCTAATGTTCTCTTATACGCTCTAAAATTCAATTATTCAAATCATTAAAGTGAGCTATGGCACGCTGAATATCACACAGTTTATGGCTGTATTAAATGAAATCTGAAAGAAGACGACTTTGATACTTGATACAAATCACTTAGACATAAATTAAAAGCGGATAATTAAAGTCTAATTAAATAAATTAAAACTCTGTTTCTAGGTTGAAACAGAAGTAGTGTAAGATCATCAGTAGGTTATGCCTTTGATCTCGTTTTGCGTTTGGATTATCCCAGAGATATTTTTATTATTTTTCCGGTGAGATCTCTAGCTGAGGGTTTTCTATCCGGTTTCCTTTTAAGAACGCTCGTAGTGGTCGCGATTTCCTGCTCTTTCCTTTGAGATTCTTTGAATAAGCACCATCGTTCGATATTCTTTTCACTCTTGCACTTCATTCCTGTCATAGTCAATCTCGCAAAAAGCTCAGAAAGTTTTCATGATTGAAAGGATATATAGCAGATAGTGCGTGTTCATTTTCATCAGGAAATATTCCGTTGCACAGTGTTAAAACAGCAAGCCTGTTTCATGGCTCAAATTCTGAACTCCATGAATGCTCGAAAATGGTTAACATACCATAATATGCACTAGATTGCACTACATTATTTAACATACTTTCAGAATATTAATTTTGTACATTAAGAAAATCTGAAACATACATTCCGGGGTATGGAAAAACAGTATTTTATATCTAAACCAGCAACTCTCAAGATATTCGCCGTTGAAGTTACTAGTTAATATTGTCAGTATTTCACGTAGTTTTCGTTTTGCAGAGGTAGAGTGATTATTTCATTCTGAAAGCGTCGTTATTTTACATAAAGAAACGGAAACATAAAAGGATATAGCTGAAAATATCGAACTGAAATGTACATTGCATGCTATATTCATCTTCACGTATAAATCCTAAATTTTCATGGGGGAAAAAAAGCCTTTTTCATATGAGTGTACTTGGGTGTACTTGGTTTTAAGGGAATAAACATTTCAGGAAAAGGTTCACCTAACGTTTTCATTGACAAATCATGAGAAACAACTTTGCGTTAGTAATTGTGATTAACTTACAACTATAATTTGTCTTGGGTTTATGTTTGCATGAAATGAGTATGAATAAATTAAACTTCTTATACTTTGTTCTTGAGTTATTTGTATCATCCTATATCTATTGGAACTATAGATTCCTGTGTACGTTTCCAGGATAATATAGCTATTTTATTATTATTATTATTATTATTATTACTATTATTATTATTATTATTATTATTATTTGTTCAGTGGTTGAAAATAAATCTCCAGTAGCAGAACCTTTCTTACATTGCTGTATTGTCAGTTAGCACAATAGGTTTTGGGATTATGGCATTATTTGCTAGTGCATACCACGATAAGACCCACCTTAAGCGAAAATTGGAAATTATTTCAACAAATAAAATCCATATATTGCTTTTTATTACAAACTTTACGCAATAAAAGTAATCTGTACTTGTTTTCTGTTTAAAAACAAATCAGGTCTTCGCCCCATATTGTCCCATAAATACAAACTGCCAAATTGTGAAAACCTAACCTTAAAACTAAAATAAAATGTTAACTTAACAAAATAGAAACTCATATCTTCTGGGAGAGCATTTATTTCTAAAACCAGTGAAATGCATGATACTTAACCAAATATTAAACCTCCTATTTGTTTATGAATCTCATGCATTCGAAACAAATGACAGAGAAGGCATAGTTACGGATAGGTTATAGGTCCAACAGAGGGGGACAACTCGGAACAGCGACTTGCACAGATATATTGTGTTTACACAGGAGGCTACAGGCCGTAGGCAGACAGGCCACACAGACGCGCGTAGGTCTTTAATATTTCCAGATACGCAAACCCATGTGTCGCCGTCGGAGCCGCCGAGAGAGGGCGTTGAACGACCAACCAGTCGAGCAGGCATCTGGTCTCGACGGGGAGTATTCTTTCCAGCGGGCCTGCATCAACGCCATTTGTCCGGCACCGCCTTATAACACGAGATGTAGAAGTACACCTGAAAGTGAGAAGGGAACGGAATGAAAGGGAAATAACGGAAAAGATATCGTGGTAAACAAGAAACCACCCCAGCATTTGCGTGTCGACCCGGGGAACCCACGAAAAACCCATGGTTCAAAGCGGGCGACAGACGTTGCTGCCTTAGCCATCCCACTGGATTAGTTACGGATGATAACTTTACTTCCTTTAGATGCTGTAGTTGCTTATAATCAACACCACCTACGAGAGAGGACCTGAGTTTTTATATGGCCGCAGGAAATGATAATGGCTTACTTTGCACTACATTTACACAAGAGAATTAAGAAATTGCTTTTACTTCACTATATATAACGAGCACACTTTTAACAAGAGAGTATAATACATTTGCATTACGCAAATGTAAATACGACCTAGGTATGGTGCTGTGCTAGTAACTGCCGGAGAAATTATAATCGGCAAAACCTTTGTCTATGTTCAAATTCTAACACACAAAGAAGAGAAGATGGCTCAAAGCCATCAGAAAAGAGAATTCTGTGATAAGCAGCAATTAGTATTTACCCACTATAATTTCTGCAAACTGTTTGTGTTTACGTAACCTTGATAAATAAGGTTAGCAGCCGCATGACCATTTCATAGATTCATAACCTTCTTAATCGCTGTATACCTATCACATGGTGACACTTCAATTTAACGCAATATTGTAGTTATCTCATCCAATCAGAACTGCTTTGTGTGTAATTAACATTGGCAAGCCCAATAACATAGTTCAGCTAATTGTTAATAACCTTTTTACTCTCTGGGTAACTATCGCATAGTAAGTCATTAATTAAAATAAGCAAATATTACACTATCACTTTATGAGTAGTTGCAGAGAGATATTTCATGCAAACTGCTTTGTGTTTCACAATAACATTTTCAAGTAATTTCAGCAGCCCTGCAACATACCCTACCTCATCTGGTATCGCAGAATGCCACTTTAAACTAAGTAAATGTTGCATTAGTATGTTATAGGAAGTTAGAGAATGATTTAATGTAAAACAGCTTTGTGTTTCTTAATAAACTTTGAGAAGATGGTTTGTTACGTTATTTGCACCACGATTTGGGCGTCAATTTCAAGTAGTTATTTTTGCTTCACGTATGGAAAGCCAATTTGAGAAGTAGGTGTTGTATTGAAGGAGTTATGCTATATTTCAACTGTTGGGGAGCCGAACACTTGAAGTAGTTGCAACCGCACATATGGTACCAAGTAGCATTTGCCCCAATTTTTAAAAATATTAACTTTGTAATTTGTCTGTTTCTTTAAGTATTAAATATTTGTTTGCCTCGACTGCGTCATATTACTGTTAGAGACACGTTTCTCTTAGCAGGGTTGTGGTTCGACTAAGAATGTAGGCTTACACAGATTATAATTTTACTTCACTCCGTTTATTACTGGTTGACACGATTTAATTACACTTCACTGATATAGAGAGCTGTGAGATTCTTTTTATTAATTAATTAATTAATTACACTTTTTAGCAGTAAACTTATTTTTTGTCTCACACGAATACGTATTGTGTCTCTCGAGGACGCATCTCCCATCCGATTACAAACACTGTCTGCAGGCAACTGAATTGATTTCAACCGCCTAAACTTGTAAATCTCTGTATTTGAAGTCTCTGATTGGCTAGTCGTAATCCAATAGAATACCTTCGTTTAACTAAAGCTTTTTCTGGTTGTTGATTGGCTATTTTATGAAAAAAATTACATTATTGTTGCTCCAAGAATGACTAGTAGCATTTAAGCTTACTAATTCATTATTGCCTGAAGGTTACCTCATTGTTAACTCATTGTTAGCAGCATTTAACCTATTATTCTCACAGCTCCTACATTATTAAAGTACGTAATACATTCATATAACATTATTGAACATGTATACAATAATATAAGCATATGCAATGACTGTTACATACATTTTACAAATTATTACATACATATATTGCTGCAAGGCGAGCGGTTATTGAATTTATATTTATATAATTTGACTGAAATAATTTAAGTGTTAAAGTACTGCCTCAAATTAGCCAAAAGCTTACGAGTCCCGTAACCCTACTTACTTTTATCCCATTACCTTACTCTCCATAAATATAATTATTCAAAACGGTATTTTAGGTTTGCCAACTAATGGATGGTTACGGAGAACTGTTTCATGCAAAACGTCTGTGTTGTTAGCATATCTCATAATCTGACATACATTGCATAAAGTAAGTTTGACATTACAATATAAAGTTGTGTGCACAATAGGACACCTATATTATTTCCTGAAAAAATACCTGATCTTTTAGTGGCACACTACACTTTAATTTACCTCGCCTGCGAAAATGAGAATTACGGTGCATTTCCTTGCGCTACTCAATTAATAAAATGCCATTATTTCACACTTAGCTAGGTAAATTCTACGGTTGCCTCTTCTGTCCGCCATTTTTGTTTCAATGCTCGGGCCTTGTCAATATGATCTGGCATTTTTTCTTTTTGTTTTGCATTTATGAGGAATTTTATGCTGAATTTATTTTCGGGGATGAGTGCCACATAAATCCGGGATTTATAGAATAGATTGCAAGGATTGTGAACAAATCTATATTGGTCAAACTAAGCGTAACATAGAAACGAGGCTTAAGGAACATTTTCGAAACATCAAATCCAGGGAAGAAGAAAAATCAGCAGTTGCAGCACATTTTTGGATACTGGGACATGAAATTGAGGACACCGTATCACTTATCAAGCAGGCACAAAATCCTACATAATAAAACATTTGGAAGAAAATATTTCTTTGGAAATTTCGTCCAAGGTTAATGAATTTCGACATCCCTATGGACAAAAATTTGATTACTAAATTTGTAGACCCACCACTAGAAGGACAAAGACACATCTGTAACCACCAGAGGAAAGCCAACCAGTTGCAATCAGCTGACGTTGAGGAAGTGATTCCTCGAAACTAGTTCTGAGGTATTGAGCCTATTTTAGTGAAATTTTATATTTGCAACCACTTCTATGTATTATAATTTTACTCATTTAGATGAGAGCTTTATTTGTGGAAAACTTGATTCCCAAATGTTGTTTTCCAAACAATAATACAATGATCATTTACTCGAAATGTTTATGCAAGTTGTTTGAGGCCAGCTTCCATTACCTGTCTCCGATATGGTTCCAGAACCTTCATTGTGTTTGCAGAAACGACTGGTTACAACCAGTCAATGCTTATTTGATTGATATAAGAGCTCAGTATGCAGCACTTAGTGGTGGTATATTATTTATGATTTCAATGTTTCTACTAATTTGTAGGTTTACTCTCCTACTTAGTGTATCTAAATGCATCCTGCTGCAATGACTCCCAGAACAGTCAACGTGCGGAGATCAATCTAGGTCTAGTAACAAAAGAGCAAGGTATGTCTAGCAGACCATAGGAAAACCAATCGACTAACACGGAAGATACTTTGCGCAGTCCACCTTGAACATAGTCGGAGATCAGAAACTACTTACAAAGATTACAGCTACTAGAAACAGACATCATTATACCGAGATGCACAGTCATCACGCTGTTCTAGCGTTTGTCTGGCAGAAGACTAAGGCATTCTCGACTGCGACATCTCCGTTAAGTTGGAGCTCTACTTGACAATGTATTATTTTGTTTTTATTCTATTTTATGTGCTGCTGTTTTTATGTGGCAGGTGATGAGTTATTTAAAAGCCAATTTAAATCATTTCCCTCCAGTGTTTTTTCTGAGAATTTCGTAAGCAACCAAAACAATATTCTACTCTATGATTCATGAAGTGCTCGCAATCGTAGATGAATGAATGGCAAGGATCTTGAATATATAATAATACCACCAAAACAATTAAATACATCGAACCCCTGGACGTTTTTTCTTAAGACACAGGAAAGTGGATGATGGATTATGTTCGAACTCTACTCATAAACTCACATTCTAAATCTATTTTCATCAAAATGTATTTCGCAATCCACAGTCTTATCTCCCAATTTTGCACCATGCTTGGTAGTCGTCTGGGTATATGCTTCCCATAGTCTTCAATTTAAGGGGAGATTAAATCATGATTTTCGTCAAAAACTTGTATTTATAGTTTTTATCGTTATATTAATATTTTAAATCTGATGTTTAATTTGATATAAGATTATGAGAAAATTGTATTGAAAGAAAAATAGGTAACAACTCTTTGTTGCAACTTGCAACGAATTAAAATAATTTAAAACGTTAAAAAATGACCAACAAACGAAGTATAGGGGTAGAAGGATTGCATTTAAGCACATGTGATAATATAATAGCAGTGAAACTAAAATACAGTAAACCATATATATATATATATATATATATATATATATATATATGTGTGTGTGTGTGTGTTAGTTTGCTCACAATAAATCAATTTGCATAAAAGGTAATTTTCAAAATTAAAATTCCTTTGAAAATCATACCACTTTTTCTGATAGGCATTCGTTCATAAATGTGGTTCAGTTTTCTATCAAATGTAACTTTTTTCTGTACAAATTCCAAACTGGTGCCTTCAATAGTTTCTAAGACAATGGATCTTTTAAATATGCTAATTTAACATTGTATTATACTCTTTTTAACTCTCAAATTCTTGATAGCTCAAAAGTTAATAGTTTATTTCTCAAAATTGGAACATTATTTTAAAGTATATGGTCGTTTTCTTTAATGTGGTTTTGAGAGGCACTACAAAAAGCTTTAAAAAAATTAGTAACAAAGAATTTGCATCGTGTGGAGCGTTTTCAGTATGGAAAAATTCTGAAAAAATGTTTTCGAGAAAACAAGATTTAATATTCGAGCATGGCTATTAATAACAACGCATCTGTCGTTTTATAGCTTCAGTTAATTGGTAGCTTAAATGAGCATGTATAAAAAGCTATACATGTTCTTAAAGTTTTACATAATGTCTTATATTCACATTATTTTATTATGAGAAAATTTATTTTTTAATTTTCACAGTTTTTAGTCAAATTTAACAGATGTATTACCTTAAATATTGTAATTGACGAGACATATTTGAGATCGACATGAAATTAAAACTTTAACGGTTATTATGGAACTTTTTGCCCCGTGTACCCACTGCAACACTTTCTTTTTTCAACACTTTGTGGAAGACCACCATCCATATTTGTAAAGGCAAAACAATGGCTGTCAGTGTATAAATTCTGGATAAAACAAATCTGTACCAACCGACGTCCTTCCCTTGTAAGATCTGTCGTTTAAGAGGTAGCATGAATGTTGTACAAATTAGTTTTACAAACGCTTATTCTCCATATGCTTCATGTTAATCGAGATGCTAATCTTATTGCTAATTTTCTTGTAGATGCAACGGGAATATGGTGGTATTTAAGCGATAGTCAAATATTTAAGAGCTGGTTGCTATGTGGCGCATTTCATTCTCTTTGTATGTCCAGGACATAAAAAAACGAATAACGAATTCCCATTTGAGAAAAAGTATAAGTATTGGAAATATCTCGAAAATGGTTCACTCAAAAAAATGTATATGACATAAATTGTGTGTTTTAACGCGATCTACATTTTTTGTGTAGTCAGATTTTGTCTATCTCTTATGGTTTACCAGTTATGCAAAAGTCGTTCACAATGAAGGATATTTTTGGAGACATTCCCAGAAAATTCGAGATATACATTTCATTTGTCATGAAAATATCTTAAACATATGATATTTTAATCAAAATCGTTAGAGGCATTTTTGAGAAAATTAAAATTTTCGAAAAATGTTCCATGTAAAGGGTAATCTGGGGTGGGGGGATTTTCTTGAAAACCTTCGTGTCGCATCTCTGGAAGATACTGAACCTAAATACTAAGTTTGGTGTTTATCCCACTATTCGTTTCTGAGTTATGCTGTTCAGTCACACACACGGACATATTTCCAAAAATGCTTTTTTTTGGATTCAGGGGGTGTCAAAACATGTATTTCCGGTGAAATCTCGGTATCGAATTTTTGGGTGGAATACAATACTTCGCCTACTTACTATACGTAGTAGAGAAAGTAATAACTAGTCGTAACTAATTCACTGTATACTCTTGTTGTTTTCCGCTTGCTGGTTGTACATCACATGCTGTGATACGCGGGGTAAAGCAGTGGTGGTAGCTGACTGGTTTTAGAAAGAGCATCTCATGTTTGGCACGCCCGGTTGTCGGAAGAAGTCTCCCGTGTACGTGAGGGCGAGTTTGCTTGTGTATCCCACTGAGGAAGCAAAACTTTGTCGTACCGAGAGACGCAGCAATCTACGCCATGCTGAGCGATTACTTTCCTCTGTGTGTCTCTCACAAGCGATTAGATGCAAACAGCCGGAATCTCCGAAGTGGCCACAGAGCTCGGTTTAAGTCACTGTCCAAACGCAATGACGGGTTTTATTAGACCGGACGGTAATCCGGCACACAGAGACACACACACACACCCTCAAACAAAAAGAGGGGAAATAAACACACAAAGTTGCCAACTCGGTAGACGATAGCAGTACTGAGTCTACCAACTTCACGCTGACTGCCGGACCAAGCCAAAATGGAAACCATGTGAGTATAAAAAGATTAGGAAAACACATTAAATCAATTGGTATACTGCAAAAAGGTACTAGGTTGCCGTTGCGGTCAAGTGGTAAGCGTTCCCGTGTTCGATACCTGCCTGGGGCCGTGAAGTTTTATTTACCCAGAATCATTCTCTATGTAGTATGACTTTCTCCACCCTCTATCGTTTATTAGTGGGTATATAAACTATTCTTACTGAGGCTTATTTTTCTATCTGCTAAATTTTAAGCCAAATAAACCTTTGCACAAACAGCTGCATTACACATTCCGTTAAAAATAAAAGGGTAACAACGATAGTCAACTGTTTATGAACTGGACGCTATATGCCGACCTTGAAAGTCCATACTGTTTCCATGTAATCGCGAGAAACAACCATATATTGACAGGACTTCAAGAAAATGACCAAGAAATGAACAATTCGAACCTTTAAAAACGGATATCTCAGAAATGGTGTATGCCACAAAAAATTATTTGAAATAAATTGTGTGCTTTAAAGAGCTACATTTTTTTTGTGTAGTAGTTTTCGTCTATCGCTTAATGTTTACCAGTTATACAAGAATGAATTGTTCTTTATAGTCTATTCCTAGAAAATTCACGATACACATTTTGTCATGTAAATATCCTTGATATGCGGTATTTTAATAAATATCGTTAGCCATTTTTTAGAAAATAAATTTCCAAAAATGTTGCATGCATAGGGTAGGTAGTTCGGGGATTTTCTTAGATATCTTCGTGTCGCATCTTTGGAAGATACCGAACCTAAATACCAGGTTTGTTATTTATTCGACACAAACACGAAGCTTTTTCTAAAAGGTGCCTCAAAACATGTATGTCTTGAAAACTGAGTATCGAATTTTTGGATGGAATGCAATACCTTCTCTGTGTATGTGGTAGAAAAAATAAAAGCTTATAAAGGCAGCGTTAAGAAACCCTAAATTGAGCGAGCAATAGCACCATCAGCTGTTTCTCAAGTCAAAGCCTCCTATATGAGCAAAGAAGTTAAGGCAAGTTGTGCAAATGAAACAATTAGAAAAAAAATCTCATGTACTACACTCACATGACTGTCTCTACTCCTGTACAAACTATTTTTACAAACGCTTATTCTCCATATGCTTCATGTTAATCGAGATATCGAGATGTTAATCTTATTGGTAATTTTCTTGTAGATGCAAGGGGAATTGGTGGGCTTTAAGCGATAGTCAAATATTTTAAGAGCTGGTTGCTATGTGGAGTATTCAATTCTCTTTGCATTACCAGGACAAAAAAATTCAAGATATACATTTTGTCATAAAAGTATCTTAAATGTATGATATTTTAATCTATATCGTTAGAGCCATTTTTGAGAAAATTAAAAATTTCGAAAAATGTTCCATGTAAAGCGTAATCTGGGGTGGGGGATTTTCTTGAAAACCTTCGTGTCGCATCTCTGGAAGATACTGAATCTAAATACCAAATTTGGTGTTTATCGGACTGTTCGTTTTGAGTTATGATGTTCACAAACACACACACACACACACACACACAGACACACAAACACACACGCTGACATGTTTCCAAAAATGCTTTTTTTTATTCAGGGGTCTCAAAACAGAAATTTCCGGTGAAATTTCGGTATCGAATATTTGGGTGGAATAAAATACTTCCCCTACTTACCATACGCAGTAGAGAAAGTAAAAAAGAAGGACCAAGTTACATAATGATTTAATTAGATAACTGCACTAAAGGTTAAGAAAATCAAAAATAATATTCTGATTTATTTATTGCATGAATGAGAAAATCATAGTGGTCAATCTTGGGTCGCAATATGAAGCTTAAGTTCGCGTAAGCATCAATACATAATGTATATTTGTAGTTTGGCTCCTTTCTGGTGAATGATGTTTGCTAATAATTGAACCATTTTCATTATACTTGTAAAATCAAGCTGGCGTTATTGCGTTGAATGGGAAAGACCATTTTCTATTTCTCTTTCATATTCCCTATTTTATGTGCGAGTGTTTGTCGTATATTTCGAATTCCTACTACTTAACTGAGTTTTCTGGGGGTGTTAATTAAGGATATAAGTATTCGATTATTACTTTCTCTACTACTTTCTCCGAGGTTTCACCGGAAATGTATGTTTTGAGGCGCCCTGAATTCAAATAAATCGTTTTGACACATGTCCGTGTGTGTCTGTCTGTGAATAACATATCTCAAAAACGAAAAGTCGGATAAATACCAGACCCACTATTGGTTTTAGTTTCTTCCAAGGATGCGACTCGAAGGTTTTCAAGAAAATTCCCCATACCCAACTACCTTTTATATGGAACATTTTTCGAAACCTTTGATTTTCTAAAACATGGCTATAACGATTTTAATTAAAATACCGTATATGGAAAAATATTTACATGACAAATAAAAGGTTTCTGGGAATTGCCTAGGAAGGCCTCTTCATTCGGAAGGAATTTTGTATAGTCTTGTAAAACTTGTAACGATATGTAGATCTTTAAACACACAATTTACTTAAAATAATTCTTGTGGCATAAGTCGCTTCTGAAATATACCCTATTAAAGGTTGAAATTGCTAATACTTGTAGCTTTTTTTAAAGTCCCGTGGATTTGCAGTTGTTTCCCGCGATTGCATGTAAACAGTATGGAATTTTAAGGCAAGCATATAGCGTCCAGTTCTTAAACATCTGACTATCGCTGTTCCCTTTGTATCTTTAACGAAATGTGTATTATGTAGCTGTTTCTTCAAAGCTTTACGTGCATTAAGTATAGTATAAGGAGAAATAAGTTTTAGTAAGAATAGTTTGCATGCCCACTAACAAAGATAGAGGGAAGAGAAAATTACGTGAATGTATCGCATCAGATATTTTTTCTTATAGTTTCGGAGTTACACTGATTCCATGGTAACTAGCAAACCTGAATGAAGGACTCAGAATTGTATGTCTAACTGGCTCATTACACTTATTATGTAACTAAAAGTTTTTTAAATTTCTTAAATTTGTTCTTCACCAAATTTTTACTTCCGTTACTACGTTTAGTAAGTAGGGGTTAGTATTGTATTCCACCCAAAAATTCGATACCGAGGTTTCACCGGAAATACATGCTGCGTGTGCGTGTGCGCGTGCGTGCGCATGATTGCGTGTGTGTGTGTGTGTGAAAGAGAGAGATTTAGGTTCAGTATCTACCAGAGATGCGACACGAAGCTTTTCAAAAAAATCTCCCCACCCCAGATTACCCTTTAAATGGAACATTTTTCCAAAATTTTAATTTTCTTAAAAATGGCTCTAACGATCTTGATTAAAATATCATATGTTTAAGATATTTTCATGACAAATGAAATGTATATCTAGAATTTTCTGCGAATGTCTCCAAAAGCATTCTTCATTGTGAACGACTTTTGCATAAGGTAAACCATAAGAAATAGACAAAATATTACCACACAAAAATTTAGACCACGTTAAAATACACAATTATAACTAATATAATTTTCCGGGCTGTTATGCCGTGGTCTGCTGAAGAAAGATTTCCCAGACGTTTCGTCCACAACTGCGGTGGACATCTTCAGTGGCGCGGACGAAGTCTTCTCGGTGAAAGTATCGCAGCGTCTGATGCGTTGGCTTTTTTTTTTTTTTTTTATCGGTGTGGCCCCGCCTCCGCCACACCGGGTGACGATCATCCGAAAGGGATCTACATCGTCTCCCCTACCATGCACTAGCTACACTACAGTGATGGAAGGGAAATCGAAGGTAAAGTGGTGTCCGGTACCGCCGAAGCAAACCGAAGGTTAGTAGGTGATAACTAAAGAAAGACGCCTGCATACAAGAGAGTACACAGACAGAGTGGGGAACAGGTACTGGTCTTGACAGATGCCCAGGCCAGGAACCTGTGGTTAGCGGTGGTATTCATGCTCATGCTGATGGAGTTGGTATTAGGTGTCATGCTTAAATTGTTATTGGTGTACATTACCGTTTATTGGAGGTTCAACCGGTGGATGTTGAATTGGTGCATCTTCCTCAGCGTATTGCTGTCGGTCCTGTAACAAATACTGAGTGATTATGTACAGTGTGAGTGAAATGTACAGTGGGTTGATTATTTACAATGTAACTTTGCGTATGTCTACATTCGCTGCGTAGTCTATGACATATATATGTATCTTTATGAAATGTTTTTTTTTTCTTTTTCTTCTTTTTTTGTGTTTATTATTTATTTGTTTTTTTTTTGCTTTGTAATTTTTTTGTCCTTATCTTACATCCATGTGCCAATCATGTCCTTAGGGTTGTTCCTGGTCCGTCATATCTTGGGGTTGCCCTCTGACCTCGATCCGCCGCGGGAGGGGACGTCATCCGTCCATTGTCTTTCTGCCATATTTCGGAAATGTCACTGACTGTATTGATCATATACTTCAACGTCATAACGTCAAAACAGTATTCAAACCTACAAGACAATTAAATAGCCTACTGCGCTCTTCCAAAGACCCCCGAGATCCCCTGTCATCGGCCGGTGTTTACCGTATTCCTTGTTCCTGTGGTTCAGTGTACATTGGTACCACACAGCGGAGCGCTAACACCAGACTCAGCGAACACAAAAGAAACTGCCGCCTGGGCCATACAGAAAAATCGGCAGTCGCCGAACATGCCATTGAAGCCGAGGGCGAACACATTATTAGAATTTCAGGACACCAACATTCTTTCCTCCATAAAGCATTACCATACCCGGCTACAACGCGAAGCAATAGAGATTTACAAACATCCCAATAATTTCAATAGGAAAGAAGAAGCATTGAAACTCAACAGTAACTGGCATCTAGTCATCAAAAACAAGAAAGGTCATACAAAACCGAAAAACACTGCGAGCCAATCAGAAGAGAGCAACAACACAGCCGGCGCCAGCCCCCTCATACCAGCGGGCCAATCAGCAGAGAGCGTCCACACTATAAAGAGAGCGGCACTAACGGCCAACGCATCAGACGCTGCGATACTTTCACCGAGAAGACTTCGTCCGCGCCACTGAAGATGTCCACCGCAGTTGTGGACGAAACGTCTGGGAAATCTTTCTTCAGCAGACCACGGCATAACAACCCGGAAAATTATATTAGTTATAATTGTGATACCGGCCGTGAAAGCCTACGTTCTTACATTAAAATACACAATTTATCTTACATACATTTTTGTTGTTGAGTGAACCATTTTCGAGATATTGCTTGTTATTCCCTTAAATTTTCCAATACTTATAATTTTTCTCAATACTCCACATAGCAACCAGCTCTTAAAAGATTTGACTATCGCTTAAAGCCTACCATATTTCCCTTGCATCTACAGGAAAATTAGCAATAAGATTAACATCTCGATATCTCGATTAACATGAAGCATATGGAGAATAAGCGTTTGTAAAAATAGTTTGTACCAGATTAGAGAAAGTCATGTGAGTGTAACACATCAGATTTTTTACATTAAAACTTTCCAGGACAGTTATACTTACAAAATGTTTGTGTATAACCAATTACACTATTTTACAACTCAAGTCACATCTTAAGGATTATTAAAACACAACTCGATGTTTGGAGCTGTTTCATGTCCTCTCCACAAGGACCTGAAGCTCGACTGTTGCGTATCGAAGCTAAGAAGAGATGAAAAAAGCTGGAAACATCGAGTTGTATTTTATTAATTCTTAAGGCGTAAAATATTTTAGCTACGAACAATAATAATAACGAAGGTTCACACCACAAATTGAAATGGTAATAAGGTTACTTTCATTTATTTACTTGTTTCATGTGGATTACAAATGCTTCTTTTGGGAGAGTAAGATGATGATGGCCTATTCTCTAAGTTGGAGCCAATGTTTGACATAAAAGTTCATTGCAGTCACTTCAGGTAGTTGTGCAAATGACGCTCTTTCTGCCCTCAAGGCAGCCAGTTATTTATCCAATTTGAAAATTATCAGACAAGCTTGGTTACATATAAGGATTTTTCCTTCTTAATAGCATTAATTTTGCACTGATAACTTAATCGTGTATTACTTAATTAACATAAACTATAAACAGTTTACTATGAATTTGTTTATTCGGTATCGTATTATGTAACTTCCTCGAAGTCCTTGTCCAACTTCAAACCTTCCAGCAGAGTAATATCAATCATAATGGATGGTAGTATCTGGTGTTCTGTAAGTTTTCAATTGGACAACTAACGTGTCAGCTTTCTCAGACGATTAGAAGCGGGCGTTCCCTTTATCGTTCCGTAATGAGAAGGGGTTCCTCGCCAAAATGTAGTAATATTTTGATTTGACAGGCATTAGCTTCCGTCTATTAGTTCTATTTGCCACAATAGTATCCAACTCAGTTGTTCCTCAAAATCCTCGTGTATTTGTTTTCCTGTATGTTTAAACTGTTGAATGTGATTCTCAGGGACATAAATTCGTTTTCATGTTGCAGTTTTGATTCAATGTTACCAAATCCAGTATCACACATGTAAACTAAGACCCAAAAGCAAGACATTTCTTACAGGTATTTTTTGGCCTTACATGTGATTCAGAGGTTAGCTGTGTGTCACTCACTCACGTGCAAGGATCTAATAGACATACGAGTCATGGGGGTTAGGAAAACCTGGAGGAGGGGCGAGGGGATAAACATAATATACTGTCATTTGCGTGTTACCTAAGAGTTGTGATACAGTGGCCCCAGCAACCGGTTATCGTCAGACCTATTGCGCATTCGGTTCTTTTAAAACGATGTTCTTTTTTTTTAGTTTAACCCTCGTTCTTACAGCATACTGCACCACAGGCGGTGGACACCGATTATATATGAACTGAAATAATTATTGGGAAAGGAAAGGAAAAGCTTGTTAAAGGTGCTTTAACAAGCGCCGTCACCTGTGTAAAGTGTTCATATACTTTTACTGTTATTAAAATTACTAAATGTATGTTTATTTACACCAGGTGAGTCAGCTGCGCCTATGCCTTCTAATGGCTGAATTGCGTAACACTTTTTAGAGGAGGGATAGATAACTCAGTGCATAAGTGTTTTACGGGACAGTATGCAATCGCTATGTATGTCTATGCAATAAACATCCCACCCTGACATTGGGAGCTTGAGGAACAATTGTAGCCAATTTCACAAACTTTTATTCTTTAACGTACAGTCATGCAACCCTTTGAAAACGCCCCTGAAGGAATAACCTATCATAAGCATCGGTTCACAAAACCAGTTGAAAACAAAATGGCAGATCTACGTAGTGCGACCAATTGAATTTAAGCCGTAGTCAATGTAAAAAATGCTAAGTATTAAGTAGATAATTTCTCTTTGTCACAAATTATGTCGTATTTCAGTTCATACAGTAACCGTAATGACTGATGCAGCTTATTTATTTGAGTTAAAACTACCATATCGAGCTCAAAACACTGTATGAAGCTGCAAAAAGTATGTAAAGATTCGAGGTGGGGTCTGGTTCTGCGATTACTAAGTCGTATAGGAACCTCGGAAGGTAGCATTAGCCGAATGGTACTATCATGGTAGCTTTAACACTGCGGCACATCTGTTCGGGTTCAAATCCTTCATGTTGAGTTCAAATGTTTTATTACATTTTGTTTTACCTCTTTGGGCATATAATTTGATATTAAGATACAAATAACATTTTTATAACATAAGTGTGCACAAAATAGAATAATTGCCATGTTAATATCGCAAAGTCCAAATCATCTACGGGCACTCATACGTGAAGAATGCAGGCAGATTACACCGCGAATGTTGCAGCACGCCAGAAGGTCTCTCCGGCAACGTACACAAATGTGCATTGATGAAGGAAGTCGTCATTTTTAACATTTACTTCGTTGATGAAATGTGCGCTCTATAACAATTTATTATTTTGTTTACCCGTGAACTTAGCACATTTACAACTCCTTTGTCGGTGGAAGTGAAACATAAGCTTTAAACATGAAACAAAAACTGTTAGATTTAATATCATCGATATCCGCCAAAAAGACTGAAAGCTAACTACATAACACGGATCACAACACAGATACGGTACAGATTATTATGGTAAATATAATACACAATACCTGATTGTAATTGTTGTGTCTTTGGCCCACAGGGAAAAAAATAAATACATTAGTACACTAAAATACAGAAAATAAACACAAGGAGGAAAAAAAGAACCAAAACATGTTTATGTTTGTATCAGATTCGAACCTCCGACGGTAACATTTGCTTCACCACATTCCGGCAGCTAAACCACTCGGCCAGAACCCACGTAGTTTATCCCGCTCTTCAGGAAAACCTTCCTCTATATCCTTACAAGCATTGCATCCATGAAACGCCGTCTTTTTTAAAGCTTTCGCAGCTCTTTGGTTCTCATTCAGGCCTTTTATCATTAATGCTAGTTGCGTATAGTGCCAGTATAGGGCAGAGCTACAATAGCAGTTTGTTTGCTAAAAGGGCAATGTTTTCACATTAGACTATAAACTGCGGGTTGCATAGATACCAATAACCAGGGGGCAGCTGACTCGCCTGGTATATAGGTTTAATCAATACCAGATTGTAAATGTATTCGCGTGTATATATAAGATAAAATATAAAAAACGAAACATAGGACGAGATACACAGCATATTTTATTGAGAATTAACAACGAAAGAATACCGAAAACAAATTCGTTATACCTATAATCCAGAGGAACAGGATATGTGGAACCGAGCGGCATGGCTCAGGCGGTTACCCGTCCTAGCTGGGGCTGCCTAGAGAGGATGATGAACAACTCTTCGGCCAAGCTGCCCTCTAGTCTCCATGAGAAGCACTTCTTTCATCCGCGCTATCTGCCCGGCACCGCCAAACGCCACAAAACCTAGAAACACGCCTGAAAGATAAGGAAGCGAATGTAAGGGAAATTAAGGAAAGCAAGTGGTGGTAGATGAGAAATCACCTCAGCATTCACCTAGTGACCAAGTAAAACAACGAAAAATCGAAAATCATATTGGATAGTCGACAGAAATCGAACCCACGACCTCCCGAATGCGAGTCTCGTGCGTTACCGCGGAGCCATCTCGCTCGGTTAGTATTTACTTACTTTCACAGCGCTATTCTTATCGCTGCCTAGCTCTTCATATTAATATTTAAAGATTTTTCTGTTTAGGGTATATGATCTTGCATAAATATTGTACAATACATGTTAGTTAGGTCTGTTTTGAGGGACAAAACTTATCTCTGCTTAATTCTTACCTATCTGTTTCCTTTGCACAAATCGAAAAGTTAAACAAATGTCGCTTCTAAATAACGAAACATTCCATTTTTGCCCATTCATTCAGGCGTTCATAAAATAAGTAAACATCATAGCCATCGGCTTTCACAATTAAAACAATGAAAAGCTAACATTTCAAAACAGTCACCAAAATCAGTCACTATTTGTGACAATTGAAATACTGAAACTCTCCCAAAATTATCTTTTGAGACAATCTATTTAGATGTACTTTTGAGAAAACACTTCTCTATTTCTATGGATAACCTTTATAAGGTCCAGACAAACTGATAAGTTTTAGTGTTTTTAATCTTTTTGGATGTTAAACAAGATTTTCCTTACTAGTGTACATGTACCTGAAGCAAAAAACGTGACCCATTCCTTTAGATGGCTACGTTGCGTTGCCCCTCCCCTAGGTTTTCCGCATTAGCCTCGCACAGGCATTATCTATTTATGACTTACTTAAAAGTAATTCCAAGAATGAAAAATACAAATGACTGGTGTTACTTTTAGTGTGAAACGAAACATCTCTAAATAATCTTGCTTTTATTCATATAAATATCTATAGGTAATCTAACCCAGTGTAGTATGATCATAAACTCTTATCTAGTAGAGGGAGGGGCGGTTGCGAAATGAGTTATTTCCAGTATTAAAATACACAAGTAATAATTTTGGTCAATCATAATTGGGTGATGTATCTTGAAACCGAATCCTATTGATAGAAAGTGCATCGAAATAAAGTAGTCCATTATTTCGATGCACTTATAAATTGTTTTTTAATTTGGCTCGCAAGCCTTTAATAATAATAATAATAATAATAATAATAATAATAATAATAATAATAATAATATGTACAATAATACAAAATTAAGGTATATTATAATTATTACTGTTCTTGCAGCATAATGAGGATTCTGATATAAACCTAGTAATAAAAAACCTACTTAAATAAATGGACTATTATCACCAGCCTAATTAATATTATCATAAATTATTAACATGATGGTACTAAAATAGAAGCTAGACATCGCATGAGTAGCCTCACCCTCCCCGAATCTTTTGAAGTGTCATAATGAACTAATCAATCAATTGTTTAGAGTTGTGCAAGATGGGAGGGAGATTGGCAAATGCTGAACTACACATTTCATTACCAACCTAAACGTCCGTTTTCCTATATTGGTCTCGTAATTCCACTCAAGTGTACTTAAACTAGTTACCAGTAAAAAAAGGTGTAATTCCGATCATTTAAGGTAACCAGCAAGTGTAAAATGGTCAGTTTTGCATATTTGGCCTAAACAATTCTACAACTCTTACAGATGGAAGAAGATGATGGACAAGATGAATTTTTCTCTGGAATGTATTAAGGTTGGATATCTCAAGTGCTGGGACTTTGTTCGACTTTACCCGTAAACATTTGTCATAAAATGTCCTTTTTCTCAGCCTTGAGTTGACCAATTAGCTTCAAATTTTATATGCATATAGTAGAAATGATTGAAAATACCAAAAACTATGATTATTTAAATTACTTCAGTAGTTCATATATAAGAAACCTGAAAAATCGTAATATCGCAATCACATCGCAAAATGATTCCATTCTTAATTCGTAAGAAATTTAATTGAATATGTGGAGAAAAAAATCAGTCCTTTCTGTTACTTGGTGAGAATCAGGTACAGTATATGGGCACGTTCTTAAGTTATTTACTTCTAAAATTTTATGTATGAATAGTAAATCAATAAACATGCCAGGACAACTTTATTAAATCCTATTACATTTGCGTTACAAATTTAACCAACTTCACAATTTTCGTTCACCTTAATAGGCATATGGAACGTACACAACTTTGTGAGAGCCATCAGTAACGTCTTTCGTATTACCGATTTTCAAAATACGGTATAATTAACCTGGCTCAGAGGGGGATAGAGAAGAACCATGATGAAGAGGGTGACATCACGAGGGAAGATAAACTGGTAGAGCAAGAAGAATGTATGTAGTTAAAGAGGAGAAGAGAGATGAAGATAGTGAGAAGAATCTCCACAATGGAGTTTGAGAGGTAAAAAGAAGAGAGGGGGAGAGAATCAGAGAATAGGGAGAAAGAGAGAAAATAATATCCGCAGTCAACGCACGGAACTGCGGGCTCTGCTAATAATTCTTAAATGTAATTGTCTTAGACTCACCATTAATACGGTACCTTTTGTTAGTATCTTCCAGCGAAGTTGATTGGAAACAAAGCATAACGAAATTGATTTGGCATAAACTACTGTAGCATTTCCTTATAAAACATTAATTACTTTCTCTACTACGTATAGTAAGTAGGGGAAGTATTGTATTCCACCCAAAAATTCGATACCGAGATTTCACCGGAAATACATGTTTTGAGACACCCTGAATCCAAAAAAAGCATTTTTGGAAACATGTCCGTGTGTGTGTCTGTGAACCGCATAACTCAGAAACGAACAGTCGGATAAACACCAAACTTGGTATTTAGGTTCAGTATCTTCCAGAGATGGGACACGAAGGTTTTCAAGTAAATGCCTCCACCCAAGATTACCCTTTACATGGAACATTTTTCGAAAATTTTAATTTTCTCAAAAACGGCTCTAACGATTTTGATTAAAATATCATGTGTTTAAGATATTTTTATAACAAATGAAATGTATATCTCGAATTTTCTGGGAGTGTCTCCAAAAGTATTGTTCACTGTGAACGACTTTTACCTAACTGGTAAACTATAAGAGATAGACAAAATTTTACTACACAAAAAGTGTAGATCGCGTTAAAATACACAATTTATGTCATACACATTTTTTTGTTACGTTAACTATTTTCGAGATATTGCTTGTTATTCCCTTAAATTTTCCAATACACTTTTTCTCAAATTCGTTATTCCTTTTTTGTCCTTGTAATGCAAAGAGAATGGAATACTCCACATAGCAACCACCTCTTGAATTATTTGACTATCGCTTAAAGCCTAGCAATTCCCCTTGCATCTACAAGAAAATTAGCAATAAGATTAACATCTCGCGATATCTCGATTAACGTGAAGCATATGGAAAATAAGCGTTTGTAAAAATAGTTTGTACAAGAGTAGAGAAAGGAATGTGAATGTAAAACATCAGATTTTTTTCTCTGCGATTACTTCTGATGACGGTAAATTTATTCCGCATTACTCATTCTTCCACGGTAATACCAGTCACTGAACAAAACCACGCAACCACACCCAAGTAAAATTTGCATTAATTACCTTTTTTGTGTACTGAAGTAAAAGCTTGGGACTTCGCTCTTCAGGAACAATAACCCTAGGTTAAATAGCAAAGCGAGCGCATGTGTGCATATATAACTATATTCTGAAAAATAAAGTTAAAGGAAAACTGAGATGAGAGCATTAAAGTTTGTTTTCCTGGGGAGAATCAGAAATGTTGTTCGACTGCAAATTGCACTGGATTAAAAATACTCTTGTACCAACAAGCCAGCATATTTTCCAATCATAGCTGAGTACTACGAATTTAAATTTCCATTTAAAGGATTTATTTTCGTTGTTTCAAGAAGAAATTAGTTTACCTTCTCTCCAAACAAGCGCAGTAAATTTTCATTTTTCCTTTTATTCACTCTGGTAGGTATATCTGGCACACCTGCAAAAGAAAAATGGACTGTCGTTCATATAAACCAATTTCGCTGAAGTGACTCTGGTCCCAAATGAATATTAATGCGTCGCTTTTTACGTTCTCTACCACGCACCTAGTAGGTAAGAGAATGCATTCCACCCAAAAGTTCGATATCCAGATTTCATCGGAAATATATGTTTTGAGGTCCTCTGAATACAAAAAATAATTATTATAAAAATATCCATGCGCGCGTATGACCCCTTGGTTTTCTTTCTTACTTTCTCCACCCCATTTAGTAAGTAGGGGAAGTACTGCATTCTAACCAAAAAGTATATACTCGTACCTAGATTTAACTGGAAATAAATGTTTTCGAGCTGCCCTGAATACAAATAAAATATTTCTGGAAACATGTCTGTGTGTACGTGTGTCTCTCAGGCTGTGAACAGCATAACTCAAAAACGAAAATTCGAATAAATACCAAACTTAGTATGTGAATTTAGTATCTTCCAAGAATGCGGCACGAAGAATTTTGAAGAAAATCCTCCCACCCCAGACTACCCTTTACATGGAACATTTTCGAAAATTTTTATTTTCTCAAAAATGGCTGACGATATGGATTAAAATATATTTTCAAGATATTTATTGACAAATGAAATGTATATCTTGAATTTTCTGGGAATGACTCCAAAAGTCCTCTTCATTCTGAATTTCTTTCGCATAACTAGTAAACCGTAAGAGAGAGACCAATTTTTACTACACAAAAGATGGAGATGTCGTTAAAACACAATTTATGACATATACATTTCTTTTTGTCCAGTGTACCAATTCCGAGATATTTCTTGTTATTTGTTTGAATTCTCCAGTACTTAATACCTTTTCCTAAATGGGAATTCGTCATTATTTTTTTTTATCCTGGACATGCAAAGAGAATAGAATGTTCCACATAGCAACCAGCTCTTAAAATATTTGACTATCGCTTAAAGCAATTGAATAATGAAAGCCTTTTGAAGAATAATGGAGCTTTCAGAATATGTCTACTCTAATAAAATATAAGCTGCAGCACTGAAAAAACTCTTTAAAATTTTTGGCAGACTTAATTTAACAGCATAACTATTATTTTAATTGTATAGCCTGAAAGTACCGAAAAAATATTAATTTAGTGAATTTGAAAATCAGTATTGAATTTTTAGCATCCAGAGAAACACTTTACTTATTAAATTCTGAAAATATGAAATACAGCATGTAACCTTTTTAACTTTAGAACCCAGAACATGTTATAAACAACTGCAGAAAAATTAGGTCTTAGACTTTGAGCCATTTAACGGGTGCAGCATTTAAATGGGACGTATTTAAGGGTTATCCCAACATTGTAGACCTCTAAAATTTGGTCAGTGCATGCACTTAAGGTTGAAAACTGTTATCTTGTAAGGAAATATATATTTGATTGGATGAGCAATAAATAAAATTCCAAAATAAATAATGTATTGAAAGAACAAGATTGTTCCAAGAAGAGGATAAAGACATGAAAGATCACAGAATAAAAATTTTCAGTTTCTCGGGTTTACTTCTTCATCAGGAGATCAGAAGGATTCAAAACGGACACAAAATTAAAACAAACTTGACGGTAGAGAGAGAGGACGGAGAATGGAATTTTCCTGAAAAACTTCACCCATGTCCCCTTTAATCATTTCCTTTTTGGTATTAATTATGAATTGGGTCCTTCGTCTATTTGTTTAGCTAAAATGTTATAAATATGAAGCAACAATCCACTGTACTAGCTGTGGGCGTGGACTGCATATCAGGGTGTCTTTTGGCTATAAAAGGTTTCTATATAAATCACAATTTTTAAGAATACATTTTTAATCTAATCATTTTATCACGAAGGATTAAAATTTGTTACTTCAATTTATTACACCAATAATATAGATCTACATTTGATGACGTAAGCTGTTAAACTTTTAATACGAGCTTATTTGCAAGTTCATAGCGTTTTCATAAAAGCTCAGTTGAAAAGAGAGTAGATCAGTAGAGAAACAAAGTAACAACGTATATTCAGATAAAAATATTAAATTCCAGGGAATATAGTTTGCAAAATTGATGAGAGGGGGGGGCCATCTCCCATTAACCACTTCGTCGATGCACGCTCCAGAAAGCTAAAGGAGGCTAACAAAACATTTTGATACTAAGCCTCTAAAAGATTAGAACGTCATATTAGGTTGGGAACTGGCGTACGAAATTCAATACTTCCAATTATATATGCCGTTGATATAAGTAATTGGACACTTTGTTACAAATTGTTTCACGTTTCATTCTATTTTCAAGCTATGAAATGAACGTGGTACTTCCCCATGTTTTGAGACCTTCTGAATCCAAGGAAAGCATTTTTGGAAACATGTCCGTGTGTGTGTGTGGGTGTGTGTGTGTGTGTCTGTGAAAAGCATAATTCAGAAACGAACACTCGGATAAACACCGAACTTGGTATTTAGGTTCAGTATCTTCCAGAGATGCGACACGAAGGTTTTCAACAAAATCCACCCACCCCAGACTACCCTTACAATGGAACATTTTTCGAAAATTTTAATTTTCTCAAACGTGTCTCTAACGATTTTGATTAAAATATCATCTGTTTAAGATATTGTCATGAGAAATGAAATGTATATCTCGAATTTTATGGGAATGTCTCCAAAAGTATTCTTCATTGTGAACGACTTTTGCACAACTGGTAAACCATAAGAGATAGACAAACTTTCACTACACAAAAAATGTAGATCGCGTTAAAATACACAATTTATGTCATATACATTTTCTTTTGTTGAGTGAACCGTTTTCGAGTTATTGTTTGTTATTCCCTTAAATTTTCCAATACGTATACTTTTTCTCAAATTCGTTATTAATTTTTTTTTATGTCCTGGACATGCAAAGAGAATGGAATGCGCCACATAGCAACCAGCTCTTAAAAGCTTTGACTATCGCTTAAAACCTACCATATTCCCCTTGCATCTACATGAAAATTACCAATAAGATTAACATCTGGATTAACATGAAGCGTATGGAGAATAAGCGTTTGTAAAAATAGTTTGTACAAGAGTAGAGAAAGTCATGTGAGTGTAACACATCAGAGTTTTTTCATACGGTTCATTTTCTCGACTTTTAAGAATCGTGAATGAAATGACTGAAACAAGGTAAAACTGTGTTTCTTCGTTGTTGAATTTACTTTTACATCGTAAAGCCAAGTTTAGAAGAAAAAAAAGAATTAAATAAATAGCTTGCCTAAACAGATAGGTACCGATCAAGTGTAACATGTATCTCTGATTTGTGTATGAATGCAATTATAGCATCTATGTGTGATTCATGTGTGAATACAATTGTAATAAGAGTATGTAATGTATGTCTCAAATTTGTAATGAAAAGAGATTTTAGTGATTCTGTATAAAACGAACCAGTGTTATGAAATCTTCCTCTTGCTAAAGGAATTATCATATCACAGGTCAAGAGGTCGAGAGATGGAGCTGTACACGCATGAATGTCGTGTGTGTCCACATATGTGTATATCCTTATAAGGAAATACTGCGTGATATTATTCCATAACATTCTAAAATGTATGTACGAGTACTTACGTAACCATCTGTTGTCAAGAGCCAACACCCTCAGCACTTGCCTTCAGATTTATATAAATAGCCCTAAACACGGTAAGTGCGGGGGACTCGCATCAAGAGAGGTCTACAGGACACTACGTCAGTTTACTTAATAAATCTTCTTCTTTCTTCTTCACTGGACTTAGTCTCTGAAACCACCGAGGCACCTCCTGCTCTCCTTGAGTGGGACCTAGTTTAACTCCTTACCAACCACTATCCTTAACAAACTAAGTCTTAAGGCTATCAATTCAGGTAGCTGAGAATATTTCACAAGCCTATCCTGCCAGAGACTGTTACACTAACAAAGTTTTCGTCATAACGCTTGCTTTACATCCCGAACAATGATGCAAAGGATAAAAAAACAGTATAAAATAATTTCTCTCCCTCTCTCTGGTTTTCTTTCTCAGCCGCGTATCTACTTATAGATCCTTGCATTCATCCCCAATTTTTATAAAAATATTTCTCAAGAGTTGAAGTCCAGTCGCGTGAACAGGATAACTGAAAAAACAAGAGGGAATATCGCTCAGTTTTATTACTTAACTAAGTTACATTTTAAGCTTGTAACCGCCAAAAATGAAGGCTTTTTGCTATTATTTTCTCAGGTTGGTTCCATTGATTATGATTAGATCATAGTTTTAGTTACATACTTAATAAATAAAGTGCATATATTTAATTTTGTGTAAATTACTTTAAAGTTCTCTTTATTCCTGCAGAACTTTGCTTAAGGAAAAATCTGATGTGTTACACTCGCATGACATTCTCTACTCTTGTACAAACTATTTTTACAAACGCTTATTCTCCATCTACTTCATGTTATTTGAGATAAACATTTGCAGACTCTATCTTATTGCTAATTTTCTTGTAGATGTAAAGGGAATATATATTTACAAGGGCAATTTGGAAATACAGTAGCCTTTAAGCACATACATATCTCTTAATAGCTGGTTGCTAGGTGCAGCACCATTCCCTTTCCCACAGATTAATACTCTTTGTATATCCAAGACTAAAAAATGAATAACGAATTCCCATTTGAGAAAATAAGTACTGAAAAATGTAAGGGAATAACAAGCAATATCTCGAAAATGGTTCTCTCAACAAAAAATGTATGACATAAATTCTGTGCTTTAATGCGATCTACATATTTTGTGCAGTAAAATTTTATCTATCTCTTATGGTTTACCAGTTATGCAAAAGTTGTTAACAATGAAGAATACTTTTGGAGACATTCCCAGAAAATTCAAGATATACATTTTATTTGTCATAAAAATATCTTAAACATATGATATTTCAATTATAATCGTTAGCCATTTTGAGGAAATTAAAATTTTAGAAACATGTTCCATGTAAATGGTAATCTGGGGTGTGGGGATTTTCTTGAAAACCTTCGTGTCGCATCCTTGGACGATACTGAACCTAAATACCAAGTTTGGTGTTTATCCGACTGTTCGTTTCTGAGTTATGCTGTTCACAGACAGACAGACAGACAGACAGACACACACACACACAGACACACACGGACATGTTTCTAAAAATGCTCTTTTTGGATTCAGGGAGTCTCAAAACATATATTTCCGGTGAAATATCGGTATCGAATTTTTGGGTGGAATACAATACTTCCCCTACCTACTATACGTAGTAGAGTATGTAAAAATTCACCACTCTACATCAACAATGTAAAATGTTGAAAATTTGGGTTCCATTTTCTCAAAAACTATATGCAGTAACAAATTGAGATTTATTGTTCATATAATATGTTCCCTTAACTACACACCGGATCTATCTTTATTGCCCTTGACTTTTTGGAATTAAAAACCTATATATTGACATAGTAATAGAGCTATTCTCAAATTTAAAAAATCGATCAATGTTTTTTTTCAATATCAGCACTAACATGCATTAAAATATGGTTCACTTTATAGCCACATATTTACTTAATATATATTTAAAGTTTCAGTTTCCTATCTTGGAACAGCTTTTTTAGCAGGGCCTAAAAGTAGAACTATTAACACAGCACACATGAGCCAAAAGCATTAGATTATCGATCTAGTGATACTAACCATAGAGTAATGAGGGAATTCAGGGCACGTAGTAAGACTACAATGTGCAAAATTAGAGCAGCGAAATGCTGCCTGCGAATTATTCGTAGAGATCAATCTCTAATTAAGGCTATCCACTATCAGTTCAGGAAGGGAGAGAATGAACCACATCAAAATTACCAGAATTTGGTGGTACATTTGTACAGGGGGGGTACCACAAAGTAGAAGTGCAATGAGTAGGATTAAGAAACTTCTGGGCGACAAGACGGTTACCAAGAATTACAATAAGCTCGTAAAATCTGAAATGAGATGAAGCAGTAACTCAGACAGGAGCCAAATACTCAGTACATAGCTTGCCCTAGACAGGATGTATGGCAAGTATTCAAGATCAGCGGTGAAATGCTTTCTATATTATTTTTTAGTATTATTTTGATATACAGGTGAGCGAATGAAACATGTGAAATGATCATATTTTCATGGTCTATTGGACGTAGTTAACCGGCATTTGTGTTCTCAGAAAAATAAAAATTCCGAAAGAAAAGCATTAGTTCAGGTAACTCTTCTCAGCCGAGTTTCGAAGTCGGGCCGTTACCCCTCACCCCGCAAAATGGGTTATTTACATTTTTGTTCAGGATGCACTATGGGCAAATAAATCAAAACCGATTAATGGTAAGAAAGAATTGATGAAAGTCTATTCTGTAATAATTTAATGATACTAATATACGACGACAGGCATGATGGGTGCAACTGGGAGGCAGATAAAAGAAGGAAGAATAATGGGGGGAAATGTATTCAACCTTGTCTCAGAAACAATACACTTCTCTTCAAAGCAGAGAGGCGATACTAAAGATGCTGTTCAGGAGCGATAATCAGATATCCTTAATCCAAAATATTCAGAGACTGCTTTTTCCTCGCAGTTACTAGTGACAAATTTGATCATTAATTGATCTTAAGGCTTCCTTTTAAAATTCTTATTTGTGGATCAATTCCAAGCGGCTGCGTCTTTCACATTTGGTTTTAAAATGTCTATGTGAAAAATCCAAGTCTCTCAGCCTTAAGTATACCTACTACTAAAGAATAATATCAAACGCTACAGTCAATTTTGTAATGTTTGGGGTGTAAAGAAACAAAAGCATTATTTTGTTAGTAAAACAGTCGCAGCAAGATTTCATAAAATATTATGTGATGTCATTCACAAGGGATTAGCTGCTAACAACACGCCTTCTTAAAGTCAGCTTATATCTATAGGTTTTGAAAGCCAGGTTTATTGCCAATTACTGTGAAAGACTAAGAATTCAAAATTGAATACAAACATTCTTTAAAAGCGTTAACTACTGTAAATGTTCTCAAACGTTGAGAAGATTGCTTTTGTTTTGGCGTAGCACTTGCAATACCAAATGAATTAAATGTTAATTATAACATAACGTTTACTGTATAAGCTCTGTGGTTTTACTTTCTACTCTCATACTAAGGGTCCATAGTTCGATTTCCGGCTTTGGGCTGGCGATTTTAAATCGCCCCTACCCACTTTTGATTAGCTCACGTCAAATATTTCCAAGGATCAAAGTAAATGCCGTAGGTCCAGTCGTTCATTGCCATTCTAATTTCATTCTACCATCGGAGGTAACAGACACCCTGGCTGTGCGCCTCCAGCTAATAAATGGGTCAAGTCGTCGCTTGGTGAAACGTTTTCCTGAAAGTTATTAACCATATCGGAAGGTTGGAAAGAATAGAAACAATGTAGGAAAAGAAAAATGAAAGCTAAACTCCATCAATTGCGCAAAATAGTGGTGTAATCGTTGGTATTCTTAACTGGATTGTCTTTTGTTCTTCTTCCTCGTAGAATTGGGTCTTCATATTTTGATCAGTCCGGATTAACTCTTGATGATTATCAATAATATTGTTACAAGCCGGGTAGAGGCCTAAAGGTTCACATGAAAAATTAAATTAATTTTTAGTACCCAGCATGTACATTGAGGGGACTATACCCGCTTGGGTGCGGAGGACTGAAACGTGGTGTGGAGTTTAAGAGGAAGGCGTGGGTTTTCCGCTGTACAAAATCCACAACACAAATCTACTTACACCTTCCTAGATTTATTTCCCAACCGTTTGGGGTTCCTACATTATTAAATATGAAAGGTGAGAGATGATGTTCACCGATCCAAAGGTGGGCTTGCACGCGCGATCCGCTTCTCTCGGAATTCTCAGTAAGACAGACGCTATATCCTTACCACTCGTGACTAGAACAAAAACTCGCAGCAAGGAGTGACGTCATCCCAAACGAAAACAACAATGTGTGGTAATGACAATGGAAAATGACAATGAAACCTCAAAATTATTATTACACCACAATATGATGTCCCCTGATCGGGTTACGGGCGCTGCGCAGGGTAACTTTGATGAAGGGGTTGTCTTCTTACTTTAATTGGATTGTTATTTAATTTATTACGCTTTAAAATTGCCAAGTGCCCTTTGAAAGAGCTTATTGAAATTTATAAGGACATATTTGTCCATAAATAGACCTGGTTAATCACTGTACGTTATTTTTATCTTGCTTTCACATAGCATGCAAGTCCATGTGAAACTCCGTTTAAAACGTCATAATTGAAAGGAAGAGGAGAAACAAGTTTTTGTGTATGAGAAAATGGCTATAAAACCGCTCATTAGCAGCAAGATTCCATGAGCAGTTGGTGTTAAAGGGTAATAACCCGTTGGAACTGTTTTTCTGCGTTGTTTTCCTTTTATTACAGACGTCATTTTAGAGCTGGTAGTTAAGGCTGTAATGTGCCCTCATGGCATTACCTGTAGGATGTACAATAACAGCAAAGATAATGAATTAAAATGGCATTTCTCTGCAATTATATTCTAGAGTGAAGACATTATTCCATTTTGAGCTTTATAACAGGCGTCCTAGAAAATTTAAGTGTCAAGCCTCTATTACGGTTTATATTTAAAATTATTTATTAATAATAAAGCTGTTCTTTTTGGAGTATGAGCATGAATAATTTAATTTACATATTAATAGCATTAAACTGTTGCTTCATTCAACTATGAGCAGTATATACTTTTGGCTATATACCTGAAATCAGAATATGTTGCACTGTGCAGCCTTGCATGCAGCAGTATTTCAGTTGAATTCTCGTTATTTTGTCAATTAGTCACTGCTATGATGAAAATCGCCTCAGGTCCAAACTGGATTGGAAACTTTTTCCCTTCTGTACGTTGTGAAACAAAATGCTGTATAATCCCATTGTGTACTTATTAAGGATGACAAATGGAAGAAAAACAGGACTCGATTATCTTTCTAGTTTCATTCGTTTCCCCAGTGAAAGCTTTATAATGAGGATTAGTCTTCATTCCACTCAAACACGAGTATAAATGGAGAAAACCTTGATGTGTAGCAGTCACATGACTCTGTGCCAATTACCTATTCTCATAAACGCAATACACATACAAAATTCTCATAGTAAGTTATCTTTATTCCATTCTTCTTGAATACAGTAAGTACAGAATACATTTTATTTCATCCAAAATAGTGTGTATGTGTGCGTGAATACCAAAACACTAAAACAAATTTGTATTGAACACAAAACTTGGTATTAAAGTTCAGCATCTTACGAAGATACAAGAGGATTTCTATGAAAATATACCCATCTCTAACTACACTGTAAATAGAGAATGTTCATTATTTTTATTAAAATTTCATATGTTCAAACGAAATATACCTGAATAATAAAATGCATACATTGAAATTTCTATAAATAGTTCTATGAATTCCTTTTCATTCTGAATGAATGATACCTGATTTCGTATAACAGGTAAAGGGACAAAAACTCACGGTATAAAACATGTTGATTTCGTTAAAAATGGGATTTTTATCAAATAATTGTTTGTACCATTAACCATTTACGAAATATTCTTTGTTACTGACTGAATTTTTGGAGATTAAGTGCTAAGTAGCTATTGTTTGTTATGTAGTCATACAAACAGTGAAGTTTCAAAGATCATTAAGACAACCAGCATTTAAAATGCTTTATTATCGCTTAAATCTCCTCTTGTTCCTACAAATAAATATGTAATAAAAGCTTTTCTACAAACAATTAATTTCGATTAATAAGAGGTAGATAGAAGAAAAGTTTTTATACGAGGCATGTTTTTAAATTAGGTACCGATAATTTTTTTTTAAAATAACAATATTATTTTCCAAATACTTTATTATTAAAATCTGCATTCTTGTTTCACATCATCGTCGTTGAAATGTTTTCCACCAAGATTCAGATGAAGAAACAGATTAAAATCGCTTGGTGCCAAATCCGGACTGTAGGAAGGGTGGTTGAATTATTCCCAAACAAATAATGCGATCAGATCTTGAGTGTGTTTGGCTGTGTCTGGCGGGCATTGTCACTCATTATTGTTTCCCCATTAACCTCACATAACTGGCGATGAATGTTTGCTGGCGTAACATTTCATGCATTAAAAAAAACGAATCACTGACTTCACAATTGGCGGTCGTTCGATTGTTTTGAATATTTCGAAACGCTCTAACTACAGAAAAACCAAAGTGACGATCACTCACAGCTTCGTCTGGTTTCCTAATGAATGGAGGAAGTGTTCGCGACTGCAGCGGCAAAATATTAAAACGGTACTTACTTTAAAACATAGGAATGGTTTAAGAGCGCTATCTCCAGTAGTTCACGCGCTATGTGACAACGAAAGTTAGTTTCCGAATTGCCCCTGTATTATTTAAATCTTAATATTTTATACAAGATGAATTACCTAAAACTTGCACCATAAATAATTCGGAAATGGAAAGTACTATTGATGTGCAGTTTTCACAGCATTGATTGGTAGTCAGGGGCTCGTACATTTAGCCTACAAACATATTTTTTATAATACTGAGAAATGTATTTTTTTAGCAAACATACAATTTTTTAAATGGAACAATGCCTAGTTACATCAACAGAATAGAATTAGGGTAAATTAGAATGTCATTGGCGTTTGTTGCAAGATTCTAGTGCAAGTGGTTTACAGAAATCTTATTTCTGCGAAGCTTTTACACATCGACACTTGTACAACCTGTGGTAGCACAAATTAAAGAAAAACAAAAAGGAATTACAATACTTCTGTGGATTCTCACAAGTAAAGAGAACATAAACCTTCAAAGGTTGCGTTCAAAATGACCATCGGCAGTTTCAATACACGCTTTCTGTCTGCTATGGAAAGACTGCGTGCACACGTTCTAGCATTTCAGCGGAAATTTCAGAGCAGGCAGCAGTAATACGTCGTTTCATACTGTCTGGTGTAGTTGGTACATCCTTGTAAACAGTGTCTTTCAGCCTTTCTCACAGAAAAAAGTCTAAAGGGGTCAGATCCGATGAACGGGACGGCCAAGGTACAGGTCCTCTTCGTCCAATCCAACGATTTGGAAACAATCCATTAAGACAAGCTGTAGAGCTTGGGCACTATGGGCTGGACAGCCATCATGTTGGTACCTCTGGTTCCTCCTAGTCTGCAAAGGAACGTCTTCTAGCATCTGTGGCAAATGGTGTGTCAGGAGTCTGCGATACTTGTGCGAGTTCATTTTTCCTTCTATGAACAAAGGGCCTATGAGCTGAATGGTTCACTATCCCACACCACACGTTTAAACTCCATGGACACTGACGTTTTACCTGACGAAGCCAACGGGGATTGTCAATAGACCAACAGTGCATGTTTCTGCGGTTTACCTGGCCATGATTAGTAAATGTTGCCTCATCACTAAACAAGATACATGATGAATCTGGAGTATGTCTTAATACCCATGTACAAAAGTTAACACGATTCTCAAAATCGTTTTCATGCAGCTCTTGATGGAGAGAGATGTGATAGGGATGGAACCTATGTGGATGGACAATGCGCCACGTTAGATTGTGCGGGAACTAATTTGTGGATCTACTGCAACGGCAGCCATAACACTAATTTCTGCCTCTTCTTCAGTCACTTGCTTGTTTCTGTTCGTTTTCTCGGGGTTAGAGTACCACTTTCACGTAATTGGTTGAAGAGGTTCATAAATAATTGCCGAGATTGTTGACATCTATTGGGATACGTTTCCTCATACACCGTACAGGAACGAACTGCATTCTTCCTACACTCTCTATACATCATAAGCATGTCGGCTTTTTCTGAATTAGTAAAACCATCTTCCACTCACACTTACTGCTTGAACTGTCACAAACTTACTGGCCAGTAAGTCGCAATGCAATCGATGAACAGAAAACACAATGCAAACATAACAACATCGTACCCAGCAACTAAACAGGTTGAATTGAGCAAAAAATTGTCGGGGTGGAAACTTTTCAAAATATGATTTCTCTTAAACCACTTGCACCAGATCTGGAGTAAAGACCATTGACATTCTAATTTACCCTACCTTTATTCTGTTGATGTAACTAGGCATTGTTTCGTTTAAAAAATGTATATTTGCTCAAAAAATACACTTTCTGAGCATTATTAAAATCTGTTTATAGGCTAAATGTAAGAGCCTCTGACTACCAATCAATGCTGTGAAAACTGCACATAAATAGCACTTTCCAGTTCCGATATATTTGCTTGCATGTTTTAGGTGATTTATCCTGTATATGCTAACATTTTCAAGATCTTGGCAATGTATTGCTGTTAGTATCATCAATAAACTCAATGGGGCATTTCAGTAACAGCCAATGGGGTAGTAAAAGGGATGTTCTTATCAGAGTGGTGATACTTAAAGATTGTCCCAATACTACACGGGAAATTTGGGAAGAGGGTATACAAATTGACACTAACCCTGGGTGTTTAAAAACTTTAATAGTATATTATGCAACAAGACTATAATGGTAATAATTAAGACGCATGTTGTATACGACTGTCCGTCGATACAACCATAGCAATCTCAGTTCTTCCAGATATGCAACCGTCAGACAACAGAGATACTTCTGCGACTGGGAACTTGAACCAAACCGTTGCCGCTGTCCTACAAATAAATCACCAGACCCACACAGACATCAAGAACCAAATAGTACAGCTTCATGCCAGCCAACATCTTGATGAAGGTTACCAGTCGATCAGGAACTTCATCGAGCAACACGCTCTAACGGGTCCTCCTCCTACTGCGCCGAGATACCAACACCGCAACTATCGCTGAATCAACATCATCTTCATCCTTCATCAAATTCACACACCAATTCAGACAGCGCCACTACACAAATAATGCAATGATTAAAGCAAATAAAGACGTATTCCTTTCAAATCCTTCCTCGCTTACTTCCGTGGTGGCAATCAGGGCCCTGACAAGGTAATAGCTGTCACCTGGACACTTTTCCTATACGCTCTGCCAGCGAAACTAGCTGCCAGTTATCTTTTCCCGCACTAACGGAGCTGCCCAGCGGAACTCCGACAGTTACCGCAATCCTCTCCCTTATCTTCCCGCACTTCTGTCCTATTCCCAAACCCCCCCCCCCAAATTTACGACTGTCACATTATAATTTTAAAATTTTGAGTTTTTACAAAACGATCTAACCTTGTTAATTGTGTGTAACTAAATACTAATCGGATGGCGGCATGACGACAAACCCGTGAGCGTGTTTGCGAGTACTGCAGCAATGGCAGTACTGTCGAGTCCATGCCGGATTTATTGTTTTGTTGAAGGAAACATATATTGAACAATATCGAAGCAAAGGAAATGAATTCAATTTATTAGAATATTAAAATTACAATGAATATAATTTATTTTATTTTAAATACACACATTTCATTGCTTATCTAGAGAATAAATCCCAGTGAACTATTGCTTTTAAGATGTTGAAAGGTGTAGGCAGCTGAGCCCACCGCCGAGATCATGAGTCGCTGAAGTATACTGAATGGCACTATACGAGTAGTTACGTCACATGTAATCAGCGTATAATAGCTGGTCGACCAAAAACTAATATACCTTGCACTTTCAATGTCTTCCGCAGAATTGATGACATTTATTACATTACTGTTGTCTTAGGGCTTTACGATAAGAAAGAAAAGCACAAATCACCTCTCTTTTAAAAGCACTAAAAAGTATCTCATGTTTATCACATACGATCATCGATTAGAAGAGTTGCTTGTTTTGAAACTCAACTTCCATCTTCCCCTGCTGACATCTATTATTCCCTTTGAATTGTTTAATGGTGCAGCCAAGTGCAAAAAAAAAATTCTGATGTGTTACACTCACATGACTTTCTCTACCCTTGTACAAACTATTTTTACAAACGCTTATTCTCCATATGCTTCATGTTAATCGAGATAAACATTTGCAGACTCTATCTTATTGCTAATTTTCTTGTAGATGTAAGGGGGATATATATTTACAAGGGCAATATAGAAAAACAGTAGCCTTTAAGCACATACATATCTCTTAATAGCTGGTTGCTAGGTGCAGCACCATTCTCTTTGCCACAGATTAATGCCCTTTGCATATCCAAGACAAAAAAATGAATAACGAATTCCCATTTGAGAAAATAAGTTTTGAAAAATTTAAGGGAATAACAAGCAATATCTCGAAAATGGTTCACTCAACAACAAAAAATGTTTGACATAAATTGTGTATTTTAACGCGTACTAAATTGTTTGTGTAGTAAACTTTAGTCTATCTCTTATGGTTTAATAGTTATACAAAAGTCGTTCACAGTGAAGAATACTTTTGGGAGACATTCCAAGAAAATTCAAGATATACATTTTATTAAACACCTGATATTTTAATCAAATCGTTAGAGGCATTTTTGAGAAAATTAAAATTTTCGAAAAATTTTCCATGTAAAGTGTAATCTGGGTGGGATTTTCTTCAAAACCTTCGAGTCGCATTTCTGGAAGATACTGAACTTAAATACCAAGTTTGGTGTTTATCCGACTGTTCGATTCTGAGTTATGCTGTTCACAGATACAGACACACATACGGACATGTTTCCAAAAATGCTTTTTTTGGATTCAGGGGGTCTCAAAACATGTATTTCCCGTGAAATCTCGTTATCGAATTTTTGGGTGGAATACAATACTTCCCCTACTTACTATACGTAGTAGAGAAAGTAAAAACAAAAAAAAAAACAAAAAATAATAAATAACCTTGCCGATGCTTCTGGTTACTTTTAGTGTTTTTCATTCTTGAATGTTGGCAGAATTTCAACATATATGCTTCGCGCCTGCCTTAGGTGAGTGATTCTCTAATTGGTTTTAACTGAACTCCGAAGCGCTAGCGTTACTCTATGCAGGAGGTCAGGTTTAGCTGGGCGATGAATCGGGTTGCAGAATTGGTATGTCACCTGAATGATTGAAACAATATGCCTCCCAAAGACTGTCCATACTAGACCCCGAATGAGTCCGGCTCTTATTGGTTCGGCATTCAAAGGTTAACCTCCGTAACCGAATGAGGAATGGAAGTCGCGACAGAGGCGTGTTAATTATGAATTACCAACTAAAACGCGGTTCCTCAAATGGGCACACTTTTGTTGCACGCGACTGTATGGATTTATGGTTATTTACTCCAAATGTGTCTTCCAGTTCTGGCGAAACATTTTTGTTTGGAGAGGGCAAGAATGTATTTTCTGTAGCATGAAGTTAGTTTTTATCTCAGAATTTCACTTTGACAGAATTTCTAATTTGTATTATTTTACTGATAGTAAGTATCTTGTCTCAGTTCATCAGATTATGGCTTATTTTCTTTTCCTAATTAACAAACAGAAATACGAGAGATATGAGAACTGAGAAAACATTATACAATTTTAATACAAACTTTTGTTCAAGTTTTCTGTCTAAGATTGCTTTTACTGTTCTACATATACATTGGAGCTAGGGCACTTTATTATTTGCATAACTATGAAATTATAAGAGATAACACAAACCAATAGAAAGTAGAATTTCCCACTTAAAATCGTTGCCTTTCATAAAAAAATTTGTCATCTTTTTGTTCGTGAATTACGCTGCCCCTCCTCCGTGGCACACACACACAGACTCGCGTATTTTTGTCTAAAGCTGTACCTCAAAATGTGTCTTTCAAGACGGCGGAATATTAGGTAGACATGTGTTTCTAAACCTCTAATTGCTACAAAAAGAATGTATATGTTGATTAGATTTTTAAAATGTATGTTTTAGAGAATATCTATGTATTATTGACTTATTTTATGATTATGTTGCGTTATGTGCGCATTTTCATTGAGTGTCATTACTTTGAATTTATTACTACTTTAACTGTTTCATTTATACATCCTCCAGTAGCTTTTAGGGTCATATCGCGACCCCGACTTGACTTGAATTTAGTTGCTCTTTGAATGCTTCAAACGTCATTGTTAATATTTTAAACTTGTAATTTTCCAATTATTAGGAATATTCCTTAGTGTACAGTAGTAACTAGGGTGAGTCCACTCAACTACGTGTGATGTATCAGAGCCAGAGATTCATAGTCAAAGGTTTTGGAAGGAAGGAAAGAACACATGGCATAGATACATAGTACAACATACCTTCCCCTTGCCCCACTAGTCCTTCGACTTTTCCCTTGCCTTACCTGCCCTACTCATCTCAGCGAGCTCCTCCCTCTGAGTTGGGAGTAAGTAGAGTCGTGTTCTCTGCGTCACTGGCCATTTAGTTGGCTTACCTGACATGACTCTTCAAATTGTATCTAAAGCACTTTGCAGTAACATTTGGGAACTCATGATCACAAATTTTTTACTGTTTTGAAAAATAAGTGTTACAATTGGAGCCAAACACTCTAAGGTTGATACAGCAAACCTATTCTTTGTTCAAAGGCTCACGGTTTTTTATATTCGTGACCCAGTGATACCACTGCAGTAAAACCAGGGGAGCAGTTCTAAGCATTTGCAAAGAAAATACATGCCAAGTGTTGGCACGTCCTTCACAGTCGTTCCACACTTAAGGGTATTGTTCATATTATAAGGCTCTATACTAAAGCATTTAACACCGTAGCTTCCACAAAAATGCCGTACGGGTTTATGAATGGAATTAATTACGATGCAAATGAGTAAGAAATTCCTTGGCGCTTAAAATTAGCAGGCATTAGCCTTTCTGGAAAAGGATGGGCGAGTCGGGAAGGATCAGATGCTCCCGAAGACGACCTGGAATCAAACTGAATCCCCTATAAGCAGATACCTTCTACCTGAACGAATGCTGTGGACTCGGAAAGTTTTAGCTTCTTAGTGAACTCTCGAGGGGGAGGTAAGAGGAAGAGCTTAGCTCCAGCTTTTACATCGGAACTTCTGATGTAAACTACATACACAAAGTCTCATTTTGTTGCCGCCAACCTCCCTCCAAAAAGAGAAGTCAACATTACTTTGTTGTTATCTCTCTAAAAGCTTCATAATGCGAAATTACACTAATGCCTGACGTCACGCTCTGAAAAATTCACGTGTCATATTTAAAAAATTCTGTGCTCTTGTTGGACAAAAAATTATAATGGTAGCATCCCTAAATTGATGCTATATATCTACATAATGCGTTAGATAACGACCGTCCTTTGTCTCTGTGTTATCGGTTGTCATTTCCAGTGCTTGCTCTAACTGTTTCTTACTCTGAATCCCGTCGTTAGAGCTCACTGTGAGTGAAAAGAGCACTTATTTGTCAACATACTTGTGTATTAGTACGTTGAATGGACTGGTAATTATAAACACCAATACTACATTTGTGCTATCTACCTGCACTTCGAGGTAAAACTTTATAAACTCCTTATACCAAATGTTATCACATTAGGAGCTATATTACATAATATGTATAATTATTGATTTTCGGTTTAATTAATGGCAGACGGTGGTGAAGAACGTCCATCAATTTGAGCAATTTTTTCCTTCATATGCATATTTTCTAAAAATTACATTAGTTGGTCATACTTGAAAGCACTCAGAGTATCTTAATACTCTAAGCGCAGTTATATTCGATTAAGAGTAAAATATGAAAATTTCCAATACAGAAATTGAATCCTTTCAAAAAGAATCTGATGTGTTACACTCACATGACTTTCTCTACTCTTGTACAAACTATTTCTACAAACGCTTATTGCATCTACTTCATGTTCATCGAGATAAACATTTGCAGACTCTTAACTGATTGCTAATTTTCTTGTAGACGTAAGGGGAATATATATTTACAAGGGCAATATAGAAATACAGTAGCCTTTAAGCATGACATATCTCTTAATAGCTGGTTGCTAGGTGCAGCACCATTCCCTTCGCCACAGATTAATACTCTTTGCATATCCAAGACAAAAAAATGAATAACGAATTCCCATTTGAGAAAATAAGTATTGAAAAATTTAAGGGAATAACAAGCAATATCACGAAAATGGTTCACTCAACAAAAAAAATGTATATGATATAAATTCTGTATTTTAACGCGATGCACATTTTTTGTGTAGTAAACTTTTGTCTATCTCTTATGGTTTAATAGTTATGCAAAAGTTGTTCACAATGAAGAATACTTTCGGAGACCTTCCCAGAAAATTCAAAATATACATATTATTTATCATAAAGATATCTTAAATATTTGATATTTTAATCAAAATCGTTAGAGCCATTTTTGAGAAAATTAAAATTTTCGAAAAATGTTCCATGTAGAGGGTAATCTGGGATAGGGAAAATACTGAACCTAAATACCAAGTTTAGTGTTTATCCGACTGTTCGTTTCTGAGTTATGCTGTTTCACATACAGACACACAGACAGACACACACACGGACATGTTTCCAATTTTTTGGGGGGATTCAGGGGGTCTCCAAACATGTATTTCCGGTGAAATCTCGGTATCGAATTTTTGGGTGGAATACAATACTTCCCCTACTTGCTACATGTAGTAGAGAAAGTAATAAGAATAAAAATAAATATCTAAGAGTAATATTAAATAGGTAAAAAGTTATCGGAATAAATATTAAATCAAATACACCAAAATTCCTGCATTAATACATTAGAAGCCTTATTTCCGGTCTTAGGATAATAATAATTGAAATTATCTATAAAAGGCCATGTAAATGCAGTAGTTTTGCCGAGAAGAGCATAAATTATTTTCTCGTACTGCTCTTGGATTAGTAATATAACTCTTTAATTATCTTTATCCACTACACACCTGCACGTTTGTTTTTCTCTTTTAAAGGTTTCTAAAAATTAAAAAATATACCAACCTGTAAAACGCTGTACACGAAAATAGCATTCAGTTTGTTCTGCATATCTTGAGCAGAATATAAATATAATTCTTATATCATATACAAAACAAAAATTGCTGAAAAATTAGTATTGTTTTGTCTCAGTTTAAGAGATAAAATGATATACTGATTTTAAAACTGTGTGTTTGGAATATTCTAAGTCATGGTTAAGATTTGTAAAATATGAAATCTAAAATGTTAAAATTTCTATTTAGGCCAGTTTGAGACCCTACCTGGCTAAATGTCGAGAAATCTACTGAGTACGTTAGGTTTATAATGGATGATAAAGGCAAGCATTTAAAAGGTATAATTATCTCAAGGTATAATTTGTTGTGTCTTGTGGATTTCAAACTTGCAGAGCAGGCGTAAAAGCAATGAAGGTGTGCATTTGAGATCAGCAACGAGGTCCATCTCCTAAAGATTGCTTAGGTTATGGTTTAATTAATGTAGTATGCTTATTCAAGACCTGGACTACAATTACAATTATACGACAAATTATATTCACAAAAACTTCTAATGAGGCAAGATATTTTATGAATAATTACAAATCGTTCCAAAGATAAATGCCTTTTGTTGTATAATCCAGATGACCATTATTAAGGAGACATATATTGGCGTATGTATACACCTTTCGTGTAATAGGCTTTTATTTGTAATGCTCTTTACAAATGCGTACAAATTGCTGAGATTAAAGTGGCAATATTGTTGCATGCTGGGGTGAGGGCCAAAAGGTTTCCAGAAAATGAATAAATTTAGTTCACCCAGCACACACATGGGGGACGCAACTTGCTACAGCAAGAAGACCGGGATCTTGGTGTGTAAATTTAGAGGAAGGCGTGAGGTTTTACATTACACAAAAACATTACATAACACACATTACCTGGTATTTATTAACAAACGTTTGGCGACTTTACGTTATGAACTAGGAAGAGAGGACAGAGGGGGATGCTCCGAAGCCGTGGACTGACCACACGCACTCTTGCTACAACGACCGCACTTACTCAAGTGACCTATCTATATCCTCCCATCCAACCGTGTTCAGCTACGCCACCCAGGGTTGGCATCATACCAGACGATTTCAAACAAAGCCTTCTCTTTGGCGTGGTCCGCGTCACAAGGAGGGATTGTTAAACCGAAAAATCAGAGACCCAATAATGCTATGTCTAGAAGCGACAATGCAACGGAACAGTGCGTCTGATAATGGCAATGACTTACTATACGCCACAATATTGCGACTTCTGCTTTTGCTTACGTAGAGTGTCTCATGAAACGAAAATGCTTCATTTCTTTATGAAAATTTGGTGGCAACATTTAATCTAAGCCAACTGTTCAACTACTGCATTCCATTAAATACGTAGTCTGTGTTTCAACCTGCCATATGTGCAACACATCTCCATAAGAACAATTGAGAACTATAAGGATAGAAAAGGTAATCGATATGTTGAAAATTTTTATATTTTCTCATCCTGGATCTTGCAACAGTTGCCTCCATATGAAACACTGCTAGAATTTCTATACCAGCTGTGGATCAGCTCTTAGGAAATCACTAGGGGAAATTGCTCGGCTTCGAGATCCGCAGATTTATCTGTGAATGACAAATTTCATTGAAGAGTATGGCAAATTCTAATCGTCCACAAAACCTTCAACTAAAGACGGAATTCGCAGAGAAATTATTCTTCCAGCTGAAATGGCAAATAGTCAACCAAAAATGGAGTCCCTATATATTACACAGTTCTCAAAAAATGAAAGAATTTTCTTTCGTATATAAAATGATATATTAATTTTCTGTGTTTGTATTTTCGTATTTCATATAATAAATTATTTTCTGTTAAAAGCATTTCGATTCGTCGAGACACATGCTATAATCTATATGAATGTCTTTCGGATTCATCAACAGCAATTAGTGCTCTTTGTTACACTTGTTAGAATCTTTGCAGAATCTGCAACTATTAACTCAGAATTTACAGTTATGTGAATAACACACAGGCGGCGCCGTGGCCGAGTGGTTAGACCGCTCCCACCGCTCCCACCGAGGCGGCCCGGGTTCAATTCCAGGGACCTGCATGTGGGATTTGTGGTGGACGAAGCGGCGTCTGGGCGGGTTTTCTCCGGGTTCTCCGGTTTCCCCCGCCATTCATTCCACCAACTGCTCCATCATCACCTTTCCTTTCATCCATTTCACCTACATTTCGTTTCATCTACTTCCCTCATCACATACCAGGCATCGGGCTGATCACCCATCCTGGATGCTCTATCTGATCCATGAGTGTCTGCTCCTCGACGGGCCTCTGACCCCAGGCACCCGCTTGTAAGTCCTGGGGGGTGTAAGTCCTACATAAGCGGAGGGTAAACAGATAATGAATGAATGAATGAATAACACACACCCGCTCACAATATTCGGTCTTAGTTTAAGAATTTCTCTAAATACGCATTGATTCATTAATTTAAACAAAAGACACGTTGCTTAAGGTATTATTACATGCTGGGTAGAGGCCTAAAATGTCACATGAAAATAAAATTAATTTCTAGTACCCAGCGCGTACATTGAGCGGAGTATACTGACTTGGCTACGGAGGACCAAAACGCGGTGTGGAGATTAAGAGGAAGGCGTGAGTTTTTCCCAGTACACAATCCATAACATAAATCCACTTACATTTTCCTAGATTTATTTTCCAACCGTTTGAGGTTCCTACATTATTAAATACGAAAGGTGAGAGGAGATGTCCACCGATCCAAAAGCCGACTCGCACACGCGATCCGCTTCTCACGGAATCCTAACTAAGACAGACGCTATCCCCACCGTTCGTGGTAGCAAAGCGACCAGCCAGGAGTGACATCATTTCAGTCAAAATAAAAGGAAAACAACAATATGTCTGCTAATGACAATGAAACCCCTAAATTATTAATACGCCACAATATTTAAGCGAAGTTTAAATCAGTGTTAATTGCAGTTTAGGTTTGCAACACCTACTGGAATTTCAAATAATACCTTCGCATTTTTATTCTTATTCTTGAAAGCGCGTTTACTAGTCAGACCAGCTTCTTAAGGGTAGATTGAATGGTAAAATTCTGCTGTGATACATTCAAATGACATTCTCTACCCTCTATCGTTTATTAGTGGGTATACAAATTATTATTCTTAAGAAAGTTTGTCTTTCTATCTACTTCATTTTAATTGAGATAAACATTTGCAGAAATAGCTACAATACACATTTTGTTAAGACACAAAGGGAATAGCGATAGACAAATGCTTAAGAACTGGAGCTATATGCTGGCCTTAAAATTCCTACTGTTTCCATGCAATTACGAGAAACAAGTGAAAATCGACGGGACTTTAAAAGTGTGATAAAGTATTGAACAAATTGAACCATTAATGAAGTATGACTGATACTACAAAAAATGTTTCTTAAAAATAAACTGTGTGTTTTAAAGACATCTTCAGCTTTTGCATAACACGTTTTCGTCTATCGCTTAACGTTTGCCAGTTATGCAAGTTTAAACAAAATTCCTTCCAAACAAAGCAGACTTCACAGGCTATTCCCATAACATTCAAAATATACATTTTACTTGTCATTTAGATGTCTTTAATATATGGTATTTTAATCAAAATTGTTAGAGCCATGTTTAGAAAATAAAGTTTTTTAAAAAATGTTCCATATAATGGGTAGTTTGGGTTTGAGAATTTTCTTGAAAACATTCCTGTTGCATCTTTGGAAAGTATTGAACTTAAATACCAAGTTTGGTATTTATCCGACTTTTCCTTTTAGTGATTCTGTTCACAGACAAATAGACTTTTTTTAGAATTTTTTTCTTTTTGATTTAGATGGCCTCAAAGCATATATTTTCATTAAAATCTCGGTATCGAATTTTTGGTTGGACTACAATACCTTCTCTATCAACTACGTATGGTAGAGAAAGTAAAAAAGCGCGCGCACTTGTGAATGCCTAACTCAAAAAGGAACTAAAGGCAACAAACTTGATATTTGAGCAAGGCACTATTTAAGTATTGTCTCCGCTGTTATTTAATATATACATAGATCATATTCTCTGAATTAAAAGAAGAAATACCATTTGTAATAAAACTAAATAAAAAGACACATCCGCTACTCTTTGCGGATGACATGATGTTAACTCAAAACTGAAAATAAGCTGAAAATTAGTAATCTATAATTCACAAAAATTGATTCAAGATTAGTCTAAGAATTTCGTTCGAGAAATCAAAGCTAATGGCATTCAGAGGAACGCAAATAATAAGATTTAAGATGGTTTTAATTAATAAAGTGTTAGAACATGTTTGAAGTTTTAACTACCTGGGCTGCAATATAACACATAAAACAAATAACGAAGAAATAAAGAATAAAGTAAGTTCCAGTACATTTGTGGAATAAGTAACACTTTGAAAAGAAAAATTCGAAGACAAACAAATTTCAAATTTTACAAAATAATGGCAGTTCCTGTTTTACTGTATGGTTTGGAGACATGCACTATAAACATAAGGATTTAAACAAGGACATACGAGAAGAATTAAGTATATTTTCGTTAAATGACAAATTATTAACAAACAAAGAAGCGCAAAAATCAGTACGCGCATTCCATTTCAAACATATAGGTACAAACCACCAGGTTATAGAAACATAGGAAGACCGTTGAAGCGATGGAACTACCCTTTCTTCGCACATCCTATACCTACATTCTCGAAAAATTCTGATCCATATTTTGGAGCTGAGGAGATTGAATATCCACTTTCTTCATTGTTCCTCTCTAATAATGGTACATGTTCCTTGTGTTTCTTTGGATTAAGGTTGTTCAGCATGATGTTTTAAACGTACTTTAAGGTCTAATGTTACATCTGTTGGTTTCGCCATTTTTGCTGAAGTGTTTCATGTCAAATCCAGCTGCAACCGATGATTATTGTGATGTTTTTGATGTATGAACTCTTCTTTACTTTAGACATATTGCTAAAGTTCTCCACTGGTCTCTATATGCATCGAATAAGTGGAACAATCGCAACGAATCCGTCAGTTGGTTTGTGCCAGTAACAATGCCTGACGTCACCTATACTCCGTGCGGTAACACGATTGTTTACTTACTAAAACCTCTCTGCCTGGTCAACACTGATCCGTTTAAGCCTGCCACTGTGTGTAGCTATGGAACTACATGCAACCTCATGTGTCACATGTCTTTCAGTCTCTTTGGAACCTGCTGGTAACTATCTTTTATATCTTCCCAGAGACGATGTTAGGTCAGACGAGCGGGCTGGAATAGGAATTATCTGTCTTTGGAAGCAAACGGCTGGGTTCAGTTTTTGCAATTAAGTAAGGCATTTTGAGCACATCTATCATGTTAATGCCACAACACTTGACGCGTATTTGGTGTCATATCTTCTAAAAATGCAGAGAAAACAAATGTACCGATGGATAGGGGCGATGGTATGAAACACAGCAGTAAAGGAAATGCACAAATGTGTGTGGTGAGGTAATATTAGCAGTCAGATTTTAAAACGGTAACTGGGAAATAAACGGACAGAAAAGTGAATCGCTCGTATTAACCACTAAACCCTAGTTCTAAGATTTATTCAAATCCCTGAGCTAGCATCGAACCCGGGACCATTCCTGCAAATCCCGCGCCGCCAAATTTGTACTCAACATCCGTACACTCGCAGAGGGGATAAAACTGTTGTAATTTAAAATCATATACGAGCAAGACATTTCTTCATTTGTGAAACCTATTGTTCCTTCCAACGATTAATGGAAGGATTAATGTAATTATTGCTTTCACATTTAATATTGTACATAGTATGTAGTCAGTACATCGCTGGGATTTTATTTAACTTTTCCTTCCAGAAACACCTATTTAGAACTGTAAATAAGGCTGAAAACAATTAGCAGATCTTGAACGTTTACAACACGTCAATTGATATGCTTTATCATTCTGATATCCTGCACAGAACAATAAAGGTTGTGCTAGACCATCATTGCAGATTCATACACACGTATATAAAGGTTGAAAACCCCAATATGTGTGCGTCAAAGCTTTATATAACATACTAGTAACTTTCTGCTTTCTCCGTGGCAAAAAAAGAGGCTAATGAATAGTATTTAGACATACATAACCCAGCAATATGTGAGTTACCATTTGATATGGGAGGTAACCTAATATCTTGAAAATTAAAGACGTAAATAAAAAAGTAGTACATCATACGATGTCCACTTCGATTTCATATTGCACATAAAGTTATTTGAGATGATAATGTGGACCACCCTGTATAATACATACCCACTGTTTCTCAATGCATATGACACAATAGGTTGAGGAAGTATTTTTAACACTAAAATGATTTGAGTCAAATTATATAAATATAAATTCAATAACAGCCCACCTTGAAGCAATATGTGTATGTAATAATTTGTAAAAATGTATATAACAGTCATTGTATATGTTTGTATTATTGTATCCATGTGTAATAATGTTATGTGAATGTATTACGTAATTTAATAATGTAGGAGCTGTGAGAATAATAAGTTAAAAGTTGCTAACAATGAGGTAACAATGAGGTAACCTCGAGGCAATAATGAGTTTGAGACTTTAACAATACTACTTGTGATTCTTGGAAGCAGTAATATAATTTTAGTGACAGTTTATAAAATAGCCAATCAACAACTAGAAAAAGCTTTAGTTAAATGAAGGTATTCTATTGGAGTAGGATTAGCCAATCAGAGACTTGAAATACAGAAATTTACAAGTTTAGACCGTTGAAATCAATTTAGTTGCCGGCCGACAGCGTTAGTAACCAGACGCAAACAATGTCCTCAAGAAATATTGTATGTATTCGTGTGAGACGAAAAATAAGTTTCTGTTAAAAAGTGTAATTAATTAATTAATAAAAAGAACCTCACAGCTCCCTATATCAGTGAAGTGTTATTTAAATCGTATCAAGTATTAATAAAAGGAGTGAAGTAAAGTAATAGTCTGTGTAAGCCTAATAGCCCTGCTAAGAGAAACGTGTTATCTAGCATAATACTGACGCAGCCGAGGCAAGCATAATTATTACATATTTAAAGAAACAGTTTAATTACAAAGTTAATATTATTAAAAATTGGGGAAAGGCTATCCGAAACTGTTTACTATACGTGCGGTTGCAACGAATTTCAAGTTCGGTATCCAAACAGTTGAAATACGATATAACTCTTCAAAAAATACTAACCTTTTACAAGGTGTAAATGTTTTAATTTTTCTTTACTGTGAATGGAGTAGAATACAAAACCCGTTGCAGAGGAATCCGCAACATGTGAACTTGCAAATGACTTACCACTATCCTGAGGTGAAATTGCGTGGGATTAAAACTCCCTTTGAGCCGGTATTGGAGGGTTTCACGCACAGAAACTCTGATGCAGCAAATATTTGGCGCTTCATCTCAAGCACGAAATTCCGATCACCAAATCGGGATAGATGCTGCCAGCGCCCAAGGAGAGTGTGCATCATTTTGAAAAAGGCCCTAGGCCATTTGGCGTGCGCCAATATGTTGATCGGAGCCAGCGCAGAAGTAGTCCGCTCACGATTCCAGATTATATGTACTCAGAACGATTGCTATCGAGCCATTCCCTCCCTCACATACGTGCGTGGAATTGCCTTCCCCAAGCAATATATCACTTGCTTCCTTGTAAGCTTATAAAAGGTGCTTACATGGGGCTATATTTGGCAAATCCTAATAAGAACTTCTCCAGGCATTTAATGCATTGGCTTCCTTCCATGTCGAATATCTGTAGGGCAAAATACATCCGATCACGCGGATAAGGATGAACCTATCAAAACGGGAATAAAGAGGAAGGGGAGAAAAATTCTCGAACAGTTGTGCTTTTTGTGCGTTTACTCGAGGGGACCCAACAGTGAACATTTTCAAAAGTTTTCAGTCAATTTAGCAGTAAATGTGCTCACATGATTGCATTACATAAACAGTTTTTGGTTTTAGATACCACCTCTTTTCTATATATTACTTCGACTCAACTTTACAACATGTGACACGAGATTTCTTCTACGTCAACGTTTGTGGCATGTTTTTTTTCGATGACTCATTGTTGCAAAAAGATTGTATTAACATAATTTAAGCCTTCTAAGTATTTATTTATTTACTTACTGCGCATGTAGCCATATAGATGAATGCAGGGCAGCCAAATTCTGTATATTGCATCACTCAAAGTAATCCAGCCAACAATTTTGGAAAAGCCGATTTGAAGTAGGAGTTGTATTGTATTTCAACTGTTGGGGAGCCAAACTTGTAGTAGTTGCAACCGCACGTATAGTAAACAGTTTCCGGTAGCCTTCACCCCAAATGTACTTTCAGGTGGCCTTTGCCCCAAGCTTAAAGACATTAACTTTGTAATTAAACTGTTTCTTTAGATATTTAATATTTATGTTTGCCTCGGCTGCGTCAGTATTTATTTTAGAGACACGTTTCTCTTAGCAGGGTTGTGATGCGATAAGCATGTAGGCTTACACAGATTGTAATTTTACTTCACTCCTTTTAGACAAAGAACCCAAAATTCAAAATAGTAAAACAATAACAGGCGCTCAGCAAATAAGATAATACGACAGAATACCGCGACAAAATATGCCAGGCAAACCTTTAAAGAAAATTCTCAACTCCAAAATATCTTGTACATGGAAAGATGGTTTCATTTTTCTTCGTTCTCAAAAACACCTATGACAATTTTGATTAAAATATACTATATTCGATATATTAATATCACAAATTAAATGCGCTCCTTGAAGTTTCTGTGAAGTTTTCTTTATTCTGTTTCGATTTTGTAAACTTAACTGAGAAGTCGTCAGAGAAAACAAAGTTACTTCAATGAAAATGCAGAGCTTATTAAAATACAAACCGTGCGTAATCTGAATGTTTTTGTAGCATCGGCCTTTTTCAAAATGCCCCATGTTGCATCTCTACACATCCCCAAGACTTCTACTTCCAAGCACAAATAATCACTTTCCCACAAAGTATTCAAGTTACATCGACTGCCGCTTAACATCACTCGTGACAGCCATCCTATATAACTGGCTGGCTGCTAGCATATTACAGCGCAGGCACACGCAAGTCACCGTGTGCATAGAAGGCAAATGCACTCAAATGCCCATCCCTGGTTTTCATTATGATCGTCGATTGACCTGGAACTCTTACATCAATTCAAAACTAAATCTCGCTTACTCCAGATTACGCAAATTGTAACCTATTCTCAACTACAAGTCTTCATTGCAAATACCACGTGGTTCTCTTTAGTACAAGTCCTACTTTGTCCTTTACTCACATACGATTTGTCTAATTTGGAGAGATGCAGTCCGCAAGCAAAATTAATAAGTCTGCAGGTCTTTCGAAATAAACCTTTAAGACATACTGAAAGCATCTTGGTATGTCGGAAACACCGAGATATATCGTCGTCCTCCGTGATTTAGTGGTTACCATGCTAGCCTCTAGTTCCCTAGGTCGCGGGTTCAAACTCGGCGGAGGGCGGTGAATTTTTTTCGGGCGTAAAATCCTTCAGAAGGGAAGTAAAGCCGGTGGTCCCGTGTCGTAGATTTACGGAATGTAGAAAACCTCGTCTGATAAAGAGGCCTCTGAGCCCAATGTAGAATGGGAGTCAAGGGACTACAGCATTAAAGAGCGTCCATAAATAAAACTCAATTTCAATTTACCCAGATACATAATGAACTCTGAATCAGTAGCACCTCTGTACACATTAGCTCTCAGGCTCACACAATTATTTATAGTTAATATCTGACTCAGGGTATTTCTCCTTGGGACGAAGAACTGGCGCAGTTAACCGGATCAAGAATAGCCTCCCGCAGGACTTGCTGCTTTCTTCCGGAAGTGATTCAAAATTATAATACTTTCAGTGAACCACATGTACAATTATCTATACCTGTTTGGTGCCAGAAGGGGCCTCATGTGGCTGACAGATTTAAGTTATTTTGTTGATTACAGCATTTATAATGGTGAACAAATCTATCCAATAAATAAATAACCACGCAAATATAGGTACGTCAAGTGATGGAAATCCTTAAAAGTTTTTCCCCCCATGGTAGGAGCTCAGCACCATAGTGAAACGTTTCAGTGCAAGTGACCTTCGATGTTATTTTATTGAGTTCTCTGCTTTTGATTCCATCAAATTTGCTTTTGTCATTATTTGCGTTATAGTATAGAAATTACTGATTATATTTATTACTTTACAGTTATTTGTACTATTATTGAAAATCGTCTATTTTAGCATTTTTAAACACTAGAAAAATCGAAGTTTCATTCTACTACATACTCTAAAACTGTATAATTAGCATTGAACCAATTTTGACCCTTTTTCCGATGACAGTGTATATTATCTACAACTTGAAAGGGGATATACCACCATATATAGGGATTGTAATGTGAAAGAGGATATACCATATATAAGAATTGTACATAGTAATAATATAATTCACCAAGAAACATGTTAAAATATTCAATAACCAAGAATTGTACAAAGCAGATTGTAAGAAACGGGCGAGGTAGCAAAATTCCAGGTAAAAGATAATTCTAAGTAGAGCCCACCTTTCACCAAGCTAATGAACAGGGAGCCTGTAACGGTAAGGAAAATTAGGAAGAGACAGATAGAGAAAAGAAAGAGACGGAGATATTGAACCCGCTTCACAACGCGTCATGGTGACGCGTAAGCGCAAGACTTTGAACTAGAATATTCTCATACATGTTAAGGTAACGCGGTCTGAGGACCAATTAGAAATGTCGTTACATTTTGAAACGCAGAGGTGAGGGTCACTAGGCTCAGGTATATAAAGGTGAACAAGGCCCCAGATTTTCACTCTCTCTTATAGAATTTCGTCGACACGAAGTGCTACGCTCTGGACGGCAAATGCACGTGTGTGCATATGGGTGGGAACACGTGTGCAGTTAGTTTAGGCTCCTGACTTATTCAAATGGTGGGATTGGTATAATGGTAAGAGCTAGCCGCCCATAAATATTTAAATTGTTAATAAACCACATTTATTAAGGGAAATGCAGTATATTACATTCTCTATTGCGTATAGTAAGTAGGGGAAGTATTGAATTCCACCCAAAAATTCAATACCGAGATTTCACCGGAAATACATGTTTTGAGACCTCCTGAATCGAAAAAAAGCATTTCTAGAAACATGTCCGTGTATGTGTGTGTCTGTGAACAGCATAACGCAGAAACGAACAGTCGGATAAACACCAAACTTGGTATTTAGGTTCAGTATCTTCCAGAGATGGGACACGAAGGTTTTCAAGAAAATTCCCCCATCCCAGATTACCCTTTACATGGATGAGTTTTCGAAAATTTTAATTTCCTCAAAAATGGCTCTAACGATTTTGATTAAAATATCATATGTTTTAAGATATTTTCATGACAAACGAAATGTAAATCTCGAATTTTCTGGGAATGTCTCCAAAAGTATTTTTTTTTCAAATTTGGTATTCATTGCCTCATTCATTGGTAATTGCAAAGAGAATGGAATACTCCACATATCAACCAGCGCTTAAAATATTTGACTATCGCTTAAAACCTACCACATTCCCCCTGCATCTACAAGAAAATTATTAATAAGATTAACATCTCGATTAACATGAAGCATATGGAGAATAAGTATTTGTAAAAATAGTTTGTATAAGAGTAGAGATAGTCATGTGAGTGTAACACATCAGATTTTTTTTAATTTGACTCACCCACGATAACACTGAGAACCAAGAATTAACTATATAGGAAGATTAGGAATGGAAAACACAGCAGCCGACGAGCATCCATAGCCGAGGACGAGAACACTGCAGCAGATAGCATCAACCCAAGAATCGACGCTTTCCAGATGCTACTGACCGACGATTTCCCACTACAAACTCAATAAATTAAAGGTTTATAAAATTATTTCGGTAGAAGGTTATGAAAAATAAAACAAGTAAATAACAGTTAAATATTATACCATCTAATACCTCACTTAAGCATTTTGAATTCTGATTCCTCATTCCTGGAAAAGAAAAGTTGTACACAATTTTATTAACTTTTGTTTTTGTAAATTTGTGATGTGGTTAAAATATCAATACATGATAGTGATAGCTACACAAGGATAAGCTAGAAAGTATATTACATTTTTTCTTTACACTTTCCAAAAGATTTGGTGCGAGTTTGAAGCCAAATTACTCAGCTACGTTTGTATTAATAGAAAACTAAACCTCCATAAGCCCTTCTTATTATTGGGTTGTTTATCAAGGTAATAGCAATATTCGTACCTTTAGTTTTAACATTAAAACTGCTCTTGGAGGCAAAAATTGGAATTTTCAACGCTAAGCATAAAAATAAAAATACATGCGCAATAATTGATACGGTAATTTGTATCACAAATTACTCAGATGTAATTAATAATAGTAATATGAATATGTATTTTTATGTGACATTGATTTCAGAGGTTTATTAATTGTAATTATTATTGGTAAATAATAATATACGGCTTTACTGAAACTGTCAACAATAACGCAATAATGCAACGATGGGGTGAGTTGTTTATCATTACCGGGAACAAGGAAGTTACGTAATATTTCGCGCGGTTTCGATAGAAGCTTCTCGAACATTCCCTAAAGAATATGTATTCGTGGTTTTCATTGGATAGTAAAATAGACGCTAATGTTGGCGCGTTTTATTAGCCAATAGCAGTTCATTTATAATCTTTAGGCGTATCTTGAGGCAAGCCTATAAATAAGCCAGGTTCGAAAGCCAGGTTCGAGTTAGAGTGTCCCCCAGTTCAACGGAATTCTCAGTACACTACATGTCGCCAGTCAGTCCTTCATTTAGTCATAAGTTACGCGCAGCAGAATTACGAGAATCTAAAATAATATACAATTAAATATACACAAAGTTGAAGTACGTGAGTTAAAAGTGAGAAGTTATTACAAACAGTTTCAGTTTGGCAAGTATCCAGATAAATATGTAAAAAGTGTTTGTGAACGTGTTCGGCAATAAAAGTTATAAAACCAATTTCTTCATAAGTATCATTTCTGGATAAAAGATTCCTTTCCGATTCACACCCTGCAAGAGATACAAGTTCTACCAAGATAAGATGATAGCTAGCCGGAGGACAATATACATAACCTTAAATTCTTTCAGAAACTAATTGATACAAATTGCTACGCCAGAGGGAGCTACAAACCAAACAAGGAGTGACGTCACAGGATGGCAACGTGTGAAGTAAACACACATACATAAACATCACAAGCATCAACATAATTTGTAATACCGCATCAAATTGGCTTCCAAACGTGGTGCTATAATAATGTTAAACACATTTGTAACATTTAATACCGTATCATATTGGCACCCAGGACGTGGGGCGAAGTGACCAGGAAAGGAAAACGATGACCAGGAATGAAGCAGAGTAACCAGGAATGCAGCAGTGAAATGATCTACAAGACGCAGATTCCAGAAACAAAAGGAACGACAGACTACATGGATGATTGGACATCGTAATTCCGAGATTGCAAGGCAACAAGGAATTCAACTACAAGACGACGTAGATTCATCACAACACAACGCAGAAGCGACATACAAATCTAGGAGAATGGGGCAGAACGCTGGACATCAAAGTAACAGCAACGGACAGCATCAATAAGGTTAGAGTATCTTAATTTTTTTTAAAAAAAAAAAAGATAAATAAATGTTAATGAGGAGTGGTAGGATTAAAAAAACAATGGCTACCAATAATACAGAAGAAATAATTATGGAGGGAGATGATGTAACAGTTAGTTGTAATTCAATACAGGTTACAGGAAATAGCCCAGACTTTTTAGGATTTGAGGATGAAAATGTTAGTGCAGAAAGTGAGAATAGAATAGCAGGAAATGTTAATTTTGATGCTAGTATGATGATGGAAATGCTGAGAAATATGAATAGAGAATTGAGGGAAGAATTAAGGGAAGAAATTTGTAAAAGTAATGAGAAATTAAGGGAAGATATGGAAAAGACTAGTGAGAAATTAGAACAAAAACTAACTCAAAATATGCAAAAGAGTCATAGGGAATTAAGGGAAGATATTAGTAAGAGTATTACAGATCAATTAAGGGAAGATATGGAAAAGAATAATAGGGAATTGAGGAAAGATATTGGTAAAAGCTTAGAACAAAACAGGGAAGAAATTGAAAAGAAATTCATGGAGCTAGATAGTAGTATGATTAGAATGAAAAATGAAAATCAAGAAATGATAGCAAATGAAATAGGTGAAGTTTCACAGAAAATGTTAGACATGAGCAGGGAAATATCCAACCAAAAAAGTGAGGTTAACAATAAAATAGAGCATGTTAATGTAAAATGTACAGAGTTAGGTAGCCGAATGAGTAGCATTTCAAGTGAGTTAAGAGAAATGATGGAGGCTACAAATGCAGATTTAATACAGGTGCAAGTTAATTTCAGAGGGGAAATATCTGAAATTCAGAAGGAGTCAGAAAAACAGAGAAATAAATTGTCTGATGAAGTTAAAGATTTGTCTAAAGATTTGAATCAAAAGCTAACTTCTGAAATTAACAAACACCAAACTGTTCAAAATGAGAATAATAAAAAATTGGAACAGACAATAGAAAATCTGCAGGGTACTGTAAATAGATTAGAATTGAATTCAAGGGCAAATATATGTGATGTACATGTGTCAGATGTACAAAATAATGATAGAGGTAGTTCCTCAGGTATGACAAATAATGTGAGTGATGCGGTAGCTTCATCTATAGCTAATGCTGAAACTCAGAATGCACAAGTTACACTAGAGAATTTAAATATGGGAATAGGGAATTTGCAAAATTACAATCATATCTTAAGTGATTTTCCACTTCCAAAATTTAATGAAAACTCCAGTCCAGTACAGTTCATTGCAGAATTATCAGAGTATTTTCAAATTAAAAAGATACCTGAAGCATTGAAAATGATAGTTGTCAAAAGATGTTTGGACCAGAAAACCTTAGATTGGTTACAAATGGTATCAGGGGGTGAAATTTCATATGAATCCTTTAAGAGATTATTCATGAACAGATTTTGGAATGTTACGGTACAGCAAAGAATACGAGCAATGCTTAGTCATGGTCAATTTAATCCACGAGAGGGAATATCGATGACTGATTACTTACTAAAACATGCAAGTCAGGTTAGAAACTTGTCACCTCCAATCAGTGAGGAAGATTTTGTGAGTTTGCTCGCAAGGCATTATCCTATAAGGATACAAAATTACTTATTAATTGCAAAACCACGGAACATCTATGAGATGACAGAATTAATAACAGCTTTGGAACAACAGGAAGAAGATATGTCTCGGGAGTGGGAACATAGATTTTTAGATGTACGAGATAGAAGAAATTACCAAGGTAGTTATCAACAAATAAGAGGACAAGACAGACATCATGAAATTAATACCAGACAACGGTATCAATCATACGTTCCACAATTTGAAAGATCAAGGATAGATAGGAGACCAGGCCGGCAGGAACAAATAAATTATGTCAGGACAGAAAGATTGCCTGAAAGAGGGCAAAACTATGGAAGGAGGTACATTAGACAGAGGGGAAATTTCACTCTCTGGAGGGAAAATAATAACCGAGAAAGATCTGAGGAACGGCAAGAAAATTACGTGCCAAGGGGACAAAATGTCAGAAATCGAGGATTTCGAACTCGAGGAAGGGGAACTCAAAACAATGGTGGCGACACTGAGATAGATTTAGCGCCTGTTAGGAATGGCAGTCCCGTACGTGAACATGGAAATAACCAGGAGAACTGTTAACAGACTCCTGTGCAGTAGGTTCTCAGGACGTCTTTAATAATTCAGTATCCATTACCAATACAAATCATACGCCTACACATACACCCTGTAATAAGATTACAGCAACAAAAGATAAGGGAGAAAATTTTGAGTCACCTCATGTTAGAATGGAAATTGCGAAGAAAGAAATCATTGCAACTATAGATTCTGGTTCATCAGCTTCAATTTGCTCACAGAAATTTTACATAAATTTGATTAATGAAGGTAACAAGATTATGGCTCTTCCCACTAGTAATTTAGTTTGTCGTGTTGCAATTGGAAGAACTACACAGGTCATAAAAACACAAGCTCTACTTAGCATACTTATTGGCGGAGAGAATTTTGAGGTTATGTTTCTAATTGTAAACCATCTGATTTGTGACATAATTATAGGATGTGACTTCCTACATGAATATGAAGCATGTATAGATTTTAAACATGAAGAGTTAAAAATAACAAAAGAAGATAGAGAAATAAGGGTACCATTTATAAAAGAAAAAGTTTCTGTAATCGAGATGACAAAGGATGAGAAAAATATTTGTGACCAAGAGTTTTTTGTGCAAATAACAGAAACTGATAGAAATAGTCCAATAAAGCAGGTAGTCACAGAATATGAAGGGAATACCACGCCATATTTTCAACAGCTAGCAGAAATGCCAGAAGAAGTAGAGAAATGTGTAATCCAAACAAAAGACGACCATGTGAGCGAGACAGACAACAGCTGGAAGGAGAAGAGAAATGAGGAAATAATACACAAGTGTGAAGAAGCTTATAATCTTACGATAATGCAAAAACAAATCCTTCATGATGTTTTGATGAACAATAGTTCAGTATTTAGTAATATCCCAGGCAGATGTAATGTATATCAGCATACATTTCAAGTAGAAGACGTACCACCATATAGGCACAAGTATGACAATTTACCTATAAGTCTTCGAGACAAAGCTAGACAATTAAGAAATAGCATGTTAGAAAATGGGATTATTGAGCAAAGTAATTCTCAATACATAAATTCAATCTGCTGGAGTATTAAACGAGATGGTAGTTTGAGATTAACTTTAGACGGTAGATATGTCAACAAGTATATGAAACCAGATCATTTTCAAAGTGAGGGAATTGAACAACTAATTACAAAACTTTAAAGAGGGAGATTTCTGACATCCATTGACCTCACTGCATCATATTGGCAAGTGGAATTAGATCCGCAAGTGCGTGATTACACTTCATTTCAGTACTCAGGGATCCAGTATCGCTTTTGTGTAAATCCTTTTGGTTTAAAAAACTCAGGAAGTGGATTTTTGAGGCCATTCACAGTATCTTTGGAAATTCTGCAGATGACTTTTTAATAAAGTATATTGACGACTTCTTAATCATTAGTCAAACATTTGAAGAACACATGAATAATGTCCATTATGTGTTAAATAAACTACAACAACATGGTATGACTGTGAACATACTAAAATCAAAATTTTGTGTCAAGGAAATAAATTTTCTGGGTTATGTAGTGGATGAACGAGGTATAAGACCTGATCAGAAAAGAATAGAAGCAATAATGAGAATTCCGTCACCCAGGAACGTAAAACAAATTAGACGTCTCTTAGGGGTATTGAACTTTCAGAGTAAGTTCGTACCAAGATATTCGGCTGAAATAGAACCACTGCGGCAGCTACTCCGAAAGAACAATAAGTGGAAATGGACAGAGGATCATCAAAAATGTTTTGAGAGAGTAAAGGAACTCTTTGCTAAGCCCATATTACTTGAGAGGCCCAGAGAAGATTTGGAATATGAGATTTATGTCGACGCATCAATGCAAGGATACGCCGGAATTTTAGGACAGCGAGACATCAACAATGACTTTCACGTCATCAGTACAGCTTCTAGAGGACTTACAAATATTGAGCGAAATTCTTCAGTGACTCAGTTAGAAATTGGAGCACTATATTTCTCATTAATTCGTTTTAAAACCTATATTTATCAGCAAAAGGTGAAAGTATATTCAGACCACATCAGCTTAACTTTCATACAACGGTGTAGATTATGTAGTGGAAAACTTGCTAGATATATTCATGCAATATCTGCATTCGATATTGAGATTATCCACATTCCTGGCAAAAACAATACCTTCAGTGATTTACTATCAAGATTGAACTACAACCCACAAATTCCCGAAAATATTGAAAGGCCTAGAAATGAAGTCAAAATATTGACAATTGAAATTCCTTTAAGCAAAGAAATGATTAGAAAACTGAAAAATATGGGGGAAATTCAAAATGAGGATGCAAAATTATTTGAACTTAAAGAAAATGCACCATTGATTGAGGAGGCAAAGAAAGAAATTATAGCAATTCGAGATGGGACATTATACAAGAAGCATGGAAAAGAAATGCCTAGTTGGAAGATAATGGTTCCGAAAAGCATGGAAAAGGAACTAATTAAGAATTTTCATGAAGGGTTAGCACACTCAGGGACGGACCGCACAACTTCTATGATTCTAGAGAATTTATGCATATCCAAATTGCGTCAGAAAGTTCGGAAATTTATATCGTGCTGCAACCTGTGTCAGAAGGCAAAGCAAATAAATGCAGCATATGCATTTGAAACTAATTCGGTTATAAGGGACAAGCCGAGATGTGTAATTAGTATTGATATTCATGGTCCGATGCCTCCAAGTCAATTTGGAAATAAATATATATTTGTCTGTTATGATATATTCAGCAAATATGTAAGAATTTACCCTTTGAGAAAACCTACAAGTTTAGCATGCTTGAATACACTACTTAAGTCATATGTGATAGAAGAAGGACCTATTCAATCTGTATTGAGCGATAATGCTTCGTACTTCACAGGAAAAAAATTTATGGATGGACTGAAAGAAAATGGCATTAAACAATATTTTTCGTCAAGATACAGACCGAACTCCAACCCAGTGGAGAGGGAAATTAAGGAAATTTCAAATTATTTAAGGGTGTTATGTCATCGAAAACACACCCAATGGTATGGATACGTGAACTTTGTTCAGAACCTCTTAAATGAAACCATAAACAATGTGACAGGATACAAACCATGTGAACTTAAGTTGGGAAAGAAGATCAATACAATGTGTAAAAAAAATTCCAGAAGCCATTCCAGATGCGCATTCGATACCACCAACAGAAGAAGAGATGTTCCGAAAAGCATTCGAGAGGATGAAGAAAAAAGCCATAATAAGAAAAATTAAACATGAAGAAAAGAAGAGAAAGGAATGGAGGATCAAAATAGGAGATTTAGTTTTGGTTAAAACCAAGAAATTATCGGATAAAGAAAATAAACTTTATTGGCGAATGTTTCTCAAATACCATGGACCATATGAAGTTGTTGAAGTGTATGGAACTAACACATATGAGTTATGTAATCCAACAACTCGAAAAAGCATAGGAAAGTTCCATATTGAGATGCTTAAACCATACAACCATGAAGATTGCTGCGGTATTAATGTTGTAGATCATTAATTGTAGCTCCGCGTTTGGAAGCCAATATGCGACGGTTGCTGCTTTACGTAATGTTGTTTACATCACGTGTGTTGAAGCCTTCTTGTGACGTCATTCTTTGTTTGGTTCGTAGCTCCCTCTGACGTTAGCAATTTGTATCAATTAGTTTCTGAAAGAATTTAAGGTTATGTATATTGTCCTCCGGCTAGCTATCATCTTATCTTGGTAGAACTTGTATCTCTTGCAGGGTGTGAATCGGAAAGGAATCTTTTATCCAGAAATTATACTGACGAAGAAATTGGTTTTATAATTTTTATTGCCGAACACATTCACAATCACTTTTACAAATTAATCTGGATACTCGCCAAACTGAAACTGTTTGTAATAACTTCTCACTTTTAACTCACGTACTTCAACTTTGTGTATATTTAACTGTATAATATTTTAGATTCTCAATTCTGCTGCGCGTAACTTATGACGAAATGAAGGACTGACTGACGATATGTAGTGTACTGAGAATTCCGTTGAACTGGGGACGATGTGTAATGTGTTGAGAATCTTGTTGCACTGGGGACTGGGTACCTCGGACCTGGCTTATTTATACGCTTGCCTCAAGATACGCCTAAAGATTATAAATGAACTGCTATTGGCTAATAAAACGCGCCAACATTAGCGTCTATTTTACTATCCAATGAAAACCACGAATACATATTCTTTAGGGAATGTTCGAGAAGCTTCTATCGAAACCGCGCGAAATATTACGTAACTTCCTTGTTCCCGGTAATGATAAACAACTCACCCCATCGTTGCATTATTGCGTTATTGTTGACAGTTTCAGTAAAGCCGTATATTATTATTTACCAATAATAATTACAATTAATAAACCTCTGAAATCAATGTCACATAAAAATACATATTCATATTACTATTATTAATTACATCTGAGTAATTTGTGATACAAATTACCGTATCATATGCCCCACTAGAAACATAATTATAAATATTTATAACTTGTTTAGAAATTTTAAAATTGTGTTTTTAGTCTCCTAAATCTTGGAACACACGCTATCACTTTCACTAAACACTTCACACGCATTTAACACAGGACATGTTTTATCTCGCCACTACTTACTGGCTCTGGTTTAATTAATTTGGATATTAATCTGACATCACAAATTTTTTATAGCAAATACTTTACCCTAAATTATTTAATCACTGTTTCAAAATTGTTTACTCTCTTACATTGTTGACAAAAATTTATACATTTAAGATTTTTGTAATTATTACACATATTTACCAAAATATTCACCCTCTACATAAATATTTACATCTCTTAAATCTAAGTAATGTTTCACATGTTCTGTTTGCTACATAAGTATTTGTTTTTAATTATTTTTACCAATTTTTTTTTATTCTGAATTTTATTTTAACAATACTCTTGGAATAGTATTTATATACTTTACTTTACTATCATATTAAGTTTCAATCTTTGCATTCTTAATTTTCAAATGTTGTTACAGTTACTAAAAATTTAATTCTTTTTTTTTTAAACATTTCTCTTTTTTTTTTTGTTTATTTCTCTTTTCAAATGACATATAAATAATTAACCCTCTTACGTTCCAATACATTTCTCTGCAAGTCGTCTTTAACTATCCAGCATTTACTTTACATCTTATTGCTATTTACCCTCCTGGATCAAATTGTGTGTGGCTAAATATTACTCGTAACCGTATCCTAACCTTCCAATTTTTGTTCATGAATAACCTCTTGTATTCATTTGAAATTTCATCACATGATAACATTTGAAAACAATCTACAGTTTCTTGAACAACATATCTTTTAACAACTTTCATTTTCAATTCTTTTACTATCTCTTTAATTTGAAAGTACTCTGACAAATCTGTACTAAACTGTACTGGACTGGAGTTTTCATTTTGAATATCTTGGTACAATTTATTTCTTTGTATTACTGACTCATTCTGTATTTCTGATATTTCCCCTCTGAAATTAACTTGCGCCTTATTCACATCTACATTCCTAACCTCTTTCATCTTTCTTAGCTCACTTGAAATATTACTCATTTGACTTCCTAACTCTGTACATTCTACATTAACCTCACTTTTAGTATTAACCTCACTTTCTTTGTTACCTATTTCCCTGCTCATGTCTAACATTTCCTTTGAAATTTCTCCTATCTCACTTGCTATTACTTCCTCATTTTCATCTCTCATTTCTGGCATACTACTATCTAGCTTCATAACTTTCTTTTCAATTTCTTCACTGCTTTGATTTACTGTTTGCCCTAATTTCTCATAACTATGAATTAGTTTATCTAAGTTCTCATTATTCTTTTGCATATCTTCCCTGTTTTGATCTATTTTCTTACTAAGATCTTCCCTGTTTTGATCTATTTTCTTACTAAGATCTTCCCTTATCTCCCTACTCATTTTTCTCAGCATTTCCATCATCACAATAGTATCAAGATTAACATTTCCTGCTATTCTACTCTCACTTTCTGCACTAACATTTTCATCTTCAAATCCTAAAAAGTCTGGGCTTCTTTCTGTAACTTGTATTGGATCAGAGCTAACAGTTACACTATCTCCCTCCATAATTATTTCTTCTGTATTACTAGCAGCCATTGTTTTTATTATCCTACCACTCCTAAGGAACATTTATTTACCTTTTTGATGCTGTATGTTGCTGTTACTTTAATGTCCAGCGTTCTGCCCCATTCTCCTAGATTTGTATGTCGCTTCTGCGTTGTGTTGTGATGAATCTACGTCGTCTTGTAGTTGATCTCGGAATTACGATGTCCAATCATCCGTATAGTCTGTCGTTCCTTTTGTTTCTGGAATCTGCGTCTTGTAGATCATTTTACTGCTGCTTTTCTTCCACGTCCTGATTATGCTGATCCTTTCCTGGTTAATTCTGCTACTTCCTGGTTATTTTGATCCTTTCCTGGGCATCTTCGCCCCACGTTGGGCGCCAATATGCTGCGGTATTAATGTTGTAGATCATTAATTGTAGCTCCGCGTTTGGAAGCCAATATGCGACGGTTGCTGCTTTACGTAATGTTGTTTACATCACGTGTGTTGAAGCCTTCTTGTGACGTCATTCTTTGTTTGGTTCGTAGCTCCCTCTGACGTTAGCAATTTGTATCAATTAGTTTCTGAAAGAATTTAAGGTTATGTATATTGTCCTCCGGCTAGCTATCATCTTATCTTGGTAGAACTTGTATCTCTTGCAGGGTGTGAATCGGAAAGGAATCTTTTATCCAGAAATTATACTGACGAAGAAATTGGTTTTATAATTTTTATTGCCGAACACATTCACAATCACTTTTACAAATTAATCTGGATACTCGCCAAACTGAAACTGTTTGTAATAACTTCTCACTTTTAACTCACGTACTTCAACTTTGTGTATATTTAACTGTATAATATTTTAGATTCTCATAATTCTGCTGCGCGTAACTTATGACGAAATGAAGGACTGACTGACGATATGTAGTGTACAGAGAATTCCGTTGAACTGGGGACGATGTGTAATGTGTTGAGAATCTTGTTGCACTGGGGACTGGGTACCTCGGACCTGGCTTATTTATACGCTTGCCTCAAGATACGCCTAAAGATTATAAATGAACTGCTATTGGCTAATAAAACGCGCCAACATTAGCGTCAATTTTAATATCCAATGAAAACCACTAATACATATTTCTTTTAGGGAACATTCTAGAAGCTTTTACCGAAAAGGCGCGAAACATTACGTAACTTCCTGGTTCCCGGCAATGACAAACAACTCACCCCCTTGCTGCATTATTGCGTTATTGTTGACAGTTTCAGTAAAGCCGTATATTATTATTTACCAATAATAATTACAATTAATAAACCTCTGAAATCAATGTTACATAAAAATACATATTCATATTACTATCATTATTTACATTTAAGTAATTTGTGATAAAAATTACCGTATCAAGATTATGGTGAAATAAAAGATAAAGATGAGAAATAGTAAATGATGGATAGTTAAAGGCGAAATGCAGAGCAATGTATTGGAACGTAAGAGGGTTAAATAAAAATGTACGTCATGTTAATGGAGAAATAAATTATGGTCATGACTAACTGTTTGAGAGGAAAATAACATTTTATTAGTAACTAAACATGTGAAATAAAGCCTGATGTTATATTAAAGCAAAGTACATAAATACTATTATAAGAGTATTGTTAAAATAAAGTACAAAATAACAAGTATGGGTAAAAATAATAATAAAAAAACAAAACAAATATTTATGTAGCAAACAGAAAATGTAAAACAATGCCTAGATTTAAGAGATGTAAATATTTGTGTAGAGGGTAAATATTTTGGTAAATATGTATAATAATTACAAAAAATCTTAAATGTATAAATTTTTGTCAACAATGTAAGAGAGTAAATAATTTTGAAACAGTGATTAAATAATTTAGGGTAAAGTATTTGCTATAAAAAAGTTTGTGATGTCAGATTAATATCTAAATTAATTAAACCAGAGCCAGTAAGTAGTGGCGAGATAAAACATATGTCGTGTGTTAAATGCGTGTGAAGTGTTAAGTGAAAAGTGATAGCGTGTGTTCCAAGATTTAGGAGACTAAAAACACAATTTTAAAATTTCTAAACAAGTTATAAATATTTATAATTATGTTTCTAGTGGGGCATATGATACGGTAATTTGTATCACAAATTACTCAGATGTAATTAATAATAGTAATATGAATATCTATTTTTATTTGACATTGATTTCAGAGGTTTATTAATTGTAATTATTATTGGTAAATAATAATATACGGCTTTACTGAAACTGTCAACAATAACGCAATAATGCAACGATGGGGTGAGTTGTTTATCATTACCGGGAACAAGGAAGTTACGTAATATTTCGCGCGGTTTCGATAGAAGCTTCTCGAACATTCCCTAAAGAATATGTATTCGTGGTTTTCATTGGATAGTAAAATAGACGCTAATGTTGGCGCGTTTTATTAGCCAATAGCAGTTCATTTATAATCTTTAGGCGTATCTTGAGGCAAGCCTATAAATAAGCCAGGTTCGAAAGCCAGGTTCGAGGTAGAGTGTCCCCCAGTTCAACGGAATTCTCAGTACACTACATGTCGCCAGTCAGTCCTTCATTTCGTCATAAGTTACGCGCAGCAGAATTACGAGAATCTAAAATATTATACAATTAAATATACACAAAGTTGAAGTACGTGAGTTAAAAGTGAGAAGTTATTACAAACAGTTTCAGTTTGGCAAGTATCCAGATAAATATGTAAAAAGTGTTTGTGAACGTGTTCGGCAATAAAAGTTATAAAACCAATTTCTTCATAAGTATCATTTCTGGATAAAAGATTCCTTTCCGATTCACACCCTGCAAGAGATACAAGTTCTACCAAGATAAGATGATAGCTAGCCGGAGGACAATATACATAACCTTAAATTCTTTCAGAAACTAATTGATACAAATTGCTACGCCAGAGGGAGCTACAAACCAAACAAGGAGTGACGTCACAGGATGGCAACGTGTGAAGTAAACACACATACATAAACATCACAAGCATCAACATAATCATATGATGATACGGTATTAAATGTTACAAATGTGTTTAACATTATTATAGCACCACGTTTGGAAGCCAATTTGATGCGGTATTACAAATTATGTTGATGCTTGTGATGTTTATGTATGTGTGTTTACTTCACACCTTGCCATCCTGTGACGTCACTCCTTGTTTGGTTTGTAGCTCCCTCTGGCGTAGCAATTTGTATCAATTAGTTTCTGAAAGAATTTAAGGTTATGTATATTGTCCTCCGGCTAGCTATCATCTTATCTTGGTAGAACTTGTATCTCTTGCAGGGTGTGAATCGGAAAGGAATCTTTTATCCAGAAATGATACTTATGAAGAAATTGGTTTTATAACTTTTATTGCCGAACACGTTCACAAACACTTTTTACATATTTATCTGGATACTTGCCAAACTGAAACTGTTTGTAATAACTTCTCACTTTTAACTCACGTACTTCAACTTTGTGTATATTTAATTGTATAATATTTTAGATTCTCGTAATTCTGCTGCGCGTAACTTATGACGAAATGAAGGACTGACTGGCGACATGTAGTGTACTGAGAATTCCGTTGAACTGGGGGACACTCTACCTCGAACCTGGCTTTCGAACCTGGCTTATTTATAGGCTTGCCTCAAGATACGCCTAAAGATTATAAATGAACTGCTATTGGCAAATAAAACGCGCCAACATTAGCGTCTATTTTACTATCCAATGAAAACCACGAATACATATTCTTTAGGGAATGTTCGAGAAGCTTCTATCGAAACCGCGCGAAATATTACGTAACTTCCTTGTTCCCGGTAATGATAAACAACTCACCCCATCGTTGCATTATTGCGTTATTGTTGACAGTTTCAGTAAAGCCGTATATTATTATTTACCAATAATAATTACAATTAATAAACCTCTGAAATCAATGTCACATAAAAATACATATTCATATTACTATTATTAATTACATCTGAGTAATTTGTGATACAAATTACCGTATCATAATCAACTTTACATTACATCATTGCACTAAAAACTTGAAGAATGGCTTCATAAACTGAGAGATAACGTTAAAAAGATTGGTGATATAATAAAATCAATTTTGTTTCTTTGTGCTTACAGGGAACTGCTTGATTACAGGCATACTTTAGCTACACAGTTCGTTGCTATCCAGTATAAAATAAATAAGCTGTTGTTTGGGAACTTTGTAGTTGCTGCTTCATAAAATCTTATTTAGCGCTTATATTAAATCTGGGGAACTTTGAGAAGCACAAAGCCGCTTGTTCTCGGAGTTTGTCAGCAGAACACGATTCAACAAAGTTTGCTGCAGAAAGCTCTGTTATACAAGAAAGGCGTGGCAGATGTTCATCAGATAATGTCAACGTGGGTGTTAATAATTTCTGACGATTTAGAACACAACCTGCAGTTATTTTGCTGCTTCTTCTTGTGGAAATCCTTATCTCTTACAACTCTTGCTCTTAGATTTAACTGCCTTTCTCCGCTGGAGTTCAACCTCCTGTTATTTATTGCCCTTTTTTATGTTGTGAGTACTTGTACTGATGGGTTATCTTATATTCAATTTTGAAACATAAGAGTTTTGCTTTATGAGTCACTCAAGGGTGAAACTGTTTTAAATCTTGGAGTGTTTAAACATGTTTTATTAAGCTTTTGTCACATATTGTTATATCGCAGTTATAAACATTATTAAAATCTTCATATGGATATACATACCTAATTTTTCCTAATAAACCCCTCCAAGCGATACAGGGGTCATAATTAAAAAAAATCTGATGTGTTACATTCACACAACTTTCTCTACCCTTGTACAAACTATTTTTACAAACGCTTATTCTCCATATGCTTCATGTTAATCGAGATGTTAATCTTATTGCTAATTTTCTTGTAGATGCAAGGGAAATATGGTAGGCTTTAAGCAATAGTCAAATATTTTAAGAACTGGTTACTATGTGGCGCATTCCATTCTCTTTGCATGTTCAGTACATAAAAAAATAAATAAGGAATTCCCATTTGAGAAAAAGTATAACTATTGGAAAATTTAAGGGAATAACAAGCAATATCTCGAAAATGGTTCACTCAACAACAAAAAATGTATATGACATAAATTGTGTATTTTAACGTCATCTACATTTTTTGTGTAGTAAAAGTTTGTCTATGTCTTATGGTTTACCAGTTATGCAAAAGTTGTTCACAATGAATACTTTTGGAGACACTCCCAGAAAATTCAAGATATACATTTTATTTGTCATGAAAGTATCTTAAATATATGATATTTTAATTAAAATTGTTAGCCATTTTTGAGAAAATTAAAATTTTAAACAAATGTTCCATGTGAAGGGTAATTTGGGGTGGGGGGATTTGCTTGAAAACCTTCATGTCGCATCTCTAGAACATACTAAACCTAAATACCAACTTTGGTGTTTATCCGACTGTTCGTTTGAGTTATGCTGTTCACAGACACACACACGGACATGTTTCCAAAAATACTTTTTTTGGATTCAGGAGGACTCAAAACATGTATTTCCGGTGAAATCTCGGTACCGAATTTTTGGGTAGAATGCAATACTTCCCCTACTTCTAATACGTAGTAGATAAATTAAAAATAAAAGTATTTGCATAATTTAAAGAACTGTCACAAATGAAAACACTGGTTAACTCGTTTAAATCTTATTTATGACGCAAAATGTCTTACAAGCCTCCCTCGCATCATTCTCGTGATAGACTTATATTTATTTTCTGCCATATTTATATAGACCCGTGTTGCTAGGGAGACACATTAATGCAATGTTCCAGAATTTGCCGGAATGCAGTTGGCGAACTTTCTCGAAGAGTAGCGAGTCACACCGTGACACACCGACTTCCATGCGGGTTTGCTTTAGCAAATCTCCCGCTCTTAAGCCTTCATAGATGGCCTGACCGACTGTATAACACGGATTTGACCTCAATACTAATACTGAAAGCTATCATTTATAATTTTTGCAACAATTCTATTTCAGAAAGGCTTTCGAATTTTATTTCTTTTTGTAGGTTATCTTTAATGGTCAAACTGTAACACATTGCACACTTAAAAGTTTAATAAGTATCATCTGTCTTTTATTTCGCACATTTTTTCTATTTCTCTCAAAGTTTTAACAAACTTCATCATGGCATACATTTTAAATATGTAAAACTTAAATACTTTAAGTTAAAACTAAGAAATGCACATTTTAAGCAATTAAAGCGATTAGAATATATGCACGTGAGGGTTAAATACTCATTTGACACCATTTAAATGGGGAAAGGGTAATTCTAGTTAAAATATTTTCAAACATAAAAGTCAAAATTTGAATGCTAATGAAAATGTTTACTGAATTTTATTTGCGCATAGCCTTGCATATAATTCAATTCCATCAAAGTACTCGCACAGAATACATCTTTTTAAATATAGTTAGGCACTATCATGGAAATACATTTCATTCTGTTGCTTGAGGCAGTAGTGAAGAGGTAAAAGCCTAGTATTTATTTATATACTAGGTTTTTATATTACAAACCTTTTGCTTTAACCCATGTATTTCAAAATATCAAAGAAAATGCTAATATTTTAGAAACGGCCAATGTTAAGAGCAGTTTAATTTTATATAAGTGTACATTATAATCTGATATAGTTTCTTTAGTAGCAATTTTTTGTTTATCCAAAATCTGAAGTGTGAGATTTTAATTCACTTGTTTACAGTTATTTTAGAAAAAAAAGAAAACGCTTACCGATGTAAGGTGATGCTTGTGATGGAGGAAATTATCCAAGATCTTCGCCTTGGGTTCTTAAAAGGTGCTGTACTAAAATAAGAAGTTTATTAATCATCCGATTTCCTTTTTAAGCTGTGATAGATATACTCACCCCCTCTACTTTGTGTAAAAAGTTAACAAACTCAAAGATCATACTCCAAGTATATATTTGCAGTGTGTCTATCCGGTTGATAGCTGTCGATTGATAGTACATTAGAGAAATCTCAAAATGGCCGCTTTAAATCTTGGTTAACAATATGAACAAACAAATAAATAAATAAAAATCTATAATACTCCATCCCGACACGTTGTTACCTAAACCGGGACGTATATTAGCAAATTTTCAGTTTATTAATACAATACTTACATTTTCATTGTACCGGTAATTAACTCTGAGGGCTGGAGGGCACAGAAAATGACTGACGATTCTGGCAGGAGAATCTGCCCATTATGTTTTTTGGATGAAGACTGGGTGCATATTTTGGCATAAGGCGCACAGTGGGATAACTAGCGAACAATTAAACTCAAAGAAAATTCTTAAGTCCCTCAAGACAGAGATTGGCATGTTGGGAGCTACTGGCTGACCAGAAGAACTGGGTAATTTCTTGGCTAAAGTGCGCGAAGCAGGTCAAAATTGTTCAGTTAGACAAAGGTAAAAAATTGTTCAGTTAGACAAAGGTAATTTATCTCTATTTTCCTTTTTCTTTTTCTGCTGTTTATTTTGTCACCATATTTGTATCTTAAATATGCATGTACGGTCAATGACCCATGCACTAAATACTTCTGTAATAACCTCAATAATTTGAAACCAATAAAGATAGCTATCTGTCCGTCCGTCCGTCCGTCCGTCCGTCTGTCTGTCTGTCCGTCCAAATAAACTCAAAATAAACATATACCAATACATTTCTACTGGTAGCCAGCTATCTAACTAAACCATCTAAAAAAAATACTAACTAAATATACGTCGGAAGCTGACAACTTAGGTATCGGTATCCAGCACCTTCAATACAAAACTAGCACTATAATAAACAAATAATCCATAATATACTTACGGCTAATTTTTTTGTGCTTGTCTGCTTTAATTGTTTATTAAATATATACGTTAGTTTCTTTTATTTCTTTTGTGGTGTTTATATAATTCTAGACCCTAATTAGTTAAATTTTGATTTATAATCAATTCACCCTTTTACCCTAACTTCTCAGCACTAAATCGAGGCAGTATTTTTAACACTTAAATGATTTAGTCTTATTATATAATATATAATTCAATAACAGCCCGCCTTAAAGCAATATGTGTATAAATAACATATAAAATATGTGTAACAGTGATTGTATTATGTTTATATTATTATGTGCATGTTTAATAATGTTATGTGAATGTATTAGGTAATTTAACATTATAGGAGCTGTGATAATAGAGGCCGAAAGTTACTAATAATGAGGTGATAATGAGGTAACCTTGAAGCAATAATGAATTGGAAAGTTTAATAATGCTACTAGTAATTCTTGGTGCAACAATAATGTAATTTTTGACACAGTTTATAAATAGCCAATCAACAGCCAGAAAACCTGAAAGTTAAATACAAGTATTCTATTGGAGTAAAACTCGCCATTCAGCGACTTTAAATAGAGCAAATTGTACAAATTCAGGCGCCAGTTGCTAGCAGACAGCGTTCCTAAGCGGACGCTAGACGCGTCCTCGAGAAGTTTAATGCGTATTCAGTGCGAGACGAAAATTCATTACGGCGAGAATATTATAAAGTTTACGTGTTAAAAAGTGCAAGTAATAAATAATCTCGCAGCTCTCTATATCATTGAAGTGTTACTTAATCTTGTGAAGGATTAGTAAATGGAGTGAAGTAAAAATTATAACTTGTGTAAGCCTACATTCTTTAGCCGCATCACCCCCCTGTTAAGAGAAACATGTTTCTACAAATTAATACTGACGCAGCCGAGGCAAACATAAATATATATTATATTGAAAGAAACATAAAAATACAAAGTTGATTCCTAAACTTGGGGCAAAGGCCACCGGAAAGTGAAAATTGGGGCGAAGGCCACCGGAACGTTTTACCATACGTAAGACATTCAATCATCAAGTTTGTCTTTCTAACAGTGAGGCAAATCACCTTTCTCAAAATACACACTAATTTCACAGTTATTAAATTTATACTTCAATTCCATGCTACTTCACTAATCTAATAGTAATTTATATTAATATACATTTTAACTAATTCACAATACACGTCACTTTCACATCTATTATTTAATATCCACCAAAACTGTTCTTCATGCCGCGAATAACTCCCACTTATACTCCTCCCTTATAACTCCACTGATATCCTCAGATTACAGATTTTATTTACTAACAATATGAACAGGAAGCATAACATATTAAGTGAATGAAATAAAGTATTTATCCAATAGGAAATCCATCAACAAAACTCCTTTACATTCCTTTCCTCCTGGAAGTGGTGACTGTTACGGAGTAATAAGATTTCAAACCTTTTTGGAATGAAAAAATCCTTAATTTATCAATTAATTGTTCAAGAATTCTAATTGTATTATTACTAATTCCAACACCACTATGATTAATCCCCTCACGTAAAAATATTATGCAATTTAAACGTATAGCAAGTAGGGGAAGAATTGTTTTCACCCAAAATTCGATACCGAGATTTCACAGGAAATACTTGTTTTGAGACCCCCTGAATCCAAAAAAGACCATTTTTGGAAACATGTCCGTGTGTGTGTGTCTGTCTGTGTCTGTGTTTGTGTGTGTCTGTGAACAGCATAACTCAGAAACGAACAGTCGGATGAACACCAAACTCGGTATTTAGGTTCAGTATCTTCCAGAGATGCGACACGAAGGTTTTCAAGAAAATACCCCCACCCCAGATTACCCTTCACATGGCACATTTTTCGAAAATTTTAATTTTCTCAAAAATGGACCTAAAGATTTTGATTAAAATATCATATATTTAAGATATTTTCATGACAAATGAAATGTATATCTTGAATTTTCTGGGAATGTCTCCAAAAGAATTCTTCATTCTAAACGACTTTTGCGTAACTGGTAAACCATAAGAGATAGACAAAATTTTACTTCACAAAAAATGTAGATCGCGTTAAAATACACAATTTATGTCATATATATTTTTTTGTTGCTGAGTGAACCATTTTCGAGATATTGTTATTCCCTTAAATTTTCCAATACTTATACTTTTTCTCAAAATCGTTATTCATTTTTTGTCCTGGTAATGCAAAGAGAATGGAATACTCCACATAGCAACCAGCTCTTAAAACATTTGACTATCGCTTAAAACCTACCATCTCCCCTTGCATCTACAAGAAAATTAGCAATAAGGTTATCATTTCGTTTAACATGAAGCATATGGAGAATAAGCGTTTGTAAAAATAGCTTGTACAAGAGTAAAGAAAGTCATGTGAGTGTAACACATCAGATTCTTTTTCAACCCATTCCCTCTTAAACATGATGAATCTCCAATAAAGTGGTTTTAATAAAATAACGCACACTTTCTATATGAAATAAGCTGAAGGAATATCGAATCAATTTATATTAACAGTGGACTAATAAGAAACTTTAATTTCCCAATAATGTGGCGTGCAGATTGGCCTGTAGCGTAGGAGTGTTGCGTATTTGATACAAGATAGAAGCTAGAATATCCCCTGTTTAGGAATTTAACTGGATGTTTGTGGTTTATGAGATGTTTAACGAAGTAGCAGTTGATGGATCGCATGCCACTGGAAGCAGAAATATTTACACGCGAATATTTGTCTTGAAGAGCTAGTAAAACGCAACCGAGGAATGAAAAAGTGAACCATAATTTATTTTGTCAAGGGAGTGGAAGTTTTTGTAGCACTTGGAAAATAGCTGGCTTCCATGCGAATTTTGTGAAGGAATTCCAAGATAAACGCCTGCAGTGATTCATTGTCTTCTGTTGAATGTATACACCGGACCAATAAATAAACTGTGTAAGCGTTATGGAATAAAGCTTCTGTTGAACGTCTAAGAGCGAAATCAGTCAGTGACTATAAAAGGTCTAATCCTGTTTACGAAAAGTTTCACGAACAGTAGAACGCCACACATTATATCAGTTTTTCCGTTCTTTTCATCTTAATTAGAGGACCCAAAAATTGCATGCCGTATTTCACCCGAAAACGCACGTTTTGAAGTTCCCTAAATCTGAAAACAGCATATTTAGTAAGATGTGTGTAAGAGTGTGTATCACGTGTAACGTTCGAGAAAGAGAAAAAAAGAGGGAGAGAGAAAGCACACTTAAGAAACGAATAGCTAAATGCGAAACTTCATATTGTGGCATATTATTAATTTTGTCATTAAAAGACTAAATTTTTGCTGCCAGACGTAGTATTATTGGGTCTCCTTAGTTTTATTTTGGTTTGACGGTCTTTCCGTTTGGCGTGGATCACGCCAAGGGAAGGATCTGTTTGAAATTGTCTGGTATGACGTCAGTCCTGTCTCGCTTTGGCTAGACACGGTTGGTGGGGGCAAGACAGCGTCACGCGAGAGTAAGTGGTCGTTGGAACCAGTCGTGTGTGGCCGGTCTACGGTCTGTGGCATCTCCCTTCATCTCGTTTCCTTTGTTAACTACGTAGAGAAGCCAAACAGTTAATGCGTGTTATGTAATATTTCAATGTAATATAAAAACCCACGCCTTCCTCTTAAATTTACACACCTGATGCCAGCGAGTTGTGCCCCCATGTGCGTGTTAGGGTGTCCTAAATTAATCATTTTTGATAACCTTTTCGGCCTTCACCCCAAAACGTTACAATATCAAGTCCAGTATTCTTAAAGGATATAATTAGAAGAATTTTACGAAATCTTCGTGTTTTCTCAAACACCACTCTATCATTTTTTCATTAAATATATTATTTCTGAGGTGTTGACCTGTAGAAACAGATGCATTTCTTGTGTTTCGTTTCTTCAAAGTCCTCTTCATTATTGTTAAATTTTTATTATTGGGAAGCAATATATCGATAAAAGTTTATCTCGTGAAAAATGTAGAACATGTTAAAAGACACGACTTTAGGCGTCTTCGAAAGTTTCCTTGTAGTATAATTAAACGTCCAAAACTGGAGTTTCATCTCCGCAGCAATGCAGTGTGTAAACATGAGCAATGTTAATTTGTTTGCCCTAAGGGTTCATGGACATCATTTGATACATAGTGACGAAGCCTCCTAGTAATCAAAAAGCTCATTTGAATGCTGATTCCAAGCCTTATTTTGATAAACTGTTGTTTTACACTAACTGTGTCTAGACGCCAGCTTGGAAAAATCATTATTGAAGTCTGAATCAACTATCTAACCTGATGCGATATTGTTTCCGGGTGATTCTCGCTTCCGCATCTTACATGTTACCATGGAGGATAAGAGACGTCGATATAAGGATTTCTAAGAAAACAGCTGTATCGTAAGATAAAGTGGATAGAAGAAACACTTCATATTAATAGTATATCTGTGAAATTGTAATGCACATGTAGAAAGTCGTATGAATATATCACATTAGATTGCTTCTAATTCATATTCGAATTCTTTCAGTTTTACTACTTAAAAAATCTGCTATGTATTCACGTACAATTCCTTACGCACTCTTCTATAAACTATTCTTAAAAGGGTTAATTCTTCTATCTACTTCATTAATCGATGAAGAAGTAATTTTGTTGTAGGTTGTTTGCACCTACATATGAAAAGCCGATTTGAAGTAGGAGTTTATTATATTTCAACTGTCGGAGAGCCGAACTAGTAGTAGTTGCAACCGCACGTAGAGTAAACAGTTTCCGGTAGCCTTCGCCCCAAATGTACTTTCAGATGGCCTTTGGCCCAAGTTTAAAAAGATATTAACTTTGTAATGAAACTGTTTCTTTACATATTTAATATTTATGATTGCCTCGGCTGCGTAAGTATTTATTTTAGAGACATGGATATCTTGGCAGGGCGTGATGAGATAAGAATGTAGGCTTACACAGATTATAATTTTACTTCACTCCTTTTATTAATGCTTGATACTATTTAAATAACACTTCACTGATATAGAGAGCTGTGAGATTCCTTAATTAATTACTTGCACTTTATAATACGTAAACTATTTTCGTCTCGCACGAATACGTATAAATTTCTCGAGGAGGCATCACGTCTGATCAGCAGATCGGTCTAGTAACTGAACTGATTTCAACCTCCTAAACTTGTAAATTTCTGTATTTCAAGTCTTTGATTGGCTATTCCTAATTCAATAGAATACCTTCTTTAAACTAAAGCTTTTTCTGGTTGTTGATTGGCTATTTTATAAACTTTCACTAAAATTACATTATTGTTACTCTAATAATCAGAAGTAGTATTATTAAACTCTCAAACTCATTATTGCCTCAAGGTTACCTCATTGTTACCTCATTGTTAGCAACCTTTAAGTTATTATTCTCACAGCTCCTACATTATTAAATTACGTAATGCATTCACATAACATTATTGAACATGTTTACAATAATATAAGCATATGCAATGACCGTTACATACATTTTATAAATTATTTCATACACATATTGCTTCAAAGCGGGCTGTTATTGAATTTATATATTATATAATTTGATTGAAATCATTTAAGTATTAAAAATACTGCCTCAAGTTTAATTTGTCTATCTACTTCATAAATCGAGATAAACCATCATTGCACATTAACACATTCGTCGTAGTAATAAGAACAATATAGAAGACAAAAAAGTGATCAGACGTTTAAAAAGTGGATGCTATGTCTTTGAAAGTCCATGCTGTTGCATGACTAAGAGATAAAAACGAACTTTAAAAATGTGTAAGTACTGGAAATTTCAAGGGAATAATGCAGAATACCACTACAACAAACATTTTAATTTTAGTTGAATTGCGTGCTTTAATGAGATCTTCATTTTTGTCTATCACTTGTGGTTTACAAATTATACAAAAGTTTTAAGTTCTCCGTGGTTTTGGGGGTAGCGTATCTGCCTCAGCTCCAAAAGATCCCGAGTTCGAAGCTCGATTAGAGTGAGCTATCCGGAATAGGTTTTTTTGTTTCTTTCCGTGTCATAAAAAGATGAATGCCACATAACTCTCAAGCTCTATAAATCTCGGTCTCATTTGAGCACCATGGCATCTATTTAGTTCATCATTCGCTATGACTTCAGGTTAAAACAGGTTTAAAAAAAGTAATTTTAGATTTGACAGAACTTCACAGGTCATTCCCAGAAAATTCAAGATACATATATTTTATTTGTCATGCCAATATCTTAAGCATATGGTATTTTCATCAAAAAGTTAGCCATTTCAGAAAAATTAAAAATAATCAAATATGTTTACTTGTAAAGGATAATTTAGAGTGGGAGATTTTCTTGTACATCTGTGTGTCACATCCTTGGAAGATACTGAGACAGTGTTTTTACACTAAAATGATTTCAGTCTAATTATATAATACATAAATTCAATAACAGCCCGCCTTAAAGCAATATATGTATGTAACAATATATAAGGAGTGTATATTACAGTCATTGTGTATGTTTATATTATTGTATACTATTGTATACATGTTCAATAATGTTATATGAATGTATTATTTTGTGACAGTTTATAAAATAGCCAATCAGCAACCAGAAAAAGCCTTAGTTAAATGGAAGTATTCCATTGGAGTAGGATTAGCCAATCAGAAACTGAAAAGGAGAAACTCTTACAAATTTAGATTTCAGTTGGTTGCAGACAGCGTTACTAACCAGACGCAAAAAGTGCCCTCAAGAAATTTAATACGTATTCGTGTGAGATGAAAAATAAGTTTACGTGTTAAAAAGTGTAATTAATTAATAAAAAGAATCTCACAGCTCTCTATATCAGTGAAGTGTTAAATCCTGTCAAGCATTAATAAAAGAAGTGATGTAAAATTATAATCTGTGTAAGCCTACATTCTTGTTGCATCACAACCCTGCTAAGAAAAACGTGTCTCTAACAATAATACTGACGCAGCCGAGGCGAACATAAATATATAATATTTAATGAAACAGTCAAATTAAAAAACTTAATATTTTTTTAAACTTAGGGCAAAGGCCACCTGAAAGTACATTTAGGGCGAAGGCTACCGGAAAGCGGGTACTATACGGCAACGAATTTCAAGTTTGGTTCCCCAACAGTTGAAATATAATAAAAACTCCTTCAATACAACCTACTTCAAATTGACGCCCAAAGCGTGGTGCAAATAACATAACAAAACATCTTCTCAAATTGGCGTCCATACGTGGAGCTAATAAAATACCTTTCTCAATACTCAGCTTAAACACAAAGTTTGATTATTAGCCACTCCGTTTTGAGTTATGGTGTTCAGTCAGAAACATACACAGACAAGACTTTTTTCTAAGAATGATTTTTCGAACTTGAGGAGCAGCAACGCGTGTATTTTCGATTAAATCTCAGTACTGAAGTTTTGGGTGGGATGCAATAGTTCCTCTACTTACTATGGGCAATAGAGAATGCAAAAATGGTTTAGTTTGGATTGCAGCGGGCGGAGTTGCTGCGCTTCAGTATGCACATGTTATCTCACTTTGGTGATGAGTTCCAGGTTGAAGTTTTCAGAAGTTCTCTGCCTTGGCTGCCAGTCGTGATCTGTGAATAAGGCAATTCCTTTAACGCTTTTATTTATTCTAACACACAAAATTATTGAAGCGGCTAGCAACTGTTCCCCTTTGAATAATGATGAAGTAATCTATAAGCTGTATTACACATCTTTCCGCTACTTTGAATGTTGCAGTGGACCTATGTCACGCGCTATCTCCCACACCCACAAGCGCACACGTTGTTGCATCTATCACCAAATAGCTCACATAAGAGAATATGCAAGAGAGAGCGTTGCAGTCTGGAGTGCATCTTCCTTTTATACCGAGTTGCTATGACGCTAACTCAAGCGCCTTTCTATCTAATCTTTATTTCGATTGGTTACTTGCTTAACGTGCTATGAGAAATCAATCGTTCACTTTCAGAAATCAAGCTTCTGTCTCCTTTGGTAAAACCCACTATATCTATCTCACTCACAACTCTTGTTGCTCTCTCTAATTGCTGACTTCCCATCCAGCTCCCTTGACTTTCCAGGAATTGTCCCCCTATCTCCGTTCTTGTTTCTCCTCGAACCTCTCCCTCAGCTCGACGCAATTCTGCCTAATCCTGTGCTCGTTAGCGTATGTAAGTTAGTGACCTTTTACACTACTGGCCTGTCGAGTATATGTTCCCATAAAGATTCAAGGAGCCTCAAAACGGTAGGTATTTCTGGTGAAATCTCGCTATCAAAATTTTGGGTGGAATGCAATAGTTCCTCTAATTGGTAGACAATAGAGGAACTAAACAACCGAAGTTCACAATTCCGTACATTTGAACTTGGAACAAATACTTAAAGTTGAAAGGGACATTATCAAGCTGCATGTAAGCAAAGGGACAGAGCGATAAAGGCTGGTAACAGAATGGGGAACATAATGTTTGTGTGTGCTCCGTTACGTTAAAAATTCCCTTGAGACTGCCGACGGTTTACCGCGGATCTCCCGAAGCTCGGACCAAAGCTTTGGAATTTCATGGTGTTCACCTACACTTCATTAACCCGGCTATTATAAGCTGTGTTGGGGCTTAAAAGGTCATAAGGCTAGAATTGATTGTAATTAAAATGAACCTCACGCTGATGTGATGCGTACGTATTTTACCTTACATCCTTTGTTGTTACATGAAAAAAAATATAACTGAAGGTGTAAATCTATATCTATGAGTCAAATTAAACACGTGCTTTCTGAATGTTCTTTCTAAATCATGTTACCTGTACTATTCTCATGATTTTCTTTAATCTTTAGCTATTCAGATTTATGTCGTATAGGTACAGCACCTCTACCATCTGCTCCGGCATTTTCGCTATGCAGAGCATAATAAACATTTGCCGAATTTAAAGGCGTAATAAATTACTTTTATTGGCTTTCTCAACTAGTAACAGTTTCATTGGCATTGTCTCTTCAAGTAGAAAACTCTTTGTACTTTCTCCTGTGTAAATGGTTGACTATAATAAACCGCCTGCTATTGAAATATTCGTACAAAAACAGTTCTTTAATTCAGTTTACATTAATAACGATCCTAATATCGGCCTAGATGTGGCTTCAAATTACTCGGTACGGATCTTATATAATCATCAGAACTGGACATACATACTTTGACTTACAATGTGTGCACGTAGCGACTTTGTATCGTCAGTGGGGCTAGGGGAAGGGTGTGCCACAGGTAACCTGGAACTGTAAACAGAAGCGTCAGGATAGAATAGAACATAAACATAGAGCTCACACAGAGTTATATTAATAATGAGGTCAGGAGAGAAGAAAGAAAAATCATAGGCTTTCAAGCATGATACATAGATGGCGTAAAGAAACGAGCTTCTTTTTAGACATTAAAACATTGATAAACGAGCATTTCGAAAATGCGCGATTTTAAAAGGTGTCGCAGTTCTCAAGGCTTGTGTTATCTTATTTGTTGGGCGCTTACTGTTTAATTATTTTTTAATTTGGGTTCTTTGTCCTCCGGCTAGCTATTATAATTCAGTCGAGCACGTGTCTCTAAGCAGGGTGTGTAAACGGAAAGGAGTTGTTAATAAAAGATAACACTGATAAAAAAATTTGAATCTAGACTTTTATTGCCGTCACACTTAATAATTGGCATATTTAATCTTTATACACGCCTGACTGAAACTGTGGTATTTCTGAATGTAACTACAGTCGTTTTAGTTGCCGCGCACCAATTAATTCGCGTACTTTACATATTTGTAACTAACTCTGCGACGTGCACCTCGTGAGAGATTCTTCAGAACTGTGTGACACTTGCTTATGGCTCGAGAATATATACTCCTTCACCTCGAATTGCCTAAACATTATAATATAGCTCCTATTGGTTACCAAATTGCGCCCGCTTTAGCGTCTGTTTTGGTCAGTCAATCACTACTACTAACATATATACTCTAGGGAAGATATTCCCTCCATTTCTAAAAAAAGGCACGCTGACGTCATTTGTTTATCTCTTCTTAGTGACACACAACTCACCCCCTCGGTTTATTGTTAACCACTTCTATTGTCAGTTTCAGTTACGCCGTGTAAACTGATTTCCTAAAAATACTTATGGCTAACAAACATCTAAAATCCTGTACATACAATAATATTAATTTACACTACAATCACTCTGGCATTCACAGCATGTTATGATATAAAATATTGCCTCAAAGGAGAAACCTGTAATGTAACAAGGTTTATGTTTTACCAAGATCTCTACTTTTTCGGATGCAAGTTTTATTTGTTGTTATTTCTCAATTACATAAAAGTCTTCAGAATAATAACTTCATCGGCTATTTAGAAACAACTTAAGATAAACTTTGCCATATGTAGAACAATGAAAGTATGAAATAAATAAAATTATATAAATGAGCTCGAATATAGAGATTGAAGTAACTTAACCAAATCAAGACTGGTTGCTCCCACAACAATAAGGTGGGCAATTTCATTTTTGATCATAATGCCAGTATATGCACTTTAAATAAAAATGTTTGGCCATTGGTCCCATTTTAATAAAATAAAACATAAGGGCGTTTTCTATATAAACTGGAGTTTGGAGCTCGTGGAATTCCATACCAATCTTCCCCTTACATCTTAAATGATGCCACATTCAATATGAATTTTGGGGTTTATTTTAATTTTTGAGCTGCATTCCTCTACTCCGACCCCCACCCCCACGAACACAAGTATTTCCTAAAAGGTTATTTAACTTTCTACAGCTCAACAAGTATAGAATATTTAAATACATCTCACCTATTAAGTTTCCAGAACCTTGTGCTAATCGCTCTCGCTTCTTAAAACGTCTTTCCCCGTATCACCAAACGGAGGCTATGATACGGTGGCAGAAAATGTATGACTGACATTACTGCATCTCATTTTTAGAAATATGGCGTCCAACCGTAATTCTTTTAGAAACATTTCCAAAGTAGCTGGTGAACATATTTGTAGACTTGCAGCAAACTACTATTATCCATGAGCTGTCAGCGAATTACACAAGCTGAAACTGCCCTTTATAATCTTGGGATAGTCCGTAAGTCATGACAAATGGAATCTTATGTATAGACGACGCAGGAGCTCAATGTCAAGATACATGTACACATCGCGCAGACCACCATCATTTCCCGACAGTCGTTGGGGCAAAGGATTGATGTGAGCATTTCGTAGGATTATCGTGATACGGTCCCATATGGCTGTTCGTTGACTCTACATTTCACTGCGAACTATATGCGGCTGTGAATCGGCTTTAGTCAGCCTTAACTCTGGTTCACTTGCCAGAAATGTTCCAACGCTTGTTTGGATCTAAGATATTGCAGCTTGCTGGATAACTAATATTTAGCAAACATCGCAATCAACTTATGTACATGAGAGTGATAGAATTTTTCGTAAAGAAATTTGATTGTTTCAGTGCTTCGCTCCTATAATACAAGAGTTAACCTAACAATTTTATCATCCTTAAAGGTAATATGTTTCCAAGAATGTTATTGTTAGCAGAATATTGTGTAAGACGATATATAATACTTGTGTACTGCATCATGTATAAATAAAGTAATGTTTTTCGGAGCTATAATTGTGTTTCTTTTAAGTTGTAGGTTTATATAGGCTGAAGCTTATTTCAGTACTCCATTTATGCGATATATTTGAAAACGAAAATAATTTTTACTTTCTCTACTACGTATAGTAAGTAGGGGAAGTATTGTGTTTCACCCAAAAATTCGATACCGAGATTTCACCAGAAATACATGTTTTGAGACCCCCTGAATCCAAAAAAAAGCATTTTTGGAAACATGTCCGTGTGTGTGTCTGTGTGTTTGTGAACAGCATAACTCAGAAACGAACAGTCGGATAAACACCAAACCTGGTATTTAGGTTCAGTATCTTCCCAGGATGCGACACGAAGGTTTTCAAGAAAATCCCCCATTCCAGATTACCCTTTACATGGAACATTTTTCGAAAATTTTAATTTTGTCAAAAATGGCTCTAACGATTTTGATTAAAATATCAAATGTTTAAGATATTTTTATGACAAATAAAATGTATATCTTGAAATTCCTGGGAATGTCTCCAAAAGTATTCTTCATTGTGAACGACTTTTGCATAACTGGTAAGAGACGGACAAAATTTTACTACGCAAAAAAATGTAGATCGCGTTAAAATACACAATTTATGTCATATACATTTTTTTTGTTGAGTGAAACATTTTCGAGATATTACTTGTTATTCCCTTAAATTTTTCAATACTTATTTTCTCAAATGGGAATTCGTTATTCATTTTTTGGTCTTGGATATGCAAAGAGTATTAATCTGTGGGAAAGGAAATGGTGCTGCACCTAGCAACCAGCTATTAAGAGATATGTATGTGCTTAAAGGCTACTGTATTTCTATATTACCGTGTTGTGGTTTAATGATATATTTAATTTGTTTATTTAGCCCCACGTTTGGGAGCCAATTTGCGGCAGTATTTGTTATATTTTATTTATTTATTGATTGTAGCCCCAACGTTGTGGTAGCCAATTTGAAGTAACATTATTTGTATATGTTTGTGTTTGTTAGCCCCACATTTGGGAGCCAATTTGCGACGGTATTACTTATAATGTTTGGGTATGTGTGTTTACTCCACGTGTTGAAGCCATTTTGTGATGTGATTCTTTGTTAAGTTTGTAGCTCCATCTGGTGTTAGCAATTTGCGGTAGTTTTAGTGTTTGTTTGAAAGAATGCTACTGTTATTTTATTTAATTTTTGGTTTACTGTCCTCCGGCTAGCTATGATCTTTTTGGGTCGAGCACTTCTCTTTATACAGGTTGTGTAAACGGAAAGGAATCTTTTATCCAAAGATAACACTGATGAAGGAATTTGTTTTATTATTTTATTGTCGAACACAGTCACTATCACATTTACACATTGATCTAGACACTCGCCAAACTGAAACTGTTATAATAACTTCATTACTGATCACTCTTAATTCGCGTAGTTCAACTTTTTTTATAATTAACTTTACAACACTTTAGATTTTTCATAATTCTGCTACGCGTAACTTGTGAATCGATAGCCGACGTGTAATATTTCTGCTGGACTGAAGGCGACGTGTATCATACAAATATTTTCGACGAACTGACGGACCGAAGAAGACGTGTAGTGCACAACGATTTTTGATGAACTGAAAGCGATCTACCTCTAACCTAGCTCGTTTATACTCATACACCCCGATATGCCTAAAGATTATAACTGAGCTGCAATTGGCTAATAAAACGCGCCAACATTAGCGTCTATTTTATATCCAATGAAAATTATGAATACATATGCTCTAGGGAAATGTTCTAGAAGATTCTAAAGGAAAACGCGCCAACATTACGTAACTTCCTCGTTTCCAATAATGATAAACAGCTCACCCCCTCGCTGCATTATTGCACGCTATTATTGTCAGTTTCAGTAAGGCAGTATACACTTACTTCCCAACAATAATTACAATCAACAAACATCTCAAATCAATGTCACATAATAATGCATATTCATACTATAATCACTCTTTACATTTAAATAATTTGTGATACAAATTACTGCATCAACCGTTGTAAATATATATTCCCCTTACATCTACAAGAAAATTAGCAATAAGATAGAGTTTGCAAATGTTTATCTCGATAAATATGAAATAGATGGAGAATAGGCGTTTGTAAAAATAGTTTGTACGAGAGTAGAGAAAGTCATGTAAGTGTAACACATCAGATTTTTTTCTCTTTGGCGTACCCTAAAGAATCGGATAGAATTAAAGAAGAAGAGTGAAATTACCTACAGAATTACGCATTAATATGCACAAGAAAAGGAAGAATACGGAATGAAAGTTCTCTGAATGCGAAGTCTGTCAAATGAGATAATATGAGAGGAGCTATTCTTGAAGCAATGCAAGAGGTTCTGGAGGTCTTTAGCTGTAATCGGAAGGAAGAAGCAATTAATTACCTACGATAAAGGAGGTAGGTACCGCAGTTCATTATTGCGATTGCCGTTAAAAGTCCTTAAGTCCTCAGCAGGTGGTCTTTTGTGTGTAAAGCTGGGGAACCGTAATTCATTTCGGTATAAAGAAGCTGGTGAATGAGCTAAAAAGTGGCTCGGTGTTATTTTGGAGTGCGCATCATGAATATCTGAGGTGTTAAACCATTTTATTGGGGCAGAGGGAGAGGGCACTCTATATTTCTTACTTTACACTGCCGCCGGAAACATGTCGAAAGGTTAGAAAGAAGAATGGGAATCCCCGCCCTGCCCCGTCCACGCCTTCGTCCATTCAAATTTACTGCCATTATTAGGTCCACCTTCAGCATGCATGCACTTGCAACGTCTGCTGCTGACGATATAAACGGTTTCTCAAACTCTCAAAATCTCGCCTAGGTGTACCTTGTCAGAAGTATGTTGCAAGTAACTTTCCTTATTTCTTATTCTTGAACATGCTTCAGTTCTTGAAGTTAAAAATTGCATAAGTTTAACACAGAGTTTATATAAATTTTTCCAATGGTCCTGAAAACGTCGTATACTCCTTTAAGAAGTTTTGAATGAGGATCCTGGAAGCGTTTATTTATGGGTTCTATTGAGCTAAGTATTAAAATTTTAGATACTAAAATATGAGCTCTTCCTAAAGGCTCCAAAAATTCAAATATTTTAACACTGCAACATCTCTTTATTATGTCTATTGTAAGGAGACGGCAGGTTGATGGCCTAGCCCGAAAATGAAATCGATGGTCTTTGTCTCATAAGGTGACACCAACGGCTTTCGAAAGGTTGACGTGAGCGGCTACGGAAGTTTCTGGGATAGTAATCCAATCTCGAAGTTTAGTGTCAGAACTTTTTCAGAGCTGAGAACCTATATAAAGGGAACAAGAAGCATTGTAGTCGGACTAGATGCTCTGAAAAAAATTGAAACACCTGCAGTTGCAAGTGCAGCGTTGTTTAAAACGGGACAATTCATACTAATTTGGTCCACCAGAGCCTATTCATATGATTGAATCGCCAGTTTCTCAAATAGTCATTTAGTATTGACTCGTGAACGCGTTAGATCCTTTCGTATGCTTTTTATTCGATCAAATTACTTTAAATTTGTAATATAAAAAAATGAAAAATCTGATGTGTTACACTCACATGCCTTTCTCTACTCTTGTACAAACTATTCTTACAAACGCTTATTCTCCATAAGCTTCATGTTAATCCAGATATCGAGATGTTAATCTTATTGCTGATTTTCTTGTAGACGCAAGGGGAATTGGTAGCGATAGTCAAATATTTTAAGAGCTGGTTACTATGTGGAGTATTCCATTCTCTTTGTATGTCCAGAACAAAAAACAATCTGATGTATTACACTCACATGACTTTCTCTACTCTTGTACAAACTATTTTTACAAACGCTTATTCTCCATCTACTTCATGTTAATCGAGATAAACATTTGCAGAGTCTATCTTATTGCTAATTTTCTTGTAGATGTAAGGGGATAATATATTTACAAGGGCAATTTGGAAATACAGTAGCCTTTAAGCACATACATATCTCTTAATAGCTGGTTGCTAGGTGCAGCACCATTCCCTTTCCCACAGATTAATACTCTTTGCATATCCCAGACAAAAAATGAATAACGAATCCCCATTTGAGAAAATAAGTATTGAAAAATTTAAGGGAATAACAAGTAATATCTCGAAAATGGTTCACTCAAAAAAAAATGTATATGACATAAATTGTGTATTTTAACGCGATCTACATTTTTGTGTAGTGAACTTTTCTCTATCTCTTATGGTTTACCGGTTATGCAAAAGTCGTTCACAATGAAGAACACTTTTGGAGACATTCCCAGAAAATTCAAGATATACGTTTTATTTGTCATGACAATATCTTAAACATATGATATTTTAATCAAAATCGTTATAGTCGTTTTTGAGAAAATTAAAATTTTCGAAAAATTTTCCATGTAAAGGGTATCCTGGTTTGGGGGGATTTTGTTGAAAACCTTCGTGTCGCATCTCTGGAAGATATTGAACCTAAATACCAAGTTTGGTGTTTATCCGACTGTTCGTTTCTGAGTTATGCTGTTCACAGACAGACACACACAAGGACATGTTTCCAAAAATGCTTTTTTTGGATTCAGGGGGTCTCAAAACATGTATTTCCGGTGAAATCTCGGTATCGAATTTTTGGGTGGAATACAACACTTCCCCTACTTACTATACGTAGTAGAGAAAGTAAAAATGAATAACGAATTTTAGAAAAAGTGTTAAGTATTGGAAAATTTAAGGGAATAACAAGCAATATCTCGAAAATGGTTCACTCAACAACAAAAATGTATATGACATACATTATGTATTTTAACGCGATCTACAGTTTTTGTGTTGCAAACTTTTGTTTATCTCTTATGGTTTACCAGTTATGCAAAAGTCGTTTACAATGAAGAATACTTTTGGAGACATTCCCAGAAAATTCAAGATACACATTTTATTTGTCATAAAATTATCTTAAATATATGATATTTTAATCAAAATCGTTATAGCAATTTTTGAGAAAATTAAAATTTTCGAAAAATATTCCATATAAAGGGTAATCTGGGATTTTCTTGAAAACCTTCTTGTCGCATCTCTGAAAGATATTGAACCTAAATACCAAGTTTGGTGTTTATCCGACTGTTCGATTCTGAGTTATGCTGCTCACAGACACACACACGGACATGTTTCCAAAAATGCTTTTTTGTATTCAGGGGGTCTCAAAACATGTATTTCCGGTGAAATCTAGGTATCGAATTTTTGGGTGGAATAAAATGCTTCCCCTACTTAGTATACGTAGTAGAGAAAGTAATAACTGTTGTGACTTTTAAGATTATATCAGAATAGAGTTGTATTTTATAACTTCACGTTCAAAATTATAAAACCTGAACATTAGATCCATAAAATAATGATTAAAGCAGACACAAGGTCGAAGTTAAAGAATTAAAGTGAAATACACACTGCCTTTGTAACAAAGTAGTCAATGTTTTGGTTTCTCAGCCCACAGGTGTCAGTTCGATTTCCGGTTGAATGAGGAGATGTTTCTTCAATTAGAATCATTTCCTATCCTCCGCAGAGTCTATAAATATGAATTTGATAGTGAATGTTAGTGTTGTTTCTAATGAACATTATTAGAAATCAACCATTTAAAAACCTGCATCATTGGGCTAGCTATTTAAGTTCAAAGTCCCGGATATAACCACAGTTAAAGGAGGCTACACAAACGAAACGAAATACATTTGGTGACATTAAGGTAATGTCTGGTAATATTTCATCTCGAAATTATAAAATGGACAATAAAACTGAAGGTTAGACTTTTAGAACATCTTCAAATTCAAAGTATTTATGTCCTGGATTGGACATTTGATACAGGAGTAAAACTATATTTAAGAATTTTATCTCACAAATTCGATGCACTTATCATATAGTACCTTTTATTAAAGTTCGGCTCCCTACATAACTTTTAACCCATACAAAATCTTCGGATATTTTACCGTCTGGAATAGAAACTAGAACCACGTTGTTATGCCGGATGCTTTAGAACATCAACGGTGAGTAAAATTCAGTTCTACCACGTTATATACTTCAGTTTCTGCATTGAAATACGGGAAAAAACGAAACGTTGCTTATAAGTAGTGGGACTAGATGAAGGGGAATAAAGCAAGGACAGGAAGACCAGATTAAAACAGCAACAGAATAATAACGGAATAAAATTAAAGCCCAGAGGAGATAGCACCAGAAAGCAGGATGTGTGTAAGGCAGGGAGGAAATAATTCTCTAGTCTTTACGCCCCACTTCCCATGAGTTCGCTGCGTTGCTTCTGTTTCCAAATTGTTTGCAAGGAACTCATAAATGCAATCAGATGAAAGAGAATCTTGCTATCTTGTTTTATTTCCCCTAGGCAATTTCCGGAGTTCCATTTGCTTAATTCGTATCTCTGTTTCTTCTCAAATAAAACTGGCAAGAGCACATATCATATTGGAAATATTGTAAATGATAACGAATGTAGCTTATATTGCTTCATGTTTGGACTGAAGCCATAGAAGCCCAGGAAAGTGAACCTGTGTTGTGTTCTGTTGAAAATAACCCTGAATTTCATGACTCCAAAAGTACGTCCAGTTGCCTGTTTACAGGCCTCGAATGAATACACGCAGCTTTTAACTGTTTTTAAGAATAACAAATTGAGAAGAATTATTATGTCTTTAGAGGGAATCTTGTAACTCTAATCTCTTTACCAAATTTGAACTCTATTTTTACTTTCTCTACTACATAGAGTAAGTAGGGGAAGTATTGTATTCCACCCAAAAATTCGATACCGATTTCACCGGAAATACATGTTTTGAGACCCCCTGAATCCAAAAAAAGCATTTTTGGAAACATTTCCTTGTGTGTGTCTGTGAGCAGCATAACTCAGAAACGAATAGCCAGGTTTAAAAAATCTGGTGTGGTTAGAATGTTATATTCACTATCGCCCTAAAAACGAGTAGGAGGCCAGCAGAGATGATAGCATGCCACAGGGAAACCACGAGATCCTGTTGCTATTAGCTTTAACCCGAGTTTAGGTTAGGCATAGAGTTTGAGTATATGAATCCCCGTTAGTGTTTGTAAATCCCAATATACTTGCAACATCCATAGGCGGTTCAGTCGCAGTTTACATGCTGGTCTTCTATTAACAATAATTAGATAATTTAGGCCGCAATTTACCAACGCCCCCAAAATACACAGCTTTAACTGCATTCTGGATGTTAGGGGGATTTCTTAGAAGAAAATAAGTTTAATTGCATAATTTTGAATATACTTTAGTAACTATATACAATATAACCTATATTTTACAATAAAAGCAATAATAGATACTTGTTAAACTTCCATAATACATTGCGTAGGATATTTAAACCTTGCAAATGGCGCAATCTGTGAAATATGAATACATAGTTTGATACATTATAATTCATACTTTGATATATTTTGAAGTATCACTAAGTAATTTAATGCTTTATCATACAAATTTAAGTCTAAATAATACATCTATTCAGTTTTATTTTGTTTGATACAATAATGAAAGTTGTGTATTTTGTGCAAATAAATTAGGATATTTTAAAGGCTTCATTTGTTTAAAATTGCTGTAGTATTATAAGTACGTTCTTCCTTATTTTTTCACACTCATGGTTTCACGCGGATATCGTGAACTTTTAAAATTTCCACTACAATCTTCTATGCCGAAAACTTCAAATATGTCAGAAATCAAAATAAATTAAACAACTTAAAATAGTGATCAAAATGTTAAAATATTGATTTTAATGAAGTAAGTCTTTATAAGAATAGAATAAAATCATTATATTTATTTCGATGAAATTTCCATGAAATTTTACGAAGAGGATCTTTGTGTGAATTACAAACTTAATAGAACTATATTTTAAGAAGCATAGATTTTATATTCAGCTAAGAATAACTGTTAGTCCTTACACATTTCAGGTTTTGTTTACTGTAAGTCACGTGATGCACGCAAAGCAGTCACACTAATTGAATTATATAACTCCTTCTATGGCGCAGGAGGGAAGCTTATGTAGAGCGGAATTTAAGCTTAAATAAATCAAATCACTCTTTAAAAGGTAGTCAATAATATAATCAAACTCATTCCTCATACACCCAATGCAATCCATAAGCGTAGTTATATAGTGTATAGGCATGAATGAATACAACGGAGAGGGACACCTCGCACATAGCGTCTACGTGACATCTATTGTTCTCAGGAAGAAGGTATGAAGTGTGAAACGTGCTCTTTTGACCCAAGAGGAAGTGGATTAAATTAGGAATAATGGCAGATTCCTACTTGAAAATATATTCCATAAATTAACAACCCGAATTTCTTCCATTTAATAAACTCACACTTCAATAAAATAGACAATTACAATTTACAAAACCCTTATTCATTCAGCATTCTTTACATTCTTTACGGCTTCAATACTTTAAATTAAATTACAATTATTACAGAATTCCTCTCACATTTACCGATATATTTCTAAATTAACAGCAACAAGTCTATAGTTAAGATCTTCTTTTACCACTTTTTACTAAAGTGAATTTTGAATACGTTAAGCCAAAAATGAATTTAGAAATACCGTCCAGAATGCCTTCTATCGAAACGTTGTCCTGTTGTTTTCCTCGTAACTTAACTCGCCGTCGAAGAAAGACTAATCGGCATTGTGGACAGCACATTGAAGAAAGCTGGAACTGATCCGGCGCCTGCGCAGTCGACGACCACAATCGCCTGACGTACTGCGTGACTCAAAATAACTGCGCCCTTTCTTCTTCTTGTCTGCTTGAGAACCACTACCATAGTCGTTTCACTTTTGTTCCCGTACATGTCAGCCTTCCTTTAGTACAGCCCAGTCGCCTAAAGTAGATTTCTTCGGGGAGAGTCAATTTGGCACAAGTGAAGGAATCACAGGAGGCTACAGACCACAGAGACACGCAGATGTCCCTAAAAGTTCCTGGATTAAAGTCCGTTCCACTACTGTAACTGTCCAGGGAGGACGACAAATGATGCAGGCACCCCTCTAATGTCCACAGGGAATATTCTTTCCTTGAAGTAAGCGTCCGCGCCACACCACGAAATCTAGAAACGTCTGAAACATGAGAAAAAAAAACAATGAAAAGGAAGTGAAGGAAGGAAATCGTGGTAGATCAGAAACCCCCTAGCATTCGCCTAAGGACCAAGGAAAACCACGAAAAGCCCAAGGTCAGTCAAGGACAATCGACGGGAATCAAATCGGAAGCTCCCGAATACAAATCTCACAAGTTACCGCGGAGCCAACTCCGTCGGTGCCCTAGTATTTTATTGTGATTGTATAATTCTTTGATCTTATAATTTCCGAATAAACCATCAAAGTATGATAGTTATAAATGAATTATAACAGTTAAATTGTTCAGAGACGTTGGCAAGTTATTAATACAGTTATTTGTGTTAATCTCTTTGGCGAACTGGAGCAGGAATTAAAATGAACTATTACTGCAATAGCATCCGGTTTAAATTAAGGCACTAAAACAAGAACTTCTGTAAGAGGAGACCGAAGAGGAGCAAGAGTGGTAGCTGTAAACTTTATTACTGTCATTCGTCTCCCATTTGCATTCACATAGGAAGGACGTAATAGGACATCGTTACGTATAAATGGAAATTACTTTCAACTAAGCATGTACCGCTCAATAACAGCATGAACGACATGCCGTTAATAATTAAATTCAGAAACGGCCTCCCCTTGGGACCGGTCTGAAGGGAATATTGGTAATGCCCACCTGTATAGCCTCAGAAATTATACAAGCTGACAAATTAATCTGACCTCTTTCTACGCCACTGAATTTTCACGCTGATTTTTCACATCACTGCTTTTATAAGTCCAGAACAGTAACCTTCTAATCGCCTGAATTTTTAAATTAAAAATATTACAAGAGACAGGCACAGCAGTTTCTCTACGAATTAACTTTTATTTTCATACTTACTCTGCAAATAATACATATAAAAGCTTATTGTTCCCTATACTTCCAGCTAAGCACGATAAATATTCGCCAAAAGTTAAGGGGGAGAGTTTCATGAATGAAATTTATATTCTCTGCATTTCGTCACCTTGCTGAACACCTATATTACTTAGAAATTTCAGTCCTGTATTTCGTCAACATTTTTCACTTCACCTTATAGAGGCCTCATATCAGCCCCATTTAAACGCATAACAATTAAAATAAAATTTGATATTTTGTTGATTTTTACTTTCTCTATTACCTATAGTAAGTAGGGGAAGTATTGTATTCCAACCAAAAATTTTTGAAAACATGTCTGTATGTGCGTCTGTCAACAGCATAACTCAGAAACAAACAGTCGGATAAACACCAAACTTGGTATTTAGATTCAGTATCTTCCAGAGATGCGACACGAAGGTTTTCAAGAAAATCCCCCACCCCAGATTACCCTTTACATGGAACATTTTTCGAAAATTTTAATTTTCTCAAAAATGGCTCTAACGATTTTGATTAAAATATCATATATTTAAGATATTTTCATGACAAATAAAATGTATATCTTGAATTTCCTGCGAATGTCTCCAGAAGTATTTTTCATTGCGAACAACTTTTGCATAACTGGTAAACCATAAGAGAGACAAAATTTTACTACACAAAAATGTAGATCGCGTTAAAATACACAATTTAATGTCATGTACATTTTTTTGTTGAGTGAAGCATTTTCGAGATATTGCTTGTTATTCCCTTAAATTTTTCAATACTTATTTTCTCAAATGGGAATTCATTATTCGTTATTAATCTGTGGCAAGGAGAAGGGTGCTGCACCTAGCAACCATCTATTAAGAGATATGCCTATACTTAAAGGCTATTGTATTTCTATATTGCCCTTGCAAATACAAAACAAGGGGAACATAGTACGCTTTAAGCGATAGTCAAATAGTTTTAGAACTTGTCGCTATGTGTAAAATGTAATTCTCTTTGCATGTCAAAAGATCGTTTCTGCAAATGTTTATCTCAATTAATATGAAATAGATGGAGAATAAGAACTTGTAAAAATAATTTGTACAAGAGTAGAGAAAGTCATGTGAGTGTAACACATTAGATTTTTCGTTTTTGGATTTGTACTGTTCACACACCGCTGTGAGCATGGAGATCCTTATACTAAATATTTCTTTCTGGATTCAGGGATACTGAAATCTTACTGAGGCTCATGTCTACAGTACTTTTAATAAGCAGAAGCAGGTGCACATAGACGATGAGAAGCCCTGCGGGTTAATTCCGTTAGTTACAAACAACGTATCATTTGGCAACAGAACGGAAAATTCAGGATTTTCTTTCCCAGACTCCTCTTTCGTGTAGTGTTTTCTATTTATCCCAACATCAGTGTAGTGCACCAAAAGGCGCGTCTGAACAATAGAATTGCAACCGATAGCCAATGCTTACGATCCTGCACGATAACAAAATCCTTTTGCGTCGATAATACAATTCTCTTTTGTATTCTCTCCCCTATTTTTATAGCACCCAAAACGCTTTTTTCTTGGTCTTAAAATGAAACCCTTACTTCCATTTCTGGTAACTTTTGCACAGGCATAGATCTTCTGTGAGGTGTGAACTCGCCAAATACACATTGCTTAATCCATACAAATATTAAAGGCTGACTTTCTCGACCTATAAGTATGATTTTCATCAATTTACATTTAAAATTTCAGTTTGCATTTTCATCAATTTATAATATACAATTTACATTACATGAGTTTACATAAATTTAATTTTCAACAATTTACATTAATTATATACATAATAATTAAAAAGAAAACCTTAAGAAACGCATAAGCGCCCAGTATCAAAGTACTTGCAATGGCAGGTAGCCATTGAGATTATCATCTCTAGTGAGATGCCTTAGTGGTCTATCTGGGAAACAACTTGAGTCAATTGGGGAATTCAATGTGCCACCACCAAATTTTCACAGTAGCTCAATGGTTATAGCAACCGCACGGAGAGCGAGAGAACCGTGTTCAAATCCCGGTTGTGTCATTGGATTTTTCAGTTAACTCTACATTAAAAATTTGCCAAGACCAGTTCAAGTATAATTAATTTAAATTAATTATATACATAATAATTAAAAATAAAATATAATTTTGATATTTGCATGACGTTTCAAATCGTTGCTTTAAATGTAAAAAGGACGGCATTTTCGTTTAAAAGAACTGGTTTGAAACTGAGATTTGAGAATAGCTTAATTAAATTAAATAGAGCTTTATTTATGGACGCTCTTTAACTACTATGGTCCGTAGCGGCCCAGTCTATATTGGGCGTGAAAGACCTGGAAGTTTGCTCAGAGGCCTCTTTATCTACGACACGGGAACACATTCATAAGGGAAGAAGAATTCAAACTGAATAATGTGTATTTGGTTAGTGATAAGAGGGTTAAAGCGAGTAGGAAATGTGTTGCTATTTAACTTGTATATTGTCGCAACCTTAGTGGTGGTGACTGGGGAACGTAGCTTAGAGGTGAAGGTAGATAGTACAATAAATAACTCGCAATGTTTTTGGTGGCTCATTTTATTATATTAACTAGAACATGATGATGCTGGGCTTCAGTTCCCAGCTTTGGGTCTTGAAGAGACCAGTTATGTCTTTAACAAATCCAGTCCTGAAAGGACTTAACATTTAGACTTGAAATGACTGAAGCCTCAACACATTATATCAGTGTATACTGATGTTGTCTTTAGGTATTAGATAAAATATTGCGAGTTTTCCTAATGGGATCTTACCTTGGAGAGTTGTAAGGTATTGTAGCAGGTCCAGCAGCATGGACTGCTGAGGAGTTCAGAATCAGAACGACCCCCAGGAACGGTCTACAGTTCCTTATAAAGAAAGCCACTGCCTAGGGGGGTCTCGACAATCATGCCATGAGCATTACCAAGTATGGTGTGTCGCCGCCCTGAAAGTGCATGGTATCAGGATTTCCTAAGGATCATGTGATCCATCGGGTGATTGTAGAAAGACACATATTCCTAAGGATATGATGGCATGGTGAAATCCCTTTGAAATGTCAAGGGAAGTGGCAGACCGCGGTTTCCTGTTATAAGTTAGCTTCAACTAGAATCCCAAGTCAAGAAATTTTATGAAATATAAAAATGACCGAATGTGTTAAAATATAAGAGTTTGCCCAATACAGTAAAGTATCAAATCTGTGACAAATTATTTGTCTGCCTGCAACTGTATACGTGACAATATCCTGTTAGTTTAGAGTCCATTTTTGGTAACGAGAATTATATTTTACATTTCTTACAGTGAGAATTTTTTAATGAAGTTATTTTAAGGTTTAACCGACAATGGCAATGATATTTTGTGTATCAATTTTGTGTGAAAAGAGATGTGTAAGTTTGTGAATTTTCATTGTTTTAACTACTATTGAATAATTAATGTTCACTGTTACCCACTAATCGCTTGACCTTTGTTCAGTATCCATTAAAATTCCTTTAGCATTCCCCAAAACTGTAACAGAGGCTGGAACGTCAATACATCACCCCACGTTAAATATGAGACTTTAAATCAAAGCGCTGTACCCAAATTTCAGAAATTGTTAATAGTCACTCTGACCGGTGCGAGGTACAAACAAAAGTCCTACAATGCCTTTGATCCTGGGTGAACATGCTCATGGCTAGCACCCATGCAGGTAGATAAGCCTTTGGAAAACACTACCTTTGTTGTCCTCCATGGTGTAGTGGTTACCAAGCTAGCTTCTAATTCCTAAGGTAGCAGGTTCAAAGTCGGCGGAGGGCGATGGGTTTTTTCGGGCGTAAAAATCCTTAGCATAGCTTCCTTCGGAAGGGAAGTAAAGCCGGTGGTCCCGTGTTCGTAAAACGTAACAGAACCTCAAGCCTGATAAAGATGCCTCTGAACAAAATTTCCGGTCTTTCACGCCCAATATAGAATGGGGCGCTAAGGACCACAGCAGTTAAAGAACATCCATAAATAAAACTCAATTTAACTTAACTACGTTTGTTACTCACATTAGAAGTTATTTCTCAGTAAATACATATTACTTCTCAGGTCTATTTTGCATACTGCAGCCTTTTAACTACTTTAAATACCGCTTACAAATCTGAGATCTCTCTTACAAACCGTCTATGGTTCGGTATCTACCTTATAAGAGAATCAGTTTGGCAGTCACAATATATAAATTTAGCTCTGTTACTGTGCTAATTAACTCCCTTTTAATTTTATTTAAACCTTATATGGCGTTTGGGAACAATAAACACTAAGATTCTAACTCGATACAGTTGCTATTTCTACACATTTCAATATAACATATTTTTTTCAAAAAAATTATAGCATAAAATTGAATTTCATAGTCCTATTTAATTACCTGCCAAAATTAGGAGTTTTGTGTGGAGCGCACCACGTTATGATAATTTGAAAAGCTGAAACTTAAAAATGTTGGGGCCATTTCTTAACCAAATATTAAATATTAACATAAAATATTTTTTCTAGAAAATATATAATAAAATACGTGGCCCTTTTGATGTTCTAAAAATTAACACGTGTTAAATTATTAAAACCCTTAACCCAAAACCTTACTTGATTTCAAGAAAAACCTCTTCAGATCTCAAAGAACCTACACTGAAAATCTGCAAGAGAAACGGAATAAAAATTGCATTATGTGTGCCAGCACGTTACAATGGTAGCTCAGTGATTAGAGTAGCGGGATAGTAAAACGAAGATCAGTGGTTCAAATCCCCGTAAAACATTAAATTTTTCACTCTAATTCTTCTGAGTGTGAAAAAATGGTTATTTAATCATGTGTAACATTTGCGCACACCAACGCATGTCCATTTAAGGGAAGCTTTAGGGTATTTAAATGAATATAAAGGGTCTTTCAAAAAAAGTGTTCTATCTTTAACATGTGATAGCTGCTGTTGTTATTGAGTTATAGCAGTCATTTTTATGTGGTTACAGTTGTTATTGACAAATAGCCATGGAACGTTACAACATTCAGCAACGCGTAGAAATTGTGAAAATGTATTATCAAAATGGATCATCTGTTCGCCAAACCTTCCGTGTATTTCGTGAAGTTTACGGTGTTCATAATCGTCCAAGCTAGAGAACGATTCGGCGTTTGATCGATAAATTTGAAAGAAGTGGTTCTGTCAGCGATCAAAGAACGCCTGTACGTAATCGACGTAAGCGCTCCAACGAAAACATAGGCGCCGTTCGTGAGAGTGTACGCGAGAACGGAAACAAATCAATTGCGCGAGAATTGGTGCTTTTGTCAACCACAACTTGGCGAATTCTACATCTGGGCTTGACGTTTCACGCTTACAAAATGATGCTAACTCAAGAACTAAAGCCCAACGACCATAGGTTGTGCCGTGTATTCGCTAACTGGACTATGGAGCAATTATAAGTTGACCCGGATTTTTGTCGAAAAAACCATCTTCAGCGACGAAGTCCACTTTCGGATGGATGATTCTGTTAACAAACAAAATTACGCTTTGGAGCAATTACAATCCAATGCAGATTCAAGAACGACCATTTCATCCCAAAAGGTTACCGTGTGGTGTGGATTTTGGTATGGTGGAATCATTGGTCCATATTTTTTCCAAGATGAAGATGGAGAAGCTCTAACTGTCAATGAAAAAAGATACCGGGTCTTATAAGGGAGTATTTTTGGCCTCAATTGGATGGTATGGATCTCAGAAACATTTGGTTCCAGCAAGATGGTGACGCATGTCATACTGCTCTCGAAACAATTGATCTTTTGAAGGAGAAGTTGAGAAGTTTCATCATTTCCCGTGGTGGTGATGTTAACTGGCCCCCTAGGTCATCAGATTTAACGCCGTTGGATTGCTTCTGGTGGGGTTATGTTAAATCTCGAGTATATGTCAACAAGCCAGAAACAGTAATGATTTTCTGAATAACATCACACGTGTTATTCGTGAAGTTGGAACTAATTTACGTTATTCTGTCATTGAAAATTGGGTCAACTGTATACGCGCAACCCAACGAAGTCGCGGCGGTCACTTAACTGATGTTCTCTTTCACACGTAATGACATTAATTATGTTCCAAAATAAAAAAAAGAAATAAACCTCTATCATTTATAGAACGTGTTTTATTTATGTTCAAAGATAGGACACTCTTTTTGAAAGACCCTATACAAGAAAATCGCAAGTACATACACCATGTGATCAAAAGTATCCGGACACCCCACAAACATACGTTTTTCATCTTAGGTGCATTGTACTGCCACCTACTGCCTGGTACTCATCTGTGACCTCAGTAGTCATTAGACATCTTGAACAGCTGAATGCGACGCTCCGTGAAACTCACGGACTTCGAACGTGGTCACGTGATTGGGTATCACTTGTGTCAGAAGTCTGTACGTGAGATTTTAACACTCCCAAACATCCCTAGGTCCACTGATTCTGATGTGATAGTGAAGTGGAAACGTGAAGGGACATGTACAGCACAAAAGCGTTCAGGCCGACCTCGTTTGTTGACTGACAGAGACCGCCGACGTTTGAAGAGGGTGGTAAAGAGTAATAGGCAGACATCTATCCAGACCATCACACAGGAATTCCAAACTGCATCAGGATCCACTCCAAGCACTATGACAGGCATGATGTGAGAAACCTTGGATTCCATGGCCGAGCGGCTGCCCAAAGCCACACATCACGCAGGAAAATGCCAAATGACGTCTCGCTTGGTGTAAGAAGCGTCAACGTTACACGATTGAACAGTGGAAAAACGTTGTGTGGAGTGACGAATCATGGTACACAATGTGGCAATCCGATGGCAGGGTTTGGGTATGGCGAATGCCCGGTGAACGTTATCTGTCAGCCTGTGTAATGCCAACAGTGAAATTCGGAGGTGGTGGTGTTATGGTGTGGTTGTGTTTTTCCAGGAGGAGGCTTGCACCCCTTGTTGTTTTGCGTGGCACGATCACAGCGCAGACCTACATTGATGTTTTAAGCACCTTCTTGCTTCCCACTGTTGAAGAGCAATTCGGGGATGGCGATTGCATCTTTCAACACGATCGAGCACCTGTTCATACTGCACGAGTTGTGGCGGAGTGGTTACAGGACAATAACATCCCTGTAATGGACTGACTGCACAGAGTCCTGACTTGAACTCTATAGAACACCTTTGGGATGTTTTGGAACGCCAACTTGGAGCCAGGCCTCACTTAGCTACATCGATACCGCTCCTCAGTTCCGCACTCCGTGAAGAATGGGCTGCCATTCCCCAAGAAACCTTCCAGCACCCGATTGAAAGTATGCCTGCGAGAGTGAACGCTGTCATCAGGACTAAGGGTGGGCCAACACCATATTGACCTCCAGCATTACCGATGGAAGGCACCACGAACTTGTACGTCATTTTCAGCCAGGTATACGTATACTTTTGATCACGTAGTGTATTCCACAATATTTAATGTACCCTTATGGCATATGTATGCCTCAGGACGTTGTTGTTAAGCATTATCTTACTTCTTTTGGAACATTTATCAAGGAAAGCCATAATTTTTGTTGGATTATGGAAATCTTAGAACTATTTTCTATAAAAGTATTATTAACATGGTTTCTACCTTATTTTCCTGCTCAGTCATTTACGTATGAACTAACATAACAAACATTCCATAGTTCCCTCCTAAGAAGAGTTTGTATTCATTTAGCCTTTTATTTCACCAGTATCCTTTAGTATCTTGTGGTTTTACTATCGAGCGGGATAGCTGAGGGGTAACATTTGTGGTCGCATTCAGGAGCTCCCGGGTTGAAACCTCTAGGGCCCACCAAACTGGCCGAAGGCTTTTTTTGGGGTGGGGCTTTCCTCCGTCGCTAGGCGAATGCTGGATTGGATACTTTGATCTGCGGATTGTCATACGATCACCCATACTGGATATGCTACGATTCAGAGCTTGTTTGCTCCTCGACAGGCTACTGACCCAAGGCACTGGCTTATAAATTGTTGGGGATGCAAGTCCTACAAAGAGAAGGGTTAAGAGGAAGGGTTGTTTTAATGGAAGCAACATGCAAGGTTTGTTTTTGGGCTGGCAACTGTGGTTTTACATGAAACAGAAGAGAAGATATTTTATTATGCCTGTAAGTTATATCTTACGCTGGAGAATTTTACTTAAAGCTTTTAAAAGTGCTATTTTATTTTCTCCGATACCAAAACAGGAATGAACTATGTTGCGACTCACATTTTCTTCTATTTCTTTCCAGCTTAGTGTTAATCTGTATCTGGGCCATCAAACATCTCAAATTGCCGATCGTCTGGTATAAAACAACCAACATTTGTTAAGGAGAGGTTAAAAGCCCCGGATCTTGTATCTGTCAAATTCATTACCATTATCTCGTAAATTATTTGAAGTGTTGTACTAAACTTTGTACAACAAGTAGATGTATACCCTCTTAGTTTACTGATCTACTTATATCCAACAAGTTGGATAAAGGTCTTCTTGGATAAGTCTTCCTCGTTAAGGAAGATAGGATTATTTTCTTAATTATACCATGTTTTGTTAAATTGTTAGCAATTACTTTTAAATACAGCTAACTGTTATAATTTTCCAAGTAGATTTACAGCAACACTTAGTGGTTGATTTTTATCATCATAAAATTGAATTTAGCTATCAACAATTGTTTCTGAGAAAACGAGCAAGAAAATGTCATTCGCAGTAAAACTTATTCAAAGCAAAAATACAGAAAGCAAACTCTCATACTATATTTGCAAAGAAAGGAACCACATGACTTAAGCAAACATACGCTATCATATGTAACAGTAATACCAAATTATAGAACAAACTTTTCCCTAAAAGATGGGATTTTTACGCCCGGAAAAAATCCATCGCATTCCGCCGAGTTTGAAGTCTCGACCTCGGGAACTAGAGACTAGCATGGTACAACTAGACCATGAAAGACGGCAATATATAGAGGAATCAGGTCAGACTATCTGTCTATAGTATTGACTGAAACAGGTATATCCAGATGAGTACTACAAATGCTGAGTCAAAATGGTAGTATGCTAGAAACCTTTTATAAACTTCATATTGAAATGAAGTTTATAAAAGGTAATGCATTTTATTGACAAATATAGAAGTGTTAAACAAATTATTGTGTATTCTGTAATTGCTGTTGTAATCCTTAAACACAAAAATATGAAGGTAACTGGAAGAAATATTCGGCCAAAAGAGAAGAGGCTCTTTAACAGAAATATGTGAATAAATTTGGAAGAATATTCCCTGAAAGTATGTGACTGCATCTTGGAGTAAGGAGAGTCCAGATGCAACTTTAGAGGATGATTATCATGGAAAACACTAAAATAGAATCAATAAGGTAGTTAATAATGCACTAGAAAGTATGAAAAGGAACATTTATGAGTTTTGATACTGTAGAGATTCACCAATGTCGAAAAGATACAAAAAGAGTATTTAGACGGTATTGAATATTAATGTAATGTGCAGATTATACAAAAAGTTCTGTCAAGGGCGGGGTATTCCCATGCAAAAAACAAACATATCCTTCAGTTTTTTATTTCCAAATTTATCATTTCATTTGCCTAAAAAAAATCAGTGCGGTGTTTGTACATCTTCAGATAACGGCAATGAATCTGAAACATAGAAAACCAAAAGAATTACGATTGACACATCAATGAAAATAATAATTCAAGAGCTAAAAGGAAACGAGATATTGAGATAGCTCAAAATAGTGCAAAAAAAGTTATATGCTGACCTCCAGGCTGTATTTCCATCAACATATGGACAGTGTTCCTCTCTGTATTATAAAACTATCACGTTACAACTTAACCATATGAAATTGTCCAGAAACAAAGCTATTGTGTTTTCCGGCATGAAGGTTTGGCTAAGAGAGGACACAATGAAATTGGTTCTTGCATGTTTCAGTTTGTTGATAAATTTACTACACAGAGAGTGTAGTGCATGCCACAATTGAACGAGAGAAGAGGAGAATTCTTACAAATGGTCCAATAACTGTATCAATGCATTGGGTCCCAGTTATGAGAATGGCAAAGAAAACTGGCAATTATTATAAACTAGTTGAACTGAACACTTGCTATATAATTTATAATAAAAGTCTATATAAATGTTTCCAAAATAACAAAGATTATACCGTTAATTGGTCAAATGTAAAAGTAATAAAGAAGGCCCTCATACCATATTTTATAAGCCTAGTTGGACGAGATGCATTTCAGGAAGTAAAAATAAGGCATAGAAGTAGGAACTCCGCTCAAGGCCTGGTTCTTCAACAAGCATACTTTTCATCACCTGGTATAATTGCAGGCTAGAAGAAGGACTCGTTATATCTTTGTGAAAGTGGTGTCATTCCACGGGTACATCATACACTTTACAGATATCTGAAAGCAAGAAAATGATCAGTAAAATTTATGCTCAATAATATTGTTGAACTTTCATTTTATTGTGTTCCTATATTGTCCTATTGTATTGTATTGTCTGCCACATTGTTAAGTTACGCACTTCAGCTGGTGTAAAACCTAAAATTTGCTTGCAAGTATAATATGAATGTATGACAAGCATTAATAAACACCATATGTCTTTGTGGAAACATTTGTATGTCAAGGTTCTCATCCTTTAATTTATAGCGATAAAGTTATAACTAAAAATACCTGAAAATTAATTTATTCTTAAAATTATTCTACTAAAAGCAATAAAAACAGGGTTACACCTGGAAAATTAATTGATTTTTAAAATTATTTTATTAACAGCAAAAATTTCTATTGCAATAGCTACTTATACACGAATTTTTATAAAAATGGATGGAGAATATATTCTTGAGAGGCAATAATCAAACCAGCTTAAGCTTTAATATCGTCTCCTAAAAACTGAAGGACTTTTGAATTGTACCCCTTTCGTTCTCAGCCATAGGTATAACAAATTAAAGAGGGAATTTCAATTAATAAGACGGCACAACTGATTAAAACAGCATCTTTTGCCAATTTGCGCCATTTAGTTTCCCCTTAAACACTTTCTTTGTTCCGGGATACCTTATAATTTCATAAATACCTACGAAAGAGACACGAGCTAAATACACCGAAATGGGATATTCGAGGACCACAGATATAATGGAAAGGTAAGCAGCGGCATTAATAAGGTTATTATTTACCGCTGGTCCTCTTATCACCTTTACGCTCCAGCAGATGTGACCTACAGAAGCGGCAAAAAGTAATTTATGAGGCGGGTATGCTATTAATCTCTATAATGTTATGTGTTTACTATAAGCTGTCTTCATTAACATCCCCTATATGTTCATTATAACGTTATCATCTTGCAGTGGCTGGTCTTTCCGGACAGGATGACCACAGCTGCGACACATAGGGGATAACCCCTTTGTATCCACCATTAGAAACCCTCGCTTATTCTGATGTTTTATGTGTAAAATTTGCAACCAAATCATCTCTGTAAAAGAGGAATCTGGGGTATGTTTAGTCAGTGATCAAACTGTATGATTAAATGTTATCTTACTGACTAACTAGCGTGATTTACTTACATCCTTTTGTTTCAGATGGCTTTCTGGGTGGGACTTTAATTCTTTTTCTTAATTTAACAATAAAACATACTAAAATATACGAAAAGTAAGTAATCTCCGCTAAAAATCACAAAATTCTCTACCCATTGCCGATTTATAAATGGTAGTTAGGATAAGCTTACCTTAATATCACAATAACTTCATAAATATGAGCTTAATGGGCTTTTTACTTCATGAAATGTGTAATTACATAATACGGTTCACAAGAATGTTGAACATTTTTACTTTCTCTACTACGTATAGTAAGTAGGGGAAGTATTGTATTCCACCCAAAAATTCGATACCGAGATTTCACCAGAAATATATGTTTTGAGATCCCTGAATCAAAAAAAAATTATTTTTGGAAAAATGTCGGTGTGTCTGTCTATCTGTCTGTGAACAGCATAACTCAGAAACGAACAGTCGGATAAACACCAAACTTGATATTTAGGTTCAGTATCTTCCAGAGATGCGACACGAATGTTTTCAAGAAAACACCCCCACCCCAGATTACCCTTTACATGGAACATGTTTCGAAAATTATAATTTTCTAAAAAATGCCATAACGATTTTGATTAAAATATCATATGTTTAAGATATTTTCATGACAAATAAAATGTATATCTCGAATTTTCTGGGAATGTCTCCAAAAGTATTCTACATTGTGAACGACTTTTGCATAACTGGTAAACCATAAGAGATAGACAAAATTTTACTACACAAAAAATGTAGATCGCGTTAAAATACACAATTTATGTCACACATTTTTGTTGTTGGAGTGAACAATTTTCGAGATATTGCTTGTTATTCCCTTAAACTTTTCAGTACTTATTTTCTCAAATGGGAATTCGTTATTCATTTTTTGTCTTGGATATGCAAAGAGTATTTATCTGTTGCAAAGGGGATGGTGCTGACCTAGCAACCAGCTATTAAGAGATATGTCTATGCTTAAAGGCTACTGTATTTCTATATTGCCCTTGCAAATACAAAACAAGGGGAACATAGTACGCCTTAAGCGATAGTCAAATATTTTTAGAACTGGTCGCTATGTGTAAAATGTAATTCTCTTTGCATGTCAGAAGATCGTTTCTGCAAATGTTTATCTCTATTTATATGAAATAGATGGAGAATAAGAGTTTGTAAAAATAGTTTGTACAAGAGTAGAGAAAGTCATGTGAGTGTAACATATCAGATTTTTAATTTACGTTCACAAAATATTCATATGGATTAACTTCAAAGAGCTAAAAGTCAACCATATTCTGCATTCTTGCGAGATTGGGAATAAGGTCACAGTAGGTACACTGTTCTATTTGGCTGTATATTAAATCTCAATGGTTTGCTTGTAACATTTCAAGAACTTGAGTACATTCCAACATTTAACTCCTTGCGCCCATCATACAGAAAATCGGGCGAGCTCCTCGACAAATTTTAAGCACTGAATTTAATATTCAACATTTGTGCCACCTTTGTAGGTTTTGTTGTACGACCTGCATGTATGTTATTAAAATTACGTTAACTTCATCTTCATAGACATCCCTGAGCTACCTGAGATTAGTTCTAGTGTTGATGGCTTTAAAACTGACGCATCACGTCAAAGGTTCCTTGCAATTCAAGCAGCAGTTTTCCCTCACTCATACTGATTGTTGTAGGGGGTAGGATAACTTCAGTACAAATCTCAAGAAGCAATGAAATCAGTTGAAGCTTATTCTGATGCCATCAAGATGTGATGAAGTATGATTGTGAGTAAGAATATCTCTCAATACACGCTACATGGTCACAGCCTCAAGGAATACCTAATTGAATAGTGGAGAAAAAATCGTATGTGCTATACTAGCATGACTTTCTCTACTCTTGAACAAACCATTTTTACAAACGATTATTTTCCATCTACTTCATGTTAATCGATACAAAAAGTTTCAGAAACTATCTTATTGCTAACTTTCTTGTAGATGCAAGGGGAATATAGTAGTTTTTTAGCGATAGTCAAATCTTTTAAGAGCTGGTTGCTATGTGGCGCATTCCATTCTCTTTGTATGTCCAGGACATAAAAACGATTTTTTACTTTCTCTACTACGTATAGTAAGTAGGGGAAGTATTGCATTCCACCAAAAAATTCGATACCGAGATTTCACCGGAAATACACGTTTTGAGACTTCCTGAATCCAAAAAAAGCATTTTTGGAAACATGTCCGTGTGTGTGTCTGTGTGTGTGTGTGTGTGTGTGTGTGTGTGTGTGTGTCTGTGTGTCTATGAACAGCATAACTAAAAAACGAACAGTCGGATAAGCACCAAACTTGGTATTTAGGTCCAGTATCTTCCAGAGATGTGTGTGTGTGTGTGTGCACACAGCATAACAGATGCGACACAAAGGTTTTCAAGAAAATCCCCCCACCCCAGACTACCCTTTACATGGAACATTTTTCGAAAATTTTAATTTTCTCAAAAATGGGTCAAGCGATTTTGATGAAAATATCATATGTTTAAGATAATGTCATGAGAAATGAAATGTATATCTCGAATTTTCTGGGAATGTCTCCAGTACTCGAGGCCTTACTGCTGAGATGAATAAAACCTTCAAGCTTTTAAGTTTAATAAAAGATGATGCAATAAAGATTCCTAGTACTGGACTGTGTTATGCTCGAAGAATAAGGAAGACACTTCGATAGAGAGAGAAGAATGTTCTGGGTTAAACTTCCTCAAAAGGACTAGGCGTCGATCTTTTCAAAGAATACAAGTCAGTGAATTCATGGATTCGACTCCGTGATGGCCTAACTTCAAGTGAATGACATGATTGCAATTCCAGAAAGACCAAATAGGATTAATTATCATCGGCCCTTCTGTTAGATTTGAAAAACTTAAAGGACAACCAGAAGAGGTCCACGGCCTGGAAACTAATGGTAGCACAAGACGAATTTGTGTGTATATGTGTGTGAGAGGGAAAGAGAGAGAGAGAGACAGAATTTGATGTAATTTTCAAAAGTAATACCAACCCAAAGACAACTGCAAACTGGTAAACATCATCATTGATGAACAATTGTTCCAAAGGTAAAAGGCCGCCAATATTATCCGACATGTTAAAGGCGGCATATAAATGATGGGCCCTCTCCCTCAAAAAAAAAAAAAAAATACTGGATGGACTGGAGATGCAATTAATCTGTTCGAAATCAATATCATTTTCTACAACTGCTGCAATGCAGCTAAGCCACGCGTATAGTTTGTATCGCGAGAGATTTAGTAACACTGGCCGTGACTTGCCGATTGTTTATGCGTAATTCAGATAGTGAGTGGAGCAAATCTCTCTCTTAGATTGGCCTATCTGGACTCACTGTAGGTAGAGCAGACTCCGGTAGAGGATATGGTACTAAATTTCAGTACATACGACACTACCAACCGACAGGCCATATTTTACCGAAAGTGATTCTTTTACATGTCGCTGAATGCACAATCTTGGGCATAGCTTATCTGCGCCACACAAGTCGACAGACAAATGTGTGCAAAATCATACATGAATTCTTCATTATGATAAATTAAGCATTCAGAGTAGTACCCATGTACGACAGTTTACATTAGCGGGAAGAATAAAGGTTCCTTTTTCCACAAACGAATTTCATTTTCGTATCAGAAACCTCGCACATAAAATTTCCTCGATATACAATCAGCATGCCGTCATTCAATTAGGATTGCATGGTGTGAATGTGGTTTCACAATCACTTTTATCGGACATGTGTCGTTTTAGGACATGGAAAAAAACTTCTGTGGTGATGCTAGATTATATGGTTCTACATTTCCAACCCTGTAATCGTAAATTACATCCTTTGACAAAAGGATGTCGTAACTTGCGTAGATCAGCAAACTGCGACAAAAGCTAAGAGAATGACTAAAGCAAAAAATAATTTTGGAAATTTTGAATCAGATTTGAAATATTCATGATCTTAATGATGAAAGTTTTGCTTTACTTGTCGATGCTCTATGTGATATTCGATTTTGTGTGAAATACGCATCAGATTTTATAATCTCTGAGCGGTAGAGCTGTAAAGTGATTGAAGTTTGGGAATAATAAATACTTTTGTGCATGAATAAGCCTAACATTTATTATATTTAAATTTAGTTTTATGAAAATGTATGTGGGCAATACCGATTACAATAACCAGGAACACAATATGGCATTTTAAAGAAAGAGTAAGCAATCATGAATACAATTTTTACATAAAGATATATTACTTTAATTTTCAGGGACGTGATAGTTACGAATGAAAAATAATAAAGATAAAAACTCTCCAAATTCCAAATGATACGTACTACTGTGCATTTTACTTCTAAGAAATGAAGCAGTACAAAAAAAAAATAAAATTTTATAAAGTAATGAATAACACAGTCCATCTCCAGATAGGCATAGAGGTTGGAATCGTCGTTTTTTTATTTTTTGAAACTGTAATGTGTTAAACTAAAACAATCTGAGAAAAACGTACACATTGGTAAAGAGAAAAATTCTCCTGTGATTTACATATTCAAATTTATCCATGGGTAACTCTGTTTTAGAAATTTATGTTTTGTAATCGTAATAATTTCCCCACCAAAGGAGACTGAATAGACATTCTTTATAATTTTGAAGCTTTGTGTTAATGTTTAGCATAAATAAATAAATAATATTTTCAATGCAGAAACTTGTACAGGAATTAAAATTAAACTTTCCTTGTAAAATTTACATTTCTCAACAGCACTACTTTTAAAATTCTGAAAATATTTATATTTTTATAACAGTGGCACATACTTTGAAAACAGCAACATACCATTTTGCTTCTGAAAAGTTTAGTATGCATTAAAATATGCTTCATTTTCGGGTAGCATTAAGATTAAGGTTACGCTACGGAGGGGACATCTAGCACCTAGACCCACTCGGGGATCTTTTGTTCATGCATCCCTGGGAGGAACGGATGAGATGACGGAACCGCAGGTGACGTATGCAGGACGACGAAGGCGACAGAGACGCGCAGAGTTTCATAGCAGTTACAAGCTTGACCACCCAGCAGGCAAGCGCTCAAGGAAGCCCTAACAAACCACTAGAGAGTGGCTCACAATCGGAGACCGGGGAAAGCTCCACCCAGCAGCGGAGACTGAGTGGCCTCCATCTGATGGGGCTGAGAAGAGGTTCCAACACGCAAGCCATCTGTCCGCAGTCATCCGACACACAGTCCGGAGACAACCTGTAACGTGAAAGAGGAAGGTGAAATGCGAGTGAATGAGGCAAGTGAAATTCGGGGGAGTCAATGAAGCTTCCCAGCGTTTGCCTAGTGACCTGGGGTAACCGCTGAAAAAACTCGTGGGTCAGGAAGGTCGGCTGCGGGAATCGAACTCACGATTTCCTGAATGCGGGTCACAGACGCACTCGCCTAAGCCATTCCGCTCGGTTCATTTTCGGGTAAGTTTACTCAAGTTATGGAAAAAAGTTATAGAAATAAACTAGAAACCGTGAAAGCCTTGTTATTCTTCAGAATGTTCTAAATATACGAAAATTCATATATTAAGTTTTCTGGAATAATGTGGAACCTTACAGGTAATTTCAGGGTATAGAAAACCATCTGGAACCTTACAGATAACTCCTGAATATAGCAGAACTTTAGAATTTTTTTGGAACCTTTCATTATGGAATCCCAGAAGCCATCCAGAACCTTGCAGATAATTCTGAAAGACTATTGGCTAAGCATATAAAAGGGATGAATATGAATCACAGTTCATTTGTCAACAGGCAAAGACAGAGAGAAATCCGTCAGTAGTTCTCAAGTTTTAATATAAGCCTTAGGTGAGCAGGGATGTGTGTAGACCAGATGAGAAGCCTAAAGAAGTTTTAGGTTATGTGATACTAACTGAAGGAGGTGCTGTGAGATCAATAAAACTATGTACCAAAAAAAAATTTGGATATAAAAAAAATAATTTGCTTAACCAATGTGGATTGTAATATGGCAATAAGCTGCTGATCAACAGTTTTCTTTTTTTACCTGTGCACTCTTATTATTTAGTAAAATTTTAGGGGTGTGTTTTATAATTTTCAGTGTTCATTGTAAACTCAGACCCTATTGGATATAACTGTATGAAGTCTACAGGAAATCTTTATCATGTACTAATGAATATTTTATTACATCCTAGTAATCGTTCAAGTTTTTATAATTTAACAAAATATGGTTTTAAATGTCTGTATAAATTTATTTAATACAACTGAAATTAAAAATCATGTTATACATTAATTCTTCAGTAATTCTTATTTACTTAAATCACACAATAACAAAAAATAGCAATTCCATCTTAATAAAGCTATTAATAAATGTTAATGTTTAAAAGAAAAAAACCCATAAACCATATATTTTTATATGGAATTTAAAGAGTTCATTTAGAAATTATTTTGAAATGTTTAAGCCCAATATCAGGGCTCTATTTTAATGAATACTGTAGTTATTTCATTTTGTATATCCACGTATTTTCTTAATGTGATAATGAACGGGTAGTCCTGAAAATCAAATAAATTTATTAATAAAGATTTTTATGTTATTTTAACATGGTCATGTATTAAAATACCTTCTAGGTAAAGCTAAGAAAATAGCTTTTAAATAGGGAAATTAAATGCCAAAAATTGCCAAGCAATGAATTTTTAATTATATGATGTACCTTCCTATAAATTGAAATTTCTTCTTTTATTTTATATGTATTTTAATAATCTATGCACAGTATGTATTTTACATATACTTTTAAAAATCCTACTGGCTTTATCGGTTTGTATTCTGAACTCTGCATCACTTCATAGAAAAAAACATGTTTATTATTTGGAACAAAGAGATAAATTTTAGGGGAAATTTTGTTCTATTAATTAATACTACAGGCAGCTTCGGTGTGCCCGAGCCAGCTGTTTCTTTATAAGTATGTGTGAGTTTTTTTCTTCAGTTTTACCTTGACAGCCTTTGCTGTGAATGGGATATTTTATCACAAAATCCCCGTTTTATAATACTATGAAACAGTTGAATCAAAGTTTAGGATGAAAAGTTGATACCTTAATTTTGCTGTGGAGCTTACTTTGGCATTAATATATGGATTGTAATTGTTTCAAAATTAATTAATACATTTTAATCCAAAAACTACGTAATTAGGGGAAAAATCTGATGTGTTAAACTCACGTGACTTTCTCTACTCTTGTACAAACTATTTTTACAAACGCTTATTCTCCATATGTTTCATGCTAATCGAGATGTTAATCTTATTGCCAATTTTCTTGTCGGTGCAAGGGGAATATGGTAGGCTTTAAGCGATAGTCAAACCTTTTAAGCGCTGGTTGCTATGTGGCGCATTCCACTCTCTTTGTACGTCAAGGACATAAAAAAATGAATAACGAATTCCCATTTGAGAAAGAGTATTGAAAAATTTAAGGGAATAACAAGAAATATCTCGAAAAAGGTTCGCTCAACAAAATGGATATGACATAAATTGTGTATTTTAACGCGATCTACATTTTTGAGTAGTAAAATATTGTCTATCCCTTATGGTTTACCAGTTATGCAAAAGTCGTTCACAATGAAGAATACATTTGGAAACATTCCCACAAAATTCGAGGTATACATTTCATTTGTCATGAAAATATCTTAAACATATGATATTTTAATCAAAATCGTTAGCCATTTTTGAGAAAATTAAAATTTTCGAAAAATGCTCCATTAGAGGATAATCTGGTGTGGGGGATTTTCTTGAAAACCTTCGTGTCGCATCTCTGGAAGATACTGAACCTAAATACTAAGTTTTGTGTTTATCCGACTGTTCGTTTCTGAGTTATGCTGTTCACAGACACACACACGGACATGTTTCCAAAAATGCCTTTTTTGATTTAGGGGGTTTCAAAACATATATTTCCGGTGAAATCTCGGTATCGAATTTTTGGGTGGAATACAGTACTTCCCCTACTTACTATACGTAGTAGAGAAAGTAATAAATGTTTGTAAGAATAGTTTGAATACCCACTAATAAACGATAAAGTGTAGGAAAAGTCATGCGAATGTAACACATCAGATTTTTTATTAAAGAACACTTGCATAAACCTGGATCGGTCAGCTTAGAAAACATGCATCTACTACATGTAAAATTTGATCTCGTATCTTAAAAGAGATTCTGAGATAATAGACCATGAAACTAGTAAACTTAACAATGGCGGATAAGTTTCAAATCTCCCTTTAATCCATGCAGATATTGATGAGATTGAAGGTGATATCCGTGGAAAGGGGGAAAAACTGTAAAATCACGACTAGCAGTGTTACACATTACGGGATTTTACACAAACACACCCTTGATATAAATAACAGTGACTTGGGTAATAGTGCTGATATACGTTGCAGAAGCTTTTAAGGCTGTCGAGCTGGCAGCCCAGATTACAGCAGTATTTGTGCTGCAGCCTCCATGCCATTATCCATTACAATGCTTCTTGCTTCAACATAGAGAGATGAGCAGGTGGTTTATATAGCGCATGTTTTGCTAAGCACGCAGTCATGTTCTGGATATGCGGCCCACTTCTGAGATACAAGACTGCTATAATAAACAATGGAGCCATTGGGCACATGGTCCCTTTTGTGAGGATGTTCGCCTGAGGTTGATTAATTGTAATGTCTGAATAATCATCATGAATTTTCAGCAACTACAAGTAGAGCTTGTGTACAAAGGCAGTTGCTTTGTAATAATAACGAAAGAGAAACAAACCTGTGCGCCTAGGTTATAGAACTAACAAATACCTTTTAAACGTACCATAAATAATTAATTTGTAAACTTTACTATACCCATTAAATGAATATGGTATAGTTATGGAAACACAGGAGAGAAACATTGATTTTTGGTGCATACGTATTAAATAACTAGTCAATCTCTTTAATTACGGATTTGGAATGTTATTTACAGAGGTTTGAATAAAACATATCGAAACACTTATAATTTGGTTAAAATTGATAAAAAAGTTAAGAGAAGTTAAGATAACCTCCGAACTCAGGCTGCAATTCCCAGTCTTTAACGTCCAATACAGAACGTTACGCTAATAACCATAGCGGTTAAATAAATAAATAAATAAATAAAGCGAATTTTTTTGACCTACTTATTAAACATTTGAATACACCATACTATATGCTGCTGTGTACCTACAACAAAATGAATAAACAAGCTATTTTTTCCATAGCTGATTAATATGAAGTACATAGAAAAACATAATAATTTTTTAAACAATTAGGACAGGTATGAAAAATAAATGAATAGTAAGTTTGAGAAAAATGTGACTGAAATACATCAGATATTTTTAAAGAGGTATTCCTTTTGTACCGATATTTCAAAACAGGTTTGTATTCCTACATTAGCTCGAAAATAATCATCAGTTAATTAATGCTAAGTTAAGGCTGCTTAAAAATAGTTTATGCCTTTCTAACAAATTATCATATATCCTTTAATTGGAAAGCAACTTTTGCTAGGCTTGTGGGAGAGTTAGTTTACAAAATACATGATACAGCATTTGAACTTCAGCGGAAGTGGAAGCATGCTAGAGAACACCTTTAACATGGTTTTACGAACAAAGAAACCTATTACTTTTTGGAAAAGAGCTTTAACGGCCTTGGTATTACTTATCCACATATCAGAGGTTTAAAATTAATAAATAAAAACAAATCTGATGTGATACATTCACATGAGTTTCTCTACTCTTGTATAAATTATTTTTAGAAACGTTGATTCTCCATCTACTTCATGTTAATCGAGATAAACATTTGCAGAACCTTATTGCTAATTTTCTTTTAGATGCAAGGGAAATTGGTAGACTTTAAGAAATAGCCAAATATTTTAAGAGCTGGTTGCTATGTGGAGTATTCCATTCTATTTGCATTACCAGAACAAAAAAAATGAATAACGAATTCCCATTTGAGAAAAAGTATAAGTATTGAAAAATATAAGGGAATAACAAGAAATATCTCGAAAATGGTTCACTCAACAAAAAAAAATCTTTATGACATAAATTATGTATTTTAACGCGATCTATATTTTTGTGTAGTAAAATTTTGTCTATCTCTTATGGTTTACCAGTTATGCAAAAGTTGTTCACAATGAAGAATACTTTTGGAGACATTCCCAGAACATTCAAGATATACATTTCATTTGTCATGAAAATATCTTAAATATATTATATTTTAATCAAAATCATTACAACCATTTTTGAGAAAATTAAACTTTTCGAAAAATGTTCCATGTAATGGGTAATCTGGGGTAGGGGGATTTTCTTGAAAACCTTCGTGTCGCATCTCTGGCAGTTTTTTGCAGTCTTGTTGAACTGAAGCGTCCTTTTTGATTATATATATACGTATTACTATTGTAGGTTTCACTATATTTTTAAAAACAGTACTGCACCTGTCATTTTCTACTATAAATTTTGCAGCCCTTTACAGAAAAAAACTAATGCAAGTTTCCGAGTTATGCTGTTCACAGACACACACGCGGACATGTTTCCAAAAATGCCTTTTTTGATTCAGGGGTCTCAAAACATATATTTCTGGTGAAATCTCGATATCGAATTTTTGGGTGGAATACAATACTTCCCCTACTTACTATACGTAGTAGAGAAAGTAAAACACAAATAAACAATTCCCATTTGAGAAAACGTAGAAGTATTTGGAAAATTCAAAAAATAACAAGGAATATCCCGGAAACGGTCCAGTCAACAAAAACATGTATATTACATAAATTGTGTGTTTTAACGAGATCTACATTTTTGTGTAGAAAAAATTTTGTCTATCTCTTATGCAAAACCGATTCATAATGAAGAGGACTTTCGGGGACATTCCCAGAAAATTCAAGATATAATTTTCATTTTCCATGAAAAGGTCTTGATTATATGATATTTTAAACAAAAATCGTTAGACATTTTTGAGAAAATCAAAAACTTCGGAATATTCTCCATGTAAAGGCTAGTCTAGGGTGGAGGGATTTTCTTGAAAATGTTCTTGTCGCATCTTTGAAAGATACGAACCTAAATACAAAGTTTGGGTTTTATCTGACTTTTCGTTTTTGAATTATGCTGTTCAGACACACACAGGAACCTTTTTCTAAAAAGGCTTTTTTGTTTATTCAGGAGGCCTCAAAACGTGTATTTCCGGTGAAATCTCAGTATCGATATTTTGGGTGGAATGGAATACTTCCCCTACTTACTGTGCGAATAGAGAAAGTAGTAATAAATAAAAAAACAAAACAATGTAGCTCTCAATGACTCCCACAATTAACAAACGTATTATTTTCGTTTATAGAGAACATTGCATAGCTTTGGACTACTACTGCATCATTTAAAAGTGCGTATAAGCTTGCTAGATCCTGCCTGAATCTGGCCTGTCCTCTCTTTTGTTACCAAGCTTTGTTCATGAACTGCCTCGGTAATTTCCACTTTTTCAAGGTCTTCCCTGAGGATGCTCAAGTTAGTTTCCATGAATGTAGAGAGTCTTGAGACTTGATGCTTGTCCCTCGAGAATGGGGGAAGTAAACAGTCGCCTCCTCAGAACTCCCGTAAGGGAGGTATGGCTAGAATACAATAGAGTAGGGCCCGGTGTCCAAAGGGGATTGTTAGCGATTTTTCATTTTTCTTTACTTCATTACTACGAAGTCTTGAATACGATATCTCTCATTGGGTTATTGGCAGGTCCTGTTAATTACCATCTATATTCGAACTCTGGAAACCTAAAACTGGTACGTCTAGTATTTACAGACTAAAATTAAAATTATTAAGCATTATTGCTAACGGGAGACTAAATGGACAAAATTGGAGGAAAAAATAGTTTTTTTGCAGTCTTGTTGAACTGAAGCGTCCTTTTTGATTTTATATATATATATATATATATATATATATATATATACGTATTACTATTGTAGGTTTCACTATATTTTTAAAAACAGTACTGCACCTGTCATTTTCTACTATGAATTTTGCAGCCCTTTACAGAAAAAAAACTAATAAAAATCAAATGGATCAGTTTTAAGAGTGGCTAATTGGGCTACGATGCCGAGGGGATTCGGCACCAATCCAGGAATGAGGTTATTGTACCGACATCCCACGAGGGGAGCCGCGGGCGGGAGGAATAAGCTGAAGGAAGACACCGGGCTACCGGAACTAGAAGTGACGCCACAGCAATGATAGGGTCCCTACACATTCCAGATATAGACGCCACGGCAGTCGGACAGGCAGACCGGGTAACCCGCCCCACATAGGTCCAACGCTCCTCCAATGGGGCAGTCCTTAAACCCCGGCATCCAGCCGAAAGCCGAGGGACGGAGGAAGTTCACAGAGAGCATCCTTTTTCTCTGCCACGCTGCACCGAAACACCATTGCCGACACTTCCAATCCTGAAACATACCAAACGGGGTCTATGAAGGATGAATGAAATGACTAATGGAACGAAATGGAAGAACAAGAAAGCAAGCACTCTAAAATTCGTCTGACGATCCAGGAAATTCCCCGAAATATATCTGGATCACAGTGAGCTATCACCGGTGATCGAGCTTGGGTCTTCTTGAATGCGGGCCACCAGAGTGACTAATGTAAGTAAAACAAAGGCCTACACTGCCAACAGCAATTAAATTCAGCCCAAATTCGATTTTAAGGATCTAAAGCATTGGTTTTCTTATCGTTCTTCTATCTACAATTACATAGATTCCATTCATCTAAAGTTTTGGTCTATAAACGGTGTTGCTGCTAAGTATGGAAGCTCCTGTATGTTCAAGTCACGTAGTTTCATTCTTCACAAATGTATCCGAGTTTGTTTTCTCTATTTTTGCTTTAAACAACTTTTTTCTGTGAATGACATTTTCTGATATAAATGACCCGTTTTCTCGAAAACTACTGAGTTACCTAAATTAAATTTTATGATGTAAAAATGACCTCTAAGTGCTGATATAGATGTGCTTTCGTGTTAATAACAAGGCCGGTTATTTTAAGAAAGAAGCAGTTGCTGATATTGTTAGTCAAAATATGATATGATTAAGAAAATCTACTACCTTCGTTAATAAACAAATTGGATAAATGTAGATCAATGAACGTATACGCCAAGCATCAACATCCTGTAAAAATTTTAGTCTGATATCTAAAATATTTTATGAGATAATGGGTCGTAAATTAGTTTATGGCGCGTCTGTCCACGTGTTTGTCTGTGTATGGAATAGCTCAAAAACGACTCGTCGGTGAAATACCAAACTTGGTATTTAAGTTCAGGATCTTCCAAGGATACGACACATCCCCAGCCCAAAGTACCCTTTGCATGGAAACATTTTCGTTACGTTTAACGTTTTTAAAAAAATAGCTCTACGATTTTGATTAAAATACAAATGTTTAAAATATTTGTAGAATATTCTAAGTTATTTCTGTATAACAGGTAAACCGTAAGAGATAGACAAACTCTTAACACAGAAGAAACGTAGATCTAGTTAAATCATAGAATTTACGTCAAATAATTTTTGTTGCATTAACCATTTCCGAGATATTGTTTGTCAGAATTTTCACATTAAATTTTTTCCAAGTGCTAAGTCACTATTCGTTTTTTCTCGTAGTGTGCAAAGAGCATGGGATTTCAAAGCCACCACAAAACTATTCGCTTTTCAAAAATCATACTATCGCTTTAGCCTACCGTGTTCTACGAACACGAAAGCATAATGAAAGTTCATCTTGATTAACAAGAAGTAGATTGAAGAATAGGATTTTGTAAGAATGGTTTGTACAAGAATGAGTAGGGAAAGTAACGTGAATGCAACACACATTGTTTGCGTCGGGACCTCGCGCCTCTCTATGTTTCGAAGACTGCGCCGTTGGTGGCAGTCCCAGGTTCGATGCCCGCTCGGGTTGGAGTCGAACGCTGTGTAGTGGTAGATACAGAAGTAATGCTAAAATTCACTGTACCTGTTTTCTCCATCCCACGTGGCTTCGTCTTGTTGTCCTGGCTGGTTGATTTAACTATACGGTGATTCTCGCTGTTACCCTGGCTAGTAGGTTCTCAGCGGTGATGTCGGCATGGTATCTGTCTATCATGATTGTTAATAAGCTCGTCGATCGCAGTGGTGGTACGAGGAGCTCAGAGGAGAATTTACTACTCACCATAATGTTTGGTTTATGACTATTCATTGTCACTTCTTCAATATAACAGTACATAATGTTCCTGCTCACTGATCACTTTATATAGAACACCATTTGCGCGCCAATTTTGTTTGACGGGGTATCGGGGATACCTCGTCAGTATCTAAAAGTCAACTGTTTTATTTTTGGGGTGAATCTCGGCTATTTAAAGACCACAATCTCCCACTTAAAGTTTTGGTATCGGGTTTCTTATTGGTCAGTTTGTATATATCATGTGACTTTTTTCCCGGGCTTCTCTTGGTAAAACTGCCGTTCTGTTATATTTCCCTCGCTCCATACTTCCGGAGCGGAAACAAATAGTCATAAAACCTTACCCTAGACTAACACAAAAGATCCCGTTTTCGCTGCACATGCGAACTGCATATTTCTACCCTAACTGCAGATTTCAAGACATTCTAAACTTAGTTAAACAGGAACATTATGTACACGACAAATATTACATTATACAGAAATTACTATTTATATGGTTTTCACATTGAACACATAGATCCTTTATACATCAAGTTATTCACATAATAAAATTAATTCGGGCACATTCTGTCTCATGTTTAGTATTCATGAGGCCTCAAAGCATGTATTCTCTGTGACTTTTGATATCGAATGTTGGGTGGAATACAATAATTCCTCTACCTATATGGTAGAGAAGCTAAAAATATCATGTGATCGTAGAAATTCCGTGGAATATTGTTGGATGGAGTATTATCATGATAACTATCTCAGGATTATTTTATTAATAATTAAATATTCATTGTTCTCTTTACAAGGTATAAATCAGTGTATAATTTTCAAACAGTAAGTCAATTCTAGCTTACGTGCAAGTTGCAGACCAGAAAATAAACACAGCTATTAATGTAAATTACCTCGGTGGCCACAAGTAATTCTAAAGGAGGGAGTGGCACTATACACAACTGGATGTTGCGGAAAAATGGGACTGGCTACAAGCTGCATTGTTTGGAACGCCGAGAGTACACGCAATCTCGCTTGTGTACACGGATACTCTACAATGGGGAATAAAAAGCAGGAAGCTGGGTAGAAATGGCCAGCAGGCCTTGAAAAGATAAGTAAATAAATACATGAAACAAAAAACACTAATAAACTAAAATGTGTAGCTTACAAATCAATATTTCATGCTTTTTGGCTCGAGGCAGTTTGATATGCAGGGAATTGCAGAAAACTAAACAAAGAAGACAATTGAGGGGCTGGATTTTTACTGAAGCATCTACCCTTGATAGAAAGGGATGATCTAATAGTTCAAAGTAGTTCAGAACATTTAAATTACGGCGTATTAACAACTAGCAAACATAACGTTTCCTCCCAGACAATACAACTGAGTTATGTATCAAACTGGTACTCCTTAAATATACGAGTACCTTTTCTTAGTGGTCTACTCTTTCAGGCAGACTCATGAACGGCATATCCGCGGTTCAAATCCCGTCATGGTTTTTTCCAGATGTTCTTCATTCCTCGTAATTGGAAAATACCCTAAACTTAGGCCTGAAAAGTTTCTTTCCCAAATTATCTTTCGCAATTGCTATAGTCTTAATTTCATGTATTACCAGCGTCACCGCCTGTGGCGTTGAAGTAAGAGCAGGTGTTAAACACTATGCCCAAAAACTCTGATGTATTACCTTCATATGACTTTCTCTACCCTCTATCTTTATTAGTAAGTATACAAACTATTCTTACTAAACCTTATTTTTATACCTACTTTATCTTAATCTAAATAAACCTTTGCAGAAAAAATTACATTACATATTTCGTTAAAGATACAAGAGAACAGCGATAGTAAAACTATTTAAGCACATTTTAAATTTTAAGACCAAATAATGAACAATTCCAATCTTAATAACGGATATCTAGGAAATGGCTTATGCCACAAAAAAGTTTTTTCAAATAAATTGTGTGTTTTTAAATAGATCTAAATGTCTTGTCTAGTACGTTTTCGTCTATCGCTTAACGTTTACTAGTTATACAAGATTATACAAAATTCCTTCCGAATGAAGAGGACTTCACAGGCTAATTTCAGAGAATTCGAGATATAATTTTTGTCATGTACATATGATTAATATATGGTATTCTAATCAAAATTGTTAGAACATTTTTTAGAAAACAAAAATTTCGAGAAATCTTACAGATAAAGTGTAGTTTGGGGAGGGAGATTTTCTTGAAAAGATACTGAACCTAAATACCAAGTTTGGGTTTATCCGAGTTATATGTTCAGACATACGCAGATAAACACACGGACCTTTTTATAAAAGTAATTTTTTTTATTTCAAGGTGCCTCAAAACATGTATTCCCGAGGAATTCTTGGTGTTGAATTTTTGGGTGGAATGCAACACCTTGTCTACCTCCTATATACACGGTAGAGAAAGTGAAGAGAGAGACAGAGAGAGATCTACGCGCATTGTCTTACATTGAAAAATAATGTAGGCTCAGACCCGATTGGATCTTTAGAAAAACATAGATGAACATAAATTATAATTCTTCAATCAAGAATTATAATTTATTTTGGCAGTATATGCGGTTATAAAATATGACCAAAACAGCGTAGTTATCGTAGTTGCTATAAATATCTCTGAAATAATTGGTTCCAGCCGAGTGGTAAACAATAACTTATTCTCCTGCTCGGTCCGTACTGTGTTTCGGGTGAAATTCGGATGAAAGTATTAGTCTTAGACTATGCAGACTTATAATTACAAACGAAATATTTTTGGTTTTATGAAATGCTTAGTTCTTAAAAACGAGCGGACAACACATACATTTTTGCATAATTTTATTTCTATTCACTAAACGCAGGAACAACTAAAGATCTGATCCTTAAGGTATTTTCTCGTTATACAGACCGAAATTTTCATACTAATGGAAATTTAGGTTTGTCTAAAACTATAAGGCTTTAGTTATAAACGCGGTCTATTCTACTTGGACTATTAAAATCCTTCAGCCTGCAGCTCCTGTGCTTCACTTTGCCTGTTTTTATATTTTGCTAAACTTGCTGCAATTACGACCTAATTCCACGAAAGTCAGTTTTATTCCTCTAATTTGCACCAAATTAATACATCAATTTTGTTTCCTTATTTCTTACAAAAATGTGTTTTGTTTGTTTACTTCAGGTTCTAAAAATCATACGTTTTAAGACCTGTGGTTTAAAGGAGTTTTCAGGAATATTGAGTTGAAACTATGTCCCTTTCCAGCACAATCAGTATATGTAACAATTAAATTTTCATCCAGCATAAAATAAAGCGCCAACAATAACCCGTCCAGTTGCTGATTCTCCCTGTCAACTTCTAGTTTTTTGAAGTTTTATAGGATTAAACAGTCTCTGTATCACTCTATATAGTTTCCAAAGTGCATTATTTCCATTTCTGCCAAACCAGGATCTAGGGTAGGCATGCCATTTTGTGACACTCAAGGTAAAGGTTAAATTAAAACTATCTACATACTACGCAGAGCACCACATTAGGCCAATGGGCTCTTCAGTTTCTACCGTGACTCCTTAGGAAGGAAGGGTGAGGAAGAAACCCGAAGGGCGACCAGATCCGGGTGACGACGTGCACAAGCATGGACGGGGGTCCCTAACGTTTCCAGTTCGAACGTCCTACGCCGCTCATGCCGACTAACTCTCCGGGATCCCCCGAAGGGTCGCCCATTTGAGAGCATTTTCGGGCGTAAAAATCTTTTGCGTAGCTACCTTCGGAAGGGAAGTAAAGTCGTTGGTCCCGCGTCATATATTTACGGCAAGTAAAAGAACCTCAAGCCTGAGAAACGGGGCCACTGAGCAAAATTACTGGTCTTTCACGCCCAATATATGTAGAATGGGACGCTAAGACCACAGCAATTAAGGAGCGTCCATAAATAATAAAACTCAATTTAAACGTCCGAGAGCACCCGGAGGCGGGACCTAGATGAGTAGATCGACCGATGCCCGGAAGAAACCTCTACAGAGCGCACCTCCACCGCCCAGCCGCAACACACCGAATATCCTTGGCTGGTCCTTCAACCCTGAAACACATGATAATAAAGGAAAGATGGGTACAGGAAATGCTGGACAGGAAAGTCGTGGTAGAAGAGGAATCACCCAAGCATTTGCCTACCGACCCAGAGGAACCACAAAAAACCCTTGGTAAGAGAGGGAGGTCGCCGGAACCTGGGACCTCCCAGATGCGACTTTTACAGGCTACACTCGATGTCGTCCTTTCTTCCCCAACTTAGTGTGTTGGGGGTAGTTGAACTTTACGGCAACACAGTGCTAATAGAAGCGCCTTGTAAGGTAGGCAAACCGAAGAACAAAATCATGGAATGGGTCCCGTCGCGTCCCCTTCGGTGGCAACTACCAAATACGCGTCCCAAAGAAATGGCCTTCAGATTTTGCAACATATTTTATCTGTCAAAAATCTCCTTCTGAGACTTAATGGTGAGAATTTTAGCACATTCGCCCGATTTATTCTACATACCTTGGAGCGAAAAGCCTCTAAAAGTCACGCTACGCTGTGAACATACAAACATAAGAGTTGCCAAGTTACCACTGCGAGAGAAGAATTTTACTCCTCGTAAAAGTGAAATTGATGGCCGGCGATAACTGCCCCTATCTGTTCTTGCCAGAGAATCGATAATATAGAGCACGCCGTTATAGTGAAAGTAAAATTAGGTACCCGTGCTGGACTATGGGAATCGAGCGGTGCAATTTAAGGCGAAGACTCCCTACCCATTACTCATATCCTGCTGACTTCGGCACTTTCTCATTGCCGGCAACATCTGCTGCAGTTCATTTTCTCCTTGCTGTCCACTAGAGAATAATGAATTAGAACCAAGAGATAGGTAGCTTCAAAGTAGATTAATGCTGGACTCTACTGTTCGAAAAAGGGCCTTCTCTGGTTGTGGCGAACAAATGATATTTGTGAGAGAAAATCCAAAACGTTAAGTCTACATAAATATAAAACATTATCGGTGGAAATTTACCCAAGCGTAAGGATTAAAATTGTTTGTTCCATTTATATCCCGCCTCTAACTACATTGATCTTATCAGCGGCCTTTCCTTTTGAACTTATTGCCTAAGGCAATGGTGTTAATTCAAATTTGCTTGTCGTTGGGTTTCTTACATTTTGGGTTCTTTTTAATACGAGGGTAATCCAGACAGTCCCAGACGTTTTGAAATAAACAATTAACAAAATGCAAATATCAACGATTATTATCTACATTTAAAAGGTACACTCTTAAGCTATTTTTGTACATGTTCGACATTCAAATTGAGGCATTTATCATATCGTGGCACAAGTTTTTCAATACCCTCTCTGTAGAATTCTGCCCCCTGCGACTTCAACCACTGGTTGCAGTTCAGCGTCAGTATCAAAGCATCAATTTGATGCACCAAACTCCGTGAACTTTGGGGAAAATGTTCCGAAAGTTCTGTTATCGTGAAACGACGATATTCACGAATTTTGTCATTGATTTGCATTGACAGTTCATCAGTCATAAGGCTAGACCTACCACTGCGATCGTCGTCGTGAACATTGGTACGGCCATTTTTAAAATTAATGCACCATTGCCTGACTCGGCTTTCACTCATTATTCCGTACCCGTAAAAATCACAAAGTTGACGATAAACTTCAATTGGTTTGTTCCTTTTAGCCAACCACACTTCACAAGTGGCGGGATTTTCTATTGCAGCGCACATTTTAACAACTCACAGAGAGCACAGTAATGAAGGCACAGTCCTCACGCTACAACAGCTGGATGCGTACTGAATGTAGGAATGTTCTGATACCAAGATGGCGGCTCTAGCCCTACTCATAACCACGATAGACCAAAACGTCTGGGACTTTCTGGACTGCCCTCGTAATTAAATTACACACACATTGACACTCTCATTCGTACTTCCAGACTCTGGGGAGGATAGGAAATAATCTTGGCATGAGAAAAATTCCCACCCCAGCCGGGAATCAAACCCGGGACTTCTGGCACAGCAGCAGGTGTTCAACCGACTGAGCTACGGGACCAGCACAAAACATCTTGATTGGAACAATATGCAAGAATCAAGTCACACGCTCAACTTATTTACTATAACATCTTGACTTTTGTGTTTACGCGAAAAAGTGGACTACTCTGTGTATCATTACAACAGTTTTATAAGATCAATGTTTTAGTGGAGAATTCCAAATATTCGACAAAACCGTGTCAACCTTGCTTTCTCTTTGGAGCTGTATAAGTTTCGGAAAACGATTGAAGTCGCAATTCTTACGAGGAAGGTCAGAATAGAAGGAATTTTAGTTTTTGGCAGTTCTTAAACTCATGTGTTTAGTAACTTTTGGTCTTGTCAGCAGAAAACATAAGAGGGATAAAATCAGCTGAGATGCGACTATTAGTATAGTTAGCAGGGGACACAATGTTCGATTATCAAACGCATGAAAATACTCCAAGACAGCTTAATGACCGAAATACAATTAATACAGAAATCACTGGTATTAGCATTCATGCGCAATGTTGCATCTCATATAGAATAACGTACCATCGTCCAAAAGAAAAAATCTGTTGTGTTACACTCACACGACTTTCTCTACTCTTGTACAAACTATTTTTACAAACGCTTATACTCCATATGCTTCATGTTAATCGAGATGTTAATCTTATTGCTAATTTTCTTGTAGATGCAAGGGGAATTGGTAGGCTTTAAGCGATAGACAATTATTTTAATAGCTGGTTGCTATGTGGAGTATTCCATTCTCTTTGCATTATCAGGACAAAAAAAATCAATAAAGAATTTCCATTTGAGAAAAAGTATAAGTATTGGAAAATTTAAGGGAATAACAAGCAATATCTCGAAAATGCTTCACCCAACCAAAAAAAATCTATATGATATAAATTGTGCAGTTTAACGCGATCTACATTTTTATGTAGTAAAACTCTTTTTACCCCTTATGGTTTACCAGTTATGCAAAAGTCGTTCACAATGAAGAATACTTTTGGAGACATTCCCAGAAAATTCGAGATATACATTTCATTTGTCATGAAAATATCTTAAACGTATGATATTCTAATCAAAATCGTTAGTGCCATTTTTGAGAAAATTAAAATTTTCGAAAAATGTTCCATGTAAAGGGTAATCTGGGGTGGGGGGATTTTCTTGAAAACCTTTGTGTCACATCTCTGGAAGATACTGAACCTAAATACCAAGTTTGGTGTTTATCCGACTGTTCGTTTCTGAGTTATGCTGTTCACAGACACACACAGACAACACACGGACATGTTTCCAAAAATGCTTTTTTTGGATTCAGGGGTCTCAAAACATGTATTTCCGGTGAAATATCGGTATCAAATTTTTGGGTGGAATACAATACTTACTGTATTGTACTGTACTACTTACTGTACGAAGTAGAGAAAGTAAAATGAAACAGGAATACAAAACAAAAGCTGGTTTCAATCTACTGTACATGCGCGAAGATGGATGCGTCTGGAACCACAGTGTGCCCGACAACGTGATTTTTCACTCGGGCAAATTAACCTCCAGCTGTTCGCACTACTTCTAATGGATGTCTTCAAATCAGATGTGGCATTGTAGGCCTTTTCAAATCCAAAGGTGAACAAAGAAACAGGAAATTCAAGTACTAGTTCTTACTTTCTCTACTACATATAGTAAGTAGGGGAAATATTGTATACCACCCAAAAATTCGATATCGAGGTTTCACCGGAAATATATATTTTGAGGCCCCCTGACTCCAAAAAAAAAGCATTTTTAGAAACATGTCCGTGTGTGTGTCTGTGAACAGCATAACTCAGAAACGAACAGTCGGATAAATACCAAACTTGGTATGTAGATTCAGTATCTTTCAGAGATGCAACACGAAGGTTTTCAATAAAATCCCCCCACCCCAGATTAACCTTTACATGAAACATTTTTCGAAAATTTTAATTTTCTCTAAAATGGCTCTAACGATTTTGATTAAAATATCATATGTTTAAGATATTTTCATGACAAATGAAATGTATATCTCGGATTTTCTGGGAATGTCTTCAAAAGTATTCTTCATTGTGAACGACGTTTACATAACTGGTAAACCATAAGAGATAGACAATGTAGATCCCGTTAAAATACACAATTTATGTCATATACATTTTTTGTTGAGTTAACCATTTTCGAGATATTGCTTGTTATTCCCTTAAATTTTCCAACACATACTATTTCTCAAATTGGAATTTGTTATTCATTTTTTTTTGTCTTGGTAATGCAAAGAGGATGGAATACTGCACATAGCAACCAGCTCTTAAAATATTTGACTATGGCTTAAAGCCTACCACTTCCCCTTGCATCTGCAAGAAAATTAGCAATAAGATCTCGATATCTCGATTAATATGGAGAATAAGCGTCTCTAAAAATTGTTTGTACAAGAGTAGAGAAAGTCATGTTACTGTAGCACATCAGATTTTTATGTGGATGTGCTAATAAAAGTTCCTTCATTTACCCTCAGCATCAAAAGTCAGCCCTCACAATATCTGCTATTTATCTGAGATCGATTTTCTTTTTCAAGATAAGACAAACCTTGAGGGAGGTAACTTTTGTTTTTCCAAAAAAAATAGTCCTGTTTCGATCTCTCATTTCTTTTTGTCTTCTAATACAGTGTCACCAACTCAATTAGGTGTGACGTAACATCGTTTCGAGAAGTTGTAGGTAAGGTCAATCTTTGTAACTTAAAATTGCATCCGTATGAAGTGCAACATACATTCCCCTTGCTCCGTTAGGCCTGCCATAACAGAACTTCGCTTCTCCCGTTGCCTCATCTGCCCAATATTTCTAGCGAGTTCCTTTCTCAGACGTCTCTGACGTCACAGACCACGCAGTTCTAACAGGTCTGCTGTGCATTGTTACTCGTATAATATAATTTTGTCACGCAACTTTATTCTCACTCTATCTTTGTTTTCCATCTGCTTTTGTATTTATGCGAAAATATGTGTCTTGCACGTTCATTTTCATTTTGTCAATCTGCACCACTTAATAGCCTTCAACTACTTCAATTCTATTACAATTATTTTTCGTTATATTCCATGCTTTATACATCATATTCATACATCAACACTAGAATCTACACTATTTTGTAAAATTTTAAGTTTGTTTCTGATTTTGTTTTTCTGCCAGTTGTTCGCAAATGTGCTGAAATGTATTTACATTATTCTTAAATCCTCATTATAATGTTAAGTTAAGTAATAACTTAAGATTATTATGTCCAATTTTATTTTCTAAGCAATACTATATAAAACTATTTATAATCAAACAGGATGCTTTCGATGTGATTACATTTTTCCAGTTTATATAGTGTTTACAACGATGCTTATTAACTTGCCAAAATCATATCTTTAACCAACCTTACTTAAATAAGTTTAAGTATAATACAAATGAAGTTAGGAGTAAGTTTATCTGGAAAAAAGAACAAGTATATTTTCTCCGTTTATGCCGGAACCGAGGGGTGTAACTCTTTAAGAGTTTTATACCTTCGTTCATTTGGATACGTAACGAACGCGTTTACCTTTGTGACTTTTTATGTAATATATTACGTTAATTAATTACTTTTAATCGCTAACAGCAGCAACATAATTGTTTACCACAACCATGTCGCTCTGTAAACACAATTGGTCTGCGCACGTGTGCCATAAAGAGAAATATCACTTCCAACTGCTATAAGGAACATACGGAACAAATAGCAGCTGATCTACACATGTGTACGCAAAGACTGATAGCCATGCCCCCACTCGCCATAACAGTGTTAAAGAAGGGATCATGGAGTGAACAATAGATGAGACTGTGCAAGGGGAAGCGGCGTAGCCGCTAATTACGGCTACTCCTGCCTCCAAATCTTTTTCCAGTGTATTAAATTCCTATTTCGAATGCAATAATGAAATTTATAACTTATCTCTAACTATCCCTAATTGTAAATAATAACTCAGCTTTTTGGATATACTTTCATAGTTTTGAAATTGCTCTTGTATCAACATTCATAAATAAATTTCCTGTAGCAAAAACACCCACAATTTACCGTGAACATAATTTTTCTTGTATTCATTACAGATTCCCCAATTACTGCAGTTATATTACAACATAGTATGCGATTCAGGAAAGCGATGGCAAAATTTAATAAACAAAGCTCTTAAAATGCTGAATTAGTTTTAGTGAACGAGCATAGTTTCCAGAAATGTTACCATTTTATATTTAATGATTTCTAAGAGTTTAAATTACATAAATCTCTGTAATATGAGCAACAGATTACTTTTACTACCAGTGTTGTATGTAATGCTTCGTTAATCTGCGTTTTTTTTAACTACATAGAAGTTATTCGTCTAAAGTTGCTACTTCCGTCAGAATACTTGCTGTGCGACGACGAAAAGAAGGCTAGAAGAAACAATGAGCCCTATTTATCTTTTCTTGATCTCTCTTAACTTCATTTAAGATAATGCGAATACTAGCGTTGCGAAATGAAGTGTGACTGACTATATCATTAGCTCCTGCGGGCATACGAGATCAAGTTTTCACACATCAGAGCTGGGATGTTATAAACAAACTCTAACGCCCGCTCTCTACCGCGGGCAGTGACTCCTGAAAACATGAAGCAAAATGATATGATAAGGAAATTTTGGAAGCAACCATTCTAGGTTTAAGTTTAGGATACCTCAGTTATGAAGGCTGGAATAAACTTAAGCAAATCCTGACGGAATTTGAATTGCGAAATTCACCCGCTCCGAGCCTGTGCTTTAACGAACTCGGCCAACCGCGTTGGTTACAGAATACCTGTCCACCGGCGATACAATGTAACCACAGTAGTTCCCTAAGTGTTTAAATGAACCTGAGGTTAGTGTTTATAATCAGAAGACACAGATGCGACCGCCATGTAACAGCATGGTATTTTTCTCGCACTGGAAGGACTGGAACGGGGTGTGCTCAGCCTTGATGACCAATTGATTGAGAAGTAGCGGTCTCTGTTTTCGAAAGCTAAGCAAAATAATTAAAAATAAACCTCCACTGCCGGCGTCTGCTCTTGACCTGGACGAAACCAGAGTATTCAGCAGTCACGTGGTAGGTACTGTCTCTTCTTGGCTAAAAATTAAATTGAGTTTTATTCATGGGCGATCTATAACTACTATGGTCCTTAGCGTCCCATTCTATTTTGGGCGTTAAAGATCGGTAATTTTGCTCAGAGGTCTCTTTATCAGGCTTGAGGTTCTTTTACGTGCCGTAAATCTACGACACGGGACCACCGGCTTTACTTCCCTTCCAAAGGAAGCCATGCTAAGAATGTTTACGGCCGAAAAAAATCCATCGCCCTCCGCCGGGTTTGAACCCGCGACCTCGGGAACTAGAGGCCAGCATGGTAACCACTACACCACGGAGGACGATCTTCTTGGCCAAAACCCATCGCTTCAAGTGTAGCTGTAGATCACATAATGTAATGAAAATATAAGAAAACTAAGAAAACTGTGGCTTTCACAATAACGAGTCAGTGAAGTAGTTTATAATGATTTTTCTTTTGAAGAAAAATAAGATGCCATATTTTATCCTCTCGCCTCTAGAAAACGAATGTCTAGTAGATTAATATCCTTTTTGCCTTTCTTGGAAAAGAATAAAAAGAAAAACTAAATAAAAACAAAAATTGGGAAGATATATTGATACTCTGAACTCGACTTCTTTTCTCTGCTATCTTTCCTATTTCCTTTTCTCTGCACTTCTTTTTTTACTTGTGCTAAGAGGTACATTCATTTTGTTTCTCAGAAATAAAAGAAAATTAAGAAAAGCAATATTGCTTTTGTTATCAACTGAAACGTTCATCTTGAAGTTGAGAGGCTCAATCTGTTGACCCTGATTTTGTCCTCGTCTGCAACAGAATAACATTCTATCCTTTGCAGTATCCTTTAAGAGACTTTTTTGTAAAGAGAAAAACTTTTTTTAATGCTTTTAAATCTAGAACTTGAGTACAAATTCGCTGTGGATTCTAATATGCAGCTATGATTTGGCTTGTATTACACTCAAGAATTGGAAACATTCACTCCTCAAATTGTTGTAGAAATTAAATATCTCCATTTTAGATTCAGATAATTCAAGGACATTACATGTTTTGGCTTCTTACATCTTGGGTTACAACACACCAATTTGGGAGTTGCTTATGAGACACTTTGAAGCAATATTTTATATCACAACACTGACAATGACAGAGTGATTGTAGTGTAAATTAATATTATTGTATGTATAGGATTTTATATGTTTGTTAGCCATAAGTATTGTTAGGAAATAAGTTTACACGGCCTAACTGAAACTGTCAATAGAAGTGGGTAACAATAAACCGAGGGGGTGACGTCAGGGTAGCGTGCCTTTTTTAGAAATGGAGGGAATATCTTCCCTAGAGTATATATGTTAGTAGTAGTGATTGGCTGACCAAAACAGACGTTAAAGTGGGCGCGATTTGGTAACCAATAGCAGCTCTATTATAATGTTTAGGCAATTCGAGGTGAAGGAGTATATATTCTCGAGCCATAAGCATGTGTCGCGCAGTTTGGAAGAATCTCTCACGAGGTGCATGTCGCAGAGTTAGTTACAAAATGTGAAGTACGCGAAGTAATTGGTACGCGGCAACTAAAGCGACTGTAGCTACATTCGGAAATATCACAGTTTCAGTCTGGCGTGTATAAAGATTAAATATGTGAACTATTAATTAAGTGTGACGGCAATAAAAGTGTATAAACAAATTATTTTATCAGTGTTATCTTTTAGCAACAACTTCTTTCCGTTTACACGCCCTGCTTAGAGACACTTGCTCGACTGAGTGTAATAGCTAGCCGGAGGACAATGAACCCAAATTTAAAAAAAATAATGAAACAATAAGCGCCCAACAAACAAGATAACACAAGCCATTGAGAACTGCGACAACTTTCACTAATATCTTGTTTACTTGAAGAAACCATGAGTATTTCCTAGAAACACGTAATTTATAGCAAATGCATATGCATCACTTAAGGGTAGATGAAACAGACTATTTAAGATTTTAAGCTTTGGATAATCCTTTTTGAACCAGAGACCCTTTTCCCTCTTAATATAAGTAATTTTACAGTGAAACAATTTTTATGAATTTTATTTTTAACCAAGGTATATTTTATAAATATGTGTTACATTTACATGCCTTTCTCTACTCACTCCCCTACTAATTATGCTTACAAAAGCTTATTATTCTGTTAATCTAGATAAACTTTCAATTCACATTTAGATATTTCGTACCAAGCGGGATGGCCCAGGCGGTGACGTCTGTGGTCCGCATTCGGGAGGTCGTGAGTTCCGTACCGGCGGTCGACCTTTCTTACCTATGGGTTTTTCTGGAGGTTTCCCTGGGTCGCTAGGTTCATTACGTACCCCGAATTTCCTGTCCCTCCATTTCACCTACATTCTCATTTCACTTCACCTTTCATCTGCTTGGTCTGTTTCAGGTTGCAAGTGTCGGCGGGAGTCTTGGCGTTGCATGGCAGGGGAAAAGGATGCTTTATGTAACTCTTCAACCCCCAGAATGGGGGAGGTCTTAGAGTCCCTGACCCCCCAATGTAGGTGATAGGAGCCGGTTGCACCAGCTGGCGAGTTTCAATCTGTAGAATGTAGGGATCCTGCCCTCTGCCCTGCCGTACCTCCTGATCCGGCCGCCGTCTGTCTCCTCTTATCTCACTCTCACTCCCGGAGTCACCGAGTCGGAAGCTCAGTTACAAAATATCTTGTAGTTCGAGGTGCTAAGTCCCCCTCCCCCGCTCCCAGTCCTGGTCCTACATATCTCGTTGTAGGATACAGTAGGTCAGTCAGATTTTTGAAGAACGTGTCGTAAGCTGATGGATTTTAAATTCCAATACCCTTTGCATCACCACGAGGAAAATTTGAATAGCGACTTCCCAATGGAGAAAGGTAATTGAGAATTCAAATCAATAGCAAGGAATCTCTTGAAAAGGGCTATCTCTACAAAAACGTTATGCGCTTTAACGACATCTCTTTTATGAGTATTAAGAGTTTATCTATCTCGTATGTCTATCTCAATCATACAAAACTGATTAAAAATTAAAAGGGTCTTCACAGACTATTCCAAGAAAATTTAAAAATACATTTTATTTGTAACGTAGATACCTTAAACAAATGGATTTAATCAAAATAGTGAGCCATTTTTGGAAAAAAAGGTATGAGGAACATTTTTCGTATAAAGGATAGTTTAGAGTGGGGAATTTTCTTAAAAATCTTTGTGAGCATCCTTGAAAGTTGCTGAGCTTAAATAACAAGTTGGTATTTAACCGAATTTGCGTTTTTGAGTTACTCTGTTAACAGATACACAGATAATTTTCTATAATACTTTTTGGATTTAAGAAGTCCCAAAGCGTGTATTTCCGGGTGAAGTCTTTGTTTCCGAATTTTGAATGGAATGCAATACTTCTTCTTTCCTATAGGTAAATAGTATCCATAAAGGCTGTTAAAGTACGTTAAAATTATGTTCAATATACAGCCACATGTTCATCTAATATATCTGCAAAGCTTTAGCTACCTATGTTTAAAGGAGACCGATCAGTAAAATTTTGGAAAAAGCAGTAAAAAATTCCATTTCAGGTTGTTTAAATTATTATTAAACCCGAATTTTAGGAATTTATTTGTGTAAAAATGTTTGCCATTCTAATGAAGGCGAGGAAATTACAAGACAATATAAGTATACCTGACCAGAGGGTATGACAGCGAATTAGCAGCTTTTCTTAAAATTTCTCCCGTCGCACCCCTAAATATCTAAGCATTTTACAAAGTTCGTTGCATATGTGTTAATAACGTTCTAAAACATAGATTTTAAATGACGTTTTAATGGGAGACTAAATGGCTAAAATTATAAAAAAAGAACATTTTTTATATTTTTTATCAAATTGGGCACAGTACTTAGGTTTTAAATAAATTTTTACTTCCTCTATTACGTATATAAGTAGGGGAAGTATTGCATTCCACCCAAAAGTACGATACCAAAATTTCACTGGAAATATATGTTTTGAGATCCCTGAATCCAAAAAAGCACTTTTAAAAAAAAAGTGAACCGCACAACTCAAAAACGAAAGTCAGATAAATACCAAACTTGGTAGTTAGGTTCAGCATCTTTCAAAGATACGTCACGATTTTCAAGAAAATCCTCTCACCCCAGACTACCCTTTACTGCAACATTTTTCAAAAATTATATTAAAGATACTTTCATGACAAATAAAATGTATACCTTGAATTTTCTGGGAACGTCCCCAAAAGGCCTCTTCGTACTGAATGGCTTTTGCATAACTAGTAAACCGTAAGGGATAGACAAAATTGTTCTACACAAAAAATGTAGAGCTCATTAAAACCCAATTTATGTAATATACATTGTTTTTGGAGTAAACCATATGCAAGATATTCCTTATTTGTTTGAATTTTCCAATACTTATACTTTTTCTCAAATGGGAATTCATTATTCGTTTCTTTCTTATGTCCTGGACATGCAAAGAGAATGGAATACTCCACATAGCAACCAGCTATGACTATCGCTTAAAGCCTACCATATTCCCCTTGCATCTACAAGAAAATTAGCAATAAGATCAACATGAAGTAGATGAAGAATGAGTGTTTGTATAAATAGTTTTATAAGAGTGGCGAAAGTCATGCGAGTGGAACACATCACATTGTTTTATAAAATCATATAGAGTGTGTTAGAAGTGAAATAAAGAAAATAAATGAAATAAAATAGAATGAAAATTCCATGTATCATATGGATATAATGATTCCGAGCCATTGTTCTCCAGCTTAATGAGGAACACAAATTTGATAATGCATCTTAAGTGATATTTTAAAACCTAATTTAAGTTCCTACTTAAAATTCAGACTTCAGAAAAAGTTTAATATATGCCCACCAAACTTTGCAATAACAGTTCTTTATACAGACCTAAGAAGGGGTATATAAACATAAACACAATTAAACCTAACATTGTCATGTTAGCAATGTATTTTAACAGAGTATGTTTATTATTGCGATGTAAGCTATTTATCTAGGTATTGATACATGTAATCTCAAAGTGTCTTATAAGTGATTGTACATATATGGGTAAATTATTATTTTCCCTCAGTTGGTATTTAGTGTATGCAGAATGTATCGAGCCGCCACTGCTGCTCTCTTTTTACTCAGTACAGCCATTTCTGTAATTGCACATTTACGTGAAATGTGTAGTGATTGTTAACTTCTCCCTGCGGTTTCAGTGAATTAGCTGTGAGCGGAGGAGAAGGGAAGGAAGACTAGCGATAATCACGTCCAGTGGGGAAGCACTCAAACCGCAAGAATCTTCCCTCCAGTATCCATGCATATAGCACTAGCCGCTAGCCACAGCTACAGCTTCAGTGGTAAGTCAAATCTCCCATAGCCATCGGCCACACACGATTTGCTCCTTGTCGTCTGTGTTCTTAGTCATTAAACAGCTTTTACCACCATTGCCAACATAGTGGCACAAAACTGAACTACAGTGTTTGTGAATATACCTGTTAAATGTCTTGTTTCACATCGAAAACCGCACAGGTTTTACAGCTTCTGCAATTGTAGGTAGTGACAATCTTAGACCATGAGGTCTTCTTTAAAGTCCTAATGAACTTATCACGCACTTAACAAAATTATATAAGTATATCTCGTGTAAATACAGGTTGCGTCAGTACCCCGTCTTCTCTGATTGTTTCCAAGACTGCGCCGTTGGTGGCAGTCCCGGGTTCGATAACCGCTTGGGTTGGAGTCGAACGCGGTGTAGTGGTAGAGATAGAAGTAATGCTAAAATTCACTGTACTTGTTTTCTCCATCCGACGTGGCTTCGTCTTGTCTTTCTCGCTGTTACCCTGGCTAGTTGGTTCTCAGCGGTGAAGTTTGCATGGACTCTGCCTATCATGATTGTTAATAAGCTCGTCGATCTCGGAGGTGGTACTAGGAGCTCAGAGGAGAATTTACTACTCACTGTAATGTTTAGTTTATGGTTATTTATTGTTACTCCTTCACTTTAACAATACATAATGTTCCTGTTCACTTATCACCATTTTGCGCACCAACTTCGTTTGACGGAGTATCGTGGATTCTTTGTCTGCATCTAAAAGTCAACTGTTCAACTCTTCAACTCTTTAACTGTTTAACAACTTTTCAACTGTTTAATCTAAAAGTCAACTGTGAACTGAACTATTTTGGGGTGAATCTCGACATTTAAAGAACACAATCTCCCACCTAAAATTTTGGTATCGGATTTCTTATTGGTTAGTTTGTATATATCATGTGACCTTTTTCCCGGGCTTCTCTTGGTAAAACTGCCGTTCTGTTGCCCCGCTTCATACTTCCGGAGCGGAAACAAATAGTCATAAAACCTTACCCTAGACTAACACAAAAGATCCCGTTTTCGCTGCACATGCGAACAGCATATTTCTACCCTAACTGCAGAGTTCAAGACATTCTAAATTTAGTTAATCAGGAACATTATGTACACGACAAATATTATATTATAGAGAAATTACTATTTGCATGGTTTTCACATTGTACACATATATAACGTATATATCAAATTATACACTGAATAAATTAGCACATAATAAAATTAATTCGGGTACATTCTGTCTCAAGGTATAAATACAAATTTGCTGTTACGACTGAGATCGGCTTTCAGTGGCTATGTCTTTATTCATGTATTAGTAATCAGAAACGGGACCTATGATGGCGGATTAATAAGTCGTGACTTTTTAAAGAAAATAATTATTTCCAAAAATATCAATTTTATTTCCCAACATAGTCTCCTTTCAATTCAGTACCCGTTGTCCAACGCTTCTCCAATTCTTTTAACCCTTCCAAAAATATGATTTTTCCAAGTCTGCAAAATATGAGGTTGTTTCTGCTATGCTGTGTTCACTGGACGTGAAGTTCTTCAGGTTTGCGAAGAGGAAGAAGTCGCTCGGAACCAAATCTGGAGAATATGGTGGGTGAGGTAGCAGTTCATAGCCCAATTTCACAATTCTTGCGACGGCAATGGCTGACTTGTGTGCGTGTGCACTATCCTGGTCAAAGAGAACCTTTTTCTTCACCAAATGGGGTCGTTTCTTTAAAAATTCCTTCTGAAACTGATCCAGCATTGCAGCAATATATGAACCTGTGATCGTTTTACCCTTTTCCATGTACTGGATGTCTATCACCCCTTGTGAATACCAAAAGTCAGCTGCCATGATTTTTCCTGCCCACGGAGTGGTTTTCGCTTTCTTGGAGCAGGTTCGCCGAAGGAAATCCACTGCTTTATTTGTTCTTTGGTTTCAGGTTGATAATAATCGATCAAAGTTTCATCAACTGTGATATAACGCCGCAAGAACTCATTTGGATTGCGCTGGAATATGTTGAAACATCCCTGTGAAATGGTCACATGATTCCGCTTGTTCTCAACTGTGAGCAGTCGCGGCATCCATCTTGCTGATAGCTTTCTCATACCCAAAAATTCGTGCAGAATGTTATACACTCGTTCACTCGAGGTACTTACGGTCTGTGCTATCTCACGGACTTTCACTCGGCGGTCTTCCAGCACAATATCGTGAACTTTGTTCACCACTTCTTCTGTTGTGACCTCAACCGGTCGTCCTGTGCGCACGGCATCTCTTGTGCTCGAACGGCCACATTGAAATGCTATGAACCATTTGTGAACCATGCCATGTGATGGATCAGAGTCACCATAATACTTGTTCATCTTTTGTTTCGTTTCCTTCACCGTCTTAACACGCAAATGTAGTGCTTTATCAGAACACGAAATTCACTTTTCTCCATTTTCTACGAAGCAACACACATCTGCTTATTTTAGACGCTCTCAACAGTGTTCTAAGAAACAAATGACGAATTTCTGCGATTATACCCAGAATAGATGTAAGACTTGGTTGCAAACAAGACACCTGTTTTTGTCTTTCTTTGAAAGAGGCCCCTGGGAATTTTGCCTGAACGCAACATCAAATATCCAATTAATTAGAGGATTCGGTTTCTCTTAGAATGCGGCCAATCGGCTTACACACCCGAGAATGTGATCCTCAGGAGGATCACAAAAGTTCGAGCCGCACCAAAGGTTGCCAGCTTTACAAGATGGCTCATTTACTTTCAAGAAGGAACTTATAGAGCTAGCAAAACTTTACTGGGTTTTTTTCGGAAGAAGCAACGCTAAGAAATTACTATTTGTAGGACTGGAGTTCTTCATTGGAAAATTGTCTTGGACACAATTCCTGTGCTTGTTGCTGTTAACGATTCTGAAATTAAATCTCAAAAGTACTTAATTTTTGGTCTAGTTTTGGTGTTGGCAATGTAAGGCTAAAAGTTATAAGCTATTATAATTAGTATTCAACTTGTATATATCATACTCTTATCATTGTTGCTAGTAACACTTGATGTAATGTTTAAGAATACACCCTTCAATATATGTTGAGCCAAGTCATAATCGATCTCAAAAGGGAGAACTGTGAAGTACGATATAGCTTTACCTCTATCGGAGCAGTGGAGTAAAACGTATTCTTAGTTTTGTAACTGTACATGATATTTATATTTTACAAACTGCAAGGTAAACTGCAAGATATTTGTAAGCTATAGAAGAGACACTTTCTTAAACACTCGACCACCCAGCTAATCATACAGTTATTTTCAGCAGAAGTTTTGTGACACATGCTGTTGAAGGGAAATATATCCAAGTTATAACTTTGAAAATTTCTTTACGCTTTATAGTATGTCGATCTTTTGCCTTGCAAATGATGATGTCGCACTAAATGCAACCCTTCTTACGTGGCGACAGTATAGCGTTAAAGCAGAAGGTAGAGTCTGTCACTGAATCTTCTCCTGCCAAAATTGACACACGATTGATGAATTGCTGATTGCTTTACCTACCTAGGTTCCTTTAACCATGAACACACGAACATAAAATGGTCTGCTGGTCAGAGGCAAAGATTAGTATGGACACGAGTCCCGCCATTGCATTCTCGTGAAGCATCCTGTTCACGAGCTCATATATACATCCCCTTGTCTATAAACACACGGTAGTGAAATAAAACGCCATGCGAAGAACGCCCGAACCGCAGAAAAAATTAAACGGTGCGTACGCCTGCGTTGAGAGGAGTGCGTAAACAAAACGTGGATGGTCAGAGGTTGTAGACAAACAAGTGCGAGGTAGGTTGGTAGGTTCTGTACCAAATCAAGGTGAGGCCTACTTCAGTTCTTGATACTGAATCTCAAAGGCCAACATTGGAGCACTTTAAAAACCGCCCAACACTTCAATGTACAAAACCCAGAATATGTCAGAAGCAAGAAAGAAAATGTCGAATTTATTCTCTGAAAATCACAATTCCTCGCAAATAACCATTAATGGCTTATGTGGCAGTTCAACACATTGACTGACCACATCCAATCTGATCTAGAAACATTTGGATGGCGAAAAAGTAACTACTTTCTCAGCTTCTAAGACAACGTGACATCATTCTATTTTATCCAACTTACTTGTGCAATGTCCAATCTCTTGTATCAATGTTACCACTAGAATGTGGCTGCCACAATATTTCCTCTTCAGTCTACTTACTTAGTCGGCGGACCCTCCTCGTATGTAGAGCTGCCTAAGACTTACAACCGTGCCTAGGGTCAGAGGCCTGTAGAGCAGCAGATAAACATTGAACAGAGAATGAAGACCCCGGAATGGGGAATGGGCCCGCAGCCAGGTATGAGAGTGAGGGAAGAAGATATATGAAATGAAGGCGAAATGGATGAAAGGAAAAGTAATTATGGGCAATTTGTGGAATGAATGGTGGGAGAAACCAGAAAACCCGGAGAAAATCCACCCAGACGCCACTTCGTCCACCACAAATCCTCTGGGATCGAACCACTCGGCCACAATGGCGCCCTCCCTTAAATGTAATCATTAAAAATAACTTTTTCCTGTATACTTCAATCTAGCCCCTTCCTCACTATCAATTATCTAATATGAGCCTTTCCGTTTACATAGAGTACCTCCTTGCCTAATATCTTTCGATTTCTTCTCATACCCTGCTTATATAGTTCATTTAAGACCCCTCAATGTTAACAATATTATTCTACTCCCTACTTTCAAGCATTCTCTTATTCATTGATGTGTTTTATGTGTGTGTTATTCCCGGTGCAGATATATTAATGTATCTACGTCTTATCAGATTTTCTTATATTTCATGTTTCTGTGCCGTATAATAAATTGCAATTCTTTAGTGGCATTATTCACTAATTTTGTTACAATCCACTCGGGTATGCAAGCTGATATTTACTTAGATTTAAATTTTTATATCCACTTTTTTCTAATTATTATAATTTTTTGTAGCTCAAAGATACCATCTTAGTCTATTATTACTTTCTACTCGTATTACCACTTATTATTGCTGTTGCTCATTACGTTAACATATGTCTTCACCAAAACCTGTCTGTTGAGAGGGCTTATGCCACTTTCTTTTGGGTTTGCGTGCATGGGACAGACTGGACTAACATATAATACCGCAAAAATAAAAAAAAAAGGATATGTTATGGTGTACTCGGACTTGGCGCAAATATGTTAGTAAGAAAGACACTTATGATATGCGCTCCTTGTGGAATGAGGCAGAATGAGGCAAAAGTTAAAGCTGCAGAATGATAAACGAAAAAAATAGGTAGAAAAAAGCTATTCATTCTCCAGTTAATTAACTCGTTAGCAATGGTTCATATTATTAGACAGGTTTTTAGAAAATCTCGTGTTAGAATTTCTACTTTAGATGAAGGTAAGTAATAATGATAATAGCCACTTCCTTCAAGTAAAAGTCTTTGACGAAGTCTCAGGAGACTGAGATAAATATGAACCAAGCTCCATAATTATGGTGTGTAAATTGGTGACGATGGTTAGCTTTATTACGTTTGAATTTAATTCCCGTTGAGATGTTTTCATGGAACCCTCTACAGTTAACATCCTATTTAGTATGTTTACCACTTGTACCAAGTTGATTGTTTTGTTTTCTTCAATGAATCAGATGACAAGATTTATTTTCTTCCAGAGTATGACTATGATTGATTTGGAAGCATGTTTTCCTTAAGCACCTCAGCCTAAAAATACTTTTGGTGCGTTTCCTGTATTGTAATCTAAGGATCAATATTATAACCTTGTCCAGGTTTCACTGCCACCTCACTAAGTTTTCACTGTCACTTCACTAATGTGATCTAGTTTGATTTTTCCGTCACTTCAGTCTTCTTCGTGGCACAGCAGCGCAATGAAACGCGCGCGAAGCAGCCTCCTTTTCGGATGGGAAATCGAAGACAAGCCGTGTCTAATCTCTTGCAGTAGCAGCACTCGCTGGATGCCACAATAGTCGTTATAAACTCGCTCGGAGAACAGCACTTTTTGTCGCACCCTAAACGCACATGCCGGCTAGCCCGCTCAATTGCGAACACGCTGGCTTATATAGCCGCAGGAAGTTTCCACAGAACATTCTAGAATGTTATGGAGGCGGGGAAAGGGAAACTTCCAGAAGATTCTGGTTATCATTCGATAGCGCTTCTGGTGTTTACGATGGGCGAGAGCGCTACCGTGTCTATTTATCTCTCCAACTGCCCCGCGCCAACCTCTCCATGTGCTTGAACCATAGCCACTGCGTCATAGTATCTACACTTTTAGTTAGTTGTAGTATTTGTCTCACTATGTTAGCTCCTGTTCCTAATTGCGCGGTGGCTCTAAGAATCGGGTATCTCTTCCGTTCTTGGCTTCGCATTCTAGTAAACTATGTTTCGTCATTTCATTGGTGCGTAAGCATAGGCGACAAATGGTTTATGTTTAATATAGCCCATTGCCAGATGTTTTCTAAACTTGCCAGGTCTAATTATAACGTTCATAACTTTCTTAGATGTAGGCTTATTTAGCCTAATAAGTTATTTACTTGCTGTTTCATAATTATTTGCCTATCCTTTTCTTTCAGGTTTCCTTTCAAACCGAATATTTTGTGTTGTTGACTTCTAAGGTGCTTTCTCCTATCGCAACTAAAACAAAAACAACCGAGCGGAATGGCTCAGGCGGTAACGTCTGCGACCCGCATATGGGAAGCCCCGGGTTCAAATCCCAATCCGACTGAGGTTTTTTGTAGTTTCCCTCAGCCGCTAAGGTGAATACCGGATTGGATATTTAATACTAAGGCCCAAAGTTCCACCTTAAGTCTGAAACAATAATAAAAATGAAAAACATATGGTAATAGCGATGCTGTGCCATCTATCCACATACAATGAAAGCTGGTAGACTAACTCCACCCCAGCTCTTTCTGTACGAAACAAGGTCCAGTTGCTATGTACTAAGGTCTCTATGGACACATGACGAAACGAGTGGCTACAGGGATGAGACCTAGAAGGTTAACTGTCCGTTACACATCGAACCACTAACAAATCCGTCACTATATGACCCTGTAGTTAAAGTGGCGTAAAATAAATAGAGTAATAATAATAATAATAATAATAATAATAATAAAACAAAACAGTTTGGTTCCAACAGTTCCGCTAGTTCTCACTAGATTGCAGCGCTGTTTGTTCCTTACGGCCAGTAACGACTTGAATGTACGAGGGCTGATCAATAAAGACTGAGACTGATTTTATTTCACAGATATTTATTACTCCATTTCAATGTTGACATGATCTTTTTCAAAGTAGTCCCCTCCTAACTGAATGCAGCTTTTATAGCGTCTCTACCAGTCCTCGAACACATGGTGCAGGCCATTCTTTGTCAGGTCTTTGAGAATTGCCTCACTTTTCTTTAGCACTGCTTCAGTGCTCTCAAATCGAATGCTCCGGAGGTTTGCCTTTAGTAATGGGAATAAAAAGAAATCACAGGGGGTAAGACCGGGGCTTTAAGGCGGATGCGGCACACATGTAATGTTGAATTTAGCCAAAAATTCCTGGACTTGATTTGCGACGTGAGGCCGCGCGTTGTCGTGATGAAGTCGCCACCCATTCCGATGATGTTCTGGACGTTTCCTTGTAATGTGCTTCCTCAGTGTAGCCAATACTGACGTGTAGTAGCTGCTGTAACAGTAGTGTGAGGGGGGAACTGCATGCTGGTAAATCATTCCATTCCAAAACACCAGGCCCACCTTACTTAGCACAGAGGACTCGCCCTTCTTTGAAGTCCTTGAACCACCTAAACACCGTTGCACGAGGTAGTGCATCTTCACCGTATGCTTGCTTCAGCTTTTCGAAAGTTTCAAGGCTGTATGATTTAAATGAAAATAAAATGTTATTGCGCTGTATTGCTCCTCTCGTGTCACCTCCACTTTGTGGTATGTGAAATTCAAGTAGGGTCAACAATATACAGCATTACTACCAACCTACCCTTACGAGAGTGCTGTCGCTTATGGACATTATACATGAAACCCTGCTCTTTTCAAGTATTCGTGGTAGAGACATAAAAAAACTATCAAGGAAACTACAGAAAAAAATCAGTCTCACTCTTTATTGATCAGCCCTCGTATATTCATTCAATTTGTAGACATACTTTTGAGTCTGATGTTCTCTTTTGTTTACTGAGTTGAATGCACTGACATGTGGAGAGTTTACATCGACAGTTGTGGAACATAACGTCTTAATTTTGCAAGGGTAGCCACACCTGCTTAAGATTCACATGGACATCTATCGAATAAGGTCAGACTCCCGTGTGAGGAGAAGCTGAAAGCCTGCTTTGCAATTCTCACGAAGAGGATTAGGTGAAACAAATGGCTCTCTTAGAAGTTTATTGAATCATATCCTGCTATAGCACCATAGGATCTTTTGATGAAATGCCCAGGAGTTTTCATAGTCCGAACGGAAGATCAAAGGTCCATTAATTGCATCATATTTACATAAATACCCATCTACAAGCTATCGTATATTTACCAATTAGATTTACCAAAATTTTGGGTTCTGTGTATGCTACTACAAACATTTGCTTAAGACTTCTAAGAGACTAGAAGCCTGGTGATGCTGAGAAATTGATTGCTTATAAAGGAAATTGAAAAACATAAAATAATGACATCAAACAATTAACGCTACCAAATAAAATTTAATTGATTTAGGGGTTTTGTTATGACAGGTTTAAGGGGAGACTAGAAACCCCAGCCCACCAATGCTAAATGAGAAAATGTCATTCACATAAAGAGTCATTCAAAGTAATAACGAGGAAGGAACTTCGCTCCGAAGTTGAGTAGTAGTTTCAAATTGTAATTAAAACTTATTCTAAGACATGGGTTAAAGTCTAGCTCTGTATTCCAAAATTGGTAGGTGATTTAATTTTTTGTGAATGGTGCAGATTAAAAAATGCCAGGTATGATACATTTTAAAAATCTGACGTCTTGCATTCACATTACTCTCTCTATCCAATCTTCTACAAGCTGTTCTTACAAAACCCTACTGAATGTTAATTAGATAACCAGAAACTGTTTTATTATATGTTTCGTTGTAGGTACAAGGGGAATAAAACAGGCTTAAATGATAGGCAAAGAGCGGGTGGCTATGTAATGGCTTGGAAATTCCACTCTCTTTGCATGACCACGAGGAAACATGAATAGCGAATTGAAAAAAGAATAAAGTATTTGACAATTCAAACCAATAATAAAGAATATCTCGAAAATTGTTAATGGTTTACAATTGTGTGTATTAACGAGTTGTGTATTTTTGTGTACTAATTCTTGTCCATCTCTTACGTTTTACTAGCTATACAAGGTACAAAATTAATTTCGAATAAAAACTTCATAGTCTATTCACATAAAATTCAAGTTATGCATTTTATTTATCATGTGAATATGTCAAACCTGTGATATTTTAATTAAAATCGTTTTAGTCGTTTGGGAAAGTATAAAATAAGCAAAATGTTTCGTGTAATGACTAGTTTGGGGGGAAGTATCTTGGAAATCTGAAAAGATACTGGGCTTAGATGTCAAGAAAGGTCGTTTTATAGTTATGCTGTCCACATAAACAACGCACAGACTTTTTTTCCAAAACAAAAAATGCCATTTTTTGGGTTCAACGGTCCCAAAGATGTGTATCTAGGTGAAATTTTGATACCGAACTTTTGGGTTAAACACAATATGTTTCCCCTACCTATTCCATATAGGTGGGTGATAAAGTAAATGGACTGTCTTCGTCGAGTGGTCATCCAACATTCTGTCTTGTCAACTCGGAGATCCTTGTTTCGATTACCGGCTGGCATGTGTAACATTTCCTTTTAAATTAGAACTGTTCTTTACTTCCACGGGTTTTGGAAGTGTAAATTGGACCGTGGATTTTTTTTATAACAAAAGTGAATAAAACCAACGTTAAAACCTATATTTAGAAGGGTTAAAAAAACATGAAGTTATCAATTCAAAGCCTCCGATATTACTAAAAGTGTCTATTTCTGCTCATTTGTGAGGTGGTGGGGGATCCAAAGACTGCAAAGCTCTTTGACGTTAAGCTTTTGATTAAGTATAGTGTTCAGGGCTGCCGATCCAATATTTCTCGAATCTGATAAGTGCAACAATGATCTTCCCGCAACATGCCCTCTGCTTTCATCGCATTTTAATCCGTTGTTGCTGTAGTCGGCCGTTCTACGCTGTCTTCATCTTTGAGGGAATCCCTTCCTCTTCTAAACTTTGCAAACCATCGATAAATCGTGGATTTAGTAGGATAAAGATCCATAAATGCCCTATGTAGTATTTTAAGGCATTCTCTCTTCCCTAAACTGACTTCAAAATCATAGAAAATCATAGCATGAAAATGCTTTCGCTTGCGACACCGTATGCTAGGATGGATCTCAACACCTGCATGCACATACACAGAAGTGCTGACGTTGCACATTGTTGGAGCGCACCCAAGCTTGCACAATATGTTACTATCTGAACTTCAATCTACAGATAGGAAGACCTACTTTGGCTTACCACAACTCATTGTTGCCCATTCTCAAAACTTTCAGTGAGCTAAGTATGACTAGAGGTTAAACAAAAAATTAACATGAAAAGCTTTACACCTCAAGTCTGAAAAACTCCATATAATTATCAAAAGGCATCCCAGTATATAGTAAAAGTAAAGGCACCGTCATGAAGGGGTTCCAGGAACCAGGGGTACAGCACCGCACGCAGACCAGTCGGCCCGCTTCCCCTGGGAGGGAAGGGCGACCAGATCTGGGTCCCTAACGTTTCCAGATGAAACGTATCCGACGCGCATAGCCCCTGCCCACAAGTCACCAACCTCCTGGATCCCCCAAAGCGGAGCCCCATGCTGAGGAGAGACCTAACTGAGCGACGCCAGAGAAGAAACCTTTACAGAGCGCAAGCCACCGCCCAACCGCAACGCACCTTACACCGTCGACTGGTCCTAGAACCCTGAAACAGATGACAAGGAAGATGATGTGTATGGAAATGAGAGAAAGAACAGTCGTAATAGACGATTAACCACCCCAACACTCGCCTGGCGACCCAGGGAACCACGAAAAACCCATAAGCCAGAGTGCGCGGTCGCCGGTGATTGACCCTGGGACCTCCAAATCCGGGTCCAGTATATGGTAAAAACCAACAAAAAAGTTAACAATTGTTAAAATAGAAAATGTCAGCATATGGTTGTATATGGATTATATTGCAGACAAAATAGAATTTTTACATATGACATCTTATCTCTATGCTCGATAATTTCATCATCCCCCACAGATTAGAAACAAAAACACTATTGCAGACGTTAAAGTAATAATTTAGCAAAAAAGCAAACATCGTTTCAAGTTCATTAGGAAGTGGAAACGTGGCAACATTGCGTGGTAGCGACACTCATTACAAACTGCTGCGTATCACGCATCCAATTTTAAAAGCACTTTACGGAGAAATCGTGAGAGAAACACAGTTAACGTAAGCTATGGGTCTGTCTATTACCGTAAATGTTTGCTGTAAGAGTAATTAAACCTTAGTACGGTAAAGGAAACAAAAGAGGCTTTATAAAATATGACCTATGTAAATGAGTGCAAATGCTAAATAGCGTATAAAAGAAACTCCCTTAGAAGAAAACAACGAAATGCCGTGCGGAAGGAATATTTCTCTGGCAGTACGAAATGCATAGGACTGAGGGGAAGTACAGAAATGATTTTGTTTTGTATAATATTATCTACTGGTTACTTGCACATATGTACTCCTTTAAATCAACAGCGGTCCCATGGGTGACAATAACATTGTTGAATTTCCCCTTTATAATTTTACTTCTTTCATCAAATAGCTATTCCACCCTGAGGCAGTATTTTTAACACTTAAATGATTTCAGTCTAATCATATAATATATAAATTCAATAACAGTCCGCCTTAAAGCAATATGCGTATATAACAATATATAAAAATGTATGTAACAGTCATTGTATATGTTTATATTATTGTGTACATGTTCAATAATGTTATGTGAATGTATTACATAATTTAATAATGTAGGAGCTGTGAGAATAATAGGTTAAAGGTTGCTATCTATGAGGTAACAATGAGGTAATAATGAATTTGAAAGTTTAACCATACTACTTGTAATTCTTGGAAACAATAATGTAAATTTTGAGACAGTTTAAAAATAGCCAATCAGCAACCAGAAAAAAGCTTAAGTTAAATGTGGGTATTCTATTGGATTAGGAATAGCCAATCAGAGATAATTTACAAATTTAGGCGGTAGAAATCCAGTCAGTTGCTTGTAGGCGGTGCTCATAACTGGACGCGTTGGTAGCAGACAGTGTTTCTAACCCGAGATGTGTCCTGGAGAAATTTAATACGTATTCAGTGTGAGACGAAAATAGTTTTACGTGTTAAAAAGTGCAAGTAATTAATTAAAGAATCTCGCAGCTCTCTATATCAGCGAAGTGTTATTTAAATCCTGTCAAGAATTAACAAAAAAATGAGTGAATTAAAAATAATAATCTGTGTAAGCCTACATTCTTGAGCCGCATCACCTCCTGTTAAGAAATCCATGTCTCTAGAATTAATACTGACGCAGCCGAGGCAAACATAAATATATAATATTTAAAGAAATAGTCAAATTACAAAGATAATATTTTTTAAACTTGGGGCAAATGCCACCGGAAAGTACATTTGGAGTGAAGGCCACCGGAAACTTTTTACCATACGTGCGGTTGCAACTTCAAGTTCGGCCCCCCAATAGTTGAAATTACAATACAACAACGTAAAGACAATAAACTAACTACTTCAAATTGGCTCCCAAAACGTGGGACAAATAAAAATACAACAAAACACCTTCTTCATATTGCCGTACATACGTGGGGCAGAAACTACTTCTAAAACCCAAATCTTCTATGTTGGATTTTCCACGGACATACACGTTTTGGGATCCCTGAATCCCTCCAGAAGTATTTTTAACAACAGATCCGTGTCTATCTATAAACGTCAAACATCGTGTTTAAAAAACGAAAAGTGGGTCAAATACCAAGTTATGAATTTAATTTCAGCATATTTCATGGATTTTTAAGAAAATTAGCGCACCCAAAACTACAATTGTCATTGCTTTTATTGTTTTTGTACATTATGCTCCAAAAACTGCATTAAAATCTTATATGATTAAATTATATAGACTGATAAATAGTACATCTTGAATTTTCTGTAAATTTCTTGTGAATGTTCCTTTGGTCGGATTTTTTTATAACAAGAAAATGTTCAAAGATGCATAAACATACCAAAAAATGCAGAGATTATTAGAATACACAATTTGTGACGCTTTGTTTCTGTTGCAGCGTTAGCCTTTACGAAATATTCTATATTGCAGGTTTAGACATGTTCTAAGCGTCACATAAGGAATATACCTGATTGATTGTGATTCTTCCTTCACCCTTCGTTTCTTTCCATCCCAACAGCTTTTGGACGAATAAACATTTGAATCCTTCTTGCTTAATTTTAAAGAATTTATTGGAAAAAACTTATATTGCAAATACTAGCGAGGATAGAAATATAACTTTTTATATAATATACTTATATTTATATTACAGTTATACTACATAATTATATTTTATATAATATGTGTGAATTTGTCATTGATAGAGAAAGTCTTACGAATGCATCACATAAGATGTTTTGTTACCCTCACTATCAACAATGGTGAACTTCTAAGTAATTTACTTTGATGCTTTAATAGCTTGGGCTTGAATAGTTCACTACTGCAGTGAGTTTAGAAATAGAATAAACCAACTGCACAGCGACACGGACTGGGCCTAATTGACCAAGATCTGTTTTGACAATACCGTATTTTTTACTTTCTCTTCTACGTATAATAAGTAGGGGAAGTATTGTATTCCACCCAAAAATTCGATACCGAGATTTCACTGGAAATATGTTTTAAGACTCCCTGAATCCAAAAAAAAGCATTTTTGGAAACGTGTGTGTGTGTGGGGGGGGTGGGGGGGTGGGGTGTGTGTGTGTGTGTGTGTGTGTGTGTGTGAGAGAGAGAGAGAGAGAGAACAGCATAACTCAGAAACGAACAGTCGGATAAACACCAAACTTGGTATTTAGGTTCAGTATCTTCCAGAGATGCGACACCAAGGTTTCCAAGAGAATCTTCCACCCCAGATTACCCTTTACATGGAACATTTTACGAAAATTTTAATTTTCTCAAAAATGGCTCTAACGATTTTGATTAAAATATCATATATTTAAAATACTTTCATGACAAATAAAATGTATATTTTGAATTTTCTGGGAATGTCTCCAAAAGTGTTCATCAATGTGAACGACGTTTGCATAACTGGTAAACAATAAGAGATAGGCGAAATTTTACTATACAAAAAATGTAGATCGCGTTAAAATACACAACTTATGTCATATATATCTTTTTTTTTTGTTGAGTGAACCATTCTCAAAATATTGCTTGTTATTCCCTTAAATGTTCCAATACTTATACTTTTTCTCAAATGGAAATTCGTTATTCATTTTTTTTGTCCTGGTAATGCAAAGAGAATGGAATACTCCACATAGCAACCACCTCTTAAAATATTTGAGTATCGCTTGAAGGCTAGCAATTTCCCTTGCACTTACAAGAAAATTAGCAATAAGATTGACAACTCGATATCTCAATTAACATGAAGCATATGGAGAATAAGCGTTTGTAAAAATAGTTTGTACAAGAGTAGAGAAAGTTATCAGATTTTTTCTATGGGGTTGTTTGAAAGAAAGTGTTAAGCCACATGCCCCCAGACATTGGGCGATCTGAAGTACATTACACAGGAGATTAATGGTGCTTACAACATCCTCCAACGAGCGGCTAGGGAAATTGAACGACGTACTGAATTACTCTGATGCAGCAGGGCGAACCGTTTTTAAAATATTCTACAGAGATTAATAATCCTCCAAACATACTCCACATTTGAAGTTAGGTATAATACGTTGTTGGGTAGCAAAATTGGTTTTAAAATAAATAAAGAAGAAAATGTGCTAATTCTACATAAAGCACTCTGTAGAACTCCCTGTATAGTGAAACATGTTGATAATATAAAGAAAATGTTTGTTTTCCGTATTAAATATACCAAACAAACGACAAATAATGCCGCTACTTGATGGTATTTTGGATTGTGTAAAGCTATCTGGTATCAACCTTCGAGAGCTGCCAATTTCAGATTGACGTCGCTCCTTCTGTTAGAGCTTGGTTTACAAACCAAGCTCCACTTCCTCCTTTCCTTGGGGGAAAACGCTTCCTGCAGTATATTGGAATAGCAAGGCATTGCGGTTTAGTTAAACATTGCGGTCATGAGATGAAACCAGCGGCTTGTCTTTTGCAGTCGCTGCTCTTGCACCTTCAGGTCCACAGGGACTACTCATAGTCACAATAAAATGGAATACACAAGTGTTCACTTCTGTATTTTGTTTAGGGAAGCAAGCGTATTCGACCAAAACTTTAAGATACCACAAGATCCTGGTATTCATGCACGGTTCCGGTAATTTTATTTGCCTTCATATTTTACATGCAAAATATCCTCAGCATTAAAAAGATGATGCGATGAATCGGTATATTATCCATAATGTTGTTATTCTCATTTATTTAAGAACATAATTCAAAGCGGATCCTGTGTATGACATAGTGAGTTGGATCATGGTGTTCTGGTTCTCAACCACAGGGTCTGTATGATTCGAGGCTGCCCAGGAGGACGTCGATTTTTCGGCCCATTTATAGTACCGGTATCCAGTCAGCATCATGATGCATTTGAGGAACTACGTTAGATAGCGATCTGTAGGCCACTAAATACAGTATTTCTGCCATAGGCGGTTACAACGGGAATTATAAAATAATGGCGTAAATGATATCTGACAAAGACGTAATGAAAATATACACAGTGCCATGAAAAAAATCAAAAGACTATGTGATATAAACAGGCAGGAAATAGAATCTGAATGTAGATAAATATCAACATTGGAGCTACAAAATGAAATAAAAACTAGGTGGGGTAAGGAAAAATATATTTTGGAATTGGGTATGGACGGGAATAGCATGGCTTAGGTTGGGAGGGTGGAAAGCTCACAAGATGGTTGATGATGATGGCAGGAGGATTTGCCCATTATGCGGGGAACAAGAAGACTGGACGCATATTTTGGCAGCATGCGTGCAGACGGAGAGTATTAGGAAAAAATTATTACCGGAAGTATTTTTGGCTTCCAACAGACGGAGGGCAGCATGCTGGGGCTTGATTCTAAACAGCCAAAACTAGCCAAGCTTGGCCACATGCTTAATGGAAGTACGTGTACTAAGAGATAAATGTTTATGTAAATTTTCTTTAAATATATGTGGTGCTTCAGAATTTGTGTGCGTGTGTGTGTGTTTGATTCAGAGTATTTTTCATGTTATATGTATGTAGTTTGGTGATTATAAAAATATTTGTTTTCTGGTCGATTCTGCAAGTCACGTATTCAGACCAGGTATTCTTCTAGAGAGCGTCTTATGCTCCATGCGACTTTCTATCCAATTAATGTAATACTTAAAGTACTTAATAAATACTATTACCACGATCACCACCACCACCACCACCACCACCACCACTACTCTTACCACTACCACTCCACCACCGTATTCCTACCATGGAAACACAATGTTACCCACATTATCCTCCCGCAGCGACTAAGTCTCTGGACCTCTGCCTTGCGCGTGTGTGCGTGAGGTATGGCCATCATACCACAGATTTGACTTTCTTTAATTCACAACAAGCTTGCAGAGTAGACATAAAATAACAAAACATAGTATGAAAGATAAACAGAAATGAGAATATCCATGAAATAGAATATAAAATATGTGCAGTACTTGTTCCTCCCTTAAAAAGTTACAATTTAGGAAAATGCAAATTATAAATAAAGTACCTCACTTAATGTGCTATAACTTTCAAAAATGTGAACTCCTTTGTTTGTAATGCAGATTACAATATTTAGTCTGTTATTCTGTCTACTTCTGTAAGAATATAAGTAACAAAAATGTTAATTTCTTCTTCTTGGTTTAGATCTTTCATTTTCTTCTGCCGGTCTTTTAAGTGGCATTCTTCCTTTCTGTAAGTAGCGTTCTGTTTGCAGGGGATCTAAAATTCCGTGAGCCTAGAGTAGGCCAGACTGACTGCGTAGTGGCCTTGGATTGGGCCATTCTAGTCATTACAACAGCAAAAAAAAGATACTAAACATTTGAATTATGCTAGTTTTTATTTGTGCTATTATAGTCGAAACAAGACCTTTGTGTTCTAAGTCTGTATGCATTTAAGATTAGCTGTCCTATAATAAAACTGTCATTTATTTGCTTATAGTTATTATTTTAGTACGTTTATTATTTTTTCAGACATTGAAAACACCGAAATGAGAGCTCTCTTTACTAGACTATTTTTGTAAACCCTTGTTTGCGATCGTACAGAGACTTTCCAAGCAGTTTATTTTGGGAATGAAAGCAGTTTTCCAAGCGCAAAATTGTCTACAAAGCGGTGAGAAATTCTTATAGCACTTAGCTGTTCTACTGCCAGTCGCTAAGAGCTTTGAAGATCATTCGCAACATAGCATGTTTTGAGGCAGTATTTTTAACACTTAAATGATTTCAGTCTAATTACACAATATATAAATTCAATAACAGCCCGCCTTAAAGCAATATGTGTGTAACAAGATATAAAAAGTGTATATTACAGTCATTGTATATGTTTATATTATTGTATACATACGTAATAATGTTATGTGAATGTATTACGTAATTTAATAATGTAGGAGCTGTGAGAATAATAGGTTAAAAGTTGCTAATAATGACGTAACCTTGAGGCAATAATGAATTAGAAAGTTTAAATGTTGCTTGTGATTCTTGGAAGCAATAATGTAATTTTTGTGACAATTTATAAAATAGCCAGTCAACAACCATAAAAAAAGCTTTAGTTAAATGAAGGTATTCTATTAGACTAGGATTAGCTAATCAGAAACTAAAATGGAGCAAAATTTACAAATTCAGAAGTCAGTTCCTTGTAGACAGTGTTCCTAACCGGACGCGAGACGAGTCCTCGAGTAATTTAATACGTATTCAGTGTGAGACGAAAATAGTTAACGTGTTAAAAAGTGCAAGTAATTAATAAAAAAATCTCAAGCTCTCTCTATATCAGTGAAATGTTATTTAAATCGTGTCAAGCATTAATAAAAGGAGTGAAGTAAAATTATTATCTGTGTAAGCCTACATTCTTCAGTCGCACCGCTAAGACATTCATGTCTCTAAAAAAATATAAATACTGACGCAGCTGAGGCAAACATAAATATATAATATTTAAAGAAACAGTCAAAATTACAAGATTAATATTTTTAAACATTTGGGGCAAAGGCCACCGGAAAGTACATTTTTTAGGGGGCGAAGGCTACCGGAAACTTTTTACCATCCGTTCAGTTGCAACTACTTCAATTTCGGCTCCCCAACAGTCGAGATATAATACATCTTCAAACTGGCTTTCCAAACGTAGCAGCAACAAACCTCCTTCAGTTTACAGGTAGAGAGTTTGTTGTTATTTTTCTTTATTTATAGTCCCTACTAGATCATATCCCGACTTATATCCATACATGCAAGTACTATAATACTACATTGTATACTTTACATTGATTAAATAATACAATAATTGTAATACATTGTTATAAACATATTTCACATTATTAAGTCTTGAACACAGCTAAACCAGTATAGCCTATTACCTATTGTCGCAACCTTAGGGGTTGTGACTGGTGAACGTAGCTTGGAGGTGAAGATAGATGGTAGAACAAATAACTCACAATGTTTCTTGGTGGCCCATTTTATTATATTAACTAGAACTTGATGATGCTGGGCTTCAGTTCCCAGCTTTGGGTCTTGAAGAGACCAGTTATGTCTTTAACAAATCCAGTCCTGAAGGGACTTAACATTCAGACTTGAAATTACCGAAGGCTCAACACACCTAACATATAATGATGTGTGAGTTTTCCCAATGGGATCTTACCTTGGAGAGTTGTCAGGTATCTTGTTGCAGGTCCAGCAGCATGGACTGCTGACTAGGAGTGCAGAATGAGAGCGATCCCCAGCAAGGATCTACAGCTCCTTATAAAGAAAGTCACTGTCTAGGGGGGTCTCGACAATCATGCAATGAGCATTACCAAGTATGGTGTGTCGCCGCCCTGAAAGTGCGTGGGCCCAGGATTTCCTAAGGATCATGTGATCCATCGGATAATTGCAGAAAGGCACGTATTCCTAAGGAAATGATGGCATGATGAAATCCCTTTGAAATGTCAAGGGAAGTGGCAGACCATGGTCTCCTGTTATAAGTTAGCTTCAGCTACAATTCCAAGTCAAGAAAGATCATGAAATATAAAAAATGACCAAATGTGTTAAAATGTAAGAAATTGCCCAATATAGTAAAGTATCAAATCTGTGACACATTATCTTGCTGCCTGCAACTGTATACGTTGAAGAAGTTTGTTGTTGCTGCTATGTATGGAAAGTCAGTTTGAAGATGATGTATTGAAGGAGTTGTATTATATTTCAACTGTTGGGGAGCCAAACTTAAAATTCGTTGCAACAGCACGTAAACAGTTTCCGGTAGCCTTCGCCCCAAATGTATTTTGTCCCAAGTTTAAAAAAATATTAACTTTGTAATTAAACTGTTTCTTTAAATATTTAATATTTATGTTTGCCTCGGCTGCGTCAGCATTATTTTAGAGACATGGATATCTTGGTAAGGCATGATGCGACAAGAATGTAAGCTTACACAGACTATTATTTTACTTCACTCCTTATATTAATACTTGATAAGATTTAAATAGCACTTCACTGATATAGAGAGCTGTGAGATTCTTTTTTATTGATTAAATAATTACAGTTTTTAACACGTAAACTTAATTTTCGTCTCTCAGAATACGTATTAAAGCTCTCGAGGACGCACAAGCAACGCACCCAATATGATTGCTGTCTGCAGGCAACACGTCTTTTTATGAGCACTGGAGGCAACTGAATAGATTTCAACCGTCCAGACTTGTAAATTTCTGTATTTTTAAGTCTCTGATTGGCTAATCCTAATCCAATAGAATACTTTCATTTAACTAAAGCTTTTTCTGGTTGTTGATTGGCTATTTTAAAACTGTCTCAAAATTTACATTATTGTTGCTTCAATAATGACTATTAGCTTTTAAACTTTAAAATTCATTATTGCCTCAAGGATATCTCATTGTTAGCAACGTTTAAACCTATGTCTCACAGCTCCTACATTATTAACTTACGTAATGTATTCATAAAACATTATTGAACATGTTTACAATAATATAAGCATATGCAATGACTGTTACATACATTTTACAAATTATTACATACACATATTGCCTAAAGGTGGGCTATTATTGAATTCACATATTGTATAATTTGACTGAAATCATTTAAGTGTTAAAAAAGCTGTCTCAACGTGACACCATTATACATTTTGTTTGATGTGTTATATTTAAATCTTGTTAATCAGTTTGAATGTGTTTCAAGAAAAAAATGATGTTTTTGAAATGAGTAGGGTTGTTTAAAGCTAAAAATATATCTTCAAGGATGTTTTGTCTTTTCTCTCCATTATATGACTTCTTCATTTAGTGATGAGGTGTTCTATAGTGATTGCAGGTCTCGCAGTGACGAGCATTTTCTTTGACGAGTAAGAAGGAATGGATTAGGCGTGAATGGCCTATTCGTAACTATGTGGATTTAGTTTCTCAGTTGTATTTCCCATTTTTTCCTTAATCTCAGTGTAAATATTAAATAAAGATTAAGACAAGAGTGTCCTTTAAGATAAAACAGGTCTTAAAGGACACTCTTGTCTTGATTTTTATGTAACTTGGTAAGTTTAATGTGATAAATTTAAGGAGTTAATAATGTAAGGTAAATTCACTATCCTGGATTATAACCACATCGTCAGTAAATGGAAAGTCAAGTAAAACCAGAACCGACTATTTTTTTCTATTTTCTAATTAGATCGTCAATATAAATATTACACAAACTACAAGCTACCTTGATTTACAGATAACTCCTCAGATATCTATTAATTTTAGTGGTTATTTTCGTCTGCTGATAAGAGGTATTGTATAGCTTTTATAATTTTTGCGGGTATCCTTTTTCTTCTAATATTTGCCATATTTATTTCGGTTTATTCGATCGAAAGCTTTTTCGAACTCAATATATGCCATGTGTGTTTCATTATTACACTCACGATGTTTTTCTATAATTGATTTAGTAATAACAAAACTCTTCCAATAGTAGAGTTTCAGAAATGTTTTAGGGACATTCATTAAATATTGTGTATATTTTATATGCACTACCATGTGTATACCAAACATATTCCTCTATAATTATTATTACCTTTTTTAAAATGTGTAGTACTTGGGCTTTTTGCCAATTTTCTGGGATCTTTTCCAACACATGCTGTAAAGATGTAGCAATCTAAATTAAATTAACCTCAATTAGATTATAAAAAAGCTATCAGCACTCGTGGTATTATTGAAAATAGTGATGCTATAGGACCCGCAGTCATGTCTCTACCTATATTTATACTATGTACACAGAAAGGCAATTTGTATAATTGGATTGCACTTCCGCCTATACTCGAGTAGATCGTGAAGTGTTTGTGATATGAAAATTTACACGCAAACATGGATTTTCTCCCCTCGTATCGCATCATTATTGCGGAAATGCAGTAACAAGTTGTCTCAATCGTCGATACATGTAAACTTTACTGTTACTCAACAGTGCAAATAAACTCCGTCATGCAGGCAGGCTACATTCTTATTAAACGCGCACTACCATGCTGTGTTGTTGGGCGTGTTAAAATGTAACCCATCTTGCCGTACTTGGAGCGCCTGCTAATTGCAAGGCTTTGTAAATTGGAGCATAAAAATGGTCGGAAACTGTAAACAACAAAAGAGCGTCGTTCCCTCCCCAACCCCCTCTCTACTCTGATGAATGTGCATTATACAGGGTGTAAGAAGCAAAATTACCCGGTTCCATGGTTTAGCATGCCTTCTAAAGGCGTAGCCTCATAATAATTGAAAACAATAACTTCATGAAAGACTTTTATGTTAGAGCAGGTTTCCAAATTATAAACCAGTACTTCTCTTATCCATAGGATTGAATATGGAATAGCGTAAATTCCATAGTCATAGGTTTTAGGCCATAGACATTATCCTCTCCGGCTAGCAAAGTATAGTTTATGCCATAACTTAACCACAAAAACACTTCAAAAGGGTCATTCGAAAAGTAATCAATACAAGTGTTATACACTGCCGTTTGTGAAAATTGCAACATCAAGAAAGAATTTTCCGAATAGCTCCAAACTTGGTGAAAGTGTAGAAGAGTGTGCAAGTAATAAGTCATTAAGTTTGAAGAGAGATGGGATACATGGGTCAGTGTTGCGCCTAGTGTAGTCACTGTAGAGATGTCAAACAAGGTGGAGACAATAAAGGAGTGCCAGGATGCCTCGTCGACGTCAAAGAGAGCCATATCGGCACGTGAGTGAGTTCGAACGGGGCAGAATGATCTCCGGGAAGCGGGTTTGTTCATACGTGACATTTCGGCTCGTAAAGGGCATGCTGCTACGACAGTGATGCGTGTGTGGAAGCAGTGGATAGATGAAGGACATTGTAAATGGGTGAAGTTTGAGAATACTGTACAAATGATTTGGAACTTTGTGAAAAATTTGGTTTGAAGGATCTGCCACTGTGCCTTGTTAGTGGGCCCAGAGCTTACCTGGATGGCCCAGCTGTCAGGTGTACCATATTATATGGAATATGCCATATTTAAGGTTATAGAAGCTTATCCCTTAGTTATGAAAAAGCAGACCCTGTAGAGAATGATTCTGTATTGTACTTAGTTTACAAAACAGATACCATGTTGCGTTATATTAACTCTTAAATACACCATTTTAGTTTGTTTTGTAAAATTATTTATTAATTCCTTAAATAAATTTATGAAATGTTTATTCAATCTAAAGAATAAAACAGTCAATCAATATTTGATGCTGTTTTTATGTTTTGTAGCCTTCTATAACGTAGTAATGTAATGTAATGTAATGCCATTTTGAAAATTGCAACAGCAAGAAAGAATTTCCGAATAAAACTAAACTTGGTGGAAATGTAGAAGAGTGCGCAATCAATAAGTGATTAAGTTTGCAGAGAGATGGGGTGCACGTAGGCCGAGCAGAGACCTCTGGTGTCGCTCCGACAAGGTCAGGTTGCGCCCAGTGTAGTCAATACAGAGCTGTCAAACAAGGTGGAAACAATAAAGGAGTGCCAGGATGCCTCGTCGACGTCAAAGGGAGCCATATTGTCACATGAGTGATTTCGAAATGGGCAGAATGATCGGTCTCCGGGAAGCGGGTTTGTCATACCGTGACATTTCGGCTCGTAAAGGGCATGCTGCTACGACAGTGATGCGTGTGTGGAAGCAGTGGATAGATGGTCGTACGTAGCGAAGAGCGGGTACTGGACCACGGAACATGACCACAGCACGAGATGACCGCCATCTTGTCCGCATGGCCATAACGGATCGTACAGCTTCATCCACAGTGTTGGCTCGACGCTGCAGCACTGCAACAGATGTGAACTTGTCTGCATCAACGGTTCGTCGCCGTCTGCTGCAGGTTGGACTGGTTGCATGCATACCATTACGTCGGCTTCCATTGTCCAGAAACTACAAGCTCCTCCGACTGCAATGGACACGTGAACACCGTTACTGGGGTGACAAGTGGCAAAATGTAGTCTTTACGGACGAGTCCTGCTTCAAGTTGTCCTACAGTGATGGCCGCATACGTGTCCGTCGGTACCGTGGTGAGTGTAACCTGGAGGGCTGCATTGTTGAGCGGCATAGCGGACAAAACACCAGGTGTGATGGTTTGGTGCGCCATTGGTTACAACAACCGATCTCACCTCCTACGAATTGAGTGCACTTTGAACAGCAACCGGTACCTAATAGTGGTTGTAGAGCCTGAGGTACTCCCCCTGCTTCAGGCATCTCCACGGGCCACATTTCAACAGGACAATGCCTGGACACATATTGCCTTCTTCGAAGAGCGACGGGTACCATTGCTTCCGTATCGAACATGTCTGGGATATGGTTGGTCGGCACCTGGTGTGTCACGGTCCTCCAGTAACAAGGGTCACGGATTTGTGGGCTCGAATACAAACTGCTTGGTAGGAAATCCCTTAGGAACTTATGCATATCTTTTTGATTCCATGCCATTTCACAAGGCTGAGATGCTCAGAACAAACCTTTTACTTTCTCTACCACATAGATAGTATCCAGAGAAGATATTGCATTCCAACCAAAATTCGAACCGAGATTCCCCTGGAGATGCATGTTACTGCGGCTCCCTGAATCCAAATAAAGCATTTTTGGAAACATGTCCGTGTGTGTCTGTAAACAACATAGCTAAAAATGAGAAGTTGGATAAATACCAAACTGATATTTAAGTTCACTATCTTCCAAGGATACGACACGAAAATTTTCAAGAAAATCTCTCCACCCTTACACTTTACATGGAGCATATTTCGAAAACTTTGAATTTCTACAAAATAACTACGATTTTGATTAAAATACCACTTACTATAGATATTTGCATTAAAAATAATTAACTTAAGGAAATAGCCTGTGAAGTATTCTTCATTCGTAAGAAATATTGTTGAATCTTGTATAATTGGCAAACGTTAAGCACTACACAAACAATGTAGATCTCTTTAAAACACACAACTTATTTCAAATAAGTTTTTACTTTCTCTACTACGTATAGTAAGTAGGGGAAGTATTGCATTCCACCCAAAAATTCGATACCAAGATTTCACCGGAAATATATGTTTTGAGACCCCCTGAATCCAAAAAAAATCCTTTTTGGAAACCTGTTGGTGTGTGTGTGTGCGTGTGTGTGTGTGTGTGCACAGCATAACTCAGAAACGAACAGTGGGATAAACACCAAACTTGGTATTTAGGTTCAGTATCTTCCAGAGATGCGACACGAAGGTTTTCAAGAAAATCCCCCACCCCAGATTACCCTTTACATGGAACATTTTTCGAAAATTTTAATTTTCTCAAAAATGGCTCTAACGATTTTGATTAAAATATGATATGTTTAAGATATTTTCATGACAAATGAAATGTTTATCTCGAATTTTCTGAGAATGTTTTCAAAAGTATTCTTCATTGTGAACGACTTTTGCATAACTGGTAAACCATAAGAGATAGACAAAATTTTACTACACAAAAAATGCAGATGGCGTTAAAATACACAATTTTATGTCATATCAATTTTTTTTCTTGAATGAACCATTTTCGAAATATTGCTTGTTTTTCCCTTAAATTTTCCAATACTTATACTTTTTCTCAAATTCGTTATTCATTTTTTTATGTCCTGGTAATGCAAAGAGAATGAAATACTCCACATAGCAACCAGTTCTTAAAATATTTGACTATCGCTTAAAGCCTAGCAATTCCCCTTGCATCTACAAGAAAGTTAGCAATAAGATTGACATCTCGATATCTCGATTAACATGAAGCATATGGAGAATAACCGTTTGTAAAAATAGTTTGTACACGAGTTGAGAAAGTCATGTGAGTTTCACACACAGATTTTTTTAAGTTTATATCGCTTTAACATATTAGTTATATCGCAACTTTACAAATTATTATTATTATTATTATTATTATTATTATTATTAAATACTTAACAATAAAACAATGGTTATTTAACATACTGGCAATTTTGAACCATTACAATTAACTAGTATAAAATTGTGACACTATAATTAAACTGATTGAACATTATATACTTTTATATAAATTTATGCTTTTGAAGAATTCAACTATCTTAGTGTACATCAAATAGTTGAGTGCTGTTTGTAATTCATTGGGTATCTGGCAGTATTGTCTCCATTGATCGTATTGTGGACATTCCACGATTATGTGTTTCGTCGTTAACAGTATGTTACACTATGCAGATGGATGGTTGGTCTTTTGAAAGAAGGTAACTATGCGTGATCTTATTATAGGCCATTCTTAGTCGAATATTAAAACCTGATCTTGTCTGGAAAGAGAATTACTGGGAAGACGTGTAGAAAACTCCATATTAAAATCACAGAGTTTGCTTCTCGCAGATTCGGGCCATCCTGTCATTCATTGTTAGTAGAGTTTCTTTTTAATGGTTGAGATAACAGCCTGGGCTGGTGTAGTTATAGTTGGCTCGCTTACTGGATGTTTAGTAGCTTCTTTTTCTGCCTGATCGGCCAATTCCTTACCTTGTATTCCAATGTGACATAGAATCCATACTAAAGACACTTGCTTTCCTTGCTTATTGCTCTATGAAGTAGTGATTGAATTTCTTGTGTAAGAATATGGGTTGATGACATTGTTTATTGCAAGCAGTGCACTTTAGAATCTGAGTATATAAAAAATTACTTTTAACATCGAGTATTCAAAACATGCATCACGGTTTGTTTAATTGCAAATAGTTCACTTCAGAAGATGCTACAAAAATCAGGAAGTCTGAATAACAGTGTGGTCTGGAAAAACAACAGCACAAGCATTTCTATCATTATACTTTGATCCATCTGTGTAAATTGCTGTATGGTTTCCATATCCGTCATGTAATTCATCAAATAGTTGGCGATAGTTTTGTTTCTGGCATAAGCCATTTCTGAGAAATCTGTTATTAATGGTTCGAATTATTCATTAATTGGTGATTCTCTTAAAGTTCTGTCAACATTAAGTTGTATCTTGCAATTGCATGGAAACGGTATGCAATTTCAAGACCAGCATATAGCGTCCAGTTCTTAAACATTTGACTGTGTGTTATCTTTGTATCTATAATGAATTGTTTAATGTAGCTATTTCTGCAAAGGTTTATTCGGATTCAAATTTAGTAATATAGAAAAATAAACTTTAGTAAGAACAATTTGCAGACCTACTAATAAATGATATAGTGTAGAGAAAGTCATAGGAATGTATCGCATCAGAATATTCTTTTAAGGAGGAACAATAAAATTGGCTTTAGAAATTCTAGAGAGTCATTTCCTGGACGCTTATGTGGGCACGGAAGTATCACATGATTTTAAAGAACGTTTCGTGAACCTATTAGCACGTGGATGGAATGTGCAAAATCATGCTGACACCTTTACGTCAGTGTTGTCGAAAGCACATAGTCAGCATACTGCTCGGATGTTTAAAGTTTTTATGGCTGTCTCTCTGCTAGATACTAACAGGAACTGTGACATTCAGTCTTGATATTTAATTTAATCTTCCGTTAACACCGCAAGATCGCCGGAACTTCCTCACTTTCCAGGTAAACTTGTCTATTGCAGCCTTATCATTGGTTGATGTAACATTGCAGAGTAGAACTTTGGCTAACTAAATCTTACTAACATTTTTATTGATTGTAGAGTAGTACTACTGCTGATAATTAAAATAAATTTGGAACCAGAATTACACGCCAATAATAATTTTCCACCCTTCCCCATTGCTATACCCAACACCCACTCTACCACGACAAGCTCTCCTGTCTGGAAACCTTCTACCCATTCCTCGAACCATCTGGATAGGCACCGGTTTGGTCAAAGTGACCTGAGATCACAATTGATGTAAACCACATGGCTTTCGCTCTCGTTAGCCACCAAACGCCTTGCGTGACAATTGGTGGAGCCGCCAAATGGGCTTTTCGTCTTTTCTTTATTCGGCCCAGGAGAACCAATGTAACTTTCCGGTGGAATGAAATATTTTCTAAGTATCCTAGGAAAGTGTTCGAGGATCCAAACATAAAGATGTTTACAGTACTTCTTTAGAAATGTTTATAGTACCTGAAAACAAGTTAAAAGGAAGATTGCTATAAAATGTTCGGATAATGTTCCTTCGCACTATACGTATTTAGGTACCAGGTTCTAAATGTGAATCAGACTTGAAAACTTTGATGCAACGGGCAGGACTCAAACCATGGATCTTCGACTTTCTGTGCGATACTCAACCGCCAATCTACAATGGCGTTTATGCCTAAATGGGCATCTCGCTACGGTAGCTCAGTAAAAGAGCATCGGCACAGAGAGCCTCGGATACATATTCGACTTCCTAACTTGGTATTGAATTTTTCCATTGTGATTCAAGTTTCCAACAGCGGAACATTATTCTCTTCTAGTCGTAACATTCTCTGCATTTTGTTGTTATTGCATGATGGTAGACACTATTTTTCGGATAAATGGATCAGTAAAAGCCGTTACTCTGGTGCTAAACGCGTGTACCGATAGACTAATTACAAGGCTAAAAACAGTATCCAATGTTACTACAGCAGTGCAGCGCTAACGCGTTAATAAACAACTCAGTAATACTGTATTGCAAATCAGTGTTGGCAATCCTGGGAAAATTTCAATGATGACAAAGTGTGTGATGCCAATGAAAATTGATATTTTAATGGATTCAAGTGAGAGAGGTCACGCGAAAGGCCGTTACAGAAAGTAGCGATTTTGCTTACAACCTATGATAAATAAATTATTTTATTGTAAAATCTCTAAATTCAAAAAGATCATAAGCCAATCTGCCTGTGGAGAGAACGGTGCTTGTTACGTTAGTGAGCATCGTAAAGTGGCGCTGGTGCAACCATAGGATAATTTGCCTTAAATGTTTTAAAAGCTTTCACATGTCAACCTTATGAAAGGAAGTTCAAGCTGGCCATTCTACTTTGTTTCTACATCACCCATTTTTTGTTTTGTTGTTGCTTTTTTCAATAAGTGCGTTTATGCTGTGTCGGCTTATTTTCGTTGTGGGCGAGGCTATTTTTGTCCTCTCCTGTTTCTCCCGGTTTTTATTATCACTGTTTTCTCTGTTCACCGAACACACAAACACACATGCTTATGGCAGGACTCGAACCCGCGACATTCAGCTTGGTGAAACGCCGAAGCCAAACGCTCCAGCGACCACGGCTACGAGAAGAAAAACTCTGAACCAACAGTTGGGACTCGAACTTGGAATTCTCACTTTCGTACTGTTTGCCTTTAACCATTCGGCTATGATGCAGAACCCGTTGATTAATATAGTCTTATTACTGATAGATATTTTGATTCAAGTCTTCCAGAGTATACAAGTTTGTCTAGTATACTCTAATTTTTATTAGCCTCGGAGACAAAGGTCTCTCCTACGGAATGTGCACGAGCATACCCATGATTGTGTAGATTTTTCGGCCACGCAGCATGATGATGGATAACTAGTGATTTGTGGGTCTTGTGAACCAATACTCCTGCAAGTGGAAGCGTGGTGCTAACTACATAATCTCTCCAAATCGAATGGATGATTGCCCAACCTCTGTCGTACGCATGTATATAGTTGGGCTTATAGAGTTGAGCTGACTATTGGACTATAATTATCATTATTATTATTATTATTTATTATTATTCAGTACCGCTACGAAATATCTTGTATTTAGATAGAAGGATCGAGAGATAGCATAAGTACTGGTACTACAAAAATAGAAACGCATACACACACTATATATATATATATATATATAATTTATTGTCGATAACATTTGTACTTTATTCGTCGCTTGCACATCGTAGAGGATATGTTCAATTGGAATCAGAAATTCAATATTGAGGCTTTTCTGTTGAAGCAGGCTTTGAGATTCCCTGTTTGAGAACGGATTGCTTAAAACAAATGGCAGATATACCAAATCATACTTAAGTCAAGCGTCTTGTAACAATACAGCCAATAGACTTAAAAGGAGTATTTCGGTTCCAAATAAGCTTTTAAATGGGAAAACATTTTTACTATTTAGTCAAAAAAATGGTACTAAATAACAAGTAAGGAGAATTTTTGAAATTCGTGAAGTTTGCTTTATTGTTGCTGAATATTGTATAAAGAAGTCTTAAAACATCACTAAAACCTCAACACAGACAACCACATATCGATAAAACACATAGTTTGTATCCAAAAAAGGTATTTGTGGCCTCAAAGGCTGAATATATTAATACTCAAATGTGGAAACAAAGATATGTTACAATTAAAGCAGATTGCATTTGGCTTTGTCCTTCTCACACAACATTTGCCATTTTGAAATGAAATTTAACAATCGATAATGTGATATAAACTCGCTTTCATGAGATATTAAATGCCACTCCACACACTAGAAGACTTTAGAACTTTACATACTCCAAAAGTACATATATAAATAATTTAGACGGCCGAAAAGTGTGGAGACGGCCGTTCCCAGACACGAAGCTCAATAAAAGCCCTTCTTCGCCTGTCGTCGAGAACCAACTGTCACACACTTTTTTACTTTCTCTACTACGTATAGTAAGTAGGGGAAGTATTGTATTCCACCCAAAAATTCTATACCGAGATTTCACCGGAAATATATGTTTTGAGACCCCTGAATCCAAAACAAAGCATTTTTGGAAATATATCTGTGTGTGTGTGTGTGTGTGTGTGTCTGAACAGCATAACTCAAAAATGAACAGTCGGATAAACACCAAACTTGGTATTTAGGATCAGTATCTTCCAGAGATGCGACACGAAGGTTTTCAAGAAAATCCCCCCCACCTCAGATTACCCTTTACATGGAAGATTTTTCGAAAATTTTAGTTTTCTCAAAAATGACTAACGATTTTGATTAAAATATCATATATTTAAGATACTTCATAACAAATAAAATGTATATCTTTAACTTTCTGGGAATGTCTCCAAAAGTATTCTTCATTGTGAACGGCGTTTGCATAACTGGTAAACCATAAGAGATAGACAAACTTTTACTATATAAAAATGTAGATGGCGTTAAAAATACACAATTTATGCATATACATTTTTTGTTGTTGAGTGAACCATTTTCGAGATATTGCTTATTCCCTTAAATTTTCCAATCATACTTTTTCTCAAATGGGAATTCGTTATTCATTTTTTGTCCTGGTAATGCAAAGAGAATGGAATACTCCACATGGCAACCAGCTCTTAAAATATTTGACTATCGCTTAAAGCCTACCATGTTCCCCTTTTATCTACAAGAAAATTAGCAATAAGATTAACATCTCGATATCTCGATTGTAAAAATAATTTGTACAAGAGTAGAGAAAGTCATGTGAGTGTAGCACATTAGATTTTTCTCTTGATGCATCGCTTTGGGAAGGTCAGGTGATGATGACGTGGAGCGCTACCTATACTGGCGGAGAGGACACAACCTGGCGAGGTAGAAACCTGGTGCAGCCGACTTCTACTGTAAGGCAGGTTGTCGGCGTAATAATAAGCAGGGGCCGAAAATTGTAGTTCACGACTGCAGATACATAAAAACTACGGCCATCTCTGCAAAACAGCCACTCGGTGAAAGAAAAGCCACAATTGGCTCACTAAGCAGTAGGGGTTGTTTCTTTTATCACTGAATGTGAAACTATTAATTTGTAAGTAGACATTTACTGCGTTTAACAGAAGAATTTTATTTAATATTGGATTTACGTATTACTTTCTGCTGTTTCCCACAGATTATAAACATTTAAGATGACCGATTTACGTATAGGTATGTGTCAAAAAGACATTTAACCTGAAATTTCAAATGTAGCTGTTGTAATAATGAACTTGGACTTGGTTTCTTAATACTGAACGGGATGGCTCATCTGTGGCTCGCATTCTGGATATCCCGGGTTCATCCCCGACGACCGCCCACTTTAGCCTATGGAACTGTTCCAGGGTTGTAAGACCAGGTGACGGTGTTCGGTGGGTTGTGGCTGGTCGGTGGCTGTGCATTCTTTTCAGGATTCTTCCCTGGTGTCGCTGCCTTGACTGCCGGAGGTTCGGTGACTTGTGGTCAGGACTGGGAGGCGTCGTGGCTTCGAATGCGTGCCGTACCCTGCCCCGTGTTCGGATACTCCTCCGTTTTTTCGCACCTTTACCTTTACCCTTAATGATGCATAATATAAAAAACTGTTTCAAACATTAAAACCTAATTTACATATAATGAGGACGTTGAAGCTTTCCTTGACCTGCCATAGAAGAAGGCCTTAACAAATCTTTTCTATTCTGTGTGTGTATATATTATTTTGGATATCTGTGTTCATTTGTATTCCTAGTACTGGAATACCTCGAAGATATTCGTTGAAATTTTCTTCTTAAGACATTAATATTTCAACCACAGATAATGATTTCATTATCAATTAATTTAATACTGTCTCATTTTCTTGCTATTCACATTGACTTCATGCCAGTTGTTTTTTGTGCTTCTATTCCGCTCTCATTATTATCACTAATTCCACTGTTTAGTCTCTATTCCTTTCTTTTTCTATACACCTCAGGCAATTAATAATTAGATAGTTCTCTCATCGTGCTTCATAACATGGCTTCATTTCTCATCACCAATTACAATATTGCCTTACTGCATACATCTCAGATAGTATGTTTCAATTTTTTGTTTGTTTTAGGGTTGCAAACAACATTAGAAGATCCATTACCTTTACAAAATAGACAAACATTTCTGATACAAAAACATGATATGTGTTTTTGCTATCCATTACTAATTCACAGTATCCTCGTATATTAAGTCTCCTCAGAAAATGTTATTTTTAATTACTTTACCTAAGTGAAATTATTCACTAATGACCCTAAAATATAACGCAGAATTACTCGATGAGTTGTATAAAAACTGATAAGTGATTATTTATATACGTCTTCTTTTTATTACTCTTATGAAAACCTAAAATATATGTCCATAAAAGGAATTAATATCAAATATGCTTTGTTTAGTCTAAACCCTAAGGACAATAAAAAGGAAATTGATTATTATAAACAATGCATTTTTAGAGTTATAAAGGTTTCCATTTAAATAATATTTTATGGCTCTTAAGGTGAGGAAGGTGTTTTGTTGTAATTGCTATTTGCAACACGTATGGAATCCAATTTAAAGTGGGAGTTGTATTATATTTCAACTGTTGGGGAGCTGAACTTGTACTAGTTGCAACCGCACGTATAGTACACGTAGCCTTCGTAAAAAAATTTAAAATATAACTTTGTAATCTGACTGTTTCTTTAAATATTATATATTTATGTTTGCCTCAGCTGCGTCAGTATTTTGGTTAGAGACATGGATGTCTTGGCAGGGTTGTGGTACGACTGAAGAATGTAGGCTTACACAGATTTTAAGTTTTAATTCACTCCTTTTTATTAATCCTTGACACAAATTAAATAACACTTCACTGATATAGAGAGCTGTGAGATTATTTTATTTAATACTTGCACTTTATAACACGTAAACTATTTTCGTCTCGCACGAATACGTATTTAATTTCTCGAGGACACATCTCGCGTCTGGTTATGAGCACTGTTTGGTGGCAACTGAACTGTTTTCAACCGTCTAACTTGTAAATGTCTGTACTTCAAGTCTCTGATTGGCTAATCCTAGTCCAATAGAATACCTTCAGTTAACTAAAGCTTTTTCTGGTTGTTGATTGGCTATAATTAAACTGTCTCAAAATTTACATTATTGCTGCTCTAATAATGACTAGTAGTATTTAAACTTCCTTACTCATTATTGCCTCAAGGTTACCTCATTGTTACCTCATTGTTAGCAACGTTTAACTTATATTCTCACAGCTCCTACATTATTAAATTACGTAATGCATTCACATAACATTATTGAACACGTTTACAATAATATAAGCATATGAAATGACTGTTACATACATTTTACAAATTATTACATACACATATTGCTACAAGGTGGGCTGTTATTGGATTTAAATATTATATAATTTGACTGAAATCATTTAAGTGTTAATAATGCTGCCTCAAAGGTAGTATTTAAATCGTGGAATTTTCAGATGAAATGTACTAATATTTAAATAGTATGTTACAGTCGTGGTTTCTAACAGATATATATATACTGATTTAGGATCTAATGAAAACATACTGTACATTTTTAATACATAGATGCAGGTGCAAACCCTTAAATTGCATTAATATACAAATTCATTTTTAATTGAAAAACAATTATTGTGTGTCAGAGGTTTCTCACATTCTTAATTTGGTGCTATTTGAAAGAGAGATACTGAACAAGGCATACCCCAAAGTGCAGTTGTACAAAGCTTGTGTTTAATCTTGAAGGAAACAATGAAAACACAAAAAGTAAATTTGCATTTAAAGTACGCATCCTTGAGAGTTATATCGCATCCCAGTTTCCCTAATCTGAGAAAACGTATTAGGCTTTCGTACCGTTTATATCCTGAACAATTATCATTAAAATTAATGCTTTAATACCAGTTCCATCCAGAAGTTTTATGTGAGTCACAAAGACAGGAGATAATGTTTCGGGCAATGAAACCTTTGTCTCATAAAATTTCCTAACAATGATTAAATAGTATAAATACCAGATTAAAGCTATACATACCCCATATTTGCCTAAGGGTTTCTAGGTACAGCATTAAGTCTGTTTTGTTAATTGATGATATCACAGTCCATTAGCCTGATTGGTGTATTTTTGTACGTCCGTACTTTAAAAATACACTTTATTTTGTATATATTTTTGTAACAAGCGAATTGGTGAAATGATATGAAAATCAATTAATTACGGGCTTACTCTGTGCTCATGCCAAAGATAAAGCCTGACGGGATTACGTTAGCGAAGTAGCAGTAGCCAATGATAGGCTGGAAATCCGAGTGTCATTCATCGATATTGCAATCTCAGCGCTAGAGGGGAAACAATCCGATTATCAACATCATCGCACATTCATACTAAATCGTGCATCGGAACAGGTTTAATCCAATATGCCTAATTTCAATATCTAACCAATTTATTACAATAACCGCAGAATTGAAAGCCCCGGCAAAGTTCTCTTTGAATGCACGTTTGTGTCCGGAAATGTTACCGGGAAGAACAATTCAAAGCCGTTTTGGTTTTTATTTTGTACACGTCTGATTTAGTGTACAAACGGCACACGTCACATGCGATTTGGCATTGTACTTAGCCTGTCTGTTCACCACCAAGCCTCCAATTACACGTCAAACTACGCCACCTTAGGGTTAACAAATTCTATGAACTAAAATACAATGGTTCTGGGTTCAAATTTTGACTGCAGAGGGAGAAAGTTTACTTTGTGTATCTTGATGTAAAATTAAACTGTGGTTTGTAGTTGCTTGCGATGTTCAGGCGGATGGGATTCTCTTCTTTGCTCTCGTAGATGTGGCTTGCAGAGAATAATTTTAATAAATTATCGTAAATAAATTCAAGACTTGTGTTTTCACTAAATGTACTTGTATTTTGATTTTTGTATACAAAAGAATAAATTTACATTTTCCTCCCGGAAATCCTACAAGTTAAGTAGGTACAATGACTACTTTCTCTTAATGTCCTGCACATTACAATTGTTTTCAAATGAATAGATGCTGAATTACATAATTTATGGCAAATAATAATTATTCCGAGTTAATAAAATGGCCTATTTCTCGTAACACCTCTGCTTCAGCAAACTTCCGGAATTAAATACATTTTCTTCTTGTACGGTGACAATAAATATGTGAGGCGATATGATTGGCTTAAAATCTGTTTTAGTCTAATTGTTCTAATTACAAGATTTTCTGTAGGTTGCTGATGGCTGACGTGTAAAACTATGATGCTTCTGCTTTTACATGAATATTCGTTTTTATTTAGCCAAATGATCTTAAGAGTACAATTTATATAGTGTAGTGTGGCTTATTGTCGTTTGAGTACACATGCACTTAGAATGAACATTCTCTGGACGTTTTCTGCAACCATTGATGATGTTACTTCTCCAACATGGGCGATGTGTGGCACACAATTAAATTACATTTCAGACATACACAGTAAATACATGCAACCTCTGGAATTAATACTAATAACATTGCTTTTAAATAACGCCGTAACTACTCATTCGTTAACTGTTGATCAAATTAAATGTAATACACAACACGGTTTAAATTTATTTAGGGCTTGCATAAAATAGTTATATAACCTCTTAGGTACCTTAGCTAAACATCCAACAACCCGAAATGTGATATAATGCGCTAGAGTTACGCAACTTTGTTCATTCACTCCGTTTATTTTCATACCTGTTACACAATTACTCTGAAATAAATTAAACCTAACAAATTTTTGCAGAAATGGTTTCAATATACATTTTTTATCCGGTACACAAAACAAAAATAATAGTAAGCTATTTTGTGTACCTCTGACTTGATATAAACTTTCTGTTCAGGAATAACACAAGAGCGACGTTGAAAGTGTATTTCTAAAATAGTGAAAACTCGTATGAACAACATGGAATATTTTGAAAGTGGCTAATGCTATGATAAACTCCATTTGACAAAGTTATGTATCTTAACGAGCTACACTTTCGTCCCTTTTTTGTTTCTAAGTTATGCAAAAGTATACAAAATATACGAATGAAGTTGATAAAATAAAAAAAATAAAAATTTTAAAGCTTAGTTTGGAATAAGAAGATTTTATTTAAGATCATTGACTGGAATCCTTAACCGTGTCGGACTCTTGTATGAAACTTGAAATTAACTATATTAACTCTTATTTATACCAGTCTTATGCGTTCACACGCTCATGTACACAATAACACGCACCCCAGAATGTGTATTTACAGTGAAATCTCAATATAAAATCCTTAATTGTAAAGAAACACTTCATCTGCTTACAATAGTTAAATATTATAAAAATTAAAAAAAGTTTTTCGTTTCTTTAACAGTATAAAATAATATGAAAAACTGGATAACTTACATAAATGTTAGAAGTCTTCATTTTTATCGCATTTTGTGTAACTGATAAACAAAAAACATACAGACCAAAACTTACCTAACGATATAAGGATGATTAAACTATAGGAATTTTATGCTATAAGATGTTTTTCTCGACATTGGCTGTTTCCACAATGTTTTTGTTGCATATTTTCAATTTTTAGGTTGAAATTTTATGCGGCATTTGTGTCCACTTTTGATATATGTCTGTTTCTGCATCTTGCATATAAATATACCAGGTTAACCTAATTTATTTCTGGACAAACATTTATGATGATTACATTAAAAAGGATAGCAGAATCACTTTAAAATCAATATTATACTACCCTGGGTGTAAGAAATATCTGTGAATTAGTAATGGGTAAAGAAAATTCTGTGAGCGTTACACCTTCTGTATTGTAATTAGGATTATTCGCTGTTCTCCCCAGAGCTACAGATATGAGAAGCAATGATTAAAACCAGATGGTGAAAGAAACAATAGTGTGAGAATCAACTATATGGGTATTAATGGCTTTTTTATTTATGGACGCTCTTTAACTACAATGCTCCTTAGTTCTATATTACTCAGAGGCCTCTTTATCAGGCTTGAGGTTATTTTACGATTACAACTAGAGGGTGAAAGAAACAATAGTGTCAAAAGCAACGATATGTACACTAATGGCTTTTTTTAATTTATGGACGCTCTTTAACTGCTGTGGTCCTTAGCGTTCTAATCTATATTGGGCCTGAAAGACCGGAAATTTTGCTTAGAGGCATCTTTATCAGACTTGAGTTTCTTTTACGTGCCGTAAATATACGACACGGGACCACCCTCTTTACTTCCCTTCCGAAGGAAACCATGCTAAGGATTTTTACGCTCGTAAAAGTTCATCGCCCTCCGCCGGTCTTGAACCCGCGATCCCGGGAATCGGATATTAATGGAGGCATTTTCAACAAAATAAAAAATGCTACATAGGACTACCTCGATGCATTATTGATTAACATGCACAAATTCCCTGAGTTCGATTCGCTAATAGTGGTGTAATTTTTCGTTTATTGTAATTGTTTGCTTCCTAAAATTTTAATGTGAATGAATGTGTGTTCAGTACTTAAAGTGAATAAACCATTTGTTTGTTTAGCCTAAAGTAAAACAAATTAAAACACACATTAATCAACAGAAATATTCTTCTGAAATTGATGGACGAGATCTAAAGAATTCAAAAGAATCCTTACATTGCGCTGAAACTGCTGCCCATAACTTTAGTAAGCAATAATTACGGTTAAAAGTCCGACGAAAATGTTCAAATTTGAGAATTTTTATTTATTACGTATGGAAAGTCGATTTGAAGTAGTTTGTATTGGAGTTGTATCGTATTTCAACTGTTGGGGAGCCGAACTTGTAGTAGTTGCATTCTCACGTATGTTAAACAGTTTCCGATAGCCTTCGCCCCAAAATGTACTTACAGGTGGACTTTGCCCCAAGTTTAAAAAATATTAGCTTTGTAATTTGACTGTTTCTTTAGATATTATATTTATGTTTGCCTTGGCTGCGTCAGAATTATTGTTAGAGATAAGTTTCTCTTAGGCAGGGCGTGATGCAACAAGAATGTAGGCTTACACAGATTTTTAATTTTAATTCACTCCTTTTTATTAGTCCTTGACAAAAATTAAATAGCACTTCACTATATAGAGAGCTGTGAGATTCTTTTATTTAATATTTGCACTTTTTTAATGCGTATACTAATTTTTCGTCTCACACGAATACGTATTATATTTCTCTAGAGGACGCATCTTGCATCCGGTTACTATCACGGTCTGCAGGAAACTGAATAGATTTCAACCGTCTAAACTTGTAAATCTCTGTATTTCAAGTCTCTCATTGGCTAATCCTACTGCAATAGAATACCTACATTTAGCTAAAGTTTTTTCTGGCTGTTGATTGGCTATTTTTAAACTGTCTCAAAATTTACATTATTGCTGCTCTAATAATGACTAGTAGCATTTAAACTCTCAAACTCATCATTGCCTCAAAGGTTACCTCATTGGTAGCAACGTTTAACTTATTATTCTCACAGCTCCTACATTATTAAATTACGTAATGCATTCACATAACATTATTGAACATGTTTACAATTTTATAAGCATATGTAATGACTGTTACATACATTTTACAAATTATTACATACATATTGCTTCAAGGCGGGCTGTTATTTAATTTACATATTATATAATTTCACTGAAATCATTTTATGTGTTAAAAATAATGCCTCAAATTTATCTCGCGTGTGTAGACAACTTCATTGCTTTTACTGTAGAGCGGGACAATCTATACCAAAGGCGAATGCTGGTGGTAATTAGTACAGCAAAACGACGTATCGTGAAGCCCATAACAGTCCACCAGCTGGTTTAGACTTGCAGGTATCTCTGAAAACAGTACATTGTTGACACTGCCCTGGCAGGGTTTAACAGGCTCAATCTACGCATGACGCATATACAAGCCATAACTGTTTGTTCTTAAAGGTTCTCACCCTGAATCAAGATTAATATATGGTCCTAAGTCTAAGGTGAGATGCTGGAGGCGCTGCAATTTAGAGAGTGTTCAAGTATCTGTGTTGTAGAAGGTTAGATCTATGTTCATTTTAAGGAGAATTTATTCGAACCAACGAAGTGAATATGGTACTATAATCGTTTTAACTTAAACTTTAACTTATCGCGCTTAATGTAATAATCATTGAAGGACATAAAGGAGCTGCAATTGTACATGTTGGTTTTACAATGATTTACAGACTGGGAGACTTATATACGGTGTTCTCATGTGAATTATTATGATCTGTCAAGAACATAAATGCAATTACTTTATAACTTTCACAGACTGTATGAGCGTAATACATGCCTTAAAAGAAGATATTCACGCAAGGCTATAATCCAGGAAATATAACAGCTATTTCACCATATTAAGAGCAGAGGAAAACAAATCACGATTTGGATACCTTCCCATGTAGGTATTAATGGCAACGAAGAAGCAGACTTTGCAGCGCGAGAAGCCACCAAACATCCCCAAAATGATCCTAAGATAGCTACCACCTACCGGGATGTCAATCTTATGTGAAAAGTAAAATAAAACGTAACTGGACAAATAGATGGCTTAATAATGGCCACACCAAGTTACAGGACACATCTGCTAAGCATCTCCCACTAGATTAATCAATTTGTGATGCTGTGATCAAATAAAAATAACAAAACTTCATATTGGCCACACAGGACTCCCATATACTACCATTTTATATAAGGAATCGCCACCTGAATGTCAACATTGTCATCAAACCTTAACCATCAAGCATATCTTCACATAGTGCCCAGCTTACGAGGAGAAAAGGAAACAGTATAATATAACCGCTCATCTTCCAAAAGTATTTAATAACTCCAAAATTATCCAAGCCATCCTTAAGTTTCTCATTGTATAACCTCCCGTAACTGTACAACTGTAAAGGATTTACAGGATTTACTTTGTATGTTATTGAATTAATTTGTTATTATGCGTATCTGTACTGTAATGGCATTGTATTCACGTTGGTATATTGTTCTATAAATTTGTATATCTCAGTACAACCGTTAGCAGTTAAGCAACAATAAAGAAATTAAAATAAAAGAATTAGGTACAGTAGTTTATAACACATTCAAAAATGTTCGGGTACTTATCGAAGCATTGTAGTGCAGTAAGTAAATCGGTACTAGTATTTAAGAATTTAAGGAACGACCTAAATTAAATGATTTTATTTCAATTTAATAAGAGAGAATAACAACCAAACCATATTATTTTATTTATACTTTCAAACAATATATAAAAAAGTGATAGCAAACGAGCGATAGATATGGCTGTGCAAGACGGTGTGGTCAGCTATTCAAGCCGTTGTTATGACATCGTAACTAATTTATAAAAACCAAAATTGCTAAATTGTGGAGAAACGAGGGGCTTAAGAAAGACAGTAAAAATAGTATATTAATTTCTCTTTCATAATAAACTTCAATAAAACATGTTCCTTAAGTATACGTTCTTTATTACGCAAGGAAAGATGTGAATAATTACCTTCTCTACTACGTATAGTAAGTAGAAGTATTGTATTCCACCCAAAAATCCGATACCGAGATTTCACCGGAAATATATGTTTTGAGGCCCCCTGAATCCAAAAGAAGCATTTTTGGAAAAATCTCTGTGTGTGTGTGTGTGTGTGTGTGTGTGTTGAACAGCATAACTCAGAAACGAACATTCGGATAAACACCAAACTTGGTATTTAGGTTCAGTATCTTCCAGAGATGCGACACGAAGGTTTTCAAGAAAATCCCCCACCCCAGATTACCCTTTGCATGTAACATTTTTAAAAAATTTTAATTTTCTGAAAAATGGCTCTAACGATTTTGGTTATAATATGATAGTTTAAGATATTTTCATGACAAATGAAATGTATTATCTCGAATTTTCTGGGAATGTCTCCAAAAGTATTCTTCATTGTAAACACTTTTGCATAACTGGTAAACCATAAGAGATAGACAAACGTTTACTACACAAAAAAGTAGATCGCGTTAAAATACACAATTTGTCATACACTTTTTTGTTGAGTGAACCGTTTTCGAGATATTGCTTGTTATTCCCTTAAATTTTTCATTTTCTCAAATGGGAAATCGTTATTCATTTTTTCGTCTTAGATATGCAAAGAGTACTAATCTGTGGCAAAGCGAATGATGCTGCACATAGCAACCAGCTATTAAGAGACATGTCTATGCTTAAGGGCTATTGTATTTCTATATTGCCCTTGTAAATATATGTTCCCCTTACATCTATAAGAAGATTAGCAATAGGATATTGTCTGCAAATTTTTATCTCGATTAGCATGAAGTAGATGGAGAATTAGCGTTTGTAAAAATAGTTTGTATAAGAGTAGAGAAAGTTATGTGACTGTAACACATCAGATTTTGTTTGCCGGAATAATCACAGACTGAAATAGTATTATAGTTTTTTACTTGTCCTTGTTATAGAATCTCCTTTTAAGAGGTTGGCATATGTACTTGTTCCACCGGTATATCACGACATCTTAAGCCTTTGATCGAATGTAATTGCGGGTATTTATATAAAATACCATAAAATTCAATATAAATGAAGCCCACCTCGTAGGCTATTTATTGTTGTTATTTTTCATTATTTATAGTCGCTTTGACTACTAGGTCATATCTCGACTTACATCCATACATTGTATACTTAGCATTCATTAAATGATAAAATAATTGTAATACTTTAAGTAAAGGAAGCCTTGTACTCTACACAAAATTCTGCGTCGAGATTTCGCCGGAAATACATGTTGAGGCAATATTTCATATCATAACATGCTGTGAATGCCAGAGTGATTGTAGTGTAAATTAATATAATTGTATGTACAGGATTTTAAATGTTTGTTAGCCATAAGTATTGTTAGGAAATAAGTTTACACGACCTCACTGAAACTGACAATAGAAGTGGGTAACAATAAACCAAGGAGTTGAGTTGTTTATCACTAAGAAGAGAAAAACAAATAACGTCAGGGTAGCGTGCATTTTTTTAGAAATGGAGGGAATATCTTCCCTAGAGTATATATGTTAATAGCAGTGATTGGCTGACAAAACAGACGCTAAAGTGCGAGCGATTAGGTAACCAATAGCAGCTCTATTACAATGTTTAGGCAATTCGGGGTGAAGGAGTGTATATTCTCGAGCCATAAGGACGTGTCGCGCAGTTTTGAAGGATAATTCACGAGGTGCACGTCACCTAGTCCTGAATAATCTCTCGCGAGGTACACGTCGCAAAGTTAGTTACAAAATGTGAAGTACGTGAAGTAATTGGTACGCGGCAAATATAACGATTGTAGTTACATTCGGAAATATCTCAGTTTCAGTCAGGCGTGTATAAAGATTAAATATGTGAATTATTAATTAAGTGTGACGGCAATAAAAGTGTAGAAACAAATTATTTTATCAGATTTGTCTTTTAGTAACAAAACCCTTTCTGTTTACACACCCTGCTTAGAGACATCTGCTTGACTGAGTTGTAATAGCTAGCCGGAGGACAAAAAACCCAAATTTAAAATAATAAAACAAGAGGCGCTCAACAAATAAGATAACAATAGCCATTGAGAACTGCGACAATATTTTGTGGCACCCCTGAAATAAAAAACACTGTTTTAGAGAGAGATATATATGTGTGCGTGTTTGTAAATAATATAACTCAAAAACTAAAAATCTAATAAATACCAAAATTGGTATTTAAGCTCAGCCTAGTTCAAAGGTTGTCAAGAAAATCCCCAAACCAAAGTAAAAAGGTGTAAAATAATTTATTCCGTTAAATAAAATTAATAGGATTGAGGAAAATGAAAATTCTATTAATCACTTGTAAGGTATAACTTGAATAGAGGTATTAGTCATACTAATAATCTCTTTACGTGATTCTTTATATCATGTTTTATGGAAAATGGCACTTACGATTTTTATTATAATGCCGTATATAATTAAGATATTTACATTAAAAATAAAATGTATGTCTTAAACTTTCTGGCATAAGCCCTTGAAGCCCTGTTAATGTTTAACTTTTTTATGGCATAAGCCATTTCCTGGATATCCATTATTTTTCAGCACTTCATTTTATAAAAGGGCTACAGTAATCAGTTCGTTTCTCGCAATGTCATGGAAAGTATATGGAATTTCAAGGTCGAATATAGCGACGCTTTTAACACCTTGACTATCGATTCGGATTTCTCTTGTGCCTACAACTGTAGGTGTAATGAGGCTATTTCTCTAAACATATATTTCGATTATTGTCTATTCAGTCTTTTGAGCCACTGGAAGGGTGGAAATAAGGATTTTGCGCGATCGGCACAGCAGCCAGAACAAAGAACAGACTCCGAAGCCGAACTGGTCACGTGTCAGCGGTTGTTACCTACCCTCTCCACTGGCTCAAAAGACTCTGAACAGACAATAACTTGAAATAATTATTTATTACTCTATTTATTTTACGACGGATCTGTTACTGGATAACTCTTAGATCGATGTGTGGCGGACAGTTAGCCTTCTAGGTCTCATCCCTGTAGCCACTTGCTTGGTTACGTGTCCACAGAGACATTAGTGCATAGCAACTGGATCTTCTGCTTCGTGCCGTGCAGTTTACCTGTTTTCATTGTCTGTGGATAGCTGACACAGCATTACCACCTATTTTTCATTTTACTTTCTCTACTACGTATAGTAAGTAGGTGAAGTATTGTATTCCATCCAAAAATTCGATACCGAGATTTCACCGGAAATATATGTTTTGAGACCCCCTGAATCCAAAAAAAAAAGCATTTTTGGAAACATGTCCGTGTGTGTCTGTCTGTCTATGAACAGCATAACTCAGAAACGAACAGTCGGATAAACACCAAACTTGGTATTTAGGTTTAGTATCTTCCAAAGAAGCGACACGAAGGTTTTCAAGAAAATCCCCCCCCACCCCAGAGTACCCTTATATGGAAGATTTTTCGAAAATTTTAATTTTCTCAAATATGGCTCTAACGATTTTGATTAAAATATCATATGTTTAAGATATTTTCATGATAATTGAAATGTATTATCTCGAACTTTCTGGGAATGTCTCCAAAATTATTCTTCATTGTGAACGACTTTTGCATAACTGGTAAACCATAAGGGATAAACAAAATTTTACTACACAAAATATGAGAACGCGTTAAAATACACAATTTATGTCTTATTCATTTTTTGTTGAGTGAAGCATTTTCGAGATATTGCTTGTTATACCCTTAAAATTTTCAATACTTATACTTTTTCTCAAATTCGTTATTCATTTTTTTTGTCCTGGTATTGCAAAGAGAATGGAATACTCCACATAGCAACATAGCAACCAGCTCTTAAAAGATTTGACTATCGCTTAAAGCCTAGCAATTCCCCTTGCATCTACAAGAAAATTAGCAATAAGATTAACAGTTTCGATATCTCGACTAACATGAAGCATATGGGGAATAAGCGTTTGTAAAATAATTTGTTCAAGAGTAGAGAAAGTCGTGTGAGTGTAACACATCAGATTTTTTCTATTTTAGACTTAATTTGGAACTTTGGGTAGTGGTATTAAATATCCAATCCGGTATTTACCTTAGCGGCTGAGGAAAACCTTGAAACACTCGGCCAGATTAGTCGGTCCACGGGATTTGAACACGGGACCTCTCTTAAAAATAATTGTAGAAGCCGTGTAAAAATAAACGACAGTGTATAGAAAAAGTAATGTGAATGTAACTCGTGCAAAATGTTTTGGTTGGAACACATTACTTTCTCTACCGAAGTAAGAGCAAGAACGCCAATCCTGAAATATTAAAACCTCATATTTTGAATTATTAGTTGTATTTTCTGCTTACGAGATCACAGGATAAGTTAGCAGCACACTTTAAGCCACTAACTCTCGTGCTTTCCGTATTTTCTAAGCTTAATTAACGCAGCTTTGTTTTCCGCTAGTGTCACGTTACTTAAACTTTCAACTTGTGTTTGTTTGCAGTTTACATGCTTCATTCTGTTACTTTAGCAGTAAAAGGTGCATTAGCATTTAAGGCTTCACTCCGGGTATAATCTGATTAACCGTGTTTCTTTTGTTATACGCAAAGCTACTAACTTCCTTTCTCTTTATTTGCACACATCATTATGCCTTTAAATAATCTTCCCGTTCTGCAGCATTACTTCGCTTCGTGCCTAGCGTTTACAAGGCTCTTATCGTAAATTTACAATAAAGAAAGCAAACTTGATGGCATTAAGCTACAGTTTTCTTTTAATAACGAATAAGCTTCTATTTAATGTTAAAATTAACCATAAGCGTTTGCTAAAATAACTCATAATGTATTCTGGGGGCCAGCATTAAAATGCTATATTTCGTAGTTAATAATTTATGTAGGAAGGCCCGGTTATGTTTTCTCATTCCTTTTAGTAATACTTTGAGAGCACATTACGATACAGGCTACAAACAAGTAAGTAGCTTTATGGATTCGAGGAAAAGTTTAAAATAAAAGAGGATAAACCATTTTTACTTTCTCTACTACGTATAGTAAGTAGGGGAAGTATTGTATTCCACCCAAAAATTCGATACTGAGATTTCACCGGAAATACATGTTTTGAGACCCTCTGAATCCAAAAAAGCATTTTTGGAAACATGTCTGTGTGTGTGTGTCTGTCTGTGAACAGCATAACTCATAAACGAACAGTCCGGATAAACAACAAACTTGGTATTTAGGTCCAGTATCTTCCAAAGATGCGACACGAAGATTTTCAAGAAAATCCCCCCACCGCAGAGTACCCTTTACATGGAAGATTTTTAGAAAATTTTAATTTTCTCAAAAACGGCTCTAACGATTTTGATTAAAATATCATATGTTTACGATATTTTCATGACAAAATGTATATCTTGAATTTTCTGGGAATGTCTCCAAAAGTATTCTTAATTGTGAACGATTTTTGCATAACTGGTAACCCATAAGAGCTAAACAAAATTTTACTACACAAAAATGTAGAGCGCGTTAAAGTACACAATTTATTTCATATACCTTTTTTTGTTGAGTGAACCATTTTCGAGATATTGCTTGTTATTCCCTTAAATTTTTCAATACTTATTTTCTCAAATGGGAATTCTTTATTCATTTCTTTGTCTTGGATATGCAAAGAGTATTAATCTGTGGGAAAGGGAATGGTGCTGTACCTAGCAACCAGCTATTAAGAGATATGTATATGCTTAAAGGCTACTGTATTTCTATATTGCCCTTGTAAATATATATTCCCCTTACATCTACAAGAAAATTAGCAATAAAATAGAGTCTGCAAATGTTTATCTCGATTAACATGAAGTAGATGGAGAATAAGCGTTTGTAAAAATAGTTTGTACAAGAGTAGAGAAAGTCATGTCAATGTAACACATCAGATTTTTTTGTTCCTGTAATCTAGTAGATTACTTTACAAACCGTATGGTATAAGTTCATCATATTTTTGGAGGGTTCTACCTGATTTATCCGTAGTTCTATGTCTCTACTTAAACCTTCCTGTTTTTTCTTAGAGGAATTGTTTAACACGGTATGGAACCTTTGGAAATTCAAGTTTTGAAGCTATCTGAACCCTCAAAATACTATTAAGAGAGAGAGAGAGGGCAGTGAAAAATGTACAAACTTTATAAGCATTTAGAGCATTTTTTTAAAAGCATATTGAATTTTCCTTACCCCTTTACATGAAAAAATTAGTTATTCTCTCAAAATTGTGTGTAAGGTTTTTAATATATTTTAGTTATTGATTACATTCTGCCCCAATTACTATGGAAGGTAGAAATATTGTATTATATCAGAAATGTCGATACATATAATGCACCGGAGATACACGTTTTGAGTTCCCTTAGTCCAAAAAGAATGTTTAGCAAACTTTGTATAAAATAATACATTATACAACAAGACTATAATGGTATTAATTAAGATGCGGGTTTCATAATTTTCATACCAGCGTCTTGATTACATTTGTAGTCGAGCTGTATACAAATGTTTTTGGCCAATCACTCAATAATTTCAAAACCTTTAGTTTTTACAAAAAAAATGTTATCTTGTTAATTGTATGTAATTAAATGCTGATCGGATGGCAACACCGCCGACAGTACTTTGAGCGTGATTGCGAGCAGGGAAACAGATTACACCGTTGATTCCTTACAGTATTTATTGTTATTTGTAGACAATGTGAAAGCAACAGATATTGAAGCAAAAGAAATTAAATGAGTTTATGCTAATATTATAATTAAATGATCAGTTTGTCTTAATTTCCGGAAGTGTTAGATTTTTCAATCAGTGTTGTTTTCAAAACTCACGCCTGCCATTTCTTCCATCCTTCACTGCTTTTCTGAAGATGTTCAAAAAGAATGGGCGATAAGGGAGCTGCGCGTATATTATAGTATGGTCGACCAAAACAAATATTTAGCAATTTTCCCCCGCCCTAAACTACCTATTATTGAACATGTTTTTGCTTTTTTTCTCTCAAAAGTAGTCTGAACGATTTTTAATAAATTAGCGTGTGTTTAAGACTTAACATTTTTAATTTCTGTGAATAACATGTGAAGTCCTTTTCATTTTGAATGACTTCCATGTAATCCGTAAACTTTAAGAGACAAAGCATACTACACGAAAGATTTAGAGATCGTTAGATATATAAAAGTATGTCAACTTTTTCTGTGGCACTAAGTATTTTAGAAATACTTACTACATCTGTAGGATTTCTCAGATTAAACTGTGACGCAACATACATTGGGCCTAGAAAACATTGATTCCGCATGGGTTCAAACAAAAACGTGACAGTTATTGAACAGTTGTTTTACTTTTCGTATTTGTATGCAATCAGGTGCATGTTGTTTATTGATATTACTTCTGATAAAGAACATTAGTAACGTGAATAAAAGAAATCACTTTTACAGGAATAACATACTCGTATGTTGTAATATACAGGATTATTCAAAAAGAAGGAACAGATTTTAAATATTCATTTTTAATGAACGACAATAGATATCAACACATACGTCACATCATTGAATAGAGAAAATTTGAAAGTTTTAAACCCATACCTACTAGTTTCATTCAGTGCTTACAGTGACGCTGGGTTTGTTTACGAGAAAATGGCGACGCCACAGGAAAAGTCGTTTTGTGTGCTGCAGTATGCAAAGAGTGAATCCATTGTTTCATTTCAGCGTGAATTTCGTTGTAAGTTCAACAAAAAGCCACCGCGTCTTAAAAATGTACAATTGATACAATAAATTCGTAGAAGATGGCTGCGTATGCAAACGGAAGAGCACTGGTCATCCCCGCATAAGAAATGGGGCTCATTTTGAACACACAAAATAAAATTTTGAACTTTTATCTATTCAGTGATGTATCGCATGTGTCGCCATCTATTGTCGTTAATTAGAAATAAATATTTAAAGCCTGTTCCTTCTTTTCGAATGACCTTGTATAAAGAAAATCAAATGTGACACATGAGATCTTTTCATTTGAATTATTTGCTGGAAAAAAATCAGGTAGGTGTTTCCACGGCAACTTGTAATCTTATCCATCTTTCCAAATTGAAACCATTTCTAGCCGAGAATATATCTTGATTCACTGAAAGTGTTTAAAGACTTTAGAAATAAACTGTATGTATAGTGATTCGAATGTGCTACATTAGTGGTGTTTAATGCCCGATCCTATTATATATGATACCACAGACGGTGTACACCGGCGAGAACTGAAATTAAATTATATTTGTGACATATAATTTGGGAAGGAAACATTCCTTACGGGGAGCATTCCATGAGAGTTCTCTGAGGAAAACTTAGAGAAAGCTTATTTAGGAGGTATTCATGTACTGGAATCTAATTTAGTTATAAATAAAGATACTGGAACTAAAACAATACTTTAAAATGTCTTTAAAATCGAATTTGACCTAATTTTATATTTTGGGGAGGAGAGGCCTTTGCTTAATTTTATTTAGACTACCCTTCCCAAAAACCTCCGCTACCTGGGATTTGAACCGTGGATTCCCATTTCAGGGTCTGTACCTTAACGACTTCGGCCACCCGTGTTGGTATAAGAGTATATTGGTAAGAGAGTGTGGTTCATATAAGATACCGAGGTAGGGATTTAAACTTCTAAATTTAAAGTGTAAAACCGAGGAAAAACTATTGGATGATCACTTACAACAATGGGTGGAATCTCCCGACTTATCCGCTGTAGTGGTGATCTTCACGGTTGAGAAGTTAATACCCACTGAAGCTCATTTGTACCAATCACCGCAAAGGTATCGGTCCAATCCCGGAACAGTTGAGTAATGTTTTTCTGCAGCTTTCCTCCACTGGGCTTAGGTGCCAAAGTACTGCGGATTTCTCTGTGTCGTTATTGATTTATATCTCAAGATTTTATTTAATCTTGAAAAAGTACTTCGGCCACCAGTAGGAGAACGTGAGCTAAGTAGACAATTAAGTCATCTGGGTACTTCGATATTTTACTGGGCCAGCTTTTATAACCCCCTTTAAAACTCTCTACCAATAATAAACTTTCTGCTGCAGCAGAAATGAACTTTCCTCGCAGTTATTGCCCTATTACGGGAGTTTACTTTCTTTTGTGCGTAAACTTGTAATAACTTCCAGGAACACTCAGAAGTTGAACTAAAAGCTGCTATATAAGGCAGAACTTCTATGGATCGGATACATATGTAGAAGGTTTATTACTTTACTTCATATTTGAAACGAGTTTTACGCAGGGAAAATGTGATACGAGTGATTGTGCTAAGACTATTTTTAGCAATAACATTATCTTCGGAAAAATGTACTAAGAAAGAAGAAAATATAGGAAAGTAATACGTTTCTCATAAACAACACGAGTTAAATCAGCTAATTTTGTTTAATACAGTTGTTGGGGTGAAGAGCTTCAAAGTAGCGTTTGCCTTTATACTTTCTCTACTACGTATATAAGTAGGGGAAGTATTGTATTCCACCCAAAACTTCGATACCGAGATTTCACCGAAAATACATGTTTTGAGACCATCTGAATCCCAAAAAAAACATTTTTAGAAACATGTTCGTGTGTGTGTCTGAGTGTCTGTGAACAGCATAACTCAGAAACGAACAGTTTGATAAACACCAAACTTGGTATTTAGGTTCAGTATCTTCCAGAGATGCGACACGAAGGTTCTCAAGAAAATCCCCCCACCCCAGATTACCCTTTACATGGAAAAGTTTTCAAAAATTTTAATTTTCTCAAAAATGACTAACGATTTTGATTAAAATATCATATGTTTAAGATATTTTCATGACAAATAAAATGTATGTCTTGAATTTTCTGGGAATGTCTCCTAAAGTATTCTTCATTGTGAATGGCGTTTGCATAACTGGTAATAGACGAAATTGTACTACACAAAAATGTAGACCGCGTTAAAAGACACAATTTATGTCATATACATTTTTGTTGTTGAGTGAGCCGTTTTCGAGATATTGCTTGTCATTCCCTTAAATTTTCCAATACTTATTTTCTCAAATGCGAATTCGTTATTCATTTTTTTTGTCTTGGATATACAAAGAGTATTAATCTGTGGCAAAGAGAATGGTGCTGCACATAGCAAGCAGCTATTAAGAGATATGTGCTTAAAGGCTACTGTATTCCTATATTGCCCTTGCAAATATAAAACAAGGGGAACATAGTACGCCTTAAGCAATAGTCAAATATTTTTATAACTGGTCGCTATGTGTAAAATGTAATTCTCTTTGCATGTTAAAAGATCGCTTCTGCAAATGTTTATCTCGATTAATATGAAATAGATGGAGTATAAGAGTTTGTAAAAACAGTTTTACACGAGTAGAGAAAGTCATGTGATTGTAACACATCAGATTTTTTAATTTGGGACACAAACTCTAATATTACAGTTTAAATGAAGCACCCTACCATATTGACGTTCACCTTACAGTTCCGTGCTCATGTTTCTGACACCCTTTTTCCTCCACATTGTGGAGTTGTTAATACATATATTTTTTTACAATTTCTGGACAGTTTTAGGTAACATGTACCATAATGTGTACTTGAATACAGAGTTTTTAATTGGTAAAAGCAAAATGGAGAAAATTACATAGATTATATTCTTCTATAAATAAAAAGATTACCTTTTGGATAAAAAAGTTATAAGTATTTTAACGCTAATAGAATAACTCTGATAATGGCCATTAGAACAAGATTTTTCATATATATCAAATAACTGACGATATCTAAACTAAATGAAATGTTTTTAGGTCTCATGTAGATTTATTTAGAAATAAATTTAGCGTAGTATGGTTTTAAGCTACTGTGAAATAAATAATGTATAATACAGATTGCAGTTAGAAAATAATTGTAACAAAAATGGCTTATTTAGTAATAATTGTTAAAAAGCTATATTTTCTATATATTTCTTTCCATTGTGAGTAAACCTCAAAAACTACTGATCTGAAATAAGTATTTGTTTATTTCTTAATAGCATTATTCAAAACTGCAAAATTATAATCCATGATAAAATGCAAAAAAATGAAACCAAAAACATAAGCTTGAATAAACTGCCAGATATTACAGTACGGTTAACATAGGAATGTTTCCTTTCATTAAATGATACAGACGTATTGGAGAAACAGTGCATATCTCAGTTTGTTTTGGTCAAAATGTGGAATATTTGCCTCCTTGTGCTCACATATTCAATTATTTTCTTTATAACTTGCCTACAGAAAAATTTCTCTGTCTGTGCCGAGAGCAAGAGAGACTTGTTGCTTACATCACAAAGCGCTCAATTGCCTGCTAGTTTTTGTGAGCAAGAATCATCGTGTAGATTTCTCAAAAATTGTCTGTCAAGTTTAGATATATTATTATGATAAATAAACTGTATGAATATCTGGAATTTTCGTAAATTGTCTGAAATCTACATCAAGATCGAATTTTCTTTATGTGAAATTGTAAGCGCTTATTACAGGAAATATGTAGATCTCGTCAGAAGTTGCAGGTTGCCAAGTAAAACCTTTTGTGTTGCGAACAATTTTTGAAATATTGGTGGTTTGAATATTTTATGTATAATAAATACTTTAAATTTTAAAAGATCGTTCTTTTATTTCTCATGAACAAAAGCTTTCTGCTTTTAAACAGTTGCTTTTGTTTCTGCCTCCCGTAATTCCTGTTATCCAAAAGAAAATATGCACTAAATATTAACACTTATACAATTAGTAGGCCATAGCAGAGTGGTTAGACCGCTTGCTTCTCTCCTAGGTGGCCAGGGTTCCCCCGCCATTTATACCACCAATTGCTCCATCATCACCTTTCCTTTCATTCATCTCGCCGCCATTTCATATCGTCTCCTTCCTCGCTCTCATATCAAGGTTCTGCTAGTTGTCTCTGATCCATAGTCTGTCTGCTCCCTAAAAGGTTTCTGATTCCAGGCACACGCTTATAAGTCCGTGGGGGTGTAAGCCTTAACAAATGATAAGCCGGTTGGCTTTATCAGGCAACCCAATGTGCTGTGTAGGGAGGTTTTGTAAATTTCTACAAACTACTTATAACTTGTTCTTGTCATTATGGAGCTAATGTAAGAGCCACGTTCTATTATGACTTAGCATCGGGTATTAATTTCTGTGCAATGTTCGCAAAGTTACATTGCTGCTTAATAACAAATACCACGGTACCTTCTGCGGCGAAGTTTACACCGACTTTCTATTTCATTAAATATTAATTTATATACACCGTTCAAAGAGCTCTGGACATCACAAGGTAAACAAAGCGGGTTCTGCGAATTCCTACAAAGTTGTGGTTTGCAATAATATGTATATGTGAATTCCTACAAAGACCAAAGTTTATCTCCCGTTTAGGACAGACTTGCGATTGGGTAACCTTATTACATATTCATACAATTACAAAATTCTTAAACAGCTAGACATTAGGTGCTTAATCCAAACGTTATTAATTTTTACTTTCTCTACTACGTATAGTAAGTAGGGGAAGTATTGTATTCCACCCAAAAATTCGATACCGAGATTTCACCGGAAATATATATTTTCAGACCCCCTGACTCCAAAAAAAAGCATTTTAGGAAACATGTCCGTGTGTGTGTCTGTGAGCAGCATAACTCAGAAATGAACAGTCGGATAAACACCAAACTTGGTATTTACGTTCAGTATCTTCCAGAATGAGACACGAAGGTTTTCAAGAAAATCCCCCCCACCGCAGATTACCCTTTACATGGAAAATTTTTCAAAAATTTTAATTTTCTCAAAAATGGCTCTAACGATTTTTATTAAAATATCATATGTTTAAGATATTTTCATGACAAATGAAATGTATATCTAGAATTTTCTGGGAATGTCTCCAAAAGTATTCTTCATTGTGAAGGACTTTTGCATAACTGGTAAACCATAAGAGATAGACAAAACTTTACTACATAAAAATGTAGTTCGTATTAAAATACACAATTTATGTCATACACATTTTTTGTTGTTGTTTAGTGAACCCTTTTCGAGATATTGCTTGTTATTCCCTTAAACTTACCAATACTTATGCTTTTTCTCAAATGTAAATTCATTATTCATTTGTTTTTGTCCTGGTAATGCAAAGAGGATGGAATACTGCACACAGCAACCAGCTCTTAAAATATTTGACTATAGCTTAAAGCCTACCAATTTCCCTCTGCATCTACCAAAAAATTAGCAATAAGATTAACATGTCGATATCTCGATTAACATGAAGCATATGGAGAATAAGCGTTTGTAAAAATAGTTTTACAAGAGTAGAGAAAGTCATGTGAGTGTAACACATCATATTTTTTTTTAAAGTTCCTGGTTTACCCAGTTTATCATTACTGTGTTTTCACTGTTTTTCATTACCGCTTATTATCGCAATTGCACGCACGCGCACACACACACACACACACACACACACACCCACACCCACACACACACACACACACACACACAAACACCACACCCATGTCCATGGCGAGACTCTAACCCGCGACCCTCAGTTTGGCGGAGCGCCGAAGCTACACACTCCAGCGACCAAGGCTATGAGGGCTGGCTTATTCAAAACAAATATCAAATTCTTGTACTTGATTTTATTTCTGTAAGCACTTTCTTGACGTAATCAAGTCTTGTGAGGCCTCCACGTGAAAATTCGTTTATCACCTCTTGTAGAAAATTGTCTTTCCTCAAAGCTTTCTTCTTTTTTTAAATGAGACATTTGCTGTACTGCGTCACTTTACGAATGTGTTTCTTTGCACTCTGTACAAATCCTTTAAAAATGTGGCAATAAAAATTAGTATTAAGCTCTGCATGGATGGTTCTGCGGTAAGGTGTGAGGCTCGTATCCGGGCGATCCAAAGTAAGATATCCCGTCGACCGCCCACTCTGATCGTGGGTTTTTCGTGGTTTCTCCTCGTTGGTAAGCAAATGCTGGAGTAGTTTCTCATCTACCACGATTTCTATTTCCTTCATTTCCCTTTAATTCCGTTTCTTTCTCATGTTTCAGGTGTGCTTCTAGGTTTCGTGGCATATGACGATGCCAGACAAATGGCGCGGATGCTTGTTTAAAGAAAAAACTATTCCCCGCGGACACTAAAGGGCTACTTGGTTGGCAGGTCGTTCACACCCACTCTGGGCAGCTCCAGTAGTGAGATGGGTCTTCGAGCTTGGAACTGTTAGGGACTTCCGCGCGTCTCTGTGGTCTGTAGCCTCCTGTGGTTTCTTCACGTCATCCCTTCCTCCTAGGAGGTGTTAGCCGCAATATATGTCCCATAGGTCATAGCACGCGAGGTGTCCCTCTCTGTTGCATACCCTACACCCTATACTCTATAAGGTCTACATGGAAAAGTTCACATATAATGCGTAGAAAAGACCACATATCTGCTGTGGAAGCACCTTCTTCGCTTTTTTATTCTGTGGCTTGACAGACATCGTCATACTTCCATGGTGATTGAAAATGTGTAAGGGGAGTCTAATGACTGTGATCGGCGTGCAGCGACTTTAACCTGTAAGCCTTTGCTATCTTATCTTGCCTAACAGTGGGGATTCAGCACCGATCCAGAGGGAATATTGTACCTAAGTTCCACGAGGGGGCGTCCCCGGGAGGAAGCATCTGGCGAGAGGAGACACCGGGCAACCGGATCCAGGAGTGATGATACAGCAATTGGTGGGCCCCTAAGGTTTCCAGAAGTAGACACCAGGCGGACAGGCAGACCGGCAACCGCGCTTCACATAAGTGGGTGACCAACGCCTCGCCAGTGTAAGCCGACACTTCCGACCCTGAAAGGTACCAACAGGATGAAGGATGAATAAAATAATGAATTAAACGAAATGGAGGGACAGGAAATTCGGGGGTGGAAAAAAACCACTCCGGCATTCGCCTGACGACCCGGGAAAACCCCCGAAAAAAACCATTAATCAGAGTGAATCGCGGTCACCGGGAATCGAACCTGGAACCCTCCGAATAGGACCATAGGCGTTGCGGCCTGAGTCATCCCGCTTGGTCAGCACTTCGTTACTGGTGAGAGTGAAATAGAATGGTGTTGACGCACCTCTTTGGATTGCCATTTCTTGTTGAAGACGTTACTCAAAACGCAATTTCACATATATGTTATAAACATTTTTGACCAAGTACGATAAATTTTAATCAAAGAGCAAATATAGCATTTTTAACCCCCTAAGGTGGTTAAGGTTGCTCAGAATGCTGCACCAACCCCAAAAGTGTGGTAACTATATTCCATTTCTCCAATATTACACGAACACATAGCTACCCATAGCTTCTTAAAGCATTAATTGGCACGACGTTGTTGGAGTTCTCGATACAGCGGCTGCACGCCACGGATAAGCCTGGTGAAATTTAAGCTCTTCATCGCCTGCATTAAGTTGCCTGTATCCTGGCTATGTTACAGAGTCCGTAATTAATTAATTTATAATGTTACATCTCGCAGCAACGCCTGGATAATGTTACGGTGAAATTTAGGAGTCTGACTTTGAGCAAAATGGCGCACATGCAAATGGACTGTCTAGTTAGTAGTTTTAGTTCATCCATTAAGTACTAATAAAAGCAACATTATTGCGTATAACCTTACTGTATCACTACAAGCCCACTCCATCTTACTCCAGGCATGTGATATTAAGTGGATGTAAGTATGGTTTCTATTTGAAACCATCATGACTGTCTGCCTGTGTGTATCTGTCTAAATGAGTCACGTCTGGTGCTTAAATTTCATGAATTTATTGCATTTGATGTCTTAATTCTTCGTAGCCCGTAAACATATTAAATTATATGTAAGTACAGAATATGCGTTGAAATTATTCACTGACTTCAAACCATAAACAATTCATAACAAATAGTCATTAAATATGATGGTAATAATAATACTAATAATAATAATAATAATAATACAGATAAAATTCTAGGAAAGAGTTTTAGTCTGTGTTCTGTCTCTCCCTAAAACAATACTGCAACATTTTCTGGAAACTGATTGATATATAAATTTACGATATATTTTCCTTTAAATAATCATTAATACCTTTCTTCTTTCAAGTTAATTTCTTCTTCTCTTTATTGTTGTATACTTATACAATCGCACTGAGTGGTTCATAATATTCTCGTTTTGAAAATTATTCATTGATAGTATATACAACATGTGCTACGTTATTCCCTTAATTTTTTTAGAAAAATTATTTGGAATAGTTATAACAATTTTGTTTTATTAAGGACATGGCTCTTCACTGAAACCATATATTTGGAAAGTAGGATAAAATACGAGAAATATGGTTTATATCCAGAATTCGTTGAAGTAGTATTATATTAACTCCTACGTATGGACGACAATTTGAAGAGTACGTCGTATTGAAGGAGTTGTATTATATTTCAACTGTTGGGAAACCGAACTTGAAGTATTTGCGACCGCAGTATTGTACCCGGTTTCCAGTAGCCTTCGCCCCAAATGTACTTTCAGGTGGCCTTTGCCCCAAGTTAAAAAAAAATATTTAATTTGACTGTTTCTTTAAATATTATATATTTATGTTTGCCTCGGCTGCGTCTGTATTATTGTTTTAGAGACATGGATGTCTTGGCAGGGTTGTGGTGCGACAAGAATGTAGGCTTACAAAGATTATAATTTTACTTCACTCCTTTTTATTACTGATTGACAGATTTAAATAACACTTCACTGATAAAGAGAGAGAGAGAGAGAGAGAGAGAGAGAGAGCTGTGAGATGTTTTTATTAAATACTTGCACTTTTTAATACGTAAACTATTTTTCGTCTCACACAAAAACGTATAAAATTTCTCAAGGACGCATCACCACCCGGTTACAATCACTGTCTGCAGGCAACTGAATTGATTTCAACCGTCTAAACTTGTAAATTTCTGTATTTCAAGTCTCTGATTGGCTATTCCTAATCCAATAGAATACCTTCATTTAACTAAAGCTTCTTCTGGTTGTTGATTGGCTATTTTTAAACTGTCTCAAAATTTACATTATTGTTGTTACAATAATGACTAGTAGCATTTAAACTTTAAAATTCATTATTGCCTGAAGGTTACCTCATTGTGACCTCATTGTTAGCAACTTTTGACCTATTTCTCACAGCTCCTACATTATTAAATTACGTAATATATTCACATAACATTATTACACATCAGCACAATAATACAGACATTTACAATGACTGTAATATACACTTTTTATATATTGTTACATACACATATTGCTTTAAGGCGGGCTGTTATTGAATTATACAATTATACAATTAGACTGAAATCATTTTAGTGGTAAAAATACTGCCTCATCGTACTGTCTGTGCCGCTGTTCCCATCAACAGAGGTATCGTCGTCGATGGTGGCTCCGTGTTAACAAAAACAAAGTTGTCTACTGCTGTTGCAGTGGACAGAGTTACGAGGAATTTTCGCTTTCTCTCTCAGTAGAGAACAAGTTATTCAGTTCTTAGAAGCCTGAATGAAGCGCAAGATAGGAATATGGCCTGACTTAATATTAAGTATTCGAAATATATTCATATCCATTAATTACCCTGAAAATGTATATATTTGTGTAAAGTCATGTTTATAATTGAGCTGTCTCTATATATATTTTTATAGTTTCCTTTATGTTTGTTTAAATAACGTTGCTTTAAATGTTATTTAAAGCACATAACTAATTTCAAAACTTATGTTTGTTTGTTTTTTGCATCAAGCATTTCCGAGATACTTTGTCACTTTTTTAAAATGCTGTTCTATTGTGTTGTTTCCCGTGATAATGGAGAGAATATGGAATTTTAAGTATAGTACGAGTATATAGCGATCAGTTTTTAACCATATGACTATTGCTATTCCCTTTGTACGTGTAACAAAATTATTTATGTAAACATTTATCTCAATCAATTTGAAGCAGAACAAACTTTGCAAGAATGGTTTGTAGACCCTACATAAATATAAATGGTAATGGGTGGAGAAAGTTATGTAAATGTAACACACAAGAATTTTGGTGTTATGAAGTTCACACACAGCCCTTGTTTTTTATTTATGGCACCTCAAAACGTATATTTGCGCTGAAATATATTACATAGAAAATACGATACTTCCCCTATTTAATAATAATGGTAGAGAAATTTAAAAGCTAATCAGAAGTTATATAAGAAACTAGATGAAAGATTCAGAGATGTGAACATCCAAAAACGAAAATTTTTTATTGAGAATTCTTGTAAATATGTCTTGTAAACCAAGTTGACGAAAAATAAACTTAACTAGTTATTTTTAACTCTGATCTCGTAAACCGTCCTTAAGCTATTAAGGCAGGCGACATGCTTATCACATGCACTCAACCAAAATGTTCCTTTTTGGATGGAGACGGAGGGTGCAGCGATTGTGCGGTAGGTGTTTTCTGGCTCGGTAAAGCTTACAATTTTCTTTAGCTTTATTGATAAAATTCTTCCTTAATATACAACACAAACATTGAAATCCATTTTACCTCCATACCCATACTCCATACCCATACACTCATAGGCTAGTGTACATCCCAAAAAAGCATGTTATACAGTGTTCTTTATTTTATGTCATCTTTCTATGAATATCAGTTTGTTTCGCTTTTCGATGCGTTTGTTGAACCACTTAGTTATTCCATACAGTTTAGCAACTGATTTTCTGAGCTGCCCATTAAAATTTGGTTATCTAAAATGAAACACAAATTGGTTACCACGTGATCAAACATAATATGCCAGAGCATACTGCCATTTATCATTGGCATCGTCTAAATCAATATTAAAAATCTGATGTGTTACACTCACATGACTTTCTCTACTCTTGTACAAGCTATTTTTACAAACGCTTATTCTCCATCTACTATGGTAGACTTTAAGCGATAGTCTTTGCATGTCCAGGACATAAAAGAACAAAAAACGAATAACGAATTCCCATTTGAAAAAAAGTATTGAAAATGCAAACAAATAACGAATACCTCGGAAATGGTTCACTCCACAAAAAAATTGTATATGATATAAACTGTGTGTTTTAACGAGATCTACATTTTTACTTTCTCTACTACGTATAGTAAGTAGGGCACGTATTGTATTCCACCCAAAAACTCGATACCGAGATTTCACCGGAAATACATGTTTTGGGATCCTCTGAATCCAAAAAAAAAGCATTTTTGGAAACATGTCCGTGTACGTCTGTCTGTCTGTCTGTGAACAACATAACTTAGAAACGAACAGTCGGATAAACACCAAACTTTAGGAAGATTTTTCGAAAATTTTAATTTTCTCAAAAATGGCTCTAACGATTTTGATTAAAATATCATATGTTTAAGATATTTTCATGACAAATGAAATGTATATCTCAAATTTTCTGGGAATGTCTTCAAAAGTATTCTTCATTGTGAATAAGTTTTGCATAACTGGTAAACCATAAGGGATAGGCAAAATTTTGCTAAACAAAAAATGTAGATCGCGTTAAAATACACAAGTTATGTCATATACATTTTTTTTTTCAGTGAACCATTTTCGAGATATTGCTTGTTATTCCCTTAAATTTTCAATACTTTTTCTCAAATGGGAATTCGTTATTCATTTGTTTATGTCCTGGACATAATACAAAGAGAATGGAACGCTCCACATAGCATCCAGCTCTTAGAAGATTTGACTATCGCTTAAAGCCTACCAATTCCTCTTGCACCTACAAGAAAATTAGCAATAAGATTAACATCTCGATTAACATGAAGCATATGGAGAATAAGCGTTTGTAAAAATAGTTTGTCCAAGAGTAGAGAAAGTCATGTGAGTGTAACACATCAGAAATTTTTTGTGTAGAAACGTTTTGTCTGTCTCTTACGGTTTACCAGTTGTGCAAAAGCTGTTCAGAAAGAAGAGGACTATTGGGGACATTCCCAGAAAATTCAAGATTTACATTTTATTTGTCATGAAAATATCTTAAGTATATGATATTTTAATCATTTTTGATAAAATCAAAATTTTCGAAAAATGCTACATGTAAAGGGTGGTCTGAGGTATGGGAATTTTCTTGAAAATCTCATGTCGCATCTTTAAAAAATACTGAATCTAAATACCAAGTTTGGCACTTATCCACATTTGCACATCCACACAGACACACAAACGCACACACTAGCCTTTTTAAAATGCTTTTTGGGGATTCAAGAGGCCTCAAAACATGTATTTCCGGTGAAATTTCGGTATCGAATTTTTGGGTGAAATGCAATACTTCAGAGAAAGTAAAAATTATTAGTGAGAGCGGAGTTGATTAACTCTACACCAGATACCCGAGGCAGTTAAGGCACGGAATCGTAAACGCGAGGTCTGCGGTTCAAATCCTGCCACGACTCTGGTTTTTTCAGGTTTTCCTGTGTTCTTATAATTAGCAAATGCAGGAGAGATACCCTAAATGCATGTCTGGAACGTTTGCTGCCCAAATTTCCTTTCCCAATCATTTAATTTCAAGTATCATCAATGTCCATTGTCGTGGTGCCGTTTGCAGTAAGAACGAGTAAATAACCACTACTAAAAAGAAAATACTCCATTATTAACAGCCACTTAGTTTTACCAAGGCTTTGTCTCTATCTATTCGAAGTTCTGTATTTCGCACAGGTTGTTGTTTATAAATTCCCCATCGTTCACAACGTATGTTGAAGTAGGTTAATTATTAGATCCACGTATGGACGCCAATTTGAAGAAGATTGTTTTCTTCACGTTATTTGCACCACGCTTTGGGCGTCAATTTGAAGAAGTTGTATTGAAGGAGTTGTATTATATTTCAACCGTTGGGGAGCCGAACTTGTAGTTGCAACCACACGTATAGTACCCGCTTTCCGGTAGCCTTCGCTCCAAGTGTACTTTAGGGTGGTCTTTGCCCATGGTTTAAAAAAATATCAACTTTGTAATTTAACTCTTTCTTTAAACATTTAATATTTATGTTTGCCTCGGCTGCGTCAGTATTTGTTAGAGACACGTTTCTCTTGGGCAGGGTTGTGATGCGACTAGGAATGTAGGCTTACACAGATTATAATTTTTACTTCACTCCTTTTATTAATACTTGATACGATTTAAATAACACTTCACTGATATAGAGAGATGCGAGATTCTCTAATTAATTAATTGCACTTTTTAACACGTAAACTTATTTTTCGTCTCACACGAATACATATTAAATCTCTCGAGGATACACAACCAACGCATCCAGTTATGAGCACTGTTTGGAGGCAACTGAATTGATTTCAACCGTCTAAACTTGTAAATTTCTGATTTCAAGTCTCTGATTGGCTAATCCTACTCCAATAGAATACCTGCATTTAACTAAAGCTTTTTCTGGTTGTTGATTGGCTATTTTTAAACTGTCACTAAAATAACATTAATTGTTGCTCCAAGAATCACAAGTAGTACTGTTAAACTGCCTCAAGGTTACCTCATTGTTACCTCTTTGTTAGCAAATTTTGACCTATTTCTCACAGCTCCTACATTATTAAATTACGTAATATATTCACATAACATTATTTAACATGTTTACAATAATATAAGCATATGCAATGACTGTTACATACATTTTACAAATTATTACATACACATATTGCTTCAAGGCTGTCTGTTATTTAATTTACATATTATATAATTAGACTGAAATTATTTAAGTGTTAAAAGTACTGCCTCAATGTCCCAAATGCTTTCTGTTTATAAACAAACTGTGTTTCTAAGGCCAATGAATGATTTGTTGGAGTGAGTAAATGTAATCTATTGTTGACATATTAGAACCGAATGATTCGATCAAACAGCAGGACCATTCACCACTTCGGTGTAAAAAGGTTTCAGGTACTTGTTCTAAATGAAGATGCTGCCGATTCTCAGCCGGTAGGCTTTCGTGCTCCACAGGAATAGCATAGCAAGTAGAACGGAACGTGGGGAGCATACAAAAACTTTTGGTCAGCCAGAGCGATGTGGCTTGGGAGGGGTGATAAAGGAAGCAATAAAGGAAATTGGATGACTCTGTAGGAGCTAGTGAAATTGCTACAGCATTAGCCACCTTGCTGGGGCAAGAACACCGAGCATATAATGGCTAATCGTAATTGCATTCTAATGTTTTGAATGCTTTAAAATAAATATTCAACAACTGATGAGTATTGGTGGCGGTTCTCACGAATTAATCAATTTCTGATGAAGCCTTTCAGGTTTACGAAGCGTTTGTTTCCTTGTATGCAATTGAAAACCGTAAGAGTAATACGATACCGGTAGAGAAAGAATTAAGCCTCAGTGGAGTATTTCGATACTCCTAAAGCTCCCCTCGCTGTGGTCGATTGAATTTCTGCCACTACCCTAATGTCGTCCCCTAGCCACAAAGGGATTTGGTTGGATTATTGCGTTCGACCTTAGCTACCTTGAGAGGAAAGAAAATTGACAATAAAAGCTTTAACGTGAAGCTTATAATAGTGTATTATAATCCGCTCGGTTCCTTGTCTTAAATCTGCTGGAATGAACACCGTACTTCCTATAGGAGCTACAGGATCTGCTATTTAACTAATTTGATGCACGCCTTTAGCGTTCCAAACCGTGAAAAGTGGTCCCTTCCTTAAATTTCGAATCACTATCATATGCATTCCTTGTCTTCTATCCTAAGATGCCCCTTGAAATCGGGTAACTATAATATAGGCCCTTTTCAACGTAATTAATGGCGTTTGTTTTTCATTGCTCATTTGTATTTAAATAAGCTTTTGAATTAAAAATTAATATTATTAGTATTCCAAGAGAATGCAAGTCAGTTCTAGTACTAAGTGTCAGGTTAGAACCTGTTATAGGGGAATTTCATGGTAATATGTTTGTTATGATTTGGCATCCAAATATGGGAAACTACCTTAAGCAAAAACCCTTACCTAGGTGCACCATTTAAGTTGAGGCTGTACAATATACCCAAAATTAAGCATTGTAGAAAAAAATGTCTACAATAGGTGAATTATATTTATAGGAGAAACTAAATGCCATTAATCTTTCTTTGTTTGGAGGATGTTATGATGGTCATTTTGGAATTAATTTAATATTTTTAAATGGGAACCTAAATTGACCCTAAAATGACCATCACAACATCCTCCAAACAAAACAGGACTAATGGCACTTACTTTCCCTCATAATATCCAGCAACTTTTATTCAAGACATTTCTTTCTATAACATTTAGTTTTGGAGAGATTGTAAAAGCTGTATAATTAAATTAACCCATTTGTAATTTATTTTGCCTTCGGTATAGTTTGTAAATGCATAAATGGAAATTTACGCAACATTCAAACGTCTATTAAATTAACAGAATTAAGACTTAAGGATGTGAATAGGGAAATATTATACAAGCGTAGTGCTTCTGAGCGTGATGGCTCAGGCAGAAGTGCCTATGGCTCGTGCTCAGATGATCACGGATTCAAATCCCAAGTGTTCTCTTGTCTTATACAATACAGATTTCTGTCATTTCTCCGGACGCAGTTCAGCCGTGGTCTCATTGTGCTATCTGTGTCGTTTTAAATCCAATTTATTATGTGTACACCTTTCACTATGGAATACAGTCTCGTAACAGACATGGTGTCAAATTCTTTTGAACCTAAATACATTTTCCCAAAAGCAAATGTGTTGGGATATTTCAGTTTCCTTCTTGCACAATCTGCAATCTAAGTTACGCTGAAATACTCTATCGTGTTAAAATGCTTTTTTACAGCAGCATGTCCTATGAGAAATGCAATAATTTAACTCAGCTGAAGTCTGTTACATTAAGTAAGCTTTCAGCTCTTTCCTTACATGGTTTTCTAATAAATAGTTCACTATGTTTGTTTCCTGGAGTTTAAGCAAGGTTTTATGATGTTCTACTTTCGACCAGTTCTTAATAACCTCACTTACTAAACATCGAGATGTTCATAGAGATGTTCTGGTCCAAGAAATTATTAAGCTGCTCCTTGTCTTGCAACTTCATCAGCGTTTTCATTTCCCTCTATGCCATCATGACCCGGCACCCAGATGAGTTTAGCTTCAATCTGTTCTCCCAAGTTTGTATGTTCAAGCAGTTTTCCTGACGTTATTACATAGAGCCAAGTGCAGCCTGGCTGTCTTAGAAGATAAGGATATGTTTAGCAGTGTAAGCTCTCTGATATTTTCATGTATGCATTGAATAATAGCATGCAATCTCATGTATCTGCAAATCTGTTTCTTGTTATCTTTTTTGGTTTGGTTATTATTCGTTACCAGTGCACATTTATTCCACCCACAGACTAAAAGAAATATAAATAAAGGAATCGTACAGGAAGGCGACTACGTAACTACGGTCACACAAACTACCTTTACATACCTACAGTACAAAACACATACTATGAAACTCCACCTTCTGATTCGAAATAGCAATAACGTAGTTGTTAAGATGTAGACTGTAATTACCAGAGGGAGACACCTAGCCATTGCGGCCAAATAAATCCATTCTGGCTACAACTCCGGGAGGCAGGGATGAAGTGAAGGAGTCTCAGGCTGCATGTCAGCAGCGGGACGGAATCGCAAAGAGCACCGAAGTCTCTATCATTTCCAGTACGAAACACCCGCTCTCGCCAGTAGACGGGAGAGTCCCGCGAGAGGGCGACGAAGTGGCCCTTGCAGGCAGGCAGCATGCCTAAGCGTTGGAGGGTAGAAAACTTTACAAAGCGCAGCAATCATTACCAGATACACTACGGAACCCGGAAACATTGCCTGAAAGATGAAAGGGAGAAAGATGAAATGACAGGAAATGAGGGACAGTGAAATTCTTAATAGAATACACCACCTCAGCATTCGCCTAGGCGAAAAAAAGAAAACCACGAAAAACTCCAGGGGCAGGGTGGGCGACCACCAGGAATCTAACCCGGAACCTCCCAAATGCGGAGCCACAGACTTTGTCGCCTGAGCCATTCCCCTCGGTTAAAAAAACTATTTGATGCAGGAAGGTAATCACGTAACTAAGATCGACTATCTGGCATGCATTAAATCATATGCATCAAAGAACCTCAAGTAATTGTTGTTATATGCCATAAGTTGAAGCGACGTTGCTCTTAGGGACAACACTGTTACTATACGACCATTTTCTTAAACTTTTCACAATAACATTGATGTGTTAGAAATACACCCAATGCATTATAGAGATACAAATCTAGATACACAAAAATACTAATCTAAATCAGAAAAGTTCTTACAGCTACTGCTTATAAATTTATAGAGTAACTCTAAGGTTCAATATATGAACCTCTCACCTTACAGAATTAGATTTAAATCATAGTTAGTATATATTTATTTTGAAAGCTTTAAAGAAATAAACTATTATAGTTTTTTCCCCACAATAGGATTTCTTCACAGGAGAATTGTTTAATAAAGTAAAAGGAGTTTTTGACAATGTGTAAGAATATATAGATCATATACTTCTTAGCACACTTACTGTTAGCTCAATAAAGAACATAAATCTGAGAAGTTGTGTAAAAATTATGAAAATTGCGTCATAATTAAAATTTTTTTGTAAAATAACTTAAATTTGTTTTAAAATGCATAATCCAAGAAAGACTTGACATAAATGAACCAAACTTTTCAACTTCGTATAAGTATAGATTCAAAGTATGGTAAAAAATTCAAAACCTCCAGTAAAATATTTTGGGTTTTGCAAAAACTCATCGAACTGTCCCCTTAAAAGGTATATTCAAATTGTAGATTTCTGTTGTTTACAATCGTGCAATCATACGGAACATTCCGCAACTTCATTTTCACAATTCAAAGACCTGAATTTATCCATGTTCAGCTGCTTTAAAGAACCAGTGTTTTAGTGGCCCTCCAGCAATCGAATGTTTTTACATCATCAAATTGGAAGAATTGTGCGACACTCACTAAAAATCCTGTTTCGCTTTATTTACAACTTGTTTTGGGTCGCAGAACTGCTTAGTCTTACAGAAATATCATTTTAATGATATGATACTTCAGCTAATTAATTACGTTACATTAGGGCTTATGGGGAAATAAAATATCCATAATTTATTATTCATTATACTAGAATAAAAACTAAATACGCATTAAAATAATGATGAGAAAGTAAATTAAAAATACATTTCGCATACTTAAAATTACGATACACTTAAATACCTGCACGTTGAAAAGCATGGAAACGTGCCCAAAGCTTCTGGTTTCCTACAGTGTTTTTCTTTATTTAATGTTGATAAAAACTCCTAATCACCTATATTGAAATGTAGCCCTGAATAAGCCAATCTATTATTGGTTTCAATTCAAGTCCGAGACACACGCATTAACTTGAGAACAAAGGATAGACCTAGGTGAGCGGCGAAAGGGGAGGAGTACGGAAACTTTTCACCTGAGTGACTGGAAGGAAATCTTCGCAACCATCAGGTGCTGAATGAGTCCAACTCGTTTTGATTTGATGTAAAAGGTCTGGGACACTAAAGAATTAATCTATGAATTGGTTTCCGGCTTAGGAGCGAAGTAAGAGGGGGGATTAAGACAATCATTAAGCGGGGAACTTGAACCAAGTAGGGCTAGGGATTGGCCGTGGCAGATGAGGTTTATTATTTGCTTACCAACATATAAACCATTGTGCATTACATCGGCACAGCACCTTGTTTATACCATATGCAATACAGATGTGTAGCCGCCTGCAGCAAGTTGTTATACAGTATTACTAAACATGCCACCTTCCATGTGTCTTCCCTGTAGCGTTGTGGAAAAGGGTAGGGTACTTCTGTGGTTAAGACGCACCTTTTTTTCTTCTGTTAATAATGTTTAATCACCACATAGTGACTACTTATTTTTATATACTTATTCTATTTCATACATTGCATTTGGTAACGTTCATAATAGAATAGTTATTACGATGCAAAATACGTGGCTTCACAATTTCATCATATCTTAATTGGATATCAAGGTATGGTCTAGGTGCGTTGTGGCAGCTTAACGATACACAATTATACTTGAGAATATTTTGATTTCCTCTGGAGGATGAGATATCCTGATGGAATTGTTAAATTCGTACAGGGTTCTGGGCACAAATTCAAGAAGCCTGGGATGCTCCAACTTCTAGTCCTCTTACTACAGGGATTTAATTTCATCTATAACCTGAAAATGAGGGCAGTTACACGTGCAGTATTTGTGCAGTCGATATTAGTTTTGTTTATTTTTTGTGTGTTTTAGTTTTAGAAGTTTATTTCTTTAGTTATTTAAAACGAGTATTTTAGTAGAAACGAGTATTTTTATGTGCATAGATATACCTAAAACTTTAAATTCTGAAGTTGTATTAATGCAATATTATGTTCTACACGTCCAGTTATAAAATTAACAATATAAAAATAAATGTGCTACATTCACATGACTTTCTCTACTCTTGTACAAACTATTTTTACAAACTCTTATCCCCATCTATTTCATATTAATCGAGATAAACATTTGCAGAAATGATCTTTTGACATGCAAAGACAATTAAATTTTACACATAGCGACCAGTTGTAAAAATATTTGACTATCGCTACTATGTTCCCTTGTTTTGTATTTGCAATGACAATATAGAAATACAGTAAACTTTAAGCATAGACATATGTCCTAATAGCTGGTTGCTAAGTGCAGCACCATTCTCTTTGCCACAGATTAATACTCTTTGTATATACAAGACAAAAAAAATCTGATGTGTTACACTCACATGACTTTCTCTACTCTTGTACAAACTAGTTTTACAAACGCTTGTTCTTGTTAATCGAGATATCAAGACGTTAATCTTATTGCTAATTTTCTTGTAAATGCAAGGGGTATTGGTAGGCTTTAAGCGATAGTCAAATATTTTAAGAGCTGGTCGCTATGTGGAGTATTCCATTCTCTTTGCATTACCAGGATAAAAAAATGAATAAGGAATTTGAGAAAAAGTATAAGTATTGGAAAATTTCAGGAAATCACAAGCAATATTTCGAAAATGGTTCACCCAACAAAAAAAATCTGATGTGTTACACTCACATGACTTTCTCTACTCTTGTACAAACTATTTTTACAAACGCTTATTCTCCATCTACTTCATGTTAATCGAGATAAACATTTGCAGATTCTATCTTATTGCTAATTTTTTGTAGATGTAAGGGAAATATTTATTTACAAGGACAATATAGAAATACAGTACCCTTTAAGCACATACATATCTCTTAATAGCTGGTTGCTAGGTGCAACACCATTCCCTTTGCCACAGATTAATACTCATATCTAAGACAAAAAAAATGAATAACGAATTCCCATTTGAGAAAATAAGTATTGAAAAATTTAAGGGAATAACAAGCAATGTCTCGAAAATGGTACACTCAACAAAAAATGTATGTGACATAAATTGTGTATTTTAACGCGATCTACATTTTTGTGTAGTAAACTTTTGTCTATCTCTTATGGTTTACCAGTTATGCAAAAGTCGTTTACAATGAAGAATACTTTTGGAGACATTCCCAGAAAATTCAAGATATACATTTTATTTGTCATGAAAATATCTTAAACATACGATATTTTAATCAAAATCGTTAAAGCCCTTTTTGAGAAAATTAATGTTTTGGAAAAATCTTCCATGTAAAGGGTAATCTGTGGTAGGGGGATTTTCTTGAAAAACTTCGTGCCGCATCTCTGGAAGATACTGAACCCAAATACCAAGTTTGGTGTTTATCCGACTGTTCGTTTCTGAGTTATGCTGTTCACAGACAGACACACACACACAGACAGACAGACAGACAAACACACAAACACACAGACATGTTTCCAAAAATGCTTTTTTTAGATTCAGGAGGTCTCAAAACATGTATTTCCGGTGAAATCTCGGTATCGAATTTTTGGGTGGAATACAATACTTCCCCTACTTACTATACGTACTAGAGAAAGTAAAAATGTATATGACATAAATTATGTATTTTAACACGATCTAAATTTTTATGTAGTAAAATTTTGTCTACCTTTTATGGTTTACGAGTTATGCAAAAGTCTTTCACAATGAAGAATACTTTTGGAGACATTCCCAGAAAATTCGAGATAAACATTTCATTTGTCATGAAAATATCTTAAGCATATTACATATTAATCGAAATCGTTAGAACCGTTTTTGAGAAAATTAAAATTTTCGAAAAATGTTCCATGTAAAGGGTAATTTGGGGTGGGGGATTTTCTTGAAAACCTGGAAAATTTAAGGGAATAACAAGCAATATCTCGAAAATGGTTCGCTCAACAACAAAAATGCATATGACATAAATAGTGTATTTAACGCCATCTACATTTTTTGCGTAGTAAAAGTTTGTCTATCTCTTATGGTTTACCAGTTATGCAAATGTCGTTCACAATGAATACTTTTTGATACCTTCCCAGAAAATTCGAGATATACATTGCATTTGTCATGAAAATATCTTAAACATATGATGTTTTAATCAAAATCGTTAGAGCTACTTTTGAGAAAATTAAAATTTTCTAAAATGTTGCATGTAAAGGGTCATCTGGGGTGGGGTGGTTTTATTTAAAACCTTCGGGTCGCATCTCTGGAAGATACTGAACCTAAATACCTAGTTTGGTGTTTATCCGACTGTTCGTTTCTGAGTTATGCTGTTCAGATGCACACGGACATTTTTCCAATTAATACTTTTTTGGATTCAGGAGGCCTCAAAACATGTATTTCCGGTGAAATCTCGCTATCGAATTTTTGGATGGAATACAATACTTCCCCTACTTGCTATACGTAGTAGAGAAAGTAAAAATGCTTTATTTGGATTCAGGGGGCCTCAAAACATGTGTTTTCGGTGAAATATCGATATCAAATTTTTGGGTAGAATGCAATACCTTCTCTCTCTGATATGTATGTACGTGGTAGAGAAAGTAAAAATAAGAAGTTGTTGTGGAGAGAAGCTTCCAGGAGCAGGAGTAACCACGCTGTGCATTGCTCCAGTCCCCTTCCGGTGGAAAAATATTCTGACAGTTCTGTAGTCGGATAATTATGATTAAATTTAAAATCTTCTTGCATTCACTGTGTGAAATTAAGCGTTAAATCGGACGTTTAAAACAATTTTGTAATAGCTTTTAGTAAACGTAATCAAGGTTTCGTATCGTGCATAATTAACTGCATAATCCTTCGTTTGAATCTCTTAATTTGAAGAGCAGACATAGAAACAGCGAAGTAGAGAGAAGTTAACCAGCAGTAAATGGTCAGGGCACAAGGGACCTAACCAGAATCCCATATTATCGCGACGGCGACCGCTGCACGAGATGGAGTGTTACGTTTAATGACCCAGGACTGCGGCTTAATTCTCAGAGCTGAGCTTTCGGCTGCTTAGCTACATATGGAGCATAGAAATGAAGCTGTTAAATGTGGCATTATATTTAATTACGTCTGTCTCTCTGCTGAAACTAACAAAGCGAGCTTGGAGGTCGAAGAAACCGGAGAACAAAGGCACTTCCTGAGCCAACCTCTGTGTACATTCATGTTAACAACCATTTATTTGTTAGTTTTAGCGGCCTTTGGGAATGACCCTGCAAGATGCTGGTTTCTTTGTTATTGAGATACATTTGGAAATTTCCCAAGAAAGGGATAATATAACATTTCTCAGCTAATTGGATAGGGAGTAACTCGGTTTATTTAAATTAGGGTAATTCATCCCCATTTTTGTATCGTGTTGCACTGAATTCTGCAACATTTACATTGTTACCTCGACATGAAAAACGACTGGGAGTATTTGAATGTGGATATGTAGAAAATAGAGTTATGGAGTTTGTACCATCTTTGAAAAAAGTATTTTGCTCTCGCTAACAACAAGGAAATAACAGTGAAACCTAACAGAAGTTCATAGAACAACAGGTGGGGGATTTTGTGCACTTATAATGAATTCCACTGTTCATTTGAACAGTGTGGCCAATAAACATAGAAAATAATTGATAGATGGCGCTTGTTTTCCCAAACATATCGTGTTATCACGTCATTTTTTTAATTGGTTCCATTTATAAGTCGCCTTTAAGGGGACACGTCAAGACCTATCTCACTAATGTTAAATTAGCTATATTGAAGATGGTTTGTTGTATTGTTATTTGCGCCACGCTTTGGGAGCCAATTTGAGAAGAACGTTTGTTGCTTCACGTATGGAAAGCCGATTTTGAAGTAGGAGTTGTATTGTAGTTCAACTGTTGGGGAGCCGAACTTAAAGTAGTTGCAACGCACCTATGGTACCCTGTAACCTTCGTCCCAAAAATTTAAAAACATTAATTTTGTAATTTGACTGTTTCTTTAATTATTATATATTTTTGTTTGCCTCGGCTGCGTCAGTATTTATATACTTTTTTAGAGACATGAAAGTCTTAGCAGGAAGGTGGTGCGACTGATGAATGTAGGCTTACACAGATTTTAATATCTTATTCACTCCTTTTTATTAGTTCTTGACACTATTTAAATAACACTTCACTGATATAGAGAGCTGTAAGATACTTTTATTAAATAATTGCACTTTTTAAACACAAACTATTTTCTCACACAAAATACGTATTAAATTTCTCGCCTAAATTTGTAAATTGCTGTATTTCAAGTCTCTGATTGGCTAATCCTAGTCCAATAGAATACCTTCATTTAACTAAAGCTTTTCCTGGTTGTTGATTGGCTATCTTATAAACTGTCACAAAAATTACATTATTGCTTCCAAGAATTACAAGTAGTATTGTTAAACTTTCAAATGCATTATTGCCTCAAAGTTACCTCATTGTTACCTCATTATTAGCAATTTTAACCTATTATTATCCCTATTACGTAATACATTCACATAACGTTATTACACATGTATACCATAATATAAATATATACAATGACTGTAATATACACTTTTTATATGTTATATACACATGTTACTTTAAGGCGGGCTTTTATTGAATTATAGTATATATTATATAATTAGACTGAAATTATTTAAGTGTTAAAAATGCTGCCTCAATATTGACGACCCGTTTTCTCAGAACCCACTTAACATAGAAGTGTGATATTTTCATATAATTTTTATTCATTTTTTCTGAGTAGTCTGATTTCATTTTGATGTTAAAATACCAATTGGAAAAAAAACATTATTTTTTTGCGATTCTTTAAAATTTTCAATAAAATTTCGGTTTCAGAGAAAAGGATCATTTACGTTGACAAATATTTTGGAGCACTTTCACATTTAAAGTAAAAAGTCTATAAGACTCACTTAATCATAATTTAGAAATTAATTTATAATAGCAAATATTTGAAATTTTTAATGAACCAAATACCAAATTAAGCGAATTAACCATATTTTCAAAAAATGCAAAAAAATAAATAAAAAATAAAAATTGTTTTCATTTTTGGCTTGACGATTCCCCTTAACATCTAAGGCCATATCGACGGATTTGCCTTTGGAACAATTGCTCGCGGGCAGCGATATTCATTCGTTAACTATTGTGTTATTCCACTCGCACGTTTGCATTCTCTCTCATACTACCAGACTCTAGGGAGAATAGGAAATAATCCTGGCTGAAGAAAAATTCTCACCCTCGAGCCAGAATCAAACCTGGAACCTCTGGATTTTAAAGTAGAGTAGCCATTAGACCACCGAAGCAGTCTATTGCAATGTTTGCATTCACAATAGTCCCAAAACATCCGGGTCTTTCACTCACTCTGCTACTCTAAGCATGCTTTTAGCGCATCGTTACCTAAAATTGCATTGAATTCTTGAAGAGAGCATTACATAAATTTAAAGCTACAAGTTCACTCTTTTCGTACACATTGCTCATTATAGTAAGAATAATTTATGAAATGTGCTTGCGTAAACAAAAGTAACAGATAAATAGCTACAATTATAATACTGAGTGGAATAATATTCTTATAACACTCAATTGTTACCATCTTGTTTCCTGTATTGGAAATTACATATAGTGGACCCGTGTATCATTAATTTAACGGCGGATTACTTGAATGATTCGGAAATGGATTGGGCAGAACCAGAAGAAATTTTAGAAGGAGCCGAGGACAAACAGTACGACATTACAAACAACAGATTTCTTGAATGATGTAAGGTACAACACGTACAAAATAATTACACAAGCTACTCATACTGATAATATGATCCTGTTGTCAGCACTGGTGCCATGAAGGTCAAACAACAACGAAGGCATAACAACAACAGAGCTCACCATTGCGTATGTCCGAATATACACTGCTATTTCGACAAAATTACAGCTAGATACTGTATAACTTAACACTCAGGGCTATGGAAAAAAATCTGATGTGTTACACTCACATAACTTTCTCTACTCTTATGCAAACTATTTTTACAAACGCTTATTCTCCATATGCTTCATGTTAATCGAGATGTTAATTTTATTGCTAATTTTCTTGTAGATGCAAGGGGAATTGGTAGGCTTTAAGCGATAGTCAAATATTTTAAGAGCTGGTTGCTATGTGGAGCATTCAATTCTCTTTGCATTACCAGGACAAAAAAATGAATAACGAATTCCCATTTGAGAAAAAGTATTAAGTATTGGTAAATTTAAGGGAGTAACAAGCAATATCTCGAAAACAGTTCACTCAACAAAAAAAATGTATATGACATAAATTGTGTTTTAACGCGATCTACAGTTTTTGTGTAGTAAAATGTTGTCCATCTCTTATGGTTTACCAGTTATGCAAAAGTCGTTCACAATGAAGAATATTTTTGGAGACATTCCCAGAAAATTCGAGATATACATTTAATTTGTCATGAAAATATCTTAAACATATGATATTTTAATCAAAATCGTTAGAGCCATTTTTGAGAAAATTAAAATTTTCGAAAAATGTTCCATGTAAAGGATAATCTGGGTGGGGGAATTTTTTTGAAAACCTTCGTGTCGCATCTCTGGAAGATACTGAACCTAAATACTAAGTTTGGTGTTTATCCGACTATTCGTTTCTAAATTATGCTGTTCACAGACACGCACACGGATATGTTTCCAAAAATGCTTTTTTTGGATTCAGAAGGCCTCAAAACATATATTTCCGGTGAAATCTCGGTATCGAATTTTTGGGTGGAATACAATACTTCCCCTACTTAACATACGTAGTAGGGAAAGTAAAAATCTGATGAGTTACATTCACATGACTTTCTTTGCCCTCTAGTGCTTATTAATGGGTATACAAAATATTCTTATGAAAATATGTTTTCCTACCTTCTTCATTTTAATCAAGACAAAACTTTCCGGAAATAGCTACATTAGAGTTCAGTTATAGGTATAAGGGGAATAGCGATAGTCAAATGTTTTTGTTAGGATACAAAGAGAAAAGTAATGTTCAAGGCGGGACGCCATTATGTCGTCTTAAAATTCCATACTCTTTCCATGCAATAGCCAGAAAGGGCCAAAAATTAATGGGAATTTTAAAACAATGACTAAGTAATGAAAAACTCGAACCATTAATAATAGATATCTCGGAACGCTGATGCCACAAAAAAGTTATTTGAAAAAAGTTTTGTGTTTTAAAGAGATCTGTATGTTTTGTTTAGTACATTTTCGTCTATCGCTTAACGTTTAACAGTTACACAAGATTATACAAAATTCCTTCTGAATATACAGGACTTCACAGGCCATTCCCGGAAATCCAAGAGATTAATTTTATTTGTAATAATAAAATATCTCTATTATATATGCCATGTTTATCAAAATCGTTAGCTATTTTTAGGAAATAAAAAATTCCGAAAAGTGTTCCATGTAAGCGGTAATTTGGTAGGGGATTTTCTTGAAAAACTTTGTCACACCTTCGGAAGGTAGTGAGTCTAAATATTAAGTTCGGTATTTATCCGACGTTTCATTTTTGAGTTATGCTGTTCATAGACACACGCACACGCACGGAGCTTTTTTTTTTAAATGCTTTTCCAGATTAAGAGGGTCACAACATGTATTTCCGGTAAAATCTCAGTATCGAATTTTTTAGTGGAATGCAATACCTTCTCTAGCTACCATGTACGTGGTAGAGAAAGTAAAAAGACTAAACATAACATACATGAGCCTGGAATATCATATTATTTAAACATTGAATCTTCATCACCCCGGATCACATGGTGCCATTTTAAAGTTTTTGTTTTACGGAGAGACCTCTACAAAATTGATAAGCGATTACGGACTAACGTTGTAATTTGCACTATAAAGCTATTATTCTTCGAAATTATTTATATGGAAATAGCAGTTCCTACATCTATTCACTGCTTCTGTTTTTAAATGTAATCGTAATTAGTTTATAATTATTTCAAGAAGGTAGAACTATTAGGTACATTTTAAACTCTGCTTTATGAATCTCTTTCAATTTATCTTTTCCGTTAAAATATTTTGTCTATTATGTACCTTTATGGTAAGCCATTTTTAGTCAGATTGTTAAATAAATTGGCAATTTTCGGCATTTAGTCTCCCCTTAAATTAATATGCAGGACTTAGGAGCCATCAAACCTCAGATATGTATAATCTAAAGCAAACGAATATGTATCGAGAAATAACATTTAAGCCATAAGCTCGCGTCTGTTAGGAGTTAGAGCAGACAGACGGAGGGCCTCCAAGAACTGCAGTACAGCACAGCACTGCACTGCAGGTGTACTGTGGTCACAGTCTATTGAGGCAATAAAAGGGGGAGATGAGCACGTCACATGGCCGTTGCGGCAGCTATCACAAACTGCCGCACTCCCCTTCCACTGTCTCAGAAGACTGACTAAGTATAAGCCTAAGTGGCCCTTTTTGCTTTCAACGCGATCCCTGGGAGAAAGGGGGAACCCGATGGCGGCCAAATCCAGATGTGTGCTAGCAAGGATGGGGTCCCAAACGATTCCAACATGGCATCAATCCTGTCGTCAGCTAGGTCTGCCTAAGGCACTCATACCCGGAGGTCCTTTGGCAGTCGAGACAATTTTTAGGAAAGTGCTCCCAGCATTGCCGCCAAACGCCACCATCCTACCTCAACATACCACCACTGTCGCCTGGTGCTACAACCCTGAATCAGATGGAAGAATACGATGGTTACATGAAATGGTACTTATAAGGAGAATGTATAATTGTACAGTATCCGTTAAAATAGTAAAAATATATCATCACAATTCTCCATTAGCATAGGTTTGAGGCAAGGTTGTGGAATGTCACCAACCTCATTCAAAATTTTCGTAGGCAGTGGCTTAAATAAATAGAATTATTCATGCAGAAGCATGGGCACAACTATTAATGGTCATATGTTTCATTCCCTGCTTTTCAGCGATGATCAGGTAATTGTACAAGACCCGGAAGATATTGAATACATTTCGAAAACTTATACACGAATATAGTTTACATGGACTAAAAGTTAATCTTATGAAGACAGAATATAGGTTGTTGGAGGGGAAGGGAGAAGATTTTATCAATGAAGTAACAATTAGAAACGCAAATCGTTTCAAATATTTAGGTACAAATCTATACAGTTCTAGTACCTATAAAAAGAAAAGTGACAATAGAATCAACCAAGTTAGAAAAGTAACAATGTCTTTGAATGATTTACTGGTGTAGACTCTGAGAGCAAAACATACGGTGATAACTACAACTGAAAAACGCATATTGTAGTGGTACGGATATGTACAAAGAGCGCCAAAGAATTCTCACTGCACCTTGAGTCTATATCATATTATTTATCGTTGTACGTGGCCCTGCGAAGCCATGGCCATTTCATTGGTTGCTTTGGACCACAGTGCAAGGGTGCGCCAGTCCTTCTGCTAAACAGTTACATTAATAACCACAATAAAGTTTACAAAGTGGTGTAGAAACGAAATATGTTTCCTCGCGGTCGTATTGGCTAAAAGAGAAAGAGGTAGAGTGAGTGCATTCAGTTTGTCATACAGACCTCGTGATTCGTAGCCCATACCTTATGGCTAGTGCAGGACACACCTTTGAAAGGGTTAAAAGCTAAGGGGGAAACTTGATGAGTGCCCAGGTTAGTGAAATGTAGAATGTGTAGTGTGAGAAGATTTTCAGGGGGTCTAAATTAAAGTTCCAATGGTATTCATTAAATACGTAGCAAGGCAGCACTTTATAACAAAAAATAAACAGAGCTGTATTCTCACAGTGGTATAATGCTTGTTGCTGCGTAGAAGCAAACCTAACTAAATAATAAATAAAGCAGCAGGTTTTCCCTCCAATTCAAACTGTAATTGGTTAGTATACCTTTACTAACACATTGCTTATCATAGGAATACTACAGCATTATAGACATAAATATAACACAATTTTTTGCCATAATATGCATGTCATATTCGGTACACCATATGCATATACATATTTATCTCTAGTTTCTAAACATGATCACTCAATTATAACAAAAGAGAAATTTGCGGTTAGTAAACAAATATCATCTGCAGATGTCTTGTGGAGAGTGCCTACTTTCTGACGAGTATGTAGACCACCATCCACACTTTTCTGGAAGTTTTTATCCAGTAATTTACATATAAAATACTTTTACGCACTGCCGTTGCAATTGCTGTAACAGTGCGACCAGCCTCCCACATACCTACACGAGTAATTTTGTTAGTATACGGCATGACTGGTTCTGAGACAATAAATATGTTTTGGTTTCAATAACACCAGAAAAAGCAAAGGCATAAACCTCCCCTCTTTTCCCCCTAGCCACCGCGCTCTGCAATATGTCAGGTGACTCCAAAAAACGATACAAAATCCGCCGAAGATTTTCTTTGGCGCTCTGTGTACAAAGAATGGAGGATAAGGATCAAACAAACGAATAAATGATTGGTTTCTCGCAGGAATAAGAAAAAGTGGCAGGCTGGTTTAAGTTGATGCGATAGTGTAAAGAAAGTTATGGTTAATTTTGGCTTAAAAGATGACAGCGAAATAATAGAGCATTATGGCGGACAGGAATTGAAGAAATTGCCGAAAAGTGGACAGCTGAACTAAGAAAAACACTATGTGTTACACTCGCATGACTTTCTCTACTCTTGTACAAACTATTTTTACAAACTCTTATTCTCCATCTATTTCATATTAATCGAGATAAACATTTGCAGAAACGATCTTTTCACATGCAAAGAGAATTACATTTTACACATAGCGACCAGTTCTAAGAATATTTGACTATCGCTTAAGGCCTACTATGTTCCCCTTGTTTTGTATTTGCAAGGGCAATATAGAAATACAGTAGCCTTTAAGTATAGGCATATCTCTTAATAGCTGGTTGCTATGTACAGCACCATTCTCTTTGCCACAGATTAATACTCTTTGCTAATCCAAGACAAAAAAAATTAATAACGAATTCCCATTTCAGAAAATAATTATTGAAAAATTTAAGGGAATAATAAACAATATCTCGAAAACGATTCGCTGAACAAAAAAAAATATATGACATAAATTGTGTATTTTAACACGATCTACAGTTTTTGTGTAGTAAAATTTTGTCTGTCTCTTATGGTATACCAGTTATGCAAAAGTCGTTCACGATGAAGAATACTTTTGGAGACATTCACAGAAAATTCAAGATATACATTTTATTTGTCATGAAAATATCTTAAACATATGATATTTTAATCAAAATCGCTAGAGACATTTTTGAGAAAATTAAAATGTTCGAAAAATGTTACATTTAAAGGGTAATCTGGGGTGGAGGGATTTTCTTGAAAACCTTCGTGTCGCATCTCTGGAAGATACTGAACCTAAATAAAGTTTGGTGTTTATCTGACTGTTCGTTTCTGAGTTATGCTGTTCACACACACAAACACACACATGCACACACACGGAAATGTTTCCAAAAATGATTTTTTTTGGATTCAGAGTGTCTGAAAACATATATTTCCGGTGAAATCTCGGTCTCGAATTTTTGAATGGAATACAATACTTCCCCTACTTACTATACGTAGTAGATAAAGTAAAAAGATAAAATATTCGACAGGAAATTAGTGGTAGAAGGAACCAGCCCAGAATTCGCCTACCCATCCGGGGAATCACGAAAGTACCCATGGTTATAGTGGGAGTCGAACCCGGGATCTCCCGAATGTGAGCCCCACGCGTTACCACGGAGCCATCTCGTTCCCTAGTTCGCCTATGCTAGTAATCCTGAAACCTGAATGCAGCCATATAGCCCGAAACACCCAATAAAACCAAGAATAGCTGTTTTAATCTAATGTAAGTATATATGGAGAATGTATTGTGCACCTGAAAGCTCTGGGGTACTCCATTTCTGTCCACAATCCGTATATTCACAAGTACTCCCACTGTCATAGCTTAAACGAGTAGAACAACATTTGTACCCTATTTCCCTTCTACACTGCAATACTATTATTACCCACACCAACTGCTTTAAGGGAGTTGGCATCGTTTCCACTAGGCATTGTGTTGTGTATGTTCCTTTACACAGAAAGCAACTTTTCGTGTAACAGCGACTAAGGTAACAGGCACGACAGCTGAGAGGGGAGGATAGGAGTCGGTAGAAGTTGGCGGTGAACACATACACACACACACAAAGTTTGGGATCCAGTGACATAGGGAGCCGACTAGCCGCATCAGTCTGACTCCAACACGGAGCCAAAAGTTATCAAAGTTATCTAGAAATTGTTATTAGAACGCATATTACTAAATTGAATGAGATTCCTCGCAAACGCGATCCGATTCATGAACTTTAATAAAGCGGGAAAATCCTCTGAGGAAACGGTTATCTTCATTTAGGAACTCGTAAATTCCAATGAAACTATTTCCGAGAAAGACATCTAAAGAGAGCTTATCATATGCCATTTTCTTCCCCTATCGTTAGCATAAATTCGTATTACAACATAATCGAGAATCTAGTAAAACGCTATTCTGAATCAGTTTGGATGTGTAAGGTAACAAGGAATTGGAAAAGCTTTGTGTTTACACTACGATTACCATAATTCACCGGGTCAATGAAGGCGATATGGCTCAGGCTTGTGGCGCGCATTTCGGAGGTCCTCGGTATGAAGCTCGAACGTGACGAATGCTGGTTTGTACTTTTCTCAAACTTCCACTAGCTTTAATTATTTTACTTCCATAGGACTTTAAACGAGCTATATACTTCTGCAGTAACGTATGAGGCTCGCATGCTGGGTTCGTTCTCGTTCGACCGGCCACTCTAATCGTAGGCTTTTTCGCAGTTATTTCCCCCTCTTTGGTGAACGAATGTGCTGAGTTGATTATACAATGCCTGTCATTTCATTTCCTAATGTTTCTTGGTAGAAGGATCAGGCGAGTGAACGGAGGGCGAGGCGTGTGGCGGTGAGGTTTGTTTTGTGGGACTGTCTGCCTTAGCGTTTGAAAAGCGACGGGCATTCCGAGAGACCTCTTCGTGGGGAGAAGTAGGTTTTTAGATGTTCCACCGGCGTCAGGATGTAATATCTGGAAATGTTAGGACCCCGGCTCTGTTCGACCCTTATTGGTTTGCTTCATCCGTTCCTCCTGGTGGTTTACAGAAGTTCATAGGGACTGTACGCTTAAGTGCTGAAATTCTCCGTTCCTGATGGGCATAACCTTTATTGTGCTTGAGCTTCAGCAATGAGATGGCGTTGACGTGCGTGCTTTTGTGTTTCTCAAAGGGACACAGCAGAATAGTGTTCCTGCATTGACTGTATGACACGGCTGTTGCATAATTTGATGACCTGAATCGCCCGTATTTTGAGCATTGATACCATGTAGTCACCTAAAGTTCAAGTGTAATACCACAATAATAGACAATTCTTCCAAATGCTTTGAAGATTCCGTAGAAAAAAATACTTTATATGATAACTAGCAAATACCGTAGCTCCGTTCACTTTACTAAGTTACTGAAATTATTCGTTTCTCTTTTTCAAAGTTATACAAGACGTTAGTAAAAGTTATATTATTAGGTTTAACTAATGCCTGTACTGTTTTCCGTATTAACCAGAAAACTCTAGGTTATAGATAAACCAATAACAGTAGAGAAAAATTGGCATTTACTTAAAATGAAATTTTTTAAATACGAAAACTTCGAACAATAAATGTTTTTGTTAAACATTACTTAATAAATGAGATTTATTTCAATTTTAATTGCATTCCACCATTATAATTACGACTCTTAAGTACTAGTTCTAAAATGGAATTTTTAAAACTAGATTTTTGACTTTAAGAAACTTCTTTGTAAAAGTTAGCATCAGTTTTAGCACGCAAAATAGAAAATAACACTTTATTACTATGCTGTTATTTCACACATTGAACAGACATTGGAATTCTCCTGAAGAAAGAGCATTAGAGTGTAGTCCATTTTTAGACCTGCAGTTTTACTTAGGTAAAAGACTTCATCCGGAATTATAATGTTGGATGTATATATTTATTGAAATCACCGGTTTATATGGATGAAGCAAACTCGTGCAAATTTTCAACTTAGTTTTCTTTCAATTCTTCCATAACAATAAATTTAGCACAAGTTAGACTGGATGGATGCACTTGTATTGTAGCAAATAGCACTACCACAAAATGGTTTTGACTGAAATGGCATTAATTTCCTAAAATTCTACATATTGTGTGATTTTCTTTAACATTTTTGAGTCCCATCTTTGGAATATGCTAAGCTTAAATATCAAATTTGGTATTTAACGGAAACGCAGACACACATGAACACAGATCTTTTCTAAAAATACATTTTTTTAGTTGCAGGGAACCACAAAAATGTATTTCCTGTGATATCTCGACATAGAATTTTTGGTTGGGAAACAATTCTCTGCTTTAAGTACGTAGTAGATAAAGTAAAACGCAGCCGTATATGATGCAATGCTTTGCACACAAGGTTGAAGTTAAATAGGCTGCACGCTCATTTAGCGAATGTCAGTGTGTCTGGAATCTTGACCATATCCTCATTACTCCAGTAGAGATGACGTAATGAGAGAAGCCAACATGCCACATATTTGTGTTGAGACACACACAGGCCGCATGTGTGCGCTCCACATGCTCCCGGATTCGCTCATGCCAAAGTAATCCAAATGATGGATGGGCGAGCAGACAGATGTCTGCCTGCTTAGGAAAAGTGACCGACCCCGCTGCTGGTTATGACTCTCTCTCTCCCTCCGTCTTTTTTTATCGACTCACTAGTTTTGTATAAAGCCACAGCAGTGTTACCAACTCCTCGGATATACATGAATTGCTCTATCCCAGTGGAAAACGCGTCTCTCGCCTCAGATCGACCTCCTCCCGTCTTTTACAAAACAGGAAGTGAACCTGCACCACAGCACGCAGCTTCGGGTTATTTCCGATAACTTTTGTGATAACACCCTCGAGCTAGGAGTGACGCGATTGTTTCTGACATCCATGGTTAGTGCGCAAGCAGCTGCAAGGTCTCTATTTGTGAGAACCATGGTATACTACCGTGCTCTGCAGAGGAAGTATTGCAGTTCTTTCAAAAACTCTGCATTTACATTTCTGCCTCCATAATTCCGAATTACACATTTACAGAAAAGGTGTATTAATAGTCACACCTCTATTTTTTTAACACCTGGAAATGTATGGATTGAAGAAGGACAAAATAAAATGAATTGTTATATCTGCAATAAGAGTTAAGTTTCCTTTATCCGAAATAAGTTTTACAATCAATTTAGCATCTTTTAACCGAGCGAATTGGCGGTAACGTAAGGCTTGCATTCGGGACGACCGCCCAATCTCACCTTGGGCTTTTCGTGGTTTTCTCTGGTCGGCAGGCAAATGTTGGGTGGCGCAAGATAAGTCACCTGATTTTTTTCATGAATAACACATTTGTTGTTGACAAGATTTGTAATTTGTTGATGTAGAAGTAAAGAATAGAGCTCGAAGTGCAACTTAATGAATCACATGTTCAATATGATGGCTGTTTTGGTTTACAACTTCTGAAAATCGCACACGTGCATTTGTGACGACTCTCCGACACAAACCTTCTGGAATGGCGCGGCATAACTCCACAATTATGGCCCTAATTTGCACTGCATTTTCGGGTTTTCTGCGGTACACCTTCTCTTTAAGGAACCTCCAAAGGAAGAAGTCACATGGGTTAATGTCCGGGCTGTGGGGCGGCCACATTCCTCCTCATTCATAACGTTCTGGAAATCTGTTTCGTGTAGGAAATCAAGCACAACGTTGGCAGTATGGGGGCGTGCTCCATCCTGCATGAACCGTTGTGTCTGCGATGGAAGACATGTGGCCATGAGCTGAGGAAAGAACTGGTTTCGCAGCATGTTTAAATAGCGTCGACAGGTTACTGTAGCATCGAAGAAGAGTGGACTGATGATACCATAGCTTGACATCGCGACCCACACGCACACTTTCTCCCCGTAGGTGTCTTTCATGTGGATTATTCGCGGAGGTTCACGTGCCCAGAATCAAAATAAGCTTCGTCAGAAAACCATGTGTTGTGTAGCACTGCCTCTTGGTCTTACTCGATTGCCCACTTTGTCAACTGCAGTCTCCGCTCCTTATCTCTCACAGTAAGCTTATGCGTCACAATCATCTTGTATGAATACAAGCGAAACTCGGATTGAATAATTCTTTGTACAGCTCGACATGAAATTCCCTATTCAACACTGGCTCTTCTTGTTGATTTACTCGGACTGCGAATCAAAGCCACCCGAACTGCTTCAATGTTTTGCGGCGAACGTACGGTACGTGCATATGGCCGCTTACACTCAAAAACAGATCCAGTACCTGCAAATGTGTAATGTAATCTGCGTATTGTCTGTGGGCTGGGAGCCCACCGTGTGCCGAAATGAGCACAAAACCTTCTCTGTGTCGCCTCGAACAGTAACACAATCTTCGTCTTTTATGCGACGGTCAACCGTCTTTGTCTGCCATCGCGGCAAACTGAAATGGCGGACTCAAAACGGAAGCGATGAACTCGTAACGATATCTGGAGTAATTTCCATGAACTGTACGAAGTTGAGCGCACAATATGAAAGCTATTGCCCCAATAGTATACTTGTAGGATCAAAATTCAATCGGGTAACTTATCGTACGCCACCCTGGCCACAATTCTCCACTGGTATACATACATATGCAGCGAAAAAATTTAACAGTCGCAACGAAACCGGCTGTTGGGTAGGGGAGGAGTGTGCCGTCATTAGGTACCTGAGGTTACCTGTATAACAGGATTGCTATGTTTACTTACTAAAACCCTTCTGCCTGGTTATAATTAACACAAGGCTTAGAAGATACCATCATTTAGTAGTCTTTGAGTCAACTTCAGTGGTTGTTACCGCGACCCACAGAGGGTTATTTGAAAATAAAATAGATGATAATAACGGTTCTGTTTCAAGAGGAATTTGAAGTTAGAGACGTAGAATTGAAGATGTATGGAAAACTGGGTGAGCTTCACGATTCTTGAACTATCTGTAATAAAGTATGAAATGTTCATTTACCTTTAATTACAGTTAATTACTTTTCAATAATGATATTGTATATATTAGCCACCAAATTTATGTTAGATATCTATGAGTTTCTTGGAAACAAATTCATATACAGCAATTTTTCCTTTTGGTCGTCATGGACCAATTAGTCTTAAGGACTTCGTATTTCTATTAAATTCACAAACACATTTACTGTCACTCATATTGCCAGTCCCTAAGAAGGATGGGAAATAATTCTGGCTAAAGAAAAATTCCCATTCTCCAGCTGGGGATTGAATCCGGGACCTCTGGATTTGGAAGCTAGCATCTAACCAATAGACTACAGAGGTAGCCATATTTTGTAATTGTAAATTTCCTCAAGTGTAAATATTATTGGAAACACATGATCATGCAAAAACAACTTATATGGTATTTTACTGCTGCTGTAAGAATATTGGGCATAAAAGGATTAAACAGGCTTAAAATATTGTGTAGTTCTTGCTTTGAAATGCTTATTTCGGAAGGCAAAATTTAAAACACGCCCTTAAAAGTTTACACAATACTTTTAAATACCAAACGGTAGAGTTGAGGTTTCTAAACATTTTCTGCAGGGAATATTTCAAAATGCATATACTATCGAGCAAAAATCATAGGACCACAGCTAATTACACATAGTAAATTCCTTGGACATGGTCTAATACAATGCTTTGCTTAATCTGCAGTAGCCGCTTTCGTAGCACAGCTCTGGAGCATAGCGGGGACTTTTGAACCAATTACACAAAGTACAACGACTCTCCAACAGAGAGATCTGTTTTGTACCCTCTGAAAAAAAAAAAAAGTCTCTTTAGTGTACGCGCTGCAGCTTTCTACAACACTGACCTTTACGCTTTTGCAACTGAAGCCTAAAATGACCTAGGAGTCTAGTTTCGTTTATCATTAATTTATTTTATCATTTGAACATGTTATTACGCTATTAAATAATACCTTGAAGGTCTGTATGTACTAAATTAATTGGTTAGTTAATTACTTTACAACTGGCTAACAGTTTTTCCTTCCTTTTACATTCAGATCATGAAATAATGAATTATTTGCTGTTATTTACTGACGATTTTACTGTCCTGTGAAAATAGCTTTATCTCCACTATTAATAAGTTATTATATATCAGCATTAATGTAAAATGAATATTCAAATCAATTCTACCTACATCCGTTAGGCGAGTGTACATTCTGCCTTCTGAGGCAGTAATTTTTAACACTTAAATAATTTCAGTCTAATTATATAATATGTAAATTCAATAAAAGCCCGCCTTAAAGCAGTCATTGTATATGTTTGTATTATTGTATCCATGCGTAATAATGTTATGCGAATGTATTACGTAATTTAATAATGTAGGAGCTGTGAGAATAATAGGTTAAAAGTTGCTAACAATGAGGTAACCTTGAGGCAATAATGTTTAGAAAGTTTAAATGTTACTTGTGATTCTTGGAAGCTATAATGTAATTTTAGTGACAGTTTATAAAAATAGCCAATCTACAACCAGAAAAAACTTTAGTTAAATGAAGGTATTCTATTGGATTAGGAATAGCCAATCAGAGACTTGAAATACAGAAATTTACAAGTTTAGGGGGTTGAAATAAATTCAGTTGGTTGCAGACAGCGTTTCAAACCAGACGCAAAAAGTGTCCTCAAGAGATTTAATACGTATTCGTGTGAGTCGAAAAATATTTTACGTGTTAAAAAGTGCAAAAATAATTAATAAAAGAATCTCGCAGCTCTCTAACAGTGAATTGTTATATAAATCGTATCAAGCATTAATAAAAGGAGTGAAGTGAAATTATAATCTGTGTAAGGCTACATTCTTAGTCGCACCACAACCCTGCTAAGAGAAACGTGTCTCTAACAATAATACTGACGCAACCGAGGCAAACATAAATATATAATATATAATTAAAGAAACAGTTAAATTACAAAGTTAATATTTTTTTAAACTTGGGGCAAAGGCCACCTGAAAGTACATTTGGGGCAAAGGCTTCCGGAAACTGTTTACTATACGTGCGGTTGCAACTACTACAATTTCGAATCCCCAAAAGTTGAAATACAATACAACTCCTACTTCAAATCGGCTTTTCCATACGTGAAAGAATAACCTTCTGAAATTGGCTCCCAAAACGTTGGGAAAAATACGACACTTCTCACTTCTAATCCGAAAAATCAGAGGTTCCTTCAGGATTTTCCCTCCCCCTTAAATGACCAATTTCAGTTAACTTTAAACTGCAAAGACTTTGAGCTAAATGGAGTATTAATTTAACATATTTGTTGTAGTATTTGTTCAAATCTGAACTGTTACTTTAAACATCAAGTAACATTTTATGGATTAAGGTGATAACTTTATAATTTAATTCTACTGCAACCGCATACAAATCTCATATTATGGTACATATTGAAATTTTCCTATCCTCTAAATTAAGACATAAATTGGTTTTGTAAAGTATTGATCTGTTGCATTCACATGACTTTCTCTATTCATTCTTTTATAAAATATTATTACAAGCATACATTTCTGTCTACTTCTTGTTATGCAAGATAAACTTCCATTATGCATTTACGAATTTCGTTGTAGGTATATATAAGGAGCGATAGTCAGATTATTAAAAAGAGTATGTGATGACTTTGAAATTCCACATTTCTTGATAACCAGGAGAAAAAACGAATAGCAACTGACCACTTGCAACAAGTATTAAGTACTTGGAAATTAAAATAAATAACAAAGATTACCTTTGAAAAGATGAACGCCACATAAAGTTTAATTGTTCATAATCCGTGTGTTTTAACGAGATATACATTTTGCTGTACTAATATTTTGTCTAACCTTTCGGCTAATCATATAAAATTTATTCAGAATGAAGAGAACTTCACAGGTTGTTTGCAGAAAATTCAAGATTACATCTTGTCATGCAAATATGTTAAATATGTAATATTTTATCAAAATAATCTATTTTTGTGAGAATAAAAAATAAAAAAAACGTTTAAATATAAGGATAGTTCGGGGTGGGGGAATTTTCTTCAAAATATTCCTGTGACATCCTACGAAGTGATCATAAACACAAAGTTTGGTATTTAGCCGAGTTTTTGTTTTCGAGTTATGCTGTTCTCTCCCTCTATCTACCTACCTGCCTGCCTGCAAAAAAAAAATCTTATTCAGGGAGTCTCAAAACGGCATTTCCGCTGAAATCTCGGTATCGAAATTTTGGTAACAATGTCTGCTTATTGTAGGAAAGCAGTAGAGAAAGTAAAAAAATCTGATGTGTTACACTCACATGACCTTCTCTACTCTTGTACAAACTATTTTTACAAACTCTTATTCTCCATCTATTTCATATTAATCGAGATAAACGTTTGCAGAAACGATCTTTTGACATGCAAAGAGAATCACATTTTACACATAGCGACCAGTTCCAAAAATGTTTCACTGTCGCTTAAGGCGTACTATGTTCCCCTTGTTTTCTATTTGCAAGGGCAATATAGCAATACAGTAGCCTTTAAGCATAGACATCTCTCTTAATAGCTGATTGCTAGTTACAGCACTATTCTCTTTGCCACAGATTAATACTCTTTGCATATCCAAGACAAAAAGTGAATAACGAATTCCCATTTGAGAAAATAAGTATTGAAAAATTTAAGGGAATAACAAGTAATATCTCGAAAATGGTTCACTCAACGAAAAAAACGTATACGACATAAATGGTGTATTTTAACGCGATCTAGATTTTTTGTGTAGTAAAATTGTGTATCTCTTATGGTTTACCAGTTATGCAAAAGTCGTTCTCAATGAAGAATACCTTTGGAGACATTCCCAGGAAATTCAAGATATACATTTTATTTGTCATACAAATATCTTAAACATATGATATTTTAATCAAAATCGTTAGAGCCATTTTAGAGAAAATTAAAATTTTCGAAAAATGTTCCATGTAAATGGTAATCTGGGGTAGGGGGATTTTCTTGAAAACCTTCTTGTCGCATCTCCGGAAGATACTGAACCTAAATATCACTTTTGGTGTTTATCCGACTGTTGTTTCTGAGTTATGCTGTTCACAGACACACACACGGACATGTTTCCAAAAATGCTTTATTTGGATTCAGGGGGTTCCAAAACATGTATTTCCGGTGAAATCTCGGTATCGAATTTTTGGGTGGAATACAATACTTCCCCTACTTACTATACGTAGTAGAGAAAGTAAATATAGTTGAACAATTATATTTGATAAGAAAGCGAAGAAAATTGTCTTTCACATATCTGCTGATTTCCAAAAGGACCTCGGGTAATCCAGCTATTTCGTTTAAAAGGAAGTAGCAGTTTTAATCTCTTGGTAGGAGGAGAAGAAGGGATTCTCTCACCCACTACCCCTACATTGTAAAGCTCTTGCGGAAGAGTGAAGTTAGTTGTTCGTCTGGAGACAGTGATAACATAGATAGAGTGACACATATCACAGCCCAAAAGCGCCAAGGAAATGTCGGAAACTGTTTAGAAGTAGCCCTAAGGACGTACAGGGAACGTCGCCTGTAGTTCTTGCTTCATACCGCGTGAAAGATAAAAAGAGATTAATGGGCAGGCAAGTTAACTTTTTGCATTCCTCACAACGATGGAACAAATACTGCTAATTTTGTTCCTCGGTCGATTAGAGCTTATAGCACGCTGCTGTGGTAATTCTTCAGCTTCGCATTCCTCAGTTGATGTCCGTCCTATAAAACGCTCCCTTTCTTATTAATGACTAGCACAACCCACAGTTTTGCTCGCGATATTACATTAATAGTGAAGATTTTAAATTCTTCACCCTCCCACACACTCATTCTCTTCCTCATTCACGCCCTCATTCCCCCTCTCTCTCCCTCTCTATCACACTCTCTGCGCAAGTACGTGCAGTGTGATATTTATAAAATCGGAAATAAAACTACCTTTTCTATGGCATTAACAAGAATTAAATGGAAAACGAAAGGATTAATTTTACACAAACCATACCGATATATTCTTTATGCTTTTTATGCGATAATTACATGCTTTCCTGTAGTAGCTGGTTTATATATCCTTTAAGAAGAAAATAATGGACCGCTTGAGGTTTAAAAAGTCCCCATTGCATGAAAATGGCAAACTCTAAGGTCGAAGGTCTGCTATACATGATAATGCTCTGTTGTTTATCGAAATCTCTGATATTACGAGTGCCAACGTGACGTAATTCGGGGGAACTAAATACATTCATCATTTTATCATTATAAGTGGAATACAAATACGGCTACTGTGGGATACTCGCTAGATTTGAGGCGGTATTTTTAATACTTAAATGATTTCAGTCAAATTATGTAATATAAAATATAATAACAGCCCGCCTTAAAGCAATATGTGTGTGTAACAATATATAAAATTGTATATTACGGTCATTGTAAATGTTTATATTGTTGTATACACGTTCAATAATGTTAAGTGAATATATTACGTAATTTAATAATTTAGTAGCTGTGAGAATAATAGGTTAAAAGTTGCTAACAATGAGGTAACAATGAGGTAACCTTGAGGCAATACTGAATTTGAAAGTTTAACAATACTACTAGTCATTATTGGAGTAGAATTAGCCAATCAGAAATTGAAATACAGAAATTTACAAATTTAAGTAGTAGAAATCAAGTCAGTTGCTTGTCGACAGCGCTCATAACTGGACGCGTTGGTTGCTGACAGTGTTCCTAATCGGACGGGAGATGCGTCCTCGAGAAATTTAATTCGTATTCGTGTGAGACAAAAATAGTTTGCGTATTAAAAACTGCAAGCAATTAACAAAAGAATCTCACAGCTCTCTATATCAGTGAAGTGTTATTGAAATCATGTCAAGAAATAATAAAAAGTAGTGAATTAAAATTATAATCTGTGTAAGCCTACATTCTTCAGCCGCATCACGCCCTGTTAAGAAATTCATGTCTTTAAAAAACATAATACTGACGCAGCCGAGGCAAACATAAATATATAATATTTTTTTTAACATTTTTACCGTACGGGCGGTTGCAACTACTTCAAGTTCGGCTCCCCAACAGTTGAACTACAATACAAGTCCTACTTCAAATCGACTTTCCATACGTGAAGCAACAAACTTCTTCAAATTGACGCCCAAAACGTGGGGCAAATAACATAAAGATACTTACTTCAAATTCTAATTTGTTTTTGAAGGCCTAGCAGTAGTGGTTACTATGACCGATGTCATGAGGGGAGTAGGGAATCGGTTTCACACCCTAAATGTATCACTCCTAACCGTCTGCAACCCTTGACTGTTGGTCATAATTCTTCTTTAACACGTTTACAATTAATATAAGTCCAAATAACTGTAAAAGAAGTATTATATCCCACCCTAAAATGCGACATTGAGATTTCACCGATAAGTTTTTTAAGGTCCCTAAACCCAAAAAGCAATTTTAGAAGAAAAAAAACTATTATGTCTATTTGTAAATCTGTGTGTAATGCTCAGTGTCTTCCAAGGATGCGACATGAAGGTTTTCAAGAAAATTCCCCTATCCCAAACTATCTTTTACATAGAAAATGTTTCGTTACTTCTAACGTAATAAAAATGACACTAAGGATATCTGTATGACTATAAGGGGAACATCTGGAATTTTCAATGAACATGCGCAACTCTTTTGTCGAATAACTATGAGGCAGTATTTTTTTAACACTTAAATAAATTCAGTCTAATTATATAATATGTAAATTCAATAACAGCCTGCCTTGAAGCAATATGTGTGTGTGTAATAATTTGTAAAATGTATGCAACAGTCATTGCATATGCTTATATTATTGTATCCATGTGTAAATATATTATGTTATGTAAATATATTACGTAATTTAATAATGTAGGAACTGTGAGAATAATAAGTTAAAAGTTGCTAACAATGAGGTAACAATGAGATAACCTTGACTCAATAATGAGTGAGAAAGTTTAACAGTACTACTTGTGATTCATGGACTAACAAAAATGTAATATTAGCGACAGTTTATAAAATAGCCAATCAACAACCAGAAAAAGCTTTATTTAAATGAAGGTATTCTATTGGAGTAGGATTAGCCAATCCGAAACTGGAAAGAACAAAATTTTACAAATCTAGAGTTCAGTTGCCTGCAGACAGCGTTACTAACCAGACGCAAAATGTGTCCTCAAGAAATATGATATGTATTCGTGTGAGACGAAAAATAGGTTTACGTGTTAAAAAGTGTAATTAATTAATAAAAGAATAATCTCACAGTTCTCTATATCAGTGAAGTGTTATTTAAATCGTATCAAGCATTAATAAAATGAGAAAAGTAAAATTATAATCTGTGTAAGCCTACATTCTTGTCACATCACAACCCTGCCAAGATATCCATGTCTCTAACATAAATACTAACGCTGCCGAGGCAAATATAGGTATTAAATATTTAAAGAAAGAGTTTAATTACAAAGTTAATATTTTTTTAAACTTGAGGCAAAGGTCACCTGAAAGTACATTTGGGGCGAAGGCTACCAGAAACTGTTTACCATACTGCGGTTGCAACTACTACAAGTTCGGCTCCCCAACAGTTGAAATGTAATACAACTCCTTCAATACAAACTACTTCAAAGTGACGCCCAAAGCGTGGTGTTAACAACGTAAAGACAATATCTACTTCAAGTAGCGACAGTTGATTCGACATAAACGTTTAAGTGTGAAGAGATAGCAACGTAGACCCCAAACTTAAAGCAATTAACGCAACAACCACACTCTCTGGAACCTCGACACAAAATGACGTATGGAACAAACACAATGAAACTGTTGATCAGGCTTTACACACGGTCTTTGACACATTTCTTTGCTGGAATATTTTGGAACATCCAGTTAATACTTAATTATAAAAAGGTAATGTTTAATGCAAGATTTACAGTTTGTCGCCACCACTAAAATCAATAAGGTAAATAAATCGATTAACACCACATTCGTGCCACATATCGCGGAGCGTGTTCCTGCCTCTTTCACACATTGCTTTAAGAAGGGAATGCATATACGAAAATTGACCTAAATCTTTAAAAATGTTAAAGCTTTTAAGTTCTTGAGATTTCTACTTTAATGGTCGGAGCAGCATTTTTACGTGAGGGTTGTTTCAACAAATCACATGACCTTTTAAATATCCGTCAGCACACGATGGAATATATAAAATGCATTTTCAAATATACCGTTTCACTTTCTCTACCGCCCATCAATAGCACCTAGAAGTACTGTATTCTGTATGAAGATTTCACCAGAAATACACGTTTTGAGGTGAAATGAAGAGAAAAAGTAAAATTGTGTGTGTGTGTGTGTGTGTGAGAGAGAGAGAGAGAGAGAGAGAGAGAGAGAGACAGCATAATTTGACGGAATGTCACGTAAACACCCAGCTTTATTTAACTTCAGTATCCTCCAACGATGTGACAGTATTATTGTTATGGTAGTCTCCCACTCCAAAATAGAATTTTCCGGAAACTGTTTTTACTTTCTCTACTATGTACAGTAAGTAGGGGAAGTATTGTATTCCACCCAAAAATTCGATACCGAGATTTCACCGGAGATACATGTTTTGAGGCCCCCTGAATCCAAAAAAAGCATTTTTGGAAACATGTCCGTGTGTGTGTCTGTGTGCCTGTGAACAGCATAACTCAGAAACGAAAAGTCGGATAAACACCAAACTTGGTATTTAGGTTCAGTATGTTCCAGAGATGCGACACGAAGGTTTTCAAGAAAATCCCCGCACACCAGATTACACTCTACATGGAACACTTTTCGAACATTTTAATTTTCTCAAAAATGGCTATAACGATTTTGATTAAAATATCATATGTTTAAGATATTTTTATGACAAATAAAATGTATATCTCGAATTTTCTGGCAATGTCTCCAAAAGTATTCTTCATTGTGAACGACTTTTGCATAACTGGTAAACCATAAGAGACAGACAAAATTTTACTATACAAAAAATGTAGATCGCGTTAAAATACACAATTTATGTCATATACGCTTTTTTTTTGTTGAGTGAACCATTTTCGAGATATTGCTTGTTATTCCCTTAAATTTGTCAATACTTTTCTCAAATGGGAATTCGTTATTCATTTTTTTTATTTCCTGGACTTGCAAAGAGAATGGAATGCGCCGCATAGCAACCAGCGCTTAAAATATTTGACTATCGCTTAAAACCTACCATATTCCCCCTGCATGTACAAGAAAATTAGCAATAAGATTAACATCTTGATATCTCGATTAACACGAAGCATATGGAGAATAAGCATTTGTAAAAATAGTTTGTGCAAGTGTAGAGAAAGTCATGTGAGTATTACACATGAGATTCTTTTATCAGTATCAGCTGTCACATAGACAGCTAATACTGATATGGTAGAGTCAAAAGTTGATTATCCCAAGGTGGAATTCTTACCGAGAGAAAAACACTATGGGAATCTAGACCACTTTTTATGCACAAGAGTGTACCTAGTAAGTAGAGGAGGTATCTATTGCATTCCACCAAAAAGAATGATGTCGAGATTGAAATTGAAATACTAGTTTTGAGGCCCCCTGAATTAAAAATAATCGTATTTTTAGATAAAGAAGCTGGGACGTACGCGCGTGCACGTGGGGGCGTGTCTGTGCGTCCGTGCGTGTGTGTAGCTTCATTCGAAATTTACTTTGTATACCTGACAAGTCATACCTGGTGCTCTGAAATATTAAGAAAACACCGTTGCATGGCTTTATTAACCATTTGATACTACTCTAGATACACAAAATTAGGTTTTACAAATTTAGAAAAAATGTATAAAGTGTAATCGTATAAACTAAAAGGATTCTTTCTAAAATATTCGGAGTTTTCCAAATTCTGTATGCAGTTTTGTTTCTTAGACTTACATCAAGGTGTTAGTAATTTTATTAGACATTTTATTCCTGAGGGTTATGTAATTTAACTACTTTTTCATGGCTTATAAAAATATGTGTATTATGTGGGTAGAGTAATCTAGGATAAAAATGTTGATTCGTTACATTCACATGACTTTCTTACCTTTCATTTTTATTAGTGAGTATTCAAACTATACTTACGAAAACGTATCTTGCGGTATACTCGTGGTGTGACAGCATAACTCGCAGTATGTACATTAGCTATTAGGGCTAAGGGCGCTAAACAGCTAAGATCATCAGTATGTACACATGTCCAATATATTAATATATGAATTAATATATTAGTTTTGATTATTCTGATGATTATGTTGTGTTTTGGTTGTTACTATTAAAGTGTTACTGATGTTATTTTTATTTCTTGCCACGGCTGCTGTTTGGATTTTTGGTAGTGCATGTTTAACTTTACAGGGTCTGGTACGGGAAGGAAGGTAAGTAGTAACAACACTAACATAAGATTAAGTCGATGAACACAATACTTTAATGGCACACGCAGAAATAACTGAGTTAGTTGGAGCTGTAGAAAGGTCGCTTAGCAATCAAGTATTTTATAAGTGCTCTAGTAATAATGGTAGTATTTATCACACGTTCTTAAGCTATACTTTGTTTCCCTTCCTATAACTTAAACTTTTAAATTGGTATCATTTCAACGTTCCCACTACACTATGAGAGGTAATTAATAACGCCTCCTTCGGAGAGCTAACACGTATGTTCTTCACATCCCCGCACTTGATACATAAGTGCCTTTGCTGATTGGGACGATATAACTAACGTTACTGCACTTGAACATTTTAAACATATTCTTTCTTAAAATCTCATTGGCTGTCTTCGTTCAGCTTGGAGCATTCTAGAAGACTTACCAGGCTATTGTTCATTGTTTCGAAACTTGTGACCCCTCTACAAAAATATGTTGTGTTAGCTTGTCGCATTTTCTCTGACAAAATGACTCAGGGTCTGCTTTTGTGACTTCCCCTTACAAGTCCTTTATGCCTGGGCCCTAATTCTAACAAAAACATTGTAGCGGGAAATCGTCGTTGGGCGACGTTTGTAGTGGGAAACGGTGCTGTGCGCTATTTGTAGCGCGAAATCGTCGATCCTTGGGTTGTTGTTGCCCGTTGCAGTGCTCTTCTTCCTCGGCTATTGGTGTTCGTCGTTTGTTGCGTATTCTATTCCTAACTATATCTAATTATTAATTCTCAGGTTATAGTGGGTGAGGCAAGTTAAAAAAATACACTGCAAGTTTCCCTTAATCAGTGAAGTTTATTTCACAGTTGGAATAATTACGGGCGGCTAGCTTTTCCCATTATTATAATCCCACCACTTTAAATTAGTAAGGAGCCTAGCTATCTGCATATGCACTCCCACCCTTGTGCACCCACGTGCATCTGCAGCACCTCGTGTCGACGTGAATTCTCGAAGATCAGTTAGCTAGAGAGAGTGGGCTCTGAATTGCCGTTGTATACGGGAGCCTAGTGACGCTCACCTCGGCGTTTAAAAATGTAACGGCGTTTCCTATTGGCCCTCAGACTACGTTACCTTAACATGTAAGAGAATGTGTGGCTTCAGATCCGTGCGCTTAAGCGCCATCTTGTAGCGTTGTGGAGCCAGTTCCATATCTCCTTCTCTTTCTTTTCTCTATCCGTCCCTTTCTATTTCTCCGTACCGTTACCGGTTCCCTGCCTGTTGGCTTGGTGAAAGGTACGCTTTTTCTGCTAGCTCACCCGTTTCTTACAATCAGTTCTGTACAAATGTTAGATGTTGAACATTTTAACATGTTAGTGAATTAAAGTATTACTGTACAATTCTTATATGTATGGTTCCCCTTTCATATGCACAATTTCTCTATTATATGTATAATATATCCCCTTTTAACATGTTTGTCTGCTTTTAACAAGCGTTCCACAGCTCCAGCTAAACTCTTACACATACATAAAACTTATGCTTTAACATCTATATATAAAACAACTATTTTGCTTATTAATGTTATTTTACATTATAATTTACATTTGTATATACATGGTATATATGACCATAGGTACTGTCTCAATCTGTCTAGTTCATTTTAATCGAGTTAAACCTTTGCAGAAAATGCTGATTTACACATTTCGTTATAGCAGCGATAGTCAAACATTTAAGAACTGGACCCTATACGCTGGCCTTACAATTCCATACCCTTTCCTAGTAATCGTGAGAAACAATTGAAGATAAACAGGATTTTGAAAAGAATGACAAAAGCATTGGATAATTCGAATAATTAATAACGGATATCTCGGAAGTGGCTTAGGACATAAAAAATGTATTTGAAATAAATTATGTGTTTTAAAAAGAATATAGATAATTTGTTTAGTATGTCTTCATCTAACGCTTAACTTCTTAACTTGAATACCAGGTTCTGTATTTAATCGACTGTTTGACATACATACACACACGACCTCGTTTTTCTAAAAAAAAAAAAAACCTTTATTTTGATTCCAGGCGCCTTAAAACATGTACTTCCGGTGAACTGTGATTTGAAATTGTGAAGGGAATACAATTTCTTCTCTACCTACCATATACACTCGGTCAGTTTAAAACTAGCCGGCGTCCGAGAGATGAACTCGAATCAAGTACTTCCCTGAGCGCTCGGAACAGCCAGGCTTTGTTCACAAGTCTGTGTATATTCTTTTAGTAGTATAATGGGGAACACAATTAGAAGTAATTGTATAAACACCATGGCACATTCTCTTTTCTTTTCTTCGCTAGTTGTTTTTATTCGTATTATTACTTTCTCTACTACGTATAGTAAGGAGGGGAAGTATTGTATTCCACCCAAAAATTCTATACCGAGATTTCACCCGAAATACATGTTTTGAGACCCCCTGAATAAAAAAAACATTTTTGGAAACATGTCCGTGTGTATATTCATCTGTGTGTCTTGGTATTTAGGTTCAGTATCTTCCAGAGATGCCACACAAAGGTTTTAAAGAAAATCCCCCCACCCCAGGCTACCCTTTACATGGAACATTTTTCGAAAATTTTTATTTTCTCAAAAATGGCTCTAACGATTTTGATTAAAATATTATATGTTTAAGATATTTTCAGGACAAATGAAATGTATATCTTGAATTTTCTGGGAATGTCTCCAAAAGTATTCTTCATTGTGAACGACTTTTGCATAACTGGCAAACCACAAGAGATAGACAAAATTTTACTACACACAAAATGTAGATCGCGTTAAAATACACAATTTATGTCATATACATTTTTGTTCTTGAGTGAACCATTTTCGAGATATTGCTTGTTATTCCCTTAAATTTTCCAATACTTATACTTTTTCTCAAATTCGTTATGCATTTTTTTTATTTCCTGGACATGCAAAGAGAATGGAATGCGCCACATAGCAACCAACTCTTAAAATATTTGACCATCGCTTAAAAGCTACCAATTCCCCTTGCATCTACAAGAAAATTAGCAATAAGATTAACATCTCGATATATCGATTAACATGAAGCATATGGAGAATAAGCGTTTGTATAAATAGTTTGTACAAGGGTAGAGAAATTCATGTGAGTGTAACACATCAGATATTTTTTTCTTATTTCGTTCCTCTTCTCCGGAACTTTTATTGTCATTTATAAGTTTTGTTTGTTTCTTCTGTGTAAGTTAGATCTATAGCTGATTGTATGTTAGTAAATTTTTGTACTGAACATTGTAATTGGGCTAATGCCTGTTGTGTTCAGAACAATAAATAAACAGCTACAATCACAAAAGTGTTCCCAGAAAATAGTTCATTTACGAGATTTCAAACAGATACATGTCTCTGAGTGTTTCACACTGAATATTTGTAACCAAATTGCACTTTGCTGTATGGCTCTCAAGTGAAGTACGGCTGAAGCTCCTTATAAAGCCATGCTTACTGCAGCACTTTTATCTCGGTGATAGAGAGATTACTGCTCCTGGGGTTGCAAGCCATAATCTCCTTGGAGCTACTCAACTTTTCCCCCTTTCATTTTAAATACACGAGTATTTAAAAATATAACAGGTTTTCTTCAGTTTTACTTTCTATACTACGTATAATAAATTGTAGCTGGAAAGTGTTATGCACCATTTGTACCTGGAAAACGTTGTTCCTCTGGTTGATGCTACCTGCTGCAGTGTTCTTGTCCTCGGCTATTGCTGTTTGTCGCCTGCTGTATTCTCCATTCCTAATCATTACCTATCTAGCTAATTTCACGGGTCTGAGGGTTTTCGTAGGTGAGAAAAATTAAAATACACTGCATTTTCCTTAAAAATGTGGGTTATTATCCAATAATTATTTATGGGCGGCTAGCTTTTCCCATTATAATAAATTAGGTGCTTAAACTGCACACGTCTTCCCACCCATATGCACACACGTGCATTTGTCGTCCAGAGAGTAGCACACAATTCTATAAGAGAGTGAAAATCTGGGGCTTTCTTCCCCTTTTTATACCTAAGCCTAGTTATTCTTACCTCCGTGCTTCTAATTGGTCCCAGACCGCGTTACCTTATTATGCATGAGAATATTCTGCTGCAAAAGATTTCGCATACGCGTCCTCGTGACGCGTTAGGAAGCAGATTCAATATATCTGTCTCTTTCTATTTGTCCTTACTGCTACCATTTCCCTACTCATTAGCTTGGTGAAAGGTGGGCTCTACCTATAGAATTATCTTTTACCTGGAATTAGCTAGCTTGCTTGCTCCTTACTTATCTAAGTTGCAATCCGCTTCTGTACAATTCTTGGTTGTTAAGTATTGTAACATATTACTTGGTGAATTATATTATTATGTACAGTTCCTGTTGAATATTGATTTATATGTATATATATATGGTATATTCCCTTTCAAAGTAGGGCAAATATTGTATTCCACCCAAAAATTGGATATCAAGATTTCACCAGAAATATATGTTTTGAGGCACCTTGAATCCCCCAAAAAAATATCTGATGTGTTACACTCACATGACTTTCTCTACTCCTGTACAAACCATTTTTACAAACGCTTATTCTCCATCTACTTCATTTTAATCGAGATAAACATTTGCAGACTCTATCTTATTGCTAATTTTCTTGTAGATGTAAGGGGAATATATATTTACAAGGGCAATATAGAAATACAGTAGCCTTTAAGCACATACATGTCTCTTAATAGCTGGTTGCTAGGTGCAGCACCATTCCCTTTGCCACAGATTAATACTCATATCCAAGACAAAAAAAAATGAATAACGAATTCCCATTTGAGAAAATATGTATTGAAAAATTTAAGGGAATAACAAGCAATATCTCGAAAATGGTTCACTCAACAAAAAAAATGTATGTGACATAAATTGTGTATTTTAAGGCAATCTACATATTTTGTGTAGTAAAATTATGTCTATCTCTTATGGTTTACCAGTTATGCAAAAGTCGTTCACAATGAAGAATACTTTTGGAGACATTTCCAGAAAATTCAAGATATACATTTGATTTGTCATGAAAATATCTTAAACATATGATATTTTAATCAAAATCGTTAGAGCCATTTTTGAGAAAATTAAAATTTTCGAAAAATCTTCCATGTAAAGGGTAATCTGGGGTGGGGGGATTTTCTTGAAAACTTTCGTGTCGCATCTCTGGAAGATACTGAACCTAAATACCGTTTGGTGTTTATCCGACTGTTCGTTTCTCAGTTATGCTGTTCACAGACAGACAGACACACAGACACACACACGGACATGTTTCCAAAAATGCTTTTTTTGGATTCAGGGGATCTCAAAACATGTATTTCCGGTGAAATCTCGGTATCGAATTTTTGGGTGGAATACAATACTTCCCCTACTTACTATACGTAGTAGAGAAAGTAGTATTAAAAAAGGTCCGTGTTTGTGTCTGTGAATAGCATAAATCAAAAACAAAATGTCTGATAATTACCAAACTTTTTATTTGGCTTCAGTATTTTTCAAAGATGCAAAACGAAGATTTTCAAGAAAATCCCTCCCGATAATATGGTTTACATGGAACATTTTTCAAAAATGTTTATTTACTAAAAATGGCTCTTAACGGTATTGATTAAAATATCGTATGTTTAAGAAATTTTTATGGGAAATAAAGTGTATATCTTGAATTTTCTGAGAATGTCCTCAAAAGTCCTCTTCATTCTGAGTAACTTTTACATAACTGGTAAACCGCAAGAGATAAGACAAGCTTTCACCACACAAAAAATGTACATCATGTTAAAATACATAATTTATGTTTACATACTTTTTTTTTACCAAGTGAACCATTTGGTGTTATTTGTTTGAATTTTCCAATATTTATACTTTTTCTCAAATAGGAATTCGTTATTCGTTTTTTTATGTGCTGGACATGCAAAGAGAATGGAATGCTCCACATAGCAACCAGCTCTTAAAAGATTTGACTATCGCTTTAAGCCTACCATATTTCTCTTGCACCTACAAGAACATTAGCAATAAGGTGGTTTCTGCAAAGTTTTATCTCGATTAATATTAAGTGCATGGAAAATAAAAAATAGTTTGTAGAGAAAGAGTAGGGAAAGTCATGTGAGTGCAACACACAAGCTTTTTTATGTAATAGTCCGTCATACCGGACAATAATTTATCAGTCGGTTCAGTCAGAAATATGTCTTTTGGGTTTAGTACGTTTACAGTAGGTTTAAGTTGAACCATTTTGACGCTACCTGACTGGTCTAAGAGGGCGGTGCGCTAATGAGTGTCCGAGTGCTGCCACAGTCATCTTTCACTGTCTAGTTTCAGTATCACTGTAGTGCTGTTGCCAGTTGTACTTTTGGCAGTGAAATATGTAGAATATCCCGATATCATCGACCGTCCTTGCTTCACCGGCTTTCGTCGTCCTCCGTGGACTAGTGGTACCGTGCTAGCCTCTAGTTCCCAAGGTCTCGGGTTCAAACCCGGCGGAGGGCAATGGGGTTTTTCGGGTGTAAAAATCCTTGGCATGCCTTTCTTCGGAAGGGAAGTAAAGCCGGTGGTCCATGTCGTAGATTTACGGCACTAAAAGAACCTCAAGCCTGATAAAGAGGCCTCTCAGCAAAACTTCCGGTCTTTCACGCTCAATATAGAATGGGACGCTAAGAACCATAGTTAAAGAGCGTCCATAAATAAAACTCAATTTGAATTTCACCGGCTTTCGTATTGTTACGAGCGTGTTTTGGTGGTTCTCTTCTGAGTTTAACATTTCAACCTAACCCAGATATTAAATAGTAAGTTTCAGTAGAAAAGGTTCTGACATTAGGCAGTTAAGGGGTACCAACTGTGGTGTGGAATACAGTGCTATCTGTTTCTACTTTTCATGTTTCAACTTAAAACAAATTCGCTATAGTAATTTAACTGAATATTATATTATAACGTAATTATAGAAATAGATGGAGGAAGCATTTGTTAAGATATACAAATTGTATCACTCTTGGTGTTATAAATCAGTTAACTCAATTGAAAATTAAGGTGATTTGCTAACCAAGTAGGCATATACTCCTGGAAGTAAAGGGCTAAATAGGACGCAACAATTGATAGTGCCTCTTTTCGGGCACCACTGTCATATCGTTAATTTTGGGGAAGCTACAAAACGTTTTCTAGAGCGTGTTATTACTTATTGCCTATTAATTTACACATTTTAAATTACTTAAATTCTTTGTCTGTTAAACACCCTAACAACAATTACAATGTTTATTAAACTCATACATTATTTTCAAACTTTCTCTTTAATGACGCAGTTGTATATTAAACGTCTTGCAGACAGAATAGGACCTGGAAATGAATTTCACTTTCACACTTTGATGTGCATGATCCATAAAACATTACCCCTTAATCATATTATGCAGTTTTATAATTTCTGAGCAAAGGAAAGTAAGGAAATTGAATTTTTAAGTAACTCAAGAATTTAAAGTTCCAACATGCTAAGATATAGCGGAGCCCCTGCGTTTATTACTCGTTTTATATTAGAAAAAGGATTTTACCAAGCAGGCTCACTGTGTTGCACTACTAAAAGTTCCCAAACTTGAAGTCTTTCACGATATTTATGTGAGGATCGCAGACATTGTTGGAGTGTTAGCGCAGGAAGATCGGGTATGCCCCTTTCTAAGCTGTTAAACCGTCTGCAACACAATGCAGAATGTTCCAGGCCTCGTTAGGAGTGCTCTCCTACAGCACGGCAAGAGCATGATTATCGCCATACAAGTGGTCGTTTCACAACCTGCTTTATTTCGGCAGAAATGGTCTTTAGCATTTCGCTTTCATGGAGCTTTCTATTTAATCTGCGATTCTCTGGGTACTCGTTAACTAAATTCCCACAGCTTTAAATTACTTTGATTTCACACTGAAATGGCTGGAAAATAATTTTCTAAATTCAATTTAACAGTAATTTTTATGCTAAAGAATTGCAAAATAATTCACTGTAACTCTAAAACACAGTAGTCAAAGTATTTATCCCATAATTTAGATATAATGCTTTGGATTGTAAACTCTGTTAGATAAATCATCGGAAATACTTAACTGTATTTTGTTTAATTTATACACATGAACTGCCATCTAAAGTTACCGCAATATTTCTTTAATAGCAAAGAGAGAAATATTGCCTTTATAGAAATGATATCGAAAGAGACCTTATGGATATTTGACGCGTGACTAAAATAATCCAGCAAGCTATACTGGACCACACTGTAAATTGAGAAAATGTTATTTTAGAAGGAGCATGTCGTGTTTTAACTCTTGGGGAGCCGAACTTGTAGTAGTTGCAACCGCACGTATAGTAAACTGTTTCCGGTAGCCTTCGCCCCCAAATGTACTTTCAGGTGCCTTTGCCCCAAGTTTAAAAAAAATTAACTTTGTAATTTAACTGTTTCTTTAAGTATTAAATTTTTATGTTTGTCTCGGCTGCGTCAGTATTATTGTTAGAGACACGTTTCTCTTGGCAGGGTTTTGGTACGTCTAAGAATGTAGGCTTACACAGATTATAATTTTACTTCACTCCTTTTATTAATACTTGATACGATTAAAATAGCACTTCACTGAAAGATTATTTTTATTAATTAATTACACCTTTTAACACGTAAACTTGTAAATTTCTGTATTTCAATTCTCTGATTGGCTAATCCTACTCAAATAGAAGACCTTTATTTAACTAAAGCTTTTTCTGGTTGTTGATTGGCTATTTTATAAACTGTCACTAAAATTACATTATTGTTACTCCAAGAATGACTAGTAGAATTTTTAAACTCTCAAACACATTATTGCCTTAAGGTTACCTCATTGTTAGCAACTTTTAACTTATTATTCTCATAGCTCCTACATTGTTAAATTACGTAATACATTCACATAACATTATTAAACATGAATACAATAATATAAACATTTACAATGACTGTAATATATACATTTTACAAATTATTACATACACAGATTGCTTCAAGGCGGGCTGTTATTGAATTTATATATTGTATTATGAAATCATTTAAGTGTTAATAATACTGCATCAAAATGCAGAAATCTGTTATTTTTTCGCTGTTTCTCAATTTGTATTAATACAGCATTTCATTTTCATTTTACTTCAGTTTTCCGATCGAGATATGTATAACTTCCGCATCATCAGAGTCGGGTAAATTTCTGCAATTGGATTTTTGAAATGATAGAGTAATTGGACTACGCTTAATATTCTTCTCTGACGAAGTATAGTTCCTTTACATGGCTATCTTTCGTCGCAAAATAATAAATATTGGAGTACAGAGAAACCCGATTTTACGCATGAAATTCCCTTGCATGGCGCAAAAATTGGTGTGCAGTAAATGCATACAGAACAATAGATTTATATTTTTTTGAACAAACAATGAATGCAGAGAGGTAAGGAATGACATACTAATTTTGAATGACTGACCGACGTTGAATGGATTTTTTCAGAAATGCTTTGCTATAGCTGATGATTTAAATCAGGAAATTTTTGAAGATAGAGTAATTCTCCTCATTTAATTGTACATGAGTTTTTATATGGGTAGCTGTATGTAACAAACCCCCATATACACAAATGAGAGAATTCACTTAAATTCTTACATTTAACTCTTCATTGTGAATGGGAATTCCCTGAAAAGATGCCAGAAATAAGGGAAATAGAAGGAAATTTCTAACATCTGTTGTGATAAGATGTATACTTATTAGCATTGTAATTGTAAATGTCAGTATGTGAGGCAGTTGCGAGGATATTATAACTGTTTCAGCGGGAATACGAGGTGCAGCGACAGGCGCGCGAGCCGCCGTTCTGTGGCCATAATGTGAAGGAAAGGCACTGTATGGATATATAAGCGATGTACGTCAATGTGGTGCGAGTGGAACGCGTCAGATGTTTTTCGGTTCATTTTAATACTATACAGCTTTATTTTCTCTTTAAATTGAATTTTATTTATGGACGCTCTTTAACTGCTATGACTCTTAGCGTCCCATACCATATTGGGCGTGAAAGACCGAAAATTATTCTCAGAGGCTCTTTAACAGGCTTGAGATTTTTTATGTGCCATAAATCTACGACACGGGACCCTCCGCCGTGTTTGAACCCGCGATCTCGGGAACTAGAGGCTAGCAAGGTACCACTAATCCACGGAGTACCACTTTATTTTCTCTGCTAATTACTGTAGTAAGTAGAGGAAGGGTTTTTTCCTCCCTTATCAGGTTTTTTTTTATAGTGTAACGTCCTTTAACCGGATTAGGACATATCGAACGGTAAGCGAAGAAAATAGTTGAAAAGATTCTCAAATAGGCCAGGTTACCTAGAGCTTCGAGTTACGTGACATTCGTCTTCTCAGGGTAAGGGAAACCTCCAGTAATGTAATTTAATATGTAATGTAATATTTATTTTCATCGTTATTACTATAATACAAATAAAACTTACATCTAAAGCTTAAATCTAGTCCTTCGGTTCTCCCATATTTAGCCCTAGGCTGTATATGTGGGATAAAGCTACTATACCATCTCTCCACTTTCCAAACTGTGCCCATTCTGCTGTACCTTTCTTAAGCTCCTTATCCACTTATCTCTTGTGTTGCCTAAAAATGTCCCCATTATTGCTTTTGTGCTTCCCAACATTCTTAATGCTACTACTTCTTTGTTTAGCATGTCCCATTTTTTTATTCCATATAATCTCTCTCCACCTTTTAACCTTATCACATTCTATTAGCCAATGAAATGTATTATGTGTGATGAATTGGGTAGTACATCTCCCCAGACAATTATATCCATTCCTTTTTAAAATTATCACTCTGTGCGCATCCACGCAAGACCTATTCTACCAAATTGGTTGCATATATCTACATACTTCTCCCTTCCCCAATTTCTTTTAACTGATTTATACAAGGTCAATGATCTTTTACCCTCAAAACTAGCCCACATCTCTTGTTTCATGATGTCTTCCACCCTCAATCTCACTTCTTTCCAAAACCCACTATTATTATATTTGTCTAATAGAAAAACCTCCATTAAATCTTTGCATGGAAAATGTTTGGTTATCTTTGAGTTTTTCAAACCAATATAATTATTTTTACAAGAATACTATACGTTTAAGACATAGCATGAAAAAATATATATCTTGAATTTTCTGTGAATAGCTAATGAAGCCCTCTTTATTGTGAATGACTTTTGTATAATTATTGGTAAACCATAAGTGGTAGAGAAAATATTAGTACCTAAAAACGTAGATCTCGTTAAAGTACAAGGTATGTCAAATATGTTTGTTGCGTTAACCGTGTCCGAGATATTCATTGTTATTGGTTAGAATTTTTAAATGCACCCCTTCATTTCTCTTGTGGCCATACAAAGAGCATAGAGTTTCAACGCTCCTATAGCGACACGTTTTTCAAAAACCTGACTATCGTTTCTGCCTACTGCACCTGCAATGAAATGTATAAATGTGGAATGAATCTTTATCTCGATTAAAACAGAATAGAAGAATAGTTATAACAATATTTTGCAGAAGAGTGAGAGGGGAAGTTCATATGAATGCAACATATTAGATTTTTCAATCAGTTAGGAGTAGTGAATTTTATGAATTTTTCCATTTTATCAACTTCCATTCTTCCCGTGTATTAAAGCTTCTATTCAAAATTCTCCAGAAAAATGTTGATAGGTTAATGATATATTTATCACGTACACCTCTCGCTATGTTCTCTCTCTCTTTCTAATTTGTTTTCCGTGGACAGTAACTTTGTGAATCTCCTTTGTATCGGCTTAAATGCATGTGCCCTGTTTAAAAAAGAATTAATGATTCAAAAACTTCAGCATGATATCGAATAGCAATATGACAAGCATAGGTGCCAATAAATGAAAAGTGGAATGGCAAACCTCTTTACTATGTGCAATTTTTCTGTCTTTCATTATACTGTTTAAATTGATGAGTGTAAGCCCAGTGCCACCACCTCACCATCACAGATTTGGCTGTCGATGTGTAAATAACATATAAATGCTGTGGTTATTATATGTAATTATCTTGATAAATGCTGCTTCCACATTCCTGGCCATGGTAAGAAAGTACAAGTCCACAAGAGCGAAGTAAAAAATGAAAAGAAGGTGAGTTTGGCGGAGAAGCAAAAAAATAAACGCGCGGTTGGGGGAATGCCAGTACATTTTCCTCTTACGAGAGAGGGAGCCAAAAAGTGGAAGAAACGACGGAATCGGCCCCAAGCCCGTCATTAGAGCCTTAGGGTGGGGGAGAAACGTCACAATCCCGCTCAGAGAATGGCGGGAGAAGACGACACGAACGACGGAAGGAAGGAAGGAAATAAAGGAGAAGAGCTGGAAGGAAAGGCATGCTACTATACGCAGTCGTGAAGCTGGCGGCCGTATTGGCGGCGATTTGCACTACTAGAGAGCACGTGGTCACTTGTAACTTCATATTTATTCCTGTAGGGGAGGGAAGTGGGCGATGCGCCAACACTACCGTAAATATAGTATCTGGAAAGAAAGGGACAGTTGTCCTTGGCGCTAACGCAAGTTAAGTACCCGAATATTCAAGATATATCAGTTCATGTTAAACTCTACAGGGTGATTAATATAAAAGAAACCATACATAGAAATACGTGTTTGCCAATGGGCATGCCTTGTTGCCCGTTTCAGTCGCAACCTTCAGACGATTAACATCTGAGCAACTTCCGATAAATCCCATGTACTATTCGAAGAGCTAATTCAAGCAATCGCCTAATAACTAGAATATCAATGGACATAATTACATACCTTTTAACAGAAGATTTTAGAAATATTACTTTCTCTAGTACATATAGTAAGTAGGGGAAGTATTGAATTCCACCCAAAAATTCGATACCGAGATTTTACCGGAAATACATGTTTTGAGGCCTCCTGAATCCAAAAAAGGTATTTTTGGAAACATGTCTGTTGTGTGTGTGTGTGTTTGTGAACAGCATAACTCAGAAAGGAACAGTCGGATAAACACCAAACTCGGTATTTAGGTTCAGTATCTTCCAGAGATGCGACACAAAGATTTTCAAGAAAATCCCCCACCCCAGATTACCTTTTACATGGAACATTTTTCGAAAATTTTAATTTTCACAAAAATAGTTTTAACGATTTTGATTAAAATATCATATATTTAAGATACTTTCATGACAAATAAAATGTATATCTTGAATTTTCTGGGAATGTCCCCAAAAGTGTTCTTAATTGTGAACGACGTTTGCATAACTGGTAAACCGTAAGAGATTGACAAAATTTTACTACACCAAAAATGTAGATTGCGTTAAAATACATAATTTATGTCATATAAATTTTTTTGTTAAGTGAACCATTTTCGAGATATTGCTTGTTTTTCCCTTAAATTTTCCAATATTTATACTTTTTCTCAAATGGGAATTCGTTATTCATTTTTTGTCCTAGTAATGCAAAGAGAATGGAATACTCCACATAGCAACCAGCTCTTAGAATATTTGACTATCGCTTAAAACCTACCAATTCCCCTTGCATCTACAAGAAAATTAGCAATAAGATTAACATCAAGCATATGGAGAATAAGCGTTTGTAAAAATAGTTTGTACAAGAGTAGAGAAAGTCATGTGAGCGGAACACATCAGACTTTTTTACTTGCATTTATATCCCGCCTTTAACTACATTGGTCGTATCGGCGGTCTTTCCTTTGGAACTTATTGTCAATGGTGTTAACTCGTACTCTCTTTGTGGTTGAGTATCTTGCACCATTTCGGTTTTAATTATTAGATCACACACACATTCACATTCTCATTCAGACTTTGGAAAGGACAGGGATTGTTGTTCGCTACAAACCCTGGACCCTCGCACAGCAGGCAGGTGCCCTACCGACTGAGCTACGGGGCCAGCCTGTTGGTTGAATCAGACTTGATTTCAACTTCCAACTTAGTGAGTATCCTAATAATCTAACAAAACCAGTAAGAGACTACCAGAATACTAACGCATAGAGAAGGGAAATGGTCCTGTGAAAAAATGAGCAGAAATTAACAAAAGAGTTAGACAAAACTATCCACGATCCAGCTTGCTTTATGATTTGTGTATTTGAACAATACCGTTATCAAATGGCAGTAGCTTAGATGAACAGTTTATGGTGAATGAACTAATAAAGAACTATCTTTTGTTTTCAGATGACCAAATCATTGTAACTCTTTCTAAAATCAATTACACAAGGTTGTGATATTTAACTAATGATGATAATTGAAATATATATATATATATATATATATATATATACTAAAACAGAATCCATGGCTTTTATTAGAATGCAATATACAGGGTGAATCACCTAAAACTCGCACCGCAAATATTTCGGAAATGGAAAGTGCTATTGATGTGCAGTTTTCACAGCATTGATTGGTAGTCAGAGGCTCTTACATGTAGCCTATAATCAGATTTTAATATTACTGAGAAAGTGTATTTTTTGAGCAAACTTCCATTTTTTTAAATGGAGCAATGCCTAATTACATCTACAGAATAAAGGTTGGGTAAATCAGAATTTCAATGGTCTTTGTTGCAGGATTCTAGCGCAAGTGGTTTACGAGAAATCGTATTTTGAAAACTTCCACCTCAATTGTTTGTCCCATTCAACCTGCTTAGTTGCTACGATGTACGATGTTATGTTATTTTGAATTGTGTCTTCTGTTCATTGATTGCATTGCGACTTTCTGGTCAGGCAGTTTATGACAGTTCAAGCAGTAAGTCGTGAGTGGAGGATGGGATTTACTAATGCAGAAAAAACCAACATGCTCATGGTGTATGGTGAGTGTAGGAAGAATGCAGTTCGTTCCTGTACGGTGTGTGCGGAAACGTATCCCAATAGACGTCAACCATCTCGGTAATTATTTATCAACCCCTTCAACTAATTACGTGAAAGTGGTACTGTAGCATCTAGAAAACATAACAGAAACAAACAAGTGACTGGAGAAGAGGCATAAATTAATGTTTTGGCTGCTGTTGCAGTACTTTAAAGGTGTATATCAGGATGACATTAAAGATGTCTACTGGTACATCCCAGGTAAAGCCTAAAAGGAAGACTTCATAGTCTGTGGTGCTGGATTACTAACAAAGGGCCATTTTCACACTGATGTCGCAGATTGAACTGCGATCAAACGCTGCAGTAAACGTGTGCAAGATTGCCACAAGGGACATAAAGATTCTCAAGAATTGGAGTATTGAATTCGAAAGCGACAAGTGAAATATACTAGAATTAAAAATATGGTATTGTGCATGTTTCAGCAGTTTTCATGTGAGAACTTAAGCACAATTTGAACATAAGACTTTATTACAAATACTTTTCATTGTTCCAAACATTAAAAACTGGTATTTCAAATAATTCTTTCACTTCCTGAAGAAGGCCACAGAGATTGCCGAAAGCTCAGAGACTTCATCAATCTTACACAGCTGGTAACCCGAGAAGCTCTGATTAATAATCATCGCCGCGAGGGCTTCAAATCTTAACATTTCAAATATATTTTATATCAAAACAAGTTTAGACACATTTTTATAATACATTCAGACTTCCAGCTGTTGGAACATTCATAATTAAAACATTTATCCCCAATTATTGTTAAGGGAGAACTAGGAACACACACCGCACCGCATGGAGACATAGAACTGATGCAAAGAAAACACTGCTCCTTCATCAATGTATCAACACAACCGCGAATGGGACGGAATAAGAAATTTTGCCCCGCACCGAGGCCACAAGTATCCGCACTTAAGATAACGTATAACCAAAATTTCATGTATTGAGAAGAGAGTAGCCACAGTTATGTTCCATTTTGTTCCTACGGATGGGTGCTTCCAAGAAAAAAAAAACTGAAGAGATAAAAATTGCATATTTTTGTAACTTCTCCCGTTTAATACTGTTTAAACACCAATATATGCAAGAAATTATATATTAGTCAATCATTCTAATCTTCAAATATTTTTTTCTTGTGAAACTTAGGCCTATGGGAGAGAAAGTTGAGACACGAGTATTTTTATTTTCGATTTATTTTTAAAAAATTCCAGCTTGATCTTAATATCAATTGACAATGGCCCCTTGTAAGTATTAGTTTATCTTCAGGAATAGCTGTAAGATATCAACACCTTCCTAAAGCTATATTATTAAAATACTCAACTTTTTATAGGCGAGTAAATAAATAATAGAAACATACGGTACTTCTTTGAAAGAAAGAAAGACAGAGAGAAAAGACAAATGAAAACGCAAAGTCCAATAGCCTTTGACTAGGCATATGACCACTAATTGTAATTAAAGGTTTTAAAGAACTGCAATTACTCACCGGCTCCTATCGGTAAACTCCCTTTATGCCACGTAATGGGGTTTAATTTACCACAGGAAAGAAAAAGTATAATTCAACTAGAACGAAAATACAGGCCCCTCCAAAGAGATGTTAAGGGCGATGAATGGAAGATAACTATGTTGTTCCTGTATGAAACTCTTCTACATTTAGTTTTTGAGTTGTGGATTATTCTCGTATAACACAGTACAAATGAGCACAGAAATAACTTCACAAGTTAAACACAACAGAAAACCACACTTTCCAGCTGATAGCACTTTGACTTCTGGGAGTTACATTGTTTTGTTTATATCGGGAAACGTTTCTGTACTCGCTTGTACAAACAGACGACCTCCACTCGAGCTGCATATGAACCAAGTATACCATAAAATAATTAGTTTCGTCGTATAGTCACAGCTTTATTTAATGTATATTAAATTTTTGGCTTTCTGCAGTGAATATGATTTTAATCATAATTATCCTGTAACGTTACAGCCCGCGAAAGGCTTGTGCCTGCCAACCCGACTGCCGGCCTCACACATGCGCACGGCAAGGGAGGTAATGTGGCCAGCATCACGATCCCTCAGCTGGAAAGTTTGCTCGCGAGGCCGGGACCGCTGCCTGTCGCAGCTCCTCACTTTCCTCACGATGCTGAGTGGGCACCGGTCGTATACCCGCAACCTAATATCCGCACCACCATGGGTGGGATCGAACCCGGGCGCATTCCATGGCACGCAGCACGCTGTAGCCTACTAGGCCACGGCGCAGGACGAATATGATTTTTGAAGTAGATGGTTTCTGCCACACGTATGGAAAGCCGATTTGAAGTAGGAGTTGTATTGTATTTCAACTGTTGGGGAGCCAAACTTAAAATTCGTTGCAACCGCACGTATAGTAAACACTTTCCGGTAGACTTCATCCCAAATGTATTTTCAGATGGCCTTTGCTCCAAGTTTAAAAAAATATTAACTTTGTAATTTAACTGTGACTTTAAATGTTTAATATTTATGTTTGCCTCGGCTGCGTCAGCATTATTTTAGAGACATGGGTATTTTGGCAGGGCGTGATGCGACAAGAATGTAGCCTTACACAGACTATTATTTTAAGTTTTAATTCACTCCTTTTTATTAATCCTTGACACAAATTAAATACACTTCACTGATATCGAGAGCTATGATATTCTTTTATTTAATGCTTGCGCTTTTTAACACGTATGCTATTTTTGTCTCACACGAATAGGTAATTAATTTCTTGAGGACACATCTCGCGTCTGGTTATGAGCACTGTCTAGAAGCAACTGAACTGTTTTCCAACGCCTACATTTGTAGATTTCTTTATTTCAAGTCTCTGATTGGCTAACCCTAGTCCAATAGAATACCTTCATTTAACTAAAGCTTCTTCTGGTTGTTGATTGGCTATTTTATAAACTGTCGCTAAAATTGCATTATTGTTTCCAAGAATCAGTAGTAGTATTGTTAAACTCTCAAACTCATTTTTGACCCAAGGATACCTCATTGTTAGCAGCTTTTAACTTATTATTCTCACAGCTCCTACATTATTAAATTACGTAATATATTCATATAACATTATTGCACATGAATACAATAATATAAGCATATGCAATGACTGTTACATACATTTTATAAATTACTACATACACATATTGCTTCAAGGCGGGCTGTTATTGAATTTACTGATATAATTTGACTAAAATCATGTAAGTGTTAAAAATACTGCCTCATTTTAGTAAACCATACTCAATATGGTCATTAGTTTACCAGTACTCACTAGGTTCACTAAAAATGTTAATGGCAGTGAATTAAAAGTTTCCATTTTATGCTATTGTTTCCTTTAACTGGGAATGAAATGTCAAATTAGATAATAGGCGCATGGAAACATACACGCGCTCACTTGTAGCAACGAGCTCATTAATTTAAATAAAAATATCTGATATGTTACATTCACATGATTTTCCTTACATACTGTTGTTCAGTACCTTGCCTATAAGATAGAATAAGTAGGGGAAATATTGTACTCCTCCCATAAATTCGATGTCGAGATTTCACCGGAAATATGTTTTGAGGCTAGCTGAGCCCAAAAAATAGAAGCATTTGTAGAAAAATCTTATGTGTTAGGCTCACATGACTTTCTCTACTCTTGTACAAACTATTTTTACAAACCCTTATTCTCCATATGCTTCATGTTAATCGACATATCGAGATGTTAATCTTATTGCTAATTTTCTTGTAGATGCAAGGAGAATATAGTAGGTTTTTTAATCGATAGTCAAATATTTTAAGAGCTGGTTGCTATGTGGCGCATTCCATTCTCTTTGTATGTCCAGGACATAAAAAAATAAATAACGAATTCCTATTTGAGAAAACGTATTAGAAAATTTAAGGGAATAACAAGCAATATCTCGAAAATGGTACACCCAACAAAAAAAATGTATATGACATAAATTGTGTATTTTAACGCCAATATACATTTTTTGTGTAGTAAAGTTTTTGTCTCTCTCTTGTGGATTACCAGTTATGCAAAAGCCGTTCACAATGAAGAATACTTTTGGAGACATTCCCAGAAAATTCGAGATATACATATCATTTGTCATGAAAATATCTGAAACATATGATATTTAATCAAAATCGTTAGCCATTTTTAGGAAATTAAAATTTTCGAAAAATGTTCCATGTAAAGGGTAATCTGGGGTGGGGGATTTTCTTGAAAACCTTCGTGTCGCATCTCTGGACGATACTGAACCTGAATACCAAGTTTGGTGTTTATCCGACTGTTCGTTTCTGAGTTATGCTGTTAACAGACACACACACGGACATGTTTCCAAAAATTCTATTTTTATATTCAGGGGGCCTCAAAACATGTGTGAAATCTAAGTATCGAGTTTTTGGGTGGAATACAATACTTCCCCTACTTACTATACGTAGTAGAGATAGTAAAATTATCTTAGACATACGATATCTTTATATTTAGAGCCTTTTTGTGAATAACAAGATCATTGTAAAGCACAGCTCGGAGAGAGGGAATCATGTTGAAAACCTTTGTGCTGCGTTGGAATCTGTTTTTGAATTATCCCATACTCACTCATACACTATCGTTTTTCTTAAAATTCTTTTCTGGGTTTAGCTGATCTCAAAATGCGTAGTTTCGGGTGGAGTGCAGTATTTACGCAGCCTAATATAGATAGATGTTCCAGAACGTAAAAATATAATATGAAGGAAACTAGTATTAGATAGGTATTCATTTTAATTTCTCATAAGCCTTACAAATGAAATGAATGTGCCCATTTCCGACAGTTTCAACACCAAAATTACAAATTTTTCCTTGTATATATGTATGTTTCCGGTTTTATTTTAATTTTGTGTAGTATTTGATGTCCGTTCTTGTCATATACGGCACAACAGGAGGTGGACGCTGATGATACAGGTATCGCTTTACAACGGAGGGGGACACCTAGCACAGTTAGGCCTCCATATATCCATTGCGGTTAGCACCCACCAGGAGGAAGGGAAGAAGTAAAGGAACCACAGGAGGTTATAGGTCGCAGGCTAAACAGACGCGCGGAAGTCTCTAGCAGTTCCAGGCTCGAATACCTGTCCAGTACTGGAGCTGCCTAAAGAGGGCAATGAACGACCCGTCGATCACGCAGCCCTCCATGATGAGAAAACGTGCCAGAATTCACCTATTGACCAGGGAAAACCTCAAAAAACGCAAGGTTAGAGAGGGCGGTTGGCGGGAATTTAACTCAGTACCTCCTGAATGCAAGCCTCATATCTTAATGCGGAGCCATCTCGCACGGTGGATGTTGATTATATATGAGATGATAATTGGGAAAGGAAATTCCGAGAGGAAACGTACCAGGCCAAGTTTAAGGCCCTCCGCGGTATTTGCCAGTTATGAGAACTGACGAAAACCTGGTAAAACGCTTCAGCCAAGGAGATTTGGACCGCAGATATCTTGTTCTCGAATGCGTGCCTTAACATACTCGGCTACCTATGTTGGTAAATCCCTGTGTGTGCGAGAAAGAAAGAGAGATCGAGTCTTGAGGCAGTACTTTTAACGCTTAAATGATTTCAGTCAAATTATATAAGTATAAATTCAATAACAACCCGCCTTGAAGCAATATGTTTATGTAATAATTTATAAAATGTATGTAACAGTCCTTGCATATGCTTATATTATTGTATACATGTTCAATAATGTTATTTGAATGCATTACACAATTTAATAAAGTAGGAGCTGTGATAAATAGGTTTAAAATTGCTAACAATGAGGTAACCTTGAGGCATTAATGAGTAAGGAAGTTTAATAATACTACTATCATTATTAGAGCAGCAATAATGTAAATTTTGAGATAGTTTAAAAAATAGGCAATCAACAACCAGAAAAGCTTTAGTTAAATGAAGGTATTCTATTGGACTAGGATTAGCCAATCAGAGACTTGAAATACAGAAATTTACAGGTTTGGATGGGCAGTTGAAATCTATTCAGTTGGTTCCAGACAGCGTTACTAAGCAGACGCAAAACGTGTCCTCAGGAAATTTTATACGTATTTGTGTGAGACGAGAATAGTTTACGTGTTAAGAAGTGCAAGTTAATCTCACAGCTCTCAATATCAGTGAAGTACTATTTAATTTGTGTCAAGGATTAATAAACAGGAGTGAATTAAAACTTAAAATCTGTGTAAGCGTACATTCTTCAGTCGCACCACAACCCTACCAAGACTTCCATGTCTCTAACAATAATACTGACGCAGCCGAGGCAAACATAAATATATAATATCTAAAGAAACAGTCAAATTACAAAGCTAATATTTTTAAACTTGGGGCGAAGGCTACCGAAAACCGGGTACTATACGTGCGATTGCAACGAATTTCAAGTTTGGCTCCCCAACAGTTGAACTATAATACAACTCCTTCAATACGACCTACTTCAAATTGACGCCCATACATGTTGCAAACAACGTAAAGAAAACAGCAACTTCAAACTGGCATCCATACGTAGCAGCAACTACCTACTTAAGTCTCCTGTGATGCGCACTTAGTTCTTTAAAGTCAAACCTATTCTTTAGATAACGTAATTTTATTATCCCTACTATTATTTCCTGGTTTATTTACGTGATATACAGTGTTATTGGAAGACATTTTATACAGGGAAATTCCAAAGTAAGGGTCATGAGGACCGCAGAATATTCCAGCTCATTAGGTACGTGGTTTTCGAGCACTTTATATTCACATCCTAATGAACTAAGTTTAAGATCACATAAAGACGAGAATCTTTAAAGGCGAACCTTAGCGACAGAGTTATTAGAACAATTGGACCGCCAGAATCTTGGGGGACTCATTCTCTCGGCTTTGTTGGGCATCTTCGGGAGCAACGACACACCTGGAAGTGGCATATTCCCATTGCGTCCAAGTTAGAAAAGTACGCTTGGGATTTTGTAGCGCCAGGGGCCGTCTTGGACCCTAATGGGAGCACAGACCGCAGGGTAGAGAAGTATGAAAGAGTTCATTTCGGCACTGCTCATGTTCGGGACGCTGCTCGTTAAGGTAGTTACTCAGAAGGGGGAGAACCTGGATCGATTGTAACCTTGCACTGATGTTTCTCAACCCGAGGCTTTTCTTCTAATTTACAGTCTCTGTCCACCTCACTTTAATACACACGCAGCGTGTTTCTCCGTCAGTTACCAACCTTTATGCTCCCTTTGAATTATGAACGCGACTTTTCAAAGAACACCCCAGTAGGGAACCTGCTCCTATTCTTTGTATGTGTGTAAAAAGAACCTCCCCACATACAAAAACCAGCGAGGGTATCGTCGGTGTTCACACTGCTTCTTAATTGCACGAATGTGTGATTTCACATAGATCACATTGTTATTGCTTCCGTTGTTTTATGCATGGGGTCCTGCAGTAATTATTTCCAAGACTGTGTTTGCCTTTGAATGAGGGAACGTGGCGTCCCTTTCTTTGATACCTACAAATTTCAGGTGACAGAAGGCTAAACTTTACGTGTAGATGCACGCTGCAGATGACACGCATGCTTTAATGCGGTTTATGCAACACAAATTCGAGCGTTTTTACTTTCTCTGCCACGTGCACAGTAGATAGAGAAGGTATTGTATTCTACCCAAAAATGTTATACGAGATTTCACTGGAAATACATATTTTGAGGTCCTTAAATCCAAAAAAAAGCATTTTTATATAATGATCCTTGTACATTTTGCCATATCTGCAAGTGATAGATTAGGCATACAAAACTGGTACACAATAGTGTGGCTATACATAATCCAAATACGCTATTTATCCATTTGCTGAACTTATAGTAAGGACAGAGTGTTCAGCAGAGGTTTACAATTATTATTCATCACTTGATTGTTTGTTTAAGATAAAGAAGTCATAGTCTGCGAATCGAGTACAAACGAAAACTATCAACTCACTTCTTTCGTACCTCTGCGACTAAGGACAAGGTATTAGTTGCCAGTATTGTAGCCACCTATGATGTGCTTCGTAACACGCCGGAGAGATTTGTCAGGATGCGGCAGCATCTTTTACTCCGATGTAGTGCTTGCATTGAAGCTAGTGGCGTCGTTCGAGCAACCGTTGTGGGGTACAAGATGATACGTTAGTTCAGGTGTCAATTTTGGTACTTGCAGTTAACTTCAAAAACTGTAAATGTTAATAAGCGGTACAATACATGCAAGCATTAGTTGTAAGTAAGCCGGAAAGCAGTAATGATGGAAAGGTTTACTTCATATCACCTTACTTCATATCTTATCAAATCTTAGGTTCCCCTCAATTCTTCAGTAGAGCTTCCTCTCAGTCCTGTTTAATATTTGCACGCATTTACTGAAACACTGTGTATATACTGTGAACGCGCGCGCAACTACCTACGGGCCGTCAGGAGGTGCATCCCGATCCGGCACCTTGGAAGGTCCTCGATCGTCTTGAAAAAAATAGCCGCACAGCAATCCCATTAAGTGCCTCTTCTCCGCAGTGTTTATTGCGCTCGAAGATTCCTTCCGGCATATTCTAGTAGCCTCCCTTTCTAGAACATCTGGTTTTGTATGCTAGCCTATATAAGGAACTCCTCTTGCCCAGACAGTTAATTAAGAAGTTACAAAAGTTAAGTGCAGTCAAGAAGTCGAAGAATTTGGACAGTTAAAGGTGAACATTGCCGAGTCCATTTCAGTTGTGAGTTGTCACGCTGCAATTCGTTGAGACTCGATTCGTCGGATCAGTTGTGTTCTGTTTTGAGTGTGTGCCAAAGGTGTCTCGAGTGTAAAGTTTGTGCTACATTGAGCACCTAAACGACAATTCTAGCGTTTAGCAGCAACTGGTGTTTTGTTACAACACGCATAATGTATACACTTCGTATAGAAGATTGATGGCAAGTGAATATTGAAGAAACATTTAATTCTCTCCAGTTTACATTTTTAGTGGACTTTGATTTACTCAAACATATTCACTAAAGGAACAGTAAACTTGAACTATACCTTGAGTAAAACTGATTTAATTGTGTACTAGAATCGTACCTAGCCAATGGAAGTAAAACAATGTAATTCGCAGCTTATAACAGTCGTAGTGTTATCAGATAGGAAATGTGGTCTACTTCGATTTGTTCAGGTTGTGGATTTATTTCTGTGTTCACTTGTATTGTGTTACTCTTCAATAATCGACTGTTAAAAAACTAAATGCACAAGAGATTCATACAGGAACCACATTGTTACTTTCTCATTTCTTATCACTCTTAATGTCTCTTCGGAAGGACTCGAGTATTCCCTTTAGCTGAACTATACTAGTTATTTCCTAAGGTTAATTAAACCCCAGAGTGTGGTATAAAAGTAGTTTACTGACAGGAGCCATGAAAAATTGCAGTTCTTTAAAACCTTAATTAGTAGTTAGTGGTTCTGAGGGTATTAGACTTTGCGTTATCCCTATGTGGTAATTACTACATGTATACTTGTGAGAGATATATTCATTATGTGTGTTGTTAATTTCCTGAATGTTTTTTGCGTGTTCTTATTAGTTGCTTTAACTGTACTGCGTTTTATATTTAATACAGCGCTCAAGAGTGTTATTCAAGTGGTAACTGACCTGTCCCTGAGGAACGTATCGTTTGGGGGTTGCTCTGAAGTTTTACGTCCTGTGCCTACTTCATTCCTACCTTCTGCGTTTCTTTATACTTAGAGATATTACCTACATTTATGAGGGCTAAAAATGAACGACAACTACCAAACTATTTGCTAATCAGTTGAAGAGTTATCATTCTATTTGCGGTATGCTCGTGGTGGGAGAGCATAACTCGCAGTATGTCCGATATATTAATATATGAACTATGGTGATACTGATAATTATCTTGTGTTTTAGTTGTTACTCTTAAAGTGTTATTTTTATTTCTTGCTACGGCTGTTATTTAGGTTTTTGGTAGAGCTTGTTTAACTTTGCAGGGTGTGATACGGGAAGGAAGGTAAGAAGCAACAACTCTAACAATAGATTAAGTTAATGAGGGACACTATGCTTTAATGGCACACGAATTTACTGTTTTAGTAAGAAACTACACAGTTACTTTAGTTAGTTGGAGCTGTAGAACGGTCTAGCCCCACCACTTTTGGGCGCCAAACTTGCGGTCGCTGAGCAATCCGGTATTTTATAAGTGCTCTAGAAATATTGGTAGTATTTATTACACATTCCTATGGACTTTTAACTTGATAACATTTCAACGTTCGTACTACATTATGAGAAGTAACGCCTGTTTCGGAGAGCTTATATGTATGTTATTCACATCGCAGCACTTTATACACCACCGCCTTGGCTGACGGGGACGCTACAACTAACTTTGCTGCACTTAAACATTTTAAACATATTCTTCCTTAAAATTTCATTGTCTGTCTTCGTTCAGTTTGGAACCTTCTAAAAGACTTACCAGGCTATTGTTCTTGTTTGCAAACATGTGACCTCTCTACAAAAATACGTTGTGTTCACTTGTCGCCTTTCTATTTCACAAAGACTCAAGGTCTGGCTTTTATGACTTTCCCGTACAAGTCCTTTTTGCCTGGGCCCTAATTCTAACACAAAGATATGTTTGTCGGCTTTTAACAAGGGTTCCACAGCTCCAGCTACACTTGCACATACATAAAACTTATGCCTTAACTTCTATTTATATAACCAGTATTTTGCTTATTAATATTATTTTACATTATAATTTACATTATTATATACATGGTATGTATAACCATAGTTACTGTCTCCTATATCAGCAGCTAAGATACTTCTGGTGCAACAGTCCATAGCAAGACAAGGCCCTCCGCACGGCTGCTGCATTTCCTGTCTCCCCCACGGCGGACATATTGGGCATATGATCAGTATACGCCTCCACTCGCCCGGTTATGTACGGTCCTTCAGAGCCATTACTTACGAGACTTAGTGTACCCCATATTAGACATTCCAGCTCGGGAAAAATCCCCATGCCCATACTGACCCCTTTGCAAGACCGTTTGCCAACACGCATAAATTTTTAATGGGAAAGTCCCTTTGGAGTCGAAATACTTCCTTAAAATCCTTCCTCTTACGGTAGGAGGTAGCGTTCCTTGGCTTGAAACATTTTAACATTTGATGGGGGAATATATTAGTAATCAGAACTCTAGCAGGTGTCAGCCAATTACAGCAGAAATGTTTTGTAGCATGACAGGGTGATGGTTGTCGTTGTATCAGCAACCAAAATAATTAGTTTTAGCCGCAAAACATATCTTGCGCACTTTTAATTAAAACATTGTCAGTAACAAGAGAGTAAACAGAGCAAACGTCATCCTACAATTGGGTGGTACTTGGATAACGAACTCTTACATCTAACATCACAGTATAATGATGCAATCCATTTTTTTCCGTGTGCATGTGTCATTCTTCATTAATTTTAAAACAACTCATGCTTTTGTTAGGTCAAAATTCCAGTTCCTTTCAGTGAAAGTATCAGAATCACCTTTGCGAACTTGCATTAGATTTAAAATATGCAAATTAAATTCATACAAAACAAAATGGGCGCATGTCTATCTTGTTGGCGTTATACAAGGCCATCTGAGAAAAAAATATTCTGGCTAACAATGACGAAACAATGAAACTCAATCTAACAGAAGCTGTTGATTTCATATAGATCGCAATTCATTAATATCGCACTAACATTTGTTGCGTCAAGAGTTCAGAATATAAAAGCTTTGTATAAGATTAGAAAGAGCGGTGGTAGCGGGTCCTGAGTTCAAATCTTGGTTTGGGTGATTTATCGGAATAACTTTATTTTCTCGAGATTTTCAGTCTTCTTTTAGAGAAGACAATGCCGGGTAACTTTAAGCCCTATGGACCCCGGCTCATTTGAGCATAATTTCACCCATTTTATTCATTCCCCGATATGGGCTACCAAAGGGCATTAAACTTCATGCTAAAAAGTACATCTATCTGCTTCCATTCGCATCATGTGAGGCCGGACTAAATATATGTATATGTGATATTGAAGGATCCAGTTTTTAACGAGAGAATATTTCTACTTCTCAACATCTCCCAAAACATAGACATTTATTACACCGTTTCTCTAACATTATCTTCTCTCTGAAGTGGTTTAACGGAAAATTAGATTTGTAAATAATTTCAATTAACGTACAGCGTGTCCTAACGCATTTGATCATTAATAAAGGTGTTCCCTTAAGAGGAGATATAAATGACGAACATGGCAAAAAGTTACATTTTTAGCTTATTGTTGCAGACTTATTAATTGATATTTCCTTTTTCATTTGGTATATATTTTATTATTTTAGGCATAAAATATATGTTTCAAAAATATCTGACGTTTTGTACTCTGAATTCTGCACCACTTCACAGAAAAAATACCGATGACCCAAGAGGGGTGCCCCCGGGAGGAAGGGATGAGGTGAAGGGAGACACCGGGCGGCCGGAACCAGGAGTGACCGCATATCAATGGCAGGTATCTGCAGTTTCCAGATATGGACGCCCCGGTAATCGGATCGGCAGGCTGGGGACCCCGCCCCACACCGGATTCAACCCCCCCACCAAGGGGCTGTTCTTATACCCCGACAACCATTCGAAGACCGTGGGAGGGTGAAAGTTCACACAGAGCATCCTTTTTCCCTACCAATCTGTACCGAAACACCATCGCCGACACTTCCAACGGTGAAATTGACCAAGGATGAGTGAAATTATTAATGGAACCAAATGGAGCGACAGGAAATTCGGGGGATGAAATAAACCACTCCAACTTTCGCCTGAGGACCCGAAAAAACCCTTAGGTCAAAGTGGGCGGTCGCCGGGGATCGAACTTGGGATCTCCATAATGTGGGCCATCCCACTCGGTAAAAAATTGAAGTAGAGACAAACTTTAGCCCGTCTTTAAGGGAAAGTTTTGCTCAATAAATTAGTACTACGTTTATGTAAGGCAGCTTTAGTGTACTCAAGCTATGTGGTTTATTTCTCTGCAAGTACATGCGAGTTTATTTCCTTCATTTTTGCTTTGAACAGCTTTTTCTACGAATGACATTTTCTGACATAAACGACACTTTTTTTTTCTTCAGAAACTCCTGAAGGTAGCTAAATTAAATTTTATGGTGATAAAATAAATCTCTAAATGCTATTGTGTATTTACTGTGGTGTTAATATTTGGTTGGTTATCTCTTAATAAAAATTAATGATTAATTTTAATTAAAAGATGGCATGATTAAGGAAATTATTCTACCTTACTAAGTAAACAAACTTATTCTATGACAGTAGATCAGTTTACTTAGCGTTCATCTACCTCCTGCAAAAGTTTTATTCTAATAATCATTTTGTGCCAAATTGACCCTCCACGGAGAAATCTACTTTAGGCGACTGGGCTGTACTAAAGGAAGGCTGACATGTACGGGAACAGAAGTGAAACGACTATGGTAGTGGTTCTCAAGCAGAGACAACAACAAGAAGAAAGGTGCAGTTATTGTGAGTCACTCAGTAAGTCAGGCGATTGTCGTCGTCGATTGCGCAGGCGCCGGATCAGTTCCAGCTTTCTTCAACCTCCTGTCCACAAGGCTGACCAGTCTTTCTTCGACGGCGAGCTAGGTTACGAGGAAAACAAGAGGACAACGTTTAGATAGAAGGCATTCTGCATGGCTTAACGTATTCAAAGTTCTCTTAGTAATTCTTCACTAGGAAAAGATTGATCTTCTGAACTAAAGACTTATTGCGGTTAGTTTAGAAATATATCGGTAAATGTGAGAGCAGGAAACAATTCTGTAATTATGGTAATTTAATTTAAAGAATTGAAGCCGTAAAGAATGTAAAGAATGGTGAACGAATAAAGGTTTTGTAAATTGTAATTATCTACATTATTGAAGTGTAAGTTTATTAAATTCGGCTTGTTAATTAATTTATGGAATATATTTTCAAGTAGGAATCTGCAATTATTCATAATTTAATCCACTTCCTCCTGGGTCAAAAGAGTACGCTTCATGCTAAATAGTTTGAGATAATGGATCATGATTTTAAATATATTTAACATTAGCAGGATAGAACTATGATCTCCCTTAAAGAGAGCAAATGCTACTACTCCTGACGAGTTTCCACCTGAGCGCTAGCTCTATATCTTCGTAGCTCAAATGAAAACACTGATTTGCGGAGGACATTTTAGAACATCTATGTGATAATGTGAACAAATGCTTGCCAAATAGTATGTTACATAATTATTGATTTTGTTTGATATGCTTTGTGGATACGTATTTAGGGAATTTGTAGCCTTAGAATACTATGAAGGAACATGCAAGAGATGTTTTTAAAGTATGGTCCATTATGGAATAAAACAATAACCACTGAATATTTTGGTTAATTAATTTGTTTTATTCCATTGTATATAACTTAAGCTTTCTTTCCGCAGAGTTTTTAAAATGAATTAAATTCTTATTCTAGTGTAGAATACGTTGTAGTGGTTCCTTCTAATAGAAGCTCGTCACCAATCCACAAAACGATCATACAGTTTCTGAGATGCATTTCTCTGTGTCTAAAATTACATGAAAAATAAAGGAGGGGGCATTTTAATTAGTGTTCCGGAAGTCAGGTCATCATTAACATAGAAGTTGAAGCAATACCATTATTAATCTGCAAGTTAATGCGATATTAGCCAAAAACAAGACGATTCATTATGTCCTTCTAGAAGCCTTCGTATATGTTCCCTAAGAGGCCATTTTTAACGCAGAAAAATGTAACTCCAGAGACAGCTACACCTTTACTAGATACTGGCGGCGGTAGTCTGCGACGAGGTTCAAAAAAACCTATGCTACAATCAGACAAATGTTCAAAAACATTGACAACTGGTAGAAAAGTGTTTAAAGTTTGAAGGCACGGACAAAAAAATAAATTATCGAAAAGTGTTCAGTAGTTCCTACTTTGTCGCAAAACGGACCTTACTTTTAAAATACCCCTCGTACTTTGATCCTCTTAATTCAAGTGTCAATTCAACACTTCCGTCTCTGGTACTGTGACTCCCACTTCTTTTTGCAACAAGCACCGAACCAGCTGAGTAAAATTTACGGGTAAACCCATTTGTAGCTTTATCGGCAAGTCCTGATCTGCTGAAACGACAGTGAAATTACCTTCGGATAATGTTATACATTTGTCGTTTGATACTAAATGCAACAATCAGGATACGTTATTTATTTGTTCTTAATCACAGGGTTACCGTACTTCATGATGTAAAAACAAGACATTGAAAATTATTACCTTTATTTTTAAAACATAAAACATTACATATGCACTCTAAACAACTGTTTTATAACTTTAAAACATTTTAAGTGTGCATTTTAGTTTACACACTACTGAGTATCATTTTAAAACCTTTACGAATTTTTCTACTGTGCCCAATGATATTTTTCTGTTTCAAAAGCTTCAGGATACCTTTTATATATGAATGAAATTGCTCATACGGAATATCTTTGAAGTTATACTGAACAATCAGAATGTTTACAACTGAGTATGGATCAACCTGTTACTCTCTTTGGGCTACTTTGGGAAAACACTGTTTCACACCACGCTAGCAACAATGTGTGTTGTACAATAATACAAGTATTTAATTGTGCTCACACGTTTATTTATTTTATCCTATTTATATATCCATAGCCGTAATCGATAGAAATATTTCCAATAATAATCGAGGGACTATTTATTTGAACTTTCGATTTTACTCAAATTTATAGAAAATCCGGACAATTTCACTGAGGGGAAATTTTCTCCCGGACCCTAATTTTATAAACACAATATGCAACATAAACATACAGGTGATGCAATGGTGAAAATAAATTATAAATTTATGTTATATGGGAACCAGAGAAGGCATGACAACCTTCTTTTCCCTGAATCACCACATAAGAGCTGTCAAACAAGTATCATCTCGTACTAAACCTATTGATGGTGCATTTATTTGACATACGCATAAATTTAATTAGCAAAGAAACTGAAAAACCTTTAGAAATAACCACGATATATATCGTATCGTACGATAAACTGTAATTTGAGTAACTCTTGACAAATAGCTAAAATTCTTTCGAAATTTGTGGTCTATAATGTGCCAAGTTGGCCAAGTATTTCATTGTTATTAATATTATATTACCTTTATTGTGTCCATTTAAAATTCTAATGTACAGTTATATCAATACTTACATCCATTATACCTTTGCTTAACACCTCGAGGTTTTAAGCGAAGATTTAAAGGCCTATCCTGCCAATTTTAAATATGCTAAATTCATGGTCCATTTATCTCTGAGACTATTTAAGATATCAGACTGAAATGTTTACAGGAGTAGATGCATGCCTTCTAAATACACTTATTCAACAAGTTTTGTTTATTAAGGAAGATAGGACTATTTTCTTAGCTATGCTGTAGTTTTATTAAAATGCATTAAGAATTATTTTTTAATAAGAAACCATGTTATGATCAGCGTCAGGGATTATGCCTTTCGGCCTGTCCCGTCCTCTCTTCACGGGTCTTCGTTTGTTTCTCTTTCCTTTAGGTTTGTATTCCAGGATCTTCTTGAGAGTGCGGGATTCTAGCATCCGTTGCATCTTGATATATTTATATTAAATATGTCCAATCTTTTCCTTATTTCGTCACTTTGTTTTTGCCTGCCCTCCTATACGCGGTGACCGCTCTCAAGAATCTCATTTCTGAAGATTCTATACTTTGCTTTTGCTTGTTTGTGATAGTCCAGTATTCTGATCCATAAAGAAGAAATGGAACTGCTAAAATTTCATAAAATTTTAAAGCAGTATCTTTTCGAGTTTTGTTTATGTGGGTTCTTCTAATTGTTCCAGATGTTCATTAAAATTTTGTAATTTCCTTTGTTGGTCTAATTCTCTTGCATTGCCAATTTCGCAACATAAATATTTAAACCTTGTTCTATTATGTTATTATTAATTACTATTTTACACCGCACTTGTCTTTCTCCTTGAAATCTAGAGTTATTGTTTTTGTTGGAGATATGCTTAGAATATTGCTAGAAGTTGTGTTCTGTAATGCATACACTATTTTCTGGAGGCTTTCCTCTGAAGCAGTTATTACTAGTTGATCGTCAGCAAAAAGAGTTGTCGGACAACCATGATATTAACACCAAAATGTGTCTAAAATAGCGCATGAATGCGATATTTACCATCCTAAAACTTAATATAATTATCTTCAATATTTTCTGAGAAAGCTTTATTCCAGAAAATGTCATTCACAGAAAATGCTGTTTGAAGTAAAAATAGAGGAAAAAAAACTCGCATTTACTTGCAAAGAAAGAAAACCAGGTGGCTAGAACACACAAAAAATGTCATATTTAACAGTTAGTACCAATTTCCTCTAAACGTTCTGTTAAGTTTACGACTCTATTACAACGTATTTAGTAATTATGATTTTATCTCTGAGGTGGGGCAGAATTCATAGTGCAATGTAGCAAGTGCATTTTTAAAAATCAGATGTGTTACACTCACCTGACTTTCTCTACTCTTGTACAAACTATTTTTACAAACACTTATTCTCCATATGCTTCATGTTAATCCAGATATCGACATGCTATTCTTATTGCTAATTCTCTTGTAGATGCAAGGGGAATATGGTAGGGTTTAAGCTATAGTCAAATATTTTAAGAGCTGGTTGCTATGTGGAGTATTCCATTCTCTTTGCATGTCCAGGACAAAAAATTAATAACGAATTCCCATTTGAGAAAAAGTATAAGTATTGGAAAATTTAAGGGAATAACAAGCAATATCTCGAAAATGGTTCACTCAACAAAAAAAAGCTATATGACATAAATTGTGTATTTTAACGCTATCTAAATTTTTTGTGTAGTAAAATTTTGTCTATCTCATGGTTTATCAGTTATGCAAAAGTCGTTCCCAATGAAGAATACTTTTGGAGAAATTCCCAGAAAATTCGAAATACACATTTAATTGTTCATGAAAATATCATTAACATATGATTTTTAGACAAAATCGTTAGACATTTTTGAGAAAGTTAAAATTTTCCATGTAAAGGGTAATCTGGGGTGGGGGGATTTTCTTGAAAACCTTTGTGTCGCATCTCTGGAAGATACTGAATCTAAATACCAAGTTTGGTGTTTATCCGACTGTTCGTTTCTGAGTTATGCTGTTCACAGACAGACAGACACACACACACACACGCACACACACACACACACACACACACACACACACATGGACATGTTTCCAAAAATGCATTTTATGAATTCAGGGTGTCTCATAACATGTATTTCCGGTGAAATCTCGGTATCGAATTTTTGGGAAACGAACAGTCGGATAAACCACAAATTTGGTATTTACGTTCAGTATCTTCCAGAGATGCGACACGAAGGTTTTCAAGAAAATTCCCCCCACCTTAGATTACCCTTTACATCGAACATTTTTCGAAAATTTTAATTTTCTCAAAAATGGCCCTAATGATTTTGATTAAAATATCAATGTTTTAGGTATTTTCATAACAAACGAAATGTATAACTCGAATTTTCTGCGAATGTCTCCAAAAGTATTCTTCATTGTGAACGACTTTTGCATAACTGGTAAACCATAAGAGATAGACAAAATTTTACTGCACAAGAAATGTAGATCGCGTTAAAATACACAATTTATGTCATATACAAATTTTTGTTAAGTGACCCATTTTGGAGATATTGCTTGTTATTCCCTTAAATTTTCAATACTTATTTGCTCAAATGGGAATTCGTTATTCATTTTTTTTGTCTTGGATATGCAAAGAGTATTAATCTGTGGCAAAGGGAATGGTGCTGCACCTAGCAACCAGGTATTAAGAGATATGTATGTGCTTAAAGGCTACTGTATTTCTATATTGCCCTTGCAAATACAAAACAAGGGGAACATAGTACGCCTTAAGCGATAGTCAAATATTTTCAGAACTGGTCGCTATGTGTAAAATGTAATTCTCTTTGCATGTCAAAAGATCGTTTCTGCAAATGTTTATCTCGATTAATATGAAATAGATGGAGAATAATAGTTTGTAAAAATAGTTTATACAAGAGAAGAAAAAAATCATGTGAGTGTTACACATCAGATTTTTTTATAAAGCATTCAATAAGTTGAAAAGCAATTCTTATATAAAACTGGAAGTTTATAGTCTAGTTATCCTTGTCCTCTGTACAAATATGAAACAAGTTTTAATACTATAACTTCAAAATTTGAAGAAATAAAACTAAAATAATGGCTTTTAAAGTCAAATCTTCCACGATAAAAAACGGAACGCCACATTTTGGGACAGATATCAACATCTAATTATCTTGATAAATTAATATCATATTACGAAGAAATTAAGTAAACATAAGCAGAAATTCAGAAAATAAAACTAGAAAATGTTTACAGTAGGTTTAGATGTAAATACACGAGCCTATTTCACAGGAGCAACTTTAGTTTTTGTTGTCTCAACTGGTATTAAAACTTCCAGCTAACTGCAATACATGGTGCAAAAATAATTTGTATTTTTGCAATAGCCTTAATAATTTGAAACCAGTAAGGATAACTTGTCCATCTAACCCAGCATCTTTAGAAGCTTCAGGGTTCATTTTTCTTTTCATAAACTCCACTGAAATGTTAACAATGTTATGACAATTGAGGCAGTATTTTAATACTTAAATGATTTCAGTCTAATTATATAATATATATATATATATATATATATATATATTAATTCAATAACAGCCCGCCTTAAAGCAATATGTGTATGTAACAATATATAAAAAGTGTATATTACAGTCATTGTATATGTTTATATTATTGTATACATGTTTAATAATGTAGGAGCTGTGAGAATGATAGGTTGGTAGCTGCTAACAATGAGGTAGCCTTGAGGTAATAATCAATTTAAAAGTTTAATGATACTAGTCATTATTGGAGCAACAATAATGTAAATTTTGTGACAGTTAATAAAATAGCCAATTAACAACCAGAAAAAAGCTTTAATTAAATGAAGATATTCTATTGGATTAGGTATAGCCAATCAGAGACTTTAAATACAGAAATTTACAAATATAGGCGATAGAAATCAAGTCAGTTGTTTGTAGACAGCGCTCATAATTGGGCGGTTGCTTTTAGACAGCGTTTCTAACCGGACGCGAGATGTGTCCTCGAGAAATTTAATGCGTACGTGTGGGACGAAAATATTTTAAGTGTTAAAAAGTGCAAGTATTTAACAAAAGAATCTCACAGCTCTATATCAGTGAAGTGTTATTAAAATCGTGTCAAGAATTAATAAAAAGGGAGTGAATTAAAAAGTATATTCTTCAGCCGTATCACGCCCTGTTAAGAAATTCATGTCTCTAAAAATAATACTGACGCAGCCGAGGCAAACATAAATATATAATATTTAAAGAAACAGTAAAAATTACAAAGTTAATATTTTTAAGCATTTTTTTGGATGAAGGCTACCGGGTACCATACGTGCGGTTGCAACTACCTCAATTTCGGCTCCCCAACATAAGAACTACAATACAACTCCTACTTCACAATACCAAATTTATATATAAGGCTATGCAATTCAAAGAATTCTGAAAATAATCGAAGCAACTGTTCTGATCTTCTTAATATCCGTGAAAGCTTTTGGAATGATAGATGAAGTTCCAAATTATATAAAAAACTAAATAAATGCAGTAGGTGTGACAAATGAACCAAGTATAGAGATAATCGAATAAAACGTATTTACAGAATTTATACTGAAGGATATTGTAAACAAATGATAAATTATTAACTCCATGAAAGCAGAAATGTTGAAAGTCTTGCAAAAAGTTAGAATTATTTATTAATTCATTCTGCAGGGCACTGAACCCAATTATAGAAAGTTTAGATAAATAAAGAAGACATATAAACAAAAACACATATATACAGACAAAATAAAAACAGATAAGTAAACAAAGCTAGCAGTCAGTAACGCCTATATCTAATTAAGATAGTTCTTTTGTCAATACTTTTAAATGAAGACTACTTGAGAGAAAAATCAAGTATACTCTCCAGTGATATTGTGTTATACATCAAACATATTCTCAATAAAATATAATTCTTATGATATTGACCTAGGAATCTGACAGATAAAAGAACAACGTAATCTCAGGTTCAGATGCCTTAATTAAAGTTTAATTGTTCTAAGGAGGTCGGCTTATCTATAAAATAGTTAACCAATTTATAAAGTAACATTTTAATCAGTAACTGCTCTTCTAACACTCAGTTTGCAATATTAAATTTACCTAAAAGATCCTGGTACTGCATACCATCACTATATGCTGATCTATTATGTTTCTCTCAATATAGAAATATAAGAAACTTTTTCTGAATTATTTCGATTTTATTTATAAGAATCTGAAAATATAGATTCCAAATTGGTGAAAGATATTTGAAATTAGGCCTAACGTAAATATTATACAATAAAATCAACGAAAAACAACATTTAAGGTGTTTAGAATTTCTAAATCTAAAATTTTATGCTCGGATTGGGTTGGCCTCGGCGGGGCAGGTTCCCGAGACCCGTGGGAGGTTGGGTACGTCTGTGTGGGTTTTCATGCAGAAGGGCTTGTGAGACGCCTAATGTCCTCCGGTACCATCCTGGATAGCCGGTAGACGGCATGCTAGATTACTGTCGGCCCTAATGAGGTTTTCGGTACTTGGCCTTTCGGGTTGGGCGCGTAAGTGGCGTATCACCTTCCTTCCTCGCGAAAGCGGGGGGGCCTTTATAGATTCTAGGTATTGCCCTCATGGTAAACCCCCACGGTTGGAGAGCCACTCGGATGCCAGCCCTGGGCTTAGAAGGGGAGCTTGGGCTTTGGCTCTTGCCTGGTAGACCTTCACTCATGCTAATACATACTGTGTATCGTTAACCATTCTATCAATGTGGTAATTAAACGACAGTTATCAGTTGTATTTAAATCCAGATCTGTATGCGTTGATTCAACCTTAAAGCACTTGCCCTCATGGTGTACGGTAGTTTACATATTTTATTACTCTAGCTATAGTTAATACACAACATTTATGAATGTTAAAAGGAATATTATTTTAAATACTCTACTTAAAAACACTATTTTCATCATCCTGAAGTTTAGACTAAGCCAAATGGTTCTCAATTCTCATGTATAATTTTAAATCATCAGCAAATAAAGTACATTTTGAGTAATTTGTACATAAAAGTCATTTATAAATAAATGAATGCGTGAAGTCAGAACAGACTTAAAAGCTTAAACCCTTAAAGGACGAGGACGAGGATAACGATGGTAAAACAAGATATTTTGATATAATATTTAAATTTTATATCATTCATATTTGCAATGTATAAAAGCAAGGTTAAATGATGATGCGATTATTAACTTTTTGGTACTTGAGAGTTGAATGTAATGGAAGGTTAATATTACAAGACAATCACTATAACAAAAATTTAATTATTATCCTTATAATGTAATTATTTCAGTGCCTGGTTTAAACTACGGTTACAGAATTATCTTGCGCTCTAAATATCTATAACTTTATCCTATTAGAGTTTATCCTGTAACTTGTTTGGACAACTGAGGTAATGTATTGCATAATTATTAATTAAATGCAGATAAAAGGTTACAATACTTGTGATTAATTGATTTTAAAGTAGCTTATATATCACGAGCATCAACTTCACGATTGCAAAGCAGCAAACCTTTTCTATGTGGTGTTGAAAGTGCGGAATAATATACACAATGAATTGTAAGGATCCGTCTTTGAAAGTACTTTTAAACTCCATCCTTCTTAGTTATCCTGTTTTGCTACAGGATTTTTTATTACAATAGACATCAGCCTCCCTTCTTTTGAACTGCTGTGTTTGTGCTAGTCATCTCTATGTACATTATACTTAGTTCTCATCCAGTTAAAAGCCCTTTACATTGCCTCTGCATAAACTTAATTTTATTTTTTTTCTTTTGGCGACAAACGGTTATGATATTCCTGTCCTCTTCAACACACTTTCTGATGTCATATTCTTGACAGAAGCCTGGAAACTCAGCAGGTGGATTCAGTTTTAATATTCTTAATTGTGTTTCTGAATCACGTTGTGTAAAATCCCTGTGACGCTCGAACGTAGTAATAAACTCTGTGTTGTTTGCAGGAAATGTATTACGCTGCCATGAAATGAGTTTCTTTTGTAATATTGCAGATGGGACGGTATGGTCGAGCTGCGAGGACAGTTATTGGAAAAGACTCTTAATTGAAAGAGGGAGTGAGCGAGCGTGCTTGAAACGGATATGGCTATTGGAATGTTAGAGCAGGACAAAGACAGAAATATCGCAGGTGAACGAAGACAAGGAATTTTTGTGTTGTAGGCATTTCTTACAGAACATATTTCCTCCCTGGAGGAATTTACAGCAGCTGCTCCTCCAAAAAGAGATCGGAGAAACAGTAAAATTTAATGGTCGCTATATATTGTAGTATTTTTGCATCGCTATGCATTACACAGGCTATAAAAGCCGCTTAAAGTTCTCGTAGAAAGTTTCCACCCTGCCAATTGAAACCAAGATACTTCTGCTCAATGGCCTATAAAACATCACTAACTTCTGGCTTCGCTACTATCATCAGGTAGCATTTGCATCAAGATGGGATTAGCCTGACCGAGTTCTGTCATCAATGCGCTGAAGTTTAGGGCGTACTTGCCCTCTAATGTGACACTACGGTGGTTTCTCTCAGGTGATCATTTAGAAATAGAAGCAAACGGAGTATGATCCACTTTAATTTTGACTCGGGCAACCATCGATTCCTCACAAACTTCAACAATAAAAACTTACCAGTGGTGAAAGCCTTGTACAGCATAATTCATGCATCAACGAATCACACGTGGTTTAAGAACTTCCCTTAAGCGTCAAGATCAGTGAAGCCCAACCTTGTCTCTTATGAGCTAATGACGTCAACTCGTTGCCTTACCCCACCTCTTTCATTTGTGTTATGAAGCATTTCCCCTTCACTCACAGACTAAAGAGAAGGTCACAATGGCATATTACAAGGTAACCAAACATTATGTTTGGACAACCCATGCCCACATGAATACCTCATAGCTCCGCGAACAATGCATGGGGGTAAATCCGCTCTCTCCTGTTTCGCTTACGGTTGTGCATCACTGCTCAAGTTCTATCATCGATCTTCGTTACCTTTCTGTATAAGTCAAAATGATCGATGATGGAATCCAGAGTTGGATGAACATGCGCATCGGACTTGCAGAAGCAGGAAACTACAAAATCTATAGATTTAATGTTTTATGTATATTACGTTCTTTTATATTCCTTAATAATAATAAACTGGCTACTTTGTTGAAGATTCCAGTCCTGAGCGTTATGCGCCACACGGGGTAAGATTGGTGATGAGGCTGTCATTTCTCTGCCTCCAGTGTTACAGGACATTTATTCAGTTACAATTAATTCTTAGATGAGTTTATTTCATCGCAGCAGAACAACAATAACAACACTAATAATTATTATTAGTAGTAGGGGTTTTGTTATAACTTTAACTTATTATAAACATTATGCAGATTATTTAAAACTCTTTTACCACGCTTAGCCGTCATCAAGCAGAGATTTTAATGCAGTATTGGTGTTTTTATTTATTAGTTGCAGTTTTAGAGCTCCTTTTTGAGGTATATTTTTTACACTTTGTATCGTAGAAAAAGTTAATTTGAAAAAATGTTGTTACAAATATGACTTTAGACTGTTTTTTTAAATCATTTGACTTATTTCTACTAAACCATAAATTGCAAAGTAGCTTGAAAATAAAACTAATTGGAAATTTAAAAAATAAAAACACCTTATTCCACTATTTATTTTGCTATGTACTTCAATATTTCGTAACTTATAATAATATAATTTGATTCAATACGATATTCAATTATACCGTTAAAATTAATAGAGTTGAAGCGTTTAAAAGTAAACAAAATAATGGAAAGGGACACGTCTGACAATCTATAGGAGATGAATACATGACACTGCACTATATTTTGACCAAATGGCTTAAACAATGTAGATTTATAAATAAGATTTTGAATATATGATGGGATAGTTTCTGAGATGTAAGGTGACCTATACTTTTTGTTGTGCCCTTTGGCATACGTGTATAAAGTTTTGTCTATATAGGCCAAAAACTGTTTATTTGTAACCTAGAGTTAAAAATTTGGATTGTAAATAAAGTTAGTGAACGCTTTGAAAAGTTCTAGGATAACTTATCATGTTTGCCAATTTTCTAAAACCCTTGTCAAAGACATACAAAAAAATTGATAAGTTCAAAGTGAAATTTGGTGATCAGCAAACCCCTTCCAATAACCCAAGCCTTTAATTTATTCTTTTGGCTGGAAGATTTTAAAAATCTGCAAAATTCGCAAAAAGGAGTCTTAACGTGTCCTCTTAAAATAACAATCAAAGAAACGAACTGTAATTTGGAGACATAAATACCGCCCACCTAGAGCCCTCTTTTGCATTTCAATGTCCGTCCGGAAGAACAGTGCCTTTTAGTGCTTAAGAATTACCAAAATCAAAGTACATTTCAAATTTATCACTATGAGACTGTAATGTTTCTCCCAAGTGTTTGTCTTACTGCTTTTTACTGTCTCTACTACGTATAGTAAGTAGGGGAAGTATTGTATTCCACCCAAAAATTCTATACATGTTTTGAGACCCCCTGAATCCAAAAAAAACATTTTTAGAAACATGTCCGTGTGTGTGTCTGTGTGCCTGTGAACAGCATAACTCAGAAACGAACAGTCGGATAAACACCAAACTTGCTATTTAGGTTCAGTATCTTCCAGAGATGCGACACGAAGGTTTTCAAGATAATCCCCCCACCCCAGATTACCCTTTGCATGGAACATTTTTCGAAAATTTTAATTTTCTCAAACATGGCTAACGATTTTGATTAAAATGTCATATGTTTAAGATATATTCATGCCAAATCAAATGTATATCTCGAATTTTCTGGGAATGTCTCCAAAAGTATTCTTCATTGTGAACGACTTTTGCATAACCGGTAAACCATAAGAGATAGACAAAAGGTTACTAAACAAAAAATGTAGATCGCGTTAAAATACACAATTTATGTCATATGCAATTTTTTTGTTGAGTGAACCATTTTCGAGATATTGCTTGTTTTCCCTTAAATTTTCCACTTTTTCTGAAATTCGTTATTCATTTTTTTATGTCCTGGACATGTAAAGAGAATGGAATGCGCCACATAGCAACCAGCGCTTCAAAGATTTGACTATCGCTTATAACCTACCATATTCCCCTTGCATCTACAAGAAAATTAGCAATAAGATTGAACATCTCGATATCTCAATTAACATGAAGCGTATGGAGAATAAGCGTTTGAAAAAATAGTTTGTACAAGAGTAGATAAAGTCATGTGATTGTAACACATCAGATTTGTTTAAATCAGGGTAGTCATTTCTAATACTATTTAGACTAAGAATGTAATTATGGCCATACATTTTAAACATATTTGTAAAATATGTTTCGTCGTAACACAAGTGTGCTGTCATACCAATCAAAGTCCAAATATTAGAATCTGCACAAACAGAGCAGTGTATATGATTTAGAAAATTATTTCTGTTTCAATAATGGTGGAAACTGCTACCCTAATAAATTAATTCTATCATACTGAAGTCCCAAAGGTATGGATTGTTAATGGAAGGTAACGCCTAGGAGAAATTATGAAATACAGAAACTAATTATTATAAAAGTCAGTATGCCTGCGTTTCCATCTATTTATATATCTTGACTGGAATAACAATTTAAGTACTTTAGTGCTTCATTCCTTTTAGTTTGATAATATTGAATAATAAAAATTCTTCAAAAGTAGATTTTGAAAACTTAACAAATGGCTTCTGTTTCAACTTTAGTCATTCAATTTTGACTACATACAATCATCATAAATTTCTTCGTTTTGTGCCTCTTCAAATGCGGAACGAAATTGTTTAACAGAGTAAGAGTAATGCAAATAGTATTTTGAATGAACTTATCATATGATGTAATGCAAATTTAGAATAGTCTGAAAACATTACTCTTACGCATTTGTCGGAAAGTTCGCCCAAGCCGGACTACAATGTAATTCCTGCTAGCAGGTCTGCTCTGTTCGATAGTTTCTTGCTGCCTTCTTCGCCACAGGAACCCGTACGCTCCCCAGTAGTAACACTGATATTGCTGACATGACTTCCTTCGACCAATTCTAGGGCATGGACAACCTGTGACGTTGTTCTACCGTACTCTACCGGTAATGGCATTTTCTGTCTGAATCACAGAAAATACACCTGATATCATCACGTACAACTACTGGGGTAAACTGGATCAAATTTTATGACCGACAGTTGCCTGCGTCTCTTAGAAATACAGTAATGAAATCAGAGGACAAATCTTGTAGGAAAATATCTTTCATATTTTCGGGTAAGTTGTTGCCATATTGAAATAGTTTTGACGAAGGAATTTAGTCAATCAAAATTTTATCTGGAATGACGTGGAATAGGGACGCAATCAGACGCATAATTTCCTCCAATGAGAAAAAACAGAATTTGGAGAGAAACAGTATAAACAGTAAGTGTAAAGTAAGATTTTGATTCACCACTCTCTTCTCCCCTTTGCCTTGTAGTAACCTGCTGGCTAAAATTCGCCTGGGAAAATATATAGGGATGTGCAAATATATCGAATTACGCAATGATGTCAGCAGTGTAAAATTGAATATTCTTCCGCCTATTTCAGAACGTACTACATGCAAAATCTGTCAGAACTCAAAACGAAGGAATATTATTAAGTTTAAGAGATCGCGAGGGACAGTAATTCCAGAAAGCTCTTTAACTGTGACAGCTTTCTTGAGCACAGCATTCATTGCAGTACTCACTTAAATTCAATAAACATAAATTCATTGTTAATCTGCATTAGTTCTCGGCCCATCACCCGAGTTTTACGCTGAATCCTTTACCAAGGAACCCACAGTCCATCGCTTTCTAATCACAAAAACCCTGAGAACCTTGTTTCAGTTTTTGATCTAATTAAAAATCTAGCTAAGTGTTGCAGAAGTACGAAGGCTTTCACGGCCGGAGTTAATCGATACATTAAAATCTTCCGGGCTGGAAGGCCGTGGTTTAAGGGTAAAATTACTAGCACCCGACGTTTCGGTCAACTCTTTGGTTGCCATCTTCAAGAGTGTAACACCCAGGACAGCTTGATAACGACTGCAGATTTAATACGTATTCATGTGAGCCGAAAAATAGTTTACGTGTTAAAAAGTGCAAATAATTAATTAAAAAATCTCACAGTTCTCTATATCAGTAAAATGTTATTTAAATCGTATCAAGTAGTAATAAAAGGAGTGAAATAAAATTATAATCTGTGTAAACCTACATTCTTAGTTGTGCTACAACCCTGCCAAGACATCCATGTCTCTAACAGTAATACTGACGCAGTCGAGGCAAACATAAATATAATATTTAAAGAAACAGTAAAAATACATTTGGGGCGAAGGCTACAGGAAACTGTTTACTATGCGTGCGGTTGCAACTACTACAAGTTCGGCTCCCCAGCAGTTGAAATATAATACAACTCCTTCTAAAATACTCCTTTCTCAAATTTTATCCGTCACTTAGCCTTCGGCTGGTTTCCCGGGAATGAACGAATTTATTTAGTGCTAGGAAATTGCAATATATAGGGTTTCCTACTGAAAATTTGGTCCTGTCCACTCTAATTCAGTAGACACCCACTCTGCATACAACATTCATTATACTATTACATACTATTACTCTCTTCACTGGTTTCAGTTCTTTTTAACTAACCATATTTAATTTTAATTTAATTTAATTGTTGTAGTAATCCAATACAAAACATAAAATAAAATAAGACCAGCATTCTTTACCGGTCATGATTATAAATTGCAATATTTTCCTTAGTCAATTTCCTTTAATTCTTAATTTCTTACTTTATTATCTCTATTCACTGTCCAGACCCATTCATTTTTAAACTTTCTTAACCATTCCTTATACCATTACTTTCTGATACGCTCTTTACACCAAATTTCTGTTTGCCGGGGTATAAGGACCGATCCTGAGGAGAGGGTTGGACCCTGAATGGGACGGGTCCCCGGTCTGCCTGTCCAACAGCCGGAACGTCTCAATCTGGAAACTATAAACACTCTGATATTGCTGTGGCGTCACTCCTGGTTCCAGTTGCCAGGTGTCTCCCTTTACCACATCCTCCCTACAGAGGCGCCCTCTTGTGGGGTGTCGGTACAATATCCTAGATCCTAGATCGGTGCCGAAACCCCTGTGCTTCACAATCCAATGCAAAGATAATTCACAATACATATAACAGTTCTTGTATATTAAGCTAACGAATTATTTTGTATTCATTTGTGTTTAATTAGTATGTTATTTGAGAATGCAATTTAAAAGTGTAACTTTTTAATGAATTCGCTTTTCAAAAGAGTCAAACTTTTAATGAAGGGATTTATATAAATATGGTATTTATAGACGACCCTCACCTATACAGGCCTGTATCTGTTACGCTAATAATGTCGAGTGATTTACGCAAGTAAGCTCATACACGAAATGTGTATTAAAATAATTTAAACCGAAAGTCTTTCCCCAAAATCTTCTACTTCCTCGAAACGATGAGGGAGTAGTTTTAATACTTGAATAACTTCAATTAAATTATATAATATGTAAATTTAGTAACAGCCCGCCTTGAAGAAATATGTATGTAATAATTTGTAAAATGTATGTAACAATCATTGCATATGCTTATATTATTGTAAACATGTTTAATGTTATGTGAATACATTACATACTTTAATAATGTAAGAGCTTTGAGAATAATAACTTTAACGTTGTTAATAATGAGGTAACAATGAGGTAATCTTGAGGAAATAATGAGTTTGAGAGTTTAAATGCTACTGGACAGCAGTAATGTAAATTTTGTGACAGTTTAAAATTATCCAATCAACAACTATAAAAAGCTTAAGTAAAATGCAGGTATTCTATTGGACTAGGATTAGCCAATCAGAGACTTGAAATACAGAAGCTTAGGGTTTGGACGGTTGAAATATGTTCAGTCGCCTGCAGACCTTGATAGCAACCGGATGGAAGATGTGTTCTCTAAAGAAATATTAGGTATTCGTGTGAATCGTTAAATTATGTATACGCGTTAACAAAGTGCAAGTATTAAATAAAAGAATCTCACAGTTCTTAATATCAGTGTAGTGCTATATAATTTGTGTCAAGGATTAATAAACAGAAGTGAATTTAAACTTAAAATCTGTGTAAGCCTACATTCTTGTCGCACCACGCCCTGATTAAGAGAAACGCGTCTCTAAAGTCATACTGAAGCAGCCGAGGCAAAAACAAACATAAATAATATCTGTAGAACCAGTTTATGAACAAAGTTAATAGTTAATATTTTTTAAACTTGGAGCGTAACAACAAAAATACATCCTCAAATCAGCTTTACATACGTAGCAGCATATTACGTAACAAACAATCTACTTAAAATTGACGTTCATATATGGTGCAAACTCCATCAAGAACAACACTTTTTCAAGTAGACGTTCATACGTGGAACTAAATAAATAAATAAATAAATAAATAAACTCCAACAAACAATAAATCTCAACGCCTAATGCATATGATCAGTCCATGTTTAAAACTTGGTGTTAAAATTCTCCCAATTGGATCTCAGTGTTATTGGTCGTAGTGAAATCTCTGCTGTATCTTTCTCTCCATTTTTACGAGTATTCCAGTGGTTTCTGCGTAACGAAATCCTGGAGTGTTATTCCTCCTAAGGATATCGGAACGACAGAGAGAGAAGTTGCTTGGAGGGTTTGATGTTTCATAGAGAAGTCAGTGCAGCATTGGTTTCTTTTATAGCCTCTGGCGTACGAGATAGGAGTACTGCATGCACTTGTTCAGCAAAATGTAGGCTGCTCACATGCTCTGTGTATGCGCTCTTTCTGCAAGCGGAGAGAAAAATTCAAAACTATGTGAGTATAAGGAAATTCGTATCACCACATCTCGGGAGAGTTTAGTATGTTGACGTAGAGCTAATGTATATAAAATAAAACATTCCAATAAAAAATTCCAGCACTAGCAAGAAAATTAAAGAGAAAAATAATAAGAGATACAGTCTGATGTCACTAAAAATAGTCCTTCCAGCATTGATGTCTAGGTATGAAGCAATCACAGTGTGGGCTAATTGCTGATTATGGAGAGAATGCATTAAACAAAACGTACATATTAAGGAAAGTAAACAGGACATCCGGATGTATAGATACTCATATTTGGAGCAATAAAAGAGCCCACCTTAATCAAGAGACGGTACTACTCAATTACTAGCGGCTAACTACTGGTACAATAACATGCCTGCAATTAGGTAACTGCTTTCAGCAGCTTTCCCACTTTTTTTAATTGTTTCGTTCTATAGCCCTCTTTTGCTTCTTTGGTCATTACGGGGTTTGTCTTGAGAAACAGGTGATGATGTTATTGAACTGTAATCATGTAACCAACTTAACCAACTGTAACCAGCTTAATGTTGGTTTTAGCAGTTTTATTACTATTAAACACACTTATACATACATGCTTTATGATTTTTTGGGGATAGGGAATTTTTTTAATTAATGGACGCTCTTTAACTGCCGTGGTCCTTAGTGTCCCATTCTATATTGGAAGTGAAAGACCGGTAATTTTTCTCAGAGGCCTCTTTATCAGGCTTGAGGTTTCTTTACATGTCGTAAATCTACGCCACGGAACCACCTGCTTTACTTCCCTTTCGAAGGAAGCCATGTTAAGGATTTTTAAGGCCGAAAAATCCATCGCCCACCGCCGAGTTTGAACCCGCGATCTCGGGAACTAGTGGCTAGCGTGGTAATAACTACACCACGGAGGAGGACGGGGGATAGGGAATGTTTCTGGTTTAAAAACCATCGGTAATCGAACCCGGAGCCTTAGAGTTGAGATTATAGCGCATTGACCATTCAACCGCAGAGTCATGCACCTTCCCTCATTGTCCCAACCAGTAGCACAAGAAGGTTTTAAAACTGAAACTTACTGGATAAGGTTCTAAGTGTGGATAGAAGTAATGGGAAGTTATATACAAGAGAGCCAGTATTCTGTATTACGTAAATAATTATTGTAAACTTGTAAAAATTAAACAAGAATAAACAGTATAACAGATAATAAAATTTAGTAAAGTGAGTTATTTACAAATGTAACAATGCAGCGAAGTGCAACAAGACATTTTACAAGCTTATATAATATTTAGTAAGCATCAATGATAACGTCAATTTAAGTTTCTGACAACACTGGAAAACCTAAGCATACTAGTCTAAATGGTTCACTTTATACTCACTGTCTTTGCTCGCAATGTTCAACTCCTGTTTAAACAAGCAATTTAAAACTCAATATTACACTTAAATTACAACAGTTTCATATTCCAACGTGAACCTAAACTTAGGACGTTTAACCATTTGCATCCGTGAAAAATAATAAATTTTACCGGAGCCAACGTAATACTACTTAAGCATAATTTGCAAATATTACCACATCAGGACAATGTATGTCATACTAAGTGATACGCCTGCCTTTACCGGTACATTCCCGTAACATAGCCGAATGTCCGCGTGTGAGAGCTGGTCTCACCGTTTTTCTGGTCCTGTTGGCCCAGGTGTGGCTCCATTCTATGCTAAGTGGCGTCCCTCTCTCTCGAAATCTCCACAAGCAGTTCGCCTAGGCGAAGCCTGAAGATTAGAGAGTTGAACACGCAACTGCTGACGTGGCTATACCAATTTGATGACGATGCAACTTTCCGAGCGCCAGAGAGAATATACTGCCACACAATATAAGGATGAGGGGCTTACGGCAGAGCTACACGTACTGATACATGTAGCTCTGTTTCTCCAAGCATCATCTCCCCTCTTACTGTACTATTATAAAGTTACTCTATTATTATAAAGTATCATTATATCATTTTACTGGTACCTAAAAGTTAATGGATCAAAGTAAATATTTAATTCACAAATACACTGAAATAATTTCCTCATGGCGGCAATACTTTTAGACCCCTTTTCCTGTTCGCTTCAGAGGAAATATTTGAAATAAATATTACGAGGGCGGAACATTTCAGCGCTGCAGGTAATTCATTTCATTCACCCCACTCTTCACAAGTGCAAGTCGCAACCACGTTTCATTAGGCTAGCATTTGTTTACACGAATCGTAGTAGAATTGATTGGAAAACTCTTTCTGAAACACACTTCTCTCACACCGAATATAACACCACTCAGTAGTTCATGTTTGTTTCTTGAGATTGTTTCAAGCCAGTCATAGAGACGACTTTGGTTAGATAAATGCGGAAACCCTCAGAAGAAAGCATTGCTATCTAAAGAAACGAACCACGTTTTCTACTCTCAACTGTACATCGAACCGCATGCAGCAGCAGTAAAACCCAATACGTGTTGAGTACAAAGAAAAAGGCTGACAAAAAAGTGAACATCTTCCGCAGAATACTAGGAAAGACAAGATCTGACGAAGTACGCATATAAGCATAAAATAAACATACCATGTAACAGATATCAGTTCCTGGGTTTTAGAAGCAGCTTATGAAAAGATCGTATAATTATAATGGATAACTAGCAAGAGATAACAAGTCATGGACCAGAAGAGAGTAGATCTTTAGAAAATAAAATCTTACGTGTTACACTCACATGACTTTCTCTGCTCTTGTACAAACTATTTTTACAAACGCTTATTCTCCATATACTTCATGTTAATCGAGATATCGAGATGTCAATCTTATTGCTAATTTTCTTGTAGATGCAAGGGGAATATGGTAGGTTTTAAGCAATAGTCAAATATTTTAAGCGCTGGTTGCTATGTGGCGCATTCCATTCTCTTAGCATGTCCAGGACATAAACAAATGAATAACGAATTTGAGAAAAAGTATAAGTATTGTAAAATTTAAGGGAATAACAAGCAATACCTCTCAACAAAAAAATATAAATGACATAAATTTTGTATTTTAACGCGATCTACATTTTTTTGTGTAGTGACATTTTGTCTATCTCGTATGGTTTACCAGTTACGCAAAAATCGTTCACAATGAAGAATACTTTTGGAGACATTCCCAGAAAATTCTAGATATACATTTCATTTCTCATAAGAATATCTTAAACATATGACATTTTAATCAAAATCGTTAGAGCCATTTTTGAGAAAATTAAAATTTTGAAAAATGTTCCATGTAAAGGGTAGTCTGGGGTGGGGGATTTTCTTGAAAACCTTCGTGTCGCATTTCTGGAAGATACTGAACCTAAATACCAAGTTTGGTGTTTATCCGACTGTTCGTTTCTGAGTTATGCTGTTCACAGACAGACAGACACACACACACACACACACACACACGGACATGTTTCCAAAAATGCTTTTTTTGGATTCAGGGGGTCTCAAAACATGTATTTCCGGTGAAATCTCGGTATCGAATTTTTGGGTGGAATACAATACTTCCCCTATTTACTATACGTAGTAGAGAAAGTAAGAAAGATGAAAGGATTCCATGTACTACAGTGTTGTAAATTAAGAGGACAAGCGATGCCCTATGTCCTCTAGTATTCTGTAGCAGGTGAGAGCAGAACGTAATACGATGTACAAGGTAAAATATCTTTCATATAGCAATCGCACAACTTTCTTAACCAATTAGAATTTATTTTCCTGGATGTTCCACAAATTATTTATATAGACCCTTACTCTTTCTAAAGCACTTCCTGCTAATTATGGCAAATATTCTCCGTAAATGGTTAAAATATTCTGTTCTATGCATACATACACACATGCAAGAGCTTGGTGCGAGATTTTACAGAGAAAAGGAAGTTGAGTGTGTAAGCCCTAGTACTGTTTACTCTTTGCATAAGCTAAGGGGAAACAAAATAACAAAGACTTAACTTCAAAAGCGCATTGCAAAATCTTGGAAAATCAAAACTAACAACCAGGAAATATCTCGAAAGTCATTAAGTGGTACAAAACAAATGTTTCATTTGTATAGCCCGTTTTAACTTTTATGGTCATATCGGTTGACAAACTGATGGTAAAAACTTAAATTGAGTTTTATTTATGGACGCTCTTTAACTACTATGGTCCTTAGCGTCCCATTCTACTCGCATATTGGGCGTGAAACACCGGAAATCTTGCTTAAAGGCCTCTTTATCAGGCTTAAGGTTCTTTTACGTGCCGTAAGTCCACGACACGGGACCACCGGCTTTACTTCCCTTCCGAAGAAAACCATGCTAAGGATCTTTACCATGCTGACCTCTGTTTCCCGAGATCGCGATGGATCGAAACAAATCCATCGCGATCTCGGGAAACAGAGGCCAGCATGGTACCTCTAGACCATGGAGGACGAAACAACTGTTGGTGTTATTTCTCCTTGAACTACAGGTTTGTTGGATTTAATCATTCTTCCACGACTCATACTCCCAAACTCTGACCTTTCAACTGTGGAGCAATCCCCAAAATGTTTTTTCTTCCAGTTCCATTTATACCTCGTCTTTAACTACAAGGTCTTATCGGCGGGCTGTTCTTTGGAATATGGTATTACCTATATGCAATAGTGTTAACTCGTGTTCGCTTGTTGCTGGATTTCTAGAACATTTTGTGTTTATTCATTAGATCACATACATTCACACTCTCATTTATTCTTCCAGACTCTAGGGAGGATAGGGAATAACCTTGGATACAGAAAAATCCCATCCTCCAGCTGGGAAACGATCCTGAGACCCCTCGCACAAAAACAAGCTGTGTTATTGTCCATTTTGTATTTAGATGAACTTTATATTTATTGCCAGTATCTCACAATTTTCCAGTTATATAAAAGTGAATGAAGAAGACTTAATAGGATGTTAATAGAAAAGTCAATAATACTGCATTTGTTAGATCTTGAACATATTACATTTCTATCAAAAAAGTACTTTTTTTGATAACATAGAAAATAGCGCAAAATTTTCCATACAATTCACATTTCGTTAAAATTAACACCTTTACACGCTTGCAGGATGCTACTTTTAACTTGGAAGTTTGTTGTTAGTTATACTATTTAGACAAGTGCGTTCTTGGATATTTTTATAAAAACGTCTCTTTTTCTTGCTCAGGGGACCTCAAAATAGATAAAGAATTTTTAGGTGGAATACAGTGTTTGCTCTACTTACCATTGGTATACATAAAGAAAGTTCAATTGAAGATAAATATGAGGCAGTATTTTTAACAATTAAATAATTTCAGTCCAATTATATAATATGTAAATTCAATAACAGCCCGCCTTGAAGCAATATGTGTATGTAATAATTTGTAAAATGTACGTAACAGTCATTGCATGTGCTTATATTATTGTATCCATGTGTAATAATGTTATGTGAATATATTACGAAATTTAATAATGTAGGAGCTGTGACAATAAGTTAAAAGTTACTAACAATGAGGTAACAATGAGGTAACCTTAAGTCAATAATGAGTAAGAAACTTTAACAGTACTACTTGTGATTCTTGGAGTAACAATAATGTAATTTTAGTGACAGTTTATAAAATAGCCAATCAACAACCAGAAAAAGCTTTAGTTAAATGAAGGTATTCTATTGGAGTAGGATTAGCCAATCAGAAACTGAAATATAGCAAAATTTACAAACATAGAAGTCAGTTGCCTGCAGACAGTGATCGTAACCGGATGCGTGATGCGTCCTCGATAGATTTTATACGAATTTTGAATGAGACAAAAATAGTTTACGTGTTAAAAGTGCAAGTATTTAATAAAAACATCTCCCAGCTCTCTCTCTTTATATTAGTGAAGTGTTATTTAAACCGTATCAAGTATTAATAAAAGGAGTGAAGTAAAATAATTGTCTTGCTAAGCCTACATTCTTGTCGCATCACGCCCTGCTAAGATAAACGTGTCTGTAACAAATACTGACGCAGCTGAGGCAAACATAAATATAATATTTAAAGAAACAGTCAAATTACAAAGTTAATATTTTTTTTTAAACTTGGGGCAAAGGCCACCTGAAAGTACACTTGGGGCAAAGGCTACCGGAAACTGTTTACTATACGTGCGGTTGCAACTACTTCAAGTGTTTGGCTCCCCAACAGTTGAAATATAATACAACTCCTTCAATACGACCTACTTCAAATAATAAAATAACCTTCCCTTAAATAAAAAAATTAATTACCAGGTGTAGAAGCAAATGTGCAAAAACTGCAATGTACAAAATTGTCATGAACACGAACCGCCCGAAGACCTTTGAGAGGATGGAAAGAGGCGTGAGGCCCGAGGAAGAGATACTCTGCTGTGTGGTTTGATGATGATAAAACACTCCCGTGGGTCTCTTAGGGGTACGTGCTATTACGGTCCGTATCATATGTAGGCGGAAATCGCTTGTGTATCGAACATTCATCTAGCAGATTATAGATATCGGCCACGTTGGGAGGCAGAAAAAAAAATTCAATGTTGGCTTCATATTTTTATTGAAATAATATGTTGACGCATTTGCTCGCCACTAATTGTGCCCTGACTTTTTATTATAAACAAAGTTCAAACTAGATAATGCAAGTACTTCCATTTTCTTCATTTAATGTTCTCTTCGTCCATATAGAATAAACTCAAATTGCGGTGTAATATGAGGCAGTATTTTTAACACTAAAATGATTTTAGTCAATTTATATAATAAAATATAATAACAGCCCGCCTTAAAGCAAAGTGTGTATGTAACAATATATAAAAAGTGTTTATCACAGTCATTGTATATGTTTATATTATTGTATACCATAATTTTTTTGGGTAAATTAGGTTTTTTTTTTGAAAGTTCATATATTGAAACAATGGTTGATTTAATCAAATATTTGAAGGTATGCATAATTCATTAAAAAAGCTGGGTGTTCCAATGTGAAGTTTTCGAATGTAATAATGTTATGTGAATGGATTACGTAATTTAATAATGTAGGAGCTGTGAGAATAATAGGTTAAAAGTTGCTAACAATGAGGTAGCCTTGAGGCAATAATGAATTTGAAAGATTAATGCTACTAGTCATTATTGGAGCAACACTAATGTAAATTTTGAGAAGTTTATAAATAGCCAATCAACAACCAGAAAAAGCTTTAGTTAAACGAAGATATTCTATTGGAGTAGGATTAGCCAATCAGAAATTGAAATATAGAAAAATTTACAAATTTAGGCGGTAGAAATCAAGTCAGTTGCTTGTAGACAGCGCTCATTACTGGACGCGTTGGTTGTAGACAGTGTTCCTATCCAGGCGCGAGATACGTCCTCGAGAAATTTAATACGTATTCGTGTGAGACGAAAATAGTTTACGTGTTAAAAGTGCAAGTATTTAATAAATGAATCTAACAGCTCTCTATGTCAGTGAAGTGTTATTTACATCATGTCAAGAAGTAATAAAAAAAGGAGTGAAGTAAAATTATAATCTGTGTAAGCCTACATTCTTCAGTCGCACCACTCACTGCTAAGACAATCATGTCTGTAAAAAACAAAAATATAAATACTGACGCAAACGAGGCAAACATATATATATATATATAATAATTTAAAGAAACAGTCAAATTATAAAGTTAATATTTTTAAATTTTGGGACGAAGGCTACCGGTTATCATACGTGCGGTTGCAATTACTTCAAGTTCGGCTCCCCAACAGTTGAACTACAATACAACTCCTACTTCAAATTGGCTTTCCATACGTGAAGCAACCATCTTCTTCAAATATCTAAAGATTATAAGCGTCCAGAGCAAAATGTTATCATCCACCAGATTAGATTATATTATTGAATTGCGATTTCTTATTCGTATTTCCGTTTTGATCTGCAGCTTTAAAATCTTAGAATTTTCTGTTATAGACATTCATTACTTGTGTTCTCTGGAAGGTTCGAACTATTATATAGTTTTATTACAAAATAATCGTAATACACGTATGTAAAACCGGAGTAATTTTTGTCCACATAACAGTTTTTGTAAATGTCTAAAATTTAAAATAATTTGTATGCCCAAATTCTAATACAGCCTAGCAAATTTTAAAACTATGTGTCAATTATTACCATTATGCTCCCGAAAAATAATCAGAATATAGTTCGTTGTTGACAGTCAACTATAGATCAGGGCTTTCGGTCAGAGCATGCGCACTGTGACAGCCTTTGACTAAGAAATTATTGAATATTTCGTCTATTTGTACTATGTAAGCAAGACTTGTTGAAGTAGGAGAAATGGTGCTAGAGATATTTGATACAACAGAATTCCCGACTGAATACCAGGGAGCCGAGAAGTATACACTTGCACATATGGTACAGTCCCTCGCATATAGTCGTCCTCCGTGGACTAGTGGTACCGTGCTAGCCTCTGGTTCCCAAGGTCGCGGGTTCAAACCCGGCGGAGGGCGATGGATTTTTTCGGGCGTAAAAATCGTTAGCACGGCTTCCTTCGGAAGGGAAGTAAAGCCGGTGGTCCCGTGTCGTAGATTTACGGCACGTAAAAGACCCTCAAGCCTGATAAAGAGGCCTCTGAGCAAAATTACAGGTGTTTCACGCCCAATATAGAATGGGACGCTAAGAACCATAGTAGTTAAGGAGCGTCCATAAATAAAACTCAATTTTTCTTTCCCTCGCATATACTTGCGATAAACTATGTCGTTATACTCTGAGGCAGTATTTCATATCACAACACTGTGAATGCCAGAGTGATTGTAGTGTAAATTAACATTATTGTATGACAATGATTTTAGATGTTTGTTAGCCATAAACATTGTTAGGAAATACGTTTACACGGCCTCACTGAAACTGACAATAGAAGTGGGTAACAATGAACCGATGGGGTGAGTTGTTTATCATTAAGAAGAGACAAACAAATGACGTCAGGGTAGCGTGCCTTTCTTTAGAAATGGAGGGAATATCTTCCCTAGAGTGATTGGATGACAAAACAGACGCTAATGTTGGCGCGATTTGGTAACCAATAGCAGCTCTATTATAATGTTTAGGCATTTCGAGGTGAAGGAGTATATATTCTCGAGCCATAAGCATGTTTCACACAGTTCTATGGAATCATTCACGAGGTACACGTTGCGCAGTTTGGAAGAATCTTTCGCGTCGTAAAGTTAGTTACAAAACGTGAAGTACGCGGCAACTAATACGACAGTAATTACATTCAGAAATATAACAGTTTCAGTCAGGCGTGTATACAGATTAAAGATATGAACTATTAATTGTGACGGCAATAAAAGTGCGAAAACAAATTCTTTTATCAGTGATATCTTTTAGTAACAACTCCTTTCCGTTTACACGCCCTGCTCAGAGATATTTGCTCGACTGCGTAATAATAGCTAGCCGGAGGACAAAGAACCCAAATCTTAAAATAATAAAACAAGAACAGGCGCTCAGCAAATAAGATAACACGAGCCGATTACTAATGGACAACTTGACAATGTAATTTAATAGATAACGTTTTCCTGTCAATCGAACAGGGACCAACTAGACCGCTTATACCTCCAAGTTTGCCCTACCTTCCCGGCATACTTAGAGCCCGAAATACTTTAAGCAAGTGTTTTGATGTGGCGCTGATTGAAGTAACTGAAACAAATGAAAGAAAGTCGTTTTTGCACAGAGATATTCTTCATCTGAATGTTATAGCAACGGAGCATTACGTTTCCATCCCAGGGGGATTACTGGCAGATTTCTTCTTCATTGTACGGAAAGAGAGAGACGTGATGCTAACTTCTTAACAGTGAAAAAAATTTCCGTATATCGGACAATATATTTGCGATGGATACATTGCCAGGTTGACAATACTACGGTATTTAAGACGCGGTACAAGTACAATTGGGAAGGGTTTCATTTACAGGCCTATTGTTGAGTTCTACTTGGAAATACACTCCACCTCCGAATTCGAGTTGTTTTGCAAGACCTCTCGCTTAATGGCGTTGAAATGCTTTCTGAAACTTATTAAACAGTGATACAGATTTAAAATGTCGTTGCCATTGTCTTTTATTCGTTGTTCCGTCAATAGCTTATGCGAAACTAATTAAAAGTTTTATCTCGGATTTCCACGAAAGTTGCCTTTACATCGTTGAGGCAGGCTAATTTTCCTGTTGCCCTTTTCACTACACTTTCCTTCCGCAGGTTTCTCCCTCAATAACTTTATTTCCTTTTCCTGTTTCTGCATTACTGCTTTTGCCGCCTATATTTCGATTAATTGTTCTCGCAGCGCTCTAACAACTTTTATGTATTTGTATGGAAATGTCTAATTTTTTCCTGTACAAACTCTGAACTCGAATATATACAGGTTTACTTCCGGTCGAACTATTTGGATTCGTTAACTCGAATGCTCTAACATATTCGCTATACTGAAGTTAAGGTACGTGCCAGTAGTTCCTTTATATCTAACACAATTAATTAAATGAGCAATCGTAACTTGTTTGCTTAACAATTCGAGGTAACTTGTAAGCACTTACAGCCGTACGTCCTTCCATAATCATTGCCGTAAATATACAGCGTATTCCTCTAGATTATTTTTAGTTTTTTAAACATCACTGCAATTTAAGGAATGATATCGCGTTTCCAAATCATTAATAAGAGCTATACAAAGTTGGTATGTTGAAACAATAATTAGAATAAAACATGAAAAGAAGGAATAAATATAAAATGTCAAGGCTTAAATCAGGGGTGTCCTCTTTCACCCATCCTTTTTAATGTAGTGGACAATGTCATTAAAGAATGTCAGAATATTTTAAATCAAAATTTTAACTGAATTTGAACACACTTCTCTTTGTAGATAATCAAATGGTAATAGCAGCAGATGAAAATAGTCTACAAGGCACTGTATTTAGTTTAAACCATACAGCCCAAAAATATAATTTACAAATATCAGAAAGCAAAACTAAAGGCATGGCTTTCTATGGTAGAGAACCAACGAGGATTAAGGTAATAATGAATGATAAAAAGTGGAGCAAGTAATGCATTTTTAAAATTATTTTAGGGGTATAAGTTGGCCTTAATACAACAAATGTTTCGGACAATTAAAAGGTGATTAACAAGAAAAACCAGAAGAGAAACACTCTTTAAATTTTACAAAGTATTAACGGTACCAACGCTGTTATACGGGTCAGAGTGCTGTATAACAAACAAAGCTCTCGAAAGAAGATTAGAGATAGGTGAAATGAGAGTTTTAAAATGTGTAGCAAGGTACGCTTTATTGGATATAAAACAATAAATCTGAAATGAATTAAAACGCTTGTATAATAAACACGATTGAAGAATATCGAATAAATTGGTATGAACGTATATTATTAGGAATGGGAAAAGAACATATGCCTCTGAATATTTTAAAATATAAACCGAAAGGTAAAAGAATTCGTGGCCGACCTGATAACATATGATTCACCAGTTACTTAATTTAAATGGAGCCGAAACAGACTAATAATAGTTTAATCTTGAAAAAGATGAAGAAATTCAGACGTCCTTTAAATACGAAATAGTTTTCATGTAACTGTACGAGTGAGGCATGATCTAATTGCCTCAGAGACTGGTGCTTTTTAATTGTATTTAACGCCCACACTTACTTCATACGGCACTCCGGGATGTGATATTGGTGATACATGAAATGGAGTTATAATTAAGAAAGGAAATACGTTTCAGGCCTAATTTTAGTTTACCTACCCAACATTTGCCAGTTAACGATGACTGAGAAGAACCTGTAGAAAACCTTAGTCAAGGAGGAGGGTCCTAGTGGGATTTGAACTTTAATCGGTACCTCAACGACCTCGGCTATCCATGTCAATCTGAGACTAAAGTCCTGTGCTCCGAAGACAAGAGTCAAAGTTGGAAGGTCACTGAAAATACCACAGTCATCTTTTATCTCTTGTATATTAAGTGGAGGAAATAGTGTATTCAACCCAAAAACTCATAACGATATTTCGCCGGATCTACAGGTTTTGAGTCTCCTTGAATCCAGAAAACGTATTTTTAGAAAAAGGTCCCCTTGTGTGTCTATGAACAGCATAACTCAAAAAAATCGGCAAAATACCAAACTTGGTATTCAAGTTCAGCATCTTCCAAGGATGCGACATGAAAATTTTCAAGAAAATCCCCCACCCCAAACTATCGAAACTGCAGTCTTGACCTTGTAATAGTAGGTGGAGTTGCTCAACTCTGCTTACAGGGGCACGCGCTCTGTTTACATGAATGCACTGTCTTCTATTCTCTAGCTCCCGAAGATTACAAGCTGACTTATTATCCAAATATCACAAACAATGCTTAACGAATACCAAACTGCAACTGCCAGAACTATAATAATAAACACACGCACCGTCTGCTGTGAGCTTGAACGAATTCTCACGGTAATTCCTAAATGCAATGCATTAGCGTAAAAAGCTTCAATAAATTACTACACCTTATTATCAAAACATTTAAGCTTTGTTGGACAAATATGCTGTTCTGCTGTGATAACCATCGTTCAACGCTGTTCAAGTCTGTAAATAAATAGCATTATAAAGCAACCGCTAAGTTAGGAAAGTTTTAAGAAAATAGGTTCGGGCAAATTCATTGCAGGTTTGATAGGTATAAACTTTATCATCTTCTAAAAACATTTTATGAAACTACATTTGATGACGCTCTACTAATTAATCATTAAAATAAGGTAAATATGCTTTTATTTCGAACTATCATCTACAAATAGTAACAGTATCAGACCTGCTCGAAGATAATGTGGTTGTTAATCGCTTGAGTTACATTTTTTAAATCCTAAAATGAGTATTAATAAAATAATAGGGCTTTCTTCAAATATAAATTTTATATGATAACTATATTTGAATCAATAGAATAGGTTTTGTTTTTATTTCTTTCCTGAAAGCCGGTACTTTAAAACTACTAGAAGCGATATTGCTATGTGAGCTATAAATGCATGATCCCTAGATATTGCATACCAACTAAAGAAATTAAAATATACACTGTGATAAGGATCGATCTAATATATTGTTATTTACAGGGGAAGCTTTGTCTTAAACAGCTAGTAGCAACTTTGAGCTTAAGGCATCAGCCCATGTATCAAAATGTCTCCACAAGTGATTGTGTACGCTGATTATAAAATAAAATTGTAATTAAGACACTGTTAGTGTAGTACACTCGCATGACTTACTCTACACAGTACATATTGAGCTTACCTTTGAATCATAGGTTTCCATAGGTTTAAATTCTCTTTTCCACTTTCTCAGTGACGAAATTGAGCAATATGAACTTGGTTATGTGCAATATTCGATTGTTCGTATGCTAAGATGCTTTTGTTGGCAATTACCTCATGGGAATATAGAAGAATCGTAGGTTTTTAGTAGTACACCGAATGGTCACTGCAAAAGTTTTGAGAATGGGCGCAATAAAATATTGAAAATTTAGATCTGACCATTTCATCTTTTCAAAATATTCTCCATTGCATTCTATACACCGTCTTATCCTTCCAAACCATTTTTCAAATGCTGGACGCTATTCTTTTCTGGAGAGAGTGCAAATACATTCTTCGTAATTAACTACTGTGGCTTAGGTGTCTCAAATCGTGGACCTCGAATTTTTTCTTTTATTTTGGGGAATAGAAAAACGTTGCATGGGGCCAGATGTGGACTGTAGATGATGGCACAAATATCTGACTCTTGACTCCTGCAGAAATTAGGTTGTTTCTGTGCAGTGTGGGCAGAGGCATTTTCATGGTGCAACAAAATTCCACGCAGACCAGTCTTAGGACGCTTTTTTCTCAGTTCATTGAACACTTGTGGAAGACATTTTGTGGTGTACCATCTGGCAGTGACAATCTTTTGGCCCTCAGGCTGAATCGTCACAATGTGGCCACTTGCTGAGAAGAAGGAACAGATCTCCTTGCCAACACTTCTCGTTCGCTTGACCTGTATTGGGGGATCTTCTTCTGGGAAGACCAAGATCAAGATCGATGACTGTAGTTAAGTTTCTGGCCCATACTGATAAATCCAGCTTTCGTCATGTTACAATGTTAAATATGTTTTTGAGTCTTCCTCCATTGAATTTTTCAATCATTTCTTGGCACTATTGCACACGTGCTTGTTTCTGCTCATTTGTAAGCTGGTGGGGGATTCAGCGACTGCAGAGCTTCCTAACGTCAAGTTTTTCTTTCAGGATTTGTTTTTTTCACTGTTACCGATCCAATACTTAGGGCCTCTTCAATCTGACCATATGTGCAATGATGATCTTCCTGCAACATGCGCTCTTTCACACATTTTCAACCATTGTTGCTGTAATCGGCCGTCGGTCTTCATCTTCGAGGGAATTCCTTCCTCTTCTAAACTCTACATACCATCGATAAATAATGGATTGCAAAGAGCAAGGATCCCCAAATGCACCATGCAGTCTTTCAAGGCATTCTCTCTCCCCTAAATCGACTTTAAAGTCATACAAAATCATAGCACGGAAATGCTCTCGCTTGAGATGCATCCTAGCGTATGGCGTAGCAACACCCGCTATACATACACACGCGGTGCTGGCGATGCACATTGTTGGAACGTGCCCAGACTTGCACATGTGCTATCTGAACTTCAATCTGAAGTTAGGAAAATCTGATTTGGCTTAACACTATTACATTGTTGCCCATTCTCAAAACTTTCAGACTCAACCCTGTAAACCAATTCGGAAACATTAAATATGACACGAGTATTTCTTAAAGTACCGAGCAAGGTTGCTCAAGCATTCGGAAGGTCCCGGCTTGAAACCCTCGTGGCCGACCTATCTGACCGAAGGTTTTTTCGCGGTTTTCCTCGGTCGCTAGGCTGAGTTGGGTAATTTTATCCGCAAATGTTTCTATCATCCCTTTGACCACTACATTTCACTTCCTTCTTCTTTATCGTCATACCAGGCATTAGGCTGATCACCCTTCAGGAATATGCTTGCTCCTCGACAGGCTACTGACCCAAGGTACTGGCTTAAAGTCCTTAATATAATTCCTACAACGAGAAGGGTAATCCTTTGAAGAAGTATTTCTTTAAATGGTACTGCTAGGAGCATACATTGTAAAGTTTGATGTAGCAAGTTGTTGACTGTGGTAGTTTCCACGTAATGTAAATTTCCGGAAGTCATTTGTTATTTAATTTCTATTAGTAATATCTTATCATACATATTTTAGTCAGTATTTGTAGATATATTTTGAGAAAATAAAACGTGATGAAAATTTCCTATATAAAGATCAGTTTAGGGTAAGACAATTCCTGAAAAATTAATAAACCATCGTAAAATATTAAATGAAGTATTATCCGGGTTTGTGGGTCGTGGTCTACTAGGCTCCTCCTTTTTCCCAGACGTTTTGTATGCGACTACGGCAGACATCTTCAGTGGCAGTGGCGAGGTCGAAGTGTTCTGGCAGAAGTTTCCAGCGACTGTGTAACTTCTACCAGAACGCTTCGACCTCGCCACTGTCCTGAAGATGTCTGCCGTAGTCACAGACTAAACGTCTGGGAAGAGGAAGAAGGAGTAGCCCAGTAGACCACGACCCACAAGCCCGGATAATGCTTCATTTAATACTGACACCGATCGTGAAAGCCTACGAGTTTTGATGAATCATCCTAAGATAGTTTAGGCATTAAGTTTAGAATTTATTCTATTTTCCATTTACATTGTGCTGCAAGTACACAGAGATGTTTTTGTGAATATATTTCTTTTAGATTCTTTCCTTATGGTTTGTTTTTTATTTATGGTACCCAACGTATGAATCCAGTGCAATCTGGATATAGTTCGTTTTATGCTGAATGCAGAAGTACTTCTAACTTACATACCTAGGGGGTAGAGAAAGTAAAAATAAAATTCAGCATTTTCTCGTGTAATGATTGTGTTATATTTGAGGAAGGCTTAGACAATCATAATTTTAATTGGTTATTACTGTTATGTAGTGCTAATTAAATCCCATGCCATTATCATAAAGTCAACGTTTGAAATTTTATGGACTCGTGCTTACATTACTTTGCTTTCTGTTAATTTAATTGAGGGTAGTATTGAGTCAACACAAACATTGAGCAACCTTTTTTGCATGCTTAATAACAAAGAAGGCAGATAATTTACTGACATGTTTATTTTAGCCTTTGTTTCACGAAATACGAATAAAAGCATGAAGCGCTCATGACGTCTGCCTACAAAAACTCGACAGAACAGAACATATGAGTTTAAACAAAGGAAATGTATAAATTATCGTAAAGCCAAATCGTAAATAATGAGTGATAAAACTGTACAACAAAAGAAATAGAATCGAAATTTCCTAACTTTTTAGTCTAATTATTATTTTAATAAGAGGAATAACATAACTGAATCAGCAACCTAATTATACTTCCTAATTATGGATATTGTTAAAAGACTTACACAGTCGGAGATTTAGAGACTGCAATCGTTTCAGCGTGCATGGCGTGAAATCTAATGTGTTGCGTTGAAGCAACATACAATACTAGCCACAGATAAACTAATAAGATACCTAATTCACAGCTTATCAGCATCAACACATTAATAATTTCTTTCTTTAATATTTTGTTCTAAGTTTTACTGCTATGTATTTTTTGCTAATATTGCACGTACAATAATTAAGAGGATGTTAACGTATGTATTCATAATGTACACATAGCAGAGAACAAGTATATAACGTTACAACTTATAAAATATAGTATTACAGGGAAAGGCCATTATTAGCTATATAACCAGTAATATAAAATTGCGAGAAAGGCAGTAGTATCTACATAAGTATGTAACGAACCTTGGATTCATAATTAAAACGATGGAAGTCTGCAAACTTCTTCAAATAGCAGTTTTTGTTACATATATAAGGTGTTTTACTAGCTCCACGTATGGATGCTAATTTGAGAAGATATTTTTTATGTTATTTATTAGTACCACGCTTTGGGCGTCAATTTGAAGTAGTTTGTACTGTTTTTCAACCGTTGGTGAGCCGAACTTGAAATTCGTTGCAATCGCACGTATAGTTCCCGGTTTCCGGTAGCCTTCGTCCCAAGTTTAAAAATATTAGCTTTGTAATTTGACTGTTTCCTTAGATATTATATATTTATGTTTGCCTCGGCTGCGTCAGTATTATTTTAGAGACATGGATATCTTGGCAGGGCGTGATGCGACAAGAATGTAGGCTTACACAGACTTATTATTTTAAGTTTTAATTCACTCCTTTTTATTAATCCTTGACACAAATTAAATAGCACTTCACTGATATAGAGAGCTGTGAGATTCTTTTATTTAATACTTGCACTTTTTAACACGTAAACTATTTTCGTCTCGCACGAATACGTAATTAATTTCTGGAGGACCCATCTCGCGTCTGGCTATGAGCACTGTCTAGAAGCAACTAAACTGTTTTCCACCGCCTAAATTTGTAGATTTCTGTATTTCAAGTCTCTGATTGGCTAATCCTAGTCCAATAGAATACCTTCATTTAGCTAAAGCTTTTTCTGGTTGTTGATTAGTTATTTTTTTAAACTGTCTCAAAAATTTACATTATTGCTGCTCTAATAATGACTAGAGCATTTAAACTTCCTTACTCATTATTGCCTCAAGGTTACCTCATTGTTAGCAACTTTAAACCTATTTTTCTCACAGCTCCTACATTATTAAATTACGTAATACATTCACATAACACTATTACACATGGATACAATGGTATAAACATATACAATGACTGTTATATACACTTTTTAGATATTGTTGCATATACATATTGGTTTAAGGCAGGCTGTTATTCAAATTTATATTTATATAATTTGACTGAAATCATTTGCGTTAAAAATACTACCTCAAATTGGATACATACCTATAATTCAAATACGTACTTTAAGAAAACGGTTGGAGGGAACGCTAACAGAAGCTTGTCAGTGTTCAAGCAGGAAGGTAGTGTATAAGCTCGTCTCTTAAATAGACGCGAAAACTACGTATTTAAAGACTGCCAGTTATACATACTTTAACATGACAATGGTAATGGTGAACTGTGAATATCATTGTGATGCAGTAATTTGTATCATAAATTATTTAAATGTAAAGAATGATTATAGTGTGAATATGCATTTTTATGTGACATTAATTTGAGATGTTTGTTGATTGTAATTATTGTTGAGAAGTAAGTTTATACAGCCTTACTGAAACTGACAATAATAGCGTGCAATAATGCAGCGAGGGGGCGAGCTGTTTATCATTATTAGAGACGAGGAAGTTACGTAATGTTGGCGCGTTTTTCTTTAGAATTTGCTGGAACATTTTTCCCTAGAGCATATGTATTCATAATTTTCATTGGATATAAAAATAGACGCTAATGTTGGCGCGTTTTATTAGCCAATAGCAGCTCAGTTATAATCTTTAGGCATATCGGAGTGTAGGAGTATAAAAAAGGGCTAGATTAGAGGTAGACCCCGTCAGTTCGTCGAAAACATTTGTACGTTACACATCGCCTTCAGTCCAACAGAAATATTTGTACAGTACACGTCGGCTATCGATTCGCAAGTTACGCGTAGCAGAGTTATGAAAAATCTCAAGTGTTATAAAGTTAATTACACAAAAAGTTGAAGTACGCGAATTAAGAATGATCAGTAATGAAGTTATTATAACAGTTTCAGTTTGGCGAGTGTCAAGATCAAAGTTTAAATGTGATAGTGAATGTGTTCGTCAATAAAAAGTGTAAAACAAATTCTTTCATCAGTGTTGTCTTTGGATAAATGACTCCGTTCCGTTTACACAACGTGTGTAAAGGGAAGTGCTCGACCAAAAGGATAATAGCTAGCCGGAGGACAGTGAACCAAAAGTAAATAAAATAACAGTAGCATTCTTTCAAACAAACACTAATACTGCTCAAATTGCTAACACCAGATGGAGCTAACAAACCTAACAAAGAATCACGTCACAAAATGGCTTCACCACGTGGAGTAAACACAAATACACAAACATTATAAATTATACCGTCGCAAATTGGCTCCCAAACGTGGGGCTCAACAAATTAAAATAAATAGGACATTACAAAGTATACCACTTCATTGGTGGTTTATCTAAAATACAAGTGAAATAATTAACACAATACGTGTGTGCAAACTATTTTAACCTTCTCCATTCCCTACCCTGACAAGACACAAGTGCTCTCCGACACAAATACAGCAGCTGTGGCGCAATTATGAAATAATTACAACATACTAAACACACACGCAAGAATACAGATATACGATCCTCGGATTCCAGTCTACGAGAACCTCAAAATACATCACAAGAGTACGGGCATCAAGACGACCTACAGATACGTAATACAACATCCATCATCAACGTAGTGGGGTCTTACAAGGAGGAACCGCTACAAAACAAAAAAGACTAACTTTTCGGTGTATCAAATTTTTAAATGTAGCATTCACATAACTTTAACTATACAGCTCTTTGCAAGAGCTGATGAGAATCTACAGAATGGCCCTTAACTTTCTGAATGAACTGCTTAAAAATGTAGGAAAATATAAGGTACGAAAGTGAATATTTCGAAAAGTGTTCATTCTGCAAAATGTTTTACAGAAACCATAGCTCTTATTGAGTTATACATTTTCCCCAACCAAAGATATTGCTGTCTCTTCAATATATCTTAACTGGAGAAGTAAGATATTAGGTAAGTTACAGTTCTTAGTCAGGAGTAGATTCATTCCTTTATTTATACACTACTCTGTTCGACTTCACGTGCTGTACATTGAGAAAAACTGTTGTTGCTTCACGTATGAAAATCCAATTTGAAGTAGGAGTTGTATTGTAGTTCCACTGTTGGGGAGCCAAACTTGATGAAGTAATTGCAGCCCCACGTATGGTACAAAGTTTCCGGTGGCCTTCGCCCCAATGTTTAAGAATCAACTTTGTATTTTAATGTTTCTTTAAATATTATATATATATATATATGTTTGCCTCGGCTGCGTCAGTATTAATTTGTAGAAACATGTATCTCTTATCAGGGGGTGATGCGGCTAAAGAATGTAGGCTTACACTGAATACGTATTAAACTTTTCGAGGACGCGTCACGCGTCCGGTCAGGAACGCTGTCTACTAGCAACTGACCTCTACCGCCTGAATTTGCATATTTCATCTGTTTCAAGTCTCTGATTGGCTAATCTTACCCTAATAGAATACTTTTATTTTACTTTCAGCTGTTATGGCTGTTGATTGGATATTTATAAACTGTTCTTTTAATTACATTATTGTTCCAAGAAGTACTAGTATTATTATTATACTTTCCAATTCATTATTGCCACAAGGTTACCTCATTGTTAGCAACTTTCGGCCTCTATTCTCTAGCTCCTACATTATTCAATTACTTAATACATTCAAATAACATTTTTATACATGTACACAATAATAAAAACATACACAATGACTGTAATATACACTTTTTGTATATTGTTACATACACATATTGCTTTAAGGCGGGACGTTATTGAATTTATATATTATATAATTAGACTGAAATCATTTAAATATTAAAATACTGCCTCAACATGAACGCAAAATGGAAACTCCCCAGAAAATAATGCGTTTCTATGATATCAATATTCAGCAGCATGAGTTGGCGTGCCTTTTACCGCTAATTTAAAATTTACAAATTAAAACTCTTCAGTTGCCACAAAATACAAAATCACACAAAAGTGGGCATAAACCCACCTAAGCTTAACATATATGCTCCTATCAGATTTTATTTTAATTGAATGAGTAATATTCCTGCAGTGAATTTGAATTATATACGGTGTGTGTGTATTGTAGTTCCACTGTCTAGATACCACCGTCTAGATACATTAGCTCCAGAAACTATTTGCGTTCAGTCAAAAAATTCTAGCAGCCAAATTTACAGAGAGAAAAATTGTCATTTTAATAGGCTCTTAAAAAATCTGATGTGTTACACTCACATGACTTTTCTCTACTCTTGTACAAACTATTTTTACAAACGCTTATTCTCCATATGCTTCATGTTAATCGAGATAAACATTTGCAGACTCTATCTTATTGCTAATTTTCTTGTAGATGTAAGGGGAATATATATTTACAAGGGCAATATAGAAATACAGTAGCCTTTAAGCACATACATATCTATAGCTGGTTGCTAGGTGCAGCACCATTCCCTTTACCACAGATTATAACTCTTTGCATATCCAAGACAAAAAAATTAATAACGAATTCCCATTTTAGAAAGTATTGAAAAATTTAAGGGAATAACAAGCAATATCTCGAAAATGGTTCACTCAACAAAAAAAGTGTATGACAAATTTTGTATTTTAATGCGATCTACATTTTTTTGTGTAGTAACATTTTGTGTATCTCTTATGGTTTACCAGTTATGCAAAAGTCATTCACAATAGAGAATACTTTTGGAGACATTCCCAGAAAATTCAAGATATACATTTTATTTGTCATGAAAAATCTTAAACATATGATATTTTAATCAAACTCGTTAGAGCCATTTTTGAGAAAATTAAAATTTTCGAAAAATCTTCCATGTAAAGGGCAATCTGGGGTGGGGGGATTTTCTTGAAAACTTTCGTGTCGCATCTCTGGAAGATACTGAACCTAAATACCGTTTGGTGTTTATCCGACTGTTCGTTTCTCAGTTATGCTGTTCACAGACAGACAGACACACACACACACGGACATGTTTCCAAAAATGCTTTTTTTGGATTCAGGGTGTCTCAAAACATGTATTTCCGGTGAAATCTCTGTATCGAGTTTTTGGGTGGAATACAATACTTCCCCTACTTACTGTACGTAGTAGAGAAAGTAAAAAATGATCTTACACTTTAAGTGTTCTGGAAGTTTGACAATTTTGATTATATTAGTTTTATTATTTGTTTTTCAAAATTTGACGTATTTTTCAGCTTTTTGTGTTTAGTGTTTACAAAATTTATTGTATGTGAATTTAGTGGGGCAAACTGGTTGGTATAATAACGAAGTTAGATGAATATACGTTTAGATCTGAAGGATGTAAAAACTATCTAAGGCAGGAATTTTCTACGCGTTTATTGAACTTCCAGCTTAGTTTTCATAACTTCACAAATTTATTTATCCGTCAGTTTAGATCGAACACTGGTCAAATTTTAAGTCTAACAAAAAATGTACTTCTAAATGCATATGATATGTTTTAACATCACACGTGATAAAGGTGATAAAGTTGCAATTTTCAAAACATTATAAGACTACTAAAATTAAAAATATAAAAAATGCCAAGAGAGACATCATTTAATGTACTTTTGTTCTTTCTGCGTATATTCCCGTTAATTTGGTTATACGTGTTTTAAAGAGGAGAGAGTGCGGAGAAAGGACACATCAAAGGTATTCCTATAATTTAATTTAGTTAACTTTAGTGAATAAATTACCATTCCAAGTGCAACTCTTTATAAGCTAAGAATTTTAAAACCATTGAACAACTCTGTATTGTTTCTGGGAACGGGAAAATTGAGTGAAGCACATGAATCGCATATGGAACAGATGTTGCATCCGGAAGAAAACTCCCAAGAGATTTCCAGTGCTATTGGCACCTGATATTTCCAGCAAAATACATGAATACGGTCCTGAAGCTCCCTGGAGTAGATAATATAATGTTTACACAAAAGTCGATAAATGCATACACTAATGCATTGAAAAAAGTTATTTTCCTGAAAGTGCTGTAGTAAATGACACAGAATTACATAGATGTATCCAAACCTTCTCTAATTCTCCCTGAATAGTTAAAAGAAATTTTTACATATTACTTTTATGGAGTAATCCCTCACACTAACACATCACAAAGTGTCATTCAAATATTACAATTGGCCATCCATATTTTATGCAGGAGATATAATTATTTTCTTGCTGAAGAGTACTTACTTTATTACATAATCCAACCGAAGGTTTCCTACTCTTGTACAAACTATTTTTAAAAACGCTTATTCTTCATATGCTTCTTAATCGAGATGTTAATCTTATTGCTAATTTTCTTGCAGATGCAAGGGGAATATCGTAGGTTTTAAGCGATAGTCAAATATTTTAAGAGCTGGTTGCTATGTGGAGCATTCCATTCTATTTGTATGTCCAGGACATAAAAAATTAATAACGGATTCCCATTTGAGAAAAAGTATTGGTAAATTTAAGGGAATAACAAGCAATATCTCGAAAATGGTTTACTCAACAAAAAAATGTATATGACATAAATTGTGTATTTTAATGCGATCTACGTTTTTTGTGCAGTAAAATTTACTTATAGTTTACCAGTTATGCAAAAGTCGTTCAGAATGAAGAATACTTTTTGAGGAATTCCCAGAAGATTCGAGATATACATTTCATTTGAAATGAAAATATCTTAAACATATGATATTTTAATCAAAATTTTTGAGAAAATTAAAATTAAAGGGTAATCTGGGGTGGAGGGATTTTCTTGAAAACCTTCGTGTCGCATATCTGGAAGATACTGAACCTAAATACCAAGTTTGGTGTTTATCCGACTGTTCGTTTCTGAGTTATGCAGTTCACAGACACACACACGCGCACAGATACACGCGCGCGAACAGACACACACACGGACATGTTTTTATATTCAGGGGGTCTCAAAACATATATTTCCGGTGAAATCTCGGTATCGAATTTTTGGGTGGAATACAATACTTCCCCTACTTGCTATACGTAGTAGAGAAAGTAAAAAGAAATCGTTTCTATTCCTGCCTTCATAGCAGCGCCAGGGAATTGATTTTTAAGCTTTGTTTTAAAATCGATCATGAAAAAATATTGTTTATTGTATATTTAAATGCTTTGCATAAACTCGGCAATTAAATTCGTTTCATGTTTTTGTTTACCTACCGTATATTATATTTAATTGTTGTGATGTAAGTGTTTGTATTAAACGCTTACATAACAATAGTGAACATAAAGTAGGATAATATAATCGGATACTAAGTGCGATAAATTCAGTTTATACATTTCTTTAGAGAGAGAGGTTATTAAGACTCCGTATATACCCTAATGCATGTTATACATTAAATATTGAAACTATCAGTAGTCATTTATAAGTGAAAAGATTATAACGATAACCACATACATAAAAATCCTGTTACCATCACATTACTTTCTCTACCTACCATTGCTTATTCCTATATCTCCCTTAAAAACTATTCTTACGAAAGCTTACTTTCTACCCACTTATCTGAATCGAGTTACACGTTTGCATAAATGCTTTATCACATATTTCGTAGTAGATGCAAGGGATAAACGGGAGGCTGAAGCGATAGTCAAATCTTTGAAAAGTGGCTCGTTATATGCTGTCTTTGAAATTTCATACTCTTTGTGCATCTCGAGAAACAAATCAATTGTGACTTACTGCTTCAAAAAATCTGTGTTACATTCGCATGACTTTCTCTACTCTTGTAGAAACTATTTTTAGAAACGCTTATTCCATCTAGTTCATTTTAATTGAGATATCGAAATGTTAATCCTAGCGCTAATTTTCTCCTAGGCGCAAGGGGAATTGGTAGGCTTTAAGCGATAGTCAAATCTTTTAAGAGCTGGTTGCTAAGTGGAGCATTCCATTCTCTTTGCATGTTCAGGACAAATAAACGAATAGCAAACTTCTATTTGAGAAAAATATTGGGAAAATCAAACATATAACAACGAATATCTTGTAAACGATTCACTGCAGAAAAAATTGTATAGGACATAAATTGTGTGTTTCAACGAGATCTACATTTTTGTGTAGTAAAATTTTATCTATCTCTTACGGTTTACCAGTTATGCGAAAGTCATTCAGAATGAAGAGGGCTTTTGGGGACATTCCCAGAAAATTTAAGATATACGTTTCATTGGCCATAAAATATCTTAAAACATATGGTATTTTAGCCAAAATAGTTAATAGCCCTTTTTGAGGAATTCAGAATTTTTTTTAAAAAAAATCAATGTAAAGGGTAGTCTGGGATGGAGGAATTTTCTTTAAAATCTTCATGTCGCATCCTTGGAAGATAATAAGGTCATGTACCAAGTTTGGTATTTATCCTACTTAATATTTTTGAGTTATGCTGTTCATAGACAGACACTCATATGGACGTATGTTAAAAAATGCTTTATTTGCATTCACGGCACCTTAAAACATGTATTTCCAGTGAAATCTCGATACAGAATTGTTGGGTGGAATGCAATACTTCCCGTAGGTACTATACGTATTAGAGAAAGTAAAAATACATAAAAAGTATTGGAAATTTCAAAGCAATGAATGTCTCTGAAATGGATAATGCCACAATAAATTAAGATAAATCGTGTGCTTTTACAAGATACACATTTTTCTCACAGACAATTTTATTAGTTATGCAAATATCTTAATTATGCGAAATTTTAGTAATAAATTTTTCCATATAAACGATAGTTTTCGTTGCGGAATTTTCCTGAAAATGTTCGTGTTACATCTTTCAAAGATGATGAACCTAATTACCAAGTTTATTATTTATCTTACTTTTCATGTTTGAGTTGCTACACAAACACGCGCGCGCGGCTACAAATTTTTTCTGTTTTATTTTTTGTGGGGGTGGAAGCAGTTCAGTAATCCTCACAACATTAATTTTGATTGAAATTTCATATACAATTTTTGTCTTTAGTATTAAATTCAACTTCAGTCGTTTTCTCCAAAGCCTAAATTATTATCACAAGAATGTTTTAACATTTTATTATAAATATATGTATGACGTATAACAAAACGTATTTTCGGAAATACTATTTATACGCATTAATAATCAGGTGACCCATCACTGCAGTTAATTTTGAACACATGGTTGGAACACTCCCTGTGCTATTCTCCAGTTTATTACAAAGGCAGGTACAACTTGTCAAAGTTCATTACAAGCCAGAATCGAACGGGATTTGATTGCCAACATACCTTCATATCTGCTTTATGAGATTGGGTGAATTAGTTCATTAAATCGATAGCCCATCCATCTATCCATCTTTCTACCCATCCGCTATTGGTGCGGAACGAATTGCCAAATAAGGGACTTCAAACAGCGATATAAAATGTTCCTCCTTTCGTTTTTTTATTTTCTCCCTCTACCTCCGGTTTTCTCTTTTACTCCTTTCTGCATTTGGTAAACTTGGTTGCCGGTTGTTGTGAAAGGAAAAGGGGGAACTCACTGGCTTAGGCACTGGAGCTTGAGGTCCAATGTGAGTACTGGAGCATGTCGTCCAATGTGAATAAAATTCCAATACTGTGAAATCCAGACAAGCGTCAAACGTGCAGCGAACAAAAAACAGGGGAGTTAGAGAAATGCAAGCTGAAACTGGTATGGGCGTATAGACTTGCTGTGTATTTCCATTTACCTTCCCAGCCGGTCTATGGTTTTGTTTCGCAAGTTAACTTTGTATTTTATCTTCAATTTACATTTTTAAACTGTTTCTTTCAGTTTGCTGCTTTTGTGTAACCTTTGAAGGTCTGTGCGTTTTAATTTCATGGAAGAGTTTATGCTTTGGCAACAAAAGGGCAAAGAAAATGTAACAGGATTACGATATTTAAGCCATATCTTATTTTCACGTTTGGCCGGTTATGTAGAGCAATGAAATAACAGTTTCTTGCTTGCCTACTTGATAACTCAAAGCTACAGGATGTCCAGGAATTCGCGCTCTGACTCTGCCTGAAAACAAATGCAAGCAAAAATTCAAATAAAATGCTTTATATATGTAACATTTCTCATACTACTGCCGTAAATAGACAATAGATTTGAAGACGCAGTTACCTTATCGCCGTGTCAGACACTTTCTAATCCACTACTTGATGTTTACACCCAAGTCCGGCTAATTGGAACTTGCCTTTCATTTACTTTCGACTATAATTACTTCAAACCACCAATCTCGATGAAGAGACGGAAGTTGACCTTCATCTGGTTCCTCGGGAGTGGCTGTAAACATTAAAATAGTAAATTAGGAAATATTTCTCGTGATAGTACGACAACATTCTCACCTATTCTCCCTCGGTCGTAAGAAACACACTTGTATGAGCAGTACCTTTTTATTGTTATTTATTTTAAATTACTTTAACTCACAAAGGTCTATTCGCGGCTCCTGCTTTGATACAGTAGTGGCTGAACATTGATAGATTTCTAGGAATATACATACATAATATCATTTGGTAATAAACAGATAAAGCTTTTCTTATGTGAACAAAAAAGTTAAAGAATAGTTTTGTATTACGATTGTTTTAAATTTCATTATACAGTTGTGTAGTTTGTAAGTACATTACAATCTTTTTATACATTGTTAATATTATTTGGGATGTTGTATATTTTCCTGGGTGGGTATAACGTAGGCATTCTGCGAGTACATGGGAAACTGTCAATGGAGTTTTGCATGTCGAACACAGCGGGTGAGCTTCTTTGGTGATCAGATAGGAGTATATCATCTTTGTAACGCCAATTCTTAAGCGGGTAATGCTTATTGGTAGGAGAAAGAAGCATTCAACTTGAGAGAAAATAGATCCATATTTTCTTAATGTTATTGATTGTAAAATGCGCTAATCGATACGTTTTAATTGCAGCATTACAATAAGCTGTTTGAAAATAGAAATATGTCCGTTCGCAAGAAATAAGCAGTTACTGTGTCAAAAGAAAAACAAAGGAATGTCAGTGAGGAATATGGTGGCAAGCTTGCGGCTGGTGTAAATTTGTTAATGGCAAAAATGAGTGTTCGCGATTGTAGAAAAACACCTTAAAGGTAAACTATTAAAAAGTGGGGAGAAACACACTTTTTAAATGTGTTTCATAAGTTAAAGGATCATAATTCGAATTTTCTATTGAACGAATTGGTTAAAATAACGACAGAGTACATCAGCGTGTCAGAAGCCACACCGTGCAAAAAGAGGAAGAGATCTAAAACAGTTTTAGGACAAGTAGACGACTTTGTTAAGTGTACAATTCGCTCTAAAGTGCATATGTTCTTTTTGGCATAAACAAAGTGCTAAGTGCTGTCAACAGTGACCCTGATTTACCAAATTTTAAGCGAACGAGCCTCCATACATTGTTATGAGAAATGGGGTAACGAAATAATGTTAACCTCATTGTATATAGGGACGATATTGCGCTTTAGAGGCGTAAATACCTGAGAAACATTTGACTGATGTAAGTACAAAAGTCCGTTAAAGTCATGTGTTTGTTAGAGAGCATTCCCTTTGTTATTATGTTCTTGATATATTTCTCAGTATTCGTTTTGATATAAGTTGACTTACTGAAGCAAAACCTAATGGTAAGTTACTCTTGTGCATGCAATTTGTTTTTAATGTAATATGGCTTAACCCTAAAACAGTAAACGAGGGTCGCTGTGACCCTGCATCATTTTGTTTCGTTCTGCGCATGCGCTGGGTGACAACACGGGCGGCTCCCAACAATGTAAATGCTATATTCCATTGAGACTTACTACAGGACGGACGTTCGAAACGTTAATGCTTTATTTGTTAGATAATTTGATATAAATAGTCGCCGTGGCCGAGTGGTTAGACCGCTCGCCTCCCACCGAGTCGGCCCGGGTTCAATCCCCGGGACCTGCATGTGGGATTTGTGGTGGACGAAGCGGCGTCTGGGCGGGTTTTCTCCGGGTTCTCCGGTTTCCCCCGCCATTCATTCCACCAACTGCTCCATCATCACCTTTCCTTTCATCCATTTCACCAGCATTTCGTTTCATCCACTTCCTTCATCCCATACCAGGCATCGGGCTGATCACCCATCCTGGATATTCTGTCTGATCCATGAGTGTTTGCTCCTCGACGGGCCTCTGACCCCAGGCACCCCAGGCACCCGCTTGTAAGTCCTGGGGGTGAATAATGAGTGTGTGTTAAGTGATTTTCCAATGAAACAGACTCTGAAGATGATGCCCCACCAGAACCTACAGACGATTTTGAAAGTGATCAATCTGCCAAGGATTCAGATCATGAGGTGGGGAAACTATAAGACCGTCTTCAAAAACGGCTATCACTGGTAAACTGCCCCTATTCCAAGTACAGAAACATATTTTTAGTGTTTGAGAAATGGAAGAAGCCATATTGTTCTCAACACAGCGCTAAATGTGAATAAAACAAATCAGTGACATAAATGTAAGCACAAGAGGAGTTATCTAGCATGTATGTTATGAATGTTATCAGTTATTTGTTTCCTTCTTGCCAATCAAAACAAATGTTTTATTTTATTCTTCATATGCGTTTTTATTATGCCACTATTACTTCTGCATTAAATATTGAATACTTTTTGTTTAAATATTCACAGGAATAACATATTTTAATTTATAGATATCAATTATAGTCTTAATTTGCATTTTGGTAGCCTGATATAACATGCTACTGGATTAATATAATTTCGGTGGCCCTGATGTATAATTCATGTGACACTTTCTAAGGTGTGCAGTTGTAGAGTTAACACACTGTCGCCTGTTACATACGCTTGTGCACGTGGGCGCGGAGTAATACAAAAAGTGTTTTTCTTGCAACGGATGCAGTATAGTTGGTTATCGCTTAATATGAGCGCTGTTATACTTGGAAGATACTCTCCTTAGCAGTTTTGTCTCCGTCCATGGAATACTATCCTTGAGAATTGATTCACGAATTCATGGATATTCTGTATTGGGTAATCAGCTCACAGTGGGGTAATGAGTGTGCCAACTACCAGAAACAACCAGTAATATCGAATTTTTCTTGTAGATGGATTTACTTTAGTTAAGTAAAATTATATCTGGTAACTTTAAGCCATCGGATTCCTCTTACAGCAATGCTCCTATACACGTTGGATTATATCAGAAAATGAAATCGGTACCATAGACAACACTGAAGTATTACGTAACGTATTTTTATGCCTCACATATAGAATCAAATCAATGGTCTTTTAAGATATCCTAAAATTCGAGCTTGTAATACATACTGCAACAGACTTCTGGTATGTTCATGTCATACACAAAGGAAGCAGAAAAGAAAGGTTTCTTTGAACCACACAATATGTCAAATAACTTTTTTGTAACATAAGCCATTTCTGAGATATCCTTTATTAATGGCTCGAATTGTTCATTACTGCTAATTCTTTTAGTTGTTTCTGGCGATTTCATGGAAACAATATTGAACTTTATGGCCTGCATAATGCCAGTTCTAAAACATTTGACTATCGCTGTTCCGTTTGTATTTATAACGAAGTGTGTGTAACGTAGCTATTTCTGGAAAGGTGTTTGGATTAAAATTAAGTAGATTGAAAAATAATCTTCAGTAAGACTAGTTTGTATACCACTAATAAATGATAGAGGGTAGAGAAAGTTATGTGAGTGTGTCACGTCATGCACCTTAAATATTTTCCTTTTTATGCAAATATTTTCCAGATGTTCTAACATGCTGCTCTACCATAATTATAAGTGTATTTTAAATTTCATGTAGATTTATTTAGTAGTACTTTTAAAAACAAATAATGTGCATTACCTTTATTATGCTAATTGATCAGATGTCCCACACGATGTAGAAATCATGATTTTGAAGAATAGTGAAACTTCATTTAAAAAATAATACACAAAATTTCCGTGTAGAGTTTTTGTTTCAGAAACAAAATGTAATAGTTTTAAACATCATACTTTAAAATTATTCTCGGTAGTCGGGGTAACTAAGTGGTATCTTTCGCGGATGTCATGCATAGGTTTGCTTTAAAATCACTTCTCTGACTAGCTCCTGTGAGGTATCCCCAAGGACCAATGTGGTTAGGAGTCCACGGTGATAGCTTTAGGTCCTCTCGTTCCATTGTCATTCTCGTCGCCCTACCATCTCTTGGTGGTGCGATGTTAACCACAGGGAGAGGGTTGAAACAAGAATAATAATTTATCCTCGGTTGTTAAATTAATTATTTCATTACATGAGCAGTTAAGAAGGTTGTAGGTATCCCAGGTATTAATTTCGTTCTCTCTGAGTTTCGGCTGGAAACTTAAACAAGAGGTTTCAAACTAATGTTATGGAACATTTATTACATAAAATGTAATAAAATAAAGGTCGAAAAAAGAGTGTTTAGAAAATCATACGTCATAAGGCTGCGTTCACATGCACATTTAAATGATCAGGTGATATTTTAAAAAGCTCCGAAGACCAAAAGTATAATAGATAACTGAAAATAAACGTTCAAGGAGTTTTAGGCATAAACTAATTGTCGAATGTTCTGAAAATGTTATCCAAATCTCAGTTGTGGGTAAAATATTATATGGTTTGCGGTAATCTGTTGGTACTGAATGGGATTTTTACTAGTATTCACTGACAATATTGTTGCTGATTATTTACTAAAAGAGGTTTTTATAAAGCTTAACGTACCTAAAATTAAGGTAGTATTATACCAATCTTGCTAAGACTTGGAAAAATAAATCTTCTTCATTCTTCTTTAAGGATTCCCCTCCCTTGTGCCGGACTTACACAAAGCCAATGCCGAAAAATAAATCAAATACTTAAAATAACTTGAAATAAAGTGAGAGAGAGAGAGAATTAAGCTTAGCAATACGCAATAATTCCCTTTCTTTAAGTAACTTATCATCCAAAGATAAAATTGGCTTTGTTATTAAACCAAATTCGGCTTTAAAGTCTAATTACCTTAATTATATGCATTAAACTCTAAGACAAAAATACAGATTTACCTTCAGAAGATCGTATTAGAATTAATTTGTGATAAGTACAACATATTTAAGCCCTCCTAAAATCTCAATATTAAAAAGAAAACGCAAACCAAGTACGCCTTTTGAAAGAGTTACTAAACTTTTCTCTTTGATGTACACTTTGTATCTTGTTGAATGGAAAAAAGAAAGAGGGATGGAAAGGCAGAGAAAAGAGGTAATCTCTGGAAGGGACATTCTATCTAATCAGCTAATCCGAATTCGAAACTCTTTCCCAGAGGATACACGACACAAACTAACTAAGAACTACCATGGTTGAATCCTTCAGCCAAGTTCTACTGGGACTTTGAGTAAATCTGTTCGCGAAATTAAAGAGTTTGCTGCAGCAGTAAATGTTTCAGCCTGTAACATCAGGCACTGCAGTCTTTGATCTCTGAAAGTTGTATAACATTATCCGAGGCTCATTGGATTTAAATGCATAATAGATGACCAGTGCATATCGCACGATCTGGATGAATGGGTAAAAAGACAAAAGAAATGTTCACGTTTAAATAGAGGACTTGCCCGGGTAGTTAGTAGTAACAGAAGAGGGACGCTGGAAGTTGTCCATTATCACCGAGCCAGCCACAAGTTCCCGTCTCTGGTTTGTTGCTGGGAGAGGCAGTGACCACTATTGTGAACTTACGGATGGAGAGAGGAGAGTTCGTAGTCTAGCAAATAGTCGCGTATACATAGGTTTTGTGTAAAAATGGAGGGAGTGTATGTAGAAGGTATGTGTTAATTACGGCGCATCCTTTAGTGTAAGTGTTGAAGATGCCAGAGAGATATATCATTGCACAAAACTGTAAGCAAAATGCTTCCAATGATTTTATCATGTATGGTATGCTTGAAACCAAAATCTGCATTTTAATTAGAAGGAAGGACGAGAGAGTCGGTGTCTGTGTGTGCATGTGTGTTTCCTTTCTAACCTTCAGTCAAGAATGGCCGAAATAATCGTTATGAAACTGGTTAGTGTGTAAAGTACCTTATGTTTCACTATATGATATCTTCATCACTTACTCAAAGTCGGGGGTGGACTCTTAAGTGGGTAAAATAAAAAAATCTGATGTGTTACTCTCGCATGACTTTCTCTACTCTTGTACAAACTATTTTTACAAAATCTTATTCTCCATCTATTTCATATTAATCGAGATAAACATTTACAGAAACGATCTTTTGACATGCAAAGAGAATTACATTTTACACATAGCGACCAGTTCCAAAAACATTTGACTATCGCTTAAGGCGTACCATGTTCCCCTTGTTTTGTATTTGCAAGGGCAATATAGAAATACAGTAGCTTTAAGCATAGACATATCGCTTAATAGCTGGTTGCTATGTGCAGCACCATTCTCTTTGCCTCAGATTAATACTCTTTGCATATACAAGACAAAAAAATGAATAACGAATTCCCATTTGAGAAAATAAGTTTTGAAAAATGTAAGGGAATAACAAGCAATATCTCGAAAATAGTTCACTCAACAAAACAAATGTATATGACATTAATTGTGTATTTTAACACGATCTAAATTTTTGTGTAGTAAAATTTTATCTATCTCTTATGGTTTACCAGTTATGCAAAAATCGTTCACAATGAAGAATACTTTTGGATACATTCCCAGAAAATTCAAGATATACATATTATTTGTCATGAAAATATGTTAAACATATGATATTTTAATCAAAATCGTTAGCCATTTTTGAAAAAATTAGAATTTTCAAAAAATGTTCCATGTAAAGGGTAATCTGGGTTGGGGGAATTTTATTGAAAACTTTCGTGTCGTATCTCTGGAAGATACTGAACCTAAATACCAAGTTTGGTGTTTATCCGACTGTTCGTTTCTGAGTTAGGCTGTTCACGGACACACAGACACACACACGGACATGTTTCCAAAAAGGCTTTTTTTTGGATTCAGGGGGTTTCAAAACATGTATTTCCGGTGAAATCTTGGTATCGAATTTTTGGGTGGAATACAATACTTCCTCTACTTACTATACGTAGTAGAGAAAGTAAAAAATTGAAATATCTCTCTGCATTGAATTAACTGACAATTAAGTTTTCAACCGAAATGAATCATCATGCTTGTCAATTGCATTGTCTGCAGAGTAGGATGTGTTTATCGGGGGGGGGGGGCAACCTCACGCGCTGCGACCAGCTTGATGTTGTAGCCTCCTCGGGTGGCAGGGATGAGATGAAGGAGCTGTAGAAAGTCTCGGGTCCCAGCCAGACATGCCCAAAGAAGAGACGCGCATAAGTCCCTAATATTTCCAGTTTGAACACCCGCACACCAGTAGAGGCTAAGAATCCCGAAGTTACCGTAAGGGACGGGACAACGCATCCTGGCGTTCACGGGGAGAAACCTTTACGATGCGCAACCAACTACGCCATTTGCCCGACACCGCCAGCACCGCAGGACTCGAATACACATCTAAACCGTGAAAGGGAGAGATGAAATGAGAGGAAATAGGGAAAAGGAGAATACTTCCCCCGGCATTTTCCTGGGCGATTGGTCAGATTGGGCGGTCGCCGGGAATCGAACCCGGGACCTTCTGAATGCGGGTCACAGACCGCCTGAGCCATCCCGCTCGGTTGTCTGTAGTGTGTTCCTGTGCCTGTTTTTGTCGTAAGTTGTGATCAAGTGTGTTTTATTTTGATTTCATTTTAAGGTACTAACGGAATGCAAATATGCAATGTAGATTTCGTATCTCTTTATTGATAATGTAAATACAAGTATACTTTATATGCGCAATCTTAAATTAAATTTATCTTAATCCAAATATTTTACTACCGCTTATAAGAGTTCAAGTAGACATTACAATGATGATAAAACAATGTTTAACAATAGAATTTTGTCATTGCTGCACTCTCTCTCTCTCTCTCTCTCTCTCTCTCTCTCTCTCTGTCTCTTCGTTTGCTGCAACCCGAACAGCTGATTAACTAAAACTTTCTTCAGTCAAACACATTATAGATCCAAAATGCAGGTGAGCAAAGGAAAGTTTCCCTCAACTTGAGCTGTTATGAAGGCGAGCATGTAACACATTCAACACCTAACTACATAATGATCCAAATATCTGTTTTAGTTTGCATGGCCGAATGCAAAATGAAGTATTCCTAACCAACTTGTTATAACAACATATTAAGGCTTAAACCAGGACGCTGTGTTAAGCATCAAAATGTGGGATAGTCCTTTATCAGGACATTGAATTTTCTGGGAATGTCTCCAAAATTATTCTTCATTGTGAACGACTTTTGTATAACTGATAAACCATAAGAGAGAACAAAATTGTACTACACCGAAAATGTAGATCGCGTTAAAGTATACAATTTATGTCATATACAGTTCTTTTGTTGAGTGAACCATTTTAGAGATATTGCTTGTTATTCCATTAAATTTTCCAATACTTATTCTTTTTCTCAAATTCGTTATTCATTTTTTTTGTCCCGGTAATGCAAAGAGAAAGGAATACTCCACATAGCAACCAGCTCTTAAAATATTTGACTATCGCTTAAAGCCTACCAATTCCCCTTGCATCTAAAAGAAAATTAGCAATAAGATTAACATCTCGATTAACATGAAGCATATGGAGAATAAGCCTTTGTAAAAATAGTTTATACAATAATAGAGAAAGTCATCATATTTTTTACATATCATTTATTGACACGTTAATACTTTCCCATAAACAGTACAGAAACGTTTCAGTTCATCTATCGTAAAGATGCAACACAGACATGCCTAACGTTGGAACTAATTTCTGAATATTCTTCAGAAGTTTATAGCAGAATGTATTCATTCGGAAAATTTCTCAGGTGTACTTAGCCATTAGCACCAATATTGATTGACTTGTATCAGACCTGAAATAATACGTTCTTTTTAAACCTTTAATGGATACGTAAGCCATATGGACGTGTAAGGGACACCGGTCCGTTTTCTCTTCTTAGTACATATTTTGGCAGTTGGATTAAACTTGGTGATGCTTCTTCTTCTTTAATGCGTTACCCTCATCTTTGTAGAGCTTACACCCACAAAGACTTAAAAGCCAATGCCTTGGGTCAGTAGCTTGTCGAGGAGCAACCAAACTCTGGACCACAGCATCTCTAGGATGGATGATCAGCTCAATGATGACCTTGTTGAGAGCTGGTGTGATAGCGCATCGTGGAGAACCGTCGCTTTACGATCAGGAGCTCAGTCGCCATTTTCCCTGGATATCGCGATCCTTGTTGCATGAAATTGTCACTAAGCACCTGCTGTTCAGGAAATTGTGTGTCAGGTGGGTGCCGAAAAACCTGACAAGCTACAAGTTTCCACCTAGGTGTCGTGAAATCGCGCAATAAGAAAATGTTGCCAACCACACACAAACTCTAGATTAACTACCTTACAGTTACCTAGCGTTACAGGCAACAATAGTCGCAGGTTTAGAAAAACACAGCATTTAACAGGACATCATAATATAAGCCCTTATAAGTATAAGTAGTCACGATATATCCGGTTGGAGATAGCGGTTTCTGCTGCAGTCAAATAGGATCTAAAAAAATCTGATGTGTTACACTCACATGATTTTCTCTACTCTTGTACAAACTATCTTTACAAACGCTTGTACTCCATATACTTAATGTTAATCGAGATATCGAGATGTTAATCTTATTGCTAATTTTCTTGTAGATGCAAGGGGAATTGGTAGGCTTTAACGATAGTCAAATATTTTAAGAGCTGGTTGCTATGTGGAATATTCATTCTCTTTGCATTACCAGGACCAAAAATAAATGAATAACGAATTCCCATTTGAGAAAAAGTCTAAATATTGGACAATTTAAGGGAAAAACAAGCAATATCTCGAAAATGATTCACTCAACAAAACAAATGTATACGACATAACTTGTGTACTTTTAACGCGATCTACATTTTTTGTGTAGTAAAATTTTGTCTATCTCTTATGGTTTACCAGTTATGCAAAAGTCGTTCACAATGAAGAATACTTTTGGAGAAATTCCCAGAAAATGCAAGATATACATTTTATTTGTCATGAAAGTATCTTAAATAGTTGGAGCCATTTAGAAAATTAAAATTTTTGAAACAAAGACATTGACATTCTAATTCACCCTACATTTTTTCCGTTGATGTAACTAGGCATTGTTCCATTTAAAATTGTATGTTTGCTCAAAAAATACACTTTCTCAGTATTATTAAAATCCGTTTATAGGCTAAATGTACAAGCCCCTGACTACCAATCAATGCTGTGAAAGGTGCACATCAATAGCACTTTCTACTTCCGAAATATTTGCGGTGCAAGTTTAAGGTAATTCACCCTGTTCTTTTTTCATGAAATTAGCATTTTTGAAATAATTAGGTGTTGTCGTTTGAATTTCTCATTACTTTAAACACTACATTTTCATACTGTGTTCTTTTGTCTCTGCTGAATTTTGTAGAACATATTATACCTAGACAGGCAACAATTAACAGTGTTCTGTCGTATCAGCTTCCTGTATGCGCTTGTTTAACTGCTACGAAATGTACAGTTACCACCATTGTTAACGGGTGATAAATACAAAACAAAAAAAAATTGTATTTGTAATTTGCAGAGCAGATACGAAAATAATTATAGACTAGATGTGAGAATCAAATAATAGTGGGTAGGGAAAGTTGTGTGATCCATTAGCTTTTAAAATAATTGTATTTAGACCCTCAAATAACCATAAGTGATTTTCAAGGTAACAACCACATGTCTAGAACACTTTCATGCTTTTATGTTTATGGTTGTTGTATTAGCCAGCTTCAAAACGTTTATTTTGAGCCGACTGTACACTCGAGAGTATATGAGGCATCCTGTAGTTCTTGTGTTTGAGATGTGTTGTCGCATTTCTTACTCCTCCTGTGAAGACCACTCAGGTAATGAGCAGTATGGGTGAGTGAATGGCAAATACTACCCCAGAGGAATGTAGAACCCCCTAGGGCGTAAGCCCCGCCCAGCATGCAAATCAATCTTCTGTACAGCTCTTTCTGTATTTAGTATGTTGAACTAAAGGATCGTTCCAATCTTTCCAATACCATTGTGCTACCTGGGGGTTCCCCCTTGTCAGAACATAATAGGTCTGTATGCATCCAGAGCAATTACTGTAATTCACTGAAATGCTTTTTAAGCCTGCTAGCAAACACAAGGATGCGTTTCAGCTTTCTAACTCGGGACGAATAGAACTGTTATGTGAACATTTACAAGGCCTATTGAGGAAAGCAAATAATCGAATAGTATACGTGAAACCTTTATAACTCAAAACGCATATCTTTAAAACAAAGAAGTGATATACAAGAATTTCTGAGTGACATAAAGGATCCGAATATCTGTTTCACTGCATACACGGAATAATGGAATCGTGTTATGAGAGTTCGCACCTCGTGCAGAACCTATTTACTTTCTCTACTAAGTATAGTACGTAGGGGAAGTATTGTATTCCACCCAAAAATTCGATATCGAGATTTCACCGGAAATACATGTTTTGAGACCCCCTGAATCCAAAAAAAGCATTTTTGGAAACATGTCCGTGTGTGTGTGTGTGTGTGTGTGTGTGTGCGTGTGTGTTTGTCTGTGAACAGCATAACTCAGAAACGAACAGTCGGATAAACACCAAACTTGGTATTTAGGTTCAGTATCTTCCAGAGATGTGACACGAAGGTTTTCAAGAAAATCCTCCCACCGCAGATTACCCTTTACATGGAAGATTTTTCGAAAATTTTAATTTTCTCAAAAATTACTCTAACGATTTTGATTAAAATATCATATGTTTAAGATATTTTGATGAAAAATAAAATGTTTATCTTGAATTTTCTGGGAACGTCTCCAAAAGTATTCTTCATTGTGAACGACTTTTGCATAACTGATAAACCATAAGAGATAGACAAAATTGTACTACACAAAAAATGTAGATCGCGTTAAAATACACAATTTATGTCATACATTTTTGTTGTTGAGTGAACCATTTTCGAGATATTGCTGGTTATTCCCTTAAATTTTTCAATACTTATGTTCTCAATTGGGAATTCGTTATTCATTATTTTGTCTTAGATATACAAAGAGTATTAATCTGTGGCAAAGGGAATAGTGCTGCACCTAGCAACCAGCTATTAAGAGATATGTATGTACTTAAAGGCTATTGTATTTCTGTATTGCCCTTGCAAATATATATTCCCCTTACATCTACAAGAAACTTAGGAATAAAATAGAGTCTGCAAATGTTTATCTCGATTAACATAAAGTAGATGGAGAATAAGCGTTTGTAAAAATAGTTTGTACAAGAGTAGAGAAAGCCATGTGAGTGTAACACATCAGATTTTTTTCGGCAAGCTGACATGCACAAAATGCTTAGTGTATGCTTTTCCTCTTAGCACATTATCGTTCTAATAGGTTATACTTCTACTGTTATAATATCTTTGATTGTCACGCATAAAACGCAGGAAATGGTTTTCTTCGTAGGCTTCGCTTGTTTAGCAAATCTCCATAAGCAAGTAAAATGATTGTATTTTTCAATTTCAGTTTAAATATAGAAAACAGCCTAGAGATTCTGATTTCAAGCAATTTTATCGATTCGATAAACAGAATGTGGAGAGGTTATTTTATTGGCAACTTCTTTAATTGTTGCACTACTGAAGCTTTCTTATTTCCCTTTGGAGGGCTTTGAGATCTATTCAGAGCATTAAATGTTGCTTCAGCAAATTTACGAACTGTATTCTTGTTCCTCATAATTCTCAGACATTTTAGATGCTCTTCATACACACACAGCTTATGTTGATACTAGATTTATCAATTGTTGGAGCTTGCGCCTTCTATAATCTGTCGCATTAAGTTTCAAATCAGTATGGCGGTGACGAAAATGACCGAATAGAAACGGAAGCCCTGTTTAATAGGAAATTCGATTATTATCGAAAGGTAAAATTATTGAATGAAATAGTTACTGCATTAAGTTACCGATTATGCATACGAGAAGTAGTATACCTATTCCTTACAGTTTTTATGCATACGGCTCACTGCCCTTTAAGGGAGATGTCGACATTTTGACATCTGTGGCAGTAATTTGTATCACAACAACGTAAATGCCAGAGTGATTGTAGTGTAAATAAGCATTATTGTATGACATTGATTTGAGATGTTTGTTAATTATAAGCATTGCTAGGAAATAAGTTTACACGGCCTCATTGAAACTGACAATAAGAACGGGTAACAATGAGCGAGGGGGTGAGTTGTTTATCAATTGAGACAAGCAAATGACGTCAGATTGGCGCGCTTTTCTTAGAAATGGCGGGAATTTCTTCCTTAGAGCATATGTTTTCGTAATTTTGATTGGATATAAATATAGACGCTAATGTTGGCGCGTTTTATTAACCAATAGTAGCTCGGTTATAATGTTTAGGCATATCGGGGTGTGGGAGTATAAAAAGCTAAAGCCAGAGGCAAGTATTGTCCAGTTCAACAAAATCATCCACGCGTTACACGTCGTTGAGTACAACAGAATCATTCAGAAGTTAAACGTCGCTTAGTTCATCAGGATCGTTCGCGGGTTACACGTCGCACAGTTCTACAAAATCTCTCGCGTCGTAAAGTTGAAGTACGCGAATTAATAATGTGCAGTAAATAAGTTACTATAGTAACAGAAAATATAACAGTTTCAGTCGGGCGTGTATCAAGAGTCAATATGTGAAATTAAAGAAGTGTGACGGCAATAAAAGTGTAAAAACAAATTCTTTTATCAGTGTTATCTTTGAGTAACAACTCCTTTCCGTTTACACACCCTGTTCAAGAGATGTGCTCGACCGAGAAATAATAGCTAGCCGGAGGACAAATAACCCAACATTCAAACTATTAATACAATAACAGGCGCCCAACAATAGATAACACGAAGTGACCGCGACAAATTGGCTCCCATACATGGGGCAGATAAACATGAAGCATTCTTCCTACTGCTAACAAATATTCCACTTTAAATTGGCCCCAAACGTGAAGGAGAACATCTACTTCACATCTATTTAGTTTTTGTTTAAATACAGTTATATAAGATTGTCAAATCGACCCTAGGTACATTAAACGTATGACGAACATATCTACGATCTACGAATCTTCCTGAAGTTTTGAGTAAACTTGATTAACATTGGTTAGAAATTAATGTTTTGCCTTAGGGTGTCCAGATCTCCCTAAACCAGTTATCACATAACAAATAGTTTTATCAAATCATGAAATATGGTCTTGCTCCGCATTCCATGGGCTGGAAGAGAGAGAGGGAACCCCCTACACATCAATTTGTCAAAAGTTCCCTCAACCTGCGGGCGATTCACACTGGTATCTCTGCGTGCGAGTCTTTAGATTAATTGTGCCATCAGTCGTAATGAGTTGAGATAGTCAAATGTAGAATAATAGCCAGCGGTTATATGCAGGCATCTAGTAGTGATCTAATTGCAAAGCTCAATTGATTTTAAGGCATTATGCTCACTCAAAAGCTCAGAGGTCATCTTTGTTTTCAAAATAAATATGAAATTAATAACTTTTCGTAAACGAAAAACCAAAACACAAACATAAATTAACTTATTATCGGTTACATAATCTCTCCGTTACTGTCTCTATTCTCTCATGTTGAAAATTATTACTATACGTTATGTGTTTAAGAATGGGTGCCTTACGAATCTGATACATCTTTTTCAATTAGAAATAACAGTATTGTCGTATATTAAACAATTTTACTTACAAGGAAAAATCAACTATAAGAAGAAAAGTGCATTGACCTTTCAAACATCAGCACCTTCCTTTTTATCGCATATCCTGACAATGAACGTAACCTTGCGTACTGTGAAAATGGCGATAGAAGATACTATTACCCATTTCTTCTGCCTTAGAGTATACATATTAAAAAAAATCTGATGTGTTACACTCACATGACTTTCTCTACTCTTGTACAAACTATTTTTACAAATCTTATTCTCCATGTATTTCATATTAATTGAGATAAACATTTGCTGAAACGATCTTTAGACATGCAAAGAGAATTACATTTTACACATAGCGACCAGTTCTAAAAATGTTTGACTATCGCTTAAGGCGTACTATGTTCCCCTTGTTTTGTATTTGCAGTGGCCTTTAAGCATATACATATCTCTTAATAGCTGGTTGCTATGTGCAGCACCATTCCCTTTGCCACAGATTAATACTCTTTGCATATCCAAGACAAAAAAATGAATAACGAATTCCCATTTGAGAAAATAAGTATTGAAAAATTTAAGGGAATAGCAAGCAATATCTCGAAAATGGTTTACTCAACAAAAAAAATGAATATGACATAAATTGTGTATTTTAACGCGATCTACATTTTTTGTGTAGTAAACTTTTGTCTATCTCTTATGGTTTACCAGTTATGCAAAAGTCGTTCACAATGAACAATACTTTTGGAGACGTTCCCAGAAAATGCGAGATATACATTTCATTTGTCATGAAAATATCTTGAACATATGATATTTTATTTAAAATCGTTAGAGCCATTTTTGAGAAAATTAAAATTTTCGAAAAATGTTCCATGTAAAGGGTAGTCTGGGATGAGGCGATTTTCTTGTAAACCTTCGTGTCGCATCTCTGGAAGATATTGAACCTAAATACCAAGTTTGGTGTTTATCCGACTATTCGTTTCTGAGTTATGCTGTTCACAGACAGACACAGAAACACACACGGACGTTTCCAAAAATGCTTTTTCGGATTCAGGGGGTCTCAAAACATGTATTTCCGGTGAAATCTCGGTATCGAATTTTTGGGTGGAATACAATACTTTCCCTACTTACTAAACGTAGCACGGAAAGTAAAAATGCAGGGTTTGCCAACCTGGATGAATTTTGTATTAGAAGTTATAAAGATAAACTTACAAGACATTCACCTACATTGGCAGATCCTTTTTACTTTCGCTATCACGTACATAGTAGGTAGAGAAGAAATTGCATTCCACCCAAAACTTCCATACCGATATTTCACTGGAAATACATGTTTTGAGACTCCCTGAATTCAAATAAATCATCTTCGGAATCATGTCCGTCTGTGTGTATGTGTATCTGCGAACAGCATATCTGAAAAACGAAATGTCGGATAAAAACCAAACTTGGGATTTGAGTTCAATATCTTCCAAATATGCGACATGAAGATCTTCAAGAAAATTCCTCCACCCCAACTACTCTTTACATATATCATTTTTTGAGATTTTTTATTTCCTAAAAAATGGCTCCAACGATTTCTATTAAAGTACTATATATGAAAGATATTTACATGTCAAATAAAATGTAAATCTTAAATTTCCTGGGAATAGTCTAGGAAGTCCTCTTCATTTGGAAGGAATTTTGTAAAATCTTGTATAACTGATAAACGTTAAGCGATAGACGAAAACCTACCATACAAAAATGTGGATGTCTTTAAAACACACGATTTATTTAAAATAAGTTTTTTTCTGATATAAGCCGTTTCTGAGATTATTAAAGTATTCCGTTATTAAAGTTTCTAATTGTTCAATACTTATCATTCTTTTAAAGTCCCATTGATTGTCAGTTTTTTCTCGCGATTGTATGGAAACAATACGGAATTTTAAGACCAGTATAATAAAACGTCCTGTTCTCGAATATCTGTCTATCGCTTTTCTCTTTGTATCTATACCTAAATGTGTAATGTAGCTATTTCAACAAATGTTTATTTCGATTAAAATGTAGTAGTTAGAAGAATAAGCTTTAACATGAATAGTTTGTATACCCATTAATAAAGATAGAAAGTATAGAAAGTCATGTGTATGTATCACATTAGATTTTTAAAAAAACCATTCATCATTAAAACAATAATTGCCATTTCCCCCATAGTTCTCCTGTTTTTTAGCATTTAAAAATTCCACATACCCATGCTTTTTTACCAATTTGCTTTACATATTTTAGCTCTTCAGGCCATCTCAGTTTACTTTTACCAGCTTAATGTTCATAAAATTAACTGTGTTACATAAATCAAACCTTTCTACCTCGTTTTAAAGGCAAAATAGTTAGTAATATACAGTAAATTATATACTTCAGTTAGCACCTTAATTATTTCATTATAATAATGGTAATAAACTCACTCGTAGAGTGCATTAAAATTGTTGCTGTTATACTCACATGTTTTTCTCCTCCTACAATTAGTTTATTTTCATATACCTTCCACAAACTATTCTTATGAAAACTGATTTTCCTATCTACTTCGTGTTAGTAATTGAGAGAGATACTTTCATTTCACACTTTGTTGTAGATACAGGAGGGACAGAGGAAAACAATTCGATAGTCGGATGTTTAAAAGCTAGTCACTAAAAGCTTTTCTAGAAATTTCATATTATTTCCATGACTTCAAGAAACAACTGAACTGCGGCAATACTTAAAAGAAGACACATTATTGAAAAATTCAAACCAATAACAACGAATATCTCAGAAATGGCTAATTCCACAAAGCATTATTTAAAATAAATTGTGTGCTTTAAAAAGATGTACATTTTTTGTGGATTATGGTTTGCCAGTTATACAAAATTATACAAAATCCCTTCCGAATGAAAAGGACCTAACAGGCTATTTACAGAAAATTTGAGAAAAGAGTATTTTAAAAGGAGTTGTATCGTATTTCAACTGTTGGGGAGCCGAACTAGTAGTAGTTGTAACCGCACGTATTGTAAACAGTTTCCAGTAGCCTTCGCCCCAAATGTACTTTCAGGTGGCCTTTGCCCCAAGTTTAAAATAATATGAACTTTGTAATTTAACTGTTTCTTTAAATATTATATATTTATGTTTGCCTCGGCTGCGTCAGTATTATTGTTAGAGACATGGATGACTTTGGCAGGGTTGTGGTACGACTAAGAATGTAGGCTTACACAGATTATAATTTTACTTCACTCCTTTTATTAATACTTGACACGATTTAAATAACACTTCATTAATAATACTTGCACTTTTTAACACGTAAAACTTATTTTTCGTTTCACACGAATACGTATTATATTTATTGAGGACACTTTCTGCGTCTAATTAGTAACGTTGTCTGCAGGCAACTGAACTCTAAATTTGTAAAATTTTCTCTTTTTCAGTTTCTGATTGGCTAATCCTACTCCAATAGAATACCTTCATTTAACTAAAGCTTTTTCTGGTTGTTGATTGGCTATTTTATAAACTGTCACTAAAATTACATTAATGCTTCCAAGAATCACAAGTAACATTTAAACTCTCAAATTCATTATTGCCTCAAGGTTACCTCATTGTTAGCAACTTTTAAATTATTATTCTCACAGCTCCTACATTATTAAATTACGTAATGCATTCACATAACATTATTGAACATGTTTACAATAATATAAACATATACAATTACCGTAATATACACTTTTTATATATTGATACGTACACATATTGCTTTAAGGCGGGCTGTTATTAATGTTTTATATTATACAATTAGACTGAAATCATTTAAGTGTTAAAATACTGCCTTTATTCAAGATATACCTTCTATTTTTCATAAAAAAATATATTAAAAGTATGGTCTTTAAAATCAAAATCGAAATTTTTAAAAATATTTAATGTAGAGCGTAGTTTGAGCTTGGGTGAAAACCTTCGTATCGTATCTTTTGAAAATTCTTAACTTTAATACCAAGTTGGCATTTATTCGACATTTCGTTTGAGTTATATTGTCCACATACGCCGCGTACGATCACACACACAAACAGTTTTTTAAAAATGGATTCTTTTTTAGGAGCAGTATTTCTGGTGACATTTCTATATCAACTTTTTGGGTAGAAAACAATACCTTGTGTACCTACTAGGTACGTGATAAGGTAAAAACTGCCATAGTTGATACGAAAAAGCATCGGAACGCAAAGTATTCAAAATAAACATTCGACCATTTTGATGCTACACTCCCTGTTTAGTTAAATTCTGGATTAAGCTTTTATGTATTTCAAAAATATACACCCAACAATTCGCTCTTCAATTTAAGATGTGGACGATTTCCTAGCATGCGTTTAGCAGTGGAGGCTAAATTTCAGGGAGAAAATTTAATTATAAAACAGCGTCGGAATTAAAGGCCTAAAGTATCAATAATTGAATTATTAACAAATTTATTATAACCTACCCATACAATAATTAGGTTGAAACCACAGTATGCTTGTAATAAGCTTGTGTTTCACTGTGAAAGTTTAATTTATATTAATTAAATTAATTACTGCCGCCGAAGTGAAACGAAATGAAACGTTACTTCGATGTCATCGACAGCAACAACACGCTGGTTTCCTTTGTGCTTAATGGACACAAGCTTGCAGTTTACAGATGCACTCTTTGAACGCAAAAGCAAATGGTAGGCATATCTGCAAAAATTAGCGTATTCTGAAATTTATCAAAATCTTTTTGTTTATAGCTTATATCTGATGAGTATGTATATTTTCCTCTTTATTTATTGCTAGAAGTTTAACGTATTCCTTGCATTTTGTTCTTAGTTGCATTAAGTGCATTACCTTAAGGTTTCCTTTAAATGGCATGTCTTATTTGTGATGTTTTCTCTTTTAGTTTTAATACCGTAACTATTAACAGCAAGTTATAAATAATTAAATTAAGAAGCAGTAGTAAAATATGAAAGTAATTACAATAAATAATTTTCGTATATTAAATCAATGTGTAATGTAATAAGCTCGAGGAAAGATTTGTCCGGAAAGAAGATAATTAATGAGTTAACTAAAGTATTTAGTAACAGCAGAGGATAGAATACATTAGTTTAAAGATTCTTGGAATTCAGTTAGGTTATAAGCTCAGTACGTTTGCAGAGTCACGTAGACCAGAATTATGGAAAAGAGATGGGCAATGAAATTCTGAGAGTTTAGCCGGGCCCCCATAGCAACAGTTCAGAGACGCATACGTAATAGTTTAGAGACTGGCCGGCGTATGAAGTAACTTTAGTGGAAGGAATTCTGGGCAAGTGGAGCTTGATATAGGAGCGTGCAATCTAATCAGAGACACATGTGCTCGTGCACACGTACGTGCATACATTCGTGACACTCTCTCTAGAGAATTAGTCACTTAATATGGTAATTACTCGTAGTTATTTTAAGCGCTCAGTGACGCGCTTCTGTGAATAAGATTTAGCGGCCATCGCGAGGATTTAGCCGGTAAGCATTTTAGCAACTCACGGCAAGTTACGTCTCTAGTTTTTTTTTATTGCGGAAACAGTTATTTTAAACCGTGAAATTTATACTTCAGAAGTTATCAGGTATAATAGTTCAGTTGTTATAGTTTCGAATGCTACGATGCATAATCAGTTTCATTCTTTATTGCCGAGCGATCTGCAACCCGCTTCAATAGCTCAAGTATTAGACCACACTCGGCTTCAAAATCGAACCGCTCTACACAGAATGTAAGATTTTAAGAACAGCTTTTCTTTTGCTTATATATACATATTACGATTTAATCATTAACAACTCAGTTTCGAGTCATGATAGCCGAAGTAGTTGGTCACGTCTTCTGTACACCTAAGTAGAGTTTACAGGACCAGTAAGTAAGGAAGTGGAAGTTGAATCTTATAGATGCTCTGCTGCCTCAGCATCAGAAAGTGTCCTTAAAAAATTAAAATGAGTTTTATTTATGGACTCTCTTTAACTGCTTTGGTTCTTAGTGCCCCATTATGCATTGGGCGTGAATTTTGTTCAGATTCTTTGTCAGGCTTGAGGTTCTTTCAATGGCGTTATCTAGAGTTGTTTTATTATGTATTGATCTTTGCTTTATTATGTGCTTGATTATTTATTATAAATTGCATTCATTAAAGGTTCTGGGTCTTTAAGTGACCTTTTATCTACCGAATTCAGTTCCAGTAAGAGTTTGAGAAATTTGGTGTTTTTCTGTGTCGGAGACCACCAATTAAAGAGATATTACAATAATTAGATTTTTAGAAATTTATGCCCAATTTTATTATTATTCCATTTGGAACACTGACTTGTTTTTAATTAAGAGCTCATTTAATTAATTGTTAAAATTATCCAACAATCTAATGAATTTCTCAACATGAATTGTCTAGAACAGAGTTTGAAATTAAATTGAATTACATTTAGTGTAAAATATAACCTGGAGAACTGCACTATAGTACTAAAATTAAATTTATGAATTTAATGAGTATAAATATTGCCTTGAGTGCATGTTAATCAACTCTAACATTATAACAGTCCATGATATTTGGGGAAACAATGAAGGTGCATGAACTACGAGCAAGCATTACTTTTGCATATCTGCCTTGTTTAGATTCAATAAAAAATTACCATCGGTCTTTCTAAATGAGCTGGGTATTTTTTCCTTAGATCCTGACCTAGTAAATCCTCTTTGAGTCTTCATGGTTGCTTCTCTTCTAACTTCAGATGTTCTTTAGTTTCTTGCCATGTAGTTCACGAAGGATTTGACAAGCACCAACAGCTGCCATGTTCAAATCATTTGCAATGGTTTGAACTTGGCTTACATCGTAATTCCTCACAACGTTTGCCTCTGGAACATCGCTCCTCTTTTTAGATTTTCTAGAGAATAGCTTCGTACCAGTCCCACCGGCATATGTGTGTGGTGGTTTGATGCCAGAGTAACTACAGCATTATTATTCCACTTGAACATATATACAGCACCATCATAATGATCATGCCTCTCCTCCTTCTCTTCATCCTTCTCCCCTTTCTCCACCAGGATATTTGATGGATTCAGACATTTTCTGACCCTTCGAACTTTGTAATTTCCTATGTCTCTGAAATTCTTTACTTTCAATTCCATCAGCAAGTCTTATAAACTGAAGTTATCAAGTATACTCCAGCTTGTGGAAGATCAGGCACAACATAAATTAAATTCATAATAACTCGGGATCCCAGAGAAGAATTACTGGGAATTACTTATTCCTACATAAATTTTCATATTATAAGGATATCCATTACTTGAACACAGTATGCATACCTTGAAACCAAAACTTATCGGTTTCCTCTAACAAATATTTTGGAAGAATGATGGGCATAATGTGGTACCATAGACTGGTCAATACTACGAAAATATACCTTTTTAAATATTCCTAAACCTTAATGCTTCCATTTTTTAATACCAAAGTATATATTCCTCTCCAATGTTTGACCAAAATTATGGATTTGCCAAAGGGTTTAACACCTTTATAATGAAGTTAATAAGCAGAAAAATTATCGTACAGCGATTGAAATTATATTTAATTGGGCTATAACGTTAAGTATATTTAAGTGGGTGCATTCTTCCAGTTGATGTATTTTAAATTTCTCTATCTTTTCTATTTTTTCAAATTCATAAGGCTTTAAAATATATTAAAAATAAGTTTGGATCTTAATAAAATACAATTGTAAGAGACTGTGTATTTTAAGTTTTTTCATGATGTATTTATAAACATTTTATTCCTGTTCCCAAATGGGAACATTGTTGGGTAAAAGGTTAAAAACTGGAATATTTATGTCAGCACATGCACTATAAGCAATTCGATTTGCCCAGGCTTTCCATCCAGCTGTACATACACAGCAGCAACTACATGTAGTATAAGCGTTTCTGTTGCTTCTGCGTTTTTTGTTATGATGTCAGCTGATTATTGTGATCGTTCTAGATCTGTATTTGTTGTTTTCCTGCCTTGGTTTTTATGGCTATACACATCAAGGTGTGCAATATTTTTGCCACAAACACTTGCATTTTAGAGCAATGTAGAATAAAATATTGGGTTACGAAGATCAAAATAATAAAACATGTGTGATCATGATAAAGTAAGTTTTTCACTACGTTTTAACTGCTTCTGGAACAGCGTGTTCTTGAGTACGAGTCCTTAAAGTGTCCTTATACTGGAAATATGAGTTTCGCGTGCGCCTTCGATAGTCAGAAAAAGAGTATGGTCTTAGACGTTCCCTCGTTATAGCATTCCGCTTGTGTGGTCGATTATAGCTGATCTGAGATAGAGATCGGCAAAAACATGCTGTTTGGAACCTTTGAGCCATATGGTTGGGCTTCCAGATATGCCTACATCACGTAAATCAGAAGCCTCACATCAGAAGGTTGAAACCAGTAGGTAAAAATCTCGGGTCTAAAACGAGTAGATGGGTTTAAAAAGCTAATAATATATTTATTCAGTAGAGGACCATCTGTAAAGAAATGAAAGTGATATGATGCTCTATACCTTATATTGTTATTAATGTTAATATTATTTATATCTCCTTGTTATTTTTATTCATACTCTTTCAAACTTGTCGAATTTTCTTATCATATAAAATGAAAGAGTAACGTAATAAAGGAAATTGTTAATAATTCTTATTTCATTCTACTTCTTTTATTTAAAAGTAAATGAAACCATTACAACAGCAGCTCTTTGAGGCAACGTCACCCATTCTTTCTTTTGGAACCCCTTGAAATCATTATTTAGAACAGGAAAACCACCGCCATTGGCGTTAACCTATTGCAGCTGACCAACGTTCCGCTGGAATATTCTTCCACATGATTCTCCATTGGATGGTGAATATAGTATTTCTCGATCATTCAAACCATAGCAACTTGCAGAAAAATTCTAATATAATGCATTCACATGACTTTCTCTACCCCCTATCTTTTATTAATGGATATACAGATTATTCTAAGTTTATTTATCCGTATACTACGTTTTAAACACAATAAACCTTTGCAGAAATAGCTACATTACACATTTCGTTATAAATACAAAGACAATAGTGATAGTCAAATGTTTTAGAACTGCTGTCCTTAAAATTCCATACTGTTTCTATGCAATCGCAAGAAACAACTGAATGTTGACAGGGCATTAAGAGAATGACCAAGTAATGAACAATTCGAACCTTTAAGAACGTATATCTTAGAAACGGCTTATGCCACAAAAAAACTTATTTGAAATGAATTGTGTCTTTTAGAGGTCTACATTTTTTGTCTAGTACATTTTCGTCTATCGCTTAACGTTTACCAATTATACAAGGTTATGTAAAATTCCTTCTCAGTGAAGAGGACTTTACAGGCTGTTTCCAGAAAATTCAAGATAAAACTTTTATTAGTCATGTAAATATCTTAAATATAAGGTGTTTTAATAAAAATCGTTGGAGCTTGTGCTGTTATGTGTTCTTTTTATGTTTTGTATCTGTATTATACATCCAGCCAGTCACTTTACGTTGCTTGTCCCCTTTGCTTTACGCTCTCTTTGGTGCTCTCATTTTTTTTTCCTCTGTGGTTTGCTGACGTGGCATGTGCTTTGGCCGTACGCGCTGAGTGGTGGATTTCTGTCCGCATTGCAGGGATAGCTCTCTGCCCGGTAACTACTGATGCGGATTGTGGAAGTTTTTGTAATGAATTTTTAAGGAACGTCTTTGTGATTTTCGGTGGATCGACCTTATGTAAAGGTAGGCTTTATTATCAGTTTTATGTCCTGGTAATGGTGAGTGAATTTTGGGGCGGAAAACGTTATGTGTGTTTGAAAATAAGAGTTCGTAAAGTGACTGGCTCTTGGAGTTGTTCATAGGTTTAGTGTGTTTTGTTTCTTTTCCAGTTGAGTTATATTTTCAGTACGTGATTTTCAGTGTATAGTTAGTTTAAAATTTGTGATAAGAGCTTTACACAGTTGTGCAATTTGAAAATGCATATTTTGATTCATGAAGGTAAAAAGCATCAGTAGTGTGAAATTTGTGAGAAAAGCTTTTGGCATTTGTCGTCTGAAATTGCATAGTTTGATAAAAGGAGGGCAAGAAGCAATATAAGTAGAAATTTGTGAGTAGAGCTTTACATATTTTGGGCACTTTGAAAATGCATAGTTAATTCAAAATTACAGATATTCTGTTGTGTAAATTATGAGAGCAGTAATTGCAGTTAATACCCAGTTATGCTGAACCCATTTATGCTGAACTTTGTAACTGAAAACGGTTGGGTTGTAAAGCTATCTACATCTAGCTTAGCTGGACTTTGAAGCTCTCGGTTTCCTGAATTTCATTAAGGTCTGTTTCGGTCTTGTTCAACATTCTTAGCTAGTCTTTGACTAGCTAAACATAATTAAATTTTTTGGTCTGATGTTTATAGTGGCCTTGTTTTATAAACTTTCTAAATTGATTTGGTTTGTTGAATTTTTGGATTTACTTAATTTTGCTGTATTTAAAACTTGCCTTTACTGCTCTGCTCAATTGGTTTTGGTTGCTTTACTCTTTAAGCCATTTTTGTTTTACAGTTATTCTTTTATGGTTGCTTTACGGTTCTGGTTATTAATGTTTGTTTATTATTATCATTAAAGTACCCAAAAACAAACTTATCAATAGTAGTATATTTTTGAGAGTTCTGGTTTCCTTTTGTTTTCCCCTACGGCACTCGTTAGGGCTTCCCTTTTCGTTTGGCCGGGGTTCCCTAACTCAGTCAAACAGCGGAACCATTGCAAATTACTGGTAGCAGAGCGTGGTTAATTGATTTGTCTGTGTTGGTTAGGGAATATTTTTGGGTTTGTTGTTTGCTCTGTATTCTCCGGATCTCATTTTCTTACTTGTACCATATCCGTAGTATCAAGATGGCGGTATCGGTTAGTAATGTGGACAGATTACGGAAAGGTGAATTGTGGGTAGAGTTGGTTGTACGTGGAGGTCAATGTTCTATGACAACTGAAGTGGCTATTATGTTGGATGTTTTTCGACAAATTAAGGATGCTCCAATAATTACTGTTTCTATTGATCACGTGATAGTGACTAAGTGTGAGTCCACTTGCTCGTTGGCCTTAGCAGAGATTCAGGATAATTTAATGGATTTTGGGCGCGAGGATTCTCCCTCTAAGGCACAGTTGCTCCGGTGGCAAGTTAGAATTCGGCATTACTTGTTCTATTTAGATTATGTCTTACAGAGATTCCCTACTTTGCAGTCTTATATAGCGTTGCAAAAGTTAAAGGATCAGTTTAAGGAATTAGCCCATAAGGTGGAGGAAGATTTTGGGACTACACAGAATGACACTGGGACGTCTCCCTTGTATAATCAAGGATTGTCGGATGTGGTTCAGCCTGCGATTGCGGTATCTGCGTTTCGGCCACTTAGACTCGCTCATCCCCTCCAACAATTCGTGGAGGGCTTTCAGTTAAACGACATTGTTGATGTACCATCGGCTTTACAGTTTCTCTATTTTCTTGTTCGATTGACGCTAATGGCTAAGCGTTATTTGGTACCCACGGCTCAAGTGATAGAATTATTATCTGTCAAGGTGTCTGGGATAGTTTTGGACCTCTTAATGCGGTGTGCTGGTTTGGCCGAGCCTGTGACTCGCTTTCATTTGGCCCTATTAGACATGTTCATTCCACGTAGGGAATGCACGAGGATAATGCAAGACGTATATTTTCGTCCTCAGGGTCTAACGGAACCGTTTACAGAATATATGGTTCGGGTTAAGGAAATTGCTTTAGTGTTGGTGCTCCCTGATACGGAAGCGGAAATTTGTGATGTCATTTTATCAGGACTCAATCCAGTCGTCAGGTCGGCTTTGGTTTTAGGACCTCGGCCGTCAAATTTGCAGCAGTTGGAAGCATTGGTACCTAAACTCAATGAAGTTATGCTTGTTGATAGGCTGCGTCTGTCAGAGCCTCCGGGCTCATTAGCAACTCCTAATACCACTGTATCAGCTCCTTCTTCGGCCATTGTTCCGGTTTCTGGTCGTCGGGCCACTATTAAATGCTTTCAGTGTGGTCAGGAAGGCCATGTTCGACGAAATTGTCCCAATAGGAGGACCGTGAATCGGGGTTTTCTTCGTGTTTCTAATCAGGGGCGACAGTTTCGACCTTTATGACGCCAGAAGGTTAAGTCGACCATTTGTTTGTCTCGGCGTATTTGTGGTTATCCGTTTTCTGGTAAACCCTTAGTTCAAGTTTCTCTTGAGAAGTTGCCTTTATTGGCGTTATTAGATTCCGGAAGTTCTGTCTCTTTGATTCAGCTTGATTGGCTTAGGTTAAATTTACCATGTATTATGTCGCGTGCAACCACGTGTCAGTTGGTTTGTTTGATGGTCAATGGTCAGGCCTTTCAAGTTACTCAAAAGGTATCATGTACTATACGTTTCCCACGTTTTACGTGGAAACATAGTTTTTTTGTCGTTCCCAAGCTTCCTTATGCATGTGTCCTAGGTGCCGATTTTATGTCAAGGACTGGGATGGCTATTGATTTTTCCACTAGGCAGATCGCTTTTCATTTTGCTCCCCGGATAAAGTTGGACTTTGTGAGGGATTTTAAACCATCTCGGCCCCCGTTAACTTTGGGAGATATTAATTTGGTAACCCAAAATTGCGCAACTTCTTCTCTGTCTCATTTGTCCCCTGAACAGGCAAAGCAAATAGAGCATTTAGTTGGGGAATTTGATTCATTGTTTACAGATGTTTTAGGGGTCACTCATTTGACTCAATATGAAATTCAGTTAACTGATTCTACTCCGGTCAAGTTATCTCCATATAAGCTCACACCACCGAAGATGGCTATATTAAAAGAGAAAATACAGAAGATGCTTGACCAAGGGGTTATTAGACCATCTACTTCAAATTACAGCAGCCCCATATTTCTAGTACCGAAGGGAGATCAGGATTTTAGACCGGTCATAGATTATCGTCTCTTGAACAAAAGAATCCTTATTGAAAGTACCCCTTTGCCCGATTTGCATACAGCTGCTCATCATTTTTCGAAGGCTCGCGTTTTTACGACCCTGGATTTGAACAATGCTTATCATCAGATTCCTTTGGCTGAACATTCCAAGCATCTAACAGCTTTCGCTACCCCCTGGCGCCTTTATGAATTCAATAGGGTCCCATTTGGTTTGGCTACGGGCGCGCAAGTCCTCACTCGTTTGCTGGATAATTTGTTTTCGGACATAAAATTTAAATATTTGTACCATTACTTAGATGATCTTGTAGTATATTCCGAGGATTTTGACTCACATCTTGTTCATTTACGTGAGGTCTTTCGTCGCCTACAGAGCGCCGGGTTATCAGTTAAGCAGTCTAAAGTTCATTTTGCTACCTCTCAAATATCATTTTTGGGCCATATGGTTTCCCCTTCTGGTATTACCATAGACCCAGATCGCACTAAGGCTATTAGAAATTTTCCGGCACCCAAGAATAAGCGTGAGGTGGCTCGATTTTTGGGAATGGTTAACTTCTTCTCTAAATTTATTTCAAATTTTTCTACTCGGGCGGAACCTCTTAATTGCTTACGTAGGAAAGGGGTTACTTTTGCGTGGGCCGAGGAGCAGGAAGCGGCATTTGTTGATCTAAAAGAGGCTATTTCAAACCCTCCTGTCTTGGCTTTTCCAGATTTTGCTATGCCCTTTATTTTACAGACGGATGCTAGTGCTAGCGCGCTAGCGGCTGTTTTGTTGCAGGAATTTCCTGAAGGTCGTCGTCCCATTTATTATAGTTCGCGTACTTTATCTCCTGAAGAACGTAAATTTTCTACATATGAATTAGAAACCTTAGCGGTGCTTTTTGGATTGGAGAAGTATAGGGTGTACTTAGAACATGTGCATTTCTTTTTAGAGTGCGATAACCAGGCTTTAACGTGGGCGTTAGCTGTCCCAAGGAAGACAGGTCGTCTTGCGCGTTGGGGTGTCCGGATAGGTGCCTTTAAGTTTACTCCTTCCTTTATCAGAGGTTCAGAAAATTGTATTGCGGATGCTCTTACCCGGGTATTTTCCGAACCTACTGAGGAGTGTGTTTATTTCGAGACTTTGGATGCTCCTGCGGATACTCAGATTGAGAGCTTCTCATTTTCGGCATTTCCTGAAATGTTTGTCAGTATTCCTGAACTTCAACTTACCGATTCTGGGTTGGCCTCAATTATTGAGCAAATTAAATCAGGAGTTTCACTGCAGGATTATAAGATTCATGAGGGTGTTTTGATGGGAAGAGCTAGTTTTGATCGGCGTTATAAAGTCATAGTTCCGAAGGCAGCTATTCCCATGATTCTCAGTTATTTTCACGATTCTCCTTTCGGGGGTCATTTAGGCATTGCCAAAACCAGAAATCGAATTCGTGAACAGTTTATGTGGCGGGGCATGGATTTCGATGTAAGAAAGCATGTTAAGTCTTGCCGCATTTGCGCATTGTCCAAACCCGCGCAGGCTTCAAATTGGGGATATTTGGCTTCGGAGGTTCCCTCCGCGCCCATGGAAAAACTATTTGTAGATTTTATCGGACCGTTCCCTCGTTCTATTCAGGGAAATATTTTTGCATTGGTGCTTACTGATGCTTTCTCAAAGTTCGTATGGATTTCACCTCTGAGTGCTGCTACTGCTCGCCTCGCTATTCGGGAACTTGGAACAATATTTGGATCTTTTGGTGCTCCTCAATATCTGGTCTCTGACAACGGTTCGCAATTTAAGTCGCGTCTCTTTCGTTCCTTTTGTTTTGATTGGGGTATTAAGCATTTTACTACTACCCCTTATTACCCTAACCCCTCATTAGCGGAACGGGTCAACCGTAACCTTAAGTCCGCTTTAATTGCTTATCATCACCAGCAGCACAATTGCTGGGATAAATACTTGAAGCAACTTCAGTTTGCTTTCAATTCTGCGAGACATGAGGTTCATAAGACGACGCCATTTTCATTGTTATTTGCCTACCAACCTTCGTCTCCTTTGGCTAATTTGTGGGCGTTAAATGATTTATTACCGGCTGACAATTCTCCGCATACCATTCGTACTAATTGGAAGGCTGCCTTGAATAATCTGCGTAGAGGCCACTCTATGAGAAAGCAGCGGTACGATGCGTCCCGTCGTCCCTCCCCATTCAAAGTGGGAGATGTTGTTATGTGCCGTAACTATCCTCAGTCCTCGAAAGCAGATGCGTTTGCCGCGAAGTTAGCTCCTCGCTATCTTGGCCCGTTTAAGATTCTCAGAATTTATAAGGGGGTGTCTGTTCTTTTGCAAGAATTGTCTTCTTCCTGCAGGCGCCGCGCTCACCTGTCTCAGCTTAAATTGTATAACTCGGGGTAGCAAGTGAGTCACTTGGCATTGTCCTGATGATGGGTGACTCACTTTCAGGAATTAGCGATCCTGCCCCATGCGAGCTCTTGATTTGTCCCATTCCCTTAACCGGGATAAATCCTGTCCCATTCCTCTCCCAATCATCCTTTCTTATCCCTTCCATATTCATGAAAGCTCCCAATTATACTTTCCTTTCCTCCTACAGTAATGGTATCTTTGCGGATGTTAGCATATAGAACTCCAGTGATTTGTCTTCAGATCTTTGACACATGAGAATATCACTATTGCATACTTGCCAACTTTTACTGTTTGCCCGTAAAATGTATGGTTATGTCCGTGTGCTAGGGCTATTCAAGAGTCAGTCACTTGCGAGTTCCTGAATATTTTGGAGGAATTTATGATTTCCTTTTCAAGTCAGTGTGCAAGATAAATATGGTAACATGTATGTTATCTAATTCTGAAAGTTTTGCCTCATTTCCATTCGCCCTTGCTGGGATATTTAGCTGTTGCGCAGAGCCTACCTTTGCTGTTGATCCTGTTATTTTGAGTGACCTTTTGTGTTCCTATAAATTTGGCTCGAATTTAATATCCTTTGTTCTTTTTTTAATTTTTGGGGGTAATATTTTAAATTATAATTATATATATTTATAAGGTCACTTAATTTCAGTGGGTGTCAGCTTAATTAAATTGTTCTTATTGGGAAAATTTTCATGCTTCCACACCGGTGATGCCCTGCCGGTATGCCCTGTTCACCTGCCTCTCCCCAGTTATAGTTTGTGTGGGGTCGGGGCAAGTGAATTATTATTTTGTTGTACATAGTTGTTATATAGTGCATTATGTCTCATAGCTGTTTCATTGCATACCATGTTTAATTCTTGTTCTATAATTGTAATGCTATATTTGTCTAATTTAAAAATGCACATGGTTTATTGTGAAATTCAGTATTTATATGTCTATAAAATTATAATTGATTGACGATGATTTAGTTTGTATAAGTAAGTTTATATTTTGCTTTGTGAGCCCCCTCTGCTGCTTTGTTTTATTATGTTTCAGATTCTTATCCTTCTCGGCTACCATCCCTTTTTCCTTCCTCGTGCTACTCTGTGGGGACACGTTCTGGACCTTCTGAGTTGCGATGTGCTGACCGCTGTGCAAGTTTCTTCTGCTCTGGTGGTGTGTGCAACCGGGTGGTCCTACGTGGGAATTTCACCGTCGGACGCTATTTGGTGGTTTAAAATACTGAAGCCTGTGCCTCCTCTTCCGGATCCTGACTACTTTATACATGTTTTGGCCCGCTTCAGTTTCTGCCTTAGGGTTAACCGTCTGCAGTGTCGGCGTTATTAGTAAAGAAAAATCTATTCTCCTGGTTAGCGGCTTGTCCGCTGAATGTCGCTGCCAAAATCATGATGCAACTTTTCACCTATGACTGTTCCTGGGAGTTATATACTTAAGCTTTTATCATCACCTTGGATGGCTGCCCGGTTGCTACGTCGTGGGATATATACTGTTGGGGTTTGCTTGCCTCAATTATGGTCTTCTCCTTGTGTGTTCAGTGTCTGCTACTGAAGTTTGCGGACTGTATGTGTGGAGTTACCTTCTTCGTCTACTTACAGTGTAGCATGTTCCTTCTGTTTTCCTAGTTGTTTCCCCTTTTGGCTACTTATTGTTCCCTTTCCTCGAGTTCCTATAAATGGGTTTTTTTTTCTTCTCGCAAGCTCGCAGATTGGGGGGGGCTATTGTGCTGTTATGTGTTCTTTTTATGTTTTGTATCTGTATTATACATCCAGCCAGTCACTTTACGTTGCTTGTCCCCTTTGCTTTACGCTCTCTTTGGTGCTCTCATTTTTTTTTCCTCTGTGGTTTGCTGACGTGGCATGTGCTTTGGCCGTACGCGCTGAGTGGTGGATTTCTGTCCGCATTGCAGGGATAGCTCTCTGCCCGGTAACTACTGATGCGGATTGTGGAAGTTTTTGTAATGAATTTTTAAGGAACGTCTTTGTGATTTTCGGTGGATCGACCTTATGTAAAGGTAGGCTTTATTATCAGTTTTATGTCCTGGTAATGGTGAGTGAATTTTGGGGCGGAAAACGTTATGTGTGTTTGAAAATAAGAGTTCGTAAAGTGACTGGCTCTTGGAGTTGTTCATAGGTTTAGTGTGTTTTGTTTCTTTTCCAGTTGAGTTATATTTTCAGTACGTGATTTTCAGTGTATAGTTAGTTTAAAATTTGTGATAAGAGCTTTACACAGTTGTGCAATTTGAAAATGCATATTTTGATTCATGAAGGTAAAAAGCATCAGTAGTGTGAAATTTGTGAGAAAAGCTTTTGGCATTTGTCGTCTGAAATTGCATAGTTTGATAAAAGGAGGGCAAGAAGCAATATAAGTAGAAATTTGTGAGTAGAGCTTTACATATTTTGGGCACTTTGAAAATGCATAGTTAATTCAAAATTACAGATATTCTGTTGTGTAAATTATGAGAGCAGTAATTGCAGTTAATACCCAGTTATGCTGAACCCATTTATGCTGAACTTTGTAACTGAAAACGGTTGGGTTGTAAAGCTATCTACATCTAGCTTAGCTGGACTTTGAAGCTCTCGGTTTCCTGAATTTCATTAAGGTCTGTTTCGGTCTTGTTCAACATTCTTAGCTAGTCTTTGACTAGCTAAACATAATTAAATTTTTTGGTCTGATGTTTATAGTGGCCTTGTTTTATAAACTTTCTAAATTGATTTGGTTTGTTGAATTTTTGGATTTACTTAATTTTGCTGTATTTAAAACTTGCCTTTACTGCTCTGCTCAATTGGTTTTGGTTGCTTTACTCTTTAAGCCATTTTTGTTTTACAGTTATTCTTTTATGGTTGCTTTACGGTTCTGGTTATTAATGTTTGTTTATTATTATCATTAAAGTACCCAAAAACAAACTTATCAATAGTAGTATATTTTTGAGAGTTCTGGTTTCCTTTTGTTTTCCCCTACGGCACTCGTTAGGGCTTCCCTTTTCGTTTGGCCGGGGTTCCCTAACTCAGTCAAACAGCGGAACCATTGCAAGCTATTTTTTTTTAGAAAATCAAAACTTTCGAAAAATATTCCATGTAAAGGGTAGTTTGGAGTGGAGGGATTTTTTTTAAAGTCTTCGTGTCGCATCTTTTGAAGATAGTGAACTTAAATACACAATTTGGTGTTCATCCGAATTTTCATTTTTGAGTTATGCTGTTCATAGACACACACGGACCTTTTTCAATAAATGGCTTTTTTTTTACTATTCAGGGGACCGCAAAATATGTATTTCCGGTACAGTATAAGTATCGATTTTTTGGGGGAATGCAATACCTTCTCTACCTACTATGTATGTGGTAGAGAAAGTAAAACGCAGATTAAAAGCACACACAAAATGAAAATATACCTGACGGTCGACGGTGCTGGTTAATAATCATTAACACGGCGGCCGCCAATCGCCTCAAGATAACCCAATAGCCCTCTTTTCCGATGTAATCTTCAACTGCGTGCACATGTAGGCACCCCTTTCTATTTCACACAACTGGCACATCACAGCGATCGACCAACTGAGTGATCCCACAGCCAATAATTGCATGTGGGTATATAGTAGTCTTAATTGTTGATTTGTATTGCTACAACGGCGTCAGCTGCAGTATGGCAGTTGATGACCTTTCTGTATTGTACTTCACAATACTTGCTGCATGATTGCGAGGTGATTCAGATACGCTTCATACAATGCAATTATTTTGCGCCGAAGAAATGCATGCGGCATTCTGTATATTGTTACATGTTAGGGTGAAAGCCAAAAAGGTTACCATAAAATGATAGGTCACCCCAACACGCACATGGGGGGGGGGCACAACTCGCTAGAGGCAAAAAGTCCGGGACCTTTGCGTGTCAATTTAAGGGGAAGGCGTGGCTTTTTTATATTACATTGAAAGATTACATAACACACATTACCTGGGATTTATTAACCAAAATGTTTGGCTTCTCGACGTAGTTAACAAAGTTAACAGGATGAAGGGAAATGCCACAGACCGTAAACCGGCCACACACGACTGGTGCCAACGACCACTTACTCTCGAGTGACGCTATCGTGCCCCCACCAACAGTGTCTAGCCACTGCAACAATACAGTGCAACAGTGCGTCTGATAGTGAAAATAAAATTAGTGTACTACAATATATTATTTGTTTACCGGTGATTCTACAAAATCAAGGCTTCCCTGCAGTTCTCTACGTTCCAGGCTGCTCAACTTAATGATACATATATTAGACTCCCTCTCCCAAGCTAGCCTTAAGCTGCTGATAATTTAGAACACTTAGCATTTAATGGAACTTGGATAGCAAGAGTGTTTTGTCTGAAAGAACCACATCATGTTCCCTCTCTCACTTTTCATGATTTTCCTGTCCTTTTCGACCGCTTTCTTTTAAAATTTCTTTTTCCGTTTTCATATTTCATCCTAACCGGGCAGGGAATGACAGATTCATTGTGGGAGATGAGTGTGCAGGCAATCAGATGCACAACTTCGCCCGAGGGTTTCTCGGTACTCTTGCTATTCCAGGCTCTCCACTTTCACAAACAGCGAGGCAAATGGAATTTCAAAATATTGCTCTGTCTCATAATAAACTGAAAATACACTCTCCGTAAATTATTTCTTCGAGTAGTCAATAGTGCTAAAACAAAAAACAAACAGGCGCTGTAGCTAATTGCAGAGATAATATCGACGCAAAAACTCAAGCAAAGTACGCATGAACTTGTTGGAAGAAACCATTACACATTAAAATAAATCTAATGTGTTACACTCACATGATTTTCTCTACTCTTGTACAAACTATGTTTACAAACGCTTATTCTCCATATGCTACATGTTAATTGAGATATCGAGATGTTAATCTTACTGCTAATTCTCTTGTAGATGCAAGGGGAATTGGTAGGCTTTAAGCGATAGTCAAATATTTTAAGAGCTGATTGCTATGTGAAGTATTCCATCCTCTTTGTATTACCAGGACAAAAAAAAGTGAATAACGAATTCCCATTTGAGAAAAAGTGTAAGTATTGGAAAACTTAAGGGAATAATGGTTCACTGAACAAAAAAAAAATCTATATAACATAAATTGTGTATTTTAACGCGATCTACGTTTTTTGTGTAGTAAAATTTTGTCTATCTCTTATGGTTTACCAGTTATGCAAAAGTCGTTCACAATAAAGAATACTTTTGGAGACATTCCCAGAAAATTCAAGATATACATTTTATTTGTCATGAAAGTATCTTAAACATATGATATTTTAATCAAAATCGTTAGAGCCATTTTTGAAAAAATTAAAGTTTTCGAAAAATGTTCCATGTAAAGGGTAATCTGGGTTGGTGGGATTTTCTTTAAAAATTCGTGTCGCATCTCTGGAAGATAGAAATACCTTTTTGGATTCACGAGGCCTCAAAACATGTATTTCCGGTGAAATCTCGGTATCGAATTTTTGGGTGGAATGCAATACTATAAGATGTTTATGCAAGTTTTCTTTAAACATATGTGGTGCTTGAGTATTGTGCGCGACTGTGTGTGTGTGTGTGTGTGTGTGTGATTCAGAGTGTTTTTGCAATTTTATATGTATGCGTATGGTGTGGTGGTTATAAAAAAATAGTCATTTTCTGGTCGATACTGCAAATTTCGTATACAGTCCAGGTATTTTTCTAGAGAGCATGTACGGTCTTATGACCCATGTACTGTGTTATGCAATTAATGTAATTCTAAATACTTAATAAATACCACTACTAGTAGAGAAAGTAATAACTGCAGAGCCTAAATGAGATTTGAAATGATGTCCTTGAATGAAATTATAGAGCTTCAACGCCAATGTGAAAACTTCTACAACAGAGTTTATACTTCAAACGATATTGAGTTTATATAGAAAACTAAATTATGAATTCCTTCTATTCAGTTTATTGCACGAATCTGAGATAAATTATATACTTAAATCAGTATAGGGCGTAAAATTGTTTTACCTGAAATTATTTCGAATTAAGTAACATAATGTGGAAACAACCTTAAATATTTGTACTACAAGCAGTGAGGAGTCAATTCCATAGTCAAAGAAACGAGCTCTTGCAAAACGAAAAGAAAGTGAAAAAAAGTCCAAACTTTTAAGCGTATACTAGCAAATGACGCGCTTACACTTTGGCAAACCTAATCTCTCGGCGTGTATTCCCAAAATCTAAGAAACAGATACTATGTTTTAAATAACCCCTACGTTTTTCTAGCAGTATGTTTGTGCCTATCTCTTATTGTTTCCTGAGTATATAAAATTCAAATAGATAGAAGACTTCACAGACTATACGCAGAATTCCACTACATCTATGCCTTTTATTGCCCCACAGCCACTTTTAGAAAGTAAAAATGTATTAAGTTTTTTTCCGTGCAAATATTGGTTTCTTGGGGAAACTTTTCAGAATTTTCTTATTGAATTCATGAAAAATCCTGGTTTTAAACAGGAGTTCAGGGGCCTCAAAGATTTATTTCTGCTGAATAACCTAATTTTTACTTTCTCTACTACGTATAGTAAGTAGGGGAAGTATTGTATTCCACCCAAAAATTCGATACCGAGATTTCACCGGAAATACATGTTTTGAAACCCCCTGAATCCAAAAAAAGCATTTTTGGAAACATGTCCGTGTGTGTGTGTGTGTGTGTGTGTGTGTGTGTGTGAACAGCATAACTCAGAAACGAACAGTCGGATAAACACCAAACTTGGTATTTAGGTTCAGTATCTTCCAGAGATGCGACACGAAGATTTTCAAGAAAATCCTCCCACCCCAGATTACCCTTTACATGGAACATTGTTAAAAAAAATTTAATTTTCTCAAAAATGGCTCTAACGATTTTGAATAAAATATCATAAGTTTAAGACATTTTTATGGCAAATGAATTGTATATCTCGAATTTTCTGGGAATGTCTCCAAAAGTATTCTTCATTGTGAACGACTTTTGCATAACTGGTAAACCATAAGAGATAGATAAACTTTTACTACAAAAAAATGAAGATCGCGTTAAAATACACAATTTATTTTATATACATTTTTTGTTGTTGTGTGAACCATTTTCGAGATTCGTTACTTATTTTTTTTGGTCCTGGTAATGCAGAGAATGGAATATTCCACATAGCAACCAGCTCTTAAAATATTTGACTATCTCTTAAATACTTCCAATTCCCCTTGCATCTACAAGAAAATTAGCAATAAGATTAACATATCGATATCTCGATTAACATGTAGCATATGGAGAATAAGCGTTTGTAAAAAATAGATTGTACAAGAGTAGAGAAAGCCATGTGAGTGTAACACATCAGATTTTTTTATTGAACGCAGTACACATGAGGAGGTGAAAAAAGCTAACACGATATATGAATTTCTGGATGTATTTATTATAAAGACGTGCCTTCTAATACCTTTACCGTCTGTGCAACTTCTTCTCAGTGTTTGTCTGTGAGGTCCTGTTCCAGCCTGTAGACTGTAAAGATCAATTTGATGATTCGAATGTGAAGTGGGCATTAATAGTGTACATTTTGTGAAACTTCGATAAAGGTAATGCGTTGTCTTTTTCCATGATGCAGAGATAGAAACCTTTGGGATCATGCCCTAAAAGCGAAGTTCTATTAACAACAGACGCCATAAAGTTCACAATTCACTGGCATCTTCACCGAAATCAGTTAGCTGGGTAAGTCCTTGAAGAGGTGCGTTGTGTATAAGCTGAAGATTCATCAGAAGAGAAGACATAATCACAAACAACAGGCACAGCAGTTCTGTTTGAGAGAGACCTGGAATACACCAACATGGTTGACAGGTAGAAATTCCTCTGAGCCAAGCATCCCTTATTATATATATCATCTGCGAGTACAGAAGATGCTTTTTGGGAGTAGAAGAGGCGTGAGCAAGTTAGCATCACCGTACAGGGTTATTCAAAAAGAAGGAACACACTTTAAATATTTGTTTCTAATGAACGACCATTGATGGGGTTACATCTCTGAATAGATAAAAGTACATCATTTTATTTTGTGTGTTCAAAATGTGCAGCATTTGTTAATCGAGGACGACCAGTGCATTTCCGTTTGCATACACAACCATCTTCTACGAATTTATTGTGTGAATTGTAAATTTTTTATGACGAGGCGGCTCGTTGTTGAACTAACAATGAATTCATGTTATGCATAATGCAGCTCACAAAACGACTTTTCCTGTGGCGTCACCATTTTCTCGTAAACAAACACAGCGCTGCTGTAGGAACTAATAGGTGGGGCTTAAAACTTCGAACTTTCCTCTATTCAATTATGTGCCGTATGTGTCACTATCTATTGTCGATCATTAAAGATGAATATTTAAAATCCGTTCCCTCTTTTTGAATAATCTTGTATTTCCTTTATTGCATTTACGTATCAAGAGTAACATAGAAACTGGAACTGTCGGAATGAGATGCTTTGAATCGTGTGGAGGGAAAGAAACATAATAAACGACTGGCCATGGGTTTCCTAACAATATAATATTTAACGAATAAACAAATACCTATATAATGCGCTAATCAGTGGATAAAACGTGAGTTACCTAACACAGAAACAAAGAATAATAAATGTGACTACGAAATTGATAAAGGCAAGTATTTTTAACAGGTGAAATTTAATACATTAAGAAACATAACTTTGTTAAGCTAGTGTTTGACTATTTTAAAAATAATTAACCCTCAAATGCAACACTGCAATCGTAATCAGGACACGTGCACTTATACATTGTTTCCTTTTCTCATATCCCATTATACCTTTGGCTACCGCCCAAATTTACATATAAATTGAGGCAGTATTTTTAACATTTAAATGATTTCGGTCTAATTATATAATATAATAACAGCCCGCCTTAAAGCAATATGTGTATATAACAATATATAAAAAGTGTATATTACAGTCATTGTATATGTTTATATTATTGTATACATGTAATAATGTTATCTGAATGTATTACGTAATTTAATAACGTAGGAGCTGTAAGAAATAGGTCAAAAGTTGCTAACAATGAGGTAACAATGAGGTATCCTTGAGGCAATAATGAATTAGAAAGCATTAATACTACTAGTCATTCTTGGAAACAATAATGTAATTTTGAGACAGTTTATAAAATAGCCAATCAACAACCAGAAAGAAGCTTAAGTTAAATAAAAGTATTCTATTGGAGTAGGAATAACCAATCAGAGACTTGAAATACAGAAATTTACAAATTTAGGCGGTAGAAATCAAGCCAGTTGCTTGTAGACAACGCTCATAACTGGACGCGTTGCTTGCAGACAGTGTTCCTAACCGGACGCGAGATGTGTCCTCGAGAAATTTAATATGTATTTTTTTATGAGAAAATAGTTTACTGTTTAAAAAGTGCAAGTATTGAATAAAAGAATCTTACAGCTCTCTGTATCAGTGAAGTGTTATTTAAATGGTGTCAAGAATTAATAAAAAGGAGTGAATAAAAAATTATAATTTGTGTAAGCCTACATTCTCAGCCGCACCACGCCTGGTAAAGAAACACATGTCTCTAACAATAATACTGAACGCAGCCGAGGCAAACATAAATAGTATTTAAAGAAACAGACAAATTACAAAGTTAACATTTTTAAATTTTGGAGGAGGGCTACCGGGTACAATACGTGCGGTTGCAACTGCTTCAAGTTCGGCTCCCCAACAGTTGAACTACAATACAACTCCTACTTCAAATTGGCTTTCCATACGTGAAGCAACCACCTATTTCAAAATAACCCAAGAGTATCTGTTTCACGTAAATTTAAAATTTATAAACAAAAACAACTACCGGGACAAACAATACCATAATAGAATATAACCTATGTCCTGAATAGCAAAACTAAGTCCAAAATACGTTACCAAAAACTCGCATAAGAAACCCGTGCATTGAGTCGGTCTCGCCTAACTAGCTGGAATGCAATGTGACTACTGTGTTTGACTCAGAAGTTTAGCTATGACCTTGTGGTTGACGTAAGCGAACCTGAGTCAGCGCTCTTTTGTTTTTACTTTCTGTTCCAAAGGTGTTTATCCTTTCTTTTCCGTGACAATAAATATTACGCGAAGTAGCAGCAATAATACATTATATTATGCGTGCAACAAAACAATTATGATCATACTTTCAATAACTAAACCTGTAAAGTGTGCATACATGTAAAGCAATATATTTATGTTGTGTTACACTATTTGCATCGTAGGCAAGAAACTCCCTAGTCCATTGTACGCTTGCAGTTCAAGGACAAAGCCATTCTCCTGAGTCTACCACAGTAGCTGCAGGCCCGGAATCGTCTCCCTCTCCCTCTCCCTCCCTCTCTCTCTCTCTCTCTCTCAATAACTGTAGGCAAGCACCACATTGAAGCCTGTAAACATGGCGGCATAAGCTATCAGATACAGATAGTTACATATTACGTCTGTGACTGTTATTGTTTGTATACCCAATTGTTTTGTTACTTTTATTTTCTTCTAATTGTTAAATACTCATATTAACTTTATATTATTAAATATACGTTTTCAACCTATATTTATTAATTTGATATTAATGTTATATTTATTACTTTCTCTACTATGTATAGTAAGTAGGGGAAGTATTGTATTCCACCCAAAAATTCCATACCGAGATTTCATCGGAAATATATGTTTTGAGACCCCCTAAATTAAAAAAAAAGGATTTTTGTAAACATGTCCATGTGTGTATGTGCGTGTGTCTGTGTTTATCTATGAACAGCATAACTCGGAAACCAAAGTCGGATAAACACCAAACTTGGTATTTAGGTTCATTATCTTCCAGAGATGCGACACGAAGGTTTTCAAGAAAATCCCCCCACCCCAGATTACCCTTTATATGGAACATTTTCTGAAAATTTTAATTTTCTCAAAAATGGTTCTAACAATTTTGATTAAAATATCATATGTTTAAGATATTTTCATGACAAGTAAAATGTATATTTTGAATTTTCTGGGAATGTCTCCAAAAGTTTTCTTCATTGTGAACGACTTTTGCCTAACTGGTAAACCATAAGAGATAGACAAAATTTTACTACACAAAAAATGTAGATCGCGTTAAAATACACAATTTATGTCATATACATTTTTTTTAGTAAACCATTTTCAAGATATTGCTTGTTATTCCCTTAAATATTCCAATACTTTTTCTCAAAAGGGAATTCGTTATTCATTTTTTTTATGTCCTGGACGTACAAAGGGAACGGAATACTCCACATAGCAACCAGCTCTTAATATATTTCACTATCGCTTAAAGCCTGCCATATTCCCCTTGCACCTACAAGAAAATTAGCAATAAGATTAACATCTCAATTAACATGAAGCATATGGAGAATTAGCGTTTGTAAAAATAGTTTATACAAGAGTAGAGAAAGTCATGTGAGTGTAACACATAAGATTTTTTTGCTGTTGTATTTTAAAAACGCAATATATGTGGTTAATTATTATTTATTGGCCTCCAATATCACGTGTTTCAAATCAGCTGATGTGATTTTTATTAAATACATTTGGTATATAATAGTATAATACCTAACACATAATAGTAACAGCATGCTATCCAAATTATCTTTTGGATAAAGGCTTTGTTTTCTTATATGGAAAACAGAAAGAAGAAAGCAAGCAAACCTCATCACTATTTATGTAGTTTTCATGTTTGTCCTGACGAGAATATTATTCTATTACTATGTTTTAAATTTGAAGTGACTTTTCAAAGAGCCTTGATATCAAACAGTTTCTGACTGAACTGCAACTGCAAGGTTGTAAGTGTTTGATGACATGCTACTGTAGCTTCACTTCTGTAGGGTGCATGTTGACATGGTTTAGAAACCATGTTACCCTTTGAGTTAGCAATCGCTTTACATGGTCGCTAGTGTTCAATGTTGTGCTGAAACCAACATATCCTTCAAATCCTGCTCTGTTGACCGCATGCATTCGCTGCAAATTCGGGACTTCGAAACCAACCAGCAGATGTAGACAGCTTCCAGAATGTTTAAGTTATTAGGAGTATGGTAACGATATACTGACGTTGTTGGGGAGCCCTTACCCTGATGTAGGTCTTTTGAAAGAAGCATAGTTTTTGTAAGGGTTATTAGATTGGCTTTGAACAGCAAGTTTATGCTAAGTTAAAGTGGATATCCCAGTATCCGTGGCGGAAATAAGGTAGTGTCATATTATTAAACCACATTTATTTCCAAATATGAACTGACACCTCTTTAAGCAATTGTGTGTGATGTTAAAAGTGGAAATACAACGTAAAATCTCAGGAAAACTCCTTTAAATGAGTTATTAAATAATAAAATCATATCATCTGCTAAATTAGCAATATTTATTTGTTTATTTGTGCTAGCAATCTTCCTTCGAATATGGCTATACATCAGCCCAAGCTGTTATTTTGCCATATTATACCCATATTACATTCTTTAATTACGCATAACAATGATAATAATAATAAAATAATAGTAATAATACTAAAATAATAATCTTATAATACTAATATTATAATAATGATATAATTAGATAACTTAACATCACATGATAAAACTAATTCACATCTTTTTTTATTATCCATAACCATTTATTTTTTACTTTGGACAGGTACTCTCGTACCGTTTTACTATCCTTGTTAAAAGTCTTGCTTAAGGCTACTTTACTGTCCAGTTTTAACAATTTCCCATTTATAGCTTACTTTCTCCAATGCTGTGTACCTTTACAATCAAAAACGATATGTTCTAAATCTTCTCCTTCCCCACATATTGGACACTGGTTCTGTGGGAACCCATTTCTTATTCCTATTAGTCTCCATACACCTGCTCGTACCCAGGATAACTAAGTTATAATTAATGCAACCAAAAAAATCTTAAGACAATAACTAGTTTTAGGCCTGTTTAGGTGTGTCTACTGCTGTAATAAAAGCAAGCTTTACATTCGAGGGGTCTCACGTTTTTGCGGTTTTCCGTGGCCCCTGGAAACGTTGTGTTTTCAGTAAATATGTTGTTTTTTTTATTTATGGACGCTCTTTAGCTACTATAATCCTTAGCGTTCCATTCTATATTGGACGTGAACGACTGGTAATTTTGCTCAGAGGCCTCTTTATCAGGCTTGAGGTCCCGTAAACCTACGACACGGGACCACCGACTTTACTTTCCTTCCGAAGAAAGCCATGCTAAGGAGTTTTACGCCTGAAAAAAACCATCGCCTTCCGCCGGGTTTGAACCCGCGACCTCGGGAACTAGAGGCTAGCATGGTAACCACTACACCATGGAGGTCGACAAATATGGTTTAATTACTAAATCATCATGTAATTAATATTAATGCTGATTTCGTATTATATAGAGTTAGCCAAATATTTTGCTGGTCTGTTTATTAAAACGGGTTCTTTGATTTTATATGCAAACTCTAACCTGCCCAGTTAATGTTTTGAAGCACTGTAGTATTTATATTCTGCTAAGATAGTACAATCGTCAGTACTTTAAGATTGACATCTCGATATCTCGATTAGCATGAAGCATATTGAGAATGAGCGTTTGTAAAAATACTTTGTACAAGAGTAGAGAAAGTCATGTGAGTGTAACACATTAGAAATTTTTTTCCCACACTCAATGACTCAAACTTTGCAACTTCCGTATCACTACCCAAATGTATTAATAGTAGTAGTGCTGGTGGTGGTGATGGTAGTATTTATTAAGTAGTTAGTATTGCATTAATTGCAAAACACAGTCGCATGAGTCATAGGACCGAACATGCGCTCTAGGAAAATACCTGGTCTGTAAATGTAACTTGCAGATTCGACCAGAAAACAACCATTTTATAAGCACCACACTATATACATACATATAAAATGAAAAATCTGATGTGTTACACTCACATGACTTTCTCTACTCTTGTACAAACTATTTTTGCAAACTCTCATTCTCCATCTATTTCATATTAATCGAGATAAACATTTGCAGAAACGATCTTTTGACATGCAAAGAGAATTACATTTTACACATAGCGACCAGTTCTAAAAATATTTGACTATCGCTTAAGGCGTACTATGTTCCCCTTGTTTTATAATTGCAAGGGCAATATAGAAATACAGTAACCTTTAAGCATATACATATGTACTAATAGCTGGTTGCTAGGTGCATCACCATTCTCTTTGCCACAGATTAATACTCTTTGCATATCCAACACAAAAAAAATGAATAACGAATTCCCATTTGAGAAAATAAGTATTGAAAAATTTAAGTGAATAACAAGTAATATCTCGGAAATGGTTCTCAACAAATAACATATATATGACATAAATTGTGTATTTAAACGCGATCTACAGCTTTTGTGTAGTAAAATTTTGTCTATCTCTTATGGTTTACCAGTTATGCAAAAGTCGTTCACAATGAAGAATACTTTTGGAGACATCCCCAGAAAATTCAAGATATACATTTCATTTTTCATGAAAATATCTTAAACGTATGATATTTTAATCAAAATCGTTAGAGCCATTTTTGAGAAAATTACAATTTTCGAAAAATGTTCCATGTAAAGGGTAATCTGGGGTGGAGAGATTTTCTTGAAAGCCTTCGTGTCGCATCTCTGGAAGATACTGAACCTAAATACCAAGTTTGGTGTTTATCCGACTGTTCGTTTCTGAGTTATGCTGTTCACACACACACACACAAACGGACATGTTTCCAAGAATGCTTTTTACTTTCTCTACTACGTACAGTAAGTAGGGGAAGTATTGCATTCCACCCAAAAATTCGATACCGAGATTTCACCGGAAATACATGTTTTGAGACCTCCTGAATCCAAAAAAAGCATTTTTGGAAACATGTCCGTGTGTGTGTCTGTGTGTGTGTGTGTCTGTGTGTGTGTGTGTGTCTGTGTGTCTGTGTGTGTGTGTGAACAGCATAACTCAAAAACGAACAGTCGGATAAACACCAAACTTGGTATTTAGGTTCAGTATCTTCCAGAGATGCGACACGAAGGTTTTCAAGAAAATCCCCCCACCCCAGACTACCCTTTACATGGAACATTTTTCGAAAATTTTAATTTTCTCAAAAATGGCTCTAACGATTTTGATGAAAATATCATATGTTTAAGATAATATCATGAGAAATGAAATGTATATCTCGAATTTTCTGGGAATGTCTCCAAAAGTATTCTTCATTCTGAACGACTTTTGCATAACTGGTAAACTATAAGAGATAGACAAAATTTTACTACACAAAAAATATAGATCGCGTTAAAATACACAACTTATGTCATATACATTTCTTTTGTTGAGTGAACCGTTTTCGAGATATTGCTTGTTATTTCCTTAAATTTTGCAATACTTATACTTTTTCTCAAATTCGTTATTCATTTTTTTATGTCCTGGACATGCAAAGAGAATGGAATGCGCCACATAGCAACCAGCGTTAAAATATTTGACTATCGCTTAAAAGCTACCATATTCCCCTTGCATCTACAAGAAAATTACCAATAAGATTGACATTTCGATATCTCGATTAACATGAAGCATATGGAGAATAGGCGTTTGTAAAATTAGATTGTACAAGAGTAGAGAAAGTCATGTGAGTGTAACACATCAGATTTTTTTTATTCTGGGGGTCTCAAAACATATATTTCCGGTGAAATCTCGGTATTGAATTTTTTGTGAAATACAATACTTCCTACTTACTATACGTGGTAGAGAAAGTAAAAATACTCTGAATCTCTCTCTCTCTCTCTCTCTCTCTCTCACACACACACACACACACACACACACACACTTTACGCACACCGCAGCTCAAGTACCACAAATATTTAAAGAAAATTTACATACACGCCTTATGTCTTGGTACACATAAATCGATTAAGTATGTGCTCCGGCTTGGCTTTTTTGGCTGTTTAGAATCAAATCCCAGCATGCTGCCCTCGGCCTGTTGGAAGCCAAAAATACTTCCGGTAATAATTTTTTCCTAATACCCTCCGTCTGCACGCATGCTGCCAAAATATGCGTCCAGTCTTCTTGTTCCCCGCATAATGGGCAAATCCTCCTGCCATCATCATCAACAACAATCTCGCAAGCTTTCCACCCTCCTAACCTAAACCGTCCCGTCCTCTGTTTTATGCCCAATTCCAAAACATGTTTCCTTTCCCCACCCAGTTTTTATTTCATTTTGAAGCTCCAATATTGACCTTTGCTTATATTCAAATTCTATTTCCTGCCTGTTTATTTCACATAGTCGTATTTTGACTTTTTTCACGGCACTGTGTGTATTTTCATTACCCCTTTGCCAGACGTCGTTTAAGCCAATTTTTGATAATTCACGTTGTAACTTCGCGCCCACTATTTTGGATGCTCTATGTTGTTCATTTGATGACGACAACATATTGCTCTGAGTTGTTTAGTCACTTTAATTATTCCCGACCAGTACCTAACTACATTTAGCTTAACAAATACAGCATCTTCCCAGCATCCTACCTCACGAAGAAATATACGTGGTTTTGTTCTGTGTTGCTTTCGTCGTGTGAAGTGTTTGGTAAAATCTGAAAATGTGCTTGTTATATATTACAACTAATATTTATATGCATAAATAGTTCACCCCTGTAACGCCTGAAGCCAGAGACATATATTTAAAAAATCTAATGTGTTGCATTCCTATGAGTTTCTCTACGCTTTAGCGCTTATTAGTCTGTATACAAATTATTCTTACGAAAGTTTATTTTCCTATCTTCTTCATTTTAATCGAGATAGACGTTCTGGAAATAGCTGCATTACAAATTTAGTTATAGCTATAAGTAGAACAGCGGACAAATGTTTAAGAACTGGAGCTATATACTAGCCTTAAGATTCCATGTTCTTTGCGTGCAGTTGGAAAAAAACTGTATATGGAAAGGACTTGAAAAGAATCACAAAGTATTAAACAATTCGGACCATTAACAACAGATATCTCGGAAATGTTCCATATCAAAAAAAAAGGTTATTTTAAATAAATTGTATGTTTTAAAGATTTCTACATTTTTTGTCTAGTACATTTTGGTCTATCGCTTAACTTTACCGCCATATAAGATTATACAATTTGTCTTCCAAATGAAGTGAACTTCACAGGCTATTCCCAGAAAATTTGTGATATAAATTTTATTTATAATGTAAATATCTTTAATATATTCTTAAAGTGTAGTTTGGGTAAAGGGATTTTCATAAATCATCGTATTGCATCTTTGAAAGGTACTGAACCTAAATACCAAGTGTGGTATCTATCCAACTTTTCGTTTTCCAGTTATGCTGTTCACATACACAGCACACTCTTTTTTTTCTAAAGATTGCTTTTTTTGGACTCAGGGAGCCTCAAAACATTTTTTTAAAAAATCGAAAGCTTCGAAAAATCTTTTATGAGGATATTCTAGTTTGGGTGGCGGATATTCGTGAAAATATTCGTGTAGCATATTTGAAAGGTACTGACCTAAATACCAAGTTTGGCATTTATCCAACTTGTTCGTTTTTAGTTATGTTTACACACACACATACGTACACATATACACGGTCTTGTTTCCAAACCTCTACCTAGTGGTAGAGAAAGTAAAAACGGCTTAAAACAATCATCGAAGTAACATGGCACCCCAGAGTTCACCAGGACAAAAGCGCATATCTCGTATGTATAAAAAATCCATTTGGGATATTCTTTAATGATCTTCTGCTAAATAAATGAAAGGCCAGCAAATTATCATTTTATATCCATTAATTGAAACTTGAGCACAAACAAATTAGGATATCGATTCATAACAGTATATTTTAAGATAATTAAGTTACTCTGAATATATTCATGTTTGGTTGAAGTATACATTTTGAAGTAGTATATTTGTTAGTAGTTGGAAGATGCTTCATGTTTATATGCACAATGTATGGGAGCCAATTTGTCGCTGTCACTTCGTGTTATCTTATTGCTGGGCGCCTGTTATTGTTTTATTATTTTGCATTTTGGGTTAATTGTGCTCCGGCTAGCTATTATTATTATTCAGTCGAGCAAATCTCTTAAACAGGGTGTGTAAGCGGAAAGGATTTTGTTACTCAAAGATAACACTGATAAAAGAATTTGTTTTTACACTTTTATTACCGTCACAATTAAGTTCACATATTGATTCGTGATACACGCCAGACTGAAACTGTTATATTTTCTAATATCACTATAATCACTTATTTACTGCACATTATTAATTCGCATTTCACATTTGTAACAAACTTTAAGACGCGAGAGATTCTGTAGAATTGCGATGTGTACTTTATGTATGCTTCCGTTGAACTACGCGACGTGTAACCCGCGAACGATTCTGATGAACTAACTGTGCGACGTATAACGCGTGAATGCTTCTGTTGGACTGACGAAATCTGCCTCTGACTTTAGCTTTTTATACTCCCACATCCCGATATGCCTAAAGATTATAACCGAGCTGCTATTGGTTAATAAAACGCGTCTATTTTTATATCCAATAAAAATTACTAAAACATATGCTCTAGGGAAAATATTCCCGCCATTTCTAAGAAAAGCGCGCCAATCTGACGTCGTTTGTTTGTCTCTTCTAATTAATATTCAACTCACCCCCTCGCACATTGTTATCCGCTCCTATTGACAGTTTCAGTGAGGCCATGTAAACCTATTTCCTAACAATGCTTATAATTAACAAACATCTCAAATCAATGTCATACGATAATGCTTATTTACACTACAATCACTCTAGCATTTACATTATTGTGATACAAATTACTGCTACAATTTTTCATAAAATTTCACCTTGAGGACATCTTCGAGAGTGAGAGGTTTTTATTAGGATGGGAGAGTATGACCAAGAAAAACGTAAACATGACAGAACAGGATAAAGAAAGCTTGGAAGTGATGCCGAGCTGATAACACAACCTTAATAACCCTATCAACACAATCATTAGCAGAAGCATACTGTAATTAAGGTTTAAGTAATATATTCTTGTGATTTTGCAATTAATTACCCGTATAAAAAACTTTGCATTATCCAAATCATATTCATTTAATACCTATCTCAGCGCCGAATACAATTACTTTACTGGTTACTAAACCCAGAGGTGCCAGTTTTTAATCTCTGCTGGAGGTAAGATTGTTTATAAATTAAGATTATTCTCCATCCTCACCGTAAAATTAATTAAAAAGCTAACACCAACAGTTGTCTTACAAGAAAAAGCTGCCAAATTCGAAGTTGGAGTGGCTGCAGATATTACAGAATTAAAAGAAATTGAATGAAAACATATAAAATAAAATGTTTAAACTGCACAAGATGTTTGCATTTATTTTAGAATGCCTTACTTTTACGATAAATAAAATCATGTAGCACATCATCTTGCGACACAAGTACCAACGTTGAACCAATGGCAACTCCACTCCTGGTTTCCGGAGTCATGATAGCGGAAGTAATTGAAAAGAGGCTACATGAGCAGTAAACGAAAAGGTGTAGGGAGAGGTATGATAGCTATTTGTGTTGCCACTGTGTTATTTCAAGTGAAATTCTAAGTGAACAGAATTTTAAGTTCAGCAGAACATTGCATTGTTCTGAACGTAGACGAAAAAAAAAGTTTTATTGTGGCAGCAAATTTACAACTTATTGCGGTCGACTTCTTGACAAAACCGTAACTTTTGGAGAATAAACCCATGACAGGTTATTTTTCCACTCCATTTGTTATATTTGTTGTTCTGCTTCTTACTACCACTGCTACTACAGCACTAAAAGGTGTTACAACTTATTGCGGCGCAGCTGTTTACAAAAACGTAAATTTCAGAGAAAGGGAAAAGAACGTGCTCTTCTACCTATATTATTATTATTATTATTATTATTATTATTATTATTATTATTATTATTATTATTATTATTATTATTATTATTATTATATTTATTTATATATTTTATAGATTTATAGATTTATTACATCAATTTTGAGGCTTATTCTGAGGTACTTCTTTATAAAAAGCGCACATTCGCCTACGCCTTGAACTATTATTATTATTATTATTATTGTTATTATTATTGTTATTATTATTATTTATAGTATTGTTATAATTACTACACTAATTTTTTTTAACTTTATCTAGGAGACACCTTTACAAAAAGGTACATTTCGGAGAAGCTAGCCCTATACATTTATAATTATTATTATTATTATTATTATTATTATTATTATTATTATTATTATTATTATTATGGTGGGGCATCTCTTTTCAAGAGAGATTTAAGAAAATCGATTCCAGTACAGGCCTATGATTTTTATTAGTATTGTATTATTATATTATTATTTTATTTTTATTATTTTTATTTTTATTATTATTATTATTATTATTATTATTGTGGTGGTGGTGGTGGTGGTGGTGGTGGTGGTGGTGGTGGTGGTGGTGGTGGTGGTGGTGGTGGTGGTATTCATCCGCATCCTCATTACTATTTTACTTGCTATGAAGTATATAACCTGTGGCGAGGTCCTTTTCAAGAAGTATTTTCAGAATATAAATGAAAGGAAACGCAAAATAAACAGTAATATTTCTCTATTACTAGATAACGGACACGTGTGTAATTAATTCATAACCTAATTGGTTACTCGCTCCTGGAGCGGTATTGGCGAGGTGAAAGAGGCGTGAAGATTGGAGAACTAGCCTCTGCCTTCCCCCTCCGACAACTTTCGGATGCGTCAAATTGCTCAAGAGTGGGTACACGGAATATTGAAGGGTTAAATTCTGTAGCTAACTACGCATATTACTCGCTGAGGTACAACTCTCTGGTTGCGATGCCTTTATTCTGTACATGTTGAACCATAGAACATAACAAATAAGGCGTGTGGAGCTGAAATTTTAAATGTTTCCAAAGCTCCTCATATGGTTGCTGGTAATCGCCCTAGGTATAACATTTTCCAGATATTCGCAGAGTATAAAGCTAAAATCCCAAGTAAATTTCATTGAACTTTTATGATGAACGAACCCGCCTTTGAATATTAGGAGAAACTGTCTACGCTTTTTCATCAAAATGATGCATCCATGCAGAAGAGACGAGCTGTGATGGCTACAATCAAGATGACTACGTCAGAACCGATATTTCACTGCTCGTGTTCTCTAGTGCTAGCCTACAGCGACTTTCATTTGTTCAGGAATCTGAAAGAAGTTTCGTGAGGAAGGACATTTCCAATGTCAATGAAGTAATGAAGGAAGCCAAGTTCGTCGAGCAAAAAGAAGCACCATTCCCTTTCATGTGCGTCGGAGCATTATTGCAATACCTACGCAGAAAAATAAATACGATCTCGGCTCACAGAGAAGCATCCCACAGATTTATTGAATGCGCTTCTGTTACATCTGCTGTCTCCAATCAGCTTGTGCCTTTCCCTTTGTTCACCCACTAAGCAGATATGACTGTATACTCATTTCCCTGTCACCCTTACTACCTTTAATCGGAGATTTCTCTACACCTCCTGATTTTCTTTAACCGGTTTCATCTTTCTTTCGACCCATAGCCTAAGCTATATTTAGGGCGAGCGTTTCTTCTCTCTTAGCTACATTCATTATTTCTCTTCCATCTCCTCAGTGGCCATTAACCCTTAGATCTCTATCTTTTTTAAGGTGGTGAAAATACTTTTATTTTACGAGAGTTCATTTTTAATGGCTTCGTGGAGTCTCCTTTTGCTACCCTAAGCCATCTTGAATGACCATGTTTGGCCACTCTTTATATCCTAGTTTATTTTTTAAAAGGCTGCATCCAGAATATAACAAGATATTGTTATTTAATTTGTTTACCGGATTCTTCTAAAATGCCTTTGCATACGTTAAATTTCGCTATGTAAGAGAAAACATTTCTCTCAAAGCATTTATTCACCCAGAAGGTTATTTCTCGATACAACTGTTAATTTGCAGCGATTTCACTACATTGTTTGTGTTCTTTGTTTAACTTAGGAGTAACAAAGTCAGTAGTAAGCTCGCCTAGGAGAAATCAAAACTCATGTGGCATTTGATTCGAATTCCATGAATAAATATTATATACATAACAGCTATTACCTATATTAGTACTACAATGAGAGGAAAGTTTGATTGTGTGTGGGGATTTTGATAATTCTCTCACCATTGAAAAGCACAATTCTTCTGGGCGGATGTAGCCTACAAAATAGTCGCAAGCATTTTAAAAGTGGGAGGTTTTACTATACATGTTGAGGCAGTATTTTTAATACTTAAATGATATCAGTCTGATTATATAACATAAAATAATAACAGTCCGCCTTGAAGCAATACGTGTATGTAATAATTATATAAAGTGTATGTTACAGTCATTGTATTACATTTATATTATTATGTACACGTATAATAATGTTATGTGTGTGTATTACGTAGTTTTAACAACGTAGGAGCTATGAGAATAGAAGCCAAAAGTTGCCAACAGAATCAGATGACTGAAAAATTCAATGCCATAGCCGGGATTTGAACCACGGATCTCCCGGTCTCCGTTCAAATCCCGGCTATGGCATTGAATTTTTCAGTCATCTGATTCTACCTTTCCAATAAATTAGAAAGTTTAGTAAATGTTACTTATAATTCTTGGAACAATAATGTAATATTTAAAACAGTTTAAAAATAGCCAATAAACAACTAGAAGAGCTTTAAGTTAAATAAAAGTGTTCTATTGGAGTAGGATTACCCAATCAGAGACTTGAAATAGAAAAATTATACAAATTTAGGCGGTAGACGCTAGAAGGCAACGTTCCCGAGCAGTTCGCTCGGTACGTATTCAATGTGAGACATAAAAAAATTAATAATGGCGAGAATCATATAAATATTAAGCGTTTAAAAGTACAATTAACAATAATCTCACAGCTCTACAGTAGAATACATCAGTGAAGTGTTATTTAATCGTGTGAAAGATTAATAAAACAAAGTTAAATAGCATTATAATTTGTGTAAGCCCTCATTCTGTAGCCGTTCCAGCCCCGCTAAGAGATGCCTGTTCTGAAAGAAATACTGACGCAGCCGAGGCATACATATATGATATTTAAATAAACATTCAAATCACAAAGTTGGTTTTTTATACGTGGGTGCGAAGGCCACCGGCACGTTTGTATCGTACGTGCGTGGTCTAAACAACTTCAAGTTTGGTTCTCCAACAGTGGGGGGGGCAACTACACTCTCAATGACAAAAAATGTGGAACCAGTTTCGTTGAATATAAATATCAGAGGATACTTTTGGTACGCTTTCCGAACATGGCAAATTTTTAAAGACTTCCGGCCCAATTGGAAGGCTTAAAGTATTCTAACTGGGGTTTTTGGCGGGAGAAGATGGATATCATAAATTCACCTCTGATTCGTAGAACTCTAGCAAAGCTTATTCATAACTTTCACTATCCTTATTTGTAATCTCAATATTCAAGTTCAAACATATAGATAAAACCGCTTATTTAGACCAAATGTTGTATATTTATACTATAGGACCCAAAGAAAGTACAGGCTGCCTTAGAGGTCTCAAAAACTGACCTCTGCTGTATTTGCAGCTCCTGTAGGTAGAAATTCACGCTGTTTAATTCTGTATACCAGTCAGGATCCAGGAAAAATCATAGTTTATCTTGTAACTTATAAAAGTACCCAAATTCTATTTTCAATCTATAGTATAGAAGTTTTGAAATCAGCCTACTCCTTTTGGACAACACTTGGCCAACCAGCACACAAATTTATACACTTGAGCTTTGAGACCTGCAAAAGTTACAGAATGCCTTACAGCTTCAAAAAATATTCCTACTTATATTTCCATCCCCAATATACCAATTTATACTGTTTGTTCTATCGTACGAAACTTTTGACGCCTTTACTTTTAGGTACGAGTGAAAAGTTTAGGCTACTCATGTTATTCAAGAACCACTCCAGCCTTATTTTCAACCGCTCACCTACAGAATATTATCACAACACGCCTTTTAATTGCGAAGAGGGGCCCAACAGAAATAAAAGAGAAACAGAGGGTAGTTTCATTTAGCTGCGCTAAACATTTCCAAAAATGCACGATGTACCCGGTTTCAAAGGAGTTAACCGACATAGGCTTAGTTTGGCAATAAAATCTGTGTATATTTGGCCTTTCCAAGCGACATACTTCTTCTCCCCTCGCGCGTAATAATAGCAGCTTGACTGGCAGCTTACGAGGGCTGATCAACAAAAACTGAAACTGATGTTTTTCACAGATGTTTAATACTCCATTTAAATTTTTACATGCTGTTTTTCAAAAGAATCCTCTCCTACTTAAGTGCATTTTTATAGCGTCTCTGCCAGTCCTCGGACACATAGTGCAGGCCATTCTTTTTGAGTTCCTTGAGAATCGCCTCATTTTTCTTGAGTACTGCTTCAGAGTTCTGAAATCGAATGCTTCGGAGCTTTGGCTTTAATGATGGGAATAAAAAAATCACACGGTATAATATCGGGGCTATCCTGAGGCAATTGCGGTACACAGGTAATGCTCCATTTAATAAAAAACTGCATGATTTGATTTGCGACGTGAGGCCGCGCGTTGTCATGACGAAGTCGCCACCCAGTCCGATGAAGTTCTGGTAGTTTCCTTGCAATATACTTCCTCCGTTTAGCCAATACTGACGTGTAGTATGTTACTATAACAGCAGTGCAAGCGGGAATTGCAGAGAACTCGGCCTTCTTTGAACTCCTTGAACCACGTTAGCACTGTTGCAATCACCGCACGTTTGCTGCAGCTTTTTATAAGTTTCAGAGACTGCATGGTTTAAACGCAAACAGAATTTTATTGCGTTGTGCTCCTCCTCTCTCACCTCATTTTGTGGTATGCGAAATGAAGCAGGATCTACCAAACAGAGCATTATTATCAACTTATCGATAGGAGAATGCTGCCGCCTATGGGCATTATACAAAAAACCCTCCTCGTTTCAAATATTTATGGTATAGACAGAAAACTTTCAAGGAAGCTACAGGAAAAAATCGGTCTCAGTTTTCGTTTATCAGCTCTCGTACTTAACTCATCTGAAAAAGTAGAAGGTAGGTAGCTCTGGCACTGAATTGTCTACGTTCTTAGTTGTTGAACATCCTTTAGTTGATAATAGTCAATATGAATATAACTGACAAAATTAAATTGAGTTTTATTTATGGACGCACTTTAACTAATATGGTTCTTAGCGGCCCATTATATGTTGGGCGTGAAAGACCGAAAATTTTGCTCAGAGGCCTCCTTATCAGGCTTCAGGTTCTTTTACGTGCCGTAAATATACGACACGGGACCACCGAAGGAAGCCATGCTAGGAATATTAAACAATCTCTAAGGACACTTTTTGATTACCGGGAATGACAAGAGCTGTGGTAATACTATAATAATTTAAAATCAAAATTATGATAATAATTACTATTATTATTGTTACTGTTAGTAGTGGTAGTGGTAGTGTGACATGGTTAAGCAGTACGACAACCCTTTTCGATGATGGCAATGCTTTTAGAGCTCATTACCATAATTTATAACATATTGTTGAAATATTGTGGCTGTTGTTCGATTTAGCGCTAAAGGAAACTCCCTTTTCACACACCCGTTCGTCGAGTCTCCAATCATATTACACTGCTATCTCATCTCTGGTTGTTTACATCAGTTTGAACAGATTCATTAAGAGAGGCTATTTCTAACTCCTCCTTTTCTTACTGAACATAATGTCGCTCACCGGTTGATTGTTTCTGGGAATTTGTTTCAAGCTAATAAGAGAGAGAAGTGACAAGGTCTGTGTACAGTCAGGCGTTAGATAAACGTGGAAACCTTACGGGACCGACAGAGATGGCTGAGGTCATCAAGGCATGGACACGTGAACGGGAAACTCCGGTTCAAATTTCTCCAGGACTAAAGATTTTTCCAGATTTTCCTCATAACTGGCAAATGTCAGGGAAGTACCCAGAACATAGGCATAGTAATTTTGCTTGCCAAATTTTCTCCCTCAAGTATAATTTCCTTTCACCTTTCATTAGCTATTAGTGTATCTGATTCAACATAGTGTAACAAAAAGCGTGAAATACTATTTAAAGAATGAAAAACGTCCATTACCATTCAAAATTGTTTTTCATTAAATGATAGACCGTTAAATTAGAAATTGGGTAAAAATACCAGTAAGACGTGCTTATTTCTAATTATTTACTAAGCCTCCATGACTGTCTGGACAACCCTTGTTGAGCCACATGGTGATAAAAGGTCCATTCTATTGCGCGACTCGCGCAAATTACAAAACTGTAGATTATTAGTACTATCAAATAGCCGCAGAAATGTTTAAGGGAGCAGTGAGGCTATACAAGTAGCAAAGAGCCGCAAACAAGTAGCCATATGTGTGCTAAACATCTGATATCAAACACTCGCTTGATTAAACCATGAGCTTTTCATTTAAGTTGAAAATAAACTTATTCACAGCGCTACGCCGTTAGCGGAAGCTAACTGGTCTATTAGGGAAGTTACCGCTTTCTTTCTTTTTCTTTCTTTCATTTTGTACGAATTCGGTAAAGTAGCTATAACTGTGTGTGTGTGTTTGTTCGTTTTAAGGAATCTAAATAACCTGTTTCTTTGTAAGATCTCGGATGGTTGAACTAGATATTCATGTTTACATGCATCCTGGCAAACGAAATGTATTACTCTCTTATACCGACCCGTTATCCTCAGCGACAGGCGGTCTCTCTTGGTTCCAGTTTTATGGCAGCACTTCCTTCTTAAAGTTAAGGTTAAATCCGACTCATAAAGAGTCATTCCCTACTTCTCAATATATGGCTCCATTCCCTTCTATTGAGAGGTTCAAATACAAGCTGTTTAATTACTTATAAGCTTTAAAAGCAAAAAAAGCAGAACTGTCACTTTTATTGGGATATGCTTTCCGTGCAGGAATGAGTACAATGTTGCTGAGGATATAATCCCTTCTCCGCATTTAAACGTTTCCGCGGCCGCTATCATATCTACTGAATTATAGTGTTAGTGAAATTAACAAATAAATTCCACAAATCACTAACCGTCCAATTTCATAACTACAGTCAATAAAACAACTCGGAAACTAGGTATGTGAGAATGTATTAGTAAATTTTTCAAACTCCCAAATGGACAAAATAAGTAGTATACACAATCACTTGCTCTTTTTTACTTTCTCCGTGACTTGCCTATAGAAATTAGGGGAAGTACTGTATTCCACTAAAAAAATTCTAATATGTTACACTCACATGACTTTCTCTACTCTTGTACAAACCAATTTTACAAACGCTTATTCTGCACATTCTTCATGTTAATGGAGATATCGAGATGTTAATCTTATTGCTAATTTTCTTGTAGATGCAAGGGGAATATGGTAGGCTTTAAGCGATAGTCAAATATTTTAAGAGCTGGTTGCTATGTGGAGTATTCCATTCTCTTTGCATTACCAGGATAAAAAAAATTAATAACGAATTCCCATTTGAGAAAAGTATAAGTATTGGAAAGTTTAAGGGAATAACAAGCAATATCTCGAAAATGATTCACTCAACAAAAAAACTGTATATGACATAAATTGTGTATTTTAACGCGATCTACATTTTTTGTGTAGTAAAACTTTCTCTATTTCTTATGGTTTACCAGTTATGCAAAAGTCGTTACAATGTAGAATACTTTTGGAGATATTCCCAGAAAATTCGACATATACAATTCATTTGCCATAAAAATGTCTTAAAACTATGCTTTTTTATTCAAACTCGTTAGAGCCATTTGTGAGAAAATTAAAATTTTCAAAAAATGTTCCATGTAAAGGGTAATCTGGAGTGGGGGGATTTTCTTGAAGAGCTTCGTGTCGCATCTCTGATACTGAACCTAAATACCAAGTTTGGTGTTTATCCGACTGTTTGTTTCTGAGTTATGCTGTTCACAGACACGCGGACAGGTTTCCAAAAATGTTTTTTTTTATTCAGGGGGCCTCAAAAGATATATTTCTGGTGAAATCTCTGTATCCAATTTTTGGGTGGAATACAATACTCCCCCTACTTACTATACGTAGTAGAGAAAGTAATTAGATACCGAGATTCCAATCAAACTGCACGCTTTAAAACCCCCACCCTGCGAGACGAAGATTTCCTAGAAAATTGCCCTCACTCCAAAACTATGTATATGGAAATATTTTGATTTTCTCAAAATGGCTCTAACAATTTTTATTAAAATACATCATTACAATGTTACCGAAGCGAGTTTCTCGTTTTCGATAACTATTGTAGTAACGACTTGTTGATCTGAGTTTATATGAAACAATGCTTGTGAAATAGACACATACACGGTTCGTGTTTTTATTAGTGATTTGTAATTGACATAATCCTGCAAAGTAATGCAATTTCGAACTTATTTATAAAGTTTCACTAACGCCCTACTTTCTTCTGTGACGTAAATAAAACCGATATCCAAGATGCCTCTTGGCTGCGGTTCTGCCTGTTGCCTTAGTTGGACCTTTGTTACTCAGCATTCTCATCATTTTTGGTGTTTAAGAACTAAGAAATTGGTGCGTGATGCATGCATCCTAACTTTCGGCCTCGCACTTAGAAATTGTGCAATCTGGCTCCCAGTGTACAAGCACTAAACACTGAGTGGCTCGAAGTAATATAAGACTGTGATCTGTGTAGTTTCCATTAGTAATAAATTGTAAGTAGATTATGAAATTTAAATCTGCATAAGTGGTTCTATAGGTATAGGTCATACAACGGAGGAGGGCAATCGCGCATTGCGACCTACATAGATCTATTGCGGCTACCATCCGCAGGAGGAAGGGATGAAGTGAAGAAGCCACAGGAGGCTACAGGTCGCAGGCAGACAGGCCACAGAGACACGCGGAAGTCCTTAAAAGGTCCGGACTCGAAGACCCATCCTACTGCTGGAGCTACCTAGAGAGGTTGATGAACGACCCGTCGACCAAGCAGCCCTCTAGTGTCCACGAGGAGTACGCTTGTCTTTGAACAAGTATCCGCGCTATCTGTCCGACATCGCCATATGCCACGAAACCTGAAAGATGAAGGAAACAAAGGAAATCGTGTTAGATGAGAAATTATACCAGTATTCGCCTACCGACCAGGGAAAACCACGAAAACCCAGGTCAGAGTTGGCGGTCGACGGCAATTGAACCTGGAATCTCTCGCATGAGAGCCTCACACGTTACCGATTAATGACTCTAATATCTGTATCTTTAATATCCTTTTGAGCCACGCCCATGGTTTCTGTAAAATTCATCTAATTGGATTTGCTGAATTTTTATAAACATTATTCTTAAGTAATGTCGTTAAAAGTTTAGAAATCGCTTTGCTTGCATTTCCTTGTTGTATATACAACTTTCTTCTTCATTATTTCATTAAAAGAGCCTTTGGCTTAAATCGTCGTTCCACGCAGGCACTTAAAACTTGCTCGCTTACACGCGCTGTATCTCTGAGCCTGGAAGCTTCTACACAATGCACACATAAACAAAGCGTTAATTTTTGCATGGCGGTGGGTAGAGGTAATGGTGCGGCATTAGATGCAGAGCTGTAAATTTCTGCAGCCACGGGTCGCCAACTTTGCCCTCAGTAGTGTTGTCGAGAGACAATAAGTCAAGGGGCCAACGCATTATTGCGCGTGCAGCACAGATAGTGTGGATAATGCTTTCTGTTATCGCCACTAAAACGGGCTCGATTTCGGGTACATGCTTTACGACGCAATCTCGACGAAAATGAGACTTTGGGAGGAAAACACCCGGTTCTTTCTTCATTTTAAGGCCGAAACTTGTCTGCCGAGATGCGCCGTGCAGTTGTTTCTATATGGGGCAAAGGTGTTGGGAATGTCTTCATTAGAAGTGATTCGGTCAGGAAGGTGGGAACAGATGTTTGCGTTACGACATCCAAAGTTCTAATGACGTCACAACCTGTACCTTAATATCCAACATGACGTCGCTTCTGAAGCAATCTCATTCTCTGACAACCCATCCGCATTTTCATTACTTTCCCTGCAGCTTAAATATGGTAGATAGAGGAAATGCTGTAATCCATAAAGGCATTATCGAGGTTTCACTAGAAATACTGATAATTTAGGTCCCCTGAACACACTCATACATTTTTTATAAAAGTGTGTGTGTGTGTATGTGTATGGAGAAAGAGAGAGAGAAGGGTATGATGTTAAACAACCTTCTCGTCCATCCTCTCTCCTTCAGTCAGCAGAAACGTGTTTTCTCAACCCGGAGTTGGCAGTGAGGTAGGAGGAAGAAGATAGGGAGAACACGTTTGACATCTTCAGTGTCTACGAAATTCTCCATTACGAAAATCGTTGCACAATAGCAATCCAGCAATCGAGAGCAGGTCGCCCAGATTTACCTTGGCGGGATGTTAATCACCACGTTACCTAGCCGCAAATGCAGCTTTATCTGTGCGATACAGAAGTTGAATAAAGATTTTCACAAGCCTTTATGTTTATGGTCAATGGGCGGCGTTTAGCTTTTTGCACTGCCATTGGCTGGGTCTCAGCGAACTCACCTGGTCCAAGTAAGGGTAAGGGTTTGAGAAATATCCAAGGTACCTAGACGGTCACTCATCCAGCTAGTGATTAAACCCGGTACTGCTTAACTTGGGGAAACTTGTAATGGATAGAAGTGGTAGCCTTTAAGTCCGGGGGCCCAAGGCGTCCTTAGGTAACCGGTAACTCTTTCATCATATTGGTGCCCTGAGGTGGTAGCGACCCAGGATGTAAAACCTCTGCGACATTATACATCTACATGGTCACATGTTTCCTAGCTAATCAGCTACCTGTTTCACAGTGTGTTTGTGCGAGCTTACTTCCGATAACTTCGAGCTACAATGAGGAATAAGAGACGTTTAACAGCAAAATAATGTGTCATACGTTTCATGCCAAATACAATGTGCTTGTGACCCCTCTTCCAACTATATTACCCCTCTTGCTAACAGTGCAACTGTCATCCATCGCCTTCGTTCCTGACAGACACTATAGTATTGCGGACCTGGCCGAGAGGAAGGATTGGGCTAGACTGTTTTCTGGATATAAATGAAATAGCAAGTTCATAGCCAACTAATGACAAGAAAAGTCGAACCTTGCTTTAAAACTTCAGTCATACTTGTTGAGTTGTCTAAATTTATAGTCTTGAAACAGCTCCCCGACGCAAAGTCTAGCCTAGTAGCAGCAATGCACAAAATGCGTGTGTATAGAACATTGTATATTACAATTGAAAGCGCAACCACTTAAACCTATTGGAGGACAGGAAGTAGAACATCAGTGATGCTTTTTAATTACCTACAAAGGAAATGTTATCGAAATTTCCATCACTGTGGGGATTTTCATTCAAAATTTTGCCTGCAACTTTAGCCTCTGAAATTGAAGAAAATATCTTTAAGCTATATGGAAGCAATGTATTCGATATTTATGGACTGTCTTTCATACATGGTATAAGGTCATTTAGGGAGTGATGTAGTATTAATTGGATATTAACATATACCCCCATCCCATCATATTAATAAGGGTTGCCCATCCGCATCGCATATTCCACTATCGTTTGCGCCGGTAACTTTACGATGTTAATTATCTCATACGTAAACAAATATTGTTCATTGGTGTTGTGGAAGAGTTTATCTGACACATAACTTAAATGTCAAATATGGTACACCTATAAAATAAAGGTTTCACTAATGTAGATTATTCTTCTTCTTTGTGTAATTGGTAGTAGACCATGCATAACTAAGTAGGGGTGGATACGGGGAGGAAGCTGAATTCGTGTAACATAACTTTAAAACACATTTGTTTCAAAACTGTTCTATCTTTATTGCACAATACAGCTATAGTTAACACTTTTCACTGTTGCACAATTATAATACGATGTGCATTGAAGCTGTAACTACCCGAGATGTCGTTACTAATATCCGTACGAAACGAGTAGGATTCCGAAGCAAGCCAATGGAGCGCCAGCAGGAGCGCTGCGGTGGCAGATGGTTTGTGAGTGAGAGAGACGAGACACACAGTGTGAAGCAAGATACGGCTAGTATAGCATACATATTCACCCCGATCACTGTACGTGGAGTCCAGCGGGCATACTTTCATCATTATTAAACACTTAATTAAAACCACTAAACTACTAAACTTTGAGCGTATATAAAGAATACTTCCGCGTGTAAATATACTGTCTAAAATGCATATTACAAGCAACAAATTAAGAACTGAGGTTGACACGTCTTCACTTCACTAGTCTCTGAATTCGGCTGCTCTAAGCTCTTGCAAATAGATCAAACGTAAGCAGAACACTGTTGATGATGGTGTACAATGGTCAAGAAACTTCATAAATATCTGCTTTGGCACATAATTAAGGAACCAAACATAGTGGAGACACGGTATTTGGACAGCTTTGATTCAAATGCTTTAGCTCTGCTCGGCGATAATACTATAAATTATGAGTACTTAACAACTTTTAACAGCGCAATTGAAAAATACGAACCGAAGCCTACAGCGAGACCGTGCGGCACTTGAACTAGGAAACCTCACTCTAGCACTATTGTCTGAGCCACTTTCACCAGCGTTATCTAAATCCACCTCAGATTTATTCTCGTTTTGTACAGATAATAAAACCAAATGTACGAGTACAAGTTTTAACTTTGTGAGTTACATTTTTATTACTTGAACATAAAAACAGTATCTGCGTACTATATGCTGAGATTTGAAGAAGATATTTATTAGCTCCACGTATGGACGCCAATTTGAAGTAGATATTGTCTTTACGTTGTTTGCACCACGCTTTGGGCGTCAATTTGAAGTAGTTTGTATTGAAGGAGTTGTATTATATTTCAACTGTTGGGGAGCCGAACACTTGAAGTAGTTGCACGTATAGTATCCGCTTTCCGGTAGCCTTCGCCCCAAATGCACTTTCAGGTGCCCTTTGCCCCAAGTTTAAAAAAATATTATCTTTGTAATTTGACTGTTTCTTTAAATATTATATATTTATGTTTGCCTCGGCTGCCTCAGTATTTATTTTAGAGACATGGATATCTTGGCAGGGTTGTGATGCAACGAGAATGTAGGCTTACACAGATTATAATTTTACTTCACTCCATTTATTAATATTGATACGATTTAAATAACACTTCAGTGATATACAGGGCTGTGAGATTGTTTTTATTAATTAATTAATTAATTAATTACACTTTTTTAATACGTAAACTTATTTTTCGTCTCACACGAATACATATTAAATTTCTTGAGGACACATTTTGCGTCTGGTCAGTAACGCTGTAAGCAGTTATGAGCGCTGTCTAGAAGCAATTGAACTCTGTATTTGAAAAAAATTGCTATATTTCAGTTTCTGATTGGCTAATCCTAGTCCAATAGAATACGTTCATTTAACTAAAGCTTTTTCGTTCTTGATTGGCTATTTATAAACTGTCTCAAAAAATTACATTATTGTTGCTCCAAGAATTACCAGTAGCATTATTAAACTTTCCAGTTCATTATTGCGTCAAGGTTACCTCATTGTTACCTCATTGTTAGCAACTTTTGACCTATATTATTCTCACAGCCCCTACATTATGAAATTACGTAATATATTCACATAACGTTATTACACATGGATACAATAATATAAACATATACAGTGACTGTAATATACACTTTTTATATATTGTTATATACACATATTGCTTTAAGGCGGGCTAATATTGAATTTATATATTATATAATTAGACTGAAATCATTTAAGTGCTAAAAATACTGCCTCAGCTTTTTACATCATTTACGGTAAAACACACCACCGAATCATTCTCTAATTACATTAACATCCGCAGAGCATGATGAACACAACGCGACTGATTTAAGCGTGAATACGCTTCGTCTAACTTTTCAAATTCAAGTTGTTTAAAAATATGTCTAATTAAATCTGATTGGCTGCCTGGCTACTGCCAAAAATCTTTTAAATTTACTGCTTAAGCTGTCATTTGTTAAACTACCACTTGACTTACTTTCTATTTTGTAACTGCTACACATCCTGCGTCAACAGTTTGCCAGTGGAAAATTCCTAATCACTCCCTTAGCTCTAAACATACAACAAACCAAGCACAAGCTTTTGTGTGTTTCTACTGCCTGCATACACCCTCGCACTGAAAGTGTTTCTTGTTGCGTAATTCTAGCAACCAACAGCTTCAACGTTTTATCAGCAATTTACAATTTAACATAGTACATTAAATTTAAATGAACACTATTAGTCATATGAATATTATCTTACAAATTTTTACTTTCTCTACTACGTATAGTAAGTAGGGGAAGTATTCTATTCCACCCAAAAATTCGATACCGAGATTTCACAGGAAATATATGTTTTGAGACCACCTGAATCCAAAAAAAGCCTTTTTAGAAACATGTCCGCGCGCGCGCGCGTGTGTGTGTGTGTGTGTGTGTGTGTGTGTGTGTGCGCGCCTGTCTGTGAACAGCATAACTCAGAAACGAACAGTCGGATAAACACCAAACTTCGTATTTAGGTTCAGTATCTTCCAGAGAAGCGACACGAAGGTTTTCGAGAAAATCCCCCCACCCCAGACTACCCTTTACATGCAACATTTTTCGAAAATTTTAATTTTCTCAAACACGGCTATAACGATTTTGATTAAAATATCATATGTTTAGGATATTGTCATGGGAAATGAAATGTATATCTCGAATTTTCTGGGAATGTCACCAAAAGTATTCTTCATTGTGAACGACTTTTGCATAAGTGGTAAACCATAAGAGATAGACAAAATTTTACTACACAAACAATGTAGATCGCGTTAAAATACACAATTTATGTCATATACATTTTTTTTTTTGAGTGAAACATTTTCGAGATATTGCTTGTTATTCCCTTAAATTTTCCAATACTTCTTCTCAAATGGGAATTCGTTATTCATTTTTTTATGTCCTGGTAATGCAAAGAGAATGGAGTACTCCACATAGCAACCACCTCTTAAAATATTTGACTATCGCTTAAAGCCTAGCAATTCCCCTTGCATCTACTAGAAAATTAGCAATAAGATTAACATCTCGATTAACATGAAGGATATGGAGAATAAGCGTTTGTAAAAATAGTTTGTACAAGAGTAGAGAAAATCATGTGAGTGTAACACATCAGATATTTTTATATCTGGTGATTATACGTTATCATGCAATTGTTTATAGTATTAAATATTTCTCAGTGACCAAAGGTACCGTCACACGTTTGGAATCGGATCAGATTTCGATATAATCTGAATTTTGAATGTCGTTGCCTAATCATAATCACATCTGGCTCCTCTCACAAGAATATTCTGACGTAGGCTGAGCATATAGCGGCGTCCTTCATCACCGGCCGACTGTTGGAGAGATAAACAAGGCGACGCTGTCACCCTTCGTAAGTCCCAGAGACGCTATCGAGGGAAAACGAGATTTTTCTGGATGATTTTTCCCCACCTCCCAAAAACTTTTTCTTTCCATTGGCGAGCTGAGTGAGATGTGTTTGATCCAAAATAAAGTGCCGTTACTCAGTGTACTCTAGGACTGAGTGACGACAATTGTGACATCCAATGAGTGCTACTACTTCGAGTGATTAGAGGTCTAACGTTTGACGCTCCAGTGAGTGTAGCTGAAGGAAGGGGCTGCTTGTGTGTTTCATTACAAAGTGAAGCGATAGAAAACTGAACTAAATCAATTTCACAAAGTGACATGAAAACCGAAAAGTGACAATATCAAGGTAACCTACACTTAGCGCGCGCCGCCTTCCAGGCCTGGTAACTCATTCTTTCTCCCAGTGATAACTGTAAGACGAACGATGGCCTATGTACGTTTCCAATGTCTGTTGGTTCAAGGTCTCCTCTAGATGATCCCTGTCCCTATTTCCAGCTAGTAACGCGCTTTCAAAACCCATGTTGTTTTATGGTGTGAGGGAAGGACTTTTTTTTTCTTCTTCCCTAAGACCACAAAATTAATAACAGAAGATTGTGCAATTGTACCATAACTATTTAGTATCTTTAGTTGGGATCACTAACTTAAGGAAATAGAGAATAATCATTTTAATCATTTTATAAAACCACGTAAGTAATTTAGAATATGGTCATAATTGGAATGTAAGGAAGTGGTAATCCTACGCCCCCTTTTTTACTTTCTCTACTACGTATGGGTAATAAGTAAGGTAAGTATTGTATTCCACTCAAATATCCGATGTCGAAATTTCACCAAAAATACATTGACCAAAAAAGTCATTTTTAGAAAAAGATATCTGTGCGTGCGTGAAGAACATAACTCGAAAACAAAAAGTCAGATACATACCAAACTTAGTGTTTTAAGTTCAGAATTTTCCAAAGATGCGACTAGAAGATTTTTCAAGAAAATCCCCCATACAAACAACGCTTTACATGGAACATTTATTTTTTATTAGAATTGCATTCCAATTCATATCATGAACATAAGATCTTGTAGAAGAGAAACTTAATCTCCCATTAAAAGGTGCCCAGGAATTATATTTGCTGTTAATCGAAAAAAGTGGCTCCAACGATTTTGATTAAAATACCTATAATACAGATATTTACGTGACCAATAAATGTATATCTTGAATTTTCTGAGAATATTCTATGAAGTTCTCTTCATTGGGAAGCAATTTTGTATCTTATATAACTGGTAAATGTTAAGCGATAGACGAAAATATACTACACAAAAAATGTAGATCGCTTTAAAACATTTTTGTGGCATAAGCAATTTATGAGATATCCATCAGTAAGAGTTTGAATTATTCATTACTTGGTCATTCTCTAAGTCCTGTCAACATTCAGCTGTTTCTCGCGTTTGCATGGAAGGAGTATGGAATTTTATGGCCAGCATATAGCATCGAGATCTCAAACATTTAGCTATCACTGTTATCTTTGTATCTATAACGAAATGTGTAATATATTTATTTCTGCAAAAGATTATTTGAATTAAAATGAAGTAAATAGGAAACAAATTTCTGATTCACATGGCCTTCTCTACCCTTTTTCGTTTATTGGTGCGTATAAAACCTATTCTTACTAAAGCTTATTTTGGCTGTCTACTACATTTTAATCCAAACAAGCCTTTGCAGAAATAGCTACATTAAAAATTTTAATATGTATAGAAAGGGATCAGCGACAGTCAAATGTTTAAGAGCTAGACGATACATGCTGGCTTTAAAATGCCTGTTTCTATGCAATCGCGAGAAACAGGTGAATGTTGACAAGAATTGAGAGAATGACAAAGAAATGAACAATTTGAACCTTTAATAACGTATATCTCAGAAATGGCTAATGCAACAACAAAAAAACTTACTGAAATAAATTCGGTGTTGTAAAGAGGTTTCCATTTTGTGCAGCAGTTTTTCGTCTATTGCTTAACGTTTACCTGTTATGCGTTTATAGAGAAATTCTTACAAATGAAGTGGATTTCACAGGATAATTCAAGATACATTTTATAAGTATCTTTATTGTATGGTATTTTAATAAAAACTGTTAGAGATGTTTTTTAGAAAATAAAAAAGTTGGAATTTTTTCCATTTAAAGGGAGATTTGTTTTATAATCTTCGTGTCACATCTTTGGAAGGTTCTGGTGTAAATATCAAGTTTCATATTTAACCAACTTTTCGTTTTTAAGTTATACTTCTCAAACACACACGCGCGAAGCATTTTCTAAAAATACTTTTTCTGGATTCCGGTGCCTTAAAACATATATTTCCGGTGAAATCTCGACATCGAATTTTTCGTTGGTATACAATACCTCCCCTGCTTACTCTACGTAGTAGAGAAAGTAATAATTTTTAATAAGAATAGTTTGTATACCCATTAATAAAGGAGTGTATCACACCAGACTTTTACTAAATTGTAAAACTCCCAAAATAGTGAATTATATGAACTGGTAATATTTTACCCATTGTTTTATTACTTGCATACATGTTCAGTGTCTTATAGAATAACAGCTTAAACGGGTTTATATAACCTAGAATCACAATGCAGAAGAAGACAGGCAATTTGCCGAAAGCGATACGCATGTATTCCGTGGATAGGTTTGTTAGTCACAAATTAATATATGACAATTTTATACTTAACACAAAACGCAGAATGTTATCAGGAAAGATACCACGGTATCATACACGGGCTATTCGAGCCCATATAAACGTATCACTGTATCCAGCAATAAACATTTAGATATGCTAATATTATGTTCGGTTACATATTATAAGCAACATCCCCTTTGTATATCATAGATAAGTTTTAGCTCCATAATCATCGTTATTGATGTTTTATTGGATATGAAAAAAATATTTATACCTTAACTGATAATGTGTGTGGTTTTCTTCACTATAAACCCAGCTTTGTCCCAGCTTTTCTGTAGAAAAATTAAAATTAAATTTAGTTTTATTTATGGACGCTCTGTAACTGCTATGGTCCTTAGCGTCCCATTCTATACTGGGCGTGAAAGACCGGTAATTTTGCTGAGAGGTCTCTATCAGGCTTGAGGTTCTTTTACGTGCCATAAATCTACGACACGGGACCACCGGCTTTACTTCACTTCCGAAGGAAACCATGCTAAGGATTTTTACGCCCGAAAAAATTCATCGCCCTCCATCGGGTTTGAACCCGCGACCTTGGGAACTAGAGGCTAGCACGGTACCACTCGTCCACGGAGGACGACCTTTTCAGTAGAAATTTTCATACCTCGCTCTCATACGTAAATTCTCCCTTCCCTCCATCCCTCTCTGTATTCTATCCTGAGTTGTTTACATACTGGTTACTGCTTAGAATACAATGTGATGTTACTACGAGGCGTGTTTTTAAAATTCTGTTTCAATATTTTGCCGCTACAGTGCTGCAGTCGCAATTTTGAGCATGCCGGTCACTTCCTCCAGTCACAGGAAGCCAGACGCAGCTGTGAATGATCGGCACCTTGTGCTTTCCTGTTGAGAGAGCGTTTGGATATGTTCAAAACAATTGAACGACCCGCCAACTGTGAAGTCAGTTCAGTGATTCGTTTTTTGAATGCGAGAAATGTTACGCCAGCAAATATTCATCGCCAATTGTGTGCGGTTTATGGAGAAACAATGAGTGACAATGCCCGAAACAGCCAAACAAACTCAAGATCTGATCGCATCTAGGAGTAAATCGATCATGCTCCCCAAAGTCCGGATTTGGCACCAAGCGATTTTCATCTGTTTCTTCATCTGAAGAAATTCCTTGATGGAAAAAATGTCAACGACAATGACGATGTGAAACAAGAAGTGTAGACTTGCTTTCAGCATAGGCGGCATCATTCTTTGACGAAGATATACAAAGGTTGGTTTCTTGTTATAACAACTGCCTGAATAACGGCGATGAGAAGTGGTGTAAGGTGCAAGTTAATGAATGATAATAAAGTATTTGGAAAATATTGCTCTGTTGTTTTTTAAAAAAGTATCGGTACTTACTTTAAAGAACGCCTCATTTCTGTCCCTCATCACCATATATACGTAGCATGTTGTATTGTGTGTAAAGTGTTAAGTAATATAAATTAATTTCGCAAACACTTCGATTATTTGCGGTCGTCTTTATAGTAATATAACTCGATAAAATTGGTGCAAATATTTGCGGTTAGTTTAGATGTAAACTTGAAGCGGAACAATCGCACTTATGAAAAGAATTGAAACTTTCCCTGCGGCAAACCACAGTAATACAATTAAATAAAGACATATAATTAACGCTGAATATTCATTAAGGTTTCTTTACTAACTCCACGTTTTTACTTGTCCTTTCTCATTATTCCATACGATACTTTTACCTGCCTGATGCAAACAAAGAGGAAGCCTGGACTGCCAGGAGGAATGAGTGAGTGGCAGAATGAATGAATGAATGAATGAACGAACGAATGACCAGGGAACGGAGAGGGATACCTTGCATCTTGATGACCAAACGCAGATATTTTGTGTTTACCACCCCGGAAAGAACTGATGAGGTGAAGGAACGTGGCTGGTTCCAGGAATCGGACCCAGGACCTCCTGAATGCGAACCTTACACGCTACCATGGAGCCATCTCTACCAGGAAACTGATACAACCAGACAAGGGTGGAGTAGAGTCGTTTTAGCATTGCATTACTAACATTTGCCGGCCCTGGTGAAGGTTTTTTTTTCTTTCTTAGGAGTTGTATTATAGTTCGACTGTTGGGGAGCCGAACTTGAAGCAGTTGCTGCCCCACGTATGGTACAAAGTTCCGGTGGCCTTCGCCCCAACGTTCACTTTTCCGGTGGCCTTCGCCCCAAGTTTACTTACCGATGGCCTTCGCTCCAAGTTTAGGAATCAACTTTGTATTTTTATGTTTCTTTAAATATTATATATATTTATGTTTGCCTCGGCTGCGTCAGTATTAATTTGTAGAAACATGTATTTCTTAACAGGGTGTGAGGCGGCTAAAAAATGTAGGCTTACACAAATTATAATTTTTACTTCAATCCATTTATTAATCCTTCACACAATTAAATAACACTTCACTTATATAGAGAGCTGTGAGATTATTTATTATTATCGCACTTTTTAACACGTAAGCTTTATAATATTCTCGCCGTAATGAATTTTCGTCTCACACTGAATATGTATTAAACTTCTCAAGGACACGTCTCGCGTCCAGTTAGGAAGTCTGTCTACTAGCAACTGACTTCTACCGCCTGAAACTGCAAATAACATTAAGCCTAATAATAAATACAAAATACTATTATAAGTAAAATACTAAAAAAATTATTAAATAAGATTTTAAATCATTATATTGAAATCATTGATTAAAACCTCTTAATTTTATCAAAACATAATTCAGGTATTTATAGAAGAGTAAGAGGATATTGTCGTGAATATTTATTAATGATATTACATTGATTACCATTAAATTTATTAATTTTAAAAAGTTTGCAATTTTTTTTTTCTATTTCAAGTCTCCGATTGGCTAATCCTACTCCAATGGAATACTTTTATTTAACTTTTAGCCTTTCTAGTTGTTGATTGGCTATTTATAAACTCTTTTAAAAATATTACATTATTTTTTCCAAGAATTACTAGTAGCATTATTAAACTTTCTAATTCATTATTGCCTCAAGGTTACCTCATTGTTACTTCATTTTTGGCAACTATCTGCCTCTATTCTCACAGCTTCTACATTATTAAATTGCGTAATACATTCACATAACATTATTAAACATGTACATAATAATATAAACATTAATACAGTGACTTTTACATACATTTTATATATTATATTTACACATATTGCTTTAAGGCTGGCTATTATTATATTTTATATTATATAATTAGACTGAAATCATTTGTGTTAAAACTACTGCCTCACTCGTAGCCGTGGTTGCTAGAATGTATACCTCCGGCGCTCCGCCAAGCTGAGGGTCGCGGGTTCGAGTCCCGCCATGGGCATGGGTGTGTGTGTGTATGTGTGTTGTGTAATTACAGTTATAAGCGGTAACGAAAACATAAAAACACAGTGTCATTAACTGGGAAAAACGAAGGAAAAAAAGATCCTGATGAACGGGTAAACCAGAAAAATCGCAGAAAGGAAAAAAAAACATAAACGTTGTTTCCTATTTCGACACACATCCGTTCAATGCTCTAAGCTTAATACAGAGAATAAGGTTCGGAAAGTTTGTGTAGGTATTAGAGAATTTAGTATATTTACTAAAACCCGATCTAACAAAGATACTCTTCAGATAACATATTTTTTTCGGCGGCAGCGTCTGAAATGTTTCAGTTTGACTACCTCACAGATTATACATATGAAATCGGAATCTGCAATCAGGTACTTGCACAAGCAACATTAAGCTTTATGATGATTAAAATTAATATATTATAAGGTAACTTGTATTATTATTAACCATTTTAATGTTTAGTAAGCTATTACTGGGCGCGAACTAACTTTAATTAATTTAGGATAGCGTATCAGTAACGAGATTTTAAATATGAATAGTATTACGCTAATGAAATTCATATTACGATTTAAATAATTTCTTACGCATCGTACTACATTGCAATTTCTTATATATCCAATGTGCGTATTGATTTTGCTATGATATTCATTAGATTTCCCAAAACTCACGTGAGGTGTGATAAAAATATACGTGAGACACTAAACCTAACGTTGACATATCTCTTTTTCTAGTAGTGATTTTGATGCAGTTACTGCCCCATTTATGGTAGCCAAACTTGAAGTTGTTTTAGACCACGCACGTAATGGATGCCAATTTTGCGGGAGATAGTTTCTTGGAGTTTTCGCCCCACGTACGGTACAAACTTTCCGGTGGCCTTCGCCCCACGTTTAGAAATCAACTTCGTATTTTAATATTTATTTAAATATTATATATGTATACCACAGCTGCGTTATTAGTATTTTTAGAGCACGTATCTCTTAGGATGACTCGTATGGCTAAATAATGAAGGCTTACACAATTTATAATTTTACTGTACTTTGTTTATTAATCCTTCACACGATTAAATAACACTTCACTGATGTATCCTACTGTAGAGCTGTGAGATTATTGTTAATTGTACTTATAAACACGTAAACTTTATATTATTCTCTCCGCAATGACTTTTTTATGTCTCACACTGAACCCGTACCAAATCTAACTGCTTGGTTACCCTTCCTGGTAGCGTCTCCGCCCGAATCATTTCCTCTATTTAAAGTCTCTGATTCGCTAAGCGTACTCCAATAGAATACTTTTATTTAACTTAAGATTTTTCTAGTTTTTTGATTAGCTATTTATAAACTGTTTTAAATATTACATTATTGTTGTTCCAAGAATTATTAGTAGCCTTATTAAACTTTCTAATTTATTGTTGTCTCAGGATTACCTCATTATTAGCAACTTTCGGCTTCTAATTTGTAATTCTGTTTGCTACGGAAGGCAGCTTGCTTCTATTCCCACAGTTACTACATTGTTAAACTACGTAATACATTCATATAACACTTTTATACATGTACATAACAATATAAACATAATACAATGACTCTGACATATACTTTATATATTATATTATGCACATATTGCTTTAAGGCGCGCTGTTATTAAATTTTATATTATATAATGATACTGATATCATTTAAGTGATAAAAATACTGCCTCAATTTCTATCAACTGTTTTTGGTGGATTGAAGTGAGTATAAACAGAGCTCATATACTAGCTCATAGGGAACTAATGTTGTTGATAATAAAATGTAATGTATTTAGTACAAGAGTGTATTTTTAAAAGGAAGAGTAGCTATAAGTCTAGCATAAATTAAGGTAAACACAGTTACAATAATAATTGGGAATTATGTATAATAGTCTTGTTTTTAATCTTTTGCAGTTTCTAAAGGTTCTTTGTAACATTTACAAGGCTTTCTCTACTCTTACGTTATTGTTTGTATGTGTATTTCACAAATTATTCAAGTTAAAGCTTGTTTCTATACACTTGATAAATACTCGTCGACAATGGTTTACATTCTATAATACTAGGGAAATAAAGCTTTTAGGTAGACAAAGGGCCATTCTCACATTGATGTTACAGATAGAGCTGGATTTTTTTTAATGAAATTAGGGTGAAAATAAAAGTACCCCTGTCTCAGTTTTTCTCCCGTAAGTTAAAGTTTGACAAGAACAAAAATATTTACAAATTAGAATGAGTCACTAATAATATTAATTCTTTACATATGTCGGTGTTTTAAAAAAGATATTAAGCGAGAGAACCTACAAACATTTAAATTTTTATCTCTTCAGGTATTTTTTCTTTGAGTCGCCCATCATTGGGAAACAAATTAAACGTAACTGCGGCCAATTTTCTCTTACCGCATAAAATGTTGGTTGTAAGATATCTTTAGTGTGGTCTTGTAGCCTCGGTACGGGGGAAAGTTTATTATCCGGACCCATCCACGGTTGTGTTGATTCATTAACGAAGGAATACAGCGTTTTCTTTTCATTAGTTTTATGTCTCCAAATAGCGCGGTGTGTTAATTTTTCCTGAACATTAATTGTGGAAAATGTATTAATTATGAATGATGCGCCTGTTGGCACGTCTGAATGTATATGCATGTATGTCTATGTCAGTTCAATGAATAATAGTCTATTTCTTTGTTAGGACGTTTTATGAGGATGTCTGGATTTGTTTTATATATAAACTATGTTTGAAATAACATTTTCTTTTACTTTCTCTACTACGTATAGTAAGTCGGGGAAGTATTGCATTCCACCCAAAAATTCGATACCGAGATTTCACCGTAAATCCATGTTTTGAAGCCCACTGAATACAAAAAAGCACTTTTAGAAAAAGGTTCGTGTGTGTGCCTGTGAACAGCATAACTCCAAAACGAAAAGTCGGATAAATACCAAACTTGATATGCCGGTTCAGTATCTTTCAAAGATTCGAGCGATTTTTGACAAACTCACCCCATCCCAGACTACCCTTTACGTGGAGCATATTTCGAAAATTTTTATTTTCTCAAAAATGGCTCTAACGATTTTGATTAAAATATTATAATTTAAGATATTTTCATGACAAATAAAATGTAGGAAATACCACAATGGAAATGTTCCCAAAAGTCCTCTTCTTTCTGAATGGCTTTTGCATAACTGGTAAACTGTTAGACAACATTTTTCTACACAAAAAAGATCTGTTAAAACACACAATTCATATCTTATATTTTTTTATTGTGTGAATCATTTCCGAGATATTCCTTTGGTTTGAATTTTCCTATACTTCTAATTTTTCTCAAATGAGAATTCGTTATTATTTTTTTATGTCCTGGACATGCAAAGAGAAAATTAAATGCTACACATAGCAAGCAGCTCTTAAAAGATTTGACTATCGCTTAAAGCCTACCAAATTCCATTTACATCTACAAGAAAATTAGGGATAAGATTGTTTCTGCAAATGCTTATCTCGATTAAATAGGTGGAGAATAAGCCTTTGTAAAAATAGTTTGTACAAGAGTACAGAAAGTCATGTGAGTGTAACACATAAGATTTTTTAAGTTTTGAACTTATAACTTATATTTAAATTTCCCTTACGTTCTCATATGAAAACTGTTTAAGTATGTACAGTAAGTATTATATTCTTAATTCATGTGTATTAAGCATTTCAATTTTCATCCCCGTCGTCCTCCGTGGTCTAGTAGTACCGTGGTAGCCTCTAATTCCCGAAGTCGCGGGTTCAAACCCGGCGGAGGACAATGGATTTTTTTGGACGTATAACACCTTAGCAAGGCTTCCTTCGGAAGGGAAGTAAAGCCGGTGGTCCTGTGTCGTATATTTACGGCACGTAAAAGAACCTGAAGCCTGATAAAGAGGCCTCTAAGCAAAATGCCCTATCTTTCACGCCCAATATAGAATGGGACGCTAAGAAGCGTTGCAGTTAATAAAACTCAGTTTAATTTAATTAAACTTTTCAGTTCCGAATTCTTTCATTTCATTTGTGGCAACTTTGCATATATTTACTGCACCGTGTGGCATTATAGTGTGGTACCTGAGCGTTGAGCAGACGAGAGACCTAAAGTCAGACGTTACAACTCAAAACTTTATAATTTTTCCCGCGAATAGGACCACAACGGGGGAGAAAGTCAAGAAAGGGTACTTTTGTGTTCGATGTATATTCACTACACAAAATCACAGCTTAATCTGCGACGTCAGTATGACAATGCCCTCTCGTGAGAAAACACTTAACCGTTAATTATTCGCCAGTCGTGACACAGTCGTCGCGGAAATGTATAAGGAGCAAGTAGCCGCAAGTACAATAGATGTATGGGTGATAAACATACGACGTTGTCAGGTTTCTGATTCTACCGCAGAACTACACTATAACAAGCATTAAATGTTAAACCCCGCCTTTGTGGGTGTTTATGGGGGAGGGTTCAGCTGCCGTGGTGCGAGCGCTGCGGGCTCCGAGCACTCGTGGTTTTCCTGACGTACTAGAACATTCGAGCCCCTAATGTTTGGGGACCTGTTCCGATTGGGTTGGTCTCGACGGGGCAGTGGTTCCCGATACCCGTGGCAGATTGGGTACGTCTATATGGGTTGCCATGCAGGCGGGGTTGTGAGACGCCTCAATGTCCTCCGGTACCACCCTGGACAGCCGGTAGACGGCATGCTAGATTGCTGTTGCCCCACCGAGGTTATCGGTAGTCGCCCTTCGGGGATGACGCGCGTATCCACTTCCATCTCCGAGCAAGAGGAGGGGCCTTTATAGCCTCTAGACCATGGCCTCATGGGAAACCCCCGCGGTTGGAGAGCCACTCGGCTGGCGCTAATCCTGGGTTCAGAAGGGGAGTTTGAGCTTTGGCCCTTGCCCTGGTAGACCTGGTATTTTTTAAAACGTGTGTGCATTTAATTATTTTACAAACTAGTTGCACACCTTGATCAGGTATACCTAGGTATATGTTCCCCAATCTCTTTGGTCAATTACTGAACTCGCGATAGATTTTATACTTCCTATAGTTCGATATTATGCCTTTATTTTTTAACGTTTCTTTTACAATTATGGCGATATCTCTTTAAAATGTTTTCTGCTGCATCTGGTATGAGACCGTGCACTTCACTAATCCTTTATTCTCCCAAGAGATTCCCTCAAATCTAAACCTTTGTTCAGGTTGACAATAAAACTATTCTCTTACATTTGAACGACCCTGACGGACTAGCAGTGGTAAAACGTTTCATTCATGTTCTAAAGCGAGCTCGTGTATCCTGAAATTGTGTCTTTGTTCCATTTATTCTCGATCTGGTGAGTTTGGTTTAGACTCTTCAGGGATGCATATATACTGTTGGGTTGTTTCTGAACTAGACACAAATGTTTAGAAAACCTCCCGACTGGTTTGATTCTGGTAAAGTCTGACAACACTGCAATTTCAGTTGACATGCGGTTTCCACTTCTAAAACATCGGGACTGCTGCGTGCATTAGCTCATGAACAAAATAATGACTGTTTTAACATTTCACGGTATTCTATTAAAATGGATAAAACTGAAATAGATAACACTAAATATTTAAAAAATCGTTAACGCTCTCCTAAGTATATATTTACAACAAAAAGAAAATGACAACTTGTGCATCTTGTTAGCTCTATATCTTTGTTGAAGTGAATCTTTGCTATTTCCAACCTTTACGAAGTAGAATGAAGTTCAAAGAGAATGAGGAGGTCTTTACGTGCCAGTGGCAGAAAATTCAAGATATGCATTTTATCCAACATTCCAGTGTCTCAAGTATGCATTAAAATTATCAAGAGCAAGTTTTCAGAAATTGAAATATCTAATGCATTACATCCATGCGAGAGGAGGGGAGACGTGTCGCCGAACCTGCTTCTGTAGGAGCCTCCGGCGCTCACCCAGCACCCGACGTGAGGGCCGCCACTCCGCCAACGCAATCCGAGATCACTTATGCCCCGGCCAATGCTTCGCCGCCAGTCACCGGCGCTTCGCCGCAGTCGCCACCACAGTAAACACCGCCGCGTCAGCATGTACTTCAAGAAAGGCACAGTGCTATCATACACAGGCTTCCTCGGGATCTTCCTGCTAGGTACCTCACGGTCGCAGCTCGCCAACAGTGGATTATCTCGCAACGAGGACCTACACCACTTGTACGACTTGAGCTCGCAGAACGCTGTCGCTACTGTTGTGCTCTTCTACACCGAGGTACCCTACTGCGGCACCAACGCCTTCACCTCTTGAGTGCACTGAGCACGACCTCCGCCGCCGCCTCCGCTACTGTGCCACAAGTAGTGGAGAATACACTTCACCGGCCAGGCCCAATGCCCGAAGAGCAGGCAACCACCGCAGCGGACGCAGCATCATCAACCGTCATCTCCGACGAAACAACACCAGAGGCCCCAACTGGGAAGCCCTTCAGGACCTCCACGCGGAGGTACTGAATATCAGTGCCCGACTAGCTGCACTGGAAGAGGCCATGACCAACGTCATCATCCAGAAGGCTCCGGACCTGCAGGCTACCATCTCATCAGTTAACAGCCATCAACCGACCTTCGCTGCCGATCTGACCTCCAGGTTGAATAACAACCCCACACGTCTGTAGGACCTGGAACAGAGCTTCAAGGGCTTCACAGCAATTTCAACTCAGCAGTACATCATTTCACATCCAACTCCACAACAGTCGTCTCAAACTTTCTCCATTCCTTCTGACACCAGCGCCTCATCGAGAAAGCGTGAGAAGAGAGACAAATAAGAAGCAAAAACGACGACGCATCTTGCATCTGAATAACTGCATTCTACCTACACCACCATCACCTCTGAACTCAATCCTAATTACCACCGTCCAACCTCTAGGCTGCAGTAAGGGCAGTTTGTTATGGCTGTAGCCTAAGACCTTACCTCCACCCGCTGACGCCCTATGGGCTGAGCATAGCAACTTTCGACTACTAACGCGGATGTTGTTTTTTAGTGAGTATGGCCAACTGTTGGCAAGTCCCACACTCTTGTCACCGAAATCCCATCGGGACTGCGGTAGATCCTAACAGCATTTTCTGCTCTACTCAAAAAGAAAAAAAAATGATGCCACCCATTCTTTTGCAAACAATCCTTACCAAATCTTATTCTTCTTAATTGCAACTATTTCACTGAAGCTGCAAATGGAAGATAATGACCAATCACGTTTATAGTAATGATTTTTTTTAACCAATCATGGCCATGATTCTATGATATCATTATCGAAATAATGTCTTTATCACCTCCTCCTTTACGTTCCTCCTTTTTTTAATACTCTAAAGAGGTTGAAGTATCATTTTGCAGTGACTCAACTACTGGTAATCAATGCCGCTACATTTAACATAAAAATAACAGAAAAGAGGTTTGTTAAGGCTTCAAATGAAGATATAATCCAGATTATTAATTAGTCGTGCCAATTCTCTCGCAACAATGAGTAACTTCATCGTAATCCTTCAGACTATTTTCATCACGTAAATTGATCACTGCTTCATATTCTTAGGACTTTAAAACCACTGCACTAACCTTCGTTTTTTCTGGTAAGGTTTGGAGCAGTTTTCTTTTCACACTCCTTGCATGTCTCGCCTCTTGAAACTCCTGGTCTTCAAACCGATTGTACTTTATATATGATGTTCCTAAAATACATTTCTTGATGCATTTTAGCTGCGACATTCCACGTTGTTTTTATAGCATCAATGTGAGAAAACCCAACGGAGAAGAGTACAAGGTATACGCTATAAAATTAACGAGATAGTTTTTAAATAATGTTCATAATAAACCAATGAATTGAAACAAGTTAACATTTATCAGCCCTTTTATGCAGGTAAAGAGAGCCATAACCTATAATGTTGATAATATAGATTTTATTTATTTCATATTGTGTCTAATAGCATTTTTGCAGTCATAGATAAAAAATCTGATGTGTTACACTCACATGACTTTCTCTACTCTTCTAAAACTATTTTTACAAACGCTTATTCTCCATCTACTTCATGTTAATCGAGATAAACATTTGCAGACTCTACCTTATTGCTAATTTTCTTGTAGATGTAAGGAGAATATATATTTACAAGGGCAATATAGAAATACAGTAGCCTTTAAGCACACACATATCTCTTAATAGTTGGTTGCTAGGTGCAGCACCATTCCCTTTGCCACAGGTTAATACTCTCGGCATATCCAAGCCAAAAAATGAATAACGAATACCCATTTGAGAAAATAAGTATTGAAAAATTTAAGGGAATAACAAGCAATGTTTCGAAAATGGTTCACTCAACAAAAAAATGTACATGACATAAACTGTGTATTTTAACGCGATCTACATTTTTTGTTTAGGACAATTTTGTCTATCTTTTATGGTTACCAGTTATGCAAAAGTCGTTCACAATGAAGAATACTTTTGGAGACATTCCCAGAAAATTCAAGATATACATTTTATTTGTCATAAAAGTATCTTAAACATATGATATTTTAATCAAAATCGTTAGAGCCATTTTTGAGAAAACTAAAATTTTCGAAAAATCTTACATGTAAAGGGTAATCTGGGGTGGGGGGATTTTCTTGAAAACCTTCGTGTCGCATCCTTGGAAGATACTGAACCTAAATACCAAGTTTGGTGTTTATCCGACTGTTCACAGACAGACAAACACACACACGGACATGTTTCCAAAAATGCTTTTTTGGATTCAGGGGGTTTCAAAACATGTATTTCCGGTGAAATCTCGGTATCGAATTTTTGGGTGGAATACAATACTTCCCCTACTTACTATACGTAGTAGAGAAAGTAAAAACAGCGAATTTCTACTGCAAGTTCCGAACACCAGATGGCAGAATATATGATAAAGTTGCACTGATCAAACAAACAAAACGCGAGGTACGATTCTAACTTGTTTAAGAAAATAACGTCATTTTAATTGAAAATAAATATAAATACTTCATGCTTGTATTACAATAATCACGACTTTTGAAGAAATCACTTCCTTTTATTTGTAAAATAGTCTCGACAAATGCCACTCATGATTTCCAAATCCTCTTGATAAATTGGAAACCACTCGTGGCATTACTACAGATAAAGTTTGCAGTAATGGAATTAGAGGGGCAATGATGGATTGGGAAATTGAGGAGGATTTATGGTCCTACAGGCAAGAATGGAGAAACGTAATAAGATGTAGTCTTTGGTACCGGAGAAATGTTTGCACATTGTAAAACCGGAAATATATTGTTTAATTACACATTGCGTTGTAGGTACAAGAAAGATTCAGTAGGCTGAAGCGATACACAAATCTTTAAAATTCGGATCACTATATGCTGGCTTTAAAATTTCATATTTCGCATGACCACGAGAAATAAGCGAATAGCGACTTGAATACAGTATAATATTTGAAAATTTAACCAATGAAAAGGAATTAACATAAATGCTCTATTTTACTTGGATCTATGAGTTTTGTGTAGGAAGCTGATCTATGCCGGTTTATCAGTTATACAAAAGCATAGAACATAAATTTAAGACGAAGAGGAGCTCACAGATATGTACTTTTTATTAGTAAGACAGATATGTTATGAATAAGGTATTTTAACTAAATTTGTTAGTCATTTTTGAAAAAATAAAATAAAACCAAACATTTTCCATGAAAAGGGTAGTTTGGAGTGGAAGATTTCCTAGAAAATATTCTTGTCCCATCTTTTGAATTTGCCGAACTTAAATACTAAGTTTGGTATTTAACCAACATATAATGTTTTATTTATGCTACTCACGCACAGACACATGCGTGCACGGAGCCTTTTTTAACTGCTTTAGTTCAGAGCGCCTCAAAACGTGGATTTCCGTTGAAATTTCCATATTGAATTTTTGGAGCAAGCTTTCTCTTTCTACTAAGTACGTGTTAGAGAGATTAAAAATTTCTTTTCATTCAGGGGACCTCTAATCACGTATTTCAGGTGAAATATCCATATCGAATTTTTAGGTCCTGGCAGAGTGACTTAACGTAGTGGACACGGGTAGTAATGCCCCCGATATTGTTTTGTAAAGGCATTTTTTTTTGTTCGGATGCAAGCTGTTTCCGGCGTAATTTTTATCGAATGCTGTAATGGAAGTACGTTCTACTTTGATAAATGTTTCTTCACACTAGCCTCGGATGATTCAATTTACTGGGCACACACGGCTTGTTAAATACATAGTCAACCTAATATAGATTATCTATAAAGTCCGATCACTGAAAGTACTTGCAAGTCGCCTTTAAGATATACAGTAAGATTTTCGATCATTTCGGACAAAATAACTGGAAAGATATTGAGGAAAGAAATAATTTCAAAAATGGCACTTTTTCTTCGATGTTTAATGAATATATAACACACACACACATTGCACCATTACAACTGTTAGTTTAAACACAAGATAAGGTTGTAAAATTTAGTAAAATTGATCGAAAATGTACCACACTATAATTGTGATCACTTCTTGGTACATTTCTGATCACCGTCATCTTCTTATTCTTTCTCTGTTTAATTTTAATTTTATATCAAATAAATTTTTATTAAAAATATATGAAAAATAGAAACCAAATATTCATTTGATAATAAAAAAATCCAATAATGAATAACTTCTAGTTAAAAAAATTATACATTTTAATGCCCTCAAGCTCTTATTAATACAAATAAATTAGTTGGAGTGATTGCTCTAGTAATATCAATTGCCATTTTATTTATAATACCTTCACACCCCCCAGGACTTATAGGCGGGTGCCTGGGGTCAGAGGCCCGTCGAGGAGCAGACACTCATGGATCAGACAGAATATCCAGGATGGGTGATGAGCCCGATGCCTGGTATGGGAGGAAGGAAGGAAGTAGATGAAACGAAATGATGGTGAAATGAATGAAAGGAAAGGTGAGGATGGAGCAGTTGGTGGAATGAATGGCGGGGGAAACCGGAGAACCCGGAGAAAACCCGCCCAGACGCCGCTTTGTCCATCACAAATCCCACATGCGGACTGATCCCGGGCCGCCTCGGTGAGAGACAAGCGATCTAACCACTCGGCCACAGCGCCGCTCATCACCGTCATCTTCCACATAAAAAACACTTTTTCCCTCAGGCACCAACGCAAACTTCGTGGTACCAAATATTAGATTTTTTGTCAGCGCCTCCAGTCACCTTTTCCCATGATTCCGCACTATAATAATCCAAGAAAAAAAACCGCAATCATCTTATTTGTGGGGATTTGAAGCTTTTAATACTTCTCTCACCATTGCTCATTGACTTATATTCCTTTTTATTCTTGCTGCCTTTGTTTATTTCTTTCTTTGTTCCTGTTGAAAAGAAAAACATCTCTTGTTGAGGAAATTTTCCAGATTTTCATTCTGAAGTGAATCGAATTGATGTCTTGTTTTCTTTTCCGAGACAACACTTTTTTTTCTCTGAAGTTGGCAAAATGGCCCTGACAGCATCTGTGGAGAAAGTTATTGGACGCTGGTGTTACGGATTTGCCGTGCTCTTCAATTACTTATTTAGAAGATATGCGCTCTTGGCCCAGAATGCTGATAATAGCTTGATTGGTGAGGGTCGAAGAAGCAAGACCCTCGAATAACATTAAAGGTGTAAATTTCTCCTCGGGAACAATGTCTTTGGAGAAGGGTATTATTCCGTGCACTGGAACCCCATGATGGAAGATCCAACAGATGCAATTTTACTCCAGGCATCACAGAAAGTAATGCAGAATCTTTGTTTTGTAATGCTTTCATTGGAGTTACGATGAATCTAATCAGTTGCATTTTGAAGAAGTTATTTTGTTGTAGGAGTTGTATTGTTGTTCAAATGTTGGGGATCCGAACATGAAGTAGTTGCAACCGCACGTATGGTGAAAAGTTTCCGGTAGCCTTCGCCCCAAGATTAAAAAAATATTAACTTTGTAATTTGACTGTTTCTTTAAATATCATATATTTATGTTTGCCTCGGCTGCGTCAGTATTATTGTTAGAGACATGGATGTCTTGGCAGGGTTGTGGTGCGACAAAAATGTAGGCTTACACAGATTATAATTTTACTTGACTCCTTTTATTAATGTTTGACACGATTTAAATAACACTTCACTGATATAGAGAGCTGTGAGATTCTTTAATTAATTACTTGCACTTTATAACACGTAAACTGTTTTCGTCTCACACGAATACGTATTATACTTCTCGAGGACACTTTTTGCTCTGGTTAGTAACGCTGTCTGCAACCAACTGAATAGATTTCTACCGCCTAAAATTTGTAAATTTCTGTATTTCAAGTCTCTGATTGACTATTCCTATTCCAATAGCATGCCTTCTTTTAATTAAAGCTTTTTCTGGTTGTTGATTGGCTATTTTTATAAACTGTCACCAAAATTACATTATTGCTTCCAAGAATCACAAATAACATTATTAAACTCTGAAACTCATTATTGCCTCAAGGTTACCTCATTGTTAGCAACTTTTAACTTATTATTCTCACAGCTCCTACATTATTAAATTACGTAATACATTCACATAACATTATTATACATGGAGACAATAATATAAACATATACAATGACTATAATATACACTTTTTATGTACTGTTACATATACATACATATTGCTTTAAGGCGGGCGGTTATTGAATTTATATACTATATAATTAGACTGAAATCATTTAAGTGTTAAAAATACTGCCTCAATTTCTGCAATACTAAGCCTTTAGAGAGTTGAAGAAAGTTCTATCTAATGACTTTCCTTCGGCTTTATTTAAGGCTTCAGTTCTGGCTCGCGAAAGACCCTCGGGTTTTAGCAGGCGTGATAAACGTGTCTCTTGATAAATGCTCTAAACCAGTCGATTCCAGCAATCTTATTTTCTTAAGTTCCATGGATGTTTCAAATCATTTTTCTCAACCAACTGAATTGCAGCTCTTCTTAACTGGAGTGGTAACAGACCCGGTCCCTGCTGTTCTAGAAATATAGCTCTCTGGACAAAAGCATCTTACATTTCAGAATTGAGTACCGTTTGATGGCCAATTCTGTATTCTATAGTTGGAGTTAATGCAGCTGGTATTTTATTTTGAATTTGCACTTTACCATGCACAGTGCTGAAAGGAATGCCATGTAATTCTTATGCACCTCAATGATTAAATGTATATTCATTACACTCTTCATCGCCTCATCTAATGCAGTTGGAACTCTATTTATTGTATATTTTCTTTTCTGTCGTTTTCAGGACATTTAAAATAATAAATGGAGATTTGTTTCAAACTAATTATGGTAAAACATGTATATCTCACAATATAATCAGCAAATTCCGGAAGAATATCATTATAAAACATTCACGGAAAAGAAAAAGCTAAAATATGTTTAAATATATGAGCTTGCAATAATAGTGTATAATATATCTACAGTAACCAGTTATGACTGCACTGCTATCGAAATTGTACTGTTGGTAGGAGTGAAATAACGAGTAAATATTACTGAACTGTGCCAACAGCTGGCGGCACATGTCACAGCTTTTTTATAGCTACCTCAGAACACGTGGGAACGGAAAGCACGTCTTTAACCTCACTAATATAGCATTTGCAAGCGTATGGAAACAAGGCAATTTTATAAGAGCGCATAAAACTAAGTAACTCTACTTAACCCTTAAAAATAAACACTTTATATCCCTGTGCACAAACAGGTGTATTCGTGGAAGAGACAGAAGGAACTGCAGAGACCTTCCGCATTGCAACGCCACATTAAGGCAAGTTCTACCAACACTATGAAATTAAAAAATGGCGCTAAACCTTATGTTGAATTGGAACTGTACCTATATCGGAATGATACCACCTTACCCTAATATCTCTAGTATTTGAGAGTAGCTTGTAGGTTTACAACGATACCTACCACTTGAATCAGATGAAAGGATTTAATGCACGTAAGGGTTTCTCGCCATGATGCTCAAGGGGTAAGAGCGAAGATCCGTGATTCGTGCCCCAGGAGATTAAATTTTTCAAGTCTGGTTCAACCTATTAACGCACGGTCTACTTGTAGTTATTTCATACATTCACAAATGAATTATATAATATTGATACGAGGTGCGGATTCAGCAAGAAATTTTTAAGACATGAAAAATAAGTAAAACAAGGACAGGCTGAAATGGTAAATGTTAATGAAATATTCCTATATACTCGATTTCTGTGACAGTGAAAAGTTTTCAACGCTTAATACAGGAATAAGCGTGTACAATATAAATACAAAATTTTGTTTTTTAAAGGTGTGGCAGGTGTCGTTTAATAAACAAAAGATGCTGACAAATATTGCCTCTCTGCAGAAATAAGGTACGTACATGTAATTTGATAGTTGGCAACATTGTTTCAGCTCCAGCTACCGAATCTGCATGTGCATACTGCGACAGGTGCTTGACCCACCCGGTCTGCCACAAAGTCAATAGTACTACAGGTGCGTTAGTAACTGCGGGCAAACGAATTCATTCTTAGGCAAGCTTTCTTTTATATGCTTTGTATTTACACGGCATACCAGGGTTTGCAGGCTAAAGCGCGTGTATTCTATTAAAATTATGTCAATGTTAATTTGATTGTACTAAACGCCTTCTTCTTTTATTACTTTCTCTACCACGTACAAACAGCACCAAAGAAAATCTTTGGCGGATTTTGTATCGTTTTCTAGGTCTTTTGAGGCGTGTCTTTCACCTTACCTATCGCAGAGCGTGGTGGCTTGATAATACAGCAATAAGGGGGGAGGTTGATGCCTTTGCTTTTTCTGGTGTTATTGAAACCAAAACATGTTTATTGTCTCAGAACCAGTCATGCCGTATACTAGCGAAATTACTCGTGGACATATCGTGTGTATGTTTGAGGCTGGTCGCACTGTTACAGCAATTGCAACGGCAGTGCATAAAGGTGTTTTTATAGTAAATTACTGGATAAAACACTCCAGGAAAGTGGGGAACACGGTCTACATACTCGTCAGTAAGTGGCTACTCCTCGTAAAACATCCGCAGATGCAGACATTCGTTTACTAAATTTAAATTACTCTTTTGTTATAATTGGATAATTATGTGTAGCAACTAGAGATAAATATGTATATGGTTTACCAAATATGTCATACATATAATGGCAATAAATTTGGGTTATATTTTTGTCTATAATTCCTATGATCAGCAATATGTTAGTAAATAGAGAGATATATTAATCAATTATGGTTTGAATTATGAATGCTGCTTTATTTATTTATTATTTAGTTATGTTTGCTTCTATGCAGCAACAAGCATTGATATCACTGTGAGAATATCATTCAAGCTGTAATTTGAAAACCTTCTCACACTACACATTCTACATTTTGCTAACCTGGGCGAAGTCATCAAGTTTTCCCCTTAGCTTTTAACCCTTTCAAAGGCGTGTCCTGCACTAGCTTATAAGGTATGGCCTACCTATTACGATAAGAGGTCTGTATGAAACTGAATGCACTCTCTCTACCTCTTTCTCTTTTAGCCAATACAATCAAGAGCGTAAACATATATTTGGTTTCTACGCCATTTTGTGACCTTTGTTGTGATTATTGGTGCAACTATTTAGCAGGAGTGGCGCATCCTTGCACCGTAGCCTAAAGCGACTAAAGAAATGGCCATGGCTTCGCAAGGTCACGTACAACGATAAATAATGTGACATAGATGCGAGGTGCAGTGAGATTTTCTTTGGCGCTCTTTGTACTAGTACCAGAGAAAGTATTGCATTCCATGCAAAAATTCGATACCGAGACTTCACCATAAATACGTTTTTTAGGCAACTGAATACAACAAAAGCATTTTAGCAACATATCCGTGCCTGCGTGTGCGTGTGTGAACAGTAAAGCTCAAAAACCAAAAGTCGGATCAATACCAAACTTTGTCTTGTCTTAAAGGACGCAGATTTCCGCCACTGCTCCGAGCAATTCAGCCTTGGGCTTAAACACCAAACTTGGTATTTAAGCTCAGTACCTTCCAAAGATACAACACGAAGATTTTCAGACAATATTCCTACCCCAAACCATCCCTTACATGGTACATTTTTAAAATGTTGTTATTTTCTAAGAAATGGCTCTAACGATTTTGATTAAAATATCATATATTGTATGTATTTTATGTATCGAGTAAGCCATTTTCAGAATTCGAACAGCAATGTGTATGTGAACTAATGAAATAAGCTGAAATACTGACAGAAGAACGCTAATTATCGATTATTCATATTGCATAAAATTGCTCATTGTTGTATTGTAACTCGATTCAATTTTAACGACCAATTTTAACAGGAATTTATATTAATACACTCGAAATATCGCATTTACATTCAAACGAGAGACGCTCAGTTTTATCTGTACCAGGCTGAACAGAGGGAACAGCGATAGTCAAATATTTAAGAACCGGACGGTACGTGTTGGCCTTAAAATTCCATATTGTTTCAATGGAATCGGGAGAAATAACTGAATGTTTGAAAGGACTTTAAAGGAATCGCTATTGAACAATCGAACCATTAATAAGAGATATCTTTGAAATCACTTATGCCACAAAAAACACCATTTGAAATAAATTGTGTGTTTTAAAGAGATCTACAATTATTTGTGTAGTATGTTTTCGTCTATCGCTTAACGTTTATCAATCACACAAGATTACATAAAATTCCTTCCGAATGAAGAGGACTTCAAATACCATTCCCAAAAGATTCAAGATATACATTATATTTGTCCTGTAAACATATTTAAGATATGATATTTTAATCGAAATCGTTATATCCATTCTTTTAGAAAATCAAAATGTTCGAAAATGTTCCATGTAAATTGAGAGTGGGGGATTTTCTTTAAAATCGTAAAATCCCATTTTCGGAAGATACTGAACTTAAATACCAAATTTGATACTTATCCGCCTTTTCATTTTTGAGTTATACTTTCACAGATACACACATACACGGACATTCTTCTAAGAATACGTTTTACTTCAGGGGTCCTCAAAACATGTATTTCTGGCAAAATAAGGTATAGAATTTTTGGATGAATGCAACACCTTCTCTACTTACCACGTACCTACGTGGTAAAGAAAGTAGAAACATAGAATGAAAGAAATGCAAAGCATTGTTATAAATTATTGCACTCTAAGCTGTATTATATTATTCAACATAAAGCTGAATCTCAAACTACAGGAAGTTAAGAAATGGATCGCCGAGTTTTAAATGCAGCTTTAAATACTACATCTGAAATTTAACAGTCATCGCACGTTATAGTGGTAATGTGATTGCCCTATTTCGAACTACTAGCATGACATTTTGTTTAAATATTATTTTATTGTGTATATGTTTTGCTTTGACCAAATTCTACCTACTTTTATCAAACCTTTATTTTATAAAATTGTAAAACTATTTAGAGTTAACTTAAAATTTATAATTTGTATGTATTGTATAATAATGAATAACAATTTATTTACGTTTTTATTATTTTCTTTACCACGTATTTAATAGGTAGAGAGGGTATTCTATCCACCCCGAAATACATGTTTTGAGTCTCCCTGAATCCAAAAAAATCATTTTTATACAACGTCTGTGTGCGTGTGCGTGTCTATAGGCATGCCTGTAACCAGCATAATTCAAAAACGAAAAGTCGGATAAATACCAAACTTGGTATTTAGTTTCAGTACCTTCCAAAGATGCGACACGAAAATTTTAAGAAAATCTTCCCACCGTAGACTACCCTTTACATGGAAGATTTTTGGACATTTTTGTTTTTCTAATAAATGGCTCTAACGATTTTGATTAAAAGCCCATATATAAAACATGTTTGCGTTACAAGTATATTTGGAATTTTCTGGGAACAGCCTGTGAAGTTCACTTCATTTGGAATAAATTTTGTATAATCTTGTATACATAACTGTTAAACGTTAAGCAATAGATGGATACGTACTACTCCAAAAATATAGATACTTTTGAACACATAATTTATTTCAAATAAGTTTTTTTTTTACATATGCCAGTTCTGAGATATCTGTTATTAAACACCCGAATTGTTAATTTCTTGGTCATTCTTCAAGTCCTGCCAACATTCAGTTGTTTCTCGCGATTGCATTTTAAGGCCAGCACATAGCGTCCAGTTCTTAAAAATTTTACTATGATGTTCCCTTTGTATCTATAAAGAAATGTGTAATTAAACTATTTCGGGGAAGTTTATCTCGATTAAAATGAAGATAGGAAAATAATTTTTCGTAAGAATGTGTATATCCACTAATAAGCGCTAGAGGGTAGAGAAAGTCATGTGAATTTAACATCTTAGAGTTTTATTGTATGCATCAAATTAACACTTAAATCACATTAGCAAATTTTTCGTAAGCTCCAAAATACTACATTTTATTACTTTATTACTACATTTTATGAACATTTTTAGAAAAAGGTCCGTCTCTGTGTGTGTGCGTTTCTCTCACTCTCTCTCTTTCTCTCTCCCTCTCTCTCTCTCTCTCTCTCTCTGTGTGTGGGCGTGTGTGTGTATGTGTCTTTGAACAGCATAATTCAAAAACGAAAGTTCGGATAAACGCCAAACTTGGCATTTTGAGGAATTAATTGTTCTTTCACACAAGCCGTGTGTTGGACAGAGCTGGAAAGGTAGAATCAGATGACTGAAAAATTCAATGCCATAGTCGGGATGACTGGTTCAAATCCCGGCTATGGCATTGAAGTTTTCAGTCATCTGATTCTACCTTTGGTATTTGGATTTAGTACATTTCAAAGATGCGACACAAGGAGTTTCAAGAAAATCCCCTATAACAAACTGCCTTTACATGGAACATTTTCTGAAATTTTTGATTTCCTAAACAATGCATCTAACGATTTTGATTAAAGTAGCATATATTAAAGGTATTTACATCACAAACATAATGTATATCTTGAATTTTCTGAGAATAACCTATGAAGTCCTGTTCATTCGGAAGGTATTTTATATAGCCTTGTATAACTGGTAAACGTTAAGGGATAAAGTAAAAGGTACTCACAAAAATGTGAGTCTCCTTAAAACTCATAAATTTTCTAATTAGTTTTTGTAGCATAAGCCATTTCTGAGATATACGTTTTCACTAGTCCGAATTGTTCATTTCTTGGTCATTTTCTTGAAGTCCTGTCAACATGCAGTTATTTCTCGCAATTGCATGGAAACAGTGTAGAATTTGTGTAATTTAGCTATTTCTGTAGAGGTTTATTTGGATTAAAATGTAGTACATAGAAAAATAAACTTTCAAAAGAATAGTTTGTATACTCAGTAATAAACAATACTGGGTGGAGAAAACCATGTAAATGTATCACATCGGATTTTTTAAAATTCGTTTTTCTGAAGTAAAAAAACAAATCTCTAGTGCAGGTAAGAGTTAGAGAAGGTAATAAACAATAGTAGGTAAAAAATGCTCATGTGAATATAATGCATTAAAGGTTGTTGATAAACGATGAATTCTACAGAACGAAACGAATCATTGTTCATCCTTTTAGCCAATATCTACATATATTCACTATTTTCTACTTGAAGTAGTTCCCTCCAACCTGTGTACTATTTTAAAAATTTCATGTTGCTTCCACCTCTTCTGCTTTCCTTAACGAGCTGTATGAGCTTCAACATCCAGGGGCTGTTTCTGTTGCACTTAGTCCACGAGACACCAAGGCAATCTGAGTAAAATGCCTCGCCCAGATGCACGGACCCAACATCCGGATGGAAAACATTTTCCTCTCGCTGGCGATAAAGACAAACAAATAAATAATGAAAAAGAAAAGTGAGCAGAGATATGTGAAGCACTGCTTCATTAGCTCGATGGTAAATTAGCGTAATGAAGGAAGGAAACTGTCCGTTGTGGCCTCCGCAACTTTGAGATTGCGCCAAAAGCACCAGCAAATGAAATGGTGTTTAAAGTAATGAATGAGAATGAGCATGTACTGTAGAAATTCTTCTTGGGTTTGTTTACTGTTCCTCGTGCTTTCACTTTTGCTTCACTCCACCTCTTTCTCATCCCTTCTCTCATCAACTCTTTTCTCTCCGTAATAAAGTAGTGTTATTGCAAATTGGGTGCTGGAAATAAAATCCTAAAAGTTTGACTGAGTGAGGTGTACTTTTAAGGACTGTCAGATTCAGCTTCATAATTTTTTTTGGAAGGTAAGTGTTTAAGGTCCCTTTTAGAGACGCAGAAACAATTCTGAAACGACACTGCAGCTCACTCAGAAGGATAGAGAAATGACCTTATCTAAGATTGGAACTCTGGCTCTGCAGGTTAAAAATCAATGCAATCCACAAGTATAAAAAGTGAAATGTTTCTGTGACACGGGCCTGTGGTCGTGGTGATTCTTGGTGATGGGAACTTTCAAAGTATAATAAACCTACGATGTGGAGGGGGCGTTGTTGCTGTTCTATTGCTAATTAAACAAAATATCTACCGATTTTACCTATCCCCAAAAAACTGTTTTCCCAGCTGGCACATCTCTGTAATACTTCCCGAAAAGGACTCCGCATTTCCCCGACTTCTACGACCACGAGTCGTCACAACACGAAGATGTCTGAGGCATCCATAAGACTTGAACCCTGTAGTGAACCACGTGATGATTCAATGAATCACGTTTCAACTCGTAGGCGTTTCATATAGCAAAGACACATGAGGCTAACTCGAAAGCTTTTACTGCCACTGCTTCCAATTGGTTTCTTTGTATTTTCAAATACGTAAAAACTACTATAATTGGTTCACTCAAGGATTGGATTGTATTGTCAAGCGGAAGGCACTGATCCAGGAATGAGGATATTCAACCGACGCCCCAGGAGGGGGGCACCCCTCGGAGGAAGGGATGAGCTGCAGGGAGAACCGGGTGGCCAGAATCAGGATCGACGGTACAGCAATGACAGGGTACATACATTTTTAAGATACAGACACCCAGGCAGTCGTTCAGGCAGACCGGAGACCCCCGCGTAGGGTCCAAGGGGGCGATCCTTATATCCCGGCAACCAGCCGAGACGGAGAAAGTTCACAAAGTGTCGGCGATGGTGTTTCGGTGCAGCGTGACAGGAAAAGGATGATCTGTATAAACCCTCTGTGTAGGACGGGATCTACGGTCTGCCTGTCCATCTGTCGGTGTATGCATCTGGAAACTTGGGGACCTGTCATTGTTGTACCGTTGCTCCTGGATCCGGCCGCCCGGCGTTTACTCTCGCCTTCTCTTTCCTCCCGGGGACGCCATTATGGTTTGGTGCCAGTGTCCTCAGTAACAGAAGACAAGATAAGAAGACACCTTCAACCTCTGTCTAAACAACTGCAGTCGATCCAGCCTTAGAACTGGACTTAACTCACGTTAATTTGTAGCTGCAACACTATCGGAAAAAGATGTAAAATTCGTCTCCATCACAAGATGTCCTCTGTCAATAATTATATTTTCATTTCTCTTCACAAACCTAAATCCAATTCTACCAATTTGTTGACAGAGTTCAAGACTATGACGTTGCCGGTTCGTTATTAAATAAAAACTGGTGCACTTTCCTATTAATAGACCTTTTTGTACATCATATGCTTCTTTTAACTCTAGCTTATGCTATTTCTTCTCACTTGGAGTTCGCTATGTCCTTTACGCATATGCAACGCTCCACACAGAAACGCTGGTATAATCTACAAATTAACAATGTTATTCACAATGACAGTTGGATTTTCCTGTTTTAGTTTGTTAAAAGCATGCAACACAATTCGTTTCTCGTCTCTTTTAAAGGCTTATCTTTAGAATATTTTGACCAGAAGATATAAATATAAATAATTAAATAAAGAAATGGTAGTAAGATAAAGAAATAAATGCAATACATAATTTCTGTATATTAACGCAATGTATAATGTAATAAGCTAGAGTTGAAAACATTTCTCTAAGGAGAAGGTCATTAGCGCGTCATGTTAAGCAAAGTCATAGCAATAGCTGAAATAGCGAACGCGTTAATATAAAAGTTCTTGGAATGCAGAGTTAGACTAAAATTATGGAAAAGGGAAAAGTAAATGTAATTCTCAGAATCAGGGAGGGACTCAAAAGTAACAAGGTAAGAGACGCACATATAGGATTTTTAAGTATTGGCTAGCGCGTGGAGGGACGATGGTGGTGTAGTTTTAAAGTAGGCGGAGCTTGAGTTAAGAAATAAGCGTGCAAATCTTGTCAAGAGACACATTCGTTCGTGTACACAGTCGTGCATACATTCGTCACTCTGGATACTTGTGACGACTCGTGTGTTATTTTAAGCTCTCAGTGACGCGCTTGTGTGAGTAGGACTTAGCGACAATCGCGAGGGGTTTTACTGGTAAGAATTGTAATGACTCACGGTAAATTACTCTTATAGTTTCTTTATTGCGGAAACAGTTATTTCAAACCGTAACTTCGATACTGCAGAAGTTAGCCGGTAGGGTAATTCAATTTTATAGTTTCGAGTGCTACGATTCATAATGAATTTCATTCTTTATTTTTTAACGATAGCTCAAGTATTAGATCACATTAAATTTCTCAGTCAATTTAAACTGATATTATGCTTCACATTACACTCACGCATACCATAAGAAAGCACTCATACCTCTACCGCTGTAGCAGCCGGCAGCAGCATTAACAGCAGATGTTGAGGTGTGCGGTTTCAAGAAAGATACGACCGTCGCCTGTTATCAAAATTGGAGCCCAATCGTGGTACAATCCGCTTAAAATCGCACCAGCGCGCGACTTTAAAAATTCAAATAACGTAGTACGTTATCATATTTCATTTGATTGTCACTCAACAATATAACTGCACTGTAGAAACAGCCATGTTTATCGTCTTACTGCCTGCTCATCGTTATCGTATGAATGCAGTAGAGGAGTATGAGATACCACACAGAATTGAAGGAAACTCCAGTCTTCGTTAGTTTTTACAGTTCGTATTACATATTTACTATTTTATATTAATGAAAAGCTCTAACTGTGGTTGGTTAATAGACTTCTTGAAATCCCACAAATAATAAAGCATATTTAAGGCACTATATGTTATGGGCTGCTTTGGTTTGCCGCGTATCCCGAATAGTTAGTGACGTCATGTATTTACACCAGTTTGGTTCTAAGATTGGAGCGATAATACACGACAGCCTGCGCTGAAACTTCGCCCTGCCTGCGATTATTCAGAGGTACCTGCCATATGAGGCAGTATTTTTAACACTTAAATAATATGAGTCTAATTATGTAATAAAAAATAACAGCCCGCCTTAAAGCAATATGTGTGTAATATAATATATAAAATGTATGTAACAGTCATTGTATTATGTTTATAGTATTGTGTACATGTATAATAATGTTATGTGAATATATTACGTAGGTTTAACAATGTAGGAGCTGTGATAATAGAAGCAAAATACCTTCTGTACCAATCAGAATTATAAACTAAAAGCCAAAAGTTGCTAACAATGAGGTAACCTTGCGACAACAATAAACTAGAAAGTTTAATAAATGCTACTAATGATTCTTGGAACAATAATGTAATATTTAAAACAGCTTATAAATAGCCAATAAAAAACTAGAAAAGTTTTAAGTTAAATACAAGTATTCTATTGGAGTAGAATTAGCCAATCAGAGACTTGAAATAGAGTAAATATACGAATTTAGGCGGTAGAAGCTACAAGACAGCGTTCCAACCAGACGCTACAAGATTGCGTACCCGATCGGTACGATACAGGTTCAAAGTGAGACATAAAACTTCATTGTGGTGAGAATAATATAAAGTTTACGTGTTTAAAAAGTGCAATTAACAATAATCTCACAGCTCTACAGTAGGATATATCAGTGAAGTGTTATTTAATCGTGTGAAGGATTAATAAACAAAAATACAATACAATTATAATTTGTGTAAGCCTTATTCTTTAGCCGTACTACCCCTGCTAAGAGATACATGTTTCTGCAAATTACTATTGACGCAGCCGAGGCATACGTATATAATATTTAAATAAACATTAAAATACAAACTTGATTTTTAAAAGTGGGGGCGAAGGCCACCGGAAAGTTTTATACTGTTGTTGTAGTTTCATTATTGCTTACGTAATATGTTTTTACGTAAATTATTAGAACTTGAAGATCTTATATTGTGCTGCTTTTGTTTTGTTTGGTTACATAATTTTAACTGCCCCACGTATGGGAGCCAATTTGAAGTAGTTTAATGTTATTTATATTATTGAACATTATTGTAGCCCCACGTTGTGGTAGCCAATTTGCGACGGTATTACTTATAATGTTTGTTTACATCATGTGTTGAAGCCATCTTGTGACGTCATTCATTTGTTCGGTTTGTAGCTCCATCTAGTGTTAGCAATTTGTGGTAGTATTAGTGTTTGAAAGAATTTTAAGTTTTGTTTACTGTCCTCCGGCTAGCTATTATGTCGCAGTCGAACATGTCTCTTGATCAGAGTGTGTAAACGGAAAGGAACCTTTTATCCAAATATAACAGTGATGAAGAAATTTGTTTTACACATTTATTGTCCAACACGTTAACTATCACATTTATACATTGATCTTAACACTCGCCAAACTGAAACTGTTTTAATAACTTCATTACTAATCACTCTTAATTCGCGTACTTCAACTTTGTGTATAATTAATTTTATAATACTTTAGATTTTCGTAACTTGTGAATCTATAGCCGACGTATCTCATACAAATATTTTGACGAACTGACGAACTGAAGACGACGTGTAGTGCACAAAGAATTTTGATGAACTGAGCATGAAGCTACCTCTAACCTACCCTATTTATACTCCTGCATCCAGATACGCCTAAAGATTATAACTGAACTACTATTGGCTAATAAAACGCGCCAACATTAGCGTCTATTTTAATATCCAATGAAAATTATGAATACATATGCTTTAGGGAGAAAATATTCCAGAAGTTTCTAAACGGAAAAACGCGCCAACATTACGTAACTTCCTCGTTTCCAATAATGATAAACAGCTCACCCCCTCGCTGCATTATTGCGCGCTATTATTGACAGTTTCAGTAAGGTCGTATAAACTTATTTCCCAATAATATTTGCAATTAATAAACATCTGAAATCAATGTCACATAAAAATGCATATTCATATTACAATCATTATTTACATTTAAGTAATTTGTGATACAAATTACTGCATCACTGTACGTGGGGAGAACACTCCTAGAAACATATCTCCCGCAATACGTGGTGCAAACAGCAGTAATAAACAACTCCAAGTTTGGCTCTCCAACAATTTAACAATAATCTACTGCACATAGTATACGCCGGGTGGAAGGGAAGTCATTAAATTAATTTAAACCAGTTATAGATCTCATTATTTTGGAACATGTTATGTATCTTTCATTTGTTTTTTCTATGACCATTTTCTGCGGAGATATTTTAGGTTTTTCGAGAACGTAAAACGCACACGTTGTAGCTAAAGTGTAGTAGAATAAGACAGTGAGACGATGCTTCTCCCAAGTGCGTGTGGATGTGAACGTCATAGTTTGTCCGTGATTTTAATTAAAAACTAGAAAGATGACGAGAAGCCAAGCTTAAAAATATAAATTGGTGGGAAGACGCATTAACAGTTCCAAAAGTATAATTTAATACCGAAGCTACCCTTACTTTTATGCTTCTCAGCACGTTCATTTGATTATGGGTATAAAAACAATCAATGAATATTATTTTCGAAGAAAAGAAGAGCTCCTAATGCAATTTAGTTATTAATTTCACTGTGTTTTTGTTAATTACAATTTTTGGAACAATGTTCTATCGAAATTTGTTGTCTGCGACTATTACTGTCGCATCCGTAGGAGGAATAATAACAAAAAACAAATTCTACCATCCCTTAACAAATGCTAATAAAAGATATGAGAATTCTCTAGATATGGAAGTCCGTCTGGCCTCAGGTGAATGTATACCTGTGTTTTAAGTCAAATACTGCCAAATAATTTAAAAATGAAGTTGTAACAGAAATGTTTCTGGTATTTTCCATTTTGGATTATTAATGCTAGAATGTTTATCCTAAATAAGTTATATTTTGAATTTGATGAATACTAAAATATCACTCATCACTGTTATGACGCTTACATACATAATGACCTAGTTTGAAACTATCCTATGCGGTATTTTAATTGCTTTTACTTTCTCTACTACGTATAGTAAGTAGGGGAAGTATTGTATTCCAACCAAAAATTAGATACCGAGATTTCACCGAAAATACATGTTTTGAGACCCCCTGAATCCAAAAAAGGCATTTTTGGAAACATGTCCGTGTGTGTGTGTGTGTGTCTGTGTCTGTGAACAGCATAACTCAGAAACGATCATTTGGATAAACACCAAACTTGCTATTTAGATTCAGTATCTTCCAGAGATGTGACACGAAGGTTTTTAAGAAAATCCCCCCACCCCAGATTGCCCTTTACATGGAACATTTTTCGAAAATTGTAATTTTCTCAATAATGGCTCTAAGGATTTTGATTAAAACATCATATCTTCAAGATATTTTTATGATAAATGAAATGTATATCTCGAATTTTCTGGGAATGTCTCCAAAAGTGTTTTTCATTCTGAACGACTTTTGCATAACTGGTAAACCATAAGAGATGGAAAAATTTTACTACACAAATTTAGATCGCGTTAAAATATACAATTTATTTTTTTTTTTTGGTTGGGTGAACCATTTTCGAGATATTGCTTGTTATTCCCTTAAATGTTCCAATAGTTATACTCAAATTCGTTATCCATTTTTTTTGTCCTGGTAATGCAAAGAGAATGGAATACTCCACATAGCAATCACCTCTTAAAATATTTGACTATCGCTTAAAGGCTAGCAATTCCCTTGCATCTACAAGAAAATTAGCAATAAGATTAACATCTCGATATCTCGATTAACATGAAGCATAAGAAGAATAAGCGTTTGTAGAAATAGTTTGTACAAGAGTAAAGAAAGTCATGTGAGTGTAACACATGAGATTTTTTTGATTTTTTTATTTATTCAAAGGTAGAATTGCTAATAAGGCGCGAAATGAAAATTTAAATATCTCGCTTACTGCTCTGCGTTTTGAAAAATGTTAAGTATCGATGTTTATAAACAAATATTTCTGAAAATTATAACAAATACAATATTTCGATATGGAGCATATTTAAGAAAGAATACCATCGTTATTTATGCACATAAGCACCTTATCACTGAATAGCTCCGGGGTCTTGAGAGCAATTATGCACAGGCAGTAATAGTTGGAGAGGGAAGAAACGGGCGGGACCTAGCAGATCCGTGCTGTTTGTGCATGCTGTTTTTAATTTCTTCTCCAATGAGCCACCTTGAAGCTACAGTTTACCTCCCTCTTTCCGTCTCTCCTAATGCCCATTGGACCAGCAGTCCCTAATACCTAATTCCACAGATTGTTTTGGCTACTTCCGCCATCAACTCTCCGGAACGAGAGAACACTTCCGATCGCATTTCAAGCACAATGATCAGAAAGCATTTGTATACCCTTAAATATCTATTTTACTAGCATTTAATTTTCATTAGCACCACAGAGAATATTATTTTATCACCGGTTTTCAAAACATTAAGTTATAGTACGTTACACAGGGAGACATAGAAATAGGGAGTTAGTCGATGGAGAGGGAATAGGTAGGAGAGGATGCAAAGTGATGCAGTATTTTTAACACTTAAATGATTTCAGTCAAATTATATAATATATAAATTGAATAACAGCCCGCCTTGAAGCGATATGTGTATGTAATAATTTGTAAAATGTATATTACAGTCATTATAAATGTTTATATTATCGTATCCATGTTTAATAATGTTATGTGACTGTATTACGTAATTTAATAATGTAGGAGCTGTGAGAATAATATGTTAAACGTTGTTAACAATGAGGTAATAATGAGGTAACCTTGAGGCAATAATGATATTGAGAGTATAGTAATATTACTTCTGATTATTGGAGTAATAATGTAATTTTAGTAACAGTTTATAAAATAGCCTATCAACAACCAGAAAAAGCTTTCATTAAATGAAGGTATTCTATTGGATTGTGAATAGCCAATCAGAGACTTGAAATACAGAAATGTACAAGTTTAGACGGTTGAAATCAATTCAGTTGCCTGCAGACAGTGCTCATAACTGGGTGCGTTGTTTGTGCGTCCTCGAGAGATTTAATACGTATTCGTGTGAGACGAAAAATACGTTTACGTGTTAAAAAGTGTAATTAATTAATAAAAAGAATCTCAAAGCTCTGTATATCAGTGAAGTGTTATTTAAATCGTGTCAATCATTAATAAAAGCAGTGAAGTAAAATTGTAATCTGTGTAAGCCTACATTATTAGTTGCACCACAACCCTACCAAGAGAAACGAGTCTCTAACAATAATACTGACGCAGCCGAGGCAAACATAAATATTTAATACTTAAAGAAACAGTCAAATTACAAGGCCACCTGAAAGTACATTTGGGGCGAAGGCTACCGGAAACTGTTTACCATACGTGTGGTTGCAACTACTACAAGTTCGGCTCCCCAACAGTTGAAATATAATAAAACTCCTTCAATACAAACTACTTCAAATTGACGCTCAAAGCGTGGTAAAAAAAATAACGTAACAAACCATTTTCTTCAAAAGGAGAGAAACTAAAGTATTTCGACATTTAGTATAATGGCGCGAGTAGAGCTGCGGATTTTACTGTATATAGAATATAAAAATTTCAATATTTTACCTTTCAAGGCAGAAGCAACTGCCTAAAGAATGTTTATTTATGTATCTGGATATACAACATTGGAAGAAACATTAATGGGGGAAACAGGAGCAGAAACAAACAACAAAAGTAAGGGTTTCTGAAAAGAAATTACAACCAGAGTTGAGGATATTGAAAAGCAAGAAATTATAAGTAATCTCAGGGAAAATAGATCATTCATATACGATAAATAGTTTAAAATGAAACGGAGAAAAGTAAGATACATCGAAGTAGGCCACAGAGAGGACAGAATGGGACATGCATGGTTGTATGTACTGATATAATTAATTTACTTCTCTAGAATAAAGCAAAGACGTAGGATTGAATAATCGAGGAACAGGTGTAATGAATTTAAGTGGTATAATAGGGAGAAGAAGGGGGTAGAGATGTACTAAATATAATGGATTACATGACAATTGGCATTATATTCTAGAATACGAGGATACGGATAAAGAAAGAGAATACTAGAGAAATGGACAAATTTACCAATAGAGCTAAACGTTAGGAAGATTGTTAATACAAGATCAAATGAATATATGGAGAAAGCAGGAAAATATTTAGAAAAAAAATCTGATGTGTTACAATCACATGACTTTCTCTACTCTTGTACAAACTATTTTTACAAACGCTTATTCTCATATGCTTCATTTTAATCGAGATGTTAATCTTAATGCTAATTTTCTTGTAGATGCAAGGGGAATTCGTAGGCTTTAAGCGATAGTCAAATATTTTAAGAGCTGGTTGCTATGTGGCCATTCCATTCTCTTTGTATGTACAGGAACATAAAAAATGAATAATGAATTTCCATTTGAGAAAACGTATAAGTATTGGAAAATTTAAGGGAATAACAAGCAATATCTCGAAAATGGTTCACTCAACAAACAAAAAAATGTTTATGACATAAATTGTGTATTTTAACGCGATCTGCATTTTTTGTATAGTAAAACTTTGTCTATCTCTTATGGTTTACCAGTTATGCAAAAGTCGTTCACAATGAAAAATACTTTTGGAGACATTCCCAGAAAATTCAAGATACACATTTCATTTGTCATAAAAATATCTTAAACATATTTTATTTTAATCAAAATCGTTAGAGCCATTTTTGAGAAAATTAAAATGTTCGAAAAATTTTCCATGTAAAGGGTACTCTGAGGCGGGGGGGATTTTCTTGAAAATCTTCTTGTCGCATCTATGAATGATACTGAACGTAAACACCAAGTTTGGTGTTTATCCGACTGTTCGTTTCTGAGTTGTGCTGTTCACAGACACACACACACGGGCATGTTTCCAAAAATGCTTTTTTTGGATTCAGGGGATCTCAAAACATATATTTCCGGTGAAATCTCGGTATCGAATTTTTTGGTGGAATACAATACTTCCCCATTATATATACAACAGAATGTTAAATATAAGGGGAAGAGAAATAATATGTAACTCCATTATATTTTAAACATTGTATAAATTGCATGTAAGTTCAAAGTAAACAATAAATCGTTCATTTACATATGCATTCTCTTGTTTATCGGGTTAGTCACTAGCCTGTTCATGATATTCATAAGAAGTACTGGTGTATTCATGCTTGTTTTGAGCTGCATCAGGCAAGAAGAACGTTTCATCCCCTACTTATTTTCTATTAAACATGTATAAAAGTACGGAGCATCTAAGAAAACCCAGATCTACTTCGCTGTTAAATGTGGAGTACTTTAGAGTCGTAGATGGTTTTAATGCATCAGGCAGTGTAGCTCTTTGTACCACGAGATGGCAGAGTTTTGGCAGAGACAAGAAAATGGGATTTCTCTCCCCCCTCCCCCTCTCCATCAACAGGCTTATAAATGTTGCAGGCTGACTATCTTTGTTTGTGAGGCAGCATCTTTACAACACTCCGTTTTTCACGCTTTTCCCGTGCCAACTTTATTATTTCGTGCAATGTGCTGCTTCTTTAAGAGTCTAATTCACGTTGGATTACAAGTACAGCTTCGCCTCATTTCAACCGATGACTAAGGAAATTACCAGGAGAAAACAGAGGTGGAGGAAATTTCGCAAAGCCAATAGCAGAATCGCCTATCTCAGCAAGACAAGACTTTTTGTTTCCTTCTCCTTCTGCAAACGACAGTTTGAGAGAAACAAGTTGAAAGTTTTACCATTCTAAGGATAGCAATCTTGTTCTTTTGACTTCGAAATGGAAAATTAAAAAGCTTGTCTCACTACGCATGTAAATTATGTTCCATAGTCTTGTTTAAACTTTATATCTCCCTGTTGCCTGGGTCTTATCATTTATTTATTTTCTGACTTAATATGTTCCGGGAGCTGAAGCGAAAAAATAAAACCATCAGAAGCTATATTTTCTTAGTGCGTGTAAAATATTGGCTCATGTTCTTTTTTACTTTCTCTACTACGTATAGTAAGTAGGGGAAGTATTGCATTCCACCCAAAAATTCGATACCGAGATTTCACCGGAAATACATGTTTTGAGATCCCCTGAATCCAAAAAAAAGCATTTTTGGAAACATGTCCGTGTGTGTGTCTGTAAACAGCATAACACAGAAACGAACAGTCGGATAAACACCAAAATTGGTATTTAGGTTCAGTATCTTCCAGAAATGCGACACAAAGCTTTTCAAGAAAATCCCCCCACCCCAGATTACCCTTTACATGGAACATTTTTCGAAAATTTTTATTTTCTCAGAAATGGCTCTAACGATTTTGATTAAAATGTCATATGCTTTAGATATTTTCATGACAAATGAAATGTATATCTCGAATTTTCTGGGAATGGCTCCCAAAGTATTCTTCATTGTGAACGACTTTTGCATAACTGGTAAACTATAAGAGATAGACAAACGTTTACTACACAAAAAATGTAGATCGCATTAAAATAAACAATTTATGTCATACACATCTTTTTTGTTGGGTGCACCATTTTCCAGATATTGCTTGTTATTCCCTTAAATTTTCCATACTTAAAATTAGCAATAAGGTTAACATCTCAATATCTCGACTAACATGAAGCATGTGGAGAATAAGCAGATTTTTTTAATCTGTGAACTTTTGTGATATTCGCTTTTATAGCATTAAATTAAACTTCAATCAGCCGGAAAGCAATATTCTCAATCCTCACAAAATGCAGTTACTCTTAGGAGCTAAGCTATCCAATTGCACAATGGTCGTGGACTGGACGACCCGTGTCGCAGACGAATAGTGCCTGTATTTTAACAGTTGAGTTCTGGCAGTTGCATGTGTTGTGTGTTGGTTATGTTTGAGTGTACCTTGCAGTGCATACATTTCTATATGATGCATATGTTAAATAACTTTTGCAAGAAAATATAGAACAAAACTCTATCTTAGGTATCCAGATGTTGCAACTCGTGGATTCGTAGCAGGGAAGTTACGATAACCTTGCGAATAATGTCAAGTGCAAATCTTGCGCTGAATGAAGGTAAATCTGATTGCTAGATTAACATCGCCTTCTCTATCCATTACATTATACAACTTCTATGCATTCATATACGTGATCTGTGGCCCGGCTATAAATCGAACGCATGGTATTAGGCAACTTCGGGATTTGAATCCATTTAATACTTTCATTAATCGTGTGATGCCATCTCTCTGGTTAAAGGATACTTAACTTGCAAAAGAGAAAGGAAAAACAGAAACATATAATAACAAATATTAATTTGTGTTAAATAGCTAACGGAATTAAGATATTAATAATGATATTGTCTAAGCATAGTCTACATAATTACCCTCGGCACATTGAATGTGAAGCTTTTTCTTTTATTCATAATGGTCTTCTCCCCCCTTAATTTTAGTGTGAAGTAGGAATTTAAAACGAGTATTTAATAAAGCATGGTATCCAGAAAACTTAATAATATTTATATATGTAACGTTATCAAACATTTCGCAAAATAGGAAAATATACAAAGAAAGACACAAAAATGTAAACTCGAAGGAGTAACAAATAATGTAATAATGCAAATATAGACTAAATTCTATTAATGTATTATTTTTATGTCACTGTTAGCAGATATCGCGTATTTTCATTGTATGTAAGTGTTTAATAAGAGCTTTGTGATTTTATTTACTCAAATACTGTCATAAATGTATCAGTATTTAGTGTAAAACGAAAACGCAGTTAATTCAACAACTAAAACGCTTGTGCCATTTTCAATTTCTCTACTACGTATAGTAAACAGGGGAAGTATTGCATTCCACCCAAAAATTCGATACCGAGATTTGACTGGAGTTATATGGTTTGAGACCCCTGAATCCAAATAAAGTATTTCTGGTAACATGTTCGTGTTTCTGGCTGGCTGTCTGTGTGTCTGTGAACAGCGTAAATCAAAAATGAAAAATGGGTTGGTACTAAACTTGGTATTCAAGTTCAGTATCTTTCAAGGATGCGACACGAAGATTTTCAAGAAAATCCCCCAAACTCAACTATCCTGTACATGGAACATTTTTCGAAAATTTTTATTTCTAAAGAATGGATCTAACGAACTTAATTAAAATGCCATATATTAAAGACGTTTACATGACAAATAATGACTTGAATTTTCTGGGGATAGTCTTGTGTAAGTGATAAACATTAAGCGATACACAAAGACGTACTACACAGAAAATTCAATCTCTTTAAAATAAGCATTTTTTAGCATAAGCCATTTCTGAGATATCCGTTTTTAATGGTTAGAATTTTTCATTTCTTCGTTATTCTTTAAAGTCCTTTCAACATTCAGTTGTTACTTGTGATTGCATGGAAACCGTATGGAATTTTAAGACCGGCATATAGCGTCCAGTACTTAAACATTTGACTATCGCTGTTCTCTTTCTATCCTAATGAAATGTGTAATGTAGCTATTTCTACAAAGTTTTATTTAGATAAAAATGTATTAGATAGGAAAACAAGGTTTATCAAGAATAGTTTGTATACCCACTAATAAGATACGGGGTAGAGAAAGTCATGTGAATTTATCACAGGCTTTTTCACTCAGCTTTGCATGTTCTTAAACCGCATTAGGTAATCACGTTACCGAAGGGGTAAAGGGAATGGACATGCAGTGTAACTTACGACAAATGAAGTTCTGGTTACGAACTGGCACTCCGCAAACTTGCTGGTCGGACCATAAGCTCCTCTCCCACCGGGTGCTCCACAACTACTTTAATCTTTTCTATCCGCTACATAACGAAATTCTTTTATATATAATAAGCACTTTTAAGGTCTCCAGCTGTACTATAATATTGGTATATGACTATGAATGAAACTTTTTATTATTACTTTAAACAAAGCAAATTTTCGGAAGGAATAAGTGCACGTTCTTGCAGTAGGTTTTAGAATTTTGCGTGTTAAGTACAAGACAGAATGAGTGCATTATTTTAATAGCACTGTGCCTAAGTAACCTCCCTTCCATGCGTGCCATAAAGGCCATTTACACATGAATTTGATTTATTACTCCAGGGTTGAAATATTTATTAGTACATTATGCAACAAGACTATAATGGTAGTAATTAAGATGCAAGTATGTTTATGAAACGATCTGTAGCAAGTTTAATAATTTTCATACGAGTGTCTTGGTTGCCATTATAGTCAAGTTGCATGCGACTGTTTTTGGTCGACCACACTATAATTTAAAAACTTTGAGTTTTAACAAAAAGATCTTGCCTTATTATTGTGTGTAATTGTTGATTGGTTGGCAGCACTGATGGCAGGACCTTGAATATGTTTTTCAATAGATGGCAGCACTATTGAGTCCACGCCATATTTATTGATTTTTACAGGTAACGTGAAAGCAACACGTTTTGAAACAAGGTAAATGAACAGAATTTATTATATTTTAAATACACATTTCTTTATCTGGGGAAAGGATCCCAGTGGACTACTACTTTGAAGGTATGCGCTCTAGGTGAGATACGCGCGCCGCCGAGTAAGATCATAAAAAACTGAATGCCATAAGTCAGTTAAAGGTTCCTTAATAACTATAATACCTTTGACCGCTTTTAATATAAATATCAGGCTCTCTACCAGGATCTCTCTGAAACTTCACTAATCTACATCGTTCCTAGGGGGCTTTTTTTCTTATTTTATTCACAACGTTGAATTAAGAAACTTACTTTGTTTCTTCCTTCATTTCCTTCCAGTGCATGATTATGGATTTCTATAATACACCAATTGCTTTTATCCTTTATCGTTATGATTATTGATACTTAATTTTCCTTACTTCTTTTTTTATTTTATTGATACTCCTGTATAGTCATCATAAACAGTCGAGGCACATTTAGCATATCAGTATCCGACATAGGCTGTCGAAAATGAATAATAGCTTGTAAAGTCCTTTCACTCTGTTTAAATTTTGTGTAATTTTGTACAACCGCGAAGCCATAGGAGAGAGAGAGAGACTAACTTCAGAAAATCGTGTAGTTCATTAAAATATGTTGTTTATATCAAAACTGTTGGTACATAGCATTAACAGATTTTCAAATGCCTCGTGCTCTACTATGCTTTCCTAAGTGTGTCATCTGGTGAAAGATGCCCGAAATTTTTTTATTCTCCTTTTTTCTTTTCTTTGCAAGAGTCGTTACTGTGAGTGTCGAGAAGTAATTTATTCCACTATCACTTCGACGTCTGAATTTATTGCTCCCTGCTTCCATACATAATGACGCCACATATTTTGTGTAACTAAGTATTTAATGCTAGATTTAAATCCGTTTTAGCCAATCATATTGTAACTAATATAACCCAGTTATAAGAATCACCCGGCGGAGAGCGATGGATTTTTTGGGCGTAAAAATCCATAGCATGGTTTCTTTTGGAGGGGAAGTAAAGCCGGTGGGCCCGTGTTGTAGATTTACGACACGTAAAAGAACCTCAAGCCTGATAAGGAAGCATCTGAGCAAAATTTCCTGTATTTCATGCCCAATATAGCATGGGACGTTAAGAACCGCAGTAGTTAAGGAGCATCCATAAATAAACCTCAATTTAGTTTAATTACATTTTAATGAATGGTGAAACATATTAGGTAGGTATAGTTATGAGACTGTACTACGTCATATTTTAAATTATAGATCCTCGTTAAAGAGCAATTATGGGTCAGTTAGCAACTTTTCTGTAGCTGAAGAAAGTTTAAAAGCATAGCACCCTATGTTTTTACTTGAAATGTGAAATGAATCCGTATTAATGTAGAAACGATTCAAATCAAGTTTACAGCAATGGGGGAAAAATGGTCATGAATAAAGAATGAAAGTTGTTTGTGTGTCTTATGATCAGACAGAGGGATTTTAGCAACTAAACAGAGCAATAGTGTTACCGCACGGAGTATAGGTGACGTCAGGTACCGTGCCACACACTCCTCCCCTTCCCTTCGAGCACCCAATGTTGTTGTGACTGTTCCATTTATTCCCTGCATACAAATCATGGAGAAGACTGCAATATGCCTAAAGTAAGAATCGTATACCAAAACCATTATTACAATTAGCATCGTTTGTGGCGGAATTTGGCACGAAAAATTTCAGCACAAATTACTAAATAGTCAGATATAACGCATGTTTCATAAAGCTCAAAAGAGTTTAAAATATCATTATGCCACATGTCTAGCGCATGGTCGTTACCCAGTTGCGAAAGGAATTAAAGCCTGTTTTCCCGGATGTTGATACTTTTATAGCCAACGTGAAAGAGGTATTTCGCAAGGCACCTCAAGAATCAAAACACTTAAGGGGACGGAACCTGGAATTCCCTTGGTTCCAAGTGTAAGGGGGACGTGGCTACAGGCTATACTCAATATTACGAGAGAGTTGTTAGTGTACGAGTAATCAATGCCTTTGACGAGAGAAAAATGCTGTTATACGTTCAACCAAGGAAATATTTTCACCAGGTTTATTTTAACATTCTTCATATTTTCAGAATAATTTCAGTAATGTTCCAATTACAATAACGTATGTATTTGTAAGCACACACCTAAAAATACCGGAAGCTGTTGAGGCAATAGAAGAGATTTCAGAAACACTTCATCCGGTATAAAGCTGGAACTTTTAAGTTTCTTTGTTACCTTTTTAGAGTATTTTAGAGGAGAATTCAGGGTATGCAGAAATGTGTAAACCGAGAACGCGGCAGAGAATCTCGAGCAAATCTGATATTTCGAATTTTACTTGCTCCTAATCGTTCGAGTGATATGTAGCGTAGTTTTTCAAAATATAACAACTGTCTGCATGCTAATCTCGTGCATTTATGCTCAATGTATTTCGAAAATACATTACTGTTCATTGTTAAACTCAGAAAACTGTAAATTTTGTTACTTACATTCAATATAATATTGACAATATAATATAATAATTGCAGTCTATATAAAATCAGTAAGGAAATATTTTCACCAGCTTTTTTTTTAGCATTTTTCATATTGTCAGAATAATTTCAGTAACTACAATAACATGCATTTGCAAGCATATACACTAAAAATACCAGAAGCTGTTGAGACAATAGAAGAGGTTTCAGAAACACTGGGTATAGTATAAAGCTGTAACTTTAAAAAAAAGGTGACAAAGAAATTTAAAGTAGTTTACAGAAGAATTCAGGGTATGCAGAAATGTGTAAAACAAGGGACGCGGCAGAGAATCTCGAGCAAATCTGATATTTCGTTTTTTTTATTTTCTCCTACTACGTCTGGTGATATGGAACGTAGTTTTTCAAAATATAACAACTGTACGTGCTAATCGCATGCAATTTATGTTCAAAGTATTTCTAAAATACATTACTGTACATTGTAAAACTATGTAACAGAAAAGCCAATGTAACGCAGATTTCTGTACATAAATAATGTAATTAAATAATGAAGTAAAGTAATTGCACGCTACATATCTACATTGGTTTTATCCGATACTGCAGAATCGTGATTAAACTGCTTTCGAAGCAGGGTGTAGTGCCTTCAAATGTTTGTTTGTTTACAGAGAACACTACAAGGTTCCTAACTGCTTTCCTAACTGGATGGTTGACTTACTAAATCCCTCTGCCTGCTTATGATTAGTAAATTTTTACCTTTTATTACGAACGAGGTCAATGTACACGACACGCGAAAGACAGTAGTATATTTCATGACCGTACACACAAAAACTGACCTTCAATCGTAATATTCATTGCGATACTTCAATGGAATCTGTGCTTTATTTATATTTCATTCCATTCTTCCCTTTTGTTTTTCTTTTCTTGGTTTTTCATTCGCAACAAAGAAGCTCCTCGAGAGACATCTAAGTTCATTTTGTCACAAAATGCATGTAGTGATTTGTTTTTCGAGTTCTACGTTGAATAACGTGAATGAGGAACGTGTGCTTGTCTTCTGTTGGTTCTCTACTCCATCGTTTGTGGTTACATTCATTCAGAAGGGGCATATAAAGAGAACAGCTCCGAAATAAACAAAGACGTAAAGTTTTTTGCATCTGCTGCAGAATGGGAAAGAAGGGTTATCGAAATGTAACAGCACTTCCGTCGAGGAAGTTCACCATTGGAGTAGCACAATGCACCCTGGTTTTTGTAGAATAAGCAGAAAGAACACGCGGTGAAGTTGAAGCAATCTAGAAGTCAGAATGGTGTCCAACAACAAATAAAAAAAAGCTTCAGTCTGTGGCGTTTTGAATATCGAATTCCTAGCTATAATTCGAAACGACCCACCTATTGAAGTCGACCGAGACACGGAAAATTGATGGCTTCTACAGAGAATAAAAAAAAGGCTCCAAATCCCTCGATATCTCTAGGGGAGCCTCGCAGACTAAACATCGAAACGTCAGCGCCCTTCCACGAGCTTTAACCAAACCACGCCGCGCGATGGAAGAATATCTGATCTTGTCAATCTTCCCTTGCATTGATTTTACATCTATGCATAATTCATTTTCGCTTTAGAAATTACTGTTCCTTCTCCGAGAGAGCTCTCCAATTATTTCCTCTGAAGCATTCTAATGTAAATGCCCTTTTAATATTTATGCAATTTGTTGCCCACAATTTATGCCACCTTATTAGCACAATATTAAGCTTGAAAGATAAGATCAATAGGATCATTTGAATCTATATAGAACCGGAGTCTTTTATAATTTACTTAAAGCATAAAAATGTTAAAAATATCGTTGTTGCTAAATCATTTCTTCCTTTTATTAATTATCTTTGCCTTACTTACCGTTTTGTGGGAGGAGTTTAAATCTTAAATGACGTTTATTTTGTCACGCCCCATTCTTTTGTACACATAGTCATCTAAAACTTCTCATTTGTTCCTTTGAATTACACTTTCATAAACTCTGATTATTAGAAAACAAATATCTGATGCTACATTCGCATAGTTTTCTCCACCCACTCTTCTACAAACTATTTTTACAAAAGCTTATTATTCTCACTACTTCTGGTTAATCTAGATAAACTTAAATTCACATTTACACATTTCGTTGCATGATGCAGCAGGAAAGCCAATATTCAGATTTGGAAATTCCACGCACTTTGCATGGTGACTAGAAAAAAATCTGATATGTTACACTCACACGCCTTTCTCTACTCTTGTAAAAACTATTTTACAAACGCTTATTCACCATATACTTCATGTTAATCGAGATGTTAATCTTATTGCTAAATTTCTTGTAGATGCAAGGGAAATTGGTAGGCTTTAAGCGATAGTCAAATGTATTAAGAACTGGTTGCTATGGAGCATCCCATTCTCTTTTTATGTACAGGACATAAAAAAATGAATAAAGAATTCCCATTTGAGAAAATAAGTATTGAAAAATTTAAGGGAATAACAAGCAATATCTTGAAAATGGTTCACTCAAAAAAAATGTAGGTATATGACATAAATTGTGTATTTTAACGCGGTATACAGTTTTTGTGTAGTAAAATTTTGTGTATCTCTTATGGTTTACCAGTTATGCAAAAGACATTCCCAGAAAATTCGAAATATACACTTCATTTGTCAAAAATATCTTAAACCTATGATATTTTAATCAAAATCGTTAGAGCCGTTTTTGAGAAAAGTACAATTTTCCAAAAATGTTCTATGTAAAGAGTAATCTGGGGTGGGGGGATTTTCTTGAAAACCTTCGTGTTTCATCTCTGGAAGATATTGAATCTGAATACCAAGTTTGGTGTTTATCCGACTGTTCGTTTCTGAGTTATGTTGTTCACAGACACACACGGACATGTTTCCAACAATGCTTTTTTTGGATTCAGGGGGCCTCAAAACATATATTTCCGATGAAATCTTGGTATCGAATTTTTGGGTGGAATACAATGCTTCCCCTACTTACTATACGTAGTAGAGAAAGTAAAAAAAAACGAATAACCAACTTCCATTTGAGAAAAGTATAAGTATTTGAAAATTCAAAGCAATAATAAGAAACATATCGGAAATTATTAACTTGGGAAAAAATCACATAAATTGTGTGCTTTAGCCAGTTCTAGATTTTTTATGCAGTAATATTTTTTTCTATCTCTTACTGTTCACCAATTGTGCAAAATACATTCATAATGAAGGCATCTTCAGAATCTATTCCAGAAAATTCCATATATTAATTTCATTTGTTATGAAAATAAATTTAGAAAATTTGCATTTTTATAAAAATGCTTTTGGGGGACATTTAGGGAGTCTCAAAGCATGTATTTCCGGTGAAATTTCGGTATAGAATTTTTGTTTGGAATATAACACTTCCTTTACTTACATCCCCTATTATAAATATTGTGCAGTGATAGCTTTCAAAATAATATTGAGTAGGATAAGCATGTTTTACGTTGTCACAACATCTTTCAAATTGTATTTTCCTTAAATAAGTTAATGAAAACAGCCATAATAAAAATATTAGATTCCAGAATAATTTTAGTTGTAATGAATCTAAGTGTCATATTATGCCTAAGATTGGACGTCAATACCAACTTTAGAAGTAAGAATGCTTAGTTGTTAAAACTAATATTAAGTTAACTAACAGCAACTCCTAAAACAAATGGTACTCAGCATTTTAGTCTCGATCACTCTCTTTATGACAGTAACGTAGTATCCTTCTAGATCTCCTCTGTTAAAATCAAAATCTGTTTTAAAATAAGTGACTGAAGAATACATTTCTTGTTTACAAGTATAAGAAATATTGCCTTATATCATGACATTGATTCAGAGCGCCAGTATGCCAGCTTTAGAAGGGCGTAACGAAACTGCAACTGTAAGTCCGCCAGCAGACGGAGCCCTGGCTTGTTGATCACTTTATGAAGGGAAATCTGCCCCCCCCGCAAAAAAAATATATATATACCAGGTGAGTATTCTCAGCTTGCAGATTGAGAAGTTATTCAGTCCCGGTGTTGTACAGACTGTGTCATAAACACTGTCGTATGAATTTCGGCATAAATGACTGCTTTGCACCGCTGTACGTGCAGTGACTTTCAGTTGTAGCGCAACAGTGTGCGCGTTGGCTTTCAATGGTGAAGGTCCAGGTTCAAATACTGCCACTTGAAGGTGGTTTTTAAGTTTAGTAAATTTAACGAGAACTGATAGTTTGGCATAGAAGTGTCGTTTTATTGAATTAGTTAAATTATGTGAATTTCATTAAAACCCAAATTATTACTTGTTAGAATATGCTTTAATACCCTACATTCTTCGTCAAACCAGTCCTTATCATATATGTAAACCTTCTTTTTTGTTTTCATTTCCTCTCCCGCCCTTAGCATAACTGTATTAAGGATATTTATTGTATTCTCTATTTGATTATTCTTAACCATGAATGTTACTCCACAAAGACATATCTTTCCTTAATTTGAATCTAGAGTCTGTTTAAATGTGTCACAAAATTCTTCTTTCCATTTATAGCTAATATACTCTTTTATTACAATAGCTTTCCACACTTATATTGTATTTTACTTGTGCTGTGTGCATCATAAAATCCACAATCAGTGGATAATGCCCGCTAGTTGAGCTTAAATTTAATACCTTAAAATTCCTTAAAATATGCCCTAAATTCGGAAACCACAACACAAAATCTATTACACTCTGCCCATTATTGCTAACAAAGGTGCATTCTCCTTGTTCATCTTCCCCATATTTTCCATTCAAAATTTCTAAAGCATTCAACTCACAAAAATCAATAAAATTTTCACACTCTTTATCAACAAATTTGTCCTTGCTTTGCCTAAATTTCTCACTTTTAAACACAATTTCATCACACATCCTATCATTTCCAACATATGTATCACTTTCCCCTATTCCTGATATTAAAGTCTCCCAGTCTCTGCAGTTACAAATTTCTCCTTAAGTGAAAAGAGAAAAACAAGTGGAAATGGGACATGAAAAAGCTTAAAAAACAAGATAATTTATTGACAAGAAATTGTAAAATGCAAATAATCTGTAGTGATTGTCTACGGAATGAGTGGCCAGGCTCAAAGTGCAGTAGACAATTAAATTGTAAAGCTCTTAGCACAATAAATAAATAAATAAATAAATATGCTTTAATGAATAATAAATGCAAGAAATGAACAAAGAGCTCAGTTATTCGCAGGCGTGATTTGAACTTCGGACCTACGCCATGACTGTCCAGCATGTTAACTATTGCGCTAATAGAGCACGTTAACAACGAGCACCATGTAGCCCTAATCAGCGGGCTGGTGAGTGTGGTGTCAGCACCTGCATTTCGCATCGCCTGTAAAATATAAGGTTGCCTAGTTACCAATCCGCAGGATGAGAAGACTCACGCGGTATATACATATTACTTTTGTGCAATACATTTAATATTCACAAATTAAATCCACTCCCACAATCGTTTTAGTTTGTCAGTATCTCTGCTACTGTAATAGTTACTTACATAACTGTATAGGAAAGTGAGCTTTTTCAGAACGAGTCAGATGTTTACGACCGAAACGAAGCTGAGGCAGAAATATTCAAAGCGAGTCCTGCAGTTGCGTACAATATTTTGTTTCATACTCTGTCGAAATGCATTGGTTCAATAGTATTTGCATATTATGTTGGACATGGACGCAGTCATATGCTTCATATGCTCATTGCAGGTCCAATGCATTAATTTGGAGTATGGAAAAAAACTCGTGGAAAAGTTAAGTTTGACGTACTGGTTTGGAGACGGAAAAAGCGTGAAATTACAGATGGTATGAAAAAAATAAAATTACCACACCTGATGCCCAGCTGTATGTGTCTTAATGTATCTTTAATTTCAATTGTTCAGCACATGAAATAAAAACCATTCCCCTGTATGAAATTATGCACAAATGAAGCAAATAATAACATTATTTCATTCTCGAAGACAATCGAGTTGCATTTGCATAGAGGTTATCTCTCGAGTTTCTCGATTTATCTGCTAATAACATATGTCATCTGCATGTATTATGCTTTATTGGAGAAATAGTCCAATTAAATCGCACCCGAGTTATTTTTTCTTACTTCTCATGCAAACCTATCGATAAAATAAAGCAGTATAACATTTTAAGAACCAACCATTATCCAAGATGGTACACATACTACAATTTATGAACTCTTTCCCACTGCTTTAAACATCTCATAAGATTCTTCATTGAGCATCAGATAACACAAATGTATAATTACTTGTGTTTAGAAATAATTATCTTAAACTACATCTGTTTATTTTAATTTAACAAATATTTATAAGTTTATTGCATTCCTATGATGCATATTCAGTTCACCACAATAAAGATAATACAGTGTGTTCCGAAAAGTTTCTCACCCCTACTGCATTGTTTGCAATCAACATTATTTGTCAGCAATTTAAAATACGCGTTCCTTATGCTTGTCTTTATTATTAACGTTGGCAACACATGTCAAGGAGTCAGGTGGGATAGTTCTCATTCGCGGCATTGTTGTATTGCATTAGCAGCACGCATGTGAAGAAGTATTATTTTGAAATTGAATCGTTTTTCTTATCTCTTTACGCCTATGGTCATTTCTCATCATTAAAGGTAAGTCAGAACTGAAAATATGGCAATTTCTTAATCTTCAGGGTTTATCCTTTCATATTCAGTGCAAAACGGAAGATTACATGGTTTTAAAATCCTTTAACACAGGCTTAGTTTAAACCATAAGTTTCTTACCCCGGTGAAAAACTTACGGTCCACAAAGTAATGCATGCAGAATTCATCAGTGCATCGATTAATTTTTATTTAAGGTATCAAAAGTTATTTTTCGATTGTTACATATGTTACCCTCACAACGAGGGCATATAAGGTCTAAAATTCAGTGTCTGTATCAGTCCGGCTTATCAATAAAGGAGATAAGTCGAAAATTGAAAGCTGACCAAAACACAGTCAGAAAATTGGCAAGGAAAGTAGATGGCGACGTGACAGACGCTCAAAGACTAAAACTAAGGACAGAGTTAGGCATTTGTGTATGAACCAGGTGACGGGAATAAAAGGTGTAGTGAAGAAAGTTACCTTTTCTGATGACTTTCAAAACCAAATAAGAAAGTAGGTGTGACAGCTGTCAGACATTACGTTAAGTATACAGATTGGTGAAGGATTGCTTATAAAGAACCAGTAAATCCTATTCTTGCAGAAAAGAATGTTGGAGACCGAGTAAGATTTTGCAAAAGATTTATTGATGCTGGATTTGTAGAAGACACTCCTCAGGGGCACATAAAGCGTTCACACAACTTATTCACAGCGGAAAGTCGGGTGGTACTGCATTCTAAGCCAAACCGCCAGAACATACGCATCAGGACCAATAGCCCTTAGCAGATTTCGCTTATTGTTACTCCTAAATTCTCACTGAAAATCGTGGTTGCTGGAGGCATGGAAAGACAGAATTGCATATCGTCCCACAAAACCAAACTGTGGAGGGAGAGTACTACTGACAAAAAAGCCATGGATGATCCCAGACAATTTCCACATCGTTGGCTTTGGGTTTTGATGCAAGATGGTGCAACAGCACATACCACTAAGCGAATCATCGATGTCGTTCTGAAGAACTTCAGTGATGTCTGGACGGATTGGCCAGGAAAGTCTCACGACATGAATCTCATTGAGAATATGTGGGTTAGTCTGCTGAACAGCGTATTCAGACAACCCAGGCCACGTAGCAGAGAACAACGCATTGAAAGGGTGAAGGAAGAATGAGGATTCCTTAAACCAACAAACAACCATAACTTTGGTAGAGAGTTTCAAAAAACGGATTTTGGAGTGTCATAGCAACAATGGACACCATCATACAAAATATTGAAAATCATAGTAGGTTATCAAAAGGTGTGTACTTAAGGTAGTATAACAATTGAAGTAGATTGTTGCCCCATGTACGATACAAAGTTTTCGGTGACCTTCGCTCTCACGTTTAAAAATCAACTGTGTAATTTGAATGTTTATTTAAATATTATATTTGTTTGCCTCGGCTGCGTCAGTAGTAATCTCTTAGCAGTGGGTGGTGTGGCTAAAGAATGAACGCTTGAACAAATTATTCTTTTTACTTCCCTCCTTTGTATTGATCTTTCACACGATTAAATAACACTTCACTGATATATCATACTGTACAGCTGTGAGACTATTTATTATTTGCACTTTTTAATACGTAAACTTTATTTTTATTCTTGAAGTAATGAAGTTTTATGTCTCACACTTAACCTATACCGTATCGAAGTGCTCAGGAACGCTGTCTAGTAGTGTCTGGCGTTTACCGCTTAAATTTATAAATTTCTCTATTTGAAGTCTCTGATTGGCTAATCCTACTCCAGTAGAATACTTTTATTTAACTTTCAGCTTTTCTAGTTTTTGATTGGTTATTTACAAACTGTTTTAAATATTACATTATTGTTTCAAAAATTACTAGTAGCATTATTAAACTTTCTAATTTATTATTGCCTCAAGGTTACCTCACTGTTACTCATTGTTAGCAACTTTCGGCTTCTATCCTCACAGCTCCTACATTATTAAATTACGTAATACATTCACATAACATAATTATACATGTACATAATTATATAAACATCAATACAATGACTGTTACATACGCGTTATATATTATTTATACACATATTGCTTTAAGGCGGGCTGTTATTGAATTTATATATTATATAATTAGACTGATATCATTTAAGTGATAAAATACTGCCTCACAATAAAATGTATATTTCTTATTTTTGTCAAGTTACCTCAAAATTTTGGGGGGATGAGAAACTTTTAGGCCAGCCTGTATATATTCTGCAACTGTTGCAGTTTATTCATGGTCTCAGAAGTTCGTAATATACATTTATTTGCATTGCATATTTTGATCCCATTCTTCATTGTTAAAAGAAAGGATGCATCTGCAAAACAAGCCAGACAGAACGTAGTTAGTTATGCATGCTGTCACAACTAGGTTTGGCTAGAAACATTCTGATATAAGAGCACTAACTTATGATGTATAAGCAGCAGTTCGCGTCACTAAAACAAAATGCAAATAATATCGACAGAAATGCAGCATATAGCAATATTGCTGAATCATTTGCACACATTGCTGTAAGGTATGAGCTCTGCCAAAAAAGACCCTAACAATAACACAAACTAAAACTTTATTAAACATTTGCTGTAACTTTACCCTTCCATGGATGCAAAAACTGACAATATCCAGGGAGGACGACAAGGGAAAGAGCAGCTGCAGATATGAAATGTTTTCCAGTTCACTGCCAGAAGATAAATCTATATTAATACTGCACTGAGATAAAATTTATATGTTATCTGAAGAACCACGTAACCATTATGATAATTCTTTCACCACTGACGAGCTCTATTCTGCCTCACGAACATGGGGCTGTAAAACAGCTAATTTCAATTCGTAATTTACTAAAAAATTAAAAAGGATATTCAAAACCCTTGCACTTTTATATCGTAATTATTTCCGGAAGATATAAATAATTAAATAAAGAAACAGTAGTAAGAGAAATAATTCCGGTAAATAATTGCTATATATTAAATCAATGTATGATGTAATAATCCTGAGCTGAAAGATTTATCCGGAGAAAAAGGTCATTAGTAACAGCCAAGTAACGAACATGTTAGCATATAGGTTCCTGGAATGCAGTTAGGTTTTAGTTCAGTACGTTTGCAAAGTCACGTAGGCAGGAATTCTGTAAATCAGAAAAGTGAAAGGAACTTCTCAGAGTTTAGACAGGTACGGCATAGCAACAAACAAAGAAACGCATACTTGGGATTTTAAGATTGGACCGTGCGAGAGTCAACGTTGGTAGGCGTATTTATATGTGGGTGGAACTTAAGAAAAGGGGTACATTCTAAATCAGAAACACATTCGTGCACACATTCATGACACTCTTGAGATTCTTGACTCTCCTGTGTAAATTTTAAGTTATGTAGCGCACTTATAACACGTGTATAAGTTTTAACGCACTATTCAGTAATGTTATTATTGGTGTTAGAGTTGGTGCTATCCTTTCAAAATACACGCATACCCTGTGATAAAGAGCTCATAACTATGCCACTAGAGCAGCTGGCGCACGAGACAACGCAAAACGAGCTAAGAGTTGACGATAGCATAAAACTCGCCAACAGAGCAGGTATTTGAAGCAAAGTTTACGGCTTTAAAAATTTTGCAAAGAGCGGCTTCAACTTAAATACGAATGCATGGGAATTATAAAAGAACATACTAGAACGAAGGCTACTATTATTATTATTACAAAGAATATGCAAGCAAAATAAGACAAATGCCGCGGATGTTTCATTTCAAGTTTATACACTATGTGATCAAAAGTATCCGGACACCCCACAAACATACGTTTTTCATCTTGGGTGCATTGTGCTGCCACCTACTGCCTGGCACTCATTATCCGCGACCTCAGTAGTCATTAGACATCCTGAAACAGCAGAATGGCACGCTCCGTGGAACTCAGAACTTTGAACGTGGTCAGGTGGTGTCACTTGTGTCAGAATCGAAAATTCCACACTCCTAAACATCCCTAGGCACACTATTTCTGAGGCAATAGTGAAGTGGAAACGTGAAGGGACATGTACAGCACAACAGCGTACAGGCCGACCTCGTTTGTTGACTGACAGAGACCGCCGACATTTGAAGAGGGTCGTAAAGAGTAGCGGGTAGACATCTATCCAGACCATCACACAGGAATTACAAACTGCATCAGGATCCACTCCAAGCACTATGACAGTTAGGCGTGAGTTGAGAAACCTTGGACTCCATGGTCGAGCGGCTGCTCATAAGCCACACATCACGCAGGAAAATGCCAAAAGACGCCTCGCTTGGTTAAGGAGCGTCAACATTACACGATTGAACAGAGGCAAAACGTTATGTGGAGTGACGAATCACGATACACAATGTGGCGATCCGATGGCAGGGTGTGGCTATGGCGAATGCCCGGTGAACGTCATCTGCCAGCGTGTGTAGTGCCAACAGTGAAATTCGAAGGTGGTGGTGTTATGGTATGGTCGTGTTTTTCCTGGAGGAGGCTTGCACTCCTTGTTGTTTTGCGTGACACGTTCACAGGGCAGACCTAAATAGATATTTTAAGCACCTTCTTGCTTCCCACTGTTGAAGAGCAATTCGGGGATGGCGATTTCATCTTTCAACACGATCGAGCACCTGTTCATACTGCTCGAGCTGTGGCGGAGTGGTTACACGACAATAACATCCCTGTAATGTACTGGCCTGCACAGAATCCTGACTTGAATCCTATAGAACACCTTTGGGATGTTTTGGAACGCCGAGTTCGTGCCAGGCCTCACCGACCTACATCGATACCTCTCCTCAGTTCCGCACTCCGTGAAGAATGGGCTGCCATTCCCCAAGAAACCTTCCAGCACCTGATTGAAAGTATGCCTGCGAGAGTGAACGCTGTCATCAAGGCTAAGGGTGGTCCAACACCATATTGACTTCCAGCATTACCGATGGAGGTGTCCGGATACTTTTGATCACGTAGTGTATATTAAATAATTGTATACACGGAGGCAACTGTGTCCAGCTAACGTTAGAAATCATTCAACTGATATTTTATGGTTAACAAATGAGAATACTATTTTACTCGATCGCATACTAATGCGTCTTTTCTAAAGAGGTTAACGTGGGGGTCTGGGAGTGGGGACTCTTCATTTTCACCACCTTCATCTCTACTTTGTTGTATATGTTAAGGGTCTATTTATAATGTGAAAACTACGTTGCTTTTATGTTACTAAATACCTATGAGACCAAAGATAAGATACAAAGGTTTAAAATGTGTGTAAAATCTGATGTGATATACACACATGACTTTCTCCAACCTCAATCACTTATCAATTTGTATACAAGCAATTCTTACTGAAGCTCATTTTTATGTCTAATGCATTGTAATCCAAATAAGTCTTTGCAGAAATAGCTACATTAAAAATTTCGTTATAGATACAAAGGGAACAGCAATAGTCAAGTGCTTAAGAACTGGACGCACACGTTGCTTTAAAATTTCATTCTGTTTCCATGCAATCGCGAGAAACAACTGAATGTTGACAGGACTTAAGAGAATGACCAAAAATGAACAATTCGAACCTTTAGTAACGGATATCTCAGAAAAGGCTAGTGCCACCAAAGAACCTACTGGAAACAAATGGTTTGTTTTAAAGAGACCTAAATTTTTTCTTTTTTTTGGTTTACCGTTAAGATTTGCAGATTACCGTTAAGATTTCAAGCGTATACAAAATGTCTTCCAAATTAGTGGACTTCACAGGATATTCCCAGAAAATTCAAGATATACATTTTATTTGTAATATAAATATTTTTAATATATGGTGTTTTAATTAAAATCGTTATAGCCATTTTTTTTGAAAACCAGGAATTTCGAAAAATCTTCCATGTAAAGAATAGTCTGAGGTGCGGGGATTTTCTTGAAAATCTCCGTGTCCTATCTTTGGAAGATACTGAACCTCAATACCAAGTTTTATATTTATCCAACCATTCGTTTTTGAGTTATGCTGTTCACAGACACACGCACGTATGCGATCTTTTTCTAAACATGCCCTTTTTTTATTCAGGGGGTCTCAAAACATGCATTTCAGTAAAATCTCAGTATCGAATATTTGTACCTACTATATACGTGATAGAGAAAGTAAAAAAAATCTGATGTGTTACACCCACATGACTTTCTCTACTCTTGTACAAACTATTTTTACAAATGCTTATTCTCCATATGCTTCATGTTAATCGAGATATCGAGATGTTAATCTTATTGGTAATTTTCTTGTAGATGCAAGGGGAATATGGTAGGTTTTAAGCGATAGTCAAATATTTTAAGCGCTAGTTGCTATGTGGCGCATTTCATTCTCTTTGCATGTCCAGGACATAAAAAAATGAATAACGAACTTGAGAAAAAGTATAAGTATTGGAAAAATTAAGGGAATAACAAGCAATATCTCGAAAACGGTTCACTCAACAAAAAAATGTATATGACATAAATTGTGTATTTTAACGCGATCTACATTGTTTGTGTAGTAAAATTTTGTCTATCTCTTATGGTTTACCAGTTATGGAAAAGTCGTTCACAATGAAGAATACTTTTGGAGACATTCCCATAAAATTCGAGATATACGTTTCATTTCTCATGACAATATCTTATACATATGATATTTTAATCAAAATCGTTTTAGCCGTGTTTGAGAAAATTAAAATTTTCGAAAAATGTTCCATGTAAAGGGTAGTCTGGGGTGGAGGGATTTTCTTGAAAACCTTCTTGTCGCATCTCTGGAAGATACTGAGCCTAAATAGCAAGTTTGGTGTTTATCCGACTGTTCGTTCCTGAGTTATGCTGTTCACACACACACACGGACATGTTTTCAAAAGGGGGGTCTCAAAACCTGTATTTACGGTGAAATCTCGGTATCGGATTTTTGGGTGGAATGGAATACTTCCCCTACTTACTATACGTAGTAGAGAAAGTAAAAATATTGTTCGTATTCCGATCGATAATTGTTTTACTAACAAAGGAAAATTATAGGCTTTGCAGGATTTCTAGAACTCGGAAGACTGAAAGGTCGGGGGGGGGGTGATTTTAAGGATTTCAGACGCTTCGCCGATGTTTCACATACATTTGCTTAAATATCAGGTGGTTATTGTTATTATTATTATTATTATAATTGGATAAGTGCAGGATTTATCATAAAAGTCTCCTAGATATTTGTACAATTCATAAAGAATGAGAGGGAGGGTAAAACGAGCTGAATTAAATTTTCATTCGAGTTTCAAAAGCTACCTGGGCAGTCAGCCAGTAAGAAATAATAGAGCTGCACATTTATAGGCTACCCTAGCGCACTGTATTAAATATAATCAACAATGCATTGCATATTATAATTAGAATTGGAACGTTACTACTGCTTATTGAGACTTGGCACCAATTTTTGAGTACCAACATTTGTTACCCAATTTCTAAAAGTAATCATATCTCCTTTACAACAGTATTATACATTCTTTTCCGTTTTTTAGCGGTTAGTATGATGAACATTTATAACCAATTAGCAAAAAATACAAGCTGTTTCCCGGGGCTTTTGAAGGTTTTTGTAAAACTCTGTTTCCCAAATATTTGTTTATCTACACTTAAATGATCAAAGCAGTTGTGATACTGCCGGTATTCACCTCGCATTCATTATGCTAAATTTCCAATTCGTACTGAAAATCTTCCAAAATTCGTCCACCTGACATTGTCCAACTCCAAATTAAAGGAATCAAGAGTTTTATTATTAGAAAATGGGCCCATCCCTGCTGAACATACTAAAAATTGCCGCCACCGAAAATGTTACATCCCCTCTCCCGTTGGGGTGGTGTTTATTGTATCACCCCTAAAGGAACAGAACGTGAGTTATATTTTTATTTCACAATAATATGGATAAAATATTCCCGTTCGTGCTGAAAAACCTCAAAATTGCTTCCCTCCGAATACTATCCACCCCCTCTTCCGCTTTAGTGACGGTAGGCCGCTAATCTTGCGCTAAAGAACGTGTGTGTCCTAATTCCTATTCGTATTGAAAATTTACTAAAAGTATTCAGAAAACAGCACCATTCGAGCTGAGAATCCTCAAAATTTCCTACCACCGAACATTTTCTACCCCTCCTCCGTTGGCTTGTTTTTGTAGTGCCACCCCCCTGTAAAGAACACGTGTGCCAAATTTGGTCGAAATCAGCGCAAGAGTGTATGATTATATAAGAAACACACATATTTTCTCTCTCACACACCCTTATACACATACTTTATGCTAAATTCTGAATTAGGTACAATTTTCTTCCCCAAAATCTTAAGATTGCGTACACACACATCACTTATTTTTAGTCAACATAAAATGATGGAGATGGTTATAATACTTCCCTTTTTTCCTTACTACGTAATTCTATACTATGGTGAAAATGTTCTATCAATAAAATAAATACTAACAATAACACGCTTCTTTGTTCAACTTGAAAAATTATTGAAGATTTTTTGGGGGGGGGGGGGTTCCCGCTGGTGAGATCGTGAAATCGATATACTAGTCGGCCACGATATGAGTGCGTACGGTGGGAAAAAGAACTAAATAGTTACAGAACAAGTGGTTGGGGCGACGAAAGTACAGTCAGATAAAGAAACCTTCCGCAATTCTGAATTGCATTTACCAGCGAGGCTGAGGCCTGCAAAATGTATTAGTGATTTCGTTATGCAACTGTACATTCCCTTATCGCCTTACCTTTCACTCCCCTGTGGTCCTTAACCCTAATGACATTATGCACTGTCAACAAAAACGGTCTTCTCCAAGCGCACGTATATCGTAGCTGACTCTATACATGTAGCATGTTTCTTTAAATGTTATATAATTTGTGGATTACATTACCCCAAAATGTATCCCTGCATATTTAACACACTTTCTTTAAATATATGTGGTGCTGGAGCACGTGTGTGTGTGTGTGTGTGCGTGTGTGTGTGTTTGCATGTGTGATTCAGAGTGTTTTTCAATTTTATATGTATGTATGTATGTATATAATGTGGTGATTATAAACATAGTTGTTTCTGGTCGATTCTGCAAGTCACGTATACAGACCAGGTATTTTTCTAGAGAGCATATAGGTTCTTATGACTCATGCGACTGTGTTATGCAATTAATGTAATACTAAGTACTTAATCAACACTACTACTACTACATTTCATGACATGTTCCAGAGGGCGAAGAGTGATTCAGTGTCTAGGGGACTAAATCAGGTATTGGACAAAATGGAGATTGGACGAATTATTAAAATTTATAGTTAATGTATCCTATTTGAGGGTAAACAGTATGTATTTCAGTTTTACATAATATTGCCATTAAAATAATTTTTCATGGAGAAATTGTGCAAAACAGGGTTTTATTTAGTTATGTATTTAAACATGGCTATTATGTGTAAGTGATGAGTAAAGCTATTGCTCAAAGTTGTATATTTATACAAGAATAATCTAGAAAGAGGACACCACTGCATGCGAGGAAAGGTAAACAGATACACACACTTCCTCCTTGTTATACATACTCGCCTGTGAGGCCAGCAGAATTCCTCCCAAAGCTGCGGGGACGGCATAATTTGAAGTCAGTGTACCACTTCAGCCAGCTTATTCTCTCCGTGTATAGCAGCAGATGATTCCGCTCGATTATACCTTCCGGGTTCTAATCTCGCACAAAGGATTTAAGAATCGCAATTGCTTGCCGTTGGATCGTTATAAGGAGCCCATGGTGGAAGGAAATTCTTCCAGGATTGCAATACGCTGTTCACCCCTGAACTATGTGTAGCATTCTCTCTCCTTGACCAATATGTCGAATATTATCGCAGCTAGCTCCCCGGCATGTCTGCATGACATTCCTGTTATAAATCAGGATGGCTTATCCATTCTCTGACGTATGCGGTGAATAAAACGTCTTCCATAGCGCTGCATAAAACCCTGTCATTCAGCGTTATCTAAACAGATTGACGGCAGATTTTCAGCATTAACTATACCATAAATTACACTGTTTATCCGTCCATCTATCTGTTGTGGTATACTGATTAAAATAAACATTGGTTTCTTTCACTTGTTTTGTATTGTTTTACTTATTGTGCTTAGAGTTTTACAATTTGATTGTCTACTGCACTTTGACCCAGGCCACTCATTCAGTAGTCAATCACTACAGTTTATTTACATTTTACAATTTCTCGTCAATAAATTATCTTGTTTTTTTTCAGTTTTTTCATGTCCATTTCCACTTGTTTTTCCCTTTTCACTTATTGATCACTTAACCATCACACATTCGCCATAGTTTTCCATTCAAAGTAAGATACACTACCTCTTACTTTTCTCTACCCACTGTCCAAAGCCATTTATTTTTTACTTTACACAAAAACTGCCCAATGCTCCTAGCGTCCTTGCATATCATTTTGATCCTAAGTGTATTTCTATCCCCCTTCAACCACTTCTTATTAAAAAATTCTTTTCTCCAATTTTCTGTTCCTTGGCACTTAAATACTATGTGTTCAATGTCTTCGTTACCACCACATTTCGGACATTGATTTTGAGGAATACCCTGTCTTAACACTCTTAGCCTCCATGCTCCATGCAATAGATTCTCTCTCTTCATTTACTATGTTTATATATTTTTCTCTACCCCATGTATTTTTCATTGGCCTATAACAAACGAATTAGCTCCTTTCGGCAATCTCACTGAACATGATTTGTATTTCTATATCCTCCAATCGTTTCCTCACCTTTTTCCAAAAATTGTTCACGTTATTTTCTCTCCTCCACATGTCTCCTAACCCATTTTTCTCCAAAATGTTCCGTAAATTACTTACCCATCCATCATTCATTAAGCTATTCTCTTGGTATTCTATACATTGTCTTAACACATTAATTTTTCCTAGATTTAAAGTTCTGAACCAAAATTTCAAAGCTCTGTCCATTATCTTTCCCTTAGTTGCCACCCTGTCCATTTCTAATTGTGCTACCTGTCTTACAATTGCCTTCGGTAACCCTAGTATTTCTCTACAAAACATCCTGTGCATCTCATCTATACTTTCCCATCCTCTATCTAATCCCCATATAAATAACTGTCTAGAGTACATTCCGATTTTTACTTTCTCTACTACTTATTTATAATATTTATAGAGCATTTATAGAAGAAATCTGAGTGAGTGTGTGTCCGTGGACAACATAGCTTAAATACGAAAAGTCCATTTAATACCCAATATAGCGTGCACGTTCAGCGTCTTCAAAGGATACGACATGAAGAGTTTCAAGAATATCCCACCTCCCCAAGGACCCTTTAATAGGATGACATTTTCCTTATTTACTCTAACGATTTTTACTGAAATACCGGTTGTATATGAAAATTCCACGTGCTTAAAATGTTTGCATTGCAAACAAAATGTATATCTTGAATACTCTACGAATAGACTGTGTAGTCCTCATTCTGAATTTATTTTGTATAACTTGTAAACCGTAAGGAGTAGACTTACTACACGCAATTTATCTCAAACAGATCTTTTGTGACATTAACATTCCAAGATATTCTTTATTGCCGGTTTGAAGTGTCAAATACTTAATACGTTTCTCAGTGCTAAGTCGCTACTCATTTTTTTCTAGTGATCATGCAAATAGAACCATCTTAACGATGTATTTTACCCTCGCTTAATCTCATATATTGTTTGTGCACTTATTTTTGTAATATTGTTTTGTATATTTGGCTCTGCCACCGGATAATAGGAATAAATACATACATACATACATATTTCGTACATGGGGACGTGAAACATGTGACGTATTAATGAGAAACATATAATTAAGATAAATATTAATGGACAAAGTTCGGTGTCTAAAACTTTAACGTTATGTCTGCGAAAAACGTATAAGTGAGGTTCAACTGAATTTTGTTTTCAATCACTGTTTCATATTTTACTTGTTTGCCTCTAAATTCTGCTATTTTTTGTCTTTTTCGTTGATATTTTTAAATTGTATTCTTTGCAAACTCGATTTAGATTAAAAATATTTCTTAGTAAATATACATTAGTGGCTATTATTGTATGCTAATCGGCAAACACTAGTGTTTCAATATAAGGTACATTAACAGGTTTTATTTCTTCTTTTAAGACCTTTATGGATGAATCTTATTGTTTAAATTTAAATATTTAAAATTTCATATTATATTTTATACAGATTTCATTCATGTATTTTTAATTGGTGTGCTTAGAAATGAACAAGAGCATTATATTTTTCATAAATCGTTAATTACTACTTTTACATAATATATTTTTATAAATTTACACCTTTCTTATACATTATCTACTTATACAGAGCACTTTTTGAAGAACGGTGAATGTATTTTATAAAATTAACGTTTTCAAATTTACCAAAAGTGTGCTCCAAATTTGTATATTGCATAGTTTAGCACAAAATCTCTCTAATGAACGCATTTACGTACATTAAACACTAATTCCAGATTTTGGAACCGCGACTGTAGATTACTTAAATGCCATTAGTAATAGATTATTTACTGTTAAAAAGTGCATATGTTTTCAAAAACATTAAAAACGCATTAATGCGCAGAACGCCAGATACAAGAAGACATAATATTTATGTAATAATATGTTCAGAAGTCAATTAATCTTCACAGCTTTTAGTTATTTCAGGATGTGTAAACTTGTTAAGTTGTTAGGGTAGTCCTTAAAACTTCCTTTAAGCCCTTGGCATCCTGTAGTAGCAACAACAAGAACATCCAAAACTGATGTGAATATTATACGTTCTGACACTAAAAACAACAAAAATATTACAACATAGGAAATGCTGTGTTAAATAATGCAGAGAGCGACGGAAATCTTTATACCCTCAGTGTAAAATATCTACATTGAGTTTTTTCTTACAGCATACTAGCCTATATTAAGGAAAGAGTTTTTGCATCATATATTTATTCCAGCGCTGTCGATAATCGGCTTATTTAAAGCCTTTACTGCGGTTACCAGCTCTTGTCGAAGTATGAATTGAGCTTTGATCGTTTTTATCATTACATGTTTAAGCTCATTACATTGTCGCTTATTCGTCTCTTGTAGCTTCAGCGGATTTCTTTCTAATCCACATTTCAAAACACTATAGCTTTTTTAAGGGACTGCGTTGCGTTAAATACCCTTAAGAGGAAGCTTTAATACTGAGAACAAAGACATAACTTGGCTGCATTCCAGAAACAAACAATACACTTATTACAACACGGATTATGGACTCAAACGAATGGTGTGGTTGAAATGCTACCGTTATTAGCCTACTGCTGGAGATGGGTCTCAAGAGTTTCCAAAATTCTACGTGAATTACCTGAGCAGACACTGATTTTATGTAATATTCCAGCAGATTTACAACCTTTGTTGCAACCAGATTCAGTGGCTGTTGTCGTTACGATTTACCGAATACTGACAATCGGTCAATGACAACATTGCAAACTATAGAGGACAGGCTGAGTGATCTGCTTGCTCTCCAGATTTACATCCATATGATATTTATCTGTGCAGAATGTTCAAAGATAAGATATATGCAAACAATCTCATACAGTCCATAAGCTATAAGAGATATTCAGCATGCGAGGGGGCAGTAATTTGCCCAGTATTTAATAATATGTTTCATACTTCATAGAGAAGGAAGACATAATCTTAAACCTGTATTAATTCTTTAAATTAAACTTTAAGTTCATATGGCTATTTATTTTGATATTACTCAGAGAAAAAAAAAACAGTTCCACCTTCTCTACACATAGGAATCGAGATGGTGTTTTAAGTAACTTATATTACACTATAGGAGATAGCTAATAGAGATAAACAGTTGGTGTTCAACCGGTATTAGAGCGTAATTCCTGATATCTGTTTGGCATAGTAGTGTGTTGTTTACTTCGTATTTGCGGATCGCATAACTTAATCATGGTAAGTGGGGGCAGTCTCGATTCCCAATTTAGGTTTCTTACCGATTACACGACTAGATTAAGCTAGAATGCTGCGAGAGCTACCAGTTTTTACTTGTATTATATATAATAAACCCAATATTTGTGGCAACATCTTCACTCATGCCTCAGTCTCGTTTCAAGAGTTATGCATCCAACAGATGGAACTTCTCGAGCTTTCCGCAGTTATATCATAGATCCAATCATATTTTAGAAAGGAAAAGTAGTACACTTCCAAAACATGAATAGTAATGTCCTCTCAAAAACTTCTTGCGTTCATCGTTTATATTCCACTGTTAAGTATTGCTTCTAAAATGAGTATACATTAAAATCTCGTTAATCTGCCCCCACCAGTACGCTGGTCCATTTTTTACGCTCTTTATATGTGGCCTCTGGACGTTTGATGCATTTAAATTCCACTTGTGAGCATCTCTCAGATGCGATACTGCAAAGTATATCATACATGTTGGAAAATATCTTAATAAATGCTGCTGTGTGATGCAAATTTTAACGTCTGCATTTCGTATTTGGACACCTGACTCGCCAATCTTAACTCAACTCCTGTTGATAACGAGAATTTGACTAAACGCCTTTGCAGAGTTTCTTTGCAAATTCTTTATTCAAATGTATTACTCTTTAGCAATCTTTATTCTTTCAGTGCTTTGTCATCCTTTAAAGTAGCAAAGCAAAAATCTCTGTCCGTGAGTGAAAAATTATTACTTTTTCTTTTTATACCTATTATCTCTGTTTTTGTCAAACATTACTCAGCTTTCCTGCCTTCGTTTTCTAGTTCGTCTGAGGCCTTGAGGTGTTTCGTTTTCTACGCATGGTTCTACCCTTGGCGACATTCGGTAGACATGATCAGCCATTTTAAAATAGTCTCTTTCTCTCTATCTATTTCCTCTTTTTTCCATTTTACTGTATCCTGCATTCATTCCTGATTTCTTCATTTGTCATTCTATCGTGCAATCTGTAACTTGGATTTTTGTACTACAATATTAGTTTGCGTTGTCATTGGGTATACGTTTTTGGGGGGAGGGGTTTCTTGCACTCGTATTTATTTCTCCGTATTATGTCTCTCAGATGTCCAGATATTGTTAACTTTTCTGTTTCTTTGATATTTATTCCCTTTCTTCTATCAAAATTTCCGCACAAGTATGACAAAATCCATTCGTATTTGCATTGTATACTGAAGTTAGTAACAATATTGTATCAAAACTGTTTGTTCGCGTATTAGGCTACATGTATACGGCTTAGAAATAGGTATTCCTCTAAATAGATATTTATGCAGAAAAAATGGTCTGTAATATTGCATAATTATCTGAAATTCTGTATTGCTGGCTTCCTCAATTTCCAGCACATCGACTAAGTTTTTTGCGGTGTTTGCCGTTCTTTGATTATATTTAATTATACATATATCGTATCATTAACCGCGTTATCGTGATTTGTTTAATTATCTACCCATGTTAGTTCTAGCTAGCTTAATGTAATTAACTACTGCTGTGTTTGCTCGCCTCGCAAATTTGGTATTGCATTTATTGAACGGTTTACTTTTTGAAACATCGCATCACTGATTCTATGTTTCGAAGCGATGTTTTCCGAGGGTTTTAAGGTTTAGTGACTATAACCGCAGATTTTGTATAATATAAACGGGAAATAACCGTACATTTTGTCGGTGATACAAAGAATGGAGCCCTTCAGTATTCTTCTGTATAACATTACTTCTTTAAGTTAAGTCATTTTCCTGCTTTATTTTGCATGTTCATTTTCTTACGTTAAAACTACGAGGATGCAGATAAAAGCTTACAGGAATATATAATAATACAGCACTATTGATGCATGTTCAAGCAATTTTTCGTACCCATTGCAAACTCGCATATCCGTTATTATTTACATTATTCATACAAAAGGTATTATTTCATCCACATTATTTACAATTCACCTTTGTCTATAAATAACTAAATAATACGTGTTTAGTTATATGTGCAAACAATATTCATTTGATGGAAATAATTGTTCTTCCTCACAAGCCGTGTGTTGGAAAGGTAGAATCAGACGACTGAAAAATTCAGTGCCATAGCCGGGAACCACGGATCTCTCGGTTCCGTCCGGTTGCTCTAACCACTGAGCTACCATGGCAACATTCCGGCACGACATTAAATTCTCCAACTGATTCGCATTTCTCCCAGTAAACCACAAGGAGATCTACAATTGTATTGAGATGTGAGATAGGATTTCTTCAGATTATTAGCCCCAAGTTGGGCGCCAAACTTGAAAGAGTTGTTGCTGCTGTTTGCACCTTTATTTACTTTTAAATCTCCAACATTTTTAAGTGCTTTAGAAGATTGTTCTATTTTGATTTCTAACCTCCTACTTTCAGTTTTACTTTCTTTAATACAATTTTCTATTTGCTTAGCTGGATGATTTTTATACTAGATAGCTCTGTATTAGTTTCAGTTATCTTATTATTTAATTCTTTACTGGTTTCAGTTAGCTTATTATTAGTTTCCTGACTAGTTTCTTGTAGTTTGTTTAAATCTGTTCTTAGTTCTGTACTAGTTTCATTTAGCATATTACTAATTTCAGTTATTGCTTTTAAGAGGCACATAAAATTTTGTTGTGATAAGTTATCTTGCTCTTGTTGATGTGCGAGGGATGGTGTTTCTTTCATTAGTTGTTTGCTGCACTAATATATGTAAAGGTGATTGACCTTGCATACTACTGCTATCTCTTTCTATACCTAACTGTGAATTTACAGATAACTGTTCTTCTACATCTAACCTATTTGTTTCCTCAAGCTCAGACTGTAAATTTATATTGGAATCTGTAATGGCTGACCTATCCTCTCCTACTTCCATATTTTCATTGTTTTGTGTTTCCATTTTATTTTTTATATTTTTCTATCAGTATATTTGGTTTGGAATTGCTGAATTTTAATTTTCCACTTCTTAACAACATGTAATTATGTTAATAACAATATATTCGTAACTACCTTGACAATTATGTAGTATTGGAATTTTCTGACCTTTTCTCAGGCTGTGTTAGTAAACGTTTATACCATGGTGTTCTCTCGTAGATTCCAATTGAATTGTTGACTGCGTGCCCCATACTCCCGAAAGAATTTTTGCTGTCCTTGAGTGATGTTTCTTGAAGTTCTAGGATGTTCTTGTAGTGAAGTCTTGTAGTTTCGTCCTGCCTATTCCTGCCCCACGTTTAGGCGCCAAACTTGAGATAGAATTTCTTTAGATTATTAGCACCATGTTTTGGGCGCCAATCTGTTGTACTTTTAAATTGTTATAGTGGTTGCACCACGTATTGCGGGAAATATGTTTCTTGGATAGTTCGCCCCACGTACGATACAAACTTTCCGGTGGCCTTCGTCCCCACGTTTAAAAATCAACTTTGTATTTTAATGTTTGTTTAAATAGGCATATGTATGCCTCGGCTGCATCAGTAGTAATCTGAAGAAACGCGTATCCCTTAGCAGGGGTATTACGGTTAAAGAATGAAGGCTTCTATAATTATAATGGTATTTAACTTCGTTTTATTAATTTTTCACGCGATTAAATAACATTTCACTGGTATTCCTACCGTAGAGCTATGAGATTATTGTTAATTTTACTTTTTAACTCGTAAACTTTATATTGTTCACGCCGTAATAAATTTTTATGTTTCATACTGAATTCGTATCGAACTGCTCGGGAACGCTGCCTTCGAGCGTCTAGCACCTATTGCTTAAATTTGTACATTTACTATATTTTAAGTCTCTGATTGGCTAATTCTGCTGCAATAGAATACTTTTATTTAACTTAAAGCTTTTCTAGTTTTTATTGGCTATTTATAAACTGTTTTAAATATTACATTATTGTTCCCAGAATTATTAGTAGCATTATTAAACTTTCTAATTCATTATTGCCTCAAGGTTACCCCCTTGTTAGCAACTTTCGGCTTCTACTTTATAATTCTGTTTGCTACGGACGGCAGCTTAGTTTTATTCTCACAGCTCCTACATTGTTTAACTACGAAATACATTCACATAACATTATTATACATGTATATAATATAAACATAATACAATGACTGTTACGTACACTTTATATACTTTTACACATATTGCTTTTAAGGCGGGCTGTTATATTTTATATTATATAATTAGACTGACATTATTTAAGTGATAAAAATACTGCTTTAGATGACAGACCCAAATGGCGACTTACAATGTTGTAAGTACTTTAAGTCCCGGACTCCATAGTTGAAGTATATGACTATAATGAATAACTATGCATAACTCGTATGTTGAGCATAGTAACCCTTAATCTTAAATTAAAACCCGGCGAGGCTAGACCAAACAACTCGCTATACAGACATTAAGAGCGGGTTCAGACGGTAGAGCAAAGTAGTGTACATAAAACCCATTTTTTGAACATCTGGAAACAAGGGCGCGGGGTATGCGCAGAGATTTCGTTTCCGGCTCTTATACGAAGGTCCGGTTCTCGATTTCTGGCTCTAGGGTGGCTCTGACTTGCTCATGTGAAGTATCCTCAAGACCCAAAGTGGTTCGGAGTCCACGGTAAAAGCTGTAGTTCCTCTCATTCCATCGCCATCCTCATCACCCAACAATCGGATGCAATGGATCCGCCCGCTGGGTACCTTCACCTTGGAAGTGGGTCCAGTCATTCCTTGGTGAAATGAGGTATTCCCCAAAGACGACGACGACATTTGGAAGCAAAGTCATGTGAAAATGGGAGCTACACTTTTGAGTTTTCGTGACATAAGAACAGGACCAAGATCTGGGTGATGCAGTACCCCTGGAGTGTCAAGAACAAATAGACCGCGAGCCAAAAATGGACAAACAAATAATTAACAAAAATGTTACCAAGCCACACTTTGGCACTGACGAAAAAGACAAAACACATTTTTATTACCAAAGTTTTAAAAAGACTATCAAATCGGTAATGAATAATTTGCTAAATTATGACATTTTTTATAAAATTACTAGTGGGAACTCCGCTATAAAATAGTTACAAAATATGAATGATAATATTAACCTGCTCACCTCAGGTCAATAATTGTTCCACAGCCAAAGTATACTTATACGCTAGCAGAATTTGTGAACTTGGAAGACGGTCGGGAAGAAATTTAAAAAGTTAGACGTTGCGTAGATGGTTCTCATTCTTTTTCGTGAATATCAGGGGATTTTTATCTGTTGTTAGGAATAGCTCGGTCTGTGCGAAATTACAATTATAAGGAATAAAGGAAGGATTCACCATAAATATCTTATAGGTCATAGTACAATAACTTCATAAAGAACGGGGGAAGGAGCATAAAATTAATTCTTCATTGGACTTAAAAGGCTACTCGTGCAAACTAGTATTAAATAAATTGCTAGCGTCCTTTGAAGTAGTAGAATAGTTGCTTTAATTTAACTGCCCCACGGATGTGAGCCAACTTGAAGTTATTGTCTTGGAGTTTATTTATTTAATCAGCTCCATGTATGAACGTCAATTTTGAGCAAGTGTTTTGTTGTTTAAGTTTTCACTGTTGTTGGTGTTTTTGTTGTTTAAGGAGTTTGCACCACGTTTTGGTAGGCCAATTTTGAAGTAGATTGTTTGTTACGTAATATGCTGCTACTTATGGGAAGCCGATTTTTGAAGATGTATTTTTGTTGTTACACTCCAAGTTTAAAAAAAATATTAACTTTGTTATTAAACTGCTTCTATAGGTATTATTTATGTTTGTTTTTGCCTCGACTGCATCAGTATTGTTTTAGAGTCATGTATCTCTTAGACAGGGCGTGGGCGACAAGAATGTAGGCTTACACAGATTTTAAGTTTTACATTCACTTCTTTTTATTAATCCTTGGCACAAATTAAATAGCACTACACTGATATTAAGAGCTGTGAGATTCTTTAATTTAAAACTTGCACTTGTTATCACGTATACTTAATGTTCGTTACACACGAATAGGTGATATTTCTTTAGAAGACACATCTTTCATCCGGTCACTACCAAGGTCTGCCAGCAACTGAACATATTTCAACCGTCCAAACCCGTAAACTTCTGTATTTCAAGTCTTTGAATGGCTAATTCTAGTCCAGTAGAATACGTGCATTTAATTAAAGCTTTCTCTGGCTGTTGATTGGCTAATTTTAAACTGTCACAAAATTTACATTATCGTTGCTCTAATCATGACTAGTAACATTTAAACTCTCCAACTCATTATTGCCTCAAGGTTACCTCATTGTTATCTCATTGTTAGCAACTTTAAACTTATTATTCTCACAGCTCTTACACTATTAAATTACACAATGCATTCATATAACATTATTACACATGTTTATATAATATAAGCATTTGCAATGGCTGTTACATACGTTTTTACAAATTATTACATACATGTTGCTTCAAGGCGGGCTGTTATTGAATTTATATATATTACATAATACAATTGAAATTATTCAAGTGTTAAAAATACTGCCTCGCCTTGGAAGATGCCAGATTTATATATCATGTTTAGTATTTGTGACGCTTTTAAATTTTGGGTTTGTGTAGCTGTCACACACACGGGCGCAACTTATTTTTGGCTCGGCTAGCCTTAAAACATTACATAGTCCTGAGGAAAGTATCTCGAGCTTTTGGGTCGAACGCGGTACTCCTATCTCAGAAAAACAATATTAAGAGAAATACATTATGTACTGTATATGAATTCCATTTTCCCAGCGAATGTTCTTATTAAGAGACATTTACTTGTCTAGTTGTTTAAAAACATTTTATTTTGGTAATATAAGGATCACAGTGGATTTAACATTCAAATAAAAGCAGGAAAGTTTATTGATTCTGATGTTACTAGAAGGAATGGCAATTCCACTTCTTGTTAAAACTTCTTCCTGAAAGGGAAAGCCTGGAAACTTTTGTCGTTGGTGTTTACAAGCGAACTCCAAGCAGAATAAAAATGTTTCAAAAGCAAACTTGAGTGCCGCGGGTGGGCGAAAAGCCAGCAACCCCGCAACCCTCTTCTTATTCTTAAAGGTCACTAAACAATTCCGCTTCAGCTGGAAAAGCCTCCTTTAGTTAAAATAACGACAGCTTCAGTTCGATCATATTGGATTGAATCCATTAGATTCTGTGACGGATTCCGAAACAAGTTTCAAAAAATCTGATGTGTTACTCTCACATGACTTTCTCTACTCTTGTACAAACTATTTTTTCAAACGCTTATTCTCTATATGCTTCATGTTAATCGAGATGTTAATCTTATTGCTAATTTTCTTGTAGATATATGCAAGGGGAATCGGTAGGCTTTAAGCGTTTAAGAGCTGGTTGCCATGTGAAGTATTCCATTCTCTTTGCATGTCCAGGACATAAAAAATGAATAACGAATTTGAGAAAAAGTGTATTGGAAAATTTAAGGGAATAACAAGTAATATCTCGAAAACGGTGCACTCAACAAAAAAATGTATATGACATAAATTGTGTATTTTAACGCGATCTACATTTTTTGTGTAGTAAAATTTTGTCTATCTCTTATGGTTTACCAGTTATGCAAAAGTCGTTCACAACGAAGAATACTTTTGGAGACATTCCCAGAAAATTCGAGATATACATTTCATTTGTCATGAAAATATCTTAATAATATGATATTTTAATCAAAATCGTTAGAGCCATTTTTGATAAAATTAAAATTTTCGAAAAATGTTCCATGTAAAGGGTAATCTAGTGTGGGGAATTTTCTTGAAAACCTTCGTGTCGCATCTCTGGAAGATACTGATCCTAAATACCAAGTTTGGTGTTTATCCGACTGTTGGTTTCTGAGTTATGCTGTTCACAGACACACACACAGACATATTTCCAAAAATGCTTTATTTTGGATTCAGGGGTCTCAAAACATATATTTCCGGTGAAATCTCGGTATCGAATATTTGGGTGGAATACAATACTTCCCCTGCTTACTATACGTAGTAGAGAAAGTAAAAATATTATGTTGTAATGTACTGTGGTTTCTAATACACTTTTTATCGATCAGATATTGAAGTTCTCCACTAAGGAAGTGCTTTTTAAAGTGCCCGAACAAAGCACCCTAAACTTTTAGGGGACGAATGTCGCCCAAAATCTAAAATTTTAATTTTATAGGGGAGCCAAAAGCAAGTGTTTATATTATCTGTTTATACCATTTATTTCTGATGCTTGATTGGATACTTTCTGAATTAAAAATTCAGAAGAGTTGCATGCATTACATTTAAGGTAGCAAATAAAACGACTAAAACACCTTTAGTTGTTTAGTATACTTCTCTATATCTATGCTAATACCTACGACTGTACATTGTACACACAATTAGTATAAATGCTTTAGTTTCTTATTTTGGAAAAAAGGGAACAGATTTTGGCATAATTATATAATGGTGTAAAAATTCCCGTGTTTAATTACTGTAATACTTTTCAATGCAACTCGGTATATAACCAAACCGAGGATTTTCTCATAATTTGTTTTTAAAATAAATATTTATGTATCTTTGAATTTATATAAACTATCTAATTCGTAATGTTAATATGCCCTTTATTTTTATATCTGGCTTACTAATTATTATTACAAAAACTTATTTTTCTACCTATTTCATATTAATCGAGAAGAACGTTTGTAGAAACAGTTTCATTACATAATTCGTTGAAGGTGCAAAGGAAATGCAGGAGGCGTAGATGATAGTAAAAGCATTAAAAATCGGGTCGCTCTAAAATTCTATACCGCTTTATTATCTCACCTGAAACAAAAGAACAGTGACTTAGCACTCCAGATATGATCTAAGTATATGAAAATGCCAACCAATAGCTCCGAAATGGCTAATCCTATAACTTTTTCTATTAAACAAAAATATTGTCACATGTTGGGGTGAAGGCCGGAAAGTTTACCAGAAAACGACTAATTTAGGTCATCCCAACACGCACATTGGGGCATAACTCACTGGCAGAAATAAAGTCCGGAAGCTTGGTGTGTAAAATTAAGAGCAAGGCGTGGGGATTATATTACATTGAAAGATTACATAACACACATTACCTAGGATTTATTCACAAAAAGTTTGGCTTCTCAGCATAGTTAACAAAAGGAAGCAAGATAAAGGGAGAAGCCACAGACCGTAGACCGGGCACACACAACTGGTTACAACGACCACTTACTCTCGAGTGACGCTAACTTTTCCCGCCACCAACCGTGTCTAGTCAAAACCAGACAGGGCTGACATCACACCAGACAATTTCAAACACATCTCTCCCTTTGGCGTGATCCGCACCAAAGGAGGGACCGTTAAGTCAAAATATATCTAACGAGACCCAATAATGCTACGTCTGGTAGCAATAATTCAACACAACAGTGCCTCTGTTAATAACAATAAGATTAATATGCCACAATATAATAACTGAAAATGCAAGATATAAATGTTATTCTTCATGTCTTCATTAATGATACTTTAATCAAAATCGTTAATCATTCTTTACGAAATAAAAAATAAATAAATATTTTCTAATCAAAGTGTAGTTTAAGGTAAGGGAAATTTTGTGAAAATCTTTTGAGTCTTACCCCTGGAAGTGGCTGGACTTCAATCACAAGTCAGAGATTTATCCAATTTTTTCTTTTTGAGTTATGCTGCTCACACATGTAGACAGAATGCTGACCTTTCTTTTCTAAAACTGCCCTTTGTTTTTGTTCTGAGGATCTCAAAGTTTAATTTTCCGGTGAAATCTTGATACTGAATTTTTGAGTGGAATAAAATACTTCCTGTGCCCTTCGCAGGTAAGCAATAGAAAAATTAATAAAACAAGACCAATTTTATTTCCCACGTTTGCAGTACTTTGGAGGGAAATGTGTACCTATAGTCATTGAATTTTACCTGAAAATTTTCCCATGTTTCACATTTCTTCTGCAAGCCCTATTTCAGATGTGAGAAAAAAGTTTATGAAAATATGATTCTATGGATATGATACTTCAAAAACGAAATGTATTCAACGTAGGGTACTGTGTTCCTGTCCTATTGTTTTATGTCAATGTTTCTGACTACTCAGAAACTCTCTTCAAAGATCCGCAGAAGATGTCTCTTTCTGTTAAAAGCTTTCTTTACTATTGTATTCTCTATTTGAGTTATTGATAATAGCTCATGTTACTAGTTGTACTACTCCATCCTATCTCAAATACAGAGCGGTCGTTGTATGGCGCGGCCTTGGATCGCGTATATTCGTGCTCCAAGCGTTGTGTACTGCACCGGGGAGTTTTCCATTCCTAAACACCCACGTTACTTTCTCGCGAGTAATAGTAACTTTCGTTTTTCATCGTCACGACATCGTAATTGTTGAACAATATTCACTCTGTAGGGTTTCAATGTTGAAAGTTTAGCAGCTGTAAGAACAGAGGTTTCTGAAACACCTTCAGTTGAGCAGCACGTTTGGATACTTATTTGGAGAGCGTTCGAAAGATGCACCAATTTCGTCAATTTTTCTTCAGATAGAACATATATTTTTCGCTTCTTAGGTTTAGCGATCCTAAACGAATTAACTATACATCTGACACTTTCTTTACCTGGAACTGGAGTACCAGGAAATTTCTCCTTTCTATATGATTCAGTTTTTACATATGTAAACCTTTGTTCAAGCGTGAAGTTTTCGGTAGGAATTTCAGTGGAGCAAATATTAAGACCAGAGAAGCAACAATAATACTTTAAAATAGTTCACACACAACACATCTTTGAATAGCCTTTCCTTTTGAGATGCACAAAGAACGGCTCTAGCATGAACAGAAGACAACAACCGATCAGAGTAGCCTTGATCTGGTTATTCACCGCTAGTGAGCGAGCCGAACAATACAATGCCACTGCAGTGCAAGCGAACCATGCATACACTCGATCTGCGGCCGGGCCAGAAAAGTATTCTGTTTTTCTTCAAGATAACCACAATATTGTGTTTTTTGTACTTATGTTCATTCCATACTCGCTAAGTTCTCTGGGCCGCATTTAATTCTTCCTTCTTCTAGCACCGATTGTTAAATTATAAATACAATTATTCACCAGATCTGCAAATAGATGTTGAGCAGAGTGGATGATTACGCAAATCCCTGTGAAATAGGCAATGTTGTAATTTAATTGCGTTTAAAGTAATAATGAGTTTGAAAATTCTATCAGTGTTTTATCGGCATACTTTTACTGACAGTTGTTGCTTTAGCTTTGAAATGTTGAACTATTTGCGAATCCGAAAGTAGCGCATAAATACATTTGCCTACCTAGTACGCGTTTATTTCGGTCGCCTTCATCAATAAATACATCGCAACTCCAAACTTTGTATGCAATGTCTTTGCAGGCAACTGATACAAATGGAAATCTCTCGACTGAATGTGCTCTAGCTGGGGAAAAAAACTCGCAAGAACCGTAGAGTTTGTGGAAGAGTCGAGAACAGGGAAATCCGACGTAATAAAATCGACTTTACGAAATTCCTTTGCAAGAATTCTTCTCTGTGGGTTATCTGTAGTCAGGAGGAAGTCAATAAATGCACGAAAGGAAGGAAATTGGGTGAAACAGAGCAACTGCGCAGGAGGCTACTTCGTCTTCATGCACAATTCTCCTTCTCTGTTCTGCATAAAACTTAAAGGGAACTTATGTTTCCTTGACTGCAGTGTTTCCAACGCACGATTTCACAGCTGTCTGTCTTAAAGTTACTTCGACGTGATCAACGTATTTCAGTCTACACCGACGACGCCAAGCATATAGTAGCTTTAACGTTGCTCCCTATGTTCATTGGTCTCTACTTATGCACATATGTTATTTATTCGTTTTAAATTCAATCTTTAAAGACAGAAAACAAAAAGAATACACAGTAGGCCAGTAATGTTAAGGCATAGCCACCGCAGAAATGTTTATGAAAATGGTGAAGACACGCAGGTTTCAAGTATACAGTAAGTAGAAGTGCGACAAACAAGGCAGCATTTTAATGTTTCTGGCCTTACGAAATCATTAGATATTAAACCATCTTTTATGGGTGTTTTTCATTTCTTCTGTTTGTTATTTTTGTAAATGTGTATGCTTTATTTGTGGGCCACCAAAAGTCATAGAGCAATTATTACTTATAACAAGTTGGATATTGTAAAGATCCGGGAAATACCGGGTGCTAAACGGGTGGAGTAACTCAGTGGGAAAGCACTGGGGAAGCAGATGCGCGTTGTAGTGGCAATGAGAACTCCAGATAATGTTCCTGCCCATACCTTGAGCCATATGTCCTATCCTGAGGGCCTTCATCCCAGTCTGTTAGTGCCTCAATTTACCTGCCTGATAGTGAAGTTGCTTCTTATTCACAACTTCACTCGTCGTGATCCCGATCGTCGTGGAGACGTTCTATATTATGTGTCGTAGTGGTTTGCCCCTGTGTTTGGTCAGCTTTAAAGTGGTATATACTGTGAGGCGTTAGCATTCTGTTAATCTAGATTCACCACGTGCCCTAATTTCAACTCCTTCCTAAGTATGGCCTCGCTACGATACCTGGGGTTTGTTTTCAACTCTGGGATGCTATAATATATTGATAAAATACTTATTGTGAATCTGAACTTTCGATTTATCGGTTGCTAAATCACGATAGATTTTTTTCTTAGTTCATGGATACAATTTCTATTATTGCATTCCGTCCAAAATTTCTATATAAAGATTTCATCAGAGATATGTTTTGAGGTCCTCTGAATAAATAAAAGCATTTTTAGAAACGAGTCAATGTATATGTGTGTGTGTGTATGTAATATCTGGCCCACGCAAGCTGTCTTTAGTTGAAGTTAGTTTATACTGGATAGCGCGGATGCCAAAAGGTTTGCTTAAGCGGAACTGCAAAAGGAACTACATGCCGATAGAGAGAGGACCCCTAAATGAAAGACCAACTTGAAGACGAACACTTTAACTGTTATTACTGGTCCCAGAGCTTATTCGATAGAGAAATTTCCTGCTATATTAGGTTCGATTCCCAGCTGAGTTCCAGAAATTTGTCTTTAAAGAAAAACATTTCATGGAATGCCCAGTCTGGTGTTTGAATGTGAGAGTGCTTATGTGTGTGTGGGGGGGGGGTTTAATCGGTTATTTAATAAGCAATTAGCTCATTAACAAGAATTCAGGATTGCCGCTTGACGCAAACTTGAGCACACGTGTTAAATCATTTAGTTCCGTGACAGTTAATCTACAGTCAGTACAGCTGTATGGCACAAAGTTAAGTACCAAAAGTTAACAGGGTAAAACAAAATTCTATTTTATTATATTTTTTTACCCTGAAAGCTGTTAGAATTAAATTATTTTCTATTAGTGCATTATTCACTATAATCATGTGCAAAAACCTGCCAGCCTTGTTGGAGGAATTGATGTAAGGGCCTCTCAGGCCCACGTTTTACCTGAAATGATCCATAATTTCTTAATGTTATTTCTGTACGTCAAAAATAAATATGCGCAGAGAACAGCTGCCGCTTCTGAAAATGTTCAGAACAAGTCTTCGAGCCTCAGTTGCATTTTGATACGTCTCTCCGCAGAGACGTAACAATACCTGTGTTACCATAGCCCTATCTGTAACGTTTTGGTGAACGTTACCTTTTTGTCTGAATGAATCTTGCTCGAACTGTATGCAGGTGACCACGCGACGCTTATCAGTACAACACTACTACGTAAACACCTGCAGACAACAGCATTACCTCAGTGACCTTTCGCTTTGCACCTGCATTGTTCCTCTGAACAGCAGTGATGCGGCAACTTATTTTGCACCTATGTATGCTGGAAACATAAACTTGTAAATTGTTCTGGCTACCTGGCATGTCTGTATGCGTGTGTATGTAACAAACATAGCTCAAAAACCAAATGTTGGATAAATACCAAGCTTGTATTTAAATTCAGTACCTTCCAAAGATACCACATGAAAATTTTCAAGAAAATCCCCACACCAAACTACCATTAACATGGACCATTTTTCGAATTTTTTGATTTACTGAAAAATGGTTTATCCGTTTTGATTAAAATACCGTATATTAAATATATCTATATGACAAATAAAATTTATATCCTGAATTTTCTGGGAATAGCTTGTGTAGGCCTCTTCATTAAAAAGAAGGTTTATATAATCTTGCATAACTAACCATAAGCGATAGACGAAAATGTACTGCGCAAGAATGTAGATCTCCTTAAAACATACAATTTATTTCAAATAATTTTTGGGGGCATCACGCATTTCCGAGATATCCGTTATTAATGGTTCCAATTGTTCGATACTTTGCCATTAAGTCCTGTCTATTTTCAGTTTCTGGCGATGTCATGGAAAGTATGTGGAGTTCTAAAACATTTAACTATTTTGTTCCCTTTGTATCTATAACGAAATGTGTAATACAGCTGTTTCTGGAAATGTTTATCTGGATTAAAATGAAATAGAAAAATAAACTTTTGGAAGAGTAATTTGTATACCCGCTAACAAGGATAGAGGATACAGAAAGTCGTGTGAATGTAACATCAGATTTTTCTGCCAAGTCCTCCAGATTTTACTTTACTTGCTGTTGTGAGCCAGCCTATCCTATCGGATTTTGGACAACAATATTGTGATACCAGATGAAAAACTTTTTGTGCATGCTTTGATGTTTCTCTAAGAAATTGTTAGGTGCAGCCGCCTAACTTTTATTTGCAGTTTCTCCCGGGCTTGAATATATTGCACGACAGCCGACTAGTTGTTTGTACATTCCGTTCATGGCCGAGAACACTGACTTGTATGTTATAAACAGCCAGCAAAACATTGTAACCTAATGCGAGAGAGAGAGCTAATGATTTCAAGTTAACTGTGTGCAAGAGTAACTATATTGAACGAGTTATGGGTCGTACCCCGTTGAATTAAGAAGCTGCAATTGCTCCTAAGACGACCAGGAAACAATTGTTTATTTGTGGTTTGCAATGAATGAGTACAATAACTTGCGTCGTGCCCTAGGGGTAAAAGAAAGGAATGACGTGTTTACTTGCCTCTCCTTCTCCACTGCTCACCATGATTATTTACATACAAAAAACAAATCCCAAGCTGAAGTTAATTAGAAGCAAACCTGCTCATCGGATCAGATTATCCGACAATACAATCTTAATCGCATTGCGACGGACCAAACAATACCCTGCGCCTTTACTCTCACCATTTTCTGAAATAACTCCACGCCTGTTATAAACAAAATTTTCAAACGCAATCATTCCAGAAAAACTGGAAATTTATATAAAATTGTCTTATATTATTATTATTATTATTATTATTATTAATATTATTAATGTAACAGACAACACTCGGAAGTTTAAAAATTCTGATTTATATTTTCTAAAATAAAAAAACAGTATTCAAGCCTAATGAACGTCATACCTTAGTTATTTTTGCTGACTAACTGGCCCTTTTTCATTTTCCTAAAATTGGTAACACTTACTTGTGCTTAATTTCTTTTGAATTAGTGCAGTCCACGGCATTTTTACTTTCTCTACTACGTATAGTAAGTAGGAGAAATATTGTATTCCACCCAAAAATTTGATACCGAGATTTCAACAGAAATATATGTTTTGAGACCCCCTGAATCCAAAAAAGCATATCCGTGTGTGTGTGTGTGTGTATGTGTATGTGTGTGTGTGTCTGTGTGTGTGTGTATGTATGTCTGTGTCTGTGAACAGCATAACTTAGAAACGAACATTTGGATAAACACCAAACTTGGTATTTAGGTTCAGTATCTTCCAGAGATGCGCCACGAAGGTTTTCAAGAAAATCCCCCCACCCCAGATTACCCTTTACATGGAACATTTTTCGAAAATTTTAATTTTCTCAAAAATGGCTCTAACGATTTTGATTAAAATATCATATGTTTAAGATATTTTCATGACAAATAAAATGTATATCTTGAATTTTCTGGGAATGTCTCCAAAAGTATTCTTCATTGTGAACGACTTTTGCATAACTGGTAAACCATAAGAGATACACAAAATTTTACTGCACAAAAAATGTAGATCGCGTTAAAATACACAATTTATGTCATATACATTTTTTTTTTTGAGTGAACCATTTTCGAGACATTGCTTGTTATTCCTTTAAATTTTTCAATACTTATTTTCTCAAATGGGAATTCGTTATTCATTTTTTTTGTCTTGGATATGCAAAGAGTATTAATCTGTGGCAAAGAGAATGGTGCTGCACATAGTAACCAGCTATTAAGAGTAATGCCTATGCTTAAAGGCTACTGTATTTCCATATTGCCATTGGAAATATATATTCCCCTTAAATCTAAAAGAAAATTAGCAATAAGATAGAGTCTGCAAATGTTTATCTCGATTAACATGAAGTAGATAGAGAATAAGCGTTTGTAAAAATATTTTGTACAAAGTAGAGAAAGTCATGTGAGTGTAACACATCAGATTTTTTGTTTTAAATATAATTTAATCAAAGGTTATTTCCTTTGGCATTTATTTACAATAGCTTGTTAAACTGTACATTGTTTTGGGTAATGCATTATCGTACAGTCAAGTAAATAATTTTGTTTTAAAACAGGCACACCTACTTCAAAATTGGTAAAAATCACTGCCAAATGTAATATCGATAAGAAAATATTAGCATCCATAACCCTGGAGAAAATGCTACGAAATAAACACTTATTAAATATTTGTGAACTTAAGTCGTTACCACTAGACTTAAATAGCTAAATTATGGAGTGCTAGGAATTTTTACCTAGAGCATGTATCCGAATTTTACACTTTCTAATAGTAACCTACGAAAAAAGCAAATTCACAAATGTAACCTCCATAGCATTAGAAACTTCTGAGACATAAAATCTTGGGCTAAGCGGCTAATTTTTTATCCCCTAACAATGGTTACCTAATTTGAAATTGTATAACATTATTAATTCCGTATTATACAACTCTATACCATATGTTATGTAAACTAATGTATGGTCCCGATATGACCAAGGTGTTAAAGCGAACCTAAATAAATAGAATTAAAAAAATAGTGTTCGACAATGTGGCGCTTTCATGTTACAATATAGTCTTAAGCAAATAATTTGTTGTATTTTAATTGTTTATATTTCTCTTATTTACAGAATAAAACAATTATATGATTAGTTGGTAGCGTTATACACACATTTATGCAAAACCAATTTCATAGGTGGATTTTCAACCTCGTTACATTATAGCAGCAAAACATTGGGTTCCACATGTATTTTCTTTCTTCACCAGTCAAGTATCATTTACTATGCGTGTCCTGTCTGATATCAAGCTATAGGAGGCAGGTTTATTCCCTCAATTTGTCATTATTTTGCTTATATTTCTTCGAACGAGAATAGCAAGCACCAAAGTTGAATTAGATCGAGGAATTCTATGAATTTCAGAAATATACCAGTAGTGGCATGCCATTCGAAGGAGAAATACGCTCCCACTTTATACGTAATTATGGTTTAACATCTGAATCAATAAAAATTCTACATAACTTTCGTATAACTAAATTTTTTACTCTGAATTTATCTGGGTAATTGTATACTACCAATATATATATATATATATATATATATATATATATATAGTTTTACTTGCAATTTTTACTTTCTCTACTACGTATAGTATGTACGGGAAGTATTGTATTCCACCGAAAAATTCGATACCGAGATTTCACCGAAAATACATGTTTTGAGACCCCTGAATCCAAAAAAAAAACATTCTTGGAAACATGTCCGTGTGTGTGTGTGTGTGTGTGTGTGTGTGTGTGTGTGTGTGTGTGTGTGTGTGTCTGTGAATAGCATAACTCAGAAACGAACAGTGGGATAAACACCAAACTTGGTATTTAGGTTCAGTATCTTCCAGAAATGCGACACGAAGGTTTTCAAGAAAATCTCCCCACCCCAGAAACATTTTTCGAAAATTTTAATTTTCTCAAAAACGCCTCTAACGATTTTGATTAAAATATCATATGTTTAAGATATTTTCATGACAAATAAAACGTATATCTCGAATTTTCTGGGAATGTCTCCAAAAGTATTCTTCATTGTGAACGACTTTTGCATAACTGGTAAACCATAAGAGATAGACAAAATTTTACTGCACGAAAAATATAGATCGCGTTAAAATACCAATTTATGCCCTAAACATTTCTTTTGTTGAGTGAACCATTTTCGAGATATTCATTGCTTGTTATTCCCTTAAATTTTCCAATACTTATACTTTTTCTCAAATTCGGTATTCATTATTTTTTTTGTCCTGGTAAAGCAAAGAGAATGGAATGCGTCACATAGCAACCAGCTCTTAAAAGACTTGACTATCACTTAAAACCTAGCAATTCCCCTTGCATATACAAGAAAATTAGCAATAAGATTAACATTTCGATATCTCGATTAACATGAAGCATATGGGGAATAAGCGTTTGTAAAAATAGTTTGTACAAGAGTAGAGAAATTCATGTGAGTGTAACACATCAGATTTTTAGTATTACTTTTATAAATTCCCCGGCCCCTGGTTATCTTTATCTAAACATTTTTTCAGAGTGTTTATATATGTGATGGTCGCAATTCCGCATTTCTCCGCAAGGTCGCGCTACAACATATCTCTAACTAAATACATTGTGGCCAACGACATAAAATTTAATAACCAAAGAAATGAATTCTTTTATTTAATTTGTGTCAACGTTTAGAATCTCATGAATGAAAAATGTGTACTTTGTCACGCAATTCTCCTGTTTAGAATCAATGGCGATAGTTTATATATGTAACTCTTAGCTATTTCATTATTAGCTGGTCTTGATGCGTTCTCTAGGGTTTGCTAAAGGTCTGAAGTAAAACATGAAGATGTATGTCATTCATACATTTTAATTTAATAGCTGTCCCTGAGCTAAATTTCACTTGGTTTTTCATAACTGTCACTATTACGTCTGTTGATAATACCACCTCATCTTTAATTCTTGAACCTTCCAGCTCGTTCTGGTCTCGTGCATCTCTTCTCTTCATCTCTTTCTTGGCCTTTCCACTCTTCTGTTTCCTTCAGAGCTGCATGCTTATAATAATTTTGGAACACGCCACCATCCATTCTTTGTATGTGTTCAAGCCAATTTTACCTCCATTCTTTGTATGTGTTCAAGCCAATTTTACCTCCATTCTTTGTATGTGTTCAAGCCAATTTTACCTGCATCTTGTTACTTCTCTATTATCATTTAATGTGCGTGTGTGACTGTTTTCTTGTATCTTCATTTTATTTTCTGTCCAACGAAGAATACAATGTTGTTTAAGCCAACTTACATAATCTGAAACATTTTACATAATTTCAATATATTGGTAGTATCACAGTCCTCAGTTAAATTCCTATCTTCGTGTACGTAAACCCAATTACTATTACCTACATACGCTTAAGCCTTTTAAGTTAAATTTCTAAATATTTTTTACAAAAATAAGGTTTAAAATTGATTATTTCTAAACTACAATTGTTGTTTACGTTTAGTTTCCTCTTTTTTATTATTTAATTAGACTCGGATACTTCTGAAGATCAGAAACAAGGCTTTCTGGAGCGTGAAATGTTTTATTTCTCCTGGTAATTTAATGGTTTTGCTATAAACCATTTGGGATATTGCTTCATTTATTTCAGGATTTATAACTGCTCACATTTTTTTGTTTATTTTTTTACTTTTTTTTTAGATGACGAAGATATAGAACTGAGATTTAGTAAGACTAGGTTGTATATATACCCATTTTTATTTTCTCTACTACGTATGGTAAGTAGGGGAAGTATTGTATTCCACCCAAAAATTCGATACCGAGATTTCACCGGAAATACATGATTTGAGACCCCTGAATCCAAAAAAATCATTTTTGGAAACATATCCGTGTGTGTGTCTGTGTGTGTCTGTGTGTCTGTCTGTGAACAACATAACTCAGAAACGAACAGTCGGATAAACACCAAACTTGGTATTTACGTTCAGTATCTTCCAGAGATGCGACACGAAGGCTTTCAAGAAAATCCCCCACCCCAGATTACCCTTCACATAGAATGTCTCCAAAAGTATTCACTGTGAACGACTTTTGCATAACTGGTAAACCATAAAAGATAGACAAACTTTTACTACACAAAAAATGTAGATCGCCTTAAAATACACAACTTATCTCATAAACTTTTTTTTGGTTGAGTGAACCATTTTCGAGATATTGCTTGTTATTCCCTTAAATTTTTCAATGCTTATTTTCTCAAATGGGAATTGGTTATTCATTTTTTTTTTGCCTTGAATATGCAAAGAGTATTAATCTGTGGGAAATATAATGTGCTGCGCATAGCAACCAGCTATTAAGAGGTATGTCTATGCTTAAAGGCTACTGTACTTTTATATTGTCTTGTAAATATACATTTCCCTTACATCTACAAGAAAATTAGCAATTAGATAGAGTCTGCAAATGTTTATCTCGGTTATCATGAAGTAGATAGAGAATAAGGGTTTGTAAAAATAGTTTGTACAAGAGCAGAGAAAGTCATGTGAGTGTAACACATCAGATTTTTTTATATATCCCTTTTTATTTTATTTTACAACAGCATTAACTAGTGAAACTCAAAACGTGAAATAAAGGGCTGCATTGAGCAGACGAGTCCGGACTTTATCAGCTGCCACCGTTCCTGTCTCAAGAAGCCAAACCATTCCATCATCTTTGCTACATTGTCCACATTCCGTTTAAAGATGCAGTGTAACTTTTCCATTACCAACCAAATCACACAGCGTTGGAGGGCCTTATTCTGGAAGCGAAATTCCAGGCGCTGCAGTTCCGCAAGGCATGGCGAGGCCCCCGGTTGGCACCATCTGCATATGTGGTTCCTGAGCACCATCCAGATGTCAGCAACCTGCCAACAGAAGGCAATCCGGTGCTCCAAAGCATCAAATCCTGAGCTGACTGCACACTGATTGGATTGCGTTCTTCCATGTCTCCAGAACTTTTCTGCCGTCGGTATGGTCTCGTTTAAGATTTCATAGGTCGTCTCTTGCCAATCAATTGGAACATATTTGAGAAGATATTCTGTCAGATAATCTTCCATCTTCGACTATGCTTCCCTTCAATCCTAGGAGTAAAAGGAAATAAAGTTAACAGCGATATTGGCTCCGGGTACACTCATCGCTGTCCTCTAACCGGACTACCTATTTTGAAACCTTACACTTTTATTTCCTTTGTTAAAGTTCACGAGGCTCTGGATTAGGGAAATCACATTATAGTGACGCTATTTTCTTTAATAATAGCAAGTGAGAAACATCACTCAGCAAAGACAATGTATGCACAAAAACACAACAATGTATTCAGAACTATAATACATTCAGAATGGAGAAAAGTGTGAAAGTACCTAAATTCCAAATGACATGCGTAATCATTCATAAAACTTCAAAAAATAAAACAAGGAAAGATACAAGATTAAAATTTTATAAAACTATAGCTGCTCCTATGTTGCTTTATAGGTGCGAAACTTGGTTTATAACAAAGAAGTTGGAAAGTAGAACACACACACGCACGCACGCACGCACGCACGCACGCGCGCGCGCACACACAGGCAGCAAAGAACATTCTCGGAAGAACCAAAGGCTCTACAAAATTAGATAAAATACGCTATACACATATACTCAATGAATTATGAAATCAATGAATATCAAATGCAAATAATCTGGAAAGAATGAATTCAGCTATACTATATAAAGCAGTATATTAACATAAACCTAAAGGGTAAAAGGAATTTTGGAAGACCTGTGAGAAGAAAGAAGAAACAACTGTGAGGGCGGAACGGGCAATTCGCCTAATTCATAAAATGCAGCTTATAATTTTCAAGGTCTTACAATGTCCAACAGACATCTGTATTTAATGGAATCTTTTTCATGCTTCAAGCCTTGGATTAGCACCCACTTAGCAGGTCAGATAGAGATGGTTATTTGAATGACTGGCTGATTGACCACTCCTTGTTGCAGATCCCCTTTCGCCAGAAGCGACTGTTTCCACTCGGGCAGTTAAACTTTAAAGCATCGCTTGTTAAATTATGTAGTAGTTCACTCAATCGGATCAGTTTGCACCTCCTGAAGTTGATGTACTTGGGTGAGACAAACCGTTTTCTCTATAAGCTGGTTCACAACCCCCCGAGAACGGTAACCAGAACGTTAACGAGAACGGGAATACATATCGATCACAAAGTGAAAGTCGATTTTGTGCATTGGGATTTCATTTGTTTTTAACTGACCAATGACATTTTTTTCACCTACTTCCAATTTAGCCAAGCCAACGTCAAAATTCGATAGAGTAAACATTATCTAAATGCATATCCATTACATTTCCGATCCCTCTACTTATCACAAGCTTTTATTCTTTTATTTAATGGCATACATTAAAATTGTTTATTGTTCTTTTTGCATTTCCACCGCTTTTATCTGTTCTTTGTAGCTTTTGCCATTGTTTCTTAGGTAATAGCCAGTTTTGAGTTGCATATAAACAAACTGCAAATAATCTCTTCACCTGAGGAACCAACGTTGATTAGATTTGCGGGTGTCGGGATGAGCTTAGGAAGTACATTTACTACTAATTCCTTCCAGTTTCATGTTTCCAGCTTGCGACTATAGAGAGCACTAGTGGCTCTTTCATGTCACGGCCGCCTAGAATAACCTCTAGAGTGAAGCGTCTAATATGCACAATAGGGATCTAATATGCCGTGCCCGAGAACGAGAGAGTTGGGCAACTCTTCTTTCCCGTTCCCGGGGCCCGGGAAGGCTTTCCGTCGGTTGTGAACATTCCCATTTGAATACATGTATTTCAACTTTCTCTTTCTCGTTCTGGTTACCGTTCTCGTTGGTTGTGAATCTGCTTTATTTCAGTACTCGGGAATCAAGGATCGGAACAGTCCTCTAGCATGTAGCTCCATCGATAGATCATAGGTGTCATTGATTATAAGTGATCTTGGTTGATTTTAAGGCTGGTGATTCCACACTGAATGCAGCTGATTATCATCAGATGATACTAACGCGTCTTAAGGAAGTTATCTGACATCGGCGACGACCTTACATGCGGAGTGGAGTTGGTGCACAATATTGGAAGATCTCATCCTGCTTACATCACAATAACTTATGAGATAGAATTGTTCTTTACGTTGTTTATTTACGTAATTTATTGTTACGTAAGTTATTAGCCTCACGCTTGGAGAGCCAAATTTTAAGTAGGTATTGTATTTTGGAGTTTATTGTTGGACTTTTGCACCACGTATGGACGTCAATTTGAAGTAGGTGTTGTTTACGTAGGAGTTACTGTTGTTGTAGTTGAAGTTTGCACCTCGCTTTGGATGTCAACTTGAAGATTGTATTGTTCTTGGAGTTTATTTATTTAGCTCCACGTATGGACGTCAATTTAAAGAAGTATTTGATTTACTTTGTTTTAGAATTTCGCACCACACTTTGGGCGTCAATTTAAAGTTGTTGTTTACGTAATATGCTGCTACGTATGAAAAGCCGATTTGAAGATGTATTTTTGTTGTTACGCTCCAAGTTTAAAAACATATATTTTAACCTTGTTATTAAAACTGCTTCTATAGATATTATTTATGTTTGTTTACCTCGGCTGCTTCAGATTCTCTTAATGAGGGCGTGGTGCGACAAGAATGTAGGCTTACACAGATTTTAAGTTTTAATTCACCTTTTTTTATTAATCCTTGACACAAATTAAATAGCACTACACTGATATCAAGATCTGTGAGATTCTTTAATTTAATACTTGCACTTTGCTAACGCGTATACTTAATTTTCGTTCCACACGAATATGTAATATTTCTCTAGAGAACGCATCTTCCATCCGGTTGCTATCAAGGTCTGCAAGCAACTGAACATATTTCAACCGTCCAAACCCGTAAACTTCTGTATTTCAAGTCCCTGATTCGCTAATCCTAGTCCAATAGAATACCTGCATTTAACTAAAGCTTTTTCTGGCTGTTGAGTGGCTATTTTAAAAACTAGCACAAAATTTACGTTATTGCTGTCCTAATCATGACTAGTAGTATTCAAACTCATTATTGCCTGAAGGTTACCTCATTGTTAGCAACGTTAAACGTATTATTCTCACAGCTCTTACATTATTAAATTACGTAATGCATTCACATAACTTTATTGAACATGTTTACAATAATATAAGCATTTGCAATGACTGTTACATACATTTTACAAATTATTACATACATATTGCTTCAAGGCGGGTTGTTATTGAATTTACATGTTATATAATTTAATTGAAATTATTCAAGTGTTAAAAATACTGCCTCACTTCCTAAATACCTTACACAAATGACGCTTTTCCCACGTCACTATATGGCCCGTATTTAACCCCTTCTTATGTTCATGAAGACACATCCATGGGACAGAAGATTTTCCAGTTTCGACGAAATGAAAGGCTCAATCGTTCTTTGGACCTGATGCCACATACTACAACCAAGGAATGGTGAATCTCGCTTATGCCACTTTAATCCATTTGGTGAAATCTCAAAATGTAAAGGAAATAAGAACCATTCGAACAGTTTTCTTTATATCCATGAATTTTGACGCATTATACTGAGCGCGTTGACTCTGGCGGTAGCGGTTATGCCTCACGTTCTGAAGCTCCTCAAAAAAAATTCTTGATGCAGGCAAGTTGACTGTAGACTTTTTCCTGGGCCACTTGGGGAATTATGGATGGATTAGTTATTACTGTCAGTTTTCGTATATTTAATTTCCTGATTTCTTTTCCTTCACCACCATACCTTCTTTTGCTTGATCATATATCCACCTTATGCTGTGATATATTGTTCGTTTTTCTCTGGACAGGAATCTAATTCAAGGCACTGAGTTGTGTTGCAGACTCACTAACCTCGTTAATGCTCGACAGGCTGATATAAGCCGAGTGAAGGAAAGAATTTTTCTGTATCACATTTCAACAGCATTGGCTCAAAATAGAACTGATAATTGTGTGTCGCCTTCACTTATAGTACATATGGTTCAGCGCATTTCAGTATCGCTGAAGGCAATTGAAGTTATTTTAATACACGGAACATTTACAACTGCGGCTCCTTAGCGCAGAGGTAGCTCCGTTCTTTGATGTCCCAGTTATTAACGAACATAATACTCCTGTAATAAATCCTTGTGGTTCTGAATCAAAGAGACAAACCGAGAAAATGAAAGAACAAAGAATCTGAAATGGATTGCCAACGTTTTCCCTCTTGATACAGTAAAAATATAAAAGTAAAATAAAAGATAAGCTGCTTTTATCTGCAAGATTGCATAGGATACAAAAACTATTTTTACTTTCTCTACTACGTATAGTAAGTAGGGGAAGTATTGCATTCCACCTAAAAATTTGATACCGAGATTTCACCGGAAATACATGTTTTGAGACCCCCTGAATCCAAAAAAAAGCATTTTTGGAAACATGCCGTGTGTGTGTGTGTGTGTGTCTGTCTGTCTGTCTGTGAACAGCATAACTCAGAAACGAACAGTCGGATAAACACCAAACTTGGTGTTTAGGTTCAGTATCTTCCAGAGATGCAACACGAATGTTTTCAAGAAAATCCCCCCACCCCAGATTACCCTTTACATAGAACATTTTTCGAAAAATTTAATGTTCTCAAAAATGGATCTAACGATATTGATTAAAATATCATATTTTTAAAATATTATCATGACAAATAAATTGTATATCTTGAATTTTCTGGGAATGTCTCCAAAAGTATTCTTCATTGTGAACGACTTTTGCATAACTGGTAAACCATAAGATATAGACAACATTTTACTACACAAACGATGTAGATCGCGTTAAAATACACAATTTATGTCATATACGTTTTTTTTTGTTGAGTGAACCATTTTCGAGATATTGCTTGTTATTCTCTTAAATTTTTCAATAATTATTTTCTCAAATGGGAATTCGTTATTCATTTTTTCTTGGATATGAAAGAGTATTAATCTGTGGCAAAGGGAATCGTGCTGCACCTAGCAACCAGCTATTAAGAGATATGTATGTGCTTAAAGGCTACTGTATTTCTATATTACCCTTGTAAATATATTTTCCCCTTACATCTGCAAGAAAATTAGAAATAAGATAGAGTCTGCAAATGTTTATCTCGATTAACATGAAGTAGATGGAGAATGAGAGTTTGTAAAAATAGTTTATACAAGAGTAGAGAAAGTCATGTGAGTGTAACACATCAGATTTGTTCTAATGTCATATTTCAATGTGAGGCTGTTTTAAATCCCTATATGCCAAATGCAGTCTTCAGTTGGAATGGCTACTATAGAAGTTTCAAAACTATTTGATCTGTGCCATTGGTTACGAAGCATATGGTTGAAGCATGATCTATCTGGTATTTTTACTCATCCCATGCAAAAGTACTTGTATCATTTGAATACAGAAAACGGAATCACTGAGGTGGTCCTTTACTTTGGGCTCCCCAATCTCCTGATCGACTCCCACAGCTACGTGATCTTGTTTATACAAACCCAGCTGAATCGGAAGATTATGTAATGGTCCAGATAATTGGAGCAGCAGGAGAAATTCGCTAGAAAGCTGCATACTTTCACCGCTTAGACATTGCTTGTCCCGCCGATGTAACCTTCGTTTATGGGTTAATAGAAGCGACTTGGGGTCTCTTTTGAAATGGATGGGTATAGGGCTTGTAGACCATAATTCAGTGGAATTTCTTGTAGCTCAATACGATTATTCCCGCAGCTGTGAACGAAACATATGGGATTACAAGAAAGTCCTACAAGTTCAGAAATAGTATCTTCTACATCTGAATCCGCACGTGAAAATCTTCGCGTTTTTGTGAATGAGGTGTGCAATTGTTTTGTAAAACTTCAGGTAGATAAGGGTAGTAATAGTTTGTGCTACATCAAGATCTAATGTCCTCCGAAAAAACTTGCTTTGTTCTAACGGTACCCATCCGTGAAAAGGGCCAAAAACTACCAAAATTCGTAATTATGCTTTTCGCATTATTAAGCATTAGAAATCTTGTACTTTAAGGAAGCTATACAGCTATACAGAATTAAAACATTTCATACAGCGATTTAAATATCTGCCTGTAAGCCCAGCTTCGTATAAAGCGATAACGTTTGCTTACATTGAATGAACAAACCATTGAAGAGAAGCCTCAAGAATCTTCACATACTAAACTAGCTGCAGAGGAGCAGAAAAATACTAAGGACGCCTTCATATGTACTAAATGAATTTAAACAGCATAAATCAAACGGTATTATTTTGGAGTTGCGTTTTTTAAAGTGTCTTTTCTCGGGTTTTCATTTGTTGGAATATTTTTACTTTCGAATTGTTTGACACGATATACGTTTCGGTATAAATTAATAAAATGTTGTATAGCTTCTTATAAATACAGTATAACAGAATGGTGGTATGAAATTTACTTAACATGCTTAGTTCTGATGTTATTAAACTGTAATCACATTGTTAAAATTTTAAGCAAAGAAATTGAACTCTCACAATTAACATTTATTTGCTCTCAAACCGGTAGGGTAGTTAAAAATCCATCTCCAACACTTGTTATTACACTACTAAAGAGTTCAATTTCACAAAATAACTGTATTGTGTAAAACAAATCATATATAACAATATCCTGGGAACTAATTTAAAAATATGCTGAAATTGGGTGCATATATTCTACGTAAAACTCTGGTATTAAAACTTCAAATGAATCGGACTGGAATTGTGAATTTTAGTGCTTTCACAGATGGGTATCATTCAAACCAAATACAGCAATAGACTTCGTCTAAACATAAATAGCAATTACTACATTTAATTAAGCCAACTAATAAATAATTTCCGGTTACCTATATTACAAAAGTGATCCACAGAATAAAAAGGGTTCATCAGTAAGCAGTATTTAATAGATTATTAAAAAAAGTACAATTAAACATAGTGGTTATCTGTTAAACAATCTAATACTCTGCATTATAAGATTTTAGTGAGCCGGCAGAAATGAACGTTCAGTTTATTTACATTTTGTGTTTCATAACTGTGATTATTACCTCACAAGGTTATATCATGCAAATATTCCTTGATGAATAGTAGTTTACTCCGTTATGTCCCCTGCAACCTTCCAGAGTAGGCCAGTTTGGTTTTTCAGCCTGTACACTCGCACAAAAAAGTGAAGGTGACAAATGAAGCCTTCAATGCTTAGTCTTATGTCAGCTTCGCGCAAAGGAGTGGTAGTACAGCGCTCACGTTCAAGCCAGAATTGTACTACGAAGGCATAAACGTAATTGTAGTTGGTTTCAATTCTACGTCTATACTTTTTTGTACGAGTGTACATATTTAAATTTTGTCTGTGTGTCAGCTGATGAATAATTTCGTGCGTGGTGAGATGTTAACAGCTGCTCTGCAGCATCCAGCGCGAAATATATGTTATTTATTCAAACAAGAAACGGAAAGAAAACATTACTAAAGTTCTTATAGCCACTTTTAAACCAAGAGAAAAAGTTTTTAAAAATCATACTTCTGCTTTCTACATAAAGTTTTCCTCAACCTCATATCCTGCCTCACCTTTTATCGAAGAGCTTGCCTAGAACACAGAAAGGCAAGGAAATGGAAGCTGTTTAAATGTATCCATGATTTAGTAGTAAGCCATTACGGTATATCATCAACTTTCCCTCTTGCGATGCTAGAGTAACTTTAAGCCTGGATTGTAGTTCATCGCCTTTAAAACAGCTGCCATCGCCAAATGATTTCTTCGCCGGAAGCGCGAGTTTGTTTAACATGTGTTTTGTAAACTAAGTCGCAGGGCTACTACAAGCTTTTTGTGGTACCTAAGAGCCGGCGTCCATTTTGTAAGATGTATAGCGTCCCATAAAAACACAAGAGCGAGACTAATGATTCCACCAGGTTTACGGGTCGGGGCGCAGCGATCGATAAATCACGCTCCGGCAGAACAACTTCCTCATGTACAAGATTTTATAATCAAGCAGAGTGAATAAAGGACGAGGAACTACATAAATTTTTAAAACTGCTATTAATTTACTGGCGAAACTGAAGGCACCTGAGCAGAAACATTATAGAGCAGATTAATGTTAGCAAAACCGTCTTCTGGTAGTAGTCCGTAATGAGCTCATCTGTTAGGACTGCAGATGTGGGTCTCGCTGCGTTTGATTGTTGCAGCTAACTAAGGCGTTTGGATAAGGGTGGGCTTTAAATTAGTGTGGGAGAACCAAGGTTGTCTCCGAACTACTGGTAACTATTTGCTGGTGATATCAGAAATGGATGTGTTTTTGGTTTTCTCTTTTCTATGGAAATACGTGCTAGTTTTAATTTCTCTACCGTTTAGCAAAGGAAAAATTATATTTAATCTTGAGGCAGTATTTTTAACACTTAAATGATTTCAGTCAAATTATATAATACGTAAATTCAATAACAGCCCGCCTTAAAGCAATATGTGTATAATTTAATAATGTAGGAGCTGTGAGAAATAGGTCAAAATTTGCTAACAAAGAGGTAACAATGAGGTAACCTTGAGTCAATAATGAGTGAGAAAGTTTAACAGTACTACTTGTGATTCTTGGAGTAACAATAATGTAATTTTAGTGACAGTTTATAAAATAGCCATTCAACAACCAGAAAAAGCTTTAGTTAAATAAAGGCATTCTATTGGAGTACGATTAGCCAATCAGAGACTTAAAATACAGAAATGTACAAGTTTAGACGGTTGAAATCAATTCAGTTGCCTCCAAACAATGCTCATAACCAGACGCGAGATGTGTCCTCGAGAAATTAAATACGTATTCGCGTGAGACGAAAATAGTATACGTATTAAAAAAAATGCAAGTATCAAATAAAATAATCTCACAGCTCTCGATATCAGTGAAGTGCTATTTAATTTGTGTCAAGGATTAATAAAAAGAAGTGAATTAAAGCTTAAAATCTGGGTATTCTTGTCGCATCACGCCATGCCAAGACTTCCATGTCTCTAACAATAATACTGACGCAGCCGAGGAAAACACAAATATTTAATACTTAAAGAAACAAACAAATTACAAAGTTAATTTTTTTTAAACTTGGGGCAAAGGCTACCTGAAAGTACGTTTTTGGGGCGAAGGCTACCGGAAACTGTTTACTATACGTGTGGTTGCAAGTACTAAAAGTTCGGCTCTCCAACAGTTGAAATATAATACAACTCCTTCAATACAAACTACTTTAAGTTGACGCCCAAAGCGTGGTGCAAATAACGTAACAAATCATCTTCAAATTGGCGTCCATACGTGGAGCTAAATAAATAACGTAACGAAACACCTTCTTCAACCTAAACATTTAATATCGAGATTACATCGGTAATAACACGCTTAAAGATCCATATCCAAGATATTCATTATATTAGTTTGAAATGTTTTGTACTCTACCATTTTAAGTGCAATTGTGTCTCCAAATATCGTAAATGAATGTGGAATTTTAAGGCCAACATATAGCCACACACGTCTCTACTTTTTGTAGTTTCTGCCAAGGTTTATATCGATTAACATGAAATAGGTAGAAAGGTAAGCTTTATAAGGAATAGTTTATAATAGCCATGTAAATTTAAGGATAGTGAGTAGAGAAAGTCTTGTGAATATAACGCATCATGTTTTTATCTATTGGATACCTTCCATCCCTTAAATTATACTTTCCTCAGTGCGGTGTGTGTGTGTGTGTGTGTGTGTGTGTGTGTGTGTGTGTGTGTGTGTGTGTGCGCGCGCGTGCGTGTGTGTGAGTGCGTGCGCGTGTGTGAGAGAAAGAGAGAGAGAGAGACTACATTACTCAAAAATGGAAAGTTTGATTAATACCAAACTTCATTCTTAGATTCCGTTTAAGCAAGCCTGTCGAAAACTTTCAATAATTCTGCCCTCCAAACAACGCTTAACTGAAAAAAATGTTTACTTTTTTTGTCAGAAATTTCTCTAAAGGTATTGATTAAAGTATATCTTTAAGATATTGCAACGAATTAAGCATATGTCTATAATTTTTTGTGCAATTCCCTATATTCTTTACTTAGTGAATTTTAGAGAGTCATACTAGGAACAGAGAGAGAACAGGATAACTGAAAACAGAATTTGCATAACTGACCAAAAACCTTGAGTTAGACACCATTTAAGCAAGCCAGTCAATAAAATGCTCCCATTACAAACTACCATATACGGAAAGCTTTCTTGTTAGTTTTCGTTTTCTCAAAAATGCTGTAAGGATTTTTATTAAAATATATATTTGAGATAGGCAAATATGTCTTGAATATTTGTGAATAACCAGTCAAGTCTTTATCTTATTGAATAATATAGAATTCTGAGGAACCACGAGAAGTAGGCTAAAACTTAGTTTTATGGAAAAAAACATGAAGCTCCTTAAAACATAAAATGTTTGTCGTGCAAGTTTCTTCACAGTCTTAATAATTTCCAAAATATTCACCGTTCTTCGTTTTAAACATTCCGGATTTTTTTTGCTTGCTTACTTGCTTGAATTTAAAGGTCCTTTAATCTGATGGTCCTATCGGAGGATGGATGAATAAATGAAATGAGGCCGGGGTACATACGGCTTAGTTATTCGACATTCGTCTTCTCAATATAAGGAAAATCCCGGGAAGTAGCCTTATCTGGATAACTCTAATCCAGATTTGAACTAGAGACCTCTTGAATGCGAGGCAGACACGCTACACCCAAATCACAAAGGCGGGCTTTTCTGGAATTGTAAGCCGCGCCAAGGGAGACATACAAAGCAGTTGAGTAATATGACCTTGAGTATTTGTTATAAAATGTACCTATATATTGAAACTCTTTCTCTCGACGTTTATTGTGAGTAATAGATACTGCAACCTAGCGAGATGGCTCCACGGTAACGTATAAGGCTCGCATTCGTGCCGGGTTTGATTCCCGTGGACCGTCGCTCTTATCTTGGGTTTATCCTGGTTTCGCTGAACGCTAGGCAAATGTTGGAGTGGTTTCTCATCTACCACGGTTTTCTCTCCGTCATTTCCCTTTCATTCCCTTTCCTGCTCATCTTTCAGGAGTGCTTCTTATGTTTCGTGACGTATAGCAGTGCTGGACAAATGGCGCGAATGCTAGCTCAAAGGAAAGAGTATCTCTGTGAACACTGTAGGCTGCTTGGTCATTCCCTTTCTGGGCGGCTGCAGTCGATCCTGGAACTGCCAGGGACTTCCGCGCGTCTCTGTGGCCTGTCTGCCGCGACCTGTAGCCTCCTGCAGTTCCTTTACTTCATCCCTTCCGCTTGGAGGTTGGTAGCCACAATAGATCTATGTAGGTCGTAGTGCGCGAGATGTTCCCCTCAGTTGTGTAACCTATAATAGAGAGATAAACAAGCTTTGGCATGAATAATGTGTGAAATATAGTCGTCCTCCATGGTGTAGTGGTTGCCAGCCAGGTCGCGGGTTCAAACCCGGCGGAGGGCGATGGATTTTTTCCGGCGTAAAAATCCTTAGCATGGCTTCCTTCGGAAGGTAAGTAAAACCGGCGGTCCCGTGTCGTAGATTTGCTGCACGTAAAAGAACCTCAAACCTGATAAAGAGGCCTCTGATCAAATATACCGGTCTTTCACGCCTAATATACAGTGGGACGCTAAGAACCCCAGCAGTTAAAATGTCTCCATAAATAAAACCCAATTTAGTTCTGAAATAGAGATGGTAGGTAGAGTTGTGTGATTGTAAATCAGGTTTATAAAATTTAGCTATAAATTTCTTTCTGTCATTGACAGGAACCACAGGATAACGAATATCGTTCCAGTATATGAAATACTCAGGCTGTGCTGTTGGGTATACTTAGAGAGGATGGTAGAAATAAAGTATGACAGTATTTATGTCAGGACAAGAATCTGCATGTAATAAAACGTGAAATTTTACTTCTTTTTCAAAGTCTGATATTTTGTATTTATTAGCGTCGTTGTACACAAATTAATAACGTATTAATAAAATTTTAATCAGTATATACAGAAAATTATACCTCATAAGCCTGTGACATATAACAGATACAATGACTGTTTATAAAAGTATTGTTTCAAATGAGAAAGGGTTTGGATTTGTGTATAAGGAGTTGACAATCCAAGTTCCGGATAATATTTGAAAGTCTATATACTCCGCCAGTTCCTAAAATCTAAGTATCTAATGTTTTATATAAATTGATCAAATTATTTAGAAATGTAGATCTGTATGTAAGAGATTAAAGATGAGATAGAAGTATATTATGTAAATTGTAGCCTAGTCTAATTTTTGTGGATCCTATAGTGTGAGCGAATAAAATTTTATCTATATTGATCAGGTAGTTTGGATTTTCATATAGGAATTAATATACAACACAGAGAGCTTTAGAAAGTCATCAGAAAGTCTGTTTACGTTTCTGGTTCTAAAGTGACAAGTGTTTCTTTATATAGCTCAAAAAGCAAATGTTTGCACCCAATAGCTTGAGAATGTAAGCCGGGAAGGGTTTTAAAATCTAATCACTTGAGGCACTGTCCGAATGGGTGAATCGGTGAACAAGGAGTAGAAAAACGTGGGGTAGCAATGAATTGGACTACAATTTTTATCAGTGATTGCTCTAACCACTGAGCTACCTTGGCAAAATGCCGGCACGACACTAAATTCTCCAGCTGATTGGTATTTTTCCCGGTAAACCACATGGAGATCTCAAATTGTATTGAGATGACATACCCCAATGGCGACTTACAATGTTGTAAGTACTTTAAGTCCCGGACTCCATAGTTTAAACCACAATTAGGTCAATTAATGGAATTAATTGTTCTTCCACACAAGCCGTGTGTTGGACAGGGCTGGAAAGGTAGTCAAGCGACTGAAAAATTCAATGCCTTAGCCGGGATTTGAACCACGGAGCTCCCCATCTCCGTCCGGTTGCTCTAACCACTGAGCTACCATGGCAACATGCCGGCATGACACTAAATTCTCCAGCTGATATCCGTTAGAACAACCGGACGGAGACCGGGAGATCCGTGGTTCAAATCCCGGCTATGGCATTGAATTTTTCAGTCGCTTGATTCTACCTTTCCAGCCCTGTCCAACACACGGCTTGTGTGGAAGAACAATTAATCCTATTGTGCAAGTTCATAAACTCAGTTTTTCCTGGATCATACTGAATCCTCAAATGAATATTTCGAAAAACCGGAGTAATTCACTTGACAACTAACTGTAACATAGGTAGATGACCATCGTACTCATGCCTTGCATCTAACCAAGGAGCAACAATTGTAACTAAATTCGATAAAGCAGTTGAAGTTATTTGTAGGCAAATATTTTGTGGTGACTAAAAAGCACAAAGCATCATGTTTTACATGAATAGTTATAGCATATGGAACAGATCGTATGAATGTATCACACTAAATGTTTCAATTTCGTCCGAGTCCAGGCGTTTGATGTTGAACAATCCACTCTAAGAGGGCTTCAAATTCAACCAATCACGACCCTCTGTCGTTATAAAAATAACGAAATGAGATTACTCTATCTGATACTCAACTCTCTTTGAAATCATCGCATTTTATCTTTAACTGTTCACAGGGTTTTTGTTGTTTTGTTTTTTTTTACTTTCTCAACTAGTAGGGGAAGTATTGCATTCCACCCAAAAATTCAATATCAAGATTTCACCGGAAATGCATATTTTGAGGACCCTGAATCCAAAAACATTTTTAGAAAAAGGTCTGTGTGTGTCTGTGTGAATGTGGGATATGTGTCTGTGTGGATAAGGCTAAACTTGGTATTTAGCTTCAGTATCTCTCAAAGATGTGACACAAACATTTCAAGAAAATACCTCACCCCAAAATACCGTTTACATGGAACATTTTTCGAAAATTTTGTTTTTCTCAAAAATGGCTCTAACGATTTTGATTAAAATATCGTATATTTAGGATATTTTCATGACAAATAAAATGCACATCTGGAATTTTCTGGGAATGTCCCCAAAAGTCTTCATTCTGAATGGCTTCCCCATAACTGGTAAACCGTAAGCGATAGACAAAATTTTCCACACAAGAATCTCGTCAAAACACACAATATATGTCATATACATTTGTTTTGTCGAGTGAAACACTTCCGAGATATTCCTTGTCATTTGTTTAGTTTTCCAATTTTCTCAAATGGGAATTCGTTATTTGTTTTTTTATGTCCTGGATAGGCAAAGAGAATAGAATGTTCCACATAGCAACCAGGTCTTACAATATTTGACTATCGCTTAAAGCCTTGCACCTATAGAAAAATTAGTAATAAGATTAACATATCGATATCTCGATTAACATGAAGTAGATGAAGAGTAAGCGGCGTTTGTAAAAGTAGTTCGTACAGGAGTAGATCATGTGAGTGTAAAACATCAGATTTTTTTTATTATTATTAATGGACACACTTTAATTGCCGTGGTCCTTAGCGTCCCATATATTGGGCGTGAAAGACTGGTGATTTTCTCACAGGCCTCTTTATCCGGGTTGGAATTCTTTTACGTGCCTTAAATCTATGACGCAAGACCACCGGCTTCACTTCTCTTCCGAGGAAGCCATGGTAAGGATGTTTACACCCGGAAAAATCCATCGGTTTGAACCCACGACCTCGGGAATAGACGCTAGCATGGTAACAACTACACCACGGAGGACTACTCAACTGTGCATAGCTGGTAAACACAACAGAGATAAAATCGGTCCCATGAATTAAGTACAGCATCACTAAACAATGAAAGTTAACTTCATGAATATTAAGCAATCTTTATGAGGTTTATTACCAATTCCAGACTTCTCTTAATAACAAAACATGTACTATTTAACTGTTTCCTATGCAGGCCACGTGCTGTGATCAACATACATTAACAAAATGAGGATTTTGTGAATGTGTAGAGTTGTATTATAGGATAATAAGGTGCGTTGCAAAATGATTAGTCCAACTAATGAAACTCGTCATGTATAGAGATAAACTAAAATCAAATATATTTTTACTTACCTACATAGAATCATATTTCCTGCATCGTAGGGCCAGTTACAAACTACCGCATTCGTTGTAAACAGGTTGGAAGATACAAAATAGTCGTCTTGCAAAATGATAGGATCAGGCTGAATATTCCGTGACCTTCATACTCATACGCCAAGCTGCAGCTATGGAGAGAGTAGCTTCATGTCAGGTGTGTTTGTTGAGGCAGTATTTTTAACACTTAAATGATTTCAGTTTAATTATATAATATATAAATTCAATAACAGCCCACGTTAAAGCAATATGTGTGTAACAATATATAAAAAGTGTATATTACAGTCATTGTATATGTTTATATTATTGTATACATGTAACAATGTTATGTGTATGTATTGCGTAATTTAATAATGTAGGAGCTGAGAGAAATAGGTTAAAAGTTGCTAACAATGAGGTAGCCTTGAGGGAATAATGAATTAGAAGGTTTAACAATGCTGCTTGTGATTCTTGGAAGCAATAATGTAATTTTTGTGAGAGTTTATAAAATAGCCAATCAACAACCAGAAAAGCTTAAGTTAAATGAAGGTATTCTATTGGATTAGGAATAGACAATCAGAGACTTGAAATACAGAAATTTACAAATGTGGCGGTGGAAATCAAGTTAGTTGCTGGTAGACAGTGCTCATAACTGGACGCGTTGGTTATAGACAGTGTTCCTGACGTGAGACGCGTCCTCGAGAAATTTAATACGTATTCGTGTGAGACAAAAACATAGATTACGTGTTAAAAAGTGCAAGTAATTAATTAAAAAAATCTCACAGCTCTCTTTACATCAGTGAAGTGTTATTTAAATTGTGTCAAGGATTAATAAATGTAGTGAAGTAAAAATTATGTGTAAGCTACATTCTTCAGTCACACTACAACCCTGCAAAGAGAAACATGTCTCTAATAATAATACTGACGCAGGCAAGGCAAACATAAATATATAATATTTAAAGAAACAGTCAAATTACAAAGTTAATATATTTTTAAACATTTGGGGCAAAGGCCACCGGAAAGTAAATTTGGGGCGAAGGCTACCGGAAAGCGGGTACTATACGTGTGGTTGCAACGAATTTCAAGTTCGGCTCCCAACAGTTGAAATATAATACAACTCCTTCAATACAACCTACTTCAAATTGGCTTTCCATACGTGCAGCAACAAACCTTCTTCAAATTGATGCCCAAAGTGTGGTGCAAATAACGTAAAGACAATAACTTCTTCATTGTGAAGAGTGCACGATATCTATTGATGTAAGTCAAAATCTTAAAAGAAGAAGGATATTCACTTTGGGAAATAGCAAGAAGGCTTGGCAGATCACCATACTTGATAAATAATGTCTTGAAGTTAGGAAATAATTATGGCACAGAATGGTCGTCTGGAAGACCTCAAAAACTTACGCCTCGACAGAAGAGGCAATTGATAAGAAGACTCAGTGCTGGTCATTCATCGTTGGGACAACTTGCTCGTGATCCCACCGTCAATGTTCACTAATCGACGTTGTCTAGACTAATCAGACAAATAAACGTTGAAAACAAGATATGTAAAACGTAACCCCGTTTGACAGTTCGCCATATACAGACTGTTGACTGGGCTAAGGAACGTGTCATCTGGAGGGAATAATGGAAGCGTGTAATATTCATTGATAGAAAGAAATTCAACCTAGACCCCTAATGACTGGGCATACTACCGCATGACCTCAGAAAATGAGATAACGTGTTTTCAAAGAGGCAGCAAGGGGGAAAGTCTCTGGTGGTATGGAGTGGATTCGGATACGGAAGGACAGCACAACTTGCATTCCCTGCAGGTCTACAGGTCTAATGACAGCCATACTCTATCAGATATTTCTTGAAGAACACCTTTTACCGATTGCACAGGGGATTGGATATTTCAGCAGGACAATGCAAGATCCCACACTGCTAGATCCACAAGGAATTGGTTTCGTCGCAAGGGTGTTAGTGTTATGGAAATGCCCGCCATTTCTGGAGACCTAAACCCTATGGAGAACCAACAGAGAATCTTATGCAGATCGGTTTATTGTGATGGAAAGCAATATGCCATCGTGCGGGAATTAAAGACCTCTGTGGTATCTGCATGGAATGTGCTTCAACTACCAGTGTTACAGGAACTTGTAGAGAGCATGCATGATGGGTCGTGTGTTTCAGTTAGTTCTCAAAAAAGGTAATTTATAGGATATTAAAGACTAGTGAGCATCATTTTGTTACAGAATTTTACTTGTATTTAGTAGAGTGAAAGGAATCCTTTTGTTTGTAGCTAATCGTACCATAAGTTATATAATTTTATGTATGTAGGTAAAAGTATATTTGATTTTATATTTTCTCTGTACATGACGAGTTTCATCAGTTGGTCTTATTTAATAATGTGTGACTATTATGCGACACGTTGTGGGAGGGAAGAACTCATAAAGTCTAGGTGTACGAGCCCGTGTCATTTGGAATGGAATAAAATCAGAGCTGCTTATCTTTTCACTTGCGAAAAGGAACATTAAGACCTCCTCTTCCCCTCCCCCAGCAGCTTATGAGAATATCAACACCAAAACAAAATGACGTCGCATAAGCCTAGATTAATCACAGCTTCATTGTGCTATATAATCTCACAAAATGAGTTACTACTCCGCAGCCACAAATAAGAGCAGGAGTTTAATAATGCAAGCCACACATATTTATAAAGCTTTAAATGGAGAGGTATTCATAACAGATATGCCCCTTAATTAGCGCAGAACTGCAAGTTTGATGTGAGTGATGTCCTTCTTTTCAGCAGAACTCATAAACACGCTGCTGCGATATACTCGTATCTAATGGTGCTTTTTGTTCTGTTCTTCCATAAAATCCTTCGCTTTGTTAGGGTGCCTTTATCATGCAAGTAATGTATGCCTCTCTAATCTAGGAGTCTCGTCTTCGATCCTCCTCTGTTTTAAGCTATCTCGTTCCAAGGAAACCCCTTGAGAATGTCATGTACTTCTAATGTATAGTCAGTGAATGAAGTATCTGGAGCGGCATTGACTTCTTTCCTACTTTTGTGCTGAGAGGCATGAAGTATCACATGACCAATGAACTGTTTCAATTGGATAATATACGGTGATTTTAAGTCGCCGTACACTTTTTGGCACCTTGGGACTACCACTGGGTAACACACTATAAACACATCCCATGTGATTCTGTATAATTATGTTTAACAAGCCTGTATAATACAATTTAGTACAGTAAAGTTTACAAATTAAAAAAAATCGCTGGGAAAGGCAATCAAATTACATTATCAGGGTGTGGCATTATATGGTATGCCACGGCTTTAGCACTCGCCAGGTTCGCTTGGCTAGCAATGGAATGCTGACTGGTTGCCTCTCATGGAGGTTTGAGTAGGTTGTGAGGCCTGCCTGGCCTATAAGGAATGCGCCCCGAGTTCTGCTTTGTCCGTATACATCTCTGGTCTGTATTACACTTGTTGTCAGTGTCAATTGCCTAACATTTTTCGACCACCAGGGGAACCACAATGAGCTCTGCGACGTCTCGCCGCCATGCAGACCTTAATGCATGAACCAGCAAGGAACACCACCAGAGAGCTGTAGTGAGATCCATATCAGAATTGTGCGAATGGAGAAGAGTCTGATAAAAACTATGTGGGCCCGACTGTTTGCTGTTTATTTTCGTACAACAGGTGACATTAAATCACACTCAAATTTGCCTTGCTCCCCTTTTCCCACGCACAAGACACAAGCCACAGTTACTACGTCAAACTATTGAGATTACTAATGCCACTGTCATTTATTCGCAGTAAAACTGATTATTACACGTTCAAAACACGGAACACTGATTTTAGTTTTTAATCCTCGGCGGATGCAAGACTGCACATGAGTGTCACGTACTTAGAGATTTTCCCAGAGGCATCATGGTTGAGATGCAGCAATTTTGCGTCTTAACGTCGTGAGCAAGATGACCGGAGTGAAGCTTGTTCTTCCGTGAACCTTACTCCTTCTGACTAGGAGTTTTGTCTATTCTACGCCCATCTTCTAGGCGGCTTGGAGAATTTAGATTCAGACCAATACAAACTTATATTTTTACTATTACAACGTTTTATGCCGACATTCATTTCTATGTCCGATTTTAAGCGGCAGTGGTTTTACAGCCCGATTCGATTTGGCATAGGTCTGTCGCTGTGAAATTCTGGCTTAGTTTAGGACCACGCATGTTTGCCGAAATTTTAACAACTGGAAACCTTTTTGGCCTATTTCCTGTTATTGCTCGAGGCCTTCTTTCCCCTTGCAAGCTCTTTAGTTTCACCATTATGCATCTTTTAGCTTTTTTTAAATTGTTGAATTTCCTTATACTGTATGTATAAGTATTTTATATATAATTATCGGGCGCGTGTTTATGTCTCAGATGTTACAAATAGTAGTGAGGATTCAGGAAACCTTTCTTCAGCACGGACAATGTACCAAAAACTGTTTCGCGACATCGTTTGCTTTTTTGTCTGCCTTCGGGCGTTCTGTTGAAAGACAGGAGCTCTACGATCAGTCTGTTCACAGCCAGCTATTGATGAGTGCCAGGAAGAATTTCTGGCTTTATTTTGCGAGGGCTCCCACATGAGCGGGGACCTGGCATCCCTTGTGTACATCGAATACTCGGAGCAAAGAAGTTGCACCCAAAACTTCAGTTGGTTCAAGATTGGCAGAACATGACTTTGAAACCAGAATTACATACTACCGCTTTCTCCAAACACAGCCGAATTTCATCCACAAAGTTCTGTGCTCGACGAAAATACCTTCATCAATTCTGGCAGTATAAACCGGTACAACCAAATATTTTACCAGAAGCTTCGCAATCTCCAATGCCTTCGGATTCGGTGCAAGCTGAATGTACAGTGTTTTATTGTAGGAGATCGTCTTATGGGACTAGTTTTCCTGGAAAGCTATCTCGATGGAGAAGGTTTCATGAACTTCCTGCAGGTTTGTTTAACGACGGGGATCTTCTAGAGGGCGTCCCATAGGTAACACATCACTGGCTACACCTGCATGGCACAACATACCTTCATAGGCTTTTGTAGGTGGATTGGCCCTAGCGGGGCTACATCCTAACCCCTTCGTTCGCCGCATCTCACACGCCACATTTTCTCTATGTGGACATTTAAAAGTACAGTCTATTGCAACAAGCCAAGAACAATTGGGGTTCTCCACAAATGAATTACTGCTATTTGTCCTAATGTGACACCAGAGATTTTTCGGCGGATACACCAGGACAGCGGCGTCTTCATCACTGCATAAGCATGGATAGTCGACTAAAATTGAGGGATAAAAGACAGAGCGTCAGTATTGAGGCTTATGTTACACATTACTTTTACCAGCCTAAATTTCGAATGAAGAGGCAGGAGACGAAGGAACAGAGATAACGACATTGATTGAATAGTTAAAAATCTGATGTGTTACACTCACATGACTTTCTCTACTCTTGTACAATCTAATTTTACAAACGCCTATTCTCCATATGCTTCATGTTAATCGAGATATCGAGATGTCAATCTTATTGGTAATTTTTTGTAGATGCAAGGGAAATATGGTAGCTTTTAAGCGATAGTCAAATATTTTAACGCTGGTTGCTATGTGGCGCATTCCATTCCCTTTGCATGTCCAGGACATAAAAAAATGAATAACGAATTTGAGAAAAAGTATAAGTATTGGAAAATTTAAGGAAATAACAAGCAATATCTCGAAAATGGTTCACTCAACAAAAGAAATGTATATGACATAAGTTGTGTATTTTAATGCGATCTACATTTTTTGTATAGTAAAATTTTGTCTATCTCTTATGGTTTACCAGTTATGCAAATGTGGTTCACAATGAAGAATACTTTTGGAGACATTCCCAGAAAATTCGAGATATACATTTCATTTCTCATGACATTATCTTAAACATATGATATTTTCATCAAAATCGTTAGTCATTTTTGAGAAAATTAAAATTTTCGAAAAATGTTCCATGTAAAGGGTAGTCTGGGGTGGGGGGATTTTCTTGAAAACCTTCGTGTCGCATCTCTGGAAGATACTGAACCTAAATACCAAGTTTGATGCTTATCCGACTGTTCGTTTTTGAGTTATGCTGTTCACAGACACACACACAGACACACACACACACACACACACACACACAGACACACACACGGACTTGTTTCCAAAAATACTTTTTTTGGATTCAGGAGGTCTCAAAACACGTATTTCCGGCGAAATCTCGGTATCGAATTTTTGGGTGGAATGCAATACTTCCCCTACTTACTATACGTATTAGAGAAAGTAAAAAAACTTATTACAGTATTTAATTTTGTGAAGAATGTTAGGGTTAATAGTTTGAATCCGTTATAGTTCCTTCATTAAGGAACTAATAATCACGTATCATTGTTAGTGTAGTACCAAGGAAATAGAATAAATTTTTTGTCAAAAATTTAATCGTGTTATACTTTCCTATACTGGCACTATTTATACCAGTTTGTACCAGGCCTGAAATTCTTGCAACCTACAACCAACAACTATGAGATATAAGTGGGCGGGGGATTCGGGAACACCGTCTAATTCGTCTGAATATACGCCATACGAGAGAGAGGGAGTATGGGTGTGTTTTTGTAATAATGACATTGGCAAATTTTAATCTCTTGTCTTATATCTTTTACAAGTTTGTGAAATAATGAGTAGCAATTCCATTGTGATTGACATAACATTCTTAGAATAAAACTATTTAAAATTACGTCATCAACTTAATACTTCTACAACCCAGAAAGATTGGCTGGTGTTTAATCACACTTAGTTGAAAATAAACAGTAAAGCAATATCTGACAACTAAGTATTCCTCGAATGAATTCTTTAGTTTACATAAATATAATTTTTATTTGTATTGAGTGGTTTTCATTTCATTTGATTTAATAGTGAAATTCTTTTGAAGATTTATATTTTCCACGATTATTCTTTAAGGTTAGTGAACTGGTTCGTATGTGCACTCTTTCTTTAAAAGTGCATCTTCCACTTCAGCAGTATCAAGTCACTTAATCGCCAGTGTAAGTGCGTCCAGCTTGTGGACCGTCTCTTATTTGCTTCCAGTGAATTGGCAGAAGCTGTAGCTTTTTCAAGTACTTCGGAATGTTCAGTTTAAATTTACTGTAAGCAAAAATGCTACTGTTCATTTTGGTATTTTCTCCTATAAAATTGGCCTGAACCTAAAATTCACTGATGCTATGTTATGTCTGAACTTTATAGTGAGGCTAGTCAGCTATTCCGTTATTTTTGTCATCCCTATTGGTTGATAGCTACACAAAATTACCCTGCCTGCTGCTTTCGATGCAGATAGATGAGAAAATCCACCCCGAAGCTACCATGCAGGAGTATGGTCTTGAACTTCTGGAAGCAACTTTGAGAATCTTCCACCGATTATTGCATTACTTAAATATTGACTTTTATGTAATAATATTAAATTCCCAAGGTAGTTCTTTCGTGTTTCTTCAGCGAGATATTTTATGTCCGTCTAAAACTAATTACACCGTAAACCTTTGCAAAAATATCTACATTTACATATTTCGTTATAGATACAAAGAGAACTGGACGCTATACGCTGGCCTTAAAATACCGTCTCCATTCAATCGCGAGAAACAGCTGAATGTTGAAAGGACTAAGAAAATGACCAAGAAACGTACAATTTGAACCTTTAATAACGGATATCTCAGAAACGGCTTATACCACAAAAAACTTATTTTAAATAAATTGTGTTTTAAAGAGTGTTTTTGTGAAGTATGCTTTCGTCTGTCGCGTAACGTTTACCAGTTATGCAAGACAACACAAAATTTCTCCCAAATGAAGTGGACTTCACAGGCTATTTCTAGAGAATTCGAGATATGCATTTTATTTATCATGCAAATATCTTTTATATATGGTATTTTAATCAAAATCGTTAGCCATTTTTTATAAAATCAAAATTTTCGAAAAATGTTCTATGTAAAGGGTAGCCTGGGGTGTACGATTTTGTCGAAAATCTTCATGTGACATCTTTGGAAGAAACTGAGCCTAAATATGTAGCAGTAATTTGTATCACAATAATGTAAATGCCAGAGTGATTGTAGTGTAAATAAGCACTATTGTATGACATTGATTTGAGATGTTTGTTAATTATAAGCATTGTTAGGAAATAAGTTTACACGGCCTCACTGAAACTGACAATAGGAGCGGATAACAATGTGCGAGGGGGTGAGTTGAATATTAATTAGAAGAGACAAACAAATGACGTCAGATTGGCATGCTTTTCTTAGAAATAGCGGGAATATTTTCCCTAGAGCATATGTTTTCGTAAATTTTGATTGGGTATAAAAATAGACGCTAATGTTGGCGCGTTTTGTTAACCAATAGCAGCTCGGTTATAATCTTTAGGCATATCGGGGTGTGGGAGTATAAAAAGCTAAAGTCAGAGGCAGATTTCGTCAGTCCAACAGAATCATTCAGAAGTTAAAGGTCGCTTAGTTCATCAGACTCGTTCGCGAGTTACACGTCGCAATTCTACAGAATCTCTCGCGTCTTAAAGTTTGTTATAAATGTGAAACACGCGAATTAATAACGTGCAGTAAATAAGTGATTATAGTGATATTAGAAAATATAACAGTTTCAGTTTGGTGTGTATCACGAGTCAATATGTGAACTTAATTAATTGTGACGGTAATAAAAGTGTAAAAACAAATTCTTTTATCAGTGTTATCTTTGAGTAACAAAATCCTTTCCGCTTACACACCCTGTTTAAGAGATTTGCTCGACTGAATAATAATAATAGCTAGCCGGAGCACAATGAACCCAAAATGCAAAATAATAAAACAATAACAGGCGCCCAGCAATAAGATAACACGAAGTGACCGCGACAAATTGGCTCCCATACATTGTGCATATAAACATGAAGCATCTTCCAACAACCTACTACCTAAAAATATACTACTTCAAATACCAAGTGTGGTATTTATCAAACTTTTCGTTTTTGAGTTATGCTTTTCAGAGTTACCGAGACACGCAAGGACATGTTTCCAAAAATAGTTTTTATAGATTCAAGCCCTCCAAAACACGTGTTTCCGGTGAAATCTCGGTATCAAATGTTTGGGTGAAATGCAATACTTTCCCAACTTACTATTCGTATTAAGGAAAGTAATAAGCTGTAGTAAGAATGCTTTGTATGTCCACTAATAAATATAGAGGGTAGATAAAGGCATGTGAATGTATCACATCAGATATTTTAGTTAACCTCCAGGCTTTACTTCCGTATGTTAACATAAGTGCATACATAACTTTATAACACTCCAATTTTCTTTCTTGGCGTACTTGTTTCTAAATGTTCGATTAATCATTCCACACATTATTTGGAATTTAAGGTATTCGTAAGTAATTCGAAAGCTTTGAATTGTTTCTATAAGAATCATTCTGTATATTTTGTTAATAAAATAAATTCTATCATCCATATAAAATATTATGTATCAATTGTACTTTCATTGCACGCGGAATTTCCATTTGATCTTTAGGTTTCGCAACCGTAAAGAAACATTTAAACTACCTTGCTCTTATCTACCATAAGATGAGGATGATGTTTGTCGCTTCACGTATGGTAAGCTAATTTTAGGAAGGGTGATTTAAGGAGGAGTAGTTGTATCGTGTTTCTACTGTTAGGGAGTCAAACTTGCAGTAGTTGCAACCGCACGTATGGTACCCGGTAGCCTTCGCCCCAAGTTTAAAAATGTTATCTTTGTATTTTTACTGTGTCTTTAAATATTATATATTTATGTTTGCCTCGGCTGCGTCAGTATTGTTTTTAGAGACATGAATATCTTATCAAGGCGTGGTGCGGCTGAAGAATGTAGGTTTACACAGATTATAATTTTTACTTCACTACATTTATTAATCCTTGACACGATTTAAATAACACTTCACTGATATAGAGAGCTGTGAGATTATTCATTACTTGCACTTTATAACTCGTAAACTATTTTTTGTCTTGCACTGAATACGTATTAAATTTCTCGAGGACGCGTCTAGCATCCGGTTAGGAACGCTGTCTGACTTGATTTTTACCGCCTAAATTTGTAAATATATGTATTTCAAGTCTCTGGTTGGCTATTGCTAATCCAATAGAATACTTTTATTTAACTTAAGCTGTTTTCTGGTTGTTGATTGGCTATTTATAAACTGTCTAAAAAATTACATTATTAGGTTGCTCCAAGAATTACCAGTAACATTATTAAACTTTCTAATTCATTATTGCCTTAATGTTACCTCATTGTTACCTCATTATTAGCAACTTTTAACCTATTATTTCTCACAGCTCCTACACTATTAAATTACCTAATACATTCACATAACATTATTGAACATGTACATAATAATATAAACATTAGTAAAATTACTGTTACATTTTTTATATTATATTATGCACATATTGCTTCAAGGCGGGTTGTTATTGAATTTTATATTATACAATTTGACTGAAATCATTTAAGTGTTAAAAATACTGCCTCAAAGAATGTGTGTTTGAATGTCTCAATTATAAATCCCTAGGTTCCTTCTTGCCTCAGCTTTACTTCCTAACTGTTGTTTTAACTTGTGATGAACTAGGAGTGAAAGAGAAAACGTTGATCATAATTCGTACAATGTTAAATGCTCTTCTTGGAGTCTTGCAGAATATTATTCTGGGACAGAGGTCAACCTTAATTTATTCCATGGATGTGCATGCCCTTATCTTATCTTTTTCTCTGTTCGTTGTGGCACTTGTTGCGCTGTTTGGTCATTTCTAGTTTGTCCTTTCAGTTGTTTTATTTTATTTGTCTGTCCTTAGGGTTTCTCAATCTATTCACTATGTATAGTTCTACAACATTACCTCTACATAAATTTTACTGTACGTCTCGTGCCTCTTACCACTCATTACTAGCGCTTTTTCTATACACTCCACCGTACATAACTCACGCAAGTGAAGTGAAGTAGACAAAGTAATATAGGGGAAAAAGTGTTGTTAAGTAAACTACCTCAAAATACTTTCGCTGCACACAGAAAGTAACAGATTACGAGAGTAAATTTGAGGCAGTATTTTATATCACAATACTGTGAATGATAGAGTGATTGTAGTGTAAATTAGCATTATTGTATGACAATGATTTGAGATGTTTGTTAATTATAAGCATTGTTAGGAAATAAGTCTACACGGCCTCAATGAAACTGACAATAGGAGCGATTAACAATGAGCGAGGGGGCGAGTTGTTTATCAATTAGAAGAAGCAAGCAAATGACGTCAGAGTAGCGCGCTTTGCTTTAGAAATGGAGGGAATATCTTCCCTAGAGCATATGTGTTCGTAATTTGATTGAATATAAAAATAGACGCTAATGTTGGCGCGTTTTATTAACCAATAGCAGCTCGATTATAATCTTTAGGCATATCGGGGTGAGGGAGTATAAATTCCGAGCCAGAGACAGATAACGCGCAGTTCTACAGAATAATTCACAAGGCAAACGTCACGCAGTTCAACAGAATCATTCACGGGTTACACGTCGCGCAGTTCTACAGAATCTCTCGCGTCGTAAAGTTAGTTAAAAGATGTGAAATACGCGAATTAATAATGTGCGGCAAATAAGTGATAATGTTACATTCGAAAATACAACAGTTTCAGTCGGGCGTGTATTAAGCGTAATTATGTGAAATGAATAAAGTGTGACGGCAATAAAAGTGTAAAAACAAATTCTTTTATCAGTGTTATATTTTAGTAACAGCTCATTTCCGTTTACACACCCTGTTCAAGAGATTTGCTCGACTGAGTCTTAATAGCTAGCCGGAGGACAAAGAACCCAAAATTCAAAATAGTAAAACAATAACAGGCGCTCAGCAAATAAGGTAACACGAACGATACCGTGACGAATTTGAAGTGATGAACCCTGGCATGGCTGAACCAAAAGATTGATGACTCGCATAGCTTCCTTCAATAGGAATGTCAATTAAATACAGGCTGTCCCACTTAAAACACCAATAAGCCAAAGAGAGATAAATCTAGTCAGATTTGGTAGTGCAGATCTTGCAATTTATGTAGTTATGTAACAATGGTTGCCACGGAGTTGTGACATTGAGAAATAAATAAATAAATAACAGAAAACTGCTTACTGTGTGAAAATAGCCATGTGGACTGTTCAGCAGTAAGTCTCGTATGTTCTTTGGTTAGCAGAAAAACCAACGCCGATTTCGTGAATACAACCTTCAAACGCATGATATTCCTGACTATAAGCATAAGACGACCTGGGATGCAAATTTAAAGCAAACAGCAAGCTTGTTGTCAAGCAGTGTAAGCATGCTAAGAAAAAGTGTTTCTGAAGAGAACATTGAACTCGTACAAACCTGCTTTACAAGAAACCAGAAACATCAATCCAAAAAGCAATTTTACAACTCCAGATACCTCGCAGCACTGTTTACAATGTTGTGCACAAAAGCCTCCGTCTTCTAGCATACACAATTCGAATCACACAGAAAATCAAGCCCGATAATAGACATAACAGTGTTTTGGATAAAATTGATGAAAACAACTCATACTTAAATTCTATCTGATTCTATGATGAGACAGCTTTCCACATATCAGGAAAAGCTAACAGACACAATTGCAGCATACGTGGGAGCGAGAATCCTCCTGTTGTGTTTGAGGCAATATTTTATATCACAACACTGCGAGTGATTGTTGTGTAAATTAATATTATTGTATGTACAGGATTTTAGATGTTTGTTAGCCATAAGTATTTTTAGGAAATAAGTTTACACGGCCTCACTGAAACTGACAATAGAAGTGGGGTAACAATGAACCGAGGGGGTGAGTTGCTTATCACTAAGAAGAGACAAACAAAGGGCATCAGGGTAGCGTGCCTTTCTTTAGAAATGGAGGGAATATCTTCCCTAGAGTATATATTTTAGTAGTAGTGATTGGCTGACAAAACAGACTCTAATGTTGGCGCGATTTGGTAACCAATAGCAGCTCTATTATAATGTTTAGGCAATTCGGGGTGAAGGGGTATATATTCTCGAGCCATAAGCAAGTGTCGCGCAGTTGCGAAGAATCTTTCACGAGGTGCACGTTACACAGTTCGGAAGAATCTCTCACGAGGTACACGTCACGTAGTCCTGAAGAATCTCTCGCGAGGTACACGTCGCAAAGTTAGTTACAAAATGTGAAGTACGCGAAGTAATTGGTACGTGGCAACTAAAACGACCGTAGTTACATTCAGAAATATCACAGTTTCAGTCAGGCGTGTATAAAGATTAAATATGTGAATTATTAATTAAGTGTGACGGCAATAAAAGTGTAGAAACAAATTATTTTATCAGCGTTATCTTTTAGCAACAACTCCTTTCCGTTTACACGCCCTGCATAGAGACACTTGCTCGACTGAGTTGTAATAGCTAGCCGGAGGACAAAGAACCCAAATTTAAAATAATAAAACAAGTGGCGCTCAACAAATAAGATAACACGATCCAGATTACTGCGACGTGTTTCAACATGAACGTGATTCATCCAAAGTTAATGTTTGGTGCGGTTTAATGAAAGATGGTGCAATAGGTCCCTTCTTTTTTGCTGAATCTACAGTGACTGGTCAAACCTATCTAGATATGCCCACAACTTCCTGTAGCAACCATTTATCAGCAAGATGGCGCTCCTCCTCACTTCACATTGGAGATACAAAAGTTTCTGAATGGCAGTTTTCCCAGACAGTGGATTGGCAGAGGATCCGAGACAATCACTTGGCCGCCAAGGTCACCAGGTGTATCACCCTTGGACTTTTTTCTATGGGGATTTGTCCGGGATCAAGTTTACAGAACACCAGTGGCTGACCACGATGATTTGAAACTCAGAATTTGCCTTGCGATTCCAAATGTCCCAATTGCTATGCTGAGGAATACCTGGAGAGAGGTGGACAAGAAGAGCGACATCTGTCGTGCTACAAATAGTCGTCATGTTGAACTCTATTGAAGTTGTAGCTCTATAGTTAATAGAAAGCGTTAACAGATTCAATTACATAACTTTTTCTATTGAGTTATAACCATTTATTTAACTTTATTACGGTTATTTATTTGTTTCTCAATGTCACAACTCCGTGACAACCATTGTTACACAAATTACAAGTGCTGGACTACCAAATCTGACTAGATTTATTTCTATTTAGCTTATAATTCCCAGTTATAAACAATTATTTTATTGGCGTTTTAAGTGGGACACCCTGTATTTAGCTATCTGCAAATCAACTATCAGTCATTAAATTACATCCAAAAGGATGTAGTCGCACATGTGATGCACTCAGTATATATTCTAAATAAAATAATCAATATAAAAAAGTTAGCTTTATTACTTTCTCTACCAGCATATAGTGAGTAGAGAAGATATTCCTTTCCACCCAAAAATTCTATACCGATATTTCGCCGGAAATACATGTTTTGAGGTCAATGAACTCCAAAAACTCATTTTTAAAAATGGTATTTAGGTTCAAAGCTTCGACACAAGATTTTCATGAAAATCCCACCCCTCACACTACTCTTATATGCAAGATTTTTTGACTTTTTAAAAAAATTGCTTTGATAATTTTGAGCAAAATACCATATATTAAAGATTTTACCTACATTACAAATGAAATTATATCTTTAATTTTCTGGGAATAACCTGTGAGGTACACTTATTCAGGAGAAATGTTCTATAATCTTGTATAACTGGTAAACGTTAGTGATAGACCAAAATGCACTACACAAAATATGTAGATATCTTTAAAACACAAAGTTTATTTCAAATAACTTTTTTGTATCAAAAGCCATTTTCGAGATTTGTTATTAATGGTTCGATTTGTTCAACAATTTATTCTTTTCAGGTCCCATCGATGTTCTGTTGTTTCTTGCGATTGCATGGAAACAGTGTCGAATTTTAAGACCAGGGTTAGCGTCCAAATGTTAAACATTTGACTATCGCTGTTCTCTTTGTATCTATAACGAAATGTGCAATGTAGCTATTTCAGTAAAAGTTTATTTGGATTAAAATGAGGTAGACATAAAAATAAGCTTTAATAAGGATAGTTTGTATACCCACTAATAAACGATACAGGTGTAGAAAGATGTGTGAATGTACGAACATCACATCAGATTCTTTTTTTACTTTCTCTACTACCTAGCGGAGGGGAACTTAGCAACGTGGATCTACGCAGATCGTTTGTACCTAGCCCCTGAAGAAGGAAGGGAGGAAGGTATGAGGTGAAAGGAGACAGAGGAGACTGGTGCTCCCTTCTCCCCTGTGGGCTTACACATCCCCTGGAGCCCCGGGACCCGGAGACCGCTCGTATTCCGGAGGACGAAGGTTTACTCTTCCATGCACACGCCTCTGCCGAGACCTTCCGCCGACACCCTGATAGAATCTAAGCAGATGAAAGATGAAGTGAAATGAGAATGGAGATGAAATGGAGGGACAGGAAATTCGGAGGATGTAATGATCTTTCCCAGCATTCGCATAGCGGCCCGGGGAAACCCCGAAGAATCCCATGTGTCAGGAAGGTTGGACACAGGAATCGAACCCACAATCTCTCGAATTACCGCCTGAGCCATCCCTTTCGACTTTTTTACAGTAAGCATAGAAGGTATTGTATTCCACCCAAAAATTCGATTTCAATGTTTCACCGGATATACACGTTTTGAAGCCCTCTGAACCCTAAAAACATTTTTAGAAAAGAGAGTGTGTCTGTGTGTGTATTTGTGTGAGAGAGAGAGATAACATAACAAAATCCGGGACCCTGCTCATAAGATACATCAGGTGAGACAGAAAGAATGGCAGGACACAACTTAGCTCAAACCACTGGTCATGTTTTCTTTATGCACTCCCAATGAATGACATTCCTCTAATTCATTTAAATCTCACGAAAGGAAAACACACTCTGCGTCCTTTCTGCACCTAATTTTTCCCTCTCTTTGTAGGTATGTTTCATTAAACACAAAGTTCGTTTTGCTTTCTGAGTTGTCAGGTGTGCCAACAATGAATAGTTTAAACAAACTTGCTTTGGGAATTCTCTGTCTACCATTCTGTGCCTTCACTCATAACATACTAAATAAACCAACCTTTCTACTTCGTCCTTTGAACCATGAAATTAAAATATCCTTTGAGCTTTTTTGTTTATTTTAAGGTGTGTGTGCAAAGCATTAACTTCGGCCTTAACTTGCATAACGAATGACATTCTTTTTCGTTTTAAGTTTGCAATTTTAATTCTTAATCGTTGTTGGTTTTGTTATTTCAAGTAATTTTATCACTACGAGCGTTAAATTGTTATTTTATATTAATGTATTAGAACCCGGAACTCTGCTCAAATTAATGCGTTAATTAGAGTTTTTTTTATTTATCTGCCCCTCCCCCAACTGCCAAATGCTGACAAACCTAAGTTATGTAAGAAATTCAGGTCATAGAACAAATAAGGGTACATATAAGTTAGCTAAGATCTGTACATTGAAGATCCGAGCAGGATGATAATATCTTTAAATTCGGAATATATAACAGCTCATAAGCTCTGAAAATTTAAACAACTCACAATTTAGAGCATGCAATATCTTCTGAAATTTTAGAAAATCTGGAATTAGTTGCATACGACAAACTCTAAATCCCACCCTAAACAACATGCAGGAGAATACTACTCAAACACTATATCTCATCCATTTTAGGTTCCTCACATAAGCTGGCACCCAATCACCCCAATAAATAAATCAGAAAACTAAGTGCTGTTGTCTGACCACTTTACAGTAGAGATCGAAAATGTGCCCAGACCTCAGGAATAGCAAATAATTTAATAAGATCATATAAAGGGGTTGGAAAGAACAAGCGACCACAAACAGCAGTGGTTTTGCTTCAACAGGTGGTAGATCCCAACTGTTTAGATTAGGAATGCTAAAAATGCATCAAATATATCGAAGAATTCGATATGTTTTGATAGTACCCAAGAATAAATATTTAAACTAAGATGAAATCGAAATTGATTATAATAAAACAAAGGGCCGATATTCATTGTGTTCTTATACCACGTAATGCCAATATTTATTCTTCCCTTCTGTTTTTATTAATGCTTTTATCCTTTATTATTCTTATTATTATCATTATTATTACTATTATTATTAAATATCCCTCTATGAAACTCAATAGATTTCTATCATGGCCTCCATTAGTTAGACAAGCTTCGGCTGCTTTGGAATCTGCATAATAGAAGAAAATAAATTGAAGGCTCTTTGTGCTATCAAGAGCGCCTGTGGTTAGAGAAAACGCGAAAAGCTAAACTGTTAAAGGAGGACTGAACTAAATTTTTAAGACTTCTAACAACAAAATATAAACAATTATGAGCACATTGTTGAAAACTGCGTTTTCCTACGACCTCTCGCTTTCATTCTGGAAGCGTTTTTACTTTTTCTACTACGTATAGTAAGTAGGGGAACTATTGTATTCCACCCAAAAATTCGATACCGAGATTTCACCGGAAATATATGTTTTGAGACCACCTGAATCCAAAAAATGCATTTTTGGAAACATTTCTGTGTGTGTGTGTGTATCTGTGAACAGCATAACTCAGAAACGAACAGTGGGATAAACACAAACCTTGGTATTTAGGCTCAGTATCTTCCAGAGGTGTGACACGAAGGTTTTCAAGAAAATCCCCCTACCCCAGATTACCCTTTACATGGAATATTTTTCGAAAATTTTAATTTTCTCAAAAATGGCTCTAACGATTTTGATTAAAATATCACATGTTTAAGATATTTTTATGACAAATAAAATGTATATCTTGAATTTCCTGGGAATGTCTCCAAAAGTATTCTTCATTGTGAACGACTTTTGTATAACTGGTAAATCATAAGAGAGAGACAAAGTTTTACTACACAAAAAATGTAGATCGCGTTAAAATACACAATTTATGTTATATACATTTGTTTTTGGAGTGAACCATTTTCGAGATATTGCTTGTTATTCCCTTAAATTTTTCAATACTTATTTTCTCAAATGGGAATTCGTTATTCATTTTTACTTTCTCTACTACGTATAGTAATTAGGGGAAGTATTGTATTCCACCCAAAAATTCGTTACCGAGATTTCACCAGAAATACATGTTTTGAGATCCCCTGAATCCAAAAAAAGCATTTTTGGAAACATGTCCGTGTGTGTGTCTGTGTGTGTGTGTGTGTGTGTGTGTGTGTGTGTGTGTGTGTGTGCCTGTGAACAGCATAACTCAGAAACGAACAGTCGGATAAACACCAAACTTGGTATTTAGGTTCAGTATCTTCCAAGGATGCGACACGAGGTTTTCAAGAAAATCCCCCCACCCCAGATTACCCTTTACATGAAAGATTTTTTTTTTGTTAAGTGAACGATTTTCGAGATGTTCCTTGTTATTCCCTTAAATTTTCCAATTTTTATACTTTTTCTCAAATTCGTTATTCATTTTTTTCGTCCTGGACATACAAAGAGAATGGAATACTCCACATAGCAACCAGCGCTTAAAATATTTGACTATCGCTTAAAGCCTAGCAATTCCCCTTGCACCTACAAGAATATCACCAATAAGATTAACATCTCGGTTAACATGAAGCATATGGAGAATAAGCGTTTGTAAAAATAGTTTGTACAAGAGTAGAGAAAGTCATGTGAGTGTAACACATCAGATTTTTGACAATGTGCAAAACCTTCATTCTTTGCTGTTTTCATTTGAATTCATTACTTGAATTTTGTAGGATGTATTTAGCGGAGGGGGACACCTCGCCAATGTAACAGGTTGAGTGGCTACAACCCTCGGGAGTCAGGGATGAGGTGAAAGAGCCGTAGGAGCTCGCAGATCTGCAGACAAATAGGCCCACGCAGAAGTCCCTAACATTTCCAGTTTGAACACCCGCAGAGGCGAAGAAGCTCGAGAGAGAGGTCGACGAAGCGAGCCCAACGGGCGAGACAACGCATCCTGGCGTTCACGGGAAGAAATTTTTCCAATGCGCAAGCAACTACGCCATTTTCCACGCCGCCAGCACCACAGGACCCGAAGACACACCGGAAACGTGAGAGGGGGAGAGATGAAATGAGAGGAAATCGGGGAAAGGAAAAATAGTGGTAGAATACGCCACCCCGGTCACCGGAATCGAATCCGGGACCTCTCGAATACGGCGCGTCAGAGGCATCCCGCTCTGTTAAATAATTGTGTATTGTATTACTTGGTTTTGAACAGTTTGTATATATGTGGACGGTATACTGTATAAGGTCGTGTGAATGTAAGCCAACGATGTTTTACAGTGGAGAAAATTCTCCTTGACATAGCTTTCCGCCGGTTTTTTAATAAATAAATTCAATTTAAAGAGTATAACTTATTTAAATATAATTAATAAAGGTTTATTAAATTTAATACCAAGAATAACATTATGATGATTTTACCTCTAAAGAGTGCACGCCTTAAAATAGCAAAGAAAATATTGGCAAGCAACATTCATTCCACAAATAAATTAATTATAGTTATAATACGTTTTGATGTGTCATATGACAATACTAATTTATAGATTAGGTTTATGTAATGATTAATGTAACCATGGCACTTTTAGAACCCTTAACGCTTTATTGTTTTATTGCAAACAGTGTTTAGGAAAAAGCTATTTCACTTTCTCTGCTGCTTATCTGTAAAAAGTAGAGGATGTATTGAATTCCATCCAGAATTTCTATATAGAGATTTCACCAATAATACATCTTTTGAGGTCCCTAAATAAAATAACGCATTTTTAGAAAAATGTCCGTGTATAAGAGTGAATACTATAACCCAAAAAACGTGTTTTAGTTTAGCTACTTCCAAAGGATGGGACATGAAGATTTTAAAAGATATGCCCCCCTGCCAAACTACCCTTTACATGAAATGGTTTTGCTATTTTTCATTTTCTAAAAACTGGATTAATAATTTTGACTCAACTTTCATATGTTTGACTTAAGGCTATGGGGAAGAAAATTTTTATTTTGAATTTCTATGAATAGCCTGTAAAGTCTACTTTATTTGTTGAATTTTGTGTAATTTGAAATTACAAGTAAACTCTAAAGTGTAGTCAAAAACCTTAAATAAATATAGATCGCATTAAAATATATAATTTGTGTGAAATAAACTTTTTCGTAATATTAGCGATATTCAAAATATTCCATGCTAAGCGTGCCATCCAACGTAAATCCTTGAAAGTTTCGATTCCTGTTTGCCCTTTCTTTTATTTTTATGCATTATAATCCTTGTTACCACGAAAAAACATTTGTATACTGTTCTAATATTTTGTAACTAAGCACGTCTTTAACATGAAATCATTCCTTAACAAACTTATTTCGTGAGTGGATGGTAGAAACGCTTTTTACATGAATAGTATATGTGACGGAAACATGTGAATTTGCCGTTGGTAGAGAAAATCGTGTGAATATATCACATCGGATTGTTGTATAGCATGTGTTGGGCATGTCTATTCCTTCTTCTCTAACATACGTTTTCTTTTTTTACAGGTGAGTACGAAACGGAAATTTCCTGCATTGGTAAGAGATATGCATGCTCTTATATTGTCTTGATTATATATTGTTTCTGACTGTGCTGTGGTGTGTTGTTGCATTTGTACCTACTGAATCCAGCCGTACGCCATTTTTGCACCAAATCTTGAATTCTGCTTTTCGCTGGGCGAAGCGGATATTTGTCTCTGAATAATTGTCGTGATTCCTTGATAGAGCTGGTCTGTATGTATGCCTCTACAATGAATATTCGCTCTGCTATTGAATAAATCCTGCTTATTTACTGTGCAAGACAACACTTTACAACAGCAAACACAACAATTTATAAATCATTGTCAGTCATTTGTAAGCAACAACATCAACAATGAAATTAAATACGCGGAAGAAAGGGTAGCCAACATAATTACAACAATAAAACTAAACACGCTGAAGAAAGGATAGCCAACATAATTTCTTTCTCATATAAATGGGATGGGGCCGGTATTAACTGCTCAACCTTGTACCTATTCTTACGCTAAGAATACATTTCCCAGCAAAATAACGTGATGCATGAAGGGTGAATTGATTCAAATGCTACTTAATGTATGGTATTACGCATGAGGTTTTGGTTTGGAACGTTCCCAGTAAGAGAATGCTCTACGATGGATGCAAGTCATGAATCTTGAAGAAGTGTTTTCTTTACGTAAATTATTTACGTAATTTATTAGCCTCACGCTTGGAAAGCCAACTTGAAGACTTTTTCTTCAACTGTTGCAGTTTATTGTTGTTGGAGTTTTTTGCACCATGATTTGGGCGTTAATTTGAAGAAGATTGTTTGTTACGTAATATGCTGCTACGTATGTAAAGCCAATTTGAAGGTATATTTTTGTTGTTACGCTCCAAGTTTTAAATAAAAATATTAACTATTAACTTTGTTATTAAACTGCCAATATAGATATTATTTATGTTTATGTTTTTGCCTCGGCTGCTTCAGTCTTACTTTAGAGACACGTTTCTCTTAATCAGGGCGTGGTGCGACAAGAATGTAGGCTTACACAGATTTAAGTTTAAATTCACTTCTTTTTATTAATCCTTGATACAAATTATATAGACTACACTTATATTAAGAGCTGTGAGATTCTTTAATTTAAAACTTGCACTTTGTTAACGCGTATGCATATTTTACGATTCACACGAATACGTAATATTTCTTTAGAGAACACATCTTCCATCCGGTCACTACCAAGGTCTGCAGGCAACTGAACATATTTCAACCGTCAAAACCGTAAGCTTTTGTATTTAAAGTCTCTAATTCGCTAATTCTTGTCCAATAGAATACCTGCACTTAATTAAAGCTTTTTCTGGCTGTTGATTTGCTATTTTGAAACTGTCACAAAATTCACATAATCGTTGCTCTAATCATGACTAGTAACATTCAAATTCTCAAACTCATTATTGCCTCAAGGTTACCTCATTATTACCAACTTTAAACTTATTATTCTCGCAGCTCTTGCATTATAAATTACACAAATGCATTCATATAACGTTATTGAACATGTTTACAATAATACAAGCATTTGCAATGACTGTTACATACATTTTTTACAAATTATTACGTGCATGTTGATTCAAGGCGGGCTGTTATTGAATTTACATATTATATAATTTAATTGAAATTATTCAAGTGTTAAAAATAGTGCCTCAATCTCTGGAAAAATAAAAATACTTAATCACGGATTCGAATCACCCCCCACCCCCAACTTATTGTATACGCTGCAATATGTAATATGCATTCAAGTCGTTCTACGTGATCTAAGGTTGCCATACTAGCCTCTGGTTTCCGTGGTCGCGAGTTCAAACCTGTCGGAGGGTGGTAGATTTTTTTTTTCGGGCGTAAAAACCCTTAGCAAACATCCTTCGGAGGAAAGGTAAAGCCGGTGGTCCGTTTTGCAGATTTACTGCTCGTAAAAGAACCTCAAGCCTGATTAAGAGGCCTTGGAGCAAAATTTCTGATCTTTCACGCCCATTATGGAATGAGACAACTGTATTACTTAAAGGGTGTCTATAAATAAAAAGCTCAATTTGATTGTGTGCATTCAACCAAAGGGACGAAGTATCGATCACGCCCAGACAGCGCATGTTCCTTCTAATTACGCATTTATTACTCTTACCATAAAACTGTTTCATTCAAAACTTTCGTTTGACACACGAATTTATATATTAATAACTGCAACGCATGTAAATAACATTTAACTCAGTTAACGTTTAAATATACAGGTAGGAAGGGGTGTAGGTGCCCAGCTTATAACTTATAGGGGGAACATCGACCTTGAGGCAGTATTTTTAACACTTAAATGATTTCAGTCAAATTATATAAATATAAATTCAATAACAGCCCGCCTTGAAGCAATATGTGTATGTAATAATCTATAAAATGTATGTAACAGTCATTGCATGTGCTTATATTATTGTAAACATGTTCAATAATGTTATGTGAATGCATTACGTAACTTAATGTAGGAGCTGTGAGAATAATAAGTTAAAGGTGCTAACAATGAGGTAACAATGAGGTAACCTTGAGGCAATAATGAGTTTGAGAGTTTAATAATGCTACTAGTCATTATTGGAGCAACAATAAGGTAATTTTTGTGACAGTTTATAAAATAGCCAATCAACAACCAGAAAAAGCTTTAGTTAAATGAAGGTATTCTATTGGTGTAGGATTAACTAATCAGAAACTGAAAAGGAGAAACATTTACAAACACAGAAGTCAGTTACCTGCAAACAGTGTTCCTAACCAGACGCAAAAAGTGTCCTCGAGAGATTTAATGTGTATTCGTGTGAGACGAAAAATAAGTTTACGTGTTAAAAAGTGTAACCAATTAATAAAAAGAATCTCCCAGCTCTCTATATCAGTGAAGTGTTACTTAACTCGTGTCGAGGATTACTAAAAATTAGTGAAGTAAAATTATAATCTGTGTAAGCCTACATTCTTGTCACATCACAACCCTGGTAAGAGAAACGTGTCTCTAACAATAGTACTGACGGAGCCGAGGCAAACATAAATATATAATATTTAAAGAAACAGTCAAATTACAAAGATAATATTTTTTAAACTTGGGGCAAAGGCTACCTGAAAGTACATTTGGGGCGAAGGCTACCGGAAACTGTTTACTATACGTGCAGTTGCAACTACTACAAGTTCGGCTCCCCAACAGTTGAAATATAATACAACTCCTTCAATACAAACTACTTCAAATTAACGCCCAAAGCGTGGTAAAAAAATAACGTAACAACAAACCATCTTCAAATTGGCTTCCATACGTGGGGTAGAAAATTATTTCTTCAACCACACATAAAATATAAAGAAAAATATATAGATGAAAAACGTTAGAGGAAAAAAAACACTAGGAAGAAGCTTACCAAAACCGGAAAGAATTATGAAATAAAATGGAGACTAATTAAAAGAGAGTAGAGAGTGTGAAAACAGACAAGGATATGTAAATAATTAATACAATATAAGTATATTAAGTATGCATGCAGAAATAAATATTGTTAAGGATAAAGTTTATACAGGAAGCTGGCTAACAGGAAAAGGTATTTAGGAACTCGACCACACAGGTAGATGGGAAAAAGCTATCACATGGATTCGGCTAAATAAGTCACCGAAGAGCACAGGAGCTCTGAAAAATAGTGACTGGAGCTATTAAGATAGTTAATATTATAAAGAGACAAAGATAACTTGGAATTCCCAGAATACTTAAATTTTGCCAGAGAAAAATACATTAATGATTTTAGTGTCATAGGATGCCAAAACTGTAGTCAGTGGGAAAATTAGCGTCTGCCTGGGAAGGTGGGCAATTCCGAGAAACATTCTTGCAATTCTGATCTTCAAGAGGTTCACTTCATGTCGGTCTGTGCGGGTGGGAAGCATGTGGTGTCAAATACAGGTTCAACTTAGAATTTGACAAATCAGGGCAGAGTTAAAGGGAGATAATTTTTATTCGGGGAATTAGAAGTTTGACTATCCGCTCATTATTGTGGTTTATTTAACTGGAATAAATCCAGAAAAGCAGTTATGTGGCTTTATTCAACTCTCATTACCCCACTCGAGATAAGGTCATCTAGACAAATTTAGACAATTTAAGGCAACAACTGAGACGATAATAGGAAGAGAACCAGCGAATCTCAAGCCAGCATCCCGACATTACCCGACAGTGTATAAACTGTTAAAGAGGACTCGATGAAAGCAATAAAGTGTACATAAGCACTTTTATCTCCAAATAAACATTTTCCGGGCAATATTTGACAAAGCTGTGCAGGAGAGGCCACGTACTAACCACGCGGCAGAATCTTTGCTGTAGACCACGGAGAAAACAACTGGTGACATCTATAAGTACTACTCAATAAAGCACACCCTATAGCTCGGAATAAAAGGTGTTTTGGGAATAGAGGAGATTGGAATTTTCACTTACTTTAATCTTATTATTATTGTCTGGGTTAAATAACATTAACAGCTCCTTTGGGATAACACCTGTCAAAATATTTGGATAACCTTTGCTAGTATATTTAGTTTAGTAAGGTTGAGCTGCATCAATAGTACTGCATCCTAGCTCGTAATTATTAAAATCGTTTTCAACCGTCGCGATTTTAAATAATTCTAGGACATTATTCCGTATGCGGGTATGACGTATGAAATGTTATGAAATTCTGTGCGTCTAAACTAGAATGAAAACTCAGGATACTACACAATCAACTCCGCGTATTAGAAAACCTCGATTACCTAATTTCTTAACATTTCATATCTCCTACTCGCATACGGAATAATGTTCAAATTCTATGGTTGCTTTTATGCAACTTTTCGTAACCTATTGTCACTTTACTGCAACTTTTTAATGCAATTCCCTTATCAGCTACTTCAGCTCATCTATTGTCGGAGTGCTGGACAACGGTTGAGGTTGTATGACACGAGACCGAGGAGTAAATGAGCCACTGTGCGGCGTTGCCAGATGTACTACTCCACCAAAATTATGATTGTACGGAAATTTCAATTGTGATCTGTGAAAAACCCAATGATCTTACAAAAAAATATGTAGACTACTCATTTAGGCAAAGCACACGCATGTGATAAAATTTCAACACAGACTATTTTTACGGCAAATTGAGCGCTCAGAGAAAACCAAATTACCATAATTTTTTTCATTCTGTATACCATGTAAAATCTGAGGCAGTATTTTTAACACATAAATGATTTCAGTCAAATTATATAATATAAAATATAATAACAGCCTGCCTTAAAGCAATATGTGTATAATATAATATATAACATGCATGTAATAGTCATTGTATTAATGTTTGTATTATTATATACATGTTCAATAATGTTACGTGAATGTATTACGTAATTTAATAATATAAGAGCTTTGAGAATAATAGGTTAAAAGTTGCTAACAATGAGGTAGCCTTCAGGCAATATTGAATTAGAAATTTTAATAATGGTGCTGGTAATTCTTGGAAACAATAATGTAAATTTTTAGACAGGTTATAAAATAGCCAATCAACGACCAGAAAAAAGCTTAAGTTAAATAAAAGTATTCTATTTGAGTAGGATGATCCAAAAGAAACTGAAATAGGGCAAATTGTAAAAATTCAGAATTCAGTTGCTAGCAGACAGCGTTCCTAACCAGGCGTGAAACGCGTCCTCGAGAAGTTTAATACGTATTCAGTGTGAAACGAAAATAGTTTACGTGTTTAAAAAAAGTGCAAGTAATTAATAAATAATCTCGCAGCTCTCTATAGAAGTGAAGTGTTATTTTAACCGTTTAAATGGAGTGAAGTATAAATTACAATCTGTGTAAGCCTACATTCTTAGCCGCACTACTCCCTGCAAAGAAATCCATGTCTCTAACAATAATACTGACGTAGCTGAGGTAAACATAAATATATAATATTTAAAGAAACACTCGAATTACAAAGTTAATATTTTTAAACTTGGGGCGAAGGCTAGCGGAAACGTTTTACTATACGTGCGGTTGCAACTACTTCAGGTTCGGCTCCCCAACAGTCGAAATAAATTCTTCAAATCTCATATTAAAGAATGAACATTTCTACTGTTTTTATCCTGTATTCGAAAATATAGCAAACTTAAATAGTATGTAATTTATTAAGTCAGTAAAGGGTTACTGTTTTCCTGGTATACTATACGACTGACGGTCTCAGAAGTGTAGCGCACGAGGACTCTCCATATGGAACATCCTATGTATATAATTGAGAGAACTTCCTACAGTATGTTAAAGTATTAGTAGGAGACATCGTAGAGTACAAAGTGTAGTAACTCAAGACGAAGGTAGCTGTGTAGGAAAGTTTGCACTGGAAGTTGTACCGAACTACGTGGCCGAAGAAAGGAGAGTACAGAAAACCTTTTAGTGGTACGGCGCCCCAATGGGCACTTCTCGACTCCTCCCTCGCCTCCCAACTTCTCCCTCCCGTAATAAGCAGCAACCTGAAAGAGACATCCAAATCCGGGCCTTAGCTTTAACTTCACAGCTAAATCATGCTGCAACCCGCAGGAAACAACTACATGGTCCACAGAAAGGCAAAAGAGCAAATTTCCGGATTTTCTGGTTTACAAGAGAATCTACAAAAGATATAACTTAATAAATAATAAAGAAATTTAGTTAATACTGAGTTATACCGGGTGATTCAGCCACCCCAAGTTATTAAATCTATGCAATACGAAAATTACTGTCGTAGGTGAAGCCAATTACACTATCATATAAATCCTTCACTACCTTATTTTCAAGAGCTTTAACATCAGTCTTCATGATGAGTACTATAAGTTGTAGGCTACTGAAAAAATCTCATGTGTTGCACTCACATGACTTTCTCTACTCTTGTACAAACTATTTTTACAAACGCTCCATATGCTTCATGTTAATCGAGATATCGAGATGCTAATCTTATTGCTAATTTTCTTGTAGATGCAAGGGAATTGGTAGGCTTTAAGCGATAGTCAATTATTTTAAGAGATAGTTGCTATGTGTAGTATTCCATTCTCTTTGCATTACCAGGACAAAAAAAATGAATAACGAATTTGAGAAAAATTAAGTATTGGTAAATTTAAGAGAATAACAAGCAATATCTCGAAAATGGCTCATTCAACAACAAAAATGTATATGGCATAAATTGTGTATTTTAAAGGGATCTGCAATTTTGTGTAGTAAAATTTTGTCTATCTGTTATAGTTTACCAGTTATGAAAATTCGTTCACAATGAAGTATACTTTTGGAGACATTCCCAGAAAATTCGAGACATACATTTCATTTGTCATGAAAATACATTAAATTTTTATCAAAATTGTTAGAGCCATTTTTGAGAAAATTAAAATTTTCGCAAAATGTTCCATGTAAAGGGTACTCTGGGGTGGGGGAATTTTCTTGAAAACCTTCGTGTCGCATCGCTGGAAGATACTAAACCTAAATACCAAGTTTGGTGTTTATCCGACTGTTCTTTCTGAGTTATGCTGTTCACAGACACACACACGGACATGTTTCCAAAAATCTTTTTTTGGATTCAGGGGGTCTCAAAACATGTATTTCCGGTGAAATCTTGGTATCGAATTTTTGGGTGGAATACAACACTTCCCCTAGTTACTATACGTAGTAGAGAAAGTAAAAATGACTTATGGGGATAAGGTACTCTGAAATGCTCAAAAATCACATTTTTTGTTTTAGGCACTAATTAAATCTCTAAAATTTCCAGTTTCAGAAAATATATTACTTCTTGGGGGTTAAGAGGTTTTTAAAACATTTAAATACCGTTTAAATGCTAGCCTGCATTCCTTTAAAGCTGTCATGCAACGCCCTTTTTAGAACATTTTTGTATCTTTAAACAACGAACGACTATATCATGCCCAGCAAGCAGTTCAGCAATTACCAAAAGAGGCCAGGACCAAGAGAAAGCAATCAGAAAATCTGAAGCAATCCAGGAATGAAGGTGCAGATGATTATGATCCTGGCATGTACTGAAGTGTATGTCAGAATTGTAATGTTCAAACTTTGTATTCGTTTTCTAAAAAAAAATGTTCGATACTTATGTACCTCTTTCTCAGAAACTGATTATACTAAGAAAAGGCTTGCAAAAGTGTGATTCTATATTGCAAATAGTATCAGGAAAAAAGGTGCATGAATTGACATATTTTAAGAGCAAATGTTAGTGTTTTTCTTCTGAATGAAATGATTTTTACGGACTCAACTACATAAGCTATCAGTGGAAACAACCACTTTAAATAATTGTGATGATTTATAAAATAATTCATAAACTTTTCAGGAAAAACCTTTGGGAGCTTTAAAAGCAGTGGTAATTTAACAAATTAAGGTATAATTTCATTGTGTTCAGATAAGTTTCAAAAAATCTTCATGTAAAGGGTACTTTCGGGGGTATTTTTTGAAAATCTTGTGTCGCATCTTTGGAAGGTACTGAACCTAAATAACAATATCCCCACCCAAACTGCCCTTTACATGGAATTTTTTTCAAAATTTGTTATTTTTAAAAAATGGCGCTAACGATTTCGATTATAATACCACATATTAAAGATATTTACATGACAAGTAAAATGCATATTTTGAATTTTATGGGAATAGCCTGTGCGGACCACCGCATTTAGAAGAAAGTTTGTATAATCTTGTATAATCGATAAACGTTAAGCGATAAACGAAAACGTATTACACAGTAAATGTAGATCTCTTTAAAACACAATTTATTTCCAATAAGCTTTTCTGTGGCATAAGTCATTTCTGAGATATCCGTTGTTAAAGGTTCGAATTGTTTATTTCTTGGTCATTCTGTTAAAGTCCTCTCAACTTTAAATTGTTTCTTGCGATTGCATGGAAGCAGTATGGAATTTTAACGCTAGCATATAGCGTCTAGTTCTTTTGAATATCCTGTTCTTTTTTATCTGAAATGAAATGTGTAATCTAGCTATTTCTGCAAGTATTTATTTGGATTAAAGTATAACAGATAGAAAGATAAGAATAGTATGTATATCCACTTATAAAGATAGAGGGTAGAGAAAGTCATGTGAATCACATCAGATTTTTTGCTACCATAAAGTGCTCTTCCTTACGGACCCAATTATTATGAGATCTGCCAAATTATAACTGCTACGAAAATCACAGTTTCTTCGCAATTTTGGATGTATTCGAATATCTTTTACACTGAGAGTGGCGCGGTGCTCTCTCGGTGTATGTAAATGTGCTGGTGGACGAATATGTTTCCACACATTGCCACGTAGTAGGTTGTATAAATTAAAAGTAACTAGGGGCGGGTGATTCAACCTGTATTTCATTACTGAGGAAACAAAAAAGATGCAATCTGGAGGCATGAACGCATTCTTCATACCACCTGCCAAGCCATAAGGAGAGACGGTAAAATATATGGTGTATTCCCGGACCACTACTGTGCTGTGAAAGACTGAAACACGGACTAATGAGCCAACTGCTAGATAAGCAAGGCTCGCAACCTACTTAGGGACGTAAAATTAAATTGCTCGAAGGAATACCGAGATAAACTCCGGGTGGGATTCCTGTTTCGTCTGCGACATTTCCCTCTGAGCAGGTTACATTAGAGACCCGGGGGAAATCCTGCAGTTCTGGAGCTTTAGAAACATTTTCAGGGCATTCGCAAAATACCTTTACGTTCAAATCTGCATTTGCTATCTCTCTCTCCTTCTCTTTCCTTCTCGTCAAACCACCTGTCCTGTCTCGTAACTCTTTTCAGCATATTCAATCTAAACTTTCTCTAATGAGTTCTTCTGGAAGCTTAGTTTTTGCCCTGGTTTTGTTGGGCCCCACGGAGACGACAGTAGGAATTGACTCGAATCCCAAACTCTGAGCAAATGTGCTGCAAGCTGCTTGTCGATATCTAGTAGGGATTTTACTTTCCGAGTAGGAAAACATCTCATTTTATATTAATGATACATTTCATGGTACAATGGAACGACATTTAATGTAATTCATGCTTGAAATTTGCCCAAACATATTTTAAAATATATATTTCCTTTGTTCTCTAATAACAAAACATTTACCCTTACCATAATACCAGAATTTATAACAGAAGCTGTTAAATCGAGTAAATTATTTAATGTACTTTAGTCAAAAAAACGTATTTTGAAAACAAACAGTGGAGCACAAATTTGTAAAAGCCATAGATATGTATGAGGCAGTATTTTTGACACTTAAATGATTTCAGTCTAATTATATAATATATAAATTCAATAACAGTCCGCCTTAAAGCAATATGTGTATGTAACAAGATATAAAAAGTGTACATTACAGTCATTGTATATGTTTATGTTATTGTATACATGTGTAATAATGTTATGTGAATGTATTACGTAATTTAATAATGTAGGAGCTGTGAGAAATAGGTCAAAAGTTGCTAACAATGAGGTAACCATTGAGGCAATAATAATTTGAAAGTTTAACAATGCTACTTGTGATTCTTGGAAGCAATAATGTAATTTTTGTGACAGTTTATAAAATAGCCAATGAACAACCAGAAAAAAGCTTTAGTTAAATGAAGGTATTCTATTGGACTAGGATTAGCCAATCAGAAACTAAAATGAAACAAAATTTACAAATTCGGTAGTCAATTGTTTGTAGACAGCGTTCCTAACCAGATGCTAGATGCGTTCTCGAGAAATTTAATACGTATCTTGTGTGAGACCAAAATAGTTTACGTGTTAAAAAGTGCAAGCAATTAATAAAAAATCTCACAGTTCTCTCTATAGCAGTGAAGTGTTATTTAAATCGTGTCAAGCATTAATAAAAGGAGTGAAGTAAAATGATAATCTGTGTAAGCCTACATTCTTCAGTCGCACCACCTCCCTTCTAAGACATCCATGTCTCTAAAAAAATATAAATACTGACGCAGCCGAGGCAAACATAAATATATAAATATTTAAAGAAACAGTCAAAATTACAAAGTTAATATTTTTAAACATTTTTGGGGCAAAGGCCACCCGAAAGTACATTTTTTAGGGTGAAGGATACCGGAAACTGGTACCATACGTACGGTTGCAACTACTTCAAGTTCGGCTCCCCAACAGTCGAAATATAATACATCTTCTTCACACTGGCTTTCCATATGTAGCAGTAACAAGCCAACTTCTTCAATATTAACCTATAGGTATATTTATCCAGTTATGCTTACGTCCATCCAACTGTTGAACCCAAAAATGGAGGCTATATCTCTGTCTTTATCTTCACACATGCAAATTTATTCATTTAACTATAAGTTTGAAAGGGCCGATGAATTTAAATATTGCAATTTACTAACTCTACAATGAAAAAAGATTATTGTTAACAAATATCTGAATCTGAGTTTTTGATTTTTATTTTTCATACTTAATAACATAATTCTGAATTTAACCACCATCTGAGGTGCCATCCCAGCTTGTTAGCTGTTCAGCATCCTTAAAACTGTTTGTGGTAACTTCGGCTGTACATTGCGGAGCAAACTACCTTATAAAACAGATCATTGGGGTAGCCAGTTGGGATACCGCAGAGCAGGACGAATAAATTGCCAGGCATTAACACCCTCGCCCGTAAGACTTGACTTTCAATAGCAGACATCATCTTCAAGTGAAAACGTGCGTGCGTGCGTGCCTTCTCTTATGTTAACGAAATGTAGGCACGTAACAGTACCAAAAAATCTGATGTGTTACACTCACATGACTTTCTCTACTCTTGTATAAACTATATTTACAAACTCTTATTCTCCATCTATTTCATATTAATCGAGATAAACATTTGCATAAACCATCTTTTGACATGCAAAGAGAATTACATTTTACACATAGCGACCAGTTCTAAAAATATTTGACTATCGCTTAAGGCGTACTATGTCCCCCTTGTTTTGTAATTACAAGGGCAATATAGAAATACAGTAGGCTTTAAGCAGAGATATATATCTTAATAGCTGGTTGCTAGATGCAGCACCATTCTCTTTGCCACAGATTAATACTCTTTCCATATCCAAGACAAAAAAATCTGATGTGCTACACTCACATGACTTTCTCTACTTTTGTACAAAATATTTTTACAAACGCTTATTCTCCATATACTTCATGTTAATCCAGATAAACATTTGCAGAGTCTATCTTATTGCTGATTTTCTTGTAGACGTAAGGAGAATATATATTTACAAGGGCAATATAGAAATACAGTAGCCTTTAAGCACATACATATCTCTTAATAGCTGGTTGCTAGGTGCAGCACCATTCCCTTAGCCAGAGATTAATACTCTTTGCATATCCAAGACAAAAAAATGTATAACGAATTCCCATTTGAGAAAATAAGTATTGAAAAATTTAAGGGAATAACAAGCAATGCCTCGAAAATGGTTCACTCAACAAAAAAAATGCATGTGACATAAATTGTGTATTTTAACGCGATCTACATTTTTTGCGTAGCAGAGTTTTGTCTATCTCTTATGGTTTACCAGTTGTGCAAAATTCGTTCACAATGAAGAATTTTTTTGGAGACATTCCCAGAAAATTCAAGATATACATTTTATTTGTCATAAAAATATATTAAGCATATGATATTTTAATCAAAATCGTTAGAGCCGTTTTGAGAAAATTAAAATTTTCGAAAAATCGTCCATGTAAAGGGTAATCTGGGGTGGGGGATTTTCTTGAAAACCTTCGTGTCTCATCTCTGGAAGATACTGAACCTAAACACCAAGTTTGGGGGTTTATCCGACTGTTCGTTTCTGAGTTATGCTGTTCACAGACAGACACACACACGCACATGTTTCCAAAAAGGCTTTTTTTTTGATTCAGGGGGTCTCAAAACATGTATTTCCGGTGAAATTTCGATATCGAATTTTTGGGTGGAATGCAATAGATACTTCCCCTACTTACTATACGTAGTAGAGAAAGTAAAAACCGAAGGATCAGTATTTAGAGCAGAATTGAGCGATACACGTTGTGTATCTCCAGTCATCTGAAGAATCAACAGTAGCAATAGGTTACCTTAAGAAAATGTATTGCTTTATGTATAGAATGCAATGCATGTTCATTAACTTGTACGTAACCTCCCATGACAATAGAAACTCTAAGCTTAGGATCTTTGTTTATGATTGTATTTAATTAATGGTTATGTTTTGTAGACTGTAAAGAGTGAGCGAGTGAGTGATTAAAATTTTGATACTATACATTGATTGGACTTGGTATACTAAAAATGTGAATTACTTAGTATGCCTTGCTGTCTATAAAACATGCAACATTGTATGTTCTTTAAATATCCTTACCCATATGTTTCACCAAAGACAGTTTCAAACCTTCACGAAATATAATTTTATATTGGTTTATGGGAAAGAAGACTGGTGTTGACATCCGAAGAAAATTATTATGGTATTTCCCATTCTTTAATTTTCTTTAAAATGTTCAAAGGCGCAAAGGCCTAATATGATCCTAAAATTATTATTTAAAAGTGAATCGTGTGTTTTTTTAAGTGCCTATGGTACACTCATTTTGGGGGAGAACGGTAATGGTTAAAATTAATATCCCATGCTAAAACTCTGATACAAATTTCAAAGTAAACCGGCACAATTTTTTAACTTCAGAAATATCCTTAAGTAAATCGAGTTCATGATGAGAGGAATGGTTGAACTGTGTTTTGTAGACATGTAAAGGATGCATTATACATTGAGGATAGAAAACCCAGAAATGGTTAGAAATTACAACATTATATATAGTAATAAGGAAAACATTTTTGGGGGAGAGACAATTTAGAAACTGCAGCGTAAGTTGGTGTCTAGGTTAAGTATATAGAGAGGCAAAAAGTGTATTGTAGTTAGATTTAATATCAACAGCGCAACCAGGATTGGAAGCGGTTAAATATTTTTTCGGCGACAGTGTTTTTTTATTCACTTTCCGCTCATGCTATCATGGGTGGGAAGTTAAAATTCCTGCAGTATTTTTCTTTTGAATTTTTATTACAGAGATTAATAAAATGTATTTAATATTCCAAACATTGATATGTATGTTTTTTCGGGGAAATTAAATCATATTTGATAATTAAATTTCACCACTTAAATTATTATGTCTTTACTTTCCTTTATTTTCTTGCATTTACTTGGGATTTAATTTATGAAGCAGTTAAATATAACTTTTTCGGCGCAATCGGCCATCTTAACTTCAGTTGTGCACTGGTTTGGCCAGGCGTGACCAATCGATCACCTTGGCAGAGGTTAGTACGGTCGACCTTGATACAGCTTTTGAAAAGGGACAGTAATTAATTTTATTTTCACGTAAATATTTGTATTATTCGCTATCGTCGAGAAAAATGTGGTCACCGCACAGCGGCCGCCGCAGCTCAGATTCCTGCCGAAACAGTTATCATGTCCCCGCTACCACCTCACGTTCTCATATTTATGACTACAATTACAATGACAATAAGCACTTCCTTATCATAAGAGATTTAGGAGATGTTGCCCTTCTCTATCCGCATAGTTCAAGCATCGTCTCAGGAAATTTTAATTCAATATCTGAAAGTCAGTGAATTTCTCGCCTGGTGTTTTCCTTTACGTCTACTAAATTTCTAAAATGTTAGTTGGCCAGCCTACAAATAGCATAAACATGAAAAAATGGCTGTAATAAAACCAATATATAAAAAGGGAGACAGAAATAAGTGTAAAAGCTATATGAGGATCAGTCTTTTAAATATAAGCTATAAAATATTAACAAAAAGTTTAACAAGAAGAAAATGCAATAACTGAATCAGTGATACCCAAAAATGAACAGCATGGATTCCTGTGGTGATTGTGTATTAATAATAAAAGAAATAAAAACAATAAGAGAATTTGATTTAGGCACCCATTTACTGTTTTTTGATCATATAAAAGCTTTCAATAAGGTTATACGGCAAACGTTAGGGATATAATGGCTGAAAACGGACATCTTCAACACTTAGTTTTAATGATGAAGAAAATGTATGAAGTCCTCTTATTAGTATGGATAACGTATTTAAAACAGGCACTATGAACCTAGGAGTAAGACACGGCTGAAAAATGTCAGTTGTCGAGTGGCAAGCGCAGTTGAAAACAGATTTTAAATTAGGACAAACCGTCTTAAATACCGTCCTATTTGGAGATGATCAGGTCGTTCTGGCAGATACTGAAGACAGACTAAAACTAGCTTCGTATCACTCGATAAAACAATGTCAAAGTATAATTTAATTATTTCAGCAGAGAAAACAAAAAGTGATTGCCTTTATTGGTAAATGTCCAATCCCATCAAAAATACTCCTACAAATAGAACCAATCGAACAAGTGAAATATTTTAACCATCTCGGATGTAATATTTCATATGAAAGAGATTTAAAACTGCGTCAGTCCTTGCCTCTCTATGCTTCGAAGACTGCGCCGTCGGTTGCAGTCCCGGGTTTGTACCCGCGCGGGTTGGAGTCGAACGCGGTGTTGTGGTAGATACAGGAGTAATGGTAAAATTCACTGTATCTACTTTATGTTCTCCATCCGACGTAGCTTCGTCTGGTCGTCCTGGCTGGTTGATTTAATTGTATGGTAATTCTCGCTGTTGCCCTGGCTAGTTGGTTCTCAGCGGAGATGTCTGCACGGACTTTGCCTATCAGGATTGCTAATAAGCTCGTCGATCTCGGTTGTGGTACAAAGGAACTCAGAGGTGAATTCACTACTCATCATAATGTTTATCGCTATTTATTGTCACTCCACTCTAACACTACATAATATTCCTGTTACTTATCACTTTATATTGCGCACCAACTTTGTTTGACGGAGAAGCTTGGAGTCCTCGTCTGTATCTACAAGTCAACTCTCAATTTTTGTGGTAAATCTCGACTATTTAAAGACCAGATCTCCCACCTAAAATTTTGGGAGCTCATTTCTCATTGGAGGAATTTTCGCGGTTCTCTCAGCGTGGCTAAATATTATTTAATTTATATAGATTCCTATTGGCTAGTTTATATATATCATGTGACCTTTTTCCCGGGCTTCTCTTGGTAAACTGCCGTTCTGTGTTAGTTTCCTTCACTCCATACTTCCGGAGCCGAGACAAATAGTCATAAAACCTTACCCTAGATTAACACAAAAGATCCCGTTTTCCCTGCACATGCGAACAGCATATTTCTACATTAACTGCAAAGTTCAAGACATTCTAAACTTAGTTGAACAGGAACATTATGTACACGACAAATATTACATTATACAAAATACTATTTACATGGTGTTCACATTATACACATATATCATTTATATATCAAATTAAACACTAAATAAATTAGCACATAATAAAATTAATTCGGACACATTCTGTCTAAAAACAAAAAGTATATAAATTTCAATACATATGTGATACTGCAAAACGAAGACTTAAAAACAAAACAAGAAGAGAGATACGACATTAAATTGTTTTTTAAACTGTAGGCAGTGCCTATTATATCAGAGACCTGAGCCATGGATAGGAATGAGAAATGAATAATTAAACGACCGAAATAATTTTTTTAGATATGTGGCTGACTCTGTCTGAAAGATCACATTAAAAGTGAAGTAATAACAGAACAATTAAAAATATTTAATTTCAATGAAAAAATCAGGAAATATAAAATGAAATGATCATATTTCTCAAATGCCAGAGGAAAGACTAACAAAACAGGCTTTGCAACACAAATCAGTTGGTATTAAACATGCTGGAAGAACATGTAGACGTTGTGAAGATCCCTTCTGGGCCTAAACAGGCCTATAGCCTGTCTTGAAGCTTGACAATGACAATGATGATGATGGGAGAAATGGACTATGGACGTCTATACAAATAGAATATTCGGACGCATCGGAAAGTTCAATAACAGCCTTGGTCTCACGCATATCACTTCAAACGGGGGTTACCTATCATTAGGAACTAGTATAAATCAATTGCTGCAAAAAGTCAATGTGGCATTTCTTTGTTTCTGAGTGAAGTAGGGTTATGGAGGCGAGTTTAGTCTAGTTTGTACTCGAGTTTATCCTATATACCTATCTATTTTTTCCGTTGGGTTCTTTGAAGACCTTTAACCCGCATATCCGTTATCGCTGCGGTACCCACATTTATAAATAATGCCTGTTTAAGGGTACTCGTTACTAAAATTGATAATTTCTACTAATTTCGACGAATTTAGCTGAAATGTTCATCACAGATTTCTTTAACACAATTATAACAAACTTTTCATGGTCTTCCACACTTAATTTCCAAGAAAATAAATTTCGAAATACGATTGAGTCACATTTGCAACGGCTCACATAATGGAATATTTGTAAAGTTTTAAAGTTAAACTCTTTCCTGAAAAAATAAGGTATGCAGCTTTTTTTAATTTTCTAAAAATCAATCATGTATTCCATTATTAAAATCCTAAATCCAGAGATATACTTTATAATCAATAAAAGGCAATTTATATCTATTCATCCAATTTCAAAGAATATAAATTGAATTTTTTAAAATAAATAAAACTCGCATCACGAGAAACGTTTTAAAGTGGCAAATTTGTAAGAAAATAAGAATGTGCGAAAATCAGTTTATAAAACTTCACGCCATATTTGCATGTGCATT